>OV121081.1:74390563-76910337 GCA_921293015.1 Phorcus lineatus | reverse complement strand
ATCAACGTCGCAAAATCCAAGTCAATGTCTTCAATATATTTACAGTTTTGTTTTTAACAGTGTTGTTTAATAATAAATGGTCATTTTGTTGTGAGAATAGTCATTCCCATCTGAATATCTCATAAACAACTGAAGTAACTTTTATTGTCACCAAAGGGAATATTGTTAAAAAAAGGAAATGGATCGATGCATTCCGGAAACTAAGCAACCTTTTTTTATACTAATAATCATTAAATATGGGAATAATATATCTTTGGCAATCATAACTTTGTATCATGTACTTATATAAACTTTCAAATGGAATTTTTTTTTTTACAAACCTTCATCTATCATACATGCTGGCAGTGTGACCATGTATATAATTATATTGTATATTTAGAATATATTTGTTAACATGATTATGATTATCAATACATTGAACGCTTATATTTTGAATACCTCTTGTTTATAATTCAAATACAACTTTTAGATATTTAGAAACCCACGTTAGAAGGAGATCTTCAATGGATACAAAATGTATGGTAAACTGCAATGAACGTCACACGGTTTCTGGAGAATAGGCAGGAACCGACAATCCTGTGCTGCACTGACTGCAATTTGGGCGGCGTGAACGGGAGCATTGTCCTGCAACAGCCACACTCCTTTGCTCAGTTTACCCCTTCGTTTCTCTTTGATTTTTTCTCGTAATTGTCGTAGTTCATTTGCGTAATAAGTGCCATTGATTGGAGAACCTTTCTTCAAATAGGCAATCATTATTACACCCTGAGATACCCAGAAAACGGATTCCATGACCTTACGACTGGAGGAACAAGATTTGAACTTTTTAGGGGTGGGTGATGTGCTGTGTTTTCATTGCATGCTTTGGCTTTTTGTCTCAGGATCAAAATGATGAACCCAGGTTTCATCTTGAGTAACGACATGAGCGAAAAATGATTTTCATACTAATTACACGTCAATGAAGGTTCTTCATGCACGCACAGTATGGTTGCGTTTCAAGCATGTTTTCATATTCAGGCCGGAAACTTTCGGGACAACCGTCGTACTGTCTTAAATTTCTGTTTACTTGTATTGAACGTGTTTAATCATTATTATATATGACATGAGGAGCTACAGAGCTACATGTAATTGATTCACTTGAAACCTTGATTTGATTTTAATAAAGTGTTCTACTATGTCTAACAGTGAAACTGAGTAAGTTTAATTAATTTGTATCTGGCTTAAATAAGAGTAAAAATACCATATGACCTCACTTAAGTTCAAATAGACATTATACATTTTCATCTTTATATCTGAAAGCTAACATTATGATATTTACTTGATTTCAACTGTAAACGGCTTAATAAGGGTTAGAAAGTCGACATTCGACAGTCGACAATTAAATTACGTACATGTATTAAGGACTGCCAACCTGTATTTTTCGTTATGTCAGCTTTAAATCAGTTTCCAAAAATATGTTTGATTCATGGCCAACAACATAATCTGTGCCTCTTTAAAGTGATATGCGCTTATACATGTAGATGTATAGGTTTTATTTTGATCATCGACTTCATCCCCAAATGCTAAATATGACATTTGATAGTTTTCAAGGAATTTAAAAAACAATAAAGATGTATGCTTAAAGTAAGTGCTTAAGTCACAATTTCAAATTTAACTTATATATTTTATATAGTATAATATGTTAAAAAATTTCAAAGGAAATCTCCTATTAAGATAAAGTTCCAAAATGTCGTATGACTCTTTTCTAAATTTCGAATTCATATTTCCTAAAATTTGAAACATATTTATTCCTATCGACTTCTAGCAAAAATATGTATCATACATACATGGACTGGTTATAGGACAAAAAACAGTACTGGGGTATGACGCTGTTAATGATCTAATAGAGATTTTTTTAAATAAAGAAACATGCAAACTTGAGTTTTCGTAATTTTGACTCCTGGGTATTTCACCGAGCTGTCAAAACGGTTACAATTCCATGCGTATAGTGAAACTATGTCTTTAGAACACATCATTGTTGCTTTGAAATTTCCTATGTTATTATACTTAAAAGAAACCCCCAAAATTCATGATATTTTCAAAATGATAATAAGTATAAACAAACTTTCGGGGTGTAGCTGATTGTCTGTATGTTCGACAAACTTATCGTTGATATATACTCAGTCTTTAGACAATGGCTAATTGATATGTTAAAGAACTTTTTTTGTTAAACATAAATTAGATAAAACACATGAATCATATCAGTCATCATCTCCCTGACATCGCATGCTCCAAAACGTGATGAAAATGACAATCCTTAGTTTTCTGTGATAACATGTCATTTCATGTAGGTTAATTTCTAAATGCATATTATTTTTTTTTCATTTTAACACTTCACTTCTTATTAAATCTATTTATCTAATATCTAATATTCAAGAATGAAAAATAAACTGCTTAACACGATGAGTCAGATAGGGCGATAAGGTGTGATATACATTTTCTATATCTGATGAATTCCAAATTTAGATATATTTTCACTTCACTTCTTATTATCATTCGTATTGTCTTCAGGTGGGTGCAAAGTGTAAACAAAAGGTCAAAAACTTCAGCTTGTCAGGGAAAGATAAGACCATTAAAAAATCTACATTATAACGAAAACTTTGCAAATTTCTAACGAAAGAATATGTAATTTCGAAAACAAATTGATTTATTAAAAGAAAAAATGCATCTTCCGGCAGTTTTTTCACATTTGCTTATCAAAAAAGGGTAACACTGACAACCGAATATCTTTCGAAGTCAATATTCATGTCATATGAAACGATTTCAAGTTATTGGAAAAATTGTGAATTGATGTTTCAAGGTTGATGTTTGCTATACGGACTGTTTTTCTATACCATTGGTTGTAAGGCGCGCCGGGCTGTATGTTAAGTTTTTTTAAGGAGAAACTTAGTATTATTATATTTTATAATTATATATGTATGTGTGTGTATGTATATATTATTCATTCTAAGAAATGGTAGATTTGACTCATTCTGATAAATTTTCAAAACTTTTGTTCATATATTTCGCAAACACTTGATTTATTTCATTTGTACATGTACATAAAAAACTCTTTAACACTAAAAATTGGAAATATTTAACAAAACCAAGCAAACATGGTAAAATTGCAAAATATTTTAAATAATTCAAATTTATTTGCTACAATATCTATCCGCCTGGACGTTGACTTTTTTTATTCACTCGTCCGTAATTATGCGACGTCTTGAGTCTAAACCAAACCACGACTTTTTTTCAACTTGGTATCACGCTTCTTATCATGACACTGTCGGAATGCGTCATAACAACTTCAACTTTATGAATCATGAGTCATGAGTCATGAAGAGGTTGGGGTCTATCATTATATCAAGCTTACACGATAATGACTCAAACAAATAAAAATAGGTAAATTATGTTGAGATTTTTTTCTAATGATCAATTCCAAATGTTTACCGTAGTAGATTGTAGGCATTAGTATTATACCTCTTAGATTTGCTTCAGCAGCACGATGCACGAAGAAAACATCGTTCTGAATACCAAATCCTAATTAAATCCTACTCGTTTATGTTCAAAGAATATAAAAGGCTGTCTATAGAGGGACACCCTTCTCATATGCTGCGGTCATGCCCTGGAACAACCTCCCTTTTCCCCTCACTTATTTGTATTCACTCTTCAAAATGTTGCAGCGATTAAGTCATCCAGTGTTAAATTGCACATAATTATTATTATTATTGTTAGTCGTGATTTAGTGACCACATTCCCCCGGAGTCAGAGGGGCGAAACTCCGAAATGCCATAATGTTACTTTCTCCAGCATGTAAAGCGCAACAGAGCTTCATATTGTGCAGGAATTGGTAAGTTTGGAATATTTGCTGTAGATATCCTTAACCTATATGTTTATTGTTTATGGAGAATAGATGTTCATTTCAAGGTTTGAAATTATTTAGTGCTGAGCTGCATATAAATATTTGACGCCATTGTAGGCTTAAGACGACGCTTGTTTCGTTGTTTAGTTCAGACTCGAAGTGCAAGGGTATTGCGGTTATACCCTCTCCAATAAATATATTTCAACAATAATATTTTGGTTTACGGTTCAAGTCGAGATATGTATTGACTGTCAACTTGGAAAGAAAATCTCAAAGGTTGCTACCAAACCAGCAAATATTTTGCATTTTAAAAGCCCTGAACGCTCGACCAGTGCAATTATATCCCGAAACGCTAAAAAGCCACTGCACCACAGCGGCTGAACTGAACGACATGATAATAATTTAAAACCAATGCCTTGTTTGGTTTGTGCGGTAATTCATCGTAATATGCCCGCGGGGGCCTACGTCTCTTTGACAAATCCCGCAAACATTCTAAATTCTTCTAGAGACACTTCTGAGTTGTTGACGTCACATATGACAAATAAATCAATTGGTCATTGAAAAATACTGATTGTTGCTGAAAAGTTTCATCTGAAAGCTAATCAGTTTATTACAGTGCGACATTCTAAAGTCACAATTATGATTTAAAAAAGGTGATAATGACGCGCTTCAATAAGTCACACGCAATTTTTAAGCTTATCTAAAGCAAGAAGTTTACAGGATTTGATAGGCTTTACAATTTGAGTTTATGTGTACTTGACGTAAGATTTTTGCATTTGTAGAAACATGAAGCTGATTTAATAAATTAATCTTAACCAATCCAATTACATCGCTTTGAATTATACTTAACATTTTATTTTTTCACTTTAGGTATTTTCAAGTGAAGGCCTAATGCTGTAAAAAGTAATTCGTTTCCCTGAGTGAGCAAAGTATCAAAATGTCTCACGATATGTTTTGAAAGACGCCGATAATCACTAATTTTCAACGATAACATCGAGCGCGGCCAATCCTTAGAATACATTTAGAAAAGAATATAAAAATAAAGTTAAACTGACAAAACTCTTCTGATTCATGAATCAGATAAATGGAAAAATTGTAAGCGCACCTACAAACACACAGTTATTGACGGTTTAATTTGGATTGCGTCTAAGTAAAAAAAGACATCAGTTTTATTCAAACTATAACTACGCAGTACTTGATTTTTTACTTGCATACTACAATGCGTAAGCAAACAATATAACCCTAACAACAACAGGGGAATTGCTCCTTAAATTGATTTTGAAGTCTTCACATCCATCTTGCTGGAAAGGGTGCGACATTGACCAGTTCATATGAAAATAAAACTGACAGGTTCATTGTATTAAATGCTCTGTCGGAAATATGAAATAATTTAAAGACAAATGCAGGCATCTATATTTCACTATAAAAAAGGTGATCATGGGATATTATTTCAAGTAATCGAATATTTGAAAAATCGTGCAAAGGTTTGTGTTCAGCCAACTGATATCTTGCTTACGCCATTAGGTGTGCGACAATGGTGCTTTCTTGGCCCTTAGTACAGCAATCTTTTAATGGCTGAATTCATAGATTATTTCATTCTATGTAATGTCTGAACTTGCCTTCTCCTCCGGGCTCTAGGATACCACAGTACAATACCAATGAAAGCGTTTCTCTATCAGTATGATGCTCAGCGCCAAGCAAGAAAACAACATCTCCCATTTTAAAGCTTAAAGGAACGACGCGATCGGAAATCAAATTAGAAATAACAATCTTCAGGGTAATGATCGGACGCTCGACAAACGAAACTACATTCTATTGTAGACAAATAACGTTACTTGCTTTAAAGATGATAAGCGCGTATTTGTCTTTTTATCATTAAACTCTATTGTTATAACTAACTAAGTTTGACGCGCGCCACTGTCCGGTTTTCGATCATAATTGCGACGTTCTACATTCATATTGTCACTGTAAAAAACCCAATAAGCTTTAAAATGTGTTTTTTGGTAACAGTCGATACTTCGCGAAAAAATGACACCATTTATTAAGTTTGGCATATATGACTCCAACAACTCACAGAGTGGCTCTTTAACGTCTGTTTATTATATTTATTTAAATGTTTTTGTCGATGTTTGAAATTGATTTTAATGGTTGAATGGTAAGTCAGTTACCAACCTCGTTGTCGGCGTGCATGAATTGAAACACCTAGGGCCGTGCGATGTAATCCCTCAACGCTCCGCGTCTCGGGATCACAATTCGCACGTGCCTAGGTGTTCCAATTCATGCACACCTCCAACTCGGTTGGTAACTATAACGTATCATTTGCGAAGAGAAATATATGTGGCTATATTACTCACGATTTCTGTATGGTAGTAAATTCTGTCTAATGCACTTTGGTATATTGATATAAATCTGTGAGAACTGAATTTTAAGTGAAAAAGATATTTATGAAAAAACATGTTCACGGTTTGGATTGTTGTAAAGAAATTGATTGAAATCACCTTCTAAAAGAAGTGAATAACAGGTGTAGACATCCTTCCCTTATTCTTCTGAACAGTGGCTCATCAGCATTAGTTAATCTTAGAAACAACAACTCCTCTTCTTCAGTTTGTGTTAGCCATGGAATCTGTGGCTCATCAGCATTAGTTAATCTTAGAAACAACAACTCCTCTTCTTCAGTTTGTGTTAGCCATGGAATCTGTGGCTCATCAGCATTAGTTAATCTTAGAAACAACAACTCCTCTTCTTCAGTTTGTGTTAGCCATGGAATCTGTGGCTCATCAGCATTAGTTAATCTTAGAAACAACAACTCCTCTTCTTCAGTTTGTGTTAGCCATGGAATCTGTGGCTCATCAGCATTAGTTAATCTTAGAAACAACAACTCCTCTTCTTCAGTTTGTGTTAGCCATGGAATCTGTGGCTCATCAGCATTAGTTAATCTTAGAAACAACAACTCCTCTTCTTCAGTTTGTGTTAGCCATGGAATCTGTGGCTCATCAGCATTAGTTAATCTTAGAAACAACAACTCCTCTTCTTCAGTTTGTGTTAGCCATGGAATCTGTGGCTCATCAGCATTAGTTAATCTTAGAAACAACAACTCCTCTTCTTCAGTTTGTGTTAGCCATGGAATCTGTGGCTCATCAGCATTTTAATCGAATGATGTTAAAGACTGTGATACATAGTTTTCAAGGTGAATGCAACTTAATCAGAATGGTCCGGTATATGTGTATGCGACCAAGATGTCTTAAGACTAGATTTGAAGGAAATTGATCGAACCATATTCTTTACATCATAATACATAATTTAAAAAGTCCTTATTAAATATAGCGGTAAGAGTACATGTAGCTCTTTTTCAATTCCCTTATAAATACAAAATGTTTTAATTGTACTGAGGGTTCCTGGCGAACATTCGATGAGTGTCCAAACATGTTTAAGGGGATGACGGTGAAACCAATTCCTTGGGATGGTCTGATCTAAACTGTATGAAGTTATATCTAAATGTTAACAAAAACAATTATCAGTTTTTAAAAATTTGTGTTCTCAGTAACGACCGAAGACGGCTTTTGACGATAAAAAATTCAGTCGAGTGAATAACTAAGGATGAGTATATATATTAGTATAAGTTATAACTACCTGATTTTCTTCAGCACATGTTTAAAGTATTACCTCGTCAAATCATTGACAAAGGTTTATTTTCAGAAATGCATCTTCCGGCAGTAAAATAAGCAAGACAAACGTTTTTTATTTCATTAAGTTTATTCATGAAATATACGTAAATGAGTTTCTCAAACAGTTATTTAGATTAATTATTTAAGATTGGACATAAGCCATTATTTTTTTGGTTGCGAAATTTTGTGTCGGAGTTTCTTATTGAATACGAAAACCATTGATTTAATGAAAAATATTTGTTAATTTTTTTTTCACAGTTTGCACTGAAATAACGCTATTATCTGACATCTATTGACAAATAATGCTTTTGAATATTAACATCACGTGTTAAAAAACGTGAAATTACAAACTATTGTCATAGCTCCCTTATTAAAAGAATGTGTCAAAAGCAATTATGCAATTTGAAATTGATAACTATAGAGAAACAAAAGAGTTTATTCATAGACATCGCAAACCATTGAATCGATACGTTGGTTTTTACGTATAAAGAAGTGAAATCCAAAATTCTCCTGGCGCAGAATTGGAAACATTTAGTCCAAAACGAACATATAGTTGTAAAAGGAAGATATCAATTCATATCAATAGAAATTCAAGCTGACTGAATCATGTTAAACTCTGCTGAAAATAAATATATATAGTTATATAGTTATAACCGCGGTGCTCAAACAATTCCCTGATATATACAAATGCCTCCATCGTTTTATATTTGATACATGTATATATGTAAACAACAAAACAAGACAATCATCAGCACGTTCGACCTTTCCCGCCTGTTCTTTGACCATATTTTGTAAAACACGTGTAATCAGCCATATTTCTGAGTGACCAAAACAATTCATTTGATGTTAGATATTCTTGGGTATATTCTACAGGATAACACATCGGTTAAATCTAATCAAATTTGTAGTTTTATAGTGTTATGCTTTTGAAAAGAAACCAAGTTGTGAAATCTGTCCGTTATTCGTCAAATTGTAAAAACACTTTTGCATCCTGAAATTTTAACACCTTTAAACCTATCAACACCCCATAGGTAACATATATACATTCTTAAAAAAAGACACATGAAAGTTACTTTTTCCAAAATATTATTTCTCATAATTAAAAGCAGATATATCATTCAATTCTAACAGAAAGTAGATGAGAATTCATTCACTAAAACACTAGCCTAACAACCAATTGACATATTACAATTACATTATCTCCAAATCGTAAAAACGTTACTCTTAAGTACCATTTGGTCGGATGGACCCTAGAGAGTTTCTGAGACATACGGCACCACGGTTACACCTTTAGCCAAAATTATACTCAACTGTTAATTAAAGTGTGTTATACTTTTTTCAGTGATATTAGTTTGAGGGTGAGTATCTTTAAACCCAATGATCGTCTAATAACAATTTTATGATGAAATCAAATTGTTATATTCTTATTACAAAATCTTTTTTCCACACAACAAATTTGTTTGATTTCGGATTAAAAAATAAGATTGCTGTATTTTGGCGCAATGACTCCAAGAAGCGGCGCAAAAACACCACATTTGTATAAGAATTAGCATGTTTGAAGTGACCATGTCATATAGTTTTCAATTATGCTCTGGTAATGAAGCGAAGTCGTAGAGTTTGGACGTTTGTTGTCACAATGGTAAAACAGTTGTAGCATGATTGTTTGGCTAACTTGTACCAACATGACGTTACAAAGCCAAAGAAATAAATATCAGACTTTTCAGTCAAACTATATCTGAGTAGTGTTTTAAATCTTACGAGCAACAAAATATGCAACAACCATAACAAATGTCGTCTCCAATGTGATGTTACCAAGTCCATCGTTGAAGAAAGGCTGCGCCACTGATGCGAACTGAAACAAGTTATTATAAAAATAAAAGATTGGTTTTAGAGAAGATAGTTTAAACACTGACGGTGTCTCCGAGTAAATGCTCATTGTTAAATGTTTGGAAATAAAGTAAAAACAAAGCTTTTATTGCCTTTTTAAGCTTTTGACTTAATAAAAAGAAGAAGGAATCTATATTTTGCTATAAATTGGTTGGATGAATACTAAATACTATTCCAGTTTATAAATTTAAAAAAACCCATCCAACTGATGTTTGTCCTTTTCTAGTCAGTGTACGACCAGAATATTTTCTATGCCCTCTGCTAGTCAGTATAGGACGGGGCTACTACTCTTTGCCCCCTGCTAGACAGTGTACGACAAGGCTACTTTCTATGCCCCCTGCTAGTCAGTGTACGATAAGGCTACTTTCTATGCCCTCTGCTAGACAGTGTACGACAAGGATACTCTCTATGTCCTCTGCTAGACAGTGTAAGACAAGGCTACTCTCTATGTCCTCTACTAGACAGTGTACGACAAGGCTACTTTCTATGCCCTCTGCTAGACAGTGTACGACAAGGATACTCTCTATGTCCTCTGCTAGACAGTGTAAGACAAGGCTACTCTCTATGTCCTCTGCTAGACAGTGTACGACAAGGCTACTCTCTATGCCCTCTGCTAGACAGTGTACGACAAGGCTACTTTCTATGTCCTCAGATAGTCAGTGTAAGGCCAGGCTATATTCTCTTTCTCTTTTGCTTGTCAGGGTAAGACAATTCTAGTCTGTATGTTCTCTGCTTGTGAGTGTACGACCAGGCTACTTTCAATGTCCTTCGCATGTGAGTGTACGACCGGACTACTTTCCTCTGCTAGTCATTGTACGAGATGGTTACTCTCTACGCCCTCTGCTAGTCAGTGTACGAAAAGGTTATTCACTATGCAATCTGCTAGTCAGTGTACGACCAGGCTACTCTCTATGTCCTCTGCTAGTCAGTGTACGGCCAGGCTAATATCTATGCCCTCAGCTTTTCAATGTACGACCAGGTTACTCTCTATGTCCTCAGCTTTTCAGTGTAAGACCAGGCTACTCTTTTTGTCCTCAGCTTTTCAGTGTTCGACCAGGCTACTCTCTGTGTTCTCTGCTAGTCAGTGTATGACCGGGCTACTCTCTATGCCCTCTGCTAGTCAGTGTACCACCAGGCTACTCTCTATGCCCTCGGCTATCAATATTTTTCAGATCTGTATTTGTTGATTACATCATTTCACTAAATGTTGGAATTTGTCTTATGTAGTTGCAACACTGCAAGACGAATCAGAGCGTTGTCTTGTCTTTATAATTCTGAGCGCCAAGCAAAGAAATAACAAACTTTTAACGCCTTTGGAATGACTTGACTCGAAACCAAACCACTGACTTATAGGTAATGAGCGGACACTCTGCAGACTGAGATA
Organism: Phorcus lineatus; assembly: GCA_921293015.1. Lineage (NCBI taxonomy): Eukaryota > Metazoa > Mollusca > Gastropoda > Trochida > Trochidae > Phorcus > Phorcus lineatus. Next base: position 76,899,524 of record OV121081.1, on the reverse strand, counting down.
CATTGTCAGATATTGTCACCTGTCTGAAATTCTTTTTGCAGAGCAAAGCAAAGTGTTTTTCTAAAAAGTATTTGCGAAGTAAAAATATAAAACTTATTTAACTCTGATCTTTTTAAAAAGGAAGTTAATTATTTTTAGTGTGCTTTGTTTTCATGTCATAAATGGTGACGAAGAAAATATTTTCACAGGTTTCGTTTTTATAACGATATTGATCGAAATCACGTGCTGAAAAACAGTGTGGACATCATTATCTTATTCTTTTATCATGTCGTTTAAAATGACACAGAGTATGTTTCATAATTTTTATTGTGGCTTTAGTAAGAGCAAAAATACATCATCACCTGAGTTGAGGTAAAATCGCCTCCCCTAACTCGCAACTTTATCCTTAAAATGCCAAACTTATGATTCCAATGTTGTTATTATTGTTTCCAATAATAACGGGAAATGAGTATATAAATGTTGAAAATTCAAAATTCTGTGCCAAATGAATGTTGACATTAGTTAAATGGCCTACTTACCACTATCAATCTATGATTGTCTTTGTGTCCGGTATAGATAAGTTTCCAGAATTACGTCAGAGTCATATGACAGCGCCACTGTCCGGTTTTCGATCCCAAAACACAACTTTAAACCATTTATTGTCACTAGATTTATACTGAACCGACAAGCATTACGATTCTGATTTTCTGAAACAACCTCTTCTTGATAAAATAACACCATTTATCAAATTTTACATTTTTGACTCCAACAACATACTCTGTGCCCCTTTAAAACTAAAATACATAGTTCTCCAGGGTGGGATACAACTTGATCAAATTGTCCAGTGTCATACTGAGACTAAGATTACTTTACACTAAAATTCAAGATTATTTTTCAAAACATTATCTTTAAATCATGATGCAATATAGAGAACAAATTTGTATCAAATCATTGCTTTTAGGGAGTAACTCTGTAACACTCTATTTAATCTTTACTTTCTTTGGCAAACATATGTCAAAAATACAAGCTAAAAGGGTGCCCCATTGGTTACCACCAAACCCAAATGCATTTCAACCCAGATAACTATATCGTATACATAGCAGTGTAACAGCTAGAAGGGCCATTGAAATCGCAAGGTTTCAGGTTCCCAAACCTCCTTCAATACACCTAACTAATTAACGTTTTCTAGAGAAAGAGATCATTGAAATAGTAAGAAATTGTGTTTTTGGGTAGCTGATTGACTTAGATAAGCTATTATGACAATATAATTATCTCAGTGCGATTATTTGCTTTCTAACTGTGATGTAGGCACGGAATGGTCTAAGAACTGATTTATACACAAATATGATTTCATTCAACATGTTTTAAATCAAGGCGAATAACATGTATATCTCATCTCACGAAGTATACATATATATATCTACACCCGTGGCTTCTTCAATCGATGAGATATACATGGTATTCGACGAGAAATGTCAAATATCCTCTATGAATTGCAAAACAATTATGAAAACAGTTTCATTACGTTCAGAGATTGCTTCCGAGGAAAAGTTCAAACTGATGGCATAAAATACTGCATATATTTTTAAACAAGGGATTATAATTAAATATCAAAGAGATACATCGATTTATTTTCAGTGATTTCACAGAATAATTCCGTTTAGAAGGGTTACATTTATATAAAGTAATGTACTATTAAAATCTTCTTCTATCAATTCCTTATCATTAATCTTCACATAAAAAAATAATATATGTACATTGCAGAATTATTTTTTCAATAAGTCGAAATCACATATCCCCCATGGAATTTATTTTTCAGTGCCGTTATTCTTTTCCTCCGAACCGTTGAATGTGATTATTTTAGAGCTACTGTGCCAATTCTTCATTTTTAAAAAACCATTTTTCAATAACTTAGTCCGTTGCTGATATACAACTTTATGGTGTTCTTGCATTGACAATATCATCTTATAGGATAATTGCATGAGTTCATCTGTTCGATTAGTAAAAGAAGTGCTTAAAATGATTCTAGAATTTTGAGCTCACGTTTTTCATATTTTCAACGACGAGTGGCTGTGAATAGAAAGAACAAATCTAATGGCATTGCAATGCTATTTTTTAGTTAATATATATATGATTATATGTTTATTTGAAATTAAGCTCATTACGTAATGAACACTTACAAATGATATCATAAGATCTTATCTTTGGAGGATCATACTTTTATTGACCTGTGAATTTGATAGCGACATCGTTAGACATAGAATCCAGCATTACTTTAAGCTGACGTTTTGTGATAGTTCCAATGGAGATTGGTTGTGGCCAGGAAGACGGAGAACGAATCTAAGGCACAACAATGTTATGTTTAAGGTTAATGTACATTGGTGTATGTGTAATTGAAATTAAGCTCAGTAAGTAACGGACACTTACAAATGATATCATCACGCATTATCTCTATATATTGAACAACTCGTGGCCATTTACTGTTTTGCACATGCGCACTACCGAGAGCTAGTTAGCCACGTGGCAAGGGCTCGGACTGATCAAAGAAGCGGGCCACATCCGCTAAGCGATCAATCACATGTCAACTCAAAAATTAACTTAACCTGTGCAGAAAAGCGGAGAAATTTGGACTCCTTATGAGGAAATTTAGACCGGGGGAGATGCGATGTCTTAATGGGCGATTTGGAGGATATTGTTATTTGTTCTGCCCAAGGCAAATATTTGTGAGAAACTTGATTAATAAAGTTACTGGCCAATTTTGGTCCAATAACTTCATTTCTCGAACAGAAAATAGTCCGCTTAGATACTGATTAGCGCTATTTAAATGTAAATATTGACAATTTAGCGGGACATTACACTGTAATTCAATATGTGATCTTCCATTGTATGACTTGCTTGCGGTGATGAAGCGAGGCGAACTGGCTTCTCTGCAGGCTAATGATTCTGTGAAGAGCTAGTCAAGTGGAAGCCGCCTTGTATTAAGTCTCTCTCTCCAATTTGACCGTCATGATATTGAATTTGCCTCATTCATAGCACATCTGTAATTATTGGTAAGCTATTTGGATCACAAACTTAATAAATTCTCCTCTGCTTCGGGCAGTTATCGCTTCGCCGTGTTCTGCCGTGCCGCCATTATTGCAGCTCGTCAAGGACCTCTTCTGAGCGCTCGCCACTTACTCTGCCGTTAAGACGGAAGTCGCTCTCGCGCCCCTAGCATCGCCAGTCACTGCTTCGCAAGCTTATTTCATTTTTTCTTGATCCCAGCCTGAAATTAATCGGATTTTGGTTCCAATCGGGGCAATCTATTTCTCTTTGTGAAAGAGTTTACTGACCAACAAAGGCTCGAATAAATCTGTTATCCTCTTTAATATCGACAGTTGTGTCAGTGATTTGTTTTGTATTTGTTTTTGAAGTCGTTAATCATAATTATCCAATCAGGCATGTAAGGTCTGATGGGGTTATTTCATGTCCCGTCGCCCGGCTGCTGTCCGGAGCATAATTACATGTATTTGGAGTTTTGTATTGTTAAATTTATAGACTTTTGCTACCGGCGACAGTTCTGTACCATAAAAGTTTACTTTCAAGAACAGTTCAACTCTTTGGGATAACGTTTTGTTATTTTGGTCCGAACTTGTTCTCGAATAAATATGACTTAGATAAAGCGCATGCACACTGCAGAGCGTAAATCTAGCTTTCTTAGAATTGATATAGGTATTTGGGTGAAACTTTATCTTAAAGGCACTAGCGAACACCAATATTTCGAAAACACAATGAATGCAAAGATATAGCATATCTCTAGATATTACAAACGATACGCACTCAGATAATCCACCTCGTTAGTTGTTTAGAAAATATGTACGTATTCAGGTATGTCAACACGTGTTTAAAAGCCGCAAGTAGAAGTATTTCATGCAATGTTGCATGAAATCGGCATGAACAATTATATCGGAAATATTTAAATTTTGTTTAGAAGTTGAAAAGCAAAACAAGCAGCCACTTTGATTAATCCGATAACAATCCTGATACAATGTTATAAAATCGGTTGATTTACAATATTGCTTTAATAAACTATATTTAATCATTTGTTCTCAGTTCAGAGTTTAAGCAAATTCAAAAGCACAAACTTCTTGTTCAGACGTTTTGTCCATTATTTCTGCGTTATGTGTACAGCTGACCATATAAAAACTTCTTCGAATATCTCTAAGCGGCCATCTTAATATTTTCGTTGTTGATTGCAGGTCAATTGTTAATAATTATAATATAATGTTTCATTGCACGGCAGAAAGTTAAAGCCAGTGCCTTTGCCTTCATACGCCTTGATGAAGCCAAACTGAACCGAAAAATTGTTCTATGATGCCTTCATAGTTTAGCTAGGATGTCAGTTGAGTTTGCCAATCGATATTTTCATTACAATATAATAATATAATCATCTATATTAGCGACAATCTAGATAAAGGTCTAGTAAAGGTCAAATGTTATATTTATAAGATATTATTGAAAAACCTCATAATTGAATAACTGACTACGCAATAGCGAAATCACTGGTGGTATATAAAAACCTATTCAGTTTGAGAACGATATAGACATCCCGATAAATTGTACTACTACTTCCTTTTGGGAGGTCAGATGGGTGACTCGATCTAGAACATGGTTATGCCTCTAGCCCGTTGATTCGAGAACAACGTGTGCCAGTAAATGTTCCTGTTCTTGACAGTAAGCACTTTTTCAAGTAGTTTTATCTATAATGTAGGTGTTTGTGGCTTTTATACCCTCAATGAAATCGAAAGCATTGTAAACGTGTTGACATCGTTCAAATTCGGTGTCTTATAAACATTTTCATAAAATGATAGTTTCAGTTCCTTAGTGTTATATAAAATACTTAAAATGAGTGTTCCTCTCACAGCAAATAGTTAGTTTATGATGGACAAAACAGTTAAATCCAACCGGTTTGAACCGTTTGAACACAAAAAGCATCTAGGGTCGTCACCTGTATGACTTCTGCTATAAACCTTCAATATTTTCAAGTAAGTAAATCTGTATTATGCCGTACAAAGTTTGAAGCATTTTAAACCTTTTGTCTATTCAGGGTGAATCACATATTCAAACAGATGTAAAAAAGGCAATTCAGGTTTAACAGTTTCATTACGATCAAATTGAAAAACTTTAATATGAGATGGATGCCTAGGAGTGGCTTATAGGATATTTCCACTGAACGAAAATATGTAATGAACATCTTTACCAAGGCAATGCCCCACTGTGGTGCTGTTAAACCTAATCAAATTTCTTGATGTTTTGCTGCATTTTCTCGCTTCCAAAATATCAAACCGCACCTAAGTCACGAAAGAGCTTAAAGGCACTAGTGAATGCTTTTACGGTTTAAAATGGCTATTTTAAGGTTTACGAGGACTTATGCATTCACTTAAACTTTCTATCGATGCAATAAATTACTAAACATTCTTTACAATTTACCTGCAATCAAAAATGAAAACGTTAAGACGTGCGTTCGTTGTGTTGGTATATCTTCACTCACTGACAGCGACACATTAAATCCACATTTTCAACAAAGACACATCTAAACCACATCTCCAACCTTTGATACAGAAAGATAGATTCCACATCTTCACAAATCGACAGGGACACATCTTGTCCATACCTTCTGACACTGACCCTGACACATCAGGACCTAGATTTTCTCTCTTAGCGTAAAGACATCTGAAAGTCATTGTTGATGCATGGTACTTACGGCTATCTTGTTTCTAAGAGCGCTTCGAAAATGTAGGCTGTGGTCAACATCTCCGCCTTACGACACGACCTCTCCAACCCTCATCTTCACGGACGTACAGGAAAATAAACACAATTACACTTTTCCTTCATATCATTCTCACATTGCAAAGGATCACAGCATTATTTCAACGTTTTAATACACTTGTGTATGTATGTGTGTATTAAATGAAAGTCGAATAAAGAAAGGGCAAAGTTTTGATTCCAAGTTCCAAATCAAAATGTCTTCATCTTAATCCTGAGACTTCATTATCATTATTTGATAGTCATATTGGAAGTGGTGTTAGTTATGCCTCTGCTGTGTGGGGCTTTCACAAGGGAGATAACTGCGAGAAAGTACACCTGGAGTGTTGTAAACGTTTGTTGGCGGTAAATAATGGCACATGTGATGCTATGGTCTACTCTGAGCTTGGTCGGATCCCATTAAGATATATAAGAATGTATGATAAAATATTGGAGTAAGTTGTTGGTTACAGATAATTGCATTCTGCGTGGTTGCTGTGAATATTTGTACGATAATGCTGAAAAGTGTAATGTACAGAATTGAGCATATCCAGTCAAGTATATTCTTACAAGTACAGGTTTTGGAAATATTTGGTATTCTCAGGAACTTCATCCCAGTTACATTTTTGATAACGCTTGTCAGTACGTTAGAGGCAAATTATCTTCATCAACTAAATGTAACTTGTATGTTAATTTAATAGATAGCAATACTCTACAATTCTATCTTCGCAAGTGTATACCTTTTGTTTACAAGAGTTATATAACTAAATTCAGATTATCATCACATAGTTTAATGGTAGAAACAGACAGGTATAATAGGATAAATGTTAATGAAAGGTTTTGTAAGTTATGTGTAATGGAGATTGAAGACGAATTTCATTTTATCCTTCAATGTTCAAAACATAAGGAAATAAGACATAAATATATTAAACATTATTATTGGAAAACCCTTCTTTTTATAAATTGGTACAATTATTTACATAAAAAAATACTACTCAACTATGTAACTTAGGTAAATTCTTGTCAACACCATGAAAATAAGAAATATGTAGCTTATCTGTTATAGATTACTATGTACATTCTCCTTCCATAATATGTTTGTGAATACTTGTTAAATTAAATACCACCAAAGCATCCGGTTATATTATATTGTTTTGTCATAATCCAATGAAATGTAATGTTACACAGAATAAAATAACTGAAAATTGTTTAACAGCAAATCGTGCTTATGGGAACAGAGGCAGCCGGATTTTGTATAGTACAGTATAGATTAGTATAGTATATCAGAGTAACCAAACAGTATTCGTTTAGTCTTCATTGTCCCAATCACTTAAGCAGGCGCAATGATATATTTCTTTGATGCGATGGCAACATTATATTAATTCAGGGGGCGGGATAGCGCAGTAGTTAGCGCGGTCGGCTTCGGATCAAGAGGTCCGTGGTTCGAATCCCGCCAGGGGCTCGGCAACTTTGTCTGTAGTAGAGAACTGTTCTAGGCGCAGTCAGGTTTGGGTGCAATGCTACACTGAATTTCATCGTAGTACCACCCATGGTTCGCTAGTTCCAGCCGATGCTCACAGGTTTCACCGCATTGCATAGCCACTATAGTTTGGCGGGCTTTAATTCTTCCTGAAATATTACTAGCAGCCGCTATATACATTTTTTTAAGTGAAATAATCTTGAAAGCGGCATTAAACCCAACTCACCTATAACCTATATTAATTCAATAGCTGTGATAAATTACTGCGTAAGCCAGTTTCAGAATTAATAGCAATTTGTGGTAAAGTCTTCAATTCGCATTGGATTTAGTAATAGCCACGCGTGGATTATTAACTTATTCACAAATAGACTGAAAATCTCAAATTATTCTCATTCAATTGATACTATCTCAATTAGATACCGCGCTGCTCGAAAGTTTGTGAGTTTCTGTGAGTTTATTAAACGGTAAGCATCTTTGTAATTCCTGCTATTTTCTCCGAGCAAGTGATCATTTCCGCGCAGGGGACGCAAACGCGGACTCTTTGCACTAACAGTGTGTCAATAATTGCTCAATTACTTTCATTCAAGTTGGGAAGAAACTTTAACCCACGTTAAGGGAGAGATATTGTTGTTAAAATAGCAAAAACCTCGTCAATAACAGGCAATCGATAGATGGAACACGTGCCTCTATTAGATCTGATTTAGTCTGTGAACTCCTTACCCCCGGGCCCCTCTCCTTACCCCCGGGGCGAGGCGGACAGTGAGGGGGTAATTCCCCCTGACATCCCGTACTGCTAGTGTCAGCACGCTCGTTAGCTGTATTGAAGAATGTAATTCCTTCATTTCACAATATTTATACCGAGATTTGTGAATTTACAGTACATAATAGATTATGAGCCTGGGGAGATTGAGCGAGAGCCCTTGATTAGCAGTCTATTATATGAAATAAATCGGCCCCCATCTTAACGTCACGGACGAGTCTGTCTGTGATAATCTAATAAGGGCTGTTATTTGTGGGATATTTTCACTGTAACGATTTTAGCTTATTTGCTGGGTGATGATAACTCTTCGTTTATCGCTTTACAATAGCGAATCTCCGTCCATTAGACTAACATTATTACCCTTTGTTGTCACCGTTCATTAACAAGCCATTTCATCGTAAACGCTTGTAAAAGACGAGTAACGAGCTAAACACACGGAATTATCATCATTATTGCAAGAATACAAAATGATAGGAAAGTGATTTGATTACAGTCGGTCGATTGCTAGCCAGTCTGTCGCCATGAGCTGCATCTCTCCCTTTAGAGAAGCCAGCCCCTCCTTAACCCCAAATGAAAGAACCGCCAACCACCCCACCCACTTCCCAACTCATCCTCCCCCGACGGCATGCACCGCACTCTCTAGCTCCCGGACTTAAAATGCTCCATCCACGAAGGTGTTTAAAGTGTTTTCTCTTCGAAAAGTCATCAAACGTGGTGGATAGGCCAAGTGACGGTTGCGCAACGGTTTACGCAACTTGACCACGCTCTTCTGCCAACCAACACGTTCATCGGTCTGCTCTGCTGCGCTGCGTATTACAATACGTGGTGGTGCCGAGGATGCCGGGGAAGGGTTAAGTTAATACCTTGATGATTTGACCTAGAGGTCACCCTGCTGCCTAAGTGATTTTGTATTTTTAAAGCTCCTGCCATACCAAGATAAATGAAATCTAAATAAACTTTTATCGACAGTACTGTGACAACTGATATTGATATGTCGATCGAAATATATTTAGATTGAGATAAATCACTGTAGGCTTGTTAAACATAGCAAATTATCGTGTAAGTTTTTCGGCCAATGAAAATTTGTTTTGCAAAGGAGCAAGCAGAACATCTCCAACCGGTTCTCATTCGGGAGCGAACAGTAACTCTCGAGCCAGAATTATTCTATTTTTTCTTCATGTAAAGTGACCAAAGAAAGTTCCAAATTTTAGTGAATGTTTTTCTCATACTTGATAGAAGTATATAAGGAAAATTAATCTGCTTAGTCGTTGACTATATTGTAACCTATGGCGCCACTATGGCGCAACCGACCAAAACGAAAAAAATGTATCCGCCCCTGTTGTCTTGTGTCAAATTAAATAAATTTCATCTTAATAAAATGGCACCATTTGTGCAGTAGTTTCGATATTTCAGATATTTATCGGTCTGATTATAAATGACGACCTTTCTATACCCAGATACGACATTTTCAACGAGATGTGTATGCTTGGAATGGTCGTTTCTTTAAAATCATTTTCATAAAAGTAATCGACTCTAATCCTTCGTTCTCCGCGTATTTAATGGACTTCCCTATAATGTTTTTTAATTATTTGTTTCTACGTCTAAAATAATAATGTAGGCGTTTCTTTTGCCCGGTAGTGTAGATATCCGGATACAGTAGAAGCTGAGAAAAAGTTGACAAAACACAATCATATGACACTTACTAGAGTGAATTTCATGCTACGGGTTTTAATAAACCTATGTGAGCCGCAATCAGAAATCCAAGATAAAAAAAGACTTAAAGGATTGCCGATAACCATCCTATTCGTAATCATTGGAAAACGTTGAAATAAGATGGTACATTTATCTTTATGTCCATGTTTTGATCTTGTTTCGTTGAAGCACGTTTATGACATGATATTCTTGGATAAAGATTTTATTTCAAGACATGATATTTTATATAAATATTGACACCATTTAACGCTATCAGTCATCTTGAATTATTGTTAAATAAATTCGAAGAAAACATTTAAAAACATTTCCGGTGTGAATATCCCACTGATGATATATATAAATATACTGCATTACAAATATGATACAAATAGATACACCCCACACGTTGAGGATGATGAAACCCATATCAATATACATAGAAAAATAGTTGTAACTCATGCTTCCAATCGCCATGAAACTGGTGTTGATATCACGAATCAATGAATCACTCTTACGTTTCCTGTTGTAAAAAAAAGAAAAAAGAATGATTTTTTAAGTGTTTTGCAGATCTTTAAACTGGGATTATTCAATGCATTATTTTACCATTTTATTAATTAAGTAAAGAAATTCAACCTTTTTTATGTTGATACATCGACTTTATCATGTGAGATTTATGGTGGATAATAAACGTCCTGCGTTAGGAATACACATTTAATTTTGCATTGGAGAGCAAAGTTACTTATGAAACGAAGTACATTTCTTTTGTGAATGCGATTTTTATAATGATTTAACATATGAGTTATTTAACTTAGTTCCTGATTTAAAAGATAGACCTATGTTAACGATGTTAATTACGTATTATGTAATATAATGAGCATTCAAAACTCTGAGTTTATCAAAGTACTAGCTTATAGTAAGAAGAAGAAGACGAAATATATTTTATTTAAGTGTCACACAATGTACATTAGGATATAGTTATATAGATATATAAGTTATTTTAAGTTTTATGCTGTTAACTATAGCATATTTCATTCACATTTAACGCTTCATACATTTTTTTTTAGATATAACGCATCATTTTATTTTATTTTTATTTACTATGATTTTTTTTGTATTTATTTATTCATATATATTTGATAGTGTAATTATCTTTTCATTTTAGGCGCTTTTAATTAAAAATATTTTATTATTATTTTAAAAACATATCTTATGATAAATTTAATGCTATATTGCCAGTGTCTCATAAGCAAATTTATGACTGGATGTCAGTTTTTACTCATGTATATTTAATATGTATATATCTTTTTGTAACTGACCTGTGACACTTTAATAAAATACTTCTGTCTATATGTCTGTCTGTCTGTCTTATTCACAATACCGGATACACCTATAGCATGTGTCAAATCTAGCTTTCAGTTTGTTCTCTTTAAGATATAAAATTCCTTTGTATTCTTGTTACTAACTCGATTCTCATTACAAATGGTTACCCTCGAGAGAAACAAAATGGGTATGACCGCTTTCGTATGTGCACATGTAAAGTTTGCCAGGCAACCATTAAGTGAGAGCGTGTTCCCGTCCTCTTCGTGTGTGACGTCATAAAACTATTGTCGGGGACACTCAGATCGGCTCACCGTGTCTGTATTGTAATATGTTTAATATAGACATAATGATACGCTAAAAAAAATTTAAATTTGAGGAAACTCATGCAATGTTCGCTGTCGCAGTGTTTCATGTGGAGGGAAGTTAAAACCTGATAAAACAAGAAAAGGAAAACAACATAATTGAACGGTATCGCTGCAGTGTGTGGGCGATTCTCTTTAATCCCACCGCTAATATAGACAAAATACAATGTATATATGAGGTAAGGAAAATAAAACGACAACGAAAAAGAAACAGAAAGTAATAGAGAAACAAAACATTCCCCGAGTAAGACTCTACCTTTATGTAAATAACAGGTAAATTGCAATTAAAGAAATAGAATGTGGAGCAGTTCTGACGGATCTCATAATGTCAGATTATAAAAGGAGATTGAAAACTCCCCGAATTGTGAACATTGTGTTGTTAACATTTAAGTTCGAGGGAAACAATAAGACCGGGAACATTTTGTCGAACCGAAATTCAACAGCATAGGTACAGAACTGTGGATATTTCCTCAAATTTCGTCTTAAGTCGTATTTTTCTTTTAGTTCAAGTAACGAAAATAGCAGACATGCTCTTTTCCCAAGAGAGTAACACTCACTCACTCACAAGGGAACAGTAAGTAGTAGAACGTTCAACATTTAGTGCATTACCGGATTACTGTTCAACCTCGCATGTTGTTCATTTTAGAAAATACCTCCATTTGGCCAACAATTCAAATCTTCAGTTATAATGAGCCTGTAAATTTTAGAAATAAAATGATATTATTCATTATTTTTTATACATTTATTTTGAGTGACATTCTTGTTTGTGATATCGATACGGTTCTATCAGAATCGCGCCCGGGGCTCGTAAGCGTAGTCTGCAGTAGAGAACTGTTCTACATACAGTAGGATTTGGTTCAAGGAATTTCAGCGCGCTAGTTCCAGCCGATGCTAGCATATTTCACGGCAGTGCACAGCCACAAAATTGTTGCGGGCTTTCTTCCTTCAATAATACTAGCAGCCGTGATGTAGATGTCTTCAATGCGGCGTGAAACCACAATTTTAAGCTTACCTCTTGATCCTATCATCATATTAATGCGTCATCTGTGAATAGGTTTGTATTGATGCTGTCAAGTATAAAAGCTACCATGACTGTGCTAGGCAAACCATTATGGTTCATAGTTGAAATAAATAAAACAATCATATAAATAAGCATGTAATCAATCGCCACAAGTTTATAATAGGTTACAAATACCAGCTGAAAACTGCTAAGAATTTGCCAAGCTGTGAACACCTATATTCTAGGGGGTTTCAAGAACTGCAGTGTACTGAGCTTCCTACTCTACCTCATAATCTTGATAAAACAGCGCAGTAAAATTACTATTTATTTTAAGAGGGCAGTAGCAGGTTTTAAAAAATATGTAACCTTCTAATTTCCCACAATACATATTAGGTTTTGCCAAATATATTGCAGTCGTAGAAATGTATATCATTTACCAAGCAAAAGCTACTTGTAGCCATTTTAGTATGAAGACCTTTCAATCATTTCAAATAGGAGAATAGATTCGGGTAGCCTAATCGAAAACTTTTGATTTAAAAAGCATTATCTCGCAGTTGGTAGAATTAAGTTTGTTTTCGCGAGATTTCTTATTTTACCTAAATACGACCTTCTGCTCACAAACACATTAGCAGAGTTGTAGCGCTTTGTCTAGTGTGGCACCATTTTCTCCCCAACGGAGTTCACATACAACATCTGTTCTAATTCGAGCTCTTCTTAAGCTTCCGCCAGGTTTCCTTAGCGGCAAATATTGCAACATTAACTACCTTGCAATATTTCAGCTACTGAAAGCACCGCAAGCATGAATATCATATTTGTCATCACATAGGCGTATAAAATGATGCAGGCGCTAAACAAGACGAATGTTCTTTGTGAATAGGACTCAAAGTGGAAAGTGCATATTCGAATGAAGTTAGTCTTTCCGAAAGCATACGGAATCACTGATGCGTTTTGAATGATAACTTTTGATTGCACAACAAACTTTGACTGCATCCAATCACATATCTACATTTCGAGACCGGGTATGCTTCGGATATCAGTACAGAAGCTTAATAGGAATTTTTGACGGAGATAACTGATTACCATATTCAAAACCTCTTTTTAAAGAAGAAAAAAAGTTTGCAATTTCCAAATATCTTTTATTGACACCGGAATGGACATGTTTACATTCAACAACTATTAATATTCAACAGTTCATGATTTAAACAAACAAAATAAACAATTATTATACATATTTTTGGGATTCAGCACAATACTAAAGGGCAAATACTAACAATATTGTCATGGAGTTTAGTATATACCTGTCCGCCCTGCTTTTAATCCAGAGCGCCTGATTGGTGATTTCTTATTTCATTAGCTTTGTCCAAAATGGATGCATATTGGAAAATATAATTCCCATTTTATTCAATTCAATCCTTCACTCAGCAAGTTCTAAAGATAAGAAGAAATAATTGATTAATTGTAAAAATTATGAACTTTTTTCAAGATCTGTTATGACAATTCGTATTCTAATGTTTGATTGTATATAAATATTCTAAATATAAAAATCACAAAACCAATTTCTTTTATACATATTCAAACACAAGGAACAATGTTCACTGGGAAAATAAATAACAGTTTCTTGTTTAACTCAATAGAAAAGTTTAATATCTCATCACGTGGTTGCGTTCTAAGATAATAAGCCAATCAGATAACAATACCTTTGGTGCGAACCAATTGTGTCTTTGGCATACACCAAAGGTAGTGGTTCACAGCTCCGTACTAACGTACATTTGTTACAGTTTTATTGTAAGCGATGTTTTGTTGTCAACAGTATGTTAATCAATCTACTATTTCCTAATTTGCAAACTCCCTTAAATTGAGTGAATCATGCTTGTAATCTTTTAATTGAATTATGTGCCCCTCAACAAGGTAATTCTTTGAATCTTACAGCTTGAATTTCATAGCACCATTGTTCCAACTGTCCCTTTTAGAGCCTTCACTAGCTTCAAGATAAACTCCACAACCATTGCCATGGTAAACATGATCTCCCATCCTTACAATTGTCTCGAAAATTACCATATCAGTGATCTAAAATATCCACATGTAGAATTCATATTACCCACACTATCTGAGAAAATATGTTCCTCATCATTGAAATGTACAAATTGTCTAGTGATGAGAAGTAATCTAGGAGATTGTTATACACATTAGACTTACTTTCTATATCAAAGGAGCAGCCTACTGCAGCTTAAGAAAACACTTTTAGATATACAACCATGATTTCATAAAAAAATGTAAAAAACATTTACAAGGACGGACAGGCGCCCGTTCCAATAACTCGTTCTTTATCTTGACGAGGGGTAAAAGCGCACTATAAATATTATAAATTCATCAAGTCAAAAGATCTTTTGTTCCTGTGTGATTTTATCACGTTGACGTTGTCTCCTGATGGTGCGGGATACCCGGAAATGACCTTTGGTCTGTCATTGAGACGGAATGGTCCCTCGCTTTTAGACGAAGTGAGTCAATGCTTGATTTGCGCATGTCCAAACTTTCCTTCTCGGGTGAGACACGAGACGGTGCGAGATTTAATGGAGAAGACATGGCGGAGAGCTGACTTCCCATGAACATATTCTGAACAGGTATACCACCTGCAGCCACCATGTAATTAGAGAGGAATCCTCCAAATGGGTTCACGGATTTGTTGGGAAAGTACTGAGTAGGGATAGCGCCCATCTGGTTGAGAGCAAGCATTGGACTGAGTCCGGTCAGGTTGGAGAATCTCGCTGACCAGAAGGGGTCAAGGCCTGGCTGGAGAGCCACAGGGGGAGGTCCAAGAGGGGGCAGGTCGGTCAGTCCCTGGGAGGGTTCTCCGGACAGGAAGTTAGGACTCTCTCGTCCTAGAGCCTTCTCTCGCTTCCTCCATTTAGCACGACGATTTTGAAACCAAACCTGTAAAGGATAAAGAATGGATAAGTCACAGACGAAGGAATTTTAGTTACGACAGGGGGCGGAAGTGAAAGATTAAGATGGCACCCAATGTTTCATTTCTGCTACGTGATCCTCTGTTACTGGGGCTGATCCAATAATTGATGCAAATTGGAAAATTAATTCCATATATTTTGTTTAAGACAACCTTAACACAGAAAGGAAACAATTTACCGCGGAAAGGATTACAGAGACATATTACTTTAAACTACTTAAAATTCTAGAAAGCAAAATAGAACAGCTGGTATGAGCACGGGCTTTCAGAGGCAGGCCTGTTGTGATTTGTTTCACAGGAAATCAATAAAAATACTATTAACGATTATATAATTGAATTCAGTTCCTCACGCCGCATGGTATTAAGGAATAACCCTACAATACATTTTTAGAAAAATAACTTTAAGAAGAAGATAACATTGTTGATTAAAGAACTTAAACTGTCATTCGCCCATCGAATAATCTAATGTAGAATTAACTGACTCTTCATTCAGGAGCAAAGAGGGCTGATCGCTCCATTATCAATCGTGTTGCCACTAACTAGACACAAGCTCTTCACTTCAGAGACAATTACGTGGCCAAGCAAATCCAATCTCTTGGTAAATGCTTCCCGAGGCCACTTGGCGCTCAGTCAATACGGGAAGGTTTGAATCTCCTGTCTGCCATTACGCCTGACGAACAGACACCTTATTAGAAATGCCATGCAAACCCTCTTGTAACTCATTTAATGATATAATTGTCAGGAGAATTAAGTCATGGTTGTTAATCGTTGGAATTGAATTATGGTTGTTCAAATTTGTGATTGTTTTCCTATAAGTTGGAAGGTAATTATTCGAACATTTATTTATCTTTTTAGGAATTTTGAATATTTAGAAATTAACATGTGAAATTAATTAGCTTTTTTACATTTTTAAGGCATAATATGCGGAAAATATTAATGGTAATTTAAAACAATATTTAAACAAATTATTTTATATAAATTAAAAAATATATTTAGATTATTGAATTGATTCTTGAATGGAAGTTAAAAAGAATTATTCGCTCTACTAAATGTTATTTTTGCCCTGGCATTGGTTTCATAAATGCAGTTGTTGAAATGAAATGAAAATTAGTCCAACATTTTTCTAGTTCAATTAGAACAGTAAGTAATTCATTAAAATATTATGTCATATGATAATCAGTATGTCGGAGTGTTAAAATGTTCCAAATTGTGTTTATCATTCAGGATTATCTACAGTAAACCTTTATCGTGTCACTTTTATCTTTATAGAGTGACATTCGAAAACTGATATAAACATACAGTATATATGGAAAATCTATCGTTATCTACAAAGTTTGTCAAATGAAAGTGACTTTTCCAATTGGGTGCATACTTTAAATATTAGTGTTGTAAAATACTTATGACTGTTCATTAGTAATTAGAAAACTTAATGTTTAAGTTTCTGAAAAATAAGAAAGTTCATATATCTGCATTGTGCTTAATCATTCGGGTCTAATGTCATTGATTTAATCGCATTTTTTGGTTTTCAGCTTTTTCTTGAAATCATCCTGACAAGTGTTATTTGAAGCGAAGCTAAATTGCGCTGCCCAACAATCTTGCGTTTACTTAAAGCGGATTTGCGCTTTTCAATAAATCAATAGTGTTTAAGACAAATGTAGCTAATTTGCAATGCTTTGCGCAAAGTCAACTTTCATCGCGGTCCATATGGGAGATGTCATGGTTGTAAACGGCTTATTGGGATTTCATTCAATAATTTCCAGAGATTTTGGGCAGTGTTACCCTTTCCTCAACTCCCCCTGCCACCGGATATAGTAAAGAACTGTGGGAAATCTGGTTTGTCGCACAAAGCCCTAATCCCAGACCAGACTCTCTTAAGACGCATCTGAACACAGAGAGCTAATTAAATTGCATTAATTACATTTCGCATGCTACAGCGGGAGAGAAATGGTGCAAATTACAATACGAACTGTCAAAAATATACATTTTCATTAACAAATTCCAAGAGGTTGCTAAACAAGATGATACGAATATGACCGGGGGCTCGCAGCAGTTGGCTGTTTTCATTCATTGTACATAATGATTAGTGAAATACCTAATTGGGCCGGTCTGTAGACATCCCGACTGGAGTAAATTAAGAGGTAGTGTGGGATTTGAAGTGGGCGTTACAAAGAATCGGACACTGAGCCCCCTCATTAGATGGTCCACCCTGCTGAGGAGGAAGGGGGGACAAGAGGAGGGAACCCACCCGGAATAACCTGATTGGTTTGCTGAACAATACCCACAAGTGATAGGGGGTCGCGGTGCCTCTTGATGCAAGAGAATCAGTAGTTAGTCCTCAATTAGATGGTTAACGCTATGAAGTGTGAGACACCCCTGGGCTTAAGGAACTGTGTGTAGAGTGGGGGGTCGGGTGGAGATAGGGGTGGGGTCGACACTCGAACAGTGTAACTTGCTAATGAGGATTGTTCATTATACTCTTTGTACCGAGTGGTTTTTATTCTTCAAGAAAATAAATTCATGTTGCTTAATAATGTTGAAACATACGTCTAACTTGGTCAATTGGTTTGTCGATGACTATGAAACTATAAAACATTTACAAGAAATTGTATCCGAGCTTGGTTTAATCATTCTGGTATTGATAGCCGGTGATTACTTTTCCATGAATTTCTATTAACATCTATTTGCAGCTTTATGAGTAATTCACTATAGTTTTTATTAATATTCGTTGTTTGTATGCTGAGAACTGTGAACGATCTCGCAATAAACAAAGACTCTTTTTAACTTACAAAATTTGATATTCGTTCTCTTAGTTGATCACGGTCATGTAACTGTACTGTGGTCAATTTATCTTTTTAAAAATTATTTTTAACTCAATTGATACTATTTATTCTTATTTCTAGTAGTTTGAAACGAAATGATGAGTAGATGAAAGTGAATTTGAAAATAAATATAATGATTTGTTAAATGGCTCTGATTGCATGCATTGATCTAAGATATTGACATGTCAAACGTTCTTGCACACGCCAAGATCTTGTCTTGCTTGATATATTTACAATTTACATTAAATGGCAATTTTAAGAGAAATACGGTCCACTATGTCACAAGTAGAAAACTTAAATTTTACCTGCTGAAATGAGTCAAATATTTTTCTATAGCAAGACACATTTTGATTACTGTGACTGCCTTTACTCAAAATAAATTAAATTTATAGGGTGCTCTTACTAACTATTGCTATCCTTCCTCTCATAACATGCCTATTTAACTTTTTAGCGTTTGAAAAGGGGAAATCTTCATTGAATAAATATTAGCATGTTAAGGCTATTCTAGGAAAAGTTTAGAATAAGGACTTTTCAGTGACATAATTTTGCTACATTGTTTGAGTGGCTTTTAGATGTTGAACAACAAAAAGATGACAATAATAAGAGCAATTACATAAAGAAGTTGACCATCGATAAATCTTGTCACTATAATATGATTTTGTTCTTAAAAAATGGTAAATATATATTTACCTGCACTCTCGCCTCGCTCAGCTCTAGCCTCATGGCAAGTTCTTCCCGGGTAAACACATCCGGGTACTGCGTCTTCTCGAAGGCTCTCTCAAGTTGGTGTAGTTGGAACGTGGTGAATGTTGTTCTGCTCCGTCTAATTTTTCTGGGTTTGGATCCATTGTCTTCGTTTTCTGAATTCGCGGCATCTAGGCCCCTTACATCATCCATTTCTTCAAGGGCATCCTCTCGTCCGTCCCTAGGGGATACATACCCCTCTCCCTCCCTGTTTGGAGACCCATAGCTCCTCCCCTCTAAGGTAGGGGACCCATAATAGTCCCGACCCCCTTCTCCGGGGGGTGAGGGAAAGCACTGGTCTCGTTGGAGGGTGTCGGGGCTATGGAGTTCAGAGTCGGCTAGACACTTGCTAGGGGAAGATTCTGAAACAAAAGAGTTTGACATAGATGTACATATTTTACGAACAAAGCGTTTTAAAAAAAATGACAACGGCGAATTGTTTAAGACAACGACTTTTTTTGTAAAAAACGCCACATTTCGTTGTACATGCTCTCTCCTGCACCCCATATCACGTGCCATACGGTATGTAACACTGTGAATTATCACAATAGATAAGGTTATCTCTAGAAAATGTTATCTATCTAGTAGGTTGGGTTCTTCTCATAACGATTTTGAAATAAATATTTTTCTTGTGAAGATTCTGACATAATTGATTTTACTAACGGGTAATTCAAATTTGACGAAATTGAACGAAACTAAACAACAGTAAATTTTGATCATTCCGATGATTGATTCCCATCTGTAATATAGGAAAGAAAAAACCTATTGTCAAATACAACATGTGGAATCACTCACATTGCAACAATGACACGCCAACTTGGAATCTGGTGTTCAGTTAAGAAGAAGTGATTCTCAAATCATATCTTTATTGATTTACGAATACTGATAGATTCATAGAAGCAATATTTCTGGATATAACTGACTAATTGTTAAAGGGAAAACACGATTTTTTAGACAATAACGAGGCAAAGCGGAAAACATTTACCCCGATACGTCATGATATCAAAGAAGAATCTAAATGAACTAATACGTAAATGCTAAAAGATGACAGTGTTTTTAGATTTCTAACATTATCACTACTTGTTTAACCAGATTGATAAATGAACAAATTGATATTATAAATTACTTCAAGATAAATTGGGAACGATGGCAAAATTAAGTTTCTGTTAGAAGTGTTATTTGTAAGCGTATGAAGCGTATGAAGACACCTTGAAAACATGTCCATTACATTTAAAAGTGTGATTAATAATTGATTGAAATCAGAATGCATGTATGGTAAGATGTAAAGAATCTCCGCCCGTCTTTAACGTCAAGTGAAATCGCTCGCAAATATAAAGTAAAATGTGTTTCGGTGGGAACGCATATAATTTGAAAACCCTTTAAAAAAGTAAACTCTCAAGTTTTCATCTTGGATGTAATCAGAACCGATGCTTGTAACTGTCCATGACACATTGACAATTGCTACAAACATGAATAATTACGAATTTTTTAAACGCAAGTTTAGTGATGAAAGGATTAAAAGTCAGGACTTTATATCAAAAATGGAATGTTAATAAATATAAATTTTATAAATCGTGAGTTAAACTTTAAAAAACAAGTGGGCCCAGAAACAACTGAATAAATAATCTAAATGCTATTACAAAGCATTATTCGAGGTTTAAAGAGAGCTCCAGATATTTTTTGTAAAAAGAAAAATCCAAGTTTATATTTCTATTCATGAGTTTATCTTACAAGAGAATAATTAAGGAACTATTCGGTTGAAAATTTTGATTTATAATTTTTTTCATGAGCATAGCTAGTGATGTAGTAACAGGGATATAGCTTAAATTATCATTTCCATCAAAGAGTTTTTTAGTAATAGCATTTTCATCTATTTCTACATTATAAATAATTATCTAGGGTACCTACCTTCAATTTTTAGATCCAGATTTCTTTCTGCAGTATTTTTCCTGGCAGAGTTAGTTCCAAGAATGCTATCAATACTATAGGATTTCATCTTTCGTTGCAGATACGGGCTGTTCCCTTCCGTGTTAGATTGCCCATCCATCCCTCAATGAAACAACAACTGTCTGTGTAAAAAGCTTATCAAAGAAGTGATGTCTGTGTAGGCTGTGTAGAGCACGCTGGCCGAGTTTAGAATGAAGCTTGAACCAACAGCGATTGCTTTTATCAGGCGTGGCGTGTCAATTCGTATCATAAATACTTTGTTAATGTAATTAGTCGTGCTTTGCTAATCTGCTAATCAAATGTTTGTTTACTGAGCAAGTCAAGAAGTGATCTTTACTAAAACCAGCGCTCATTGGCTAAGCATCGCTTACAGGAACTATTTGATTGGCTGATGCCTGCCTCCCGCTGAACGGTCACGAGTGATCTTATTTGCTACACTTAGGGCTTAATTTGTAACGTCAGCCTGTACATTGATTTCCGCGGCATCTCGATCTTAGGGGCGGAGCTAATTACACGGATCCAGTTTCCCTAAGACCTGTCAATAGCATGAGCGCAAGCTGCTCGCCTGAAACAAGGCAGAATTACAGAAGAAATGAAATGATTGTCGCTGAATAAAGCTCAATACAGCCACACTACGGGAGACTGGTATAATCTTGCCTCTTGTAAAGTCGATACAAGTCTTTAACTTCGTTAGTTCACACCCCACGGCTAAAGCCTTTTGTCACATGTCACCCCTGACAAATTTGAATGAAAAGGAATTTTAGTTTGTTCAGGTACTAAGTAGGAGAGAGATTTGACCCTGGTTTACGTATGTCAAACCAGGTATTATAGACTTGAAATTGACTAACTTAACATAATGTTCCCATGATGATGCTACTCTTCACATGACAATCTCCCCTCCCCTCCCCTCCCGCTATCCCCCCCCCCCCCCCCCCCCCCCCCCCCCCCCCTCCCGCTATTTCCTACTACTCATTCCATTCATCTGCTTAACGATTCAGTAGAATATCATGTGGCCATTACTAAGATGCGTTAGATGACTGATTTTCAAATTCAGATTTGATTAATATGTACTACCGGTACTTAAAGGCATGCAAACTGAAAACTATGAAGTAAAGAAAATTGTGCACCTGTTTGTTTTGCCTACCTAGTGAGCTCCCTGCAGTGTTTGGTTACCATTGGGTATAGTTGACACATATGTCAAGTAATAAACATTTTACACCGGACAACGTTTCAAAAGAGATGGCTGGTGTTCCTGCATCCGTCACATCCTAAGATGCATTTATTGTTCAAGAACTAAGACAAGGGGATAGATGAGTGTGATGCGTCAATATATACGTGTGTGTGAGTGGTATTATGTGTAAGGGTTATCATTGATGAAGGCATCTTTCATTATATTTAAAGGATTAATTATACTTTATTCGAGACTGGTCGTAGAACATTTTATGTTTATAAATTTTAAAGATGCTATTTTATATTTGTATTTGTAGATTGGAGTGATACATAGATAAAATCGTCTGTCTTTGTCTCATTTTAGAACATAACAAGTTTTAATGAATATTCAACTACTAAATTACACGATAGTGGTTATTGAAGCATAAATTCATATCTCGTTTGCGAAGAATCCATTTGGACTGATAATATCTTTAGTCACTGTAGTTCGACTTTTGTCGTCTTTCCCTGCATTCTGTCTCGCTCAAAGCTTCTCTATCCTCCTCTCAATCTATCATTCCTTCCTTTCTTCCATTTTCTCATCGTTTTGCTAATATATCTCTCATCCTTACTCTTGATTTCATTATCCATTAATCTCCTTGAAAACATTCGGGTGGATCCTCTATTTTCCTTCCTGCATGTTTGACCACGTTTTCGTATATACAAAAAATCAATTTCTTTTTTCTCTTTCTCGTCGTTGCTCTTTTCCTTTCTCTCCTTTGCTTTTATTTCTTCAAACCACCACTCTTTCTACCCCATTTAACCCCTTTCCTTTGTCTTCCCCTTTTATTCTCTATATCTCTTTCTATACATGTCAACATTTGCGTGACACAATAATAAAATAATTTCTCTCCCCCCCCCCCCCTCTCTCTCTCTCTGATTGTCTCTCGGTGTATTTCTCTCCCTGTCTATCTGTGTATCTGTTTCACTATGTGTGTGTCTCTCTTTGTCTCTCTCTCTATCCATCTACCTCTCTGATTTCCTCTTTCCATTTAAACATTTCTCTTTCCCTGGATTTATCACTCACTTTTTCCCATGTTCTTTTCCCTGTATCAGTCTTGTTGTCACCATGCATATCACACACGACGAGCAATATGAGCGGTTGACAGGCGCTAATACTAGAGCTAACACTGACCCATCTCCTCCCATCAATTACCGATAACTCTGTAATTACCAGATTGCACGGCTTTACCATAGTGGCCGTCTCAGTGCGTCGCCCGTGCCAGGAGAGATAAGAGAAAGCAGAGAGATAACTGGCTGAACAGATCCCCAAGTTTGGCTTTCACAGATACCCACAGAGACATGGTGGAAATCTGTGGAGGGCTAATGCCAAAAATAAATCTTTGTAGTCATTTAATTTATTTTTCCATAGTTAAAACGTTTTTTCGTTGATCCATGATAATTCTACTGTCATGTGTATTCAAGTTGTTCTTAGCCAATTTCATGCAGAACTTTATACTGTGAAGGAGCTTACAATAATCAGATTTGTATAAGTGTAAAACAAAAACCCCAAAAAGATTGACAGTTGACAGTACATATAATTAAGATAAAATATTTAATTGATGTATATAGAAAGAAATGTTTTAGTTCTATAGTTCCTTTCTGATGACAACATGGCAGTTGCAGGAATGACATTGGCAACTGTAAATCTATCATGATTTACAAACTAAAATCATTAAACCGTTTCTCAAAAATAGATAGTTCTTTGTTGAAATAAAAGCTTACCAAAACTTAATTTATTCATCAATTCGGACAGATATGGAGGTGGGAAAGCGCGCGAAGTTTCATACAAATGAAATAAACTGCGATAATCTCTATGTAAATCATAGCATTGGTGAAATTACAACAACATTATCATCTTTATCATCCAAAAGATATTGCTTTTGGAAGATCAAGCGATATCTCCTAGTATCCTAGGAGATATCGTTTTGACATTAGATTTTTAACAATGCCCTGTTACAGTCAATTTCATGAAATCACAATTGTTTTACGTCATCAAGTAATGACATCGCAATGCTAAGACGTCAGAGACATGATGACGTCACAGTGCTATTACATCAGCGCACATAGAGTCTAAGAGTTGTGCCGTGTTCAAAATTGTACATTTTTCATGAAAAATAATTTTGAATGATAAATAGAATCTCACCCTCCTGTTTTCTGATATCAAATATATCAACACTCGTTGATAAAAGTACAAAAAAATTATAACTTTTATCAACTCGTGTTGATATATTTGATATCAGAAGAAACTTGGGTGATATCCTCTATATCTTTTCCTTTTATATACCTTCAATGAGTGCTGATACATTTGACATCGGAACACGAGAAGGAAGGATTCTTTTATCATTTAACATTATGATATGATAATCCATTCATTGGTTTGAACAAAAACCATAGGACCAAAGCATTGTAATGTCATCAAGGATATAAGTTATGTCATGGTTTCAACGTCATAGAATTTTCATAAAATTCTTGATGTTCAAAGCATGATAATATCATCCAATATGTTTATCGTCGGCCATCGTACGATCGTACATTGTCTAAAGTTTTCCCCTGAAGATTACACTTGATCTCAACAAACGTATTTCTTCAGCACCAAGGTTTTTGATATTTGATAAACCTATAACGATAGTGCAATCCCTTCCACTCAAATACCACCTGCAACCGTGCATATACTATTTCAAGCGAACCCTTTAGTATCCGATACCTGAAACGATGACTTAGGGTTAGCAAGCACTTAATCTAGCGTAACATAATAGTCTGCATTGGTAGATAACAACAACTAGTGGGTCATTGTATCTTCTCGTAAGTTTATATATATTGTACATTCGTAGCTTAATTATGAACGTTTGAGCACAGTGTTTCAAAATTAATAAATACGCTTTTTCTGATTTTCTTTTTTTTCTGAGCCTCGATCTCTATGATTTTCTCTGAACAAGGAAGATACCGAAAGCACTGCTAGTTCAGATATGCTCCATCCTTTCCTACTCACTACGACATATTCTCTCTGTCTCTTTCTCTGTCTGTCTCTGTCTCTGTCTCTTTCTCTCTCTCTCTCTCTCTCTCTCTCTCTCTCTCTCTCTCTCTCTCTCTCTCTCTCTCTCTCTCTCTCCTTTCCTCGTCTCCCCCACTCCCACTATAATTACATCTCACGTACATGTTGTTTAGTGATGTTTTTAATATAGACTCCACCTGGTATTACACTGATCCAAGGTGACAAACAATGACTCACATAAAAATGAATTATGAAACATGACTAATGGCAAGTTAGAACAACAAAATACAATTCAATGCAAATAGTTTATTAAATTCTCATCACTTTCAAACCAATGGTTTAGTACAAAACAAGCGAAAGCAAGTTTGATGATATATGCAGTAGACAGTAGTTAGTATTATGTATATATAATATGATATGAATTGTGATACATCAATTCGTTCATTCACATAAATAATCTACTTGCGATTTAGGTTAAACAACATAATATATCAGCCAAAAAATAATGAATGAATAAATGAATGAATATTTTTATTGATTAGAGAATAGGCATTTCATATAGACTTTTAGTATGTTGAAAGTGGAAATAGAAGAAAAATTTTGGAAGGAAAATCAGCAACAAACTAAAATTTAGATTGACATTCACGTATGTATAAATATTACATGTATGAGGTAAAGATGTGAGGTTTGATATTGTTGACATGGTGGCATAGGTTTGGTTGTTGGTGGCAATCTATAGATATGTTGTGTACATTTTTTGAAAATCAGTATGGTTTGATTGTTAACATTATTCATATATTTAATGAATACACATTGCTGTAAAAAAATCTATTCATAACATAATATATTGAAACATTTGTTCAAATCTTGCAACATTTCAACATTATATCCTTAAGCAAAAGCAAGGATATAAGCAAATATTAAATATGCTAAATAATTATCCTATCGTCATACTGATGTATTAATGTACACGATAAACAAATTATATCATTGTTAATATCAACCTGAACAAATTAATCGCGAGTCTTGACAGCTTCAGATAATGCTACTGAAAACAGTTTTTGTGGAAAATTATCGCTGCTTTGTACGGGTGTCAAATACAAATAGACATTGATTACTAAACAAACTAAGCCATTACTCGTTGACGTGCGCTCAATAGGCGCATTACCGCCCCGTTCTCTCGCGCCTCATTAAGTCATCATTCACTTAAAGTCGCTTCTGGTACTCTGCTGTGGGTGTATGGGAACTTACGTGGTGCAGGGGGGAATTTAGCATAGATAGTTAGTACCTTTATTGTAATGACCCAGGATATATTGGAATTGATAATAACCCAATCGATGTCAGGTTGGACAAAGTAACGTTGATTTGGTCAAACGGGTTTTGCATGTAGATTGTATTGATAGGGATATGGTCGTGCACATGTCCATATGCAAATATATACAATTAGCTTGATTTACCCGAGTTTCAACCAGTTATCAGATATTGAACAAACTACATTCCTCTTACAACTAGAAACTATTGTATATCCACTCGCGTATGTATCGGCGTAAGATGTCAACTCAATCACAATAATTTATACTCTAGCCCTATCCATATTTTTTGTATCTTAATTTTTAATTTTTAACATGTATACACAATGTTTTGTGTGTCTCATTGGCCATATGGCCTGGTGTTTGTATATTATTTTATGTTTTTAAACTGTCACGGTACTCGATTTTACACAAAAATAAAATATTTCGTCTGTCTGTCTGTCTGTCTTTATCGTCTCTACCTGTTTATAATTACTTCCTCTAAGTTCTTAAAAGTCCAAAGAAGTGATGCACGAGCTTGATTTTAATCTTAAAAAGGTATGTTTGTATGGCTTTTGAAAACTTGTCCACGTGATATCATTTTCATGTGTTTGCCAAACCTTCATTTAATACCTTTTACACAACTTAGTTTCTATTTTTTTTACATCCTTGTGTTCTCCTGTTGGTGCTGCGTAATTTCACGATATTTAGTCTTTCATAAGGCGTATGTGAGTGGTTCTGTAACTATCACCAATGCTCTATGCATGTATGTTTTTCACATTTTGTTGTACAGAAGTGAGTTAATAAACATACATAATCTCTGTAATAGACAGACTGACAGACAGGCCATTGTTTATTTACGTCTCACTTCTGTACAACAATTTACAAAATATATAGGAAGATTAAACATGAATAAAAGAGTACTTAAACATTCAATATGACTTATGAGAGACACATTAATTTTTTTACATGAATTATCCTTCAAAAGGCGGAAGTTATTTAACAAAAACATTGCTTGTACACTAAGTAATATTTTGGTTTACGCAGAGAAAATAAGTGAAAAAGTACATATATTTTTTTATAAACCTGTATAGCTACAAAAAGGTTGTGTTCATGTCAAGGACAGACAGAGAGACGGACAGAGAGACAGACAGATTTCCTCCGATGTCGAAGATACAATGAAAAGATAATAATATGCTTGTATGTAAAGGTTACAGGGTGTTTCAGTTAGGAAAGTTATTTCAAATAATATAGACATGATTTAACACTATTTGCGATAACTTTGATACAATGATATCATGTTTCTTTGTCAAGCTTCAATGAAACAAATTGGTCTTCAGCAATCCAAATATTAACAAACGTATCACCATCTAGCTTGTCAACTAGTGACTCAATCAAAGAATTTCCACTACTTTGCATAAGTGGACTATAAAGCAATAAAAAGCTTTGAAATATCATAGGCAACAGTTCTGCATGAGAGAATAGGCTTACATGTATTATTCGAGGGTGGTCTTTAACAAAACGAAAGTCGTGGGATTGTATGGTTGGGTAAATATTTCAGAATTTGGAATTGTCTTTATGTTTGGATTTTACGGTTTTGAAAAGTAAACTTATTGATATAGATCAAATGAATTGGTTTGCAAAACTTTGGGATGACAGGAGTACTGTAAATGGTAACAAGTTATGAACTTATCGTCTTATTAAAACCCACTTTGGTCTTTCCTCTTATGTCATGAGAGTAAATGATAGGGCCCATAGAAGTTCTTTCGCAAAGTTTAGATGTGGCACACTTCCTTTAGAGGTAGAACTTGGCCGGTTTAAGAAACCAAAAACTCCCCTTGAAAAACGTACATGTAAGTATTGTAAATCAACTAAGATTTAGGACGAGACACATTTTTTGATAAACTGTGATTTATACTCTGATTTGAGAATCCCATTTGTGGATGTCGTCACTTCCAGAAATGCCACTTTCAACCAATAATCTATTTCCGATCAAACCATATTTATTATGCAGTGTGATGATCTATCAGTTTCCGTAGCTGCACTAGTTTCAAGCATGTATAAACGTAGATTATTTGCTCCAACCTCATTCGCTATTTTAAACTAACTTTTTATCTCCTGTTGTAAGATGATCTATGTACATTATTGTTTTATGTACATTTTATTTAACCACTTTCAGTGCTTTTAACTTGTATTGAATTTTAAAAGAACATTAGTGTCTAATAGGCTCATGTTGGCCGGGCGATGAAACCATGTATCTACATGTATATTTGACTTGCACCAATTATTAGACACTCAAATATAATATTTTCTTCTTTTTTCATTAAAACAAACTGAGTTTATTGAGATACTATGAAGGGCAACCCCATGGGCAGTATAAAAATACCAATCCTTTTGTCATTATAGACAAATAAAAATATATTTACTTTTGTTCAAATATTGTTTCACGATCGCAGTAGGGGAGGTGCAAGCACGTTTTCATATTTACGTTTAAGTTAATTGTTTTTTTGTTGTAATTTTTACAAACTAGTCACGCATGAAATTATGGAGCCAAATATCATGACTTGTTTTCACAGAAATATATTAAGAAATAAACAATTTCTATTTCCACAAAATTATTATGTATAAGATAAAGGCAAGGCACACATGATTTGGTTTACAGAACTAAGCTATATATAGATATGTGATCGAAGTGAGACCAGATGCCAAATGACTGTTGTGAGTAAGATGAAAAGTCATTCAACCAGGAAAGTGAAAGAGTATTAGAATCAACACATAAGATGTCTGACATAGAGACATAAGTCCTACGTTTTAATACATGTAAACAGGAAACAAAAAAAACGAAAGAAGAGATAGTTTTCCATTCGTAGTAAAAATGGTAGCATTATTTACGTGGACTGGAGTTACAGAATTTGATCTGGAGGTTGATTATTCATGTCTCTATGTCTTCTTAAGAAACTATTTTGTTAGTCTGTTTGACTTCTTTCAGAGGTCCACTTCGTACCGACACAAGTGGTAGATTTAGTTTTAACAAAATACTTTATAAAGTTTTTAAACAATTAGATAAAACTTGTTTCGCAATCTTCATTTTGCTTCGACATTCTTATTTAACTTTCAATCTCTACTGAAAAATACCACAGGATATCAATTTGTAGTAAAGGTAGATAATTGATGCAAATCATGACTTTTTTCCAAAGGTATAGCTACCTATGTAATATCATCCCTTTTCTTCAAATGAATCAAATGTTTTTTTTATGAAGTTCGACCAAGATGTTATAACATGGTTTACTCCCTCTAAAAATAAATAGAACAAAGAATCAGTATTTAATTATCACTATTGTATTTCTAATTCATTATTGTATAAGTTTAAAAAAACCCTGATTTTAAGGAAGAAATGAAACAGCTTATGAATGAAAAAGCTTTAAAATAAAAAGCTTCTTATTTTATCTCGTTTGTTCTTAACCTAAGAAGCCACAGACTTTTATGAATTCAACAAGATATATATCGATGTACAGATATATTTTTGCACATTTATATTTTGTACATTTCAGGCTCTCATCCACCTCAAAATGTCGCTCTGGTATTACTTTTATTGTACCGTATAAAGGTTTTAGTGAGACGGTTTAAAACCAAAATATACTATCTGTCTATCTGGACAGTAAGACGGTGATAAAGACTATATCCGTCTATGTGAATTACGTGAGAAATAAAAAACACCGAATTCTCTCACAAAGAAGTCGTGTACACGGTTGAGTATGTTTGCCATTCCCAGTGTAAGTAGATTGTAAAGAAAACACAACAGTAATCCCCGTGTGCCCGTGTGGGAACTACGTGTAGGGACAGACAGACAGACAAATTATTTATTAACGTCTCACCTCAAATGATATAAAAGTATATATGGAGCGAGAAAGAGAGAGAAAAATATTTTATTTCGGTGTCAAGTGCTTGCATTCATTTCACATATGTCATAGTAAAAGGTGGTATAGATTCAGGTAGAAATGCACTGGATGGTGATGAGGCAGACAGACATACATACAGAAAAGTGTTATTTAAAATCTCACCCTAATACAACATAAAAGACAATGAATATACACACACAAATGGGCCATCCACAAGTGGGATTATGAGAGACTATATTAAAAATAATGATTATGTGATGTTGTGAGTGTGTTGAAAAACGAAGAGAAATATATATGATAATTTAGTTTAGTTTTAACATATTTTATTCACACAGAAAGAAATGAGTAAAACGTTCTCTAACTTAGAATACCCTATTTTAAAGGCACTAGTGCGTACCAATATTTCGTACATGTAACTTACAACTTTTGGACAGATAATGCATATACCTCTTGATATTACTAACGACAGGCACTCACATAATTTACCAAATAAGTAACATGCAAAATTTAAATTTTCAGCTTATACAGTCAATTATAAAAGACCGGAAGTATGTAATGCAACGTTGCATAAAATCTGCATGAACTACGATATCGGAAATATTCAAATTTTGCTTACAGCCGGAAAGACGAAACGAGAGCTATATGGTTCATCCAACAACAACGCTAAAACTGTGAAAAGAAATCGGTGAAGTTTCGGGGTTGATCATCATTTCAGAGAGTAAGATAAATTAAAAAGCTGCACTCAATACTGGCTTACAGTCGTTTTCAACAGTCCGTATGAAATTTATTTTGTGTACAGCTGATAGTCTTATTTTACCAGATTTTACTCTCTATGTATTAACCTTGTATATTTTTATGACCATTAAAGTGTCTTACACCAAAGTTTAGACGGAAACTGTTGTGTGTTTGGCACCGAAATAAGATCATATTTAATCTTTTTTCTCAGAAAATCCGATAAATCTCTCTTACATCTAAATTATGCTGTCTGGTGAAACTTCGGCAACGAGGTACTTAATTTCTGCTAATTATTGTTACCTTTTGTGTATTAATTGAAAGTTATTCTTCAGTAGCAACTATTGAAAAACAAATTCCCCAAAAGACTGTCGGCGAATGATTGTTGTGTTGAATAATGATTGCAATTTTTCTTACCTGTTCCTGTGAACAATGAATTCATTTATCTAATGTTTTATTGAGTATATAAAACTTTAACCTTGTTAGTTAACATACGAATCAGTCTTCCTGTCTGGTAGACATTATGAAAGGAATATCAACTATTGCGGTACTGATCAGAGGCAAGCCAAATTAAAAACGAACAAAATTGTTAAAGCTAACATAGTGATATGTAGAATTTGACTAAAGAATATGATGTACTGTCACTACGGAATAAGGTAAAAAGCAATCGGTACTTACTGTATTGTAACTTCGAACTCTTACATCAAAGGTGCTCGGTTATGAAAATATGCAGTCAGTATGCACATATTCAGATATTATAAACATATTCAGGTCGTTTATGTATGGTTTACCTAATGTTTTATATATAATTAGTGGTATACATTTTGTGTTTTGATTCGTGAGTTACCCCCCTTTCTGTTTTCGTGACAAAGTCAATCTATCAAACAATCTTGAATAACATGCTAATTGCTGCCAAGTTTCCTTTTGCAAATCCATCACAAAAACTATATTAATGTGGCTAATGATGAAGGAAACTCAATATATTTGAGTAATGATACCCAGAGATGTAGGCAAAAAGATCTGCTTTGGTCGCCAATTACGAGAGATAAAAGCTCTTGCACTATAATCATTTCCGGTGAGTAATTTTGGCGGTTAGTTACCACAACAATGTCTGCGGTATGGAGAGCAAAAGGTGAAATTTAAATGTGACAGATAATATCTTAAAATGGGCTGCATCTTCCCGTACCGTTTGGTGGCGGAAGTCTGCTAATGTTTGTTCTTGATAGAATTATCGTATCCTCTTTTTAGAACGCCTTCCGTTGCGACTGTTCAGTCATTTTCTGTGGTAATATCATCGCGTTTCGACGTCGTAAATCAGTGGGTTATCGATAGTCGAGCTGTCGCTCTTCACTTCACCGTTAATGCATCGTGATTAATATCGTGAGTGACTAGAGATTATCTGACTACTCCTTTACCCATCCTCCACATGCTTTGTTCTTGCATTAAAAGACAAATAAGGGCACTTAATGCAGCAGTGATTTCAAATATATATCAAGTATAATTAATGTTTTTAAGGTAAAATGTTGTAAAGAACTGAACGTAGAAATCATATGGTGTGAACAAGTATGGAGAAAAAAAATGCAAACTTACAATCGAGTTTTTGAGTCTCATTCTAACCTTTTCTTGTCCACAGAGTTTGAGAGAGAAAAAACTCGCATTGGCAATATCAATACGAGAAGAAAAAATACCATGTGATGTGACTACTATGTGCCTTCTTTTGGATATACAATTAGACAATGGTAAGGTTGACGAAATTAGTATAAATCACCGAAAGAGTATTGACGTTTCCAATAAGAAAAACATCTTTTTTCATAACGTGACATGATACCATCATACTTGAATATGATTCATAATTGCGTGATGTAAGTAGTTTGAAAAAACTCATCTAGAATCAAACTGTTATATTTGTAGTCTTGACGTATGGTATTCGTGAAAAACGTACACTAAAGTCAATTATATTTTCAACATGAATTACGCTATATCTGTTTTCAATTTTCAAAAGGTTGCAATTTATTTCATTAAAACGCAAATAAAGCAATCAATTGATTTACAAAAACGACGTAGTGTAATCTTCAACTTTAAGGAACAAGCCGCCAAGCACGATACCGTCCGCACTTGACATTGAGATTGTACAGTTAGAGAGAGCGCCACTAGACAAACAAAAATATATATGTACGCCTCGCATCCGTATAAATACATTTAGATACTAAAATACATTTCATCTTGTAGAATAAAGTAAATAATTACTATAATTTGTGTTACATTAACGTCTAGCTTTTGTGCAAATATACTAAGATACCAAAATCAAATCATTTGTCGAGTGAATAAAATAGTTATACATAACATAGTTCTGTTTAATGATTTCATTGAAATAAAAACGATTTGAGATCAATTATAACCAGTAATGTACCAACACAATTCTACCCTACCGAGGAGGACTTAAAACTACAAAAACATGCCAGCACTTAAAGTGTTTCTTTTACTTGTAAAACGAAACTTTCCTCATTTCAACATCATCTTCAATAGTCAAAACTTGTACAAAAACATTGCTAAACCAATTATTTAAAAGCCACACTATATATCCTCAATCATATATAAATGCAGCAATAAGTAGGAATAGCTTGAGAGTACTCCCTGTAATTTGTTCACAAAATAACTTCTTAGGAATGTTTAAATGTAGTCTTAAATGTTTTCTCTTGTGTTGTACTTTATTACCTTCAGGATGCACGACCGATCAAACTCAAAGAGGCATTTTTACTTGAAATGTAAACTTTAATAGTTCTTGATTCACTATCTTCCAACGCATGGCGTGTGCTTGCGCCAGCCCCAATGACTTGCTAAGATAGGGCTTTTATGTGCTTGTCGTCCAAAATGCGACGGATCGCGACAGTACAACGAGAAAGCAAATGAGAATTGTGCGGGCGCTGAATTCAAAACACGAATTTCGAACGGTTGACAGAAAGGTTTAATTTAGCCAGTGAGAAAGACTGGTGCAATTTAACCTTGCAGGGGTAGATGGTAATTCATATTTGTAATGAGGATCTTGTAATTTTCTCTGACAGACGGGGTTTAAAAAATTGATTATAATGTTCCCATTCTTTATGTTCTGCAAATCTGGAATCATGATGTTCATATCAAGAATACAAAAAAGTTGTTTCAGGATATAGTGTCTTAAAATACTGAAATATGGCTGTTCAATGGTGCATCGCTTGAGATGGATAGTTTTAGTTAATTTGATATCATTGTCTAAGTTTAGTGCCAATAAAGTAACTTTTTATGTCAAACATTATTGCTTGAAATGTCCCTTTGTTAATCAATTTTACAAAATAGTTTACTGTTTAAAACACCACTCCTTCATGCCATTTGGGTAAATCCCTTTCAAGGCTGTGAAAAATAAGTTATCATTATGCCATTGATATCTTTAAGTAAATCTGAGCGTCATGGTACCATTTGGTCTATCATATAGTATACTAATACTTAACATGAAATGATAAAATTCGAAGAAACGAAATGTTGATTTGAAATTATTTTTAAGATGTTAAACTATCGATGATAGTTGGAGGGTTTTACTAGAAATGTAATAACAACAGATGCATGGATCATGCATAACGAACAAGGACGAAATCTTCTATTTCACGCGTTAGGGAATATAGATATTTGATTGTATCCTGTAACTTCAAAACGCGCAAAATAAATGAGTCAAAGGACATATATAACTGTCTGTGACACGAAGTCGATTGTAGCTTGGCTACTACGACTTCAATAATAATGTAAAAGGAAAAACTCGGGGCAGTGTTTCACACCTCTTGTATATTACTATATATAGCCTGTAACGAAGGTGTGTTTTGTAAGAATTTTTCCATATTTTGTTACTCTAATTTATTGTCAAAGTGACAAAGTAAGTTGTGGGGTCCAAAAATGCTTATCGATGTCATCGGTGTTATTCTATCAAATTATATTTAGTTTTGCTGGAGATGAACATTTTGGTACTAAAAGGTACAGTCTACAGACAACTGAAACATTTTTGGTTGCGTCATTTGGATAAGTCATATGACGAATATACATGTAAATATGAATTTACTTTCTGAATATAAAAATGACATTTACTTCGTTATCAATGAAATAAAATCTAATGTCATACGTTGATGTAATATTCAGCTCGATGAGTTGTATAACTCTTAAAACAGTATATATATATATATATAATAAAAAATACTCTTACTCTATAGGTATTGAAAGTTCAGTGACCACTTGGGCACATTATAACATTGCGTCATCTACTACGTCTTATTCTAATAATAAGGATATTAAAAATAATAATGATGACGATGACGGCGACGACGACGACGATGATGATAATGATGATGCTCTTGATGATTTTATCTGCCTTGCTTGGGCACACAGGTTATAACATGGCGTTAGTGGGAATCAGTTGATACCTCTAGAAACCTGATTTACTACTACTACTACTACTTCTACCACTACTACTACTACTACTACTACTACTACTACTACCACTACTACTAATACTGATGCTGCTACTACTACTACTACTACTGCTGCTGCTGCTACTACTACTACTGCTACAAACGCTACTGCTGCTGCTACTACTACTACTACTAATGATGATGATGATGATGATGTTGATGTTGATGTTGATGGAGCTGATGATGATAATTTTATTTGCCTTTCAATGTGCCAGATGTTGGCAGCAAGTTGGTATGTATGATTCCTCGTAATTTGCAGAGATGTGAGAATATGAGTTCGCGTACATCTAACAAGCAAACACGCGGAAACAAATCATGTAAATTACGATAAAGGTATGCTTTCGATTCTGTTCATATATGATGGTCATTAATTACACACATTGAGAGATACAAAGAGGTGATTATTTGCCCATTTGACACCTATGTCATTACTTGATTCTTATCGAGATCAGGCCATTCTTGTTTAACAGCCGTACTTCGTAAAGGTAAACGATAATGATAAACTACCTCATTAACCTAGCAATAGATGAGATGGGGCTAATCGCCTCTTGACAATAATAATCTCATACAATTGTGCTCAAAAGATCAATGTTAACTATATACATAACGCATACAGACAATCACTGTTAATCATCTCGTCAATGTACATAACAAGTCTGTTTGACCATAATTAACTACAGCAGACAGCAATCAATGTATTAAGTACATCTGTTAAGTGTACTTAATGAAAGTATTAATGTAGTAAGCAGCACTGTGTATATGGTACCATGTGAGAGGTGACGGTGAGGTTACTGTTGATTAGATGACACCAGCAACCCGTGTCCTTCGTATTGGCATTATAAAACTGCTGCAACTGTCGCCGCCTTCCATTGTTCGCAATAATTGGCCCTACGCGGTTCCCGCTGTCCTCTGGAATCAAGCTGATCAGCTCTGTGCTCCAAATTATCAGCTATTGAATCTGGCCATTGTCTAACTCTCTTCGCCCAATTCCCTGTAATGATGTGACAAGGCAACAAGTCAACTCCCGACTCTCTCGTTAATCGGGTAATCGCTCGGACAGCAGGCGATTATCGCCACGCCACCTGGAGGCGAAGGCTGCAACTACAGTGATGACGTCACAAACGACCACGCGCTGCGAATCGATATGCACAATTCCAACTAAATTGACTGGCCCTTGTTTGTCGATTTGATATATATGATAATTTAGTTTAGTTTTAACATATTTTATTCACACAGAAAGAAATGAGTAAAACGTTCTCTAACTTAGAATACCCTATTTTAAAGGCACTAGTGCGTACCAATATTTCGTACATGTAACTTACAACTTTTGGACAGATAATGCATATACCTCTTGATATTACTAACGACAGGCACTCACATAATTTACCAAATAAGTAACATGCAAAATTTAAATTTTCAGCTTATACAGTCAATTATAAAAGACCGGAAGTATGTAATGCAACGTTGCATAAAATCTGCATGAACTACGATATCGGAAATATTCAAATTTTGCTTACAGCCGGAAAGACGAAACGAGAGCTATATGGTTCATCCAACAACAACGCTAAAACTGTGAAAAGAAATCGGTGAAGTTTCGGGGTTGATCATCATTTCAGAGAGTAAGATAAATTAAAAAGCTGCACTCAATACTGGCTTACAGTCGTTTTCAACAGTCCGTATGAAATTTATTTTGTGTACAGCTGATAGTCTTATTTTACCAGATTTTACTCTCTATGTATTAACCTTGTATATTTTTATGACCATTAAAGTGTCTTACACCAAAGTTTAGACGGAAACTGTTGTGTGTTTGGCACCGAAATAAGATCATATTTAATCTTTTTTCTCAGAAAATCCGATAAATCTCTCTTACATCTAAATTATGCTGTCTGGTGAAACTTCGGCAACGAGGTACTTAATTTCTGCTAATTAT
The DNA here is from genome assembly GCA_921293015.1 of Phorcus lineatus. Taxonomy (NCBI): domain Eukaryota; kingdom Metazoa; phylum Mollusca; class Gastropoda; order Trochida; family Trochidae; genus Phorcus; species Phorcus lineatus. The sequence continues at coordinate 76,862,134 of OV121081.1, read as the reverse complement.
TGTTACCTTTTGTGTATTAATTGAAAGTTATTCTTCAGTAGCAACTATTGAAAAACAAATTCCCCAAAAGACTGTCGGCGAATGATTGTTGTGTTGAATAATGATTGCAATTTTTCTTACCTGTTCCTGTGAACAATGAATTCATTTATCTAATGTTTTATTGAGTATATAAAACTTTAACCTTGTTAGTTAACATACGAATCAGTCTTCCTGTCTGGTAGACATTATGAAAGGAATATCAACTATTGCGGTACTGATCAGAGGCAAGCCAAATTAAAAACGAACAAAATTGTTAAAGCTAACATAGTGATATGTAGAATTTGACTAAAGAATATGATGTACTGTCACTACGGAATAAGGTAAAAAGCAATCGGTACTTACTGTATTGTAACTTCGAACTCTTACATCAAAGGTGCTCGGTTATGAAAATATGCAGTCAGTATGCACATATTCAGATATTATAAACATATTCAGGTCGTTTATGTATGGTTTACCTAATGTTTTATATATAATTAGTGGTATACATTTTGTGTTTTGATTCGTGAGTTACCCCCCTTTCTGTTTTCGTGACAAAGTCAATCTATCAAACAATCTTGAATAACATGCTAATTGCTGCCAAGTTTCCTTTTGCAAATCCATCACAAAAACTATATTAATGTGGCTAATGATGAAGGAAACTCAATATATTTGAGTAATGATACCCAGAGATGTAGGCAAAAAGATCTGCTTTGGTCGCCAATTACGAGAGATAAAAGCTCTTGCACTATAATCATTTCCGGTGAGTAATTTTGGCGGTTAGTTACCACAACAATGTCTGCGGTATGGAGAGCAAAAGGTGAAATTTAAATGTGACAGATAATATCTTAAAATGGGCTGCATCTTCCCGTACCGTTTGGTGGCGGAAGTCTGCTAATGTTTGTTCTTGATAGAATTATCGTATCCTCTTTTTAGAACGCCTTCCGTTGCGACTGTTCAGTCATTTTCTGTGGTAATATCATCGCGTTTCGACGTCGTAAATCAGTGGGTTATCGATAGTCGAGCTGTCGCTCTTCACTTCACCGTTAATGCATCGTGATTAATATCGTGAGTGACTAGAGATTATCTGACTACTCCTTTACCCATCCTCCACATGCTTTGTTCTTGCATTAAAAGACAAATAAGGGCACTTAATGCAGCAGTGATTTCAAATATATATCAAGTATAATTAATGTTTTTAAGGTAAAATGTTGTAAAGAACTGAACGTAGAAATCATATGGTGTGAACAAGTATGGAGAAAAAAAATGCAAACTTACAATCGAGTTTTTGAGTCTCATTCTAACCTTTTCTTGTCCACAGAGTTTGAGAGAGAAAAAACTCGCATTGGCAATATCAATACGAGAAGAAAAAATACCATGTGATGTGACTACTATGTGCCTTCTTTTGGATATACAATTAGACAATGGTAAGGTTGACGAAATTAGTATAAATCACCGAAAGAGTATTGACGTTTCCAATAAGAAAAACATCTTTTTTCATAACGTGACATGATACCATCATACTTGAATATGATTCATAATTGCGTGATGTAAGTAGTTTGAAAAAACTCATCTAGAATCAAACTGTTATATTTGTAGTCTTGACGTATGGTATTCGTGAAAAACGTACACTAAAGTCAATTATATTTTCAACATGAATTACGCTATATCTGTTTTCAATTTTCAAAAGGTTGCAATTTATTTCATTAAAACGCAAATAAAGCAATCAATTGATTTACAAAAACGACGTAGTGTAATCTTCAACTTTAAGGAACAAGCCGCCAAGCACGATACCGTCCGCACTTGACATTGAGATTGTACAGTTAGAGAGAGCGCCACTAGACAAACAAAAATATATATGTACGCCTCGCATCCGTATAAATACATTTAGATACTAAAATACATTTCATCTTGTAGAATAAAGTAAATAATTACTATAATTTGTGTTACATTAACGTCTAGCTTTTGTGCAAATATACTAAGATACCAAAATCAAATCATTTGTCGAGTGAATAAAATAGTTATACATAACATAGTTCTGTTTAATGATTTCATTGAAATAAAAACGATTTGAGATCAATTATAACCAGTAATGTACCAACACAATTCTACCCTACCGAGGAGGACTTAAAACTACAAAAACATGCCAGCACTTAAAGTGTTTCTTTTACTTGTAAAACGAAACTTTCCTCATTTCAACATCATCTTCAATAGTCAAAACTTGTACAAAAACATTGCTAAACCAATTATTTAAAAGCCACACTATATATCCTCAATCATATATAAATGCAGCAATAAGTAGGAATAGCTTGAGAGTACTCCCTGTAATTTGTTCACAAAATAACTTCTTAGGAATGTTTAAATGTAGTCTTAAATGTTTTCTCTTGTGTTGTACTTTATTACCTTCAGGATGCACGACCGATCAAACTCAAAGAGGCATTTTTACTTGAAATGTAAACTTTAATAGTTCTTGATTCACTATCTTCCAACGCATGGCGTGTGCTTGCGCCAGCCCCAATGACTTGCTAAGATAGGGCTTTTATGTGCTTGTCGTCCAAAATGCGACGGATCGCGACAGTACAACGAGAAAGCAAATGAGAATTGTGCGGGCGCTGAATTCAAAACACGAATTTCGAACGGTTGACAGAAAGGTTTAATTTAGCCAGTGAGAAAGACTGGTGCAATTTAACCTTGCAGGGGTAGATGGTAATTCATATTTGTAATGAGGATCTTGTAATTTTCTCTGACAGACGGGGTTTAAAAAATTGATTATAATGTTCCCATTCTTTATGTTCTGCAAATCTGGAATCATGATGTTCATATCAAGAATACAAAAAAGTTGTTTCAGGATATAGTGTCTTAAAATACTGAAATATGGCTGTTCAATGGTGCATCGCTTGAGATGGATAGTTTTAGTTAATTTGATATCATTGTCTAAGTTTAGTGCCAATAAAGTAACTTTTTATGTCAAACATTATTGCTTGAAATGTCCCTTTGTTAATCAATTTTACAAAATAGTTTACTGTTTAAAACACCACTCCTTCATGCCATTTGGGTAAATCCCTTTCAAGGCTGTGAAAAATAAGTTATCATTATGCCATTGATATCTTTAAGTAAATCTGAGCGTCATGGTACCATTTGGTCTATCATATAGTATACTAATACTTAACATGAAATGATAAAATTCGAAGAAACGAAATGTTGATTTGAAATTATTTTTAAGATGTTAAACTATCGATGATAGTTGGAGGGTTTTACTAGAAATGTAATAACAACAGATGCATGGATCATGCATAACGAACAAGGACGAAATCTTCTATTTCACGCGTTAGGGAATATAGATATTTGATTGTATCCTGTAACTTCAAAACGCGCAAAATAAATGAGTCAAAGGACATATATAACTGTCTGTGACACGAAGTCGATTGTAGCTTGGCTACTACGACTTCAATAATAATGTAAAAGGAAAAACTCGGGGCAGTGTTTCACACCTCTTGTATATTACTATATATAGCCTGTAACGAAGGTGTGTTTTGTAAGAATTTTTCCATATTTTGTTACTCTAATTTATTGTCAAAGTGACAAAGTAAGTTGTGGGGTCCAAAAATGCTTATCGATGTCATCGGTGTTATTCTATCAAATTATATTTAGTTTTGCTGGAGATGAACATTTTGGTACTAAAAGGTACAGTCTACAGACAACTGAAACATTTTTGGTTGCGTCATTTGGATAAGTCATATGACGAATATACATGTAAATATGAATTTACTTTCTGAATATAAAAATGACATTTACTTCGTTATCAATGAAATAAAATCTAATGTCATACGTTGATGTAATATTCAGCTCGATGAGTTGTATAACTCTTAAAACAGTATATATATATATATATAATAAAAAATACTCTTACTCTATAGGTATTGAAAGTTCAGTGACCACTTGGGCACATTATAACATTGCGTCATCTACTACGTCTTATTCTAATAATAAGGATATTAAAAATAATAATGATGACGATGACGGCGACGACGACGACGATGATGATAATGATGATGCTCTTGATGATTTTATCTGCCTTGCTTGGGCACACAGGTTATAACATGGCGTTAGTGGGAATCAGTTGATACCTCTAGAAACCTGATTTACTACTACTACTACTACTTCTACCACTACTACTACTACTACTACTACTACTACTACTACCACTACTACTAATACTGATGCTGCTACTACTACTACTACTACTGCTGCTGCTGCTACTACTACTACTGCTACAAACGCTACTGCTGCTGCTACTACTACTACTACTAATGATGATGATGATGATGATGTTGATGTTGATGTTGATGGAGCTGATGATGATAATTTTATTTGCCTTTCAATGTGCCAGATGTTGGCAGCAAGTTGGTATGTATGATTCCTCGTAATTTGCAGAGATGTGAGAATATGAGTTCGCGTACATCTAACAAGCAAACACGCGGAAACAAATCATGTAAATTACGATAAAGGTATGCTTTCGATTCTGTTCATATATGATGGTCATTAATTACACACATTGAGAGATACAAAGAGGTGATTATTTGCCCATTTGACACCTATGTCATTACTTGATTCTTATCGAGATCAGGCCATTCTTGTTTAACAGCCGTACTTCGTAAAGGTAAACGATAATGATAAACTACCTCATTAACCTAGCAATAGATGAGATGGGGCTAATCGCCTCTTGACAATAATAATCTCATACAATTGTGCTCAAAAGATCAATGTTAACTATATACATAACGCATACAGACAATCACTGTTAATCATCTCGTCAATGTACATAACAAGTCTGTTTGACCATAATTAACTACAGCAGACAGCAATCAATGTATTAAGTACATCTGTTAAGTGTACTTAATGAAAGTATTAATGTAGTAAGCAGCACTGTGTATATGGTACCATGTGAGAGGTGACGGTGAGGTTACTGTTGATTAGATGACACCAGCAACCCGTGTCCTTCGTATTGGCATTATAAAACTGCTGCAACTGTCGCCGCCTTCCATTGTTCGCAATAATTGGCCCTACGCGGTTCCCGCTGTCCTCTGGAATCAAGCTGATCAGCTCTGTGCTCCAAATTATCAGCTATTGAATCTGGCCATTGTCTAACTCTCTTCGCCCAATTCCCTGTAATGATGTGACAAGGCAACAAGTCAACTCCCGACTCTCTCGTTAATCGGGTAATCGCTCGGACAGCAGGCGATTATCGCCACGCCACCTGGAGGCGAAGGCTGCAACTACAGTGATGACGTCACAAACGACCACGCGCTGCGAATCGATATGCACAATTCCAACTAAATTGACTGGCCCTTGTTTGTCGATTTGCGGGACATTTTCTCATTTTGAAACAATTAGCGGCATGTTTCCGTGACAGGCGCTGCGAGAGAGTGAAATACGGCCAGATAAGACGGCTACAGCATTACCGACAGTAAATACGACCTTAAATATACACTTTAGGCATATCAATAATATATACGCATATTGTGATTTTCCTATTTATTAATGAAATATATGTAATTTTCTCTAAAGTTTGCAATGATTAAATTTCTTCCAAATCGAGTTCACCTTAACAACCTTCGCTAAGAAGAAGACGACGGTGGAATATAAAAAGAACTGATGCAGGGATTTTGAAATAAGCTTTGTAGATATATATATGTACCCATTTACTAGGTATTTACTGGTGTTTTTCATCAGAGATAAAAACCCTTAGGTGTCAGGGTGCTCATGGAAATATTTCTTAACGATGTATATGCTGGCATATTCTGTTTTCTTTTTGAATTCTATGGTGTCTCCAAATTCCAATATATAAATCATACAAAGAGCAGCGTAATCTGTCCAGTAATTATTTATATCTCTCTATTGTTTGGACATAAGGTTTTGAATAGATATAATCTTTTTATCATTTGATCCATTTGTTAGGTGATGAGATACTAGCTGACCAATTTTGGAGTAATGTATAGTAACCAAGACGATTTCGAACGAAACAGGTAAAACTAAATTCAGCGTTTCCGTGTTGTGAAAAACCAAGACGATGTCGAACCCAACAGGTAATACTAAAAACAGCGCTTACGTGTTGTCAAGAACCAAGTCGATTTCAAACCAAACAAGTTATTTCAAAAACAGCCCTATCGTTTTTCCACAATGTTCTATCCTCGCACTAGTTCATTTATGTCTTCTAAACCCCTGAAAGAACTATGGTAGCATCTCGACGTTTCATGTCTGTGTAGGTTGAAAACAGATGTACACATTCATCGCTCCTTCCACTGATTGAATTGTTGCCACAAAACCCAGGAGATATATTTGCCTTTCATTGCAGTCTGGATCAACTCCTAAATATTGAAATTCAGCAGAAGAAGTGATGGTCTTCTCACCTATCAATCCGTATTGCCATCTTCACATTACAAAGGACAAAGATCTGAATGATAGAACCAGCACTGACCCAAATGCTTACTCGCCAAGAACCATGGCAACCACGTCAATTCTTTATTTATTTAAAGTTGCACAGCTGATGTTAAAGAGAAAGCACTGGACAAATTATCAGAGATAGCAAACCCTGACAGAAGTGACAAGGTACAGTACGTTGGTTTCCTGACTCTAAGGGTATTCAATCTCTGGTAAATCCGAGGGGCGGATTCTCTTACTTACCAACAGTCAAACCTCAGTGACAGTTACGTTTAAATATCACCGTTACAAAGACACCATAGGCCGTATCGTAGAACCCTACGGTATACACGGATATCGAGTACGTTGTAATGTACATGGTTGTCATGGAACTGAAGACTCGGATTTTCCCGAAAAACTTGTATTAGTCATGCAAGACTTTCTAGCAAGGTCACAACACATATTTTACACAACACATATTTTAGCGATATCTATATGTAGGGGCAACCCTGTTTATCAATCCCCCTTTCCTGTACCATCTGGAAATAATACAGTTTTAATCATTTTATACATATAAAGTTTAATATGGTCTTGGTTGGATGGGTCATACATACATTGGGGTATTATATCTGTAAAATATGCCTCAATACAGTAAATATTCCCCCTTTAACTTCTTACATATTCGTAGCTTCGCAGGTATGTCTTTCAAACATGTTTATAAAGGTACGGTATAAAACAAACAAAAATAAAAGATTTGGAGTGCTCGATTCTGATTTTGGTGCGGTTTATTCTGACGGACACGCCCATTTGTTTGTCAATTTGTCCGTTAACCTTTCGCTTTACTGACTTCTCTCGAACCACTGCCTATAGAAACAGACTTCCCGACTAGTGTGGGTTATGGTTAATAGATCTGTTGAAGCTATGGCTCTTAATGGGGGCCACAGGTACCACGCCTCAATAACCTATTTTCATCTTCTTCACCAGAGTCAGTAGGCATAGGAAGTCTGGACACATTAGCAAGAAAAAAAAGGATAAGAAGAAGACGAAACCGCTTAAGCGTTAGCATTTGATAAAATGAGTTAGGACTTATGAGGATGAGATGAATAAATTATCTCATTTTCATATATTCATAAAAAGGACATACGCCATGAACTTTCGTGAATGATATAAGTGCAGCAAGTGGATTATGATAACTCATTTGAAATTTAAAATAAGGATCGCAACTTATATGTTTTACGTTTTACATAAAACAAGTTTTTGCTCGTTTATGAATGGCCTACTGGGGATAGCCAAAGGAAAGATGCATCTGAATCAGATACAATTAGCATGAAATCATATCTTTAGGTCTGTCTATTACAATTAGTAAATTTGGTGACCAGTTTATAATGATAATGCATTGCATTTTGCTTTTGTAAAAACTTCAGTAATTTAATGACGATGTTTTATTTGATCGTATTCCATATTTTGGAAATAATAGATTATGATGACTATAAAAACACACATTACTATTTTTAAGAAGCACTTTATATCGATTCTCACAAAAACAATTGGCTATAAGTGTTGGCTGGCTAACAAAGGCTGGCGGACGACATGGTTTCCGATTTCTATTTAAAAGTTTTGAAAAAGAAATTGCTGAAAAGGGATGCAGAAATAGCATTTTGTTATTGTCATTTACATTTCAAGTTAGATATTTGACGCATGAATTAAGAAAATTTAAGAGATAAACTTTGTGCTGATTGAATTGTATAAGGCCATGTGATCAATGTACAAGCTAATAAACACTTTGAAAATGATATTCAATGAGGGTGATAGAATAAACGTTCAAGACTACTTGTTTTATTAACTATATTTAAAAAAAGATTTAATGAGACAAATATTCATAACTGGAATAAATTTGATTCATACAGCTCTGTTAAACATAAATGAATCTCTCTGGTAATGATTTGTCTGAATTACTACTTTAATCATGATGCGTTTTCCCGTTGAACGTCCTTTGTATATACTTGTAATTTTCGACATCCCTTAGATTTTGAAAGAAAAATTAAGAATAAGATTTCATAATGTATTTGTTCAACAAGATCCGGCATTTATACGAGTTTAACTGCAACTGTCGAACCGTTTATATACCAATGAACGAACATATTATGAAAACTATTTCTGAAGTAAACGATTGTTGGTTGAAAAGTACTAAATTATCTGTCATGTTAAAATCACAAAAGCATTAATTCTATCAATTATGAAAATTTATGAAACTAGTTATTTTTGTTTATCATCTGCAAACTGATAAGAAGGGGTGTGACGTTCTCTAAAAAAACAGCGACGGAATCATTTAAGATCGATGGTAATTTCATATAAATTAAAAACCTTTCAGTTCTTAAATTTTAGACCATAAAGCTCTTTAGAGCCGCTATATGTGAGTTCTGCAAGGTTTTGACTATCCGAGACTGTGTGCCGACAAAGCCAGTCCGAACATAACCCGTATGTCTGGGTGCATTTTAGCTAAATGGACGCGAGAAATATTCCGGTGAACGATCTGTTTTGAGCTTCATTTACTTAGGAAATGATAACAATTTTTTGATGTAACGTCCGCAAAATTCCTATCTTCAAAGGGAACAAAAGACACGTGATGCATGTAATTAAGAACGATTTCAAACAAAGGAACAACCTGTCCACTTCCGTTGCGCCTGCGCTGTCGGAAGGAAGTTGATGATCACGTGGTCAGGGAAGACCACATCACGCACTTGTTATGAAGAGTTTTATAAGCCCCAGGAGTTAAGTATCTTAAATGACACCCAATTTCCTTTGATTTCGTAAATTAGCGAAACCTTCGCTACAGAGTGCTCCTGGAAATGCGAGCTGGAACAATTGAGACAGATAGCGTTTGCTTAGATCTCGAGTCGCCATTACGCTCGTCTGCCTTAATGCAATGGAAGTCGTTGTAAGCCTCTCGCCGTTGATTCCTGGTTGAAGACTAGTTCCCGCGTCTCCATAACGACGGACCGTCACGAAACTATGTCCATCTGGCCCTAGTTGATAACTGAGGACAGCCTCCTCCCAATTCCTACAGGATATTTTCCATGAGAGATATTCATTAGGAGAATGTCCATATAGCAATTATGTTCTTGTGTTTTGTGACTGAACTAATGGATTAAACGACTTGCGCTTCCTCCAGTGCTCTGGAGACTTTATCGCAGTCAACTCCAGATAATCACTTCTTCAGTGCGGATGTTGATTCGTTAGCATCCTGAGAGCCTCTCGTCGATGTGACAGTAGTTATTAATGTTGTTTAAATTACTATCAAGCCATATGCGCTGTTATTGACAAACTAGCCGTTGACCGACGATTACCCATTACTTAGCACAAGGGGAACACTTGCTGTACACGTTTTATCGTTCAACCAATTTTAACCAAGTAATCATTTTCATGAAATATGACAATTTCTAAATTTTTATGAAAAAATTAAATGAAAACCTTTCCTCTAAAATCAATTTGTTGATAGCCTTGAATGGCTCGTTAATTTCTGACAATCTTTAGAAACAAAATATTGCTATCAAAATAAGTTTAGATGAATCACTACTAATATAAGATTTGATTATTCTTGTTCTTATATAACTCGATAGGAGGTTTTTAACAAATGATACAGTATTCAAGTTGTTACTAGTGGCAATTACCCATGATACATTATAGGAGAGGTATTCAGATCGGCTGTTAGCCTGTTTACTAATCCCTTTCTTGTGGTAAAATCATCAGTTACTATTTGCATACAGGCACTTATAAACGCCAATATTTCGCAAATAAAGCTAATGCACAGAATGCTATCAGGTAATATATGAACCATATAATTTAATTGCAAACTCTTCTAAATGCAGTGAGGTTCGGGTGCAAAGTTACACTGAATTTCAGCGTAGTACCTACCAGGGTTCGCTAGTTCCAGCCGATGCTCGCAGGTTTCATCGAAATTCATAGCCACAATGGTGTTCCGGGCTTTCTCCCTGCAATGATACTAGCAGCAGTGACACAGGTAAACAATCTTGAAAACGGCGTCAAACCCCAATCATCTCACCTCCCCCATTTCCAAAACCGATCTTAAAATCATTATGGATTGTAGATTATTTGCATATGATGATGCATAGCAAGTTGTAGGAGTAAATAATATAATGTCACACCTGGTTGTGTTTTCCTTTCTGGGTGTAGTGGATGTCCCAAATGACCATCTAAATGCTTATTTATGATCGAAAACCGGATATTTGCACGCGCCAAGTACCCAAACGTAATTTTGAAAAATCATTTATAGCAGAGTCAAAGAAAATCATAAATTGATAATTTTAGTAGGTCATGTAATGTAACTTGGACACAGAAGTTCTACTTTATGTGATCGTTTAAAGGGGCTCAGAGTATGTTGTTGGAGTCAAATATGTCAAACTTCATAAAAGGTGTTATCTTATAGAGAAGTAGTGTTTGTTTCAGAAAATCAGAATCCTAATCCTCGACTTTTTAACATTTACAGAGCCCTGTTCCGATTATCATTGAACACAAGAAAATATGATAATTTTGGCCTTGGTGATAAAGATGTAGGTTTTGGCAAGTGATTTGAACTTAACTTATATCAAAAGTTTTTTTAGCTTAAACTAAAGCCACATGAAAAAAATCATAAAACATGCTCTGTGCCACTTTAACAAAAGAAAACATTGAAAATAGTTTTCATTTTGATTGCATTTCAGATTCAAAGATTCTCTGTGTCACTTTAAAAGTTTATGTAATAACACAAGTAATAACACAAGTAGATCGTGCATCGTTTTAATAAATTTATCGAATTTGTGACCATTTAAGTTTATGAATCCCAATCTATATATGGTATATAGGTTATCACTTTCCTTTTGACACTTGAAGATATCGTGTACACCGGTTTAGAACAATGACGCGAAATATTTCTAACAATCACGTGGAACCATGCATGTTGTATGTATCACCAACTTAATAAATTGAATTTTACATCCAATGCGTCAGAGTTTCGACAGCTTATTAATAATAATAATAATAATAATAATAATAATAATAATAATAATAATAATAATAATAATAATAATAATAATAATAATAATAATAATAATAAATATATGGTCAAATAAATTGATAGCAATAGAAATGCTATCAAAATTCAACATTTTTAACGATTTATATATTATTTAAAATCTCAACAATATATTGTATTCTTATATCTCTTAATCTCACAAGGGATGAAAAACACGAGTATCGTCTGTGAACAGTAATGTTCATTGCCTTTTCATTAAGTGGAATTACAGGACTAGTCTACAAGACGATGGAAAATATTCAATTACCATACTAATAAAGAGGTTAATATGCTTATTTAGTTATTTCGTTTCTCAAAACTTGATTTCAATTAAAGTTATTTTTCTAATGACGTTCCTCTTGATCTTTCACATATCATTTTAGTAATTGGTCGCATTGCTTCAAGTTGTATAATTATATAACTAGCAGGGACCCTCTATTTGCTCACCTTTCGCCAGTTGACCAATTTGTTTATTTAATGTGAAATGACAATGTATTTATATCTCTTTCTACCATGTTAATCAAAATGTTTAATAGACGTAAAAGGTCCAACGTTAACATGTAGTTATCACTTGTGTTATAAACATTTTTGCGACTGTGCCATCACACCATTTTAAAAATGTATATGTTTTTATCTAATATTGTTTTAGATTAACAAGATATCCGTGTCTCATAAGCCTTTTAAGGCTGGATGTTGTTTTTTTAAAGTGATTTTATAAAATGTTCCAAATGTTTTATAACAACATGTGACACGTAAATAAAATATATTCTTCTTCTTCTTCTGTATATGGAACAGTTTACTTCGACTCATTGCTATAAATGCTGTATACAAAATATCTTCACTCCAGTTGTGTTATCGACCTATTTGAAACACTCTCCGTACATTATCATTCACGCTTCGATGTCAAACCACCAACAGGGAGAATCAGCTTGTTTTAATCTTCATAAACAAACAGTTTTGATCATATTTCAAACATTAGTGTGGAACATAACACCTCGACTGTGAACTTGCTCTCCCCAAATGATTCCTGCAACAAACACGTTCGAGTATACACCAAATTCGGCGTGTCATGCTAATCTGACACCACCTTAGCAATTAGCAAAGAAAACCACGTTGATAGTAACAATAATATAAACCTGTTAAGTGCACGGGGGGTGCCCACGAGCGCTCGTGCGAATCCCCCATTTGCCCCCACTCAATACACTGAATTAGTAGCTTGACTTAATCAGTTCGTAAACAACCAAATTGCATTTATGAATTCTTGTGTAAACTTGTTGAGCGCTTATCCCACATAATGCGGCGTTAAGCCGTGTCAATCAAACTACATTAGTTTAGGAGTGGAATACTCGCACGTAATTAGATGAGGGGAAAGGGGGATATTGAGTTGGGGGGTCGAGGGTTGGGGAGGGTTCGTTGTTTGGTTTTTGAACGGAAATAGAAGCCAGAAGTGCATTAGATATAATATTTCCATTTTCCTCATTATATTGAATCTGAATTGTCTCCCCTTGCCATTCCCAGCTTAGGAGCGGGACGCTTCAGTTATCTCCAATAGTTGGTATGTCATAGACATTATGGAATGCTCCGTCAAATTCCGAAGACACATGTACTCTCTCCGAATCCATAAATCTCATTAATAAAGTACGATTTGTTTTGACTCAAAATATGGGACTCGATCATGTCCAAAATATTTTTCACTGCCGCCACAAACGTGTCTGCATAACCGACATAGATTGAACAGTCCATGTGACTCGTGTGGATATTTGACTAAAAACGCTATACATTATTTCAATTGTCATAATTATATTAAATTAAGTATAAAAGATACTTTAAAAAGACGATTTTACCATTGATATCGTTCTGAGCGGAAACAGATAACTTAATCCCTTTAGAAATCTGAAAATACTTCATTCAGTTCACCATTTATCAACAATACTCGATGTTTTCTGGTACACAAAATTAAAAGCTAATTTTTCTCGATACATCTACAGGTCTACAGATGGGCTTGTAACCCGTAACTCTGCATCCTTACACTAAGATATGTTGATGAACTTATCCTTGATGTACGAATTATGATTCTTAATCATTTTATCATATATTATATAATTTTGCCATTTTAAAAAGTTTCTCATGTTGCATAGAAAATAGAACAGAATTTTATTCTCATGTATAATACAAAATGACATAGAGAATGACATATTATCATTCATAATATGCAAATAAGGTTTAGAAGTAGAAGTTTATATGTTTATAAGTACAAGCCTATGGTCAAATTGTCCAAAAGTATCTTAATTTGCTTAGAGAATCTACCATTTGCATTGAATAATACTCTTTAATAAAGATAATCTAAAAAAACCCAATTTACATTGCATATGAAAAATTGAATTTTTTTTAACACAGCCTTTTGAAAAGATTAAAACCTGTTTACTTACAATGTTTACTTTAGGTTTCCAATATTTTGAAAATTTATCCCAAGATTACTGTTAATATTTTGCATTTTCTGCTTACACAACCGTGTCATGTGCGTATGATAAAACCAACAACTTAATGAACATTCCTACTCCGATAATGTAGCGGTGTAAACATAAGCTAATCAGCTTGTTCACAAATTCTATAAATCATTATTGTGGATGAATTATGTTTAAACCATATAGATGGTGCTTAGTTATGAAACCGATAACAATATAAGAAAACGGATATATTCTATGAAGATTTTTACTTACACTGTTTTGAACAATATTTTGCGTTCAGGTTCTACCAATTTGTCATTCAGTTCTCAATTATGGGCTGTCATTGACCATTTGGTTTGTTAACACCTTCGTCAGATTAGAGAAGTCCTTTAGCACTAAAGACGTGGACTGCAACAGCCAGTTTCTTATTGATATCATCTTTATTGTGGACAAAAGAATTTTTAGGGGTTTTCATGATTGTTCCCAAACTGTGCTCATAATAGATAAGTTGTTATCCAGAAATGGTTGCTTTACTCTTTAATAAGCTACAAACTATTGGGTCATGCGACATATTACACCACATTTAGCTTCTTCGGCGTTATTGAATAGCTATTTGAGTTGTTCGTATAACGTCTAAACCCATCAGTTTACTAACAAAGCATAAGGAAAATAAGATGATATTTATAGTCATACATGGGCTTCTCTGGTTACGAATGTCATTTAAAGGGACACAGAGCATCATGTAAGTGGGGGCAAATTTGTTAAAATTTATTAATGATGTTAATTTACCAAGAAGCATTAGTTGTTTAAGAAAATCTCTATGTTAGAGCTTTAAAGTTCATTATAGAGACAATAAACATGTTTAGGTTGTAATTTATGATCCAAAACTGGACAGCGGCGCGCGCCAATGACTCAAACGTTATAATGGAAACTTATTTACAGCAGGAACAAGGGGAAAACTATGTTCATAGTGTTTAATAAATCGATTAACTAATATTCATGTAAATTAGATGCACAATTCTGACGTATTTAAACCTATATGGCGTTTTTGATGAAAATGAGAACATATCCAAATTTTGGCATTTAGAGACAAAGATGCAATTTGAGAGACGAAATTTGTATTTAACAAAAGACAGATGGTATTTTGTCTCTTATTTCAGCCAAATGAACATTTATGAAACATACTCCGTGTCACTTTATGTTGTTATCTACTTATGAGTATTGAGTATACTTAATACATCATCCTAATTAGTAACGAGGGTGAGAATTTTACACTCCGCGTGTCTAAGCTGACTACCGAGAATACTCTATCCCAATTAGATATTTATAGTGTAGATAGTCGTCAAGTAGTTAGATAGTAGTTAATCAACTTAAAATAAATGTCGAGCCTCCCTTTTCCGTGTCTCAATATGATATTTTATAAACGCTTCATTCAATAGGATTTGTGGTCAGGTTTTTAAAAAATTTCGCCAAATTTTAACGAAACGTGTTCTCCTCTATCTTTGTTTTGCTATTGCAGGAGAGCATTCTGTCTCCACGGAGACAGCTCCGACATAAATTCCTATACTAACCTCTGTTGTAAAACGAGCTATTCTCCGGCTTCCTCCAGGTTCCCTAAGTAGCAAAATACTGCAACATAAACTATCTTCAAACTATTTGCTATATAAAAACACCGCATGCATTGATAGCATTTTTGTTTTCATCAAGACGTATGCACTGGTACATTCACTAAAGAAGGGGACTGTTAAGAAGACTCAAATTTCAAAGTGTACATTCGAATAAAATTTAGCTTTCCAGAAGCGTTCTGAAATAACTGTATCTTCCCCACATGGCTTTAAATTGCACTAGTCATGCAGTCTCTATAATGGGCTTATTTAAACCTTGCTGTCAACCCGTCAAAATTCTTGTTTTGAGTGCAGCGCCCTGTTCGGCGAAACGTTGCAATTCTTATATGATTTCTCACCGGACTATCGCGATCCGTCGCAGCAGCATGTACGACACAGAAACGTTTGTGAAATGTGGCAAGGCCTATCTTGACAAGTCATTAGCACAAGTATAGGGCATGCCATCCTGCTATATCCTGCTACATTTAAATCAGCTCCCGAAAGGAGCTCAGCGGATTCAAATACGCTGATTTAACAGGATGAGGCCATGCGTGGGAAGATTAACCGTGGCTTTGCAGATAACACATACAGCTAAAGAGGAACAGGCTGTGCCTTTTCTATTTTATTTACGGTTACCATTAAATAGCAATTACACTGATAAATGTAAAATCTATTTGTATCTGTATATTCTTTTAAAATTGAGTCATCGAACATAGGGGTCAGTGTGTTACCGCTAGGTTATACATTTCATTCTCAGTTACTGAAAAGTGGTTGGATACCCCAAGAAGGCTTATCCTTAGTTTTTTATCTGGCCGTCGTGCATGTACAAAGGAAATGAGTGTAATTTTGAAAATGTTTTGAAAGCTCAGCGTCTTCCTGAAACGCACATAAAATATCTCCAGTTTCCAAGGAAACATCCTGAACGTTGGGAGGACCTAATCCATATAAGCCTGAGCGCAAAACAATGTGTATACAATGTCATAGCGATACCATTGTTACGTGAAGTGTTTGTCTGATCAACACAATTTTCCTGCAAAAGAATAGAACATTCCATCAAATGCAAAAGGGCTCCATTGCATCACTTAGCAACCTGCATGCAACCAATATCCTACCTATTTGATAAATATCTATAATAATTTTGTATGAAGAAACCAATATTCAGACAATATAAATCACCTTCTCTATCCATTTTGACTAGATTATGTTAGATATTGTGGCCCTGCTTTATATATTTATACCTATGAAAGTGTAAAACTTTGAATCAATGCGTCATTACCTATACAGTATCAACATAAACCATAACATAAACTCGACCACATTCAGCCAAATAACAACTTAATAGCATAATTAACTAGCATCCAACATGCTCTTAAAAAAATCAATACGAAACTGATCATGTCATTGCAGAAAGCTCCATATTTCTCCATCCAACATGATACACGCTATTTAATAGGATACAGTTTTATACTCCGATTTCATAATATTCTAAGATGTGAAAGCGGTGTTCTTCATCTCTTGTGCTAAAAAGGTCAAGTTCAAAGGTTACGAGATTCTCGTTTAACGAGAACGGGACTCCCTTCCGCATCACCCCTGCTGAAAACACATGCTTTATTTTTCTCTCAGATTTGTACAAGGTTTTCGCATTGTATTTCACTTTTTTGTGATGAGCGATACGTTTAATGGTACCCTCTAGCAACCTGCAAATGGTTCAGGAGGTGATGCTGGCTAAAACTCCCGAGAGCAGAGTAGTCAGTAGACAGCAAAATCGTAACTGTAACGATAGCGACTACCACGTGGGTCAGGGGACCGAGCGTGAGCTGCGTCCGCGGAATTAAAGGACAAAAAGTCTCTAAAAAGAGGCGAGTGAATCAAAGAATAGAAAGCTCAGATAGCTCTGATTCTGAGTCAGATTCAAATTCAGACGACTCTTTTCCCCTGGAGTCTGATTCAGGTAGTGATGAGGTCAACTACCGTGATAAGTCGTAACGTGCACTCACTAGTGACCTCAATGACCCCGAACTTGACTACATTGAACCATCACAAGATAAGTAAGCGAAAGGGAAGGATAGCAAATCCTCCAATAGCACTGCCTGTGAGGAAAACATTGAACTTCATGAGGTAATTTTTTACCCCAATGAGAAAACTTTTGATCCAATGAGGACGATTCCAGGTGCTAAGAAAAGACGGTGTTCTCAATGAGAGCATTTTAGAGGATAGCCCTACCCGCTCCTTGTGCGAAAATAATCTCCAGTTTGATTACCATCTCCTACTTAAAACAAAGTTCGACCTAGCGGTACGCAAATCACGTGCATCAATAATGTCGAGTTGTTGCAAACGGTTGAGAACCCAGGACGGGTATGGGAGCGTTGCCGGTATCAACGACAATGACTGAGCACATTTAATTCATTTCACCTGTACATTCTGATACTACTATGTCTTCAGATTCCGATGACGGTAATTTCAAAGCTTTACAATTTCTTGTATTGCAGTTAACTCAGACTCTGAAGATTTGTTTAATGAGTCTCCAACAAAATCCTATAGTCTCGATTTTGACCTTAATTCGCATGAACTCTACTCAGACTTCGACTCGGCCTTAGTTGATGGAAACGATTTGGAAACAGAAGATTCACCCTCACACTTAACGAATCAAGGCTTGATGAGTCTCTTTCTCCTTTTCAGTTGCAGAAAACAAACTTGCACTGAACTCGGCTTATTCAGAAAACAAAAGTCTTTGGGCAAACCAACTGTACAAATCATGGTTTGAAGACAGAATTAGGAAGAATGCTTCATCTGATTTAGAAGATATTTTCTCACTTGCAAGGGATGAGTCCAAACTAAACAAAACTTTGATTGCATTTATAGTTGAAGTTAGGAGTCAGAAAAAGTGAGTTCCTTACAATATAACATCCGGGAAATGGAATTCGAATCAACATGTTTGAGTTGCCCTTCTTCGCTGAACTGAGGAATGCGTTAGACACAAGAATGAAAATCCTAGCCCATCGGGGGATAGGCAAAGAGAAACACCAGGCCTGTGTCACGAGCATCAACCAGGAGGATCAGTTGTAGGACAGGAGTCTCCTGGGTGAGGACGACCCCGAACACCTGATAGACACTCTCGTCTACCTCATAGGTACAACAATTATCTTTAACATTAAACTAATGCAAATATTTGAAAAGGAATATTTACTTACATCATATCGTAAATATAAAACAATTTACAAATAATGATTAAATATAACAATTTTTTTATTGAAGTACTTTTATCATATGTTGTTTACAAGAACCTATGGATCGGGCGATTTAATTTTTGAAAATATTTTGTCAAAAACGTATACGTAACACTTGACACATGAAGAGCTTTTGTCTCAATCCCCATAGGACTCAACTGCGCACCGAGGGCTGGAGATTAACACAGAAACTTGGGGGTCGGTCCCAACTCACAGTTTCAACTTGTTGAATCTCAACAAGGAAAGAAGCTACATTAAACTGAGGACATCTCCAAAAATATAGAGATGGGCTTAAGCACAGGCGAATTGAGAAGAAAAGCGTAAAGATTGCCAAGTAATGAACACCCTAAGAGATGTCTTGTCAGACTCTTACAGCAATACATGTCATTAAGGTGAGTGAAACCTTTCATATACCTCTAAACAATTTGACTGATTACTGTACCAACCGAATTAGTAAGTGAGTTGGGATTTAACGTGCATCATTTTGAAACTGAGACAAAACTGCGCCCATACCAAATGCACTTGAATCTGTATCTTTTATAAGTAGGCCATCTCCTTCAGGAAAGGAGAGTATGGGAGAGTGAGTTGGGGTTTAACTTGCTTTCAACAATATTTCAGTTAAAAGTCTTATTCTTAACTTAGAAAAATATGGGGTTACTACTTTATTCTGGGGAAATTTAGTTCACTGTGCATCATAAAATACATTTGCAGATGGAAATTACAATAGAAGAGGAAGAACTCCAACAGTTTATCAGTGAAGAACGTCCGGACTGGCCAAACGGAGGGATGTGGTGTCCAGTTGACCAGTGTGGTCCCCGTCACCTCAGGGCACAGGGAAAAACTCTTGACACATTGGATGACTAAGCACAAACCAACAGAGGCGGGAGGTGAATGCAGTTAGTGCAACAATACTTTCACCTGCTTTTAAAGGGCTAAACGACATGGAAAATTGCACAAGCCTGAAGCAACTGTCATAGGGGTAGATGTTCGGAACTCAGCTTATGTGGACCCTGGCGACGCACTGTTACCTAGATATGTCGGACCCTCCCATCAGCTACCCCCTGCACGTGAGGAGCTTCGACTTCTGGCCCAGATGAGACGTTGTGCCTTGACCTCAAGAGAGTATGCTTCCGAGTACGCTTACCAGGAACTGGAGGACATAATGGAGTCTTTGCGTGTCTACAAGTGTAGCTGTTGCATCAGTTTAGCATTTATCGTTTCATTTCTTGTTGAATATGTTGCCATGTTTATTGTCTCAGTTATTGTACATTGTAGTGTGTTTCTGATATATTTGTTTTATATTATTTTTTGGGGGGTAACGGTTAAGGTATTTGGTAATAACTTATTTGGAGGGAAGGGGGGGGGGGGGGTGTAGTAATTTGGTAAATTTAGAGATTAGAGATATTAATTAGGGTTAGGTTGTTAGGGAAAAGTTAAGGAATGAGGTTGATTAGGTTAATAGGTCAAGTAGGAACTAAGATGTAGGTTAAGGTAAAGTCAATTGATTAGGTAATGTGTGTGTGTGTGTGTGCGAGTGAAAGTGTGTGGGTTAGGTTGTCAAGTTTATGTCTTTACATTTTTACTCTGGTTGAGTTTTTGTTTTTAGTTTTTTTGTAAATAAATAATAATAAAATTTTCACTTTCTCTCAGTTATTCTTGAACGTGCCAGCAATGGGGCCTGGTGCCATTGAACCCAACTGAAGGTGGCTATATTTTTGGAAACATCAACTTAATAAACACAACTCAAAGTCTATAATAACATTGTAAGTAGTCAGCTTCACTGTCACTGGGCAAAATGTTCACTTCCATCTCGACTTGCCAAGAGCTCCAGATAGAGCGCGTATTTGCGTATTTCACGCAATAAATTACAATTTACTCAATTAAAAAATAATCAGGGAGTACAAACGCATTGGATTCACCTAAAACCCAATCAAAACAAAGACCTTGCGTACTTTACTCAATTAACGATATCACCTTGCGTACAGCACTCTCCGGCATTTCAAACTCTACAACAGTGTTAGCGAAAGCGACGTCTACAACTAAACTATTTATCTAAGCAGTCACTATAAGGAGTTTGTAGTCACGTGATCACTTCGTTTGATTTGGTGACTCTCGAGAAATCACAAGGCAAACCTTGCCCGGCGTTTGATAATATTCATTAAGACGCATGCGTCAACTCGAAGCTCTCAATCAAATGAAGTAAAATGGCTGCTCGAGAGAGAAAACCAACCCACTCGAATCAAAATACAAAAATTTTCGTTTTTTCATATTGCAATTTTCAGGATAATATCTCTGAAACATGCAAACCTTGATTTGTAATTCACTGTTCTATGATGCTACTGTTGGTCAATACGGACATGCGCTAATTAACCTAAGTCAGGGAGAACAATAACTATCAATTAATGGAACTTTTCTTTATTTCCTTTTGTTGTGGAGGCGAAATACCCAGGCGGACATTACATTCAGTAGTACAAAAAGTCATTTAAAAGCAATCGTATTCGAAAAGTGTAAGTTTTGCTGATTACTCAATAAGGATCATAAACTATGACTAATATTACTCAATTCCTTAAATTTCTGGGAGTACACAAATTCAGCTTACTCCTCAAAACATGAAATTACTCAATTATATTCAAACATGGGAGTAAATACCCAATTGCCTTAAAAGTTATCTGGAGCTCTGACTTGCCTATACCAAAAGAAAGACAAATCATAGATGAGATACGAAGGCAATGGTTCTACTTTTCTATGAGTACTTTAAAGCAAAACTATTAAAAAAAATAATAAGTAATTGTTAAAGCAGTGTTATTCGTGAATGTTTACATGAGAGGTGAGGTGAGTTGATATGGGGTTCAACGCTACTTTCAAGAGTATTTCACTTCTATCGCAGCGGCTAGTATTTTTGCAGGGAGAAAGCCAGCAACGCCATCGTGGCTATGCATTGCGGTGAAACATGCGACCATCGGCTGGAACTAGCGAACCATGGGCACTTCGCTGAAATTCAGTGCAGCATTGAACCCAAACCTTACTGCCTGTCTGTAAAACACTTTTCTACAACAGACAAAGTTGCCGACACCCTGGCGGGATTTACATGAATGTGATATTAAATAAAGATGTAACAAACCTCTTCACACTTTTATTCCAGGTGATGAAACAGCGATCTGGTGATACCGATGCAGTATCATTCACAGATGTACCTGTGTGGCTCCACCAGTTGACTCAATGCATTTTTGTGGTGTGTTGGTTTGAGTGCTTCAGAGACCTTGAGAGCTGCACCAGCCGGAGCTTGCTACTGGTGGGGCACAAAAGTTGGACAGGTCAATGGGTAGAAGCCAGACCAAATTTGAGCCGTTCTAAAAACTTCTCAATATGCCTTTCTCTCCGTCTATTCCCTTAGCCTTTCGACCCCTTTCTTCCTGATCTGTCAACTCTCTGCATGTTTAATAACTGAAATATTGTTCAAAACACGTAATACCCAATGTGGTAGTTTGCGTGCTTCAGAGACCTCGATAGCTATGCCAGCCAGAGCTTACGTACTCCTGGTAGGGGCACCCGAGCTGGACAGGTAGAAGCCATGCAGACGATGCTTGAGTAGTTTTAAATCCTGCTGTTTATCGCTCATTTAGCCTTTCTTTACGTCTGTTCCCGCATCATCTCGATTCCTTTCTCCTTTATCTGTCCACTCTCTTTAGGATGCTTGTCATTTACTTGTCTAATAACTTAAAGGAATATTCCGGTGCAAATTAGTTTTTTTTCTATTAATAGATTGAGTATCAAAGATCGTTCTCACAAATCATTAAACGTTTTGGTTGATTGGTTACTAAGAGACATGAATCAGAAATTGCTACTTTCGCTTGACATGGGCGCAGCCATCTTCCCGGTAAAAATGGCGTCCTTCAAACACCAGATATTCGGTGCAAGGAGCTTGTAAGTGCAGTAGAGTTTGCAAAGCAAACTGCCGTTTTCCCATGTCTGCGCTGCGCTCTTGCTACAGTTAGCATATAGACCTTCGATTTTTTTCTTTCGTTGCAACTTAAAAGATGGAATATAATATCAAACCTTATATCTTTGAACCCTACTTTGAGGAAGGGGAAATTCGGGATGAGTTGGACGACAGCGATAATTCAGACGAAAATGATATTTCTGATAGGAACGTCGACCGTCTCACAAATTTGTCATGGTGCGAATGCGGGCATTGTGCGTTGATGTCGATGAGCGATGCCGTTGAATGTCGATGTTGTCAAGAGGAACCATACCTACACAATCGCATCAATGGCATCTCTTGTATAACTAAGCACATCGATTTTCCAACAATTTGTTTAAGTCCCCCTGTCCTTACATCCTATATTTAATTCATGCTTTACAACGGCATGGGGGGCCGAGCCCCAGATGTCCTCACAAACCAGTAGGCTGACAACTCAGGCCCAAACGCGAGGAATAAAATTATATCTTTTAAATTATTAATAATTGGAATACTGTTTAACAATTATGAATAGAATTTGTAAAATGTTAATTTACTTGAAAAAAATTGTCCTGTTAAAAATTTAAGAATGTTGTAAACAATAATAATTTGAATATAATCATTTTACTAAAATTGACAATTTATTCCAAATATTTGTGACCAATCAAGTGTTCTGTATACTATCACTTTCTTAATTTCAATGAAGATTTTACTCTGAATTTACTCTGCTACTGAGAAACATTGTAAGTACAGTGGTTATTAATTTCAAAAGGATCAAACATAAATTCAAAAGAAAGACAACAAATTCAGCATTGATTATTGAATATATTTTATCTATAATAAGAAATATACATACCACACATTATAAATCATCATTAAGTCGATTTCATTCAAAGTTAGTGATTAGTAGTTAAATGTTAAATACAAATACAATGCATTTATCATTACTTATTCACATATCACTTTCATAATGAACATTGGGATATTTACCTAGATGCCAATTTATTGAGAAACAAATACCAATGCCTGATATATATCTGCAATTTGGTACTTCATTTAATGATAACACTGTATATATACACTCAATATGTAAACACATTTCAAAGAATTCACAACATATTACAGCACTATGAGATTTTAGTTGAAAGTTGAGTGTTATTGTAAAAGGAGAACCATACATCCTTCAAGTTTCTCAAGCATGGAGACTATAACATAAGCCATAGACCTGCGTGTTCCACCTATTTCAGACAGTTGAGTCTCATGGCTTATCGAAACTTCATCTCGTCCACTCACAGTGGACAGAAGGTGGGAAAAGGAATATGTAAAGTTATACTTGTTATACTTGCCTGTGTCGTACTGAAAATTCGGCAACAATTCCCTGAAGAGCAGTATACTGGGTTTAAAGAAATTAATGAAGCCATGAATCTTCATGAGTTACATTGAGTTAATTAGATCAACTTTGTTTGTTTCTCTCCAACTACAGTAACAAATTTTGTAATACATGAGTGGTAATAGGAGAATAGAATGTTGGGTTGTCTTTCTGTACATATTTTTATACAAACAGATTAACAAACAGATAATTTTAAGTTATTCCAAATTAAGTTCAACAATGTAAGCTGATCATGCATAATTTCACACAACTGTCTATCAATGTATGTGTTGATTAAACATCACATTTCACTAAGTCCATGGTTCCACAAACTAGGAGATCAATAACATGACAGTAAATAGTCAATAATATCCAAGTGATAATGTGATGGGTCCATGGGTCCACAAACTGGGAGGTCAGTAACATCAAATCAAATAGTCAATAATATCCAAGTGATAGGGTGATGGGCCCATGGCTTCAGCTTGCGATGCTCTTTTCCTCCTTCAGATTGGACCCCAACAAGGAAACACTCATCTTCAAAATGGTCTTCACAAACAACCTGTAAATTTTGAACTTAATGAAATTCTATACAACAATCAAATACCAACTTCATTATAATCCTAAATTTACAAAATTAATTATATGAGATAACCTCATTGAGATTATACATATATATATATATATATATAATCGTTGTTGAAGATTACTTTAGATATTCATGCTTATATTATTTCAAATGATTGGCAAAAGAACTGACTTTAAAAAAAAATTAAAAAAATTAAATATTAATGGAAATCAATGGATAAAATAGAATAACAACATTCTTTTGTTTATATTTACATACATTAGTTCTCCTCAAGTCGGAATAAACATTTCTGATTGTACTTCGAAATAACAAAACAGCGATCTAGTCACTGTCTTTCGTAACCAAAACGTTTTTTTCGTATAATTCCAAACAAATTCCGTGAATCATTTTTCAATTAACAAAAAACCCCGTAAAATTGTGTAACACACTTTCTGGAATTAATTGCTTGATCTAGTAACTCCGAACACATTCGAAAAATTAACTAGTTTCATGTTTCAGATCAGGGTGTACGAAATTAATTTGATTGCGAACCAACGACGAGAGTACACGAGTAGGAATCGCTACGCTGAATAATCGTCATCTAGCATATAGATTTTTAGATTTGGAAATTGGCTAGGAAGTGCATTTAACTTACCTGTCATTTTCTTAATCAGTTTAAATCCTCAATAATTGTCATTAACAAACATATGTATGAACTTAGTATATGGTTTTAATAACAAATCACTTTCAAAAAAACTTATAAACAATTTACCATCGTTAACAAGAATGGAGGGGAGCTGTACAAACCTTGTGCTGCGCGAACTTAAAAGTCTTGTCCGTTTATCCTGTACCAATGTTGTGCAGCCATCTACAACTCAGACTTTTGTCCTTCGATGGCTTGGGGATGTGAAAATATGATTTCCCGTAACCGGGAGCGTCTGTCCCCCGGTCGTTTCGGTTGGAGCAGCCCCATGCTTGACAGGCCGGCATTGCGTCCCATGTATAACAGCCGTGTATCCTAATTTCGTGGTGTTTGACGCGCCCCAAATCTCGCTCTCGTTTGCTAATCGAGACTGCAAAATGGCGGCGTCCGTGAGGCCGGTAAAATTGTAGAAATTCAGATTTCAAATTTTTATTATGGGCTTCCCCGATTACCTAAAAATTATTTAATTATATGTAAGGCCTATGAATTAAACATTCTTTTATTGGTGCAAATTTCATTTTGCATTGGAATATTCCTTTAAATGTTTTCCAAGACATGTTAAATACATAAAGCCCTGGGTGACCGAGGAAGGATCGATATAGTGTGGATATGAACGAAACATGATGTGATGACTAAGTGATTCAAGCGTTCGTAAAAGACCCATGTGGAGTACATTAAATAGTTTGAATCATGAACTTGCAATCTTACTGAAATTAAATCGACCATGTAAATTTCGGCATTTCTGATTTGAACAGTCCTCCATAGCAGGCATGACAGATGAATTGTATTGTGTCTCCTTTCACAAAGCAACCTTTACTAAGGTTAACCTTAATCCTATGCTTTAACATTGCACTAAGGTTACCTTAAGGAGTTACTATCACCTTAAGGCTTTGTAAAAGGAAATAAGCGACCAGTCTAAAAAGACATTTTCATTTAAGGGTCAAATTAGAACTTATTTTTTAATAGTATAATATACATATATATAAATGATGTATGTATAAAACGTCGAAAATACGTCGCTACTCTACAAAGTTATATTTGTCTATATTTACGGCTCTGTTCCATGAGGATAGCAGTTATCAAGTGATAGCTTGTGTAAGTATCTTGGTTTGCAGGCCGATTGATGCCCTTTGGTTGCGTTTTGGCTATGTGTTTCTTTTGGAGTGTTGCGTTTTGCGGCTGTTTTAAAAAATAAATATGTTGATGTTCGTCGAATATGAAGTTGATTTCAGAAGAATTTTAACATTATTATTTTAAGATATAGTTTCGAACTATACTTGTTCATTGTAGAATAAGCAACCTGACGTTCGTGATGTTATTACTGATACAATCTCATTGAAATGAAATCATTATTTGCGCGTTACGTATTGCAAAAATTTTAGATTTTATTTTAATGAGATTGTTACTGATACTAAATACCAATAGAATTCCATTCACTCTAAATATCAAGTGTTTGATCATATGTGAGAAATATTTAGGGGCTGGTTAGATGGATGAGAAACGAATGTCAATAATTTGCAAATTATTTAGCGCAAGTCGTTTCGGTGTATATATAGATAAACATCGCTTGCTCAATAACAAATGAAATAAACTACACCGAAAAGTCGAATCATTTAGATAAAGCAAAATCGTTAATCCTTTCGTTGATAATTCAAATGTTAAGTATGGTTATTTTACTTTTAAATGTACATAAAAATACAACACTCTAAACTATTAAAGTCTAACATAACATGTGCTTCCATATCTCGTTTCTTGCCTTCTGTGATAAGACATATAATCATAATTTGATGAATTTTCAAACACATATTTATCCTATATGTAACCGTATCTTTCCATTCGAATGATTAAGAAAAAACATATACTTATTTTCCGAAATGGAAAAAGTCGTGGTAAAGAAGTTTGCATGTCAGTTTAGCTTATTAAAACAAATAAAGACAATTTTAAAGACTTCATCCTAAAAAAACAGCGTATATGAATCCGCTCTCGCTCCTTCCTAATTCCCTGATGTCTTTCGGGCTAAATCATTCGTATTGCTGGCTGGCAGCTTGATATTCGTGGCAATGCTCACCTGTTATATTTTCAGCCAATGTAATGTCGTTAATTATGGATTTTCCCATCCGGGTTGTGCCCCCGTTGCTGAATGCGAGTCGTCGTATTGGTTGGTTAGATGGCTAGAGATACGAGCGTTTTGGCTCGAAGGATATCAGGGTATTAGGAAGGAGCGAGAGCGGGTTCATATACGCTGATTTAGCAGGTTGTGAAGACTTTTGAACCATTAGTAAAACAGTCGACATTAAATGTCCCAAGCGACGTAGTAATAAACTCGTTTAGCCTTTTTCTGTAACCTTATCAACAGTGGGAATCCAGATAAGTTTATGATCAGTGGCAGTCGCGAAATACGTCAATGGTTTTTTCGACTTCATGCACATGTGTGTCCTGGGGGCAGCAGTGGTTATCGGGTTCGGCTTCAGATCAAAATGGGTTCGAATCCCGCCAGGAGTTCGGCAACTTTGTCTGCAGTAGACATTCATTATACACGCAGTAAAGTTTGGGTGCAATGTCACTCTGATTTTCAGCGCAGTACCACCCATGGTTCGCTAGTTCCAGTTCCAGCCGATGCTCGCATGTTTCGCCGCAATGCATAGCCACATTTGTGTTGCGGGATTTATCCCTGCAATAATACTAGCTGCCGAAATTTAAGTGAAATACTCCTGAAAACGGCGTTAAACGTAAAACCACCTCACCTTATGTTTGTCATTGAATTTTCTCATGAAATTTCATTAAACGCCCCATTACACCAGTTAACAATTACTCAAGGTGTTCATTTAACTCCAACAGCATAACTTCCATACCAATCATTGATATTGTTGATGGAAACGTTCCTAAAATCCCTATAACAAGTACGGTTTAACAGATCAGTAGTGTATGGGCGAACCCACATCTATGCTGCCCAGAAGCTAATAATCGAAAGGCTTATGTAACGAGGAATGATTATGTGTACAAACATGAATATATCCTGCAATAATTATGTGATAGATCTAATTTCCTACATCAGCGGGTTCCTTTATTGACGATAAATTGAATTATAACTGCTGTTACGTTGCACTGAAGCCATCATCTCATCTATGTACAAAGTTTGCTTGAATAGAAAAAATGATATATCTACATTGACATATTACAATTAAAACAGACAGACTCATAATCATTTTTGTTACGTACTGTTTGTTAATTGCCAAAATCCATTTCGTCTCATTCTCCGGGAATAGGTAATTGCTACTTTAACTTATAACGTATTGATGTTCGATGACATTCAAAGAGCCCTTTTAATTTTCGTACACATAACGGGCAAATGTGATAGCATATAACTTTTATTCTCATTCATTTTCAATTTTTATAATATTAACCATTCAAATGCCGGTACTTTGTTGGCCCAAGCGTCGCCCTTAAACCTACCTACGTTCCTACTTCCTACCATAACGCATTGAAAAAGATTTAACATGTAATAGTAACCATATTTAGATTTGTGAGTGTCAATGGTGTGTCGATAAGGAAGGTCCCATTTACACTGCAGCGACAGTTCCCTTTACTCATGCACGTCTCTCTACATTTCTACGGTATTGACGGCTTTTGGAATCTGACATTTGAGACCTCGATAGCGTAAGTCAACGTAAGTGATAATACATCCCCTATAAAGTAGAGTATATAAAGTGTGTTTTTCAAACTACGTTGCACTTACGATCTAGAGTTCCTGTGGTGTCACATACATGACTGAAATATAAAATATTCGAATCTTTGTCTCCCAGTTTAAACAAAAATCACTTAAAGAATATTTAGATATGTATTTATTTAAGTGATAATGAATAATGAATGTGTCGAACAAGGTTTCAATGCCGTGGAATTTAGTGCTTGCCATCACGATTCTATTCAAAACATTAATAAAGGGGCAATTTACAATTGGGTGCTAAATACAACATGGTAGAACACAAACTAGGAGATTTTTGTAAGAACTGAAACAAAGTATGGTGACAAAGCACCTCCAACTACAAAAAAGTAAACGGCATTAATAACTTCAGAATGTTATGGATTATTATTTGATAGAAATTAGAAGTAGGTTCTTCATAGTCGACTTTCCTGTGTACTATACGTTGAAGATCTGTGTGGATGATTTAGTATGTTGTTTGTCCTACATACTTTTAATTGATCAGAAACTGTGAACATTTTAATAAATGAACTTACAATTGTGAATCTGAACAGAAGTCGTCATGAATACCAAGGGGCCTATCATATCGAATGTTAGATAACATTTTGCCATAGTAAATTTCCTAAAAATGAAAATATTACAAAGAAACTTCACAGACGTTAATTTTTCAACATTGTAAGAATTAAAAAATATTTGGTTTATCAAAATAGTTTGTTTTAAAGTTACTCAACATATAAATTGACATCATCGTGATACTAAACTTACACTGACGCTTATTCCTAAGAGGGTTTTGATCAATATTTCTAAAACTGGCCTAACTTTAGAATCCCTCACCAAATTTACCTCTCACATTTACCTCTCGTGAAAAGAATGTTTTTTTAAATTCGAGAACACTTTTCTTACCGGACATGCGCAGACGCCATTTCTCATTGAAGCGTGAGGTGTTGGACTTGACGCCATTTTCGTTTACCGTGACATTTGCCAGGTTGTCGGTTTTTGACATTTTAGCCCTTTGGGTACAAATTGTTGATCTTATTTCGCACTAGGCCCCACGCTTACATCGTATCTTGTGGTTAGTATTATTGTTCAGGGATCGTCACAGTCATGATTTCAAGAAATATTGTTACTTTTTTGTCAATAGGCGAAGGTTCTCTTCGATTTCGACAACATATTGGTTTTTTTCCCGGGCGTCTGATTGACGGTTTACAAAGCCTTGGATACATTTCGACGATGTAATTTAACCCTTGGATCCACTTTTAGATGCTGCATTTGACAAATGTTAAATAGTACTGTCACTTTAGGTTGATGTCAGTCATTTTGTGTAAGAATTGCCATATTTATTTTCTAACGTGACCGTGTGATTCGGTGTTTGATTCGCGGTACATCTAGTTTCGATTACTGACAATAGGTTACGAGTTAACCCCTGGACACATCATGATATTCTCATCCCTTTGACTAGATACTTTTTTGTTTCAAGGGTAAAATTAAATGATGTAGTAATGTAAGCCTAGCTTCATCTTGAATAGTGAATATCCCGGTCCGGGGTGTAAATTTCCGGGCCTTGCGTTGTCACAAGTCACCAAAGAAAAAAGTATGATTAGATCTTATATATAAGTTTACTACAAGGTAAGTTTCAATGAAAATGAATTATATATCTATAAGTATTTTAACAATATCTTAAATGCATTTGGTAGCGTGCGACTTAAGTTTCATTTACCGTGGAAGTTAATGAAAACATCGACATTTTCAATTCCTGTGAATCCTTTCAAGTTTTGTTTAAAAATAACTATGCTCATTAAAAAAGATGATACACAAAATAATTCCTTACAGATAAAATGACACTCAGTCGTTAAAACACTCATGTGACCGATTTAGGCAGCATCATAAACTGAAAATTACAAAAACATAACGTAAACAAAAACATCACCGTTTCTATCATGAGATTTTCCCCAAGTAACCTCTTCCTTATTTAGAAACATTCGTCACGTGAGGTAAGAATTGACCAATCAGCGACCAGATACGTCATCGGGTTTTTCCCTCGATTACCAAAGATCGGATGGATGTTTTTGAGTAATACTAAAATTCGTGTTTAAAACTATCGTCTCTCAGACGAAGTATTAAACTTTTGCTGATAGACACGAAAATGACCTCTATTTTCGTCTTAAATGTCTCCTTACGGAGATCAGCCCGCTGTCGCGTGCTTCTCTTATATATAGGGCGCCGCAGGCGCGTGAACTGCCGTCGTGCTTTTATAAACATACACCACGAGAATTTTATGGTGAGGGATTCTAAAGGTGCTCCCTAAAACTTTAAACGTAGTGGATATAATTTGGATTTTTGATTTGTTTTGAACATTTCGAACAGTTCCTTGAATATGAGCACTTCATCTTCTTTTCTCAGTCTAAGGGTCAATTTCATTCTTTTTCTCTAATGTTTCCTAGTTGATTGATCGATTGATACATTTGTACTTCATATAGGTAACCCTTTTCGTCAGGCCTTTTGATAAAGGTAGTTTACAAAGCTTTGACTTTGATCTCTGCTTTAGGTGACTTTTTT
This sequence comes from Phorcus lineatus, assembly GCA_921293015.1. Classification (NCBI taxonomy): domain Eukaryota; kingdom Metazoa; phylum Mollusca; class Gastropoda; order Trochida; family Trochidae; genus Phorcus; species Phorcus lineatus. Next base: position 76,830,499 of record OV121081.1, on the reverse strand, counting down.
CGGAGATTTTAGCCTTGTCCATTATCACTTGTTGATCAGTGATTGATCTTGGATTCTTGAAAGTTCCATCCTATTTCATTTAAACATATGTTAATGAATATACAATTCATGAAAGGATTGGCCGAAAAGGGGGGTTGGGGTAAAACTCTCGAAAGGGGCGGAATGGGGTATAATTTTGAATTCACAAATTTAGCTGAATCGTCTTTCCTATTTAAATAAAAATACCATTTTTGTCAACTATTGGTAGACTGAGTAATCTCTTGATGTATTACGTCAGACGTCAAGAAAGAAGAAAGTGTGACGATGTGACCAACTGCACGTCGACACTGACCCTGATGTGACCCTGAGGTGTAGAAAGTGGTACCATGTGCATTTTAATGATGAAAAAGACTCTCCATGGTTTTCATATCATATTTATTGGCTTTGATACATACCACTATGCCATATTATGTATGAATGCATCTCCAAAACAAAATTTAAAAAACTACTCCTTATCTTCAAATAAAAATTAAAACCAGCCTTATATATGAGAAGAGGCCGAAATCATGCGTGCAGTTTATATGGGTGCTAGTTGTATAACCTATCAAACACTATCAACTCATAACTTTCCTTCTGACTGTTTTAGGTAAGTTTCCAAAATTACGTTCGACTGATTGACGCGCGTTAGTGTCCAGTTTTCGATCACAATCTTCATATTCTCATCCAGAAAAACTGACTAGCTTTAAAATGATACTTTTCTACAACAAGCGGTACTTCGTGATCAAATTAAGCCATTAATAATGTTTGGCATATATGTGGCTCCAACAACCCATGGATACTTCCTTATCGGCGAGTTTTAGCACAGAACAGTTGATGAAAAGACACATTATGTAGCATGAATATGCCATCAAAACATTTCGCTCGACACATGTATCGATGTTTATCATATAAAAATTGGTGTATTAATTAGTTCTTTACAAACCGATGGAAAAATATGTATTTTACACACGTATTTACATAGTTTCGTTCTTAATCGAATTTTAATCAAATTCAGTATAAATTATCTTTCAAGGAAGTCATATCTTCATCGAGAGTGCTCTTTTAATTATATTTATTTAGCAGATCCTTTCATAAATTAAATTTCAAGCAAAACATTTTCATTTTCAAATGAAAAAAAACCCCTTCATAGTCAAAATCTTTAAAGTCTCCTTATCAAAGTCATTTAACAGACACTCATTACTAAAATTATTTCGTGTTCGAAATGTTTTTAGAGTAGATATTTTTAGGAATACTTATTTAATAAAAGTCATTATTTTGTACAAAGCCTAATGTAAATATCCTTTCCATCTGCATTAATTAAAGTTTCTTTCCCGTTAAAGGATGTAAGTAAATTAAATTCTATATTTATCATTTCATCAATGCATTTTTATCAAAATAATTTTAATTCTCAAAAATCGAAATATAAACCTACAATCGAAACTTCAAATCTCTTTCATTCAAGAGAGGATTTCATCGGGATATAAAGTTTGAAAGATTAAGGAAACGAAATTCGTTCGGACATTCCTCTTTATACCATTATCTCATACATACATTATTATTTCACAATCCGCATAAACATGGTAAAGGTAGTAACTGAATATAAATTCTGGTTTGTTGTAGGTTTGACTCAATTCCTTTCATTTAATTTGACAAAGAATAGCGCGCATTCGTGACAGCCTTTCCGCGACATGACGAGGCATTGTAAATAGTTATATCATTAACTGTTTTATGTTTGTTGATATGCTACCATACATGGAATAGATTTAAGATTAAAAATGTCAAAAGTGTAGACGTGTTTTCACAGGTTATGTGCAAACTGTTTTGAATAGTTTCATGAGCAAAAAAATTATTCATAATTAGATTTTACAAAATGTCGAACAAATCAGAGACAGGATTGGTGAACCAAACAGCTTGATGTTTATGCTCCTGCAACAAAACGGACTCTTATCTTCTTAGAATATTAAAAACTTGTTTTTATAGTTTCAAATACACATATCGCCCATTATTTTATGTAAATAAGTAAGTATCAACGATTAAAGTAACATTTTGAAATCGAGACATATTGAAGATTGTGATAGATCGAGGTGTCGTGAAAAAAAGCCGTTACAAACAACAATCTTGAGAAAAGAATGCACTTTTAGATATAGGTTTTTGAAGAGTTCTTCTGTACAAAGAAACGAATATCTTTATTCAATAATTAAGATAGGAGCTTTTCAACGAAGTGGAATGTGTGTTTTCAAACATTGAAATATTCAAATATTTGTATACTATCAATGTATAACCTCTCAATGTGGAATATAATATATTCAAGATCTAATGACTGACTATGGACATTTAAAAGAATGTCATGTCTTGAAAAGTGACTTTCAATTAAATGATAATTTCATCTCTTATTTCAAATTGGTAATATTTATACCAAAATCATGGATAAAGCTTTCAAAGGATAACCCTGTTAACAGGACCAATTATGATATAAACTGTCAGATTCTTAAGGACATTATTTCATCACCAGATTGTAAATTTCTTTATAAATCTATTCGCACTAATGGGGGTATTTGTTCTCTTCAAAATCAAAATGGAACTCAAAACTGGGAGTTCAAATGTCAGAAAATGACCTTTCTGAATGTTTTGTTACAATACGGAATTGTGTGATTGGCAGTAAGACAAGAAATTTCCAATATAAATTCACCCATCGGATCATATCCACAAAATCATTTCTCTTCAAAATAGGATTTACAGAGGATAATCTCTGTACCTTTTGCCAATCTGAAAATGAAACACTTGAACATCTATTTTTTTTACGTCAAAGGGTTCAAATTCTGATACACGAGCTCATAACCTGGTATGAAAGAAAAACTTCAAGAAAATTAATCCTTAACTGTAACAGTTTTCTCCTATGCGATCCAAAGTTGAATATTCTTGAAAATCATATTTTTATAATTACAAAACATTACATACATTGATACAAAAGTGTCAATATACCCACAAATCTCCCATATTTGTTCAGTTGTTATATCAAATAAAACATTATCATAACATTGAACAAGATAAAAGTGATTTATTAAAAAATGGGCCCCATTGCAACTGTAGATTGACTTAAACCAAACGAATGTATTATTTGATATGTTTTTACCTGGTACAAACTATCTCCCACTCCCTCCCTCTCTCTTCATTTCTAGCTCCCTCTCTCCGTCTATCTCCTCTCTTCATATAATTTATACTATGACTCTATAATTTGGTTGAATTTGTATATAATCCATCTAGTCGTATTGTTGATTAAGTTATGTCTTTCTGAAAATTTATTATTTATTGGAATAAATAGTATGTGAAAAAAAATCAATGTATAACCTTAATAAGCACTTAAGTACGTGAAAATATAATTACATAAAATACATAGGAAATTGATTGTGGCACCAAATGATCGCTCCTTATTGCGGCCAACTCATGACGTCATACCATTGTGTCTTGACGTTGCAGCTGACGTCATATGGTGACGTCATATGCTTGTAGTGTTATTTCACAGAGTAGAATAACATTGCTATTTCACTCAGAGAAAATACGGATTTTATTTTCACCGATAAATGGCGTATTTCACTATTGAAAAAATAATAGGTACGAAATATTTACACACTGTAATTAATTGACCATAGCGGTTACAGGTAATCTCACAGTGATGACACAGTTGAAAGGCGGAGGTGTGACTCTTCCTTCATCGCATTCATTTCAGAACCGTTGATTTTCGTGATCATATGCAGGAAATTCTTTTGCGCTAGTCACATTTATTATCATAACAACAATCAATGTGTCCAAACACTCACTTAAATTGCATGAACATTGTTATTTTATATATATTATTATGTTTGGAATTATACTCTCTGCAAATATACAGTGTTTAGGGAGGCCTACATTCCTTTGAAAGAGTCGAATCTTCGCTTGCACTGACTGTAACAACAGCTTACCCACTCGGTCACTACTACCTCGACGAAATCGTACATTCACTGTATCAAAATACTGGGACATTGTTACAATATTCATGAAGTCTACATATGGTGGACAGATGGACAGCCTCGTCACTACAGTGGGTCCTACCGAAATTCGTCTTAATCCCGTTTAAATTTCGTTTTGATTGTATGAAATTAGTTTATCCTGGTGATGAAAAACATCTTTATTTTCCCTGAACTATTTATTTCATCTGTCTCTTTCGATGTCTTTACAGAGGCAAACGTACTTACGAGTTGAATATTTATCACACTTACTGAAAAACGCATTTATTTGTGTTGATTGCACTGTTTGGCACTTGTTCATGTAACCATCACAGCAACGTGTGTGGCTGTTGCAGGACAATGCTCCCGTTCACACCGCCCAAATTGCAGTCAGTGCAGCACAGGATTGTGGGTTCAGGATTCTCTTCCACCCTGCCTATTCTCAAGACCTAGTCCCAACAGACGTATTCTTCTTCCCTCGACTGAAAACAGAGCTCCATGGCCAAAGGTTTGAGACTGACTTTGACGTCATTGCTGCAGTAGAGGAGTTCTTGAGGTCTCGTCATAAGAACTGGTATTCAGATGGGTTGCAGATGTTACACAAACGCTGGAGCAAATGCATTGAAGTCAAAATAAGTCATTAATTTGATTATTTCTTTGATTTTGGTGGTCAGGCCGAAAATTTTTGGGACACCCCTTGTACATCTAGTAACCTTCAAATGCGGACAACATTAAACAAATTTGATAAAATGCTGCTAATTTTTTTCTCTTATTTGTCTGAGTAAACAACATGGCGATGTTACCATCCTTGTATTCTAAATGCATATATGAGAAATTGACGCAAAATGAAAGTTGTTATATTTTTCTTTCTCCTGTTAAGCCGACCTCCTCCTTTTACACTATTGAGCCCGATCTCGCATTGCAGACACCCGATCTCGTCCATTAGGTTTAACAAGGTTGATAAGAAGTGTAAATAATGATCGTAACAAATGAATGCAAACAAAGTCTAGACTCCATCTTCAACGCACAGAATATCCAGAAAACTGTCTACTTCCTTTCGACGGTCGTTTACAGTGACGTCACGAACAATTGTTTAATGACGTCGCTGACGACGACATACGTCTAATGGCACTGAAACAATCGTTGCTAGGTAAAAGTGATATGTTCTTATGTGCTCATATTAAAAACATGTCACTACTCAAGGTTCCAATGGGTAATGAAAACCGCTTTAAATTTTAAACATTTCTAGTTAAAACAATGTTATCTGATTTTTAAAATTACTTATCAGTTACAATATTGCAGCGTTATATTTATACGCCAATATCAATCAAGTGTAATATCGCAGCACGTCATTGTGATCGAGGAAAATGGTTCCCCGAACAGAGAAGCTGATAATAATAATAATAATAATAATAATAATAATAATAATAATAATAATAATAATAATAATAATAATAATATATGCTTAAATACAACCAAAGGAAGTGTTTATGTAATATCGAGATGGGACGATGTCATCTTTTAAAATACACGATGCTGAGTAAAGCTTGAAAACAGTTGGACAAATGCGACTGCCACGGAGAAAATATTGAAATGAGAACAAACGACGATAAATTCAATTTATACAATTTTATTCCAATGGTTGGAACCGTTCAATAAATACGGGTTCTCTATACACGCCCAACCATACATGAGCAGCTAACGTGACACGTCAGTAGCGATCTTATAAATACAGAAAAATTAAATAAAATTCTGATATGAACAACAGACTATGATATCAAAGACAAGGTAACGACTGCCCACATGCTATAAACCCAAATCTAGGCCCGCGTTCTCTTATCCAGGTCTTCCATTGAATTCTGTCTCCGAACAGGTGGACAGACCACTTTCTGGACCTAGAAAACAACACGCACAATTGTAACAAACTACGAACAACATATTTCAAACAGCACTTTTACGACTATTTCACATGAGTCGTGGTCCACTAGATCATGTCTATAGGGTCAATAACGTTTACCCCTTTCTCTCAGCTTCGTATACGTCAACGGAAGCCAGTTATGGATGCTGTATGTTCCAGGGCTTTGCGCCTCAGTTGCGCAATGCTAGTTCCTCGCCATGCGTCATCCACATCCGCCATGCCGCAAGGCATCTGGGTAGAGGGGAGGGAGGGGGAGGGCGAGTTACCTGTCAGGGGGGAGGCACAAGAAGAAACCGCCATTCCGTAAGATGTGTTATAAAGCGAACTTCCGTTTGTAACAGCTACGCCGTTGCCAAGTGATACGGAAGGGTTGCAGAGCGCTCCCATGGGAACCTGTGACGAGAGAGACTGTTGCATCTGCCGGGGCAAGGTGGCCCCAAGGGCCAAGTGGTTCATGTTGTTGTTCATATGACCTCCTATTTGACCTATTTGGGACATCCCCCAACGGCTCTCGGATGGGGGGAATGCGCAGAGCGAGTCCCCAACAGTTCCAAAAGGAGACAATCCGGTTGAGGGCAGCAGTGCCCCTGGTGTTCGGAATACGTTTGTAGCCTTCTTCCTCTTCTTCCATTTAGCACGGCGGTTTTGGAACCAAACCTGAAATAATAATTTGTTTTCAATAACTGGACTTCAAAACCAAAATGACTGTCTTTACCACATTCTTATTTCATTAGTTGAAAACAAGGATGTATTCGTCTTAAAACAAAATAAACATGTCTAAGGCGTTGTTTACATTTTAATATGACAAAGGGCAAAGAATGAAAAATGTATATTTCTATTTCAAGAACTGTATTTCATATATTATAAAAGTTGATGATTTGGAAATCATTACTTACAACTTTATCAAAATTATCAAACAATATTCTTAAATCATTACATACAAACATTTCTCTGGCAAGTGCATGAATAGGAAACGGTCAACTACATTTGTATCTTTGATTTTTTCTTTGAATTACTTTGGTTAAAAGTAATTCTCATTTTAAAAATTTTGACATTTTTAAAGAAACTAGTTTTTTTGAAAACGTCTTTGAAATATTTAATATGAAAACGACACGAAGGGAAAGTTTAAGCAAGTCAGCTGAACAATAACTGCAGAAAATCTGCCGAAAAAGTAAGGGGGTTTCAAGAAAACGCGTTTTCTCGGAATTTGAGAATGCTTCCAGTACATCAACCACCAACACCGTATTATATCCGTCTGACTTTTAATTCTAGCATTATTTCACCCCCGTAGCTTAGAAATCGGTAGTATAATGTTTTATCCAGGTATCCCACTAAATATTTATAAAGATAAACTAAGAACCTTTGTCTAGTTCCCATTAATTTGTAATTTTAGAATAAATTCGGAATTGAGGACATATTTAATGACTCTCGGATAATTAGTTTCCTTTTATACTTGCCCACAAATTAAGTCTAATGTATAAAAGCTTAGTTAAAAAAATTCAATCCGGTCTAAGAAATCCTTATGAAGTCATTTCAAAACATATATATCAATCTTTCGACACATCTTTTCGACGAAATTCAATACGGTTGACATCAGCGGGCTATGATTATTTGCAATAATTAAACTATATGTCTTTCTGTCGCGTTCACAGCAGGCTCAAAGCCTAATTTCAACGTCTTTCTCAGCTTTCTCCGATACAATGGCTATATCAGCTCAAATAAAAGCTATCTCTGCTGTAGATCAACCTGTGATTAGCGATACTTCATTGCTGACGCAGACAGTAATGTTCCTCGTGCTGAATGCTGAAGTAATCGCCGAGAACTTGGTTGAATGAGGGCGAAAGAAGCCCGTTGTTTTTCATGCTGCGAGGTTGATTAAGCATTCACGTTCTTGTATCTTTGGTCCGTGGGGATGGAAGGATATTTGTCCTATGATTATAAACCAACAAGGCTTAGTCAAAAGACACGTTGGGGTCGCGACGCTTGATTCACATAATTATCCGGTGAATGCGATGTAATATAATAACGTTATGAATATGACTTGCCGAAGAATTGTTCCTGCGCTGCATGCCATATGTCTGTTAATGGATGATTATTTTACTACATTGAGTGAAAGATTTTATTACATCTAAAGTTCTTATGAAACGTTTTGCTTCACATAGCTTTATGGATTTTTAGATTCCTGTTAAAAAAATTATATATTTTGATCTGATTGTGTTGGGTATTGAAATGAGTAGTTTTACATTAAAAGATTTCTGTAATTCAATAATTTTATAATTTTGAGTCATAGTTTGTTAGTATTCAAAGGTTTGTGAAACGTCTGTAGCCGACTTCTTATTTGAAAAATAAATAAAGATATTTGAATACTAATACTAAAACACATGAACATGTTAATGAATCATTAAAAACTTAGAAAATTAATTGACATAAAATCCAATTTTCTTCAACAAAAAGTTAACGATGTGAATAGTTTATTATTTCTGTACATGTAACATAATCGTTCATTTAAATCATTATCCTACTTTTCATCTAATAAAACCAATTTCCCCCCTGTAACATTAACGTTATCATAATTTATCGTTATCGAAAAGTGTTAAGGGCGATGTTTATGTTCATGTATATAATTCCCGCTGAGCAAAACTGACAAAAATCTATGAGAAAATTATCAATACATTAACGATAATTTGCCAATATTTGCTTTTCACAACACCACACAATTTAAGCTATTAAACTGGTCTGTTAAGTTGATAATTTCCTGGAAACATCAATCACCGAGTGAAATATTGACTGCCGACCCACCACCGACATTGTGTCAAGTGACTGGACGCCCCTATAATGTTTTGTCCGGGACAGACTAATTGTTAGAAACTGACTGGCTAACTCTTCTGCACGCGCTTGCTCTTAGCCGTTTCAATCCGAAAAACGATCTTGTGTTTACTTTCAAACGGGCGCGGACTTTTCTATTCCAAACAAAGTTCTTATGATAAGAGCCCATCATTCTTTATACCACTCGCACAGATAATGAGAGGACGGGATGTATAATTACTCGACTTAATGCCCTCCGCCATTGTTGTTTCATTTCCGTATGATATCAAGTAGGACGCTCTCTAAAGATGTCGGATTTTTAAATAAGCTGTAAATTGATAAATTGAATTGTTGGACGAAAATAAAACACACGTAATTGGATTTTTGATTATCTTTCGACGCAGAATCTTCCAGGTCGACTCCTAGTGGTCGCGAGCGAATTTGTCATGAAAATTGTGCTGGAAAAAGCAAAAAGCGATTCTTCATTGTATTTCGCCATAGGAAATTTAAGTACTTTACTTTATGGCTCTTCCTTTGGTTTGTTCCAAAACTTTGTAATTGCAATATTTTTTTTAAACGGAAAAATAAGACCATTAGGATTTTCGGGAAAATTAAATGTATTAATATGACCAATGTTCTTATTGTAATAAATATTCAGAAAACGCTTACACTGGTCCGTTACGGAAATATTTGCTAAATTTAATACTTAAGATATATTTTATAGCCCTATCATTCCATTTATCATTTTATTACATTAGAAATATATTAGTTCAATTATTTCGTTCTTCGAAGGAAATATATTACCCTTCAATATAACAAAGGACATTCTAATAAGCATGACGCCGTTTTATGAGCTGGGGACGCTTTTAAGATAAATTCATCATCAAAATATATCGTTCTTCTTGCTAAAGGAGAACACGCGACTGATACGGACACGTGAGGAGTACGCCTTATATAGTTATTCACAGCGAACGAAAGTCGGAGATCTTCAGCCGCGGAGGTGTGATAGAACATATCACTCTTCAGCCCAGGAAACAATGAAATTCATTACTTGCCCGCACTCTCCTGTCCTTAAGGAATCGAGAGAATATTACGTGTTAAACTAATTCACGCACAGAAATAAGTTGTCTACGCATTTTGTTTCCCGTATTTCAAGTAGGTTCGAATTGCATATAGTCTTAAGAATACCTTTGACAAATTCGTCATGGCGCTATCGGCTGTCTGGCCGAAAATTACCTGATCTTCCAAGACCGATTTGATCACGACATTGACTTTAAAACGGCCGAGGTTGCGATAGTCGTGATATCAATTCAGTTTGAAATGGCTATTTAGGATTAATTACAGTGTTAACGATCTTACGGCAAGCGTACTCGATTTGCAATCCCTCCAGGGAGGGGCCCGTGCCGACAGCATTGACAACAGTCGCCTCCTGCGTCGTCCTGCACGCAAAACGGGAATAAGTGGGGCCTCAGTTCTGTCCGTGCTCTCGACTCTAGACTCGCTAAACTGATCTCTAGTGACTCGCAACGAGGATGTGAGTCCACCGTGGTTAATATCTTCATTATAGAGGTGCCAAAACCGAATCTTCAACGCATTTTCAATGAAAATATAATAATCTCGATGCAAATGCTTGGTCTCGGATTGCGTGTGTAGCTGAAGGAAAAGTTCTCCCGTGGAACTGGAATAGAATCGACGTGGAGTCATCGGCGTTCCTGACCCTCGAGTAACGCATATTGTGACAATGTCGTATGCTTTGAAGATTTTGAATGAAGTCATTCTAAGCCTAATTTCGAGATATTTTTTAGTTTTGAATATACAAAAGTCATGCTGAAGCCGTCCCTTATAATGTTACTTTTGCAGGATTTCATCAGGTTTTCTTTTTTGAAAATGAATAATTGTTTTTACAATATATTTTTTATTTTCTCGTTGCTACAAAATTTCAGCATTTAGGACTGGCAAAATTTCAAAAAAGGCAAAATGCACTGCTCTTGTGTATTTAGTATACGGTTTAATATGATTTCATTTTAATCCTCATGATATGAAGAAGTATGTTCAGTTTCCAATGTATGTGTATATCTACATTATATATGCAGGAAATGAAAAAACATTGCAATAGAATAAATGTATATAACTTTATAAAAAAACGATAAAAAATATCAAAATGATATATTTGGTTTTTTTTCCAAATAAAATTACTGTGATAATGGCACGAAAAAATTCGGATTATTTGAAATAAAGTTAAATTCCAATGAAGGTGCTCATTTAAGTTCATATAATATATTTATTGTTGATATCGTACATGTAGAAACAAAGTTTTACGGATGATCGTTCACAACCATAAATGTAGCTATGCGATAACAAGTGTTTCCTTCAAAGCAACGTTCTTCTGATAAAAAGTTGTAGTTATTTCTAAATTTCACCTGTAATAAGGTATGACCACAACATAAACGGCAATTATAAACATTTGAAGTGTATAAGCATGATAGAAAGGTAGTTGCAGCAGTCCGATCGGGGACATGTGACGTTATAATTTCACTTAGTATTCATATATGCAATTATAATTTTTTAAAGATTCTAGAATATAAAAATTAAACCGGTAAAATTGCTCTTGACAAATAAACTAAAAATTATTGATGTTGTTATTGTTTCAGTCTGTGTTTACATGCCACGCCACGTCTAACACCTACTATTTCACAGATATAGGTATAGAATAATAAACACGGTATTGTCGCTGCCAGCTCTGCAAATACACACCCCTTTGGTCCACTTGGTCTGAGTAATAATATGCGGTATGGTATCGACAACACTGATTGATTCAACAATGGCCTTTGCAAATTGCTACATCCAATAAACAGACACGCGGACAATAAACACTTATATCGCGATAATGATGTTATTCAACACCTAAAATGAATACACATTTCACAATTCAGAAGCTCCTTGGTTCATTCTATTCGTTAGTTGGTTACAAAACGACTTTCTGAAAAGCTGTCTCTTGCGTTATTGAATGATATTTTTAACACTTGATTTAGAAGAAATTATATATTTCAACTGGCAGTCGATAAATACAAGGTGCGAAATCCTTAAGAGTGTCGGTATGCAAATAATAAAAAAAAAATATCAAATAAAATGATCAACTGAAAGTGTAATTAGATAATTTTTATCTTTCTGTTCATCTTGTTTTTTATTATTAAAAAAAAGCGGTATTAATATATTTTAAAAAAATTGTTATAATCCGTCTTCTCCTTCGTCTGTGAGAGTAACATTATTTTACGAGAAAAATGAAACATTTAATATGTACAGATTACTAGAGAACCTATACATTATATATGCACAAATATACTTATATCATAACTTATTTTTCATTATTCAAGTACACCTGGGTATAAAATTAAGTAGTTGAAATTTGGAAACCAATATAATAATTAATTGCATGAATTTGTATGTCAATAATTACATACAGTTTATGTCAAAGTTAAGATGATAAACTATGTCCCTTTGAGCTAAAGATATATTCGTATGAAATGTATACTAGAAATTCTTTTGGAAACGCTAAATATTGTACGATTTAAGATGAATAAATCAGAATAGTGAAACAACTTTCAATCTGTCAGAGAAACAGTAGGGAGTCACTTAGAAACTAACGCACGAGAGGAAGGTTTTATGTTCACGATCATTCCTTTGATCAGAAATCGTTTTAAGATCAGTGCGCGATGTTTATGAAAGCTAATCATCTATGTTGACATTATGAAAATTATTATATTAAAGAACCACTAAATTTTAACAAAGACGTTGTCAAGACATCATTAGTGTGTTGTATTATACCATTTAAGTAAGGAATTAATAAAAATGTTTTCATATTCTCGAAAGAAAGTTTTTGGTTCTTGATAATTTGCGATATAGCAATAAGAACGCCTCTCTGGAATCTGTTCAGCGAATGCAGAGGACTAGCTAATTTAATGTTTAGTAAATCGTGAAATACTTTGGCTTGACCTGGAAATGTTTGTCTCCAGATGTGAAAATAACTATTCAACTATAAACAACAATTCTAATTTAACTTCCTATTAACAATACAGGCCTATTCAGAATAAGTTTTTATACGTCCAAAATAAGATCTGTTCTTTTTAATTTCCTAATCAGCGATGAGCGAAAGGGACTTTTAGTGAGTTATATGATAATTACATTGTTATTCTCAATCTAAGATTCAATAATATTCATTTACTAGTATGTCAGTTCACGATTGCTAATTTAATGTATTATCATATACAGTATCTGATAATAAATGAATCATATAATCCAAATATTCAGTTTGGTTATTTGTCGAAAACGAGAAGACTCATTTATGAATACTAATTGATAGTAAACTAAAATAAAAGCAACAACAGTAACGAAATAAAATGAGATACATATATCTATTAGACAAAGTGCTAGTTTTTCAAATAAGATCCATCGGGAATAAAATATTTTTAAACCGAAAGAAAGTTACCTGAATATGATATTCCTTTTAATCAATATCGTTATAGTATGATACGTAAAATAACATACAGGTAGTAGACTACTATCTACGATTAAATCATAACTTAAATTATTTAAAAAAATACTTACTTGAACTCTTGATTCCGTGAGGCCAATTCGAAGGGCTAACTCTTCCCGCATGAAGATATCGGGGTAGTGAGTTTTGGCGAAGCTGCGTTCAAGTTCATTGAGCTGGGCAGGAGTGAAGCGGGTCCGATGACGTTTTTGTTTCACGGGTTTATCGCCTCCGTCCCCTGAAGAGTTCAACTGGGTGTGGTCGATTGGACTCCCTACATCGCGCTCGGAGTTTTCCTTCATCTTCAAACCATCGGCGTCATTCAATGCTGAAACAAGTCATTGGGTTATCAAGAAGGGAAACGGGAAGAAGAGAATCCATTTGGAAATAGTAAGGTTGGAACTGTCCGTGTAAGGTAGAGTCTAGGACCATATAATGGTTCTTGATAGTCCCGCGTGAAGACCATCTTTGAAATACGTCTAAGTGTGGCACGAAAGGAGGTGAAAATGCCAACAGCGCTCTAAGAAATTTTATTCCCCGTCCTGTCAGACAGAATTGAAAATGCATAAATCAGCTAAATATGGGTAATACATCGTAATGAACACCCCGGAGCACAGCAAACTGACTTGTATGATGAGTGACACTTTAAGAGGCGATCTCATATCCAAACAGTTAGTTGTAAACGAGCAGAAATTGGTACGTGCAGATTTAATTTTAGGAGAAATGAATTAAATCAAGCACTAGTCCTATCAGGGAGCTCGCCGATAATAACACAAATGAGTGGAATTAGCGCGTAAAGCTAATATCGGCCAATTTAGCAAAACAATAGGTGGTTTGTTGTAGAAGGGCTTACCTGATGCCGAACTTGTCAAGCCTGTGTCTGATAGAGTCAGATGGGTAGATGGAGGTTCTCTGTTCATCGTGAAATGGATAATGAAGGACAGACTCACCGACTTAATATAATAAGCCTTTACTTCACGCCTTTCTTTGAAGATTCTTACCCTCGCCGTCTGATTGGTCCGCAGATTTCTCCAAGCCCCGCCCGCCGCTTCCGTCAATGTTGATTGCACCTCGCGTGTACGACACGGCCATTGTTATTAGCTCTCGAGTTGCAGAGGTTGCATTAGGGCACCGGATCAATATATTCATAAATCAATTGAAATCTTGATTAACCTTATGTATTTCTAGATATTCTAAAGTAATGTGACATTGATACTTCAGATCTTAGATATTGTACTGATCCTGTTCACAAAGGCATAAGCACACAATTTGTTCGTGAAATCAGTTCAAATTTTTATCGAGCGACGGTGGTTGGTGATTTGATATAACACTGATTCATGAAAGCAAGAACATTAAAATACAGACTGTCTTTATCAGGGCATCAACTGAAGTCTAAACGCGTACGTAATGGTATATTGATGCAATCAGTAGAAATCTTGCACATGCCCCAGTTTTGCCCCTTATTGGTGTCTGGTTAAAGAATCGATACACTAAACATTGATCATAACTCTATATAGTTTATATATTATGAATAATAAATAAAATAAATAATAATATATAAAATTATTTGTACGCATTATGATGTGGATATTTTGTTTCTGTTATGAAGTTAACGAAGTTATCTAGTTAGGCGGTAATGTAGGTCCAGTTTAGATTTGTTTGATTCAATTAGTTTTTCTTATAAATTGCAATTTTTGATATATTTGAGCCTTCGTATCTACACTTTTTACACACATTCTTAGCATTGAATTTACATTCTTCGCTTTATTGACTATGCCTATCAAAAATAAATTACCGCTCCTTCTTAATATCTAACTATGCGTTCTACTAACTGTAATTCATATCCGTTAAATTTTACTATGTGATTTAATCATCATATTTTATCATGCATTTGATAATTATATTCTGTTATGAATTTATTTACTTATTTTACTATGCCTTTATTCACTATATTTTTATACCTTTATCAAATATATGTTTTCCTATAAAGAGTTCTATATTTCACTATGAGTTTTGTTTCTCAGCAACGTTTTATGTATCATGCAGTTAACAGCTTTTTGTAATGTTCATTAATATAACTTCTTGATTTATCTTCTCACAATGTTTATTCAAAATATGTAGTTAGATTTTTTCATAGAAATCTCTAAAATACATCTCTAGCTTTTTACAGCATTTGAAACAAACACTTTGATATGTACAGCATTTGAAAGAAACACTTTGATATGTACCACTTGCAAGATTTCAGGTATTATAGCTTGCATCGCACTTGGCATGGCGAAAGAAAATGTCATACTTTGCAGCTGGTTTAGGCAAAAACAAAAAAGTAACCGTTTGTTTTTTTCACCTAGTCACTTGGCCAATGGTTCACGTATTGTTTCCACGTTGTTTCCTTTAGCTTAACAGCAAGGCTGTAAGGTGTTGTTTTATGACCTGTGTCACAAATTAGAAGCTCATACCGGATACATATGGTCCTTGGTTCCACCGGAAAGCGTTTTTCACAGATACAAACCGTGGCTGTTGTTTTATGATTGTAACGGTCATAAAGCGATATAGCGAGTGATCTGCGTATTCAGACGGATATGGCACGTGCGAGCCCCCGCGGCAAATCCCCTATTCTTTGATTGGAACGGTAGAAAGGTGATGAACAGATTAACAAGCACGTTAGTCTATACCCTTGTGTTGTAGCGCGTTACACTCATATGCCAATATAGCATTGTACACGCGCTAAACGCACTTAGCATGGGGTCTTACGTAGTTATTGAATCCCAACGAGATGGATTACTTTTGGTTACCGAGTTTATTCGACAGTAACTGCGTCCTCGATTTTGTATATGTTGTAAGATTTTAGCAGCAAAAAATATCAATGCTCATTCGCTTATTTTGAAAGCCTTCTGTTATTAAAGTAATCGTGTGAGAATTCGGTGAATAAAGAATTTTGAAGTCCATAATATCTTGTTCTTCATTACCTATCAACTTCAAGAAGACCGCTCATATACTTAACCGTGTCTTTTTGTAATGGAAATCTAGTAGATCACATGTTACATTTTGATATATCTAACATTGCTATGTACAGTGGACATGTTCGTGTATGGCTGTCAACTCACTTAAAAAAGATATCTATAGAAGCATATAGAATGTACATTTCTAGCCTCTATTTGAAAAAATTATTCACTAATTATTACTACTGATTTAACGCTTTATAGAATACAATTGACAGAAATAAGAAATAAATTTTATTCATTATATTTTTGGCACGAATTTCATATAAATGATAGTAAGAAGACGACGAAGAAGAAATCTTTTACTTTTTACTTATAAAAATATAAAAACACATTACTATTGCCAAGTTTTCGTTGTATATATTTTTTACTTAAAGGGCATGCTTATTGACAGATATTTTTTCACATTTACCATATCATGTATGGCATATTTGTAGTTTTACGGAGCTTGAGATGAGATACAATCATTTTATTGAAAAAGCCTATTCCCACAGGGGACTGATAACTTTATAAAACAATAGAAACAATAACGAAGTACAGTCGACTTTTCAACCACAGAACATGCTGTCTGGAAATTGTCCATAACATTTGTTTAGCAACCTGTGTCCAATGAAATGTGCCATTAACGACAACTTTCATTACAAATGTTTAAAAAATCACACAAATAGAACATAACGTGGTAGTTATACTAACACCTTCGAGATTTTTTATCTCTTCACATCAAATGCTCACATTTACTTGGTGTTGCTTTGAGGGCATCATTTACTATATAGCTTTGCACTAAATGTAAAAAATCCTGTATGTACGTGATTATTCTTGCACACCAAAATGTACATTTATATTCATGGTTTGTTTGAATTATGATGTGTTTGTTCTCTTAATCACGAGGCCTCCATAACCGAAGAAAGTCTCCACAAATATATTGTAAATATGAGGTTACTTTAATATGTGTTCATATTTCAGCGTTTCTTTTTGGTAGGCGATATGGAGTTACACGTATGAATGTCGATAATTGAATGAGTCGCCACTGTCCATCTAAATTAATATTAATGAAAATGTTCCAATGCTTATTTTCCCAAATATTGGACTATCGTTATGTTCAAATTCAGATTGATATTATCTAAACGATCATCAATATATTTACTGGTGATATACTTTGATTGTATAATACAAAGCTGCTGTGCGAATGTCATGTCTTTATTAATCTGAAAGACAAAGCTACTGTTTGATTGTTATATTGTCATTAATTTCCATTTATGTAATCAGGTCCAATTACTTTGTAAATCGGTAATATATCTTTATAGCTTGTATGTTCATTCAACTCCGGTAATTACCAGACAGGAAGCGTTAATTAATCAATCAACAGTGACGTAATTAAAGCAAAGGATGCGACCCCAAACCAAAATATTCCCGCGCCAAGTTTTATGACAGACAGACACAATATTTCATTTTTTGTCACAGGTATGTTTAAGCGGTAACAGTTACAGACTAAAAACATAGAATGATATACCAACACCATGGTTTGTCAAGAAATTTACTTTTCTATGTGCTTCTGGAAGTGTAGATGCCCATATGCATGGGAATCGTCCTACACCCAACGAGACACACTAAACAATGAGTATACGTGTCATATGTTATAGAATTAAAACAAAAACAGATAGATGTAGAATATTTAGAAAAATATGATATTATTAATCATTGATTATTTTTACACCTCATGACACTGTAGCTGTAAACAAATAATGAATTTAAACTTCTATGTTAGAGTAATGAATGTGTTTATTGCTATTATATCATAGTAATAATGAGTAACAGTAAAATGTAATATTGTAGAAAAAGAAGAAGAAAAAAGACAGAAAAGAAATGAAAGAAAAGAAAAGAAATGAAAAGAGAGAAAAGAAAAGAAAAAAAAAGAAAAGAAAAGAAAAAAAAGAAGAAAAAAAAGAAAAGAAAAGGAAAGAGAAAATAATTAATTCAAGCGTCTAGCGATACGAGTTTAATCGAAAATATAAAATGTAACGTAATACATTGCCCGACGAAGTTGGGTCTATTTGTCACTGCTCGATCTAAATAAAATAACACTATTAGTAACTTTTTATGGTCAAGACTCCTGCGGGATTTGAACACACATCCTGAGTGGTCAGGCTAACATTGCAAGTACTAAATGTGCCAGCCACCAGGCACTGACTTGATTTAGTCACAAAGTTACATTGAAGGTATTCGTTCGTATAAGTCAGCCGTTCAACTTTTAGTGTAAGTGAAACATGTATCCGAATGCTGGCAGAAGCCAGTAGTTGATATACAGAAAGAAAGTTTTATGATTAACGCAAGATTACCGCGTAAATAAAGTGCCATAATTTTCTGGTTTTTTTGGGGGGAAGAGTAGATGGAAATAAGCATCAGAAAAACCCTATACAGTACCTATTGAGCCATTTCGTGTAGTACGTCGTATTCTTCTTTAGACTCACATCTTTTATATATTTGCCTAATGGTTTGTATTTGTGTTAGATGTACTTATTGCGCAAGGGTATTTGGGGCATAAACGTACTGTATTTGGAAATCAACGGCATATAACGGAGTTATGATAACTTTGAATTAAATTTCCAGTCGAACCAAAATATAAAAGTATCTCTGATTAATACAAAAGTCAATCGGAAAGGAGTAATTGACACAGTTCGTGTAGAATTTGTATTTTCAATACATTTATATCGCATTATGTGATCGGGGTAAAGTCGATATCTACACGAATGGCGCAGAAATTTTCCTGCAATATAAAACAATGCCAAACACTGTTACACAGTATTTTCATAGAAAATGCATATTATTGGTGAGCTTCAGACTTTCTCCTTCATCAACTCATCACCATGAAGAGAAAATTATTTTCTAAACTTTGGAATGTGGGTATTTGCATACATAAAGTTGACATGCTTTAGTCGAACGATTTTAGGTATGCTATATTTGACATAAGTTACTGAATAAAACGCGTCGTGCAGTTGCCCCTGTTGTTATTGGGTATCCCTTCTATCGGATATTTTTCATTTGTCAAACCATTTTGATGAGTTATTTTCTTTAACGTGTTATGATTACATCTTATGTGTTATAATAATAACAGCTTGAGTAGTAAATAAATTCATGTTTCTTTGCAATTTATATCCATAAACTCGAATCATGTGTTTATCCAAAATTGGTGAAGCAAATCAAAACCGATTAGTTTTTTGTATCCTTTATTATTGTTTTTATTTCCTAGTCCTACATACGTTAGAATATCTATAGAAAAGGCATATCTTATATCCATTGAATAAGTCGTACTGTTAAAAATGACCCAAAAACGAGTCCTGGCTTATTACATGCAAAACGTAAAGGGTTCTGATAAAATACGTTTTGTACATAAACTTTTTGTTTATAGGACAGGCAACTTAGACTAACGTTGGTTATAAAAATAAAAACATCTAACTACATGTAGCATCGTGGACGCCTTTGTTGCGTGATACATGACCAAGTGTCATGAAAACGTATAGCATATTTGTTTCATAGACACCAGGATCTTGTGATATCTTTATTTCGTTTGTTAGTTGTCTGTTGGTCAACCTTTGGTAAAAGCTTATGGATTTTCTTTATTTCTTTTCAGTGAAAAGCCTATGATACTTAAACTTTAGATTTTTCGAAGTTAAACATTGACATTGACAGAAACTTTGATATTAGTTTAACTATTTTTAGGCCTTTGATATGCCTTTCCAGTGATAAAGAATTTCAGGTGAGATGATGATTTTGGGGGATTTTGCCTTGACATTGGCATGGAAACTATTTCCCGAAAATTTTAGACTTAATCATAGCTTATTATTGGTTATTGAAACATATTTTTTTACTGAATATTTCATTAGTTACAATAACATTCAAATGACGTAACGGTTATTTTCCTTGTGACTTGGACATGGAGCGGACGTTGTTAATCTGAAAAAAAGTTCATGTGCAAGAAAGATCTTTCATACTTTGTTTTTTTTTTGGTTGGTAATGAATCATAATCTGTTTCACTGTCCAGTACTAATGGAAACCCTATCATTTCAAAAACCTTTATGACATATTGATTAAGTTTTTTGTTGCTATTAAGTACACAATCAGAAACGATTGATTAGAAACAAAAGTGATAAGATGACGCCTAGCGTACTTATTTTTATTGGTAAGTAAAAATTTAATTGAGTTAAGTATCTTATGTTGGTATCACGAAAGTGATATATACGCAAGGAATCTCTTGGAACCATTATATTTGATAAAATGCCTTACGAACAAAAGGGCAAGTAAATATAGTTGCTTATCCATACGAATTGTCCTTATCGTTTATTATATCAGCTTTTAAAAGGTCAATAAAACAGTACTGCATATTTGTTATCGTATTTGACAAAATGTAAAGGAATCGTGACTTTCTCACGTGAAGAAAGGTTTAATTATGTACTGTAGGGAATAATCAGCGAGTCAATTTCATCAAGAAGTTAAAATTTAAGAAGATCTCAAAAATCAAGATAAGCGAAATGTAAAAGTCTGAACATCATGAAGATTACACACATTTTCTAGATCTGAACAAAGTATCTCCCATCTACAAAGTTATATCGCTACATGTTACTTAATTGTAACATCTGATTGATAAAGTACACATTATTGAAATAAGGTGAAAACGTTTTGTGAAAACCGGTGAAGGGGCCTGTTCGGCAACGGATAGTTCGCATCAGAGGTGAGAAGATATTACGTGTAAACAAACATACATGATCTATACAGTACACGATTTCCATCAAATTAAAATTTTGTTAAAATTTCGCCAGCTCAAGAAGGGATAGTTGTTACAAGAGTACAGAGGGAGACTGGATCTGTGGATCTGTACAGCTGTCAGATTAACGAGGTGGCCAAACCTGCCATCAACAATGAAGCCGTTTAACCCCAATCAAGCCACTACGATATCCAGCAAACTCGACATCAATTCCACACAGTTATTGCCTTGTAGAAAAGTAGTCCCTTGGGAGCAATCAGATGCTTCTGTTTTTGAACCTTCTGTGCAATAGTTGAGGTTTTTGTACAAGCATTGCTATAAATTAAGCACTGGATCTGCAGAAAAGTCCAGTGAAACATCACAGGCTGATCTCGGAGATTTTCCCGTGATTGTGACTTTGCACTACAATCTAATTGGCAGTAATAAATCTAATTTGGAAGGAAATGGAATAGCGTTTTTCCTGAACAGAGGCAAAGCTGTGCCCGGTTTGAAGTTGTACTGTTAATGAAGAAGTCGCTTTACTGGCACGGGTAAAAGTCATTCCCCGACTAACTTAATGTCACGGCAGATAATAGAAGCGATTCGCACACTCCATGATGTTTGAGAAAAACGATTTTCCGCGGTCTTTGACTTGTTTATTTTTTCTTCTAAAAATGTGCAAATCACGAAGGCTGATAACATACTAAACAATATACTGGAAAGACGTCTATTAGTTTTAACATATTGTCATTTAAGATATACAAGTTACGAACAAGTTATCCAACCTAGCCAACTTTTTTACAGGATACTTACAATATCATTCATATCAACTCACACAATGTAACCATCAGCTCCATTTAAATGTTCAATGCATGATCAGCTCCAATTCAAAAGGCATTGCAACATTCAATAATGCTGTGTCTCCTTTTTTTCCCACATTTGAAGCCTTCATGTGTCGCTGGCATATTTAACTCTGTTCAGTCTTTACTTATTTTGCACTAACTTCTCAATGGTATCTTGCAATGGTCATTAGCACACATTTTATACAGTCTTTATCGTTAGAAAATATGATTGGTCATCGTAATTAAAGTTTATCCTTCACTTATATTAATACATATGCATATATTTTAAACATATATATTTGTACATTTGTATCTTATACAATACTATATATGTACATATTGCCAGACACACAAGGACATAAATCGGTGGTTATAAGAACAATGAAAATAAAGTATCATGCAGTTGAATCTATAGTCCTAACTATTCTATGCAAAACGTTTACAATACTCTCTATTGTTTGTACAATATGCGCGGCACCGGATTTTGTCTACTTTGGTAATCTGGAAATGACAATGTGCTATTTTGAAAAGATACTTTATGGGTTCTTCTATTGTGATTCATCAAGAAATTGATGTCAAGATACGACTAGATATTTAATGTGTATTCTGATTGGGTTATAGCTTACACAAAATGAGATTTTCTTGAGAAGAAGGGAATTGCAGTAATAATAGATTTATTTAACCATTTTAGTCAGAAGAAGTCCTTTCTCATGCTGTGTTGCTCTCCACTCTTCAACCGAAATATCGACATTTCAAAACTAGATTTAAATGATAATGTCATGATCCCATGCTGGTGTTCCATTTGCCTGACTATGGAATTAGTATCTTGATTAATTCGTGCCCTATAAATTACTTTGTACTCAATGGAGTCTATATAGAGTTTCTAAAACAAAATCAATAAAAAAGCAGATTAGAAATTTTTTTTGACAGTAATGCAATCATCTATTATGGAATATATCGTTTTTCAAAATATGAATATCAGCTTTAACTGATCATAGGCTACAACATTCGGTTTAAATTTTATCCTGTTTTATCATAATGAACTTTGGCCTACCCATTATGGTTTTGGTTAAGGAACTATACAACCGAACAGCAATAACTTTATTGATAACATTTTTAAAAATAATTTTAATTATTTCTTTTACAAAAAAGTGTTGCTATATTGTGTGTGTTTAATATATATGGCCTTGAAAAAGAGAGTAAACTAAGTTTTAAGGAAAAACAAAACAAAACGTACCACGCATCAAACACGTGAATTAAAAAAAATTTGACATTTATACATTCACAATATCCTGTCGACTCTTACAACCTAAAATCTCCGTCCCAAAATCATGGACAATGATGATTGTGAATGGTGTTATTTTGTTAAACTAAATACATAAATACATCCCGTTTTATTGTAAAATTGCACTACTTGACACTCGATAGAATTATTTTTATGAAACATAACTGAGTTGTTAAATGCAAACGCTGAGTAACAGTATCCGATATCTTCAATAACCTTGTGCGTATGGTCATGTTCAATTTCATTGGTTTCAGTCGGATGACAATTTAAAATTGTTGGATTGTTTGAAATCTAAAACTTGTTTTAATGCCATAATAATGAGGCAAAAGCACTTCTATAAGAAAGCAACTTTAACCTTAAAACTCAACAGGACATATTATTCTATTGGAAACTCACTCGAAAATTGTAATTATTAAAAGTATTTAAATACTGCTTATTTATGTATTTCGTAATTGCTGACATGCACCTTTTATCAGATATGTTCATCCTTTTTTCAGAAACACTCCTATTCCGTGACTGTTTAAAACCAATGTTTTAAGAGACTATGCTGCAGAATAATTCAAATAATGGTAAATAGTACTTAAACAATAAAATAATAAGAAGTTTGATTTAATAAGCGTATAAAAATAATAGGGAGTAGTAGTATCGCAGCGGAGGTAGAGGCATTGTTTGTAGTAGCAAAAGTAGTAGTTATAGAAGTAGTAATAGTAGAAGTAGTGGATTAAATAGGTAATTGTTTATTTATGTTAGCACAAGAATTGAAATGCCTGCACGACATAACCATATTTATCTCAAGAGATTCCAATCTAATAAAATTAGCTAGGACTACAGGTCCAGAATTCACTTTCGAAAACTGTTGTCAAAATTGTCGTTGATCAAAACCGGAATGAAGTTTGACTGTTTTACTTCCAGTTATGTTTCTTTTCATTTTAGAAATCGCTGTCAAAAAAAAGCAAGTTAGTGATCCGAGGTGACACAACACGAGATGCACGTGCAAGAAGATGTCACGCGCGTGCATTTGGCCAAACTAATATGTGCACGTCATGGTCGGGCGGTCCTAATCCTGTATAGCCGAGATTGTTATTCACAGCGCTATTATCATACACGCACGTGGGGTTGTTTGTAAGGGTGCTTTTACCACGGCGGGGTGCCTCTAAGGTCGGGGACAAAAGATTTTTATGGTGGGCTGAAAGCACTCACCCACGACACACGACGAATGTGAAGCGCTCACTGGACGAGCATTTGTTTCTTAGCAGGGACCTGTGCTCCTGGAATCTGAATGATACCACGCCACAGTCTGCACGATACATCCATTTAGCTCCTCAGGAATTAGCATACGAGATGTGCCATCAGCCACAAGCACGTGCTCCGCAGAGCTCAATGCTCCTGAGTAAGAGAAGTCAAAATCCGCAATCCTTTCAGTATTACTCTTCATAGAAAACATAATTAGATTGTCAAGCTCCATACAGTGAGTGACGATATGGGAGGTGGAGTCTCTGCCGGACTATTATTTCATGTGACATCACCCTACTGGTACTCTGACCTTTCATATTATTGGAATTGCAGGTTTAAGAAGACAATTAGAATTCACAATTCTTTTGTAATGAATAAATATACAAGTGTGAATTCCTACTAAGTATTTTGTTTAAAATGAAATTACTTTTCAAGATGAACATGATATTGAATAACAAAATCTTATATGGATGATATCATTTAGGAGATAAACATACTGTGTTTGGAAACCAGTGGCTTATAACGGAATTATAATAGCTATAAATTTGATTTAAAATCGAACGCGTAGCGTGAGGCTTTAAATTTATAACTTAGAGCTATTGTAATTCCGTTATATGCCTCTGATTTCCAAACACAGTATGTTTATCTCCATTCTACCATAACAACGATTTAAATTTTAACTATATTCTTTCGCGTTTGCTCGATTGTGCTGTGTCATTGATGCCCATGCACGATTTCCACGGACTTACATTCATACAAAGATGACGTACTTTGGAATCTCGAATAACGTTACTTGAAGTAAGCCTCGGACATTACCGACAATTTCCAAGTGCTTTCAAGGGAGCTCACTCTATGTTAGTATTTCTCGACCAGCGTCAGCGTTCGGAATAATTTCTGCAATATTTTGATTATTTAAGTCGGTATTAAGACATTGATGTTTTGAATAAAGTTATGAGGTGAGTGCAATTTTAATTTTGATTAATTTTGTGTGATATTTTTTCCGTCTCTGTTTCAAACCATCACCAGCCTAGCCCTAACGCCGGCGCCGTGTTATTGAATGCCTGCCTTCATGAACTGTCGGGGTTTCGCCGTGTTTGACCGCGTTACGAAGTTGCATACATTTATTAAATTGGAATTTTATATAATTGTGAAATGTTAATCACAATAATGTTATCTTTTGTAAAAATGTCCGGCGGACTAGTACTTAGACACTATTGTTGCTAGGCAACTTGTGAATTCTTGCGGGTTAGACGAAGTAAACAGAAGACTGTATAACCAGATTATACACCCTCTAATTTTTCACAGCAGCCAATCAGAATTGGGTATTTTGCACAGTTATGGTAGGATTACTGTTGAGTACTTCCTTGTTGAAAATTTGGGCCGTCACCTACTTTATCGTTGAGGATGTTTCTTTTGAAATGATTGGGTTTTGAAGTTCATGCTAGCTTTACAGATAGCCTTAATACTTACGTCGATTATTGATAAGTGTATAAGTAAAATGTGGTCAATGTTAATGATGTATCATTTATTGAACAAATAATGAAGAGTATGATACAATACATGTAAATATCTGTGTAATCGTGTAGAGAATTTCGTATATGTACATTTCGATGGACACCCTTCGATTGACACCTTTGCGAAAACAACATTCAAACATTATTTTATCATTTGGTCCGGCACATTTATTACCAAGGTTAACAATGCACTCATATGGCAATTTTACATATTGATAAGCCATACATGATCTAAAGTAGATGTGATAGACCACCATCAAATTCGATTACCATCATTATACAATTCATGGTATATTTCAGTTATAGGAGTGTATTTTCACTTTTATCCTGTTGTCTCCAGTCATTGAATTTTCACGATAGTATAATCGAAACTCAGACTTTAATTGACACAAAATTATTTTTACAACTAATCTTTCGTTGTATCACTAAACTTCCAAAATTAAAACTGAAGGTTTCCATGAAATATTTGAACTACGAAACACAATCAAAATCATGAAAACAACACCGTCATCAAAAGGTCATTTAAATGCATTCCAGTATGAAAATCGCATTGAAGTAAAATTAAGATACGTTCTTGAACGATGTAGCCTATTAAAAATTGCTTTGTGAAGTGCATATTAGATCTTAAAGGCTCTGCAATATGTTATGGTTTCTGACCTTTTTTTCAATTAAAATCATATTCAGAAAGTCAAATATCTCATTAATCAAACTGATTACCTGCAATCGTAGAAGAAGTAATATCAAGCAAACACTGCATGCGACCATTTAAATGTGAGCACTTAATCATCTTTTTTTTATGGATATTGATCCGCATAGCTAAAGCGAATGCAGTATTCCTGTTAAAGAACTACTTTTATGGTTTAAAAACCATTGTCCTAAATTTGTAACACTTGTTTTTTCTTTTCCTAAGATCACGTTATTTTCCGCAAAACATGCTAGAGTATTTGTAGCATCCATACGGGAATCAATATTTATCAATGAACACGCTGTTCTTAACTTTAAACACCTACCGTTAGGTCTTATACTATACGAATCTGAAAAGTATTATCAAATAATATTGGAAGTTGCTTTTTATTCATTCGCTTACGATAACGATATTCAGAACAACCCTATATGTGATTTGAACTAAATACGCGGCTGCTCCATTTATATATATTATACATGTACTCTATGAAAGTATATGTATCTACTCGCTTTAAATTTTCCCTATTATGATATTATTTATACAAATGTAACTCTCCTATGGAGGAATAAAGAATATATATATCTCTTTAAAAGTTTATTTTTGTGACTATTCTTTTCAAATCTACGTGACAGTTCTCTTCTTTCATATATTTCTACTTTCTTTTATCAAATATGCATCCCTTTTCTTAGGCTATAAGTAACTACATTCGTCACATAGATTATAAAAATATCTCCAGGAAATGTTTTTTCTCTTAAAACGTGTGATTATCCTATTTAAAATTTCATGATTTAAATACCCCTATTCCTGTTAAATAAGTGGGGCTATTCTCATAAACACAATCCCACTTACGGTTATTTTCCTATTAACGTGACCATTCTCGTCCATACTTCCACATCTACGGTACATTGTTTCAGTATTGACATAACCGATCGTGTTTCTCAGTAGTTCATTATTGGCCATTAGACCTTGTAAATCACCACAAATTACAAATTGATCGATTCGGCCTCTAACTTCATCTTTCACCAAAGTAGTTTATTGAAAGTTTTCCCGTCTAACGCATCCCTCCAAGTTCCTTCCAAAGCCCGGTGACGCTTGCAGATCTGGTAATGGACTGGATCCCAGCTTATTGGCTGTCCCCAGCGTAATTGACTGGCCGTCATTCCGTGCGTGCATCGCTTTGCTAAGGCAATGGAGCCAATTTCACCAGCATCGCAAATGTCACCCATTTAATTGGATAAAAGTGTTTTAAATGCATCAGCAAGCAGTAATGGGGAGCTACGGTTTATACGAGCCGGCGGACTTCCGACGTTATTTTGCGGACCGATTGTTACACGGTTTTAGTGTGCTGATATCTAATACATCAAGGAAAAATCATTGAGGCGATTTGTTTGCGCTCAAGTTGTCTGCACAATTACTGTAATATTGAAGCTCGGTGCCGGAAGACCTCGATTATAATATTGGAGCCCAACCCCTAATTCCACGGATATAGCAGTGTATAATGTAGGTGCCGGGCTGTAGAGGTTGTACGGGATTCTTGTATCAACACACAGCGCGCTCGTCATGAACGACCTTAATTGAATAAATGGCTCAGAGAGGACAGACGAACTACTTTAGTAAATCCGAATTATCGCAGGCTGGATGCACTTTGATACACATCTTTCACAAATTACCACACAAAACTACCGCACTTTGAACCCGGGACACCACCACTATCCACTTAAATCGCTTAAGCGTTATCCAGGGAGTAAATGCTTTTCCATTTTGTTACCGGGTTGAAGCAAAAGCATCTTTAAATGGTTCGGCTTGGTTTACCTTAAGATGCGATCCGGCCTTTCATTTGAAATCCTTACTTTACCTCGTCAGCAGTGTATTACCAGAACTGCGGATCTTAAGTTGCGAAAGCATTTTCTCTCTGTTTTGCAAAATGCTTTCAAACGTTAATTAAATTTCTGATGTCATTTCTAGATATCGATTTTGTTTCAGAGGCAATACGATGAATTTTGATACGCTCTTGAAGACATTAAGGACATACTGTGGTGAATGAGCGAGCCGTTGGTCCCGAAACTGTAATTTTCATATTTCATAATACATATGAAAATAATGTAAAACCGAATTAACAGAACTAAAAATATTATAGATCGTCAAACTTGTTTCTGAGATAAGAAATATAAAAAGATATATGTTTGTCACACTGCCGATACTGACCTTTGACCTTAAAATATACGATAAAGATAGACTTAACACGAAGAGAACCAACATATTAGCGAATTTACCAGAAAAAATACCACCTGCTCTATTTGGTATGAATTATTTGTTTTTTTGAACAGGGAAGTATATAACAATCAGAAAGCAAATGGTAACGGTCTTTGTTATTTCGAAAATCTTTGTGTTAAGCATTCCTCATTTGAAGTTGAAGAATTTTTTAAGTATTGTATAATTGTATTACATCCTACGTACATTTTTTATTTCAAAGAATAACTTTATTGTAGCAGTAGTCTCCCGTTGGCCGATTTAAACTTGTTTTGAAAAATCAACTATTTCTCTTACTTTGAATAACAGCGGTCATGTTAGTGTGCATGTTTTGCGAAAGGGGGTGAGAACATATTGCCAAATTGACAAAGAGTTCCTCCAAGGCATGTTGAACGCAAAGTTGAGGAAGCGTATGCGATATTATGAGAATGATAAATTTTGCTTATTATCAAAAAGTTATTCAATGAGCAAGAACTTACAATTTGATGATCTTCATTTATAATTCATTCATAATGTAATTTCATTATTAAGGTTCTAATAAAAGTAATTTCATCTACAAAAGTAACTCTCGGTGTTCACAAATCTGAAATTATTGCGGGCCAGTGGTCACAGTTACAATATCAAATATAATAGCTGGACCTCGATAGACAGTTTATTTCACTTAAAAATTCCATTAGTTGATCCTACATATATAAAGGCAAATCACATATAATTTTTGGACAATTTGTTATTTCCTCTATTCTTCAAAGTACAGAGTATGATATCGTATTTCTTTACTCATGAAGGTGGATATATTTCTAGTTATAAACGACTAATAAAACTGACATAATCTCCCTGAACTCGAAAAGAACATCTCACTTGTATCTGTACCCTCACCTTCTATGAATCGAAGCTATCAATAACTCACATAGATATTAAACCGTGCCCATGGCCCCGTAGCTTCGTTGTTGATTGGCTATCGGCTAAGGTCACCTTCCAACAGTTTTCAGATCAAACACGTCAATCTTAACATTCTTCTTTCATTCATACATGTATATTTGCTGACTATTATGTTTGTGTTCTTAAGCCACACACTCATCTATCAGTATTGTACAGGACCATCGTTAAACTGAGGTTTATAATTAGATGTTGAACAAGTCTTGTTTTCTTGATTGGAATAGATACATATTCTCTTCTTACGATTGTCAAACCATAGTCACTTTTATATTTCAAAGGCACCGGAGCCCCTTTTCAGGGCAATAGAGGTTTCTGACGAAGAGTAAATCAAATGTTACCAAATGCAAGGTAGTCGTTTTTTTCATATGTTAAAAGGAATCCTTAACGAACGCACAAAATTCTATCAATAAACGCGAAGCCATGCATTTCCCTAACGCAATAGACTAAAAGGTGTTCACACTGAAATGGCATCATGCTGGTTTAGTTTGATATGTGATAATTTCTTTTACGACTACCGGTAATCAGATATAGTATCGAAATGTTCGACCCACTGAAAACCCTTCTTTTTGCATAAACTAATATTAATTGGGGGCAAGTTCAAGAAATAAAATTTTCAAAAAAACCCCCGATACATTAGCTATAGCGGGTTGGTTTTAACCTTTAAGCGCGCTTATTAATTTACTTTAATTTAGCAACCAGGGTGGTTATTAAGTCTAATAATATCTTCAGCTCATCTTTCAAAAGGAGTTGACATGTATGAAGTGATGCCTCACTGCAATATCTTACGTTTTGATATTAAAAGTATGTTGTATGTTGACAAGCATGACTTTCCTTTAGTGATGCCTCAAAACAATATCTTATCTTCTGATACAATGTATATATAAAAGTGACATTGTTGCACGTTGATATTGTTCAAGCATATGCGTATTTACAGGAAAAAACCTCATGTTGATATCTTATATGTAGAATATTAATATAATCAAGGTAAATAAAAATACTAACATGCGGTTTCTTACACTGACTGCAAAATGTACAAAGTGGATCCCTGACCATAACGCCACCAAACAATGAATACATAATAAATAATATAATGAAGCTTGTAGATATATATTTTTGGATCGCGTGTTCTTATTGATATAAAATGATGTGGGGAATGACAACATCATTTGAGTAAATAAACAGAATAT
Source organism: Phorcus lineatus (assembly GCA_921293015.1). Classification (NCBI taxonomy): domain Eukaryota; kingdom Metazoa; phylum Mollusca; class Gastropoda; order Trochida; family Trochidae; genus Phorcus; species Phorcus lineatus. Next base: position 76,799,575 of record OV121081.1, on the reverse strand, counting down.
AATGTTGTATTCAACGTAAATAACTGTCGATTACATTATCACTAACATCGATATGAGCGATATTTTGATAAAAATACTTAGAACTGGGCATTTATATATTTCAAATGGTTGAAATTATCATTTTATCAAACAAAAGCTATCGTAGGATACATATATATATATATATATCAGAGTTTCATACATATACTCATCCTAATACATTCACAGTCTGAAAAAAAATACAAAAATATATGTGTAGTTGCCAACTGAAAAATGATATGATTCCATGCTTCTCTTCCTCTTGGTTGCTCTGACAAACCTCGCAATGTGTATGTAAGCATAAGCGACATAAGCGGTTCAAGAAAACCCGTGCATGATATAAATCTATACAATTGGTAAAACAGCAATGGTACATGTGGTTAAAATGTCGTATAAATAAATGATTTAATGTAAGAATCATAAAAAAGACTCGCCTAAATGTTTATCAAAATGTGAATCTTTTCAAGTCAAGTTCAAATAATTTGAATGTCAAAATTGATTTGAAACATGAAAGTTATTTGTTCAAATTAAAACATGATAAAGTTCAATTTAAATTAAAAAATTAAAATTTTCATGTATGTGTTTAATCAAATATATATTTGCATACATGAACTCCTAAATTATTCGAGGGTAGTTTAAGCCATACATTACATTTACTAATGTTATATAGAGCGTAAACAACCAACAAAGAGTAAGTGAGTAAATATTTACAAACAGACCGATACCTTATATAACACCAAATCATCTTTTGGCCATTACACAGACATCTACTAGTATTATAAAATGGTGAAGGGGTATACTATGTAGGTCAGCTTGTCTGGAGAATGGGCACAGTTTAGTTACTTTATCCTTGTTTATTGACTAGGGTAATATTTGATATGTAACATGCGATTCTAGGAGCCACTAGTTTTCTTTGCCCCTGGTTCCTCCTCACCCAAGTAAGGTAATAACAACAAATCTATAGAATATTCATATCCAGCTCGCGCTTCCTTTTACATCAATAACTCCCGACTTGCCTTGATTGGAAAATTGACAAGCTGATTAATACATTTAACACTGCGTATTTGTTACGGTAGGACACGTTGACTTTCAACCTTTGTGAGTGGAATGGGTTACTTAATACTTGCTTTATGTGATGAAATGACGGTTTTTGATTAGCTGTGCTACCTGTATGGGCACACCTGAGCAGAAACACCTGACTAGACAATAGAAACTCAGGTATTGTTCCCCCCGTGGCGTCTCTACAAAGCGTTGCACGGCTTGTCACGATCTGCCGTTAATTATGACAAATGTAGTAGATTATTGGCTTTATAACGACTCATGTTCGCATTGCCTCTTTCTCGTCATTTCCGGGTCTTCAAACATTGGATAGAGGGTAATTACATTTTGCCGATATAACGTATAGGTACGTCAAATATGGCGGTGACAATGAAAACACAGTGCCGTGAAGCCATTCAATATTAGGGTCCCCTTGGGATCCTCAATGTTAATCCGCTCCATTAAAGCAAGTGTAATTAAACTTGCGGAGGGATATTGGATTCATCAAAATGTATCACTTTCCATAAACGTTTGATTTCCCAGGCAGACACTAATTAAAGTTGTCCATGTTCCGGGCTATCGTTGATAAATCATATCTCATCAAATTTCCGTAATAACTATAACACGTGATAGATACATTACAGATACAAAACTTCAATGATTGCCTAATATCAAGTTTTGAAGAATTTATTTCATGATTTAGCAAATTATGTGCAGAAATATCCAACTACGTATTGAAGATACAAAAATCTTCGTAATGAACTAAAAAACACGTGCATTGTTGTTTGAATGAAATTTTACGGCAGCCTTTGATAGGTAAATTCTTAGGTAAACAGAGCCAGTCGTACAGAGAGTTGTTCATTTAACTAAACATGTAATGGTGTTTTATAGTTTATCCTGTTATATTCCCGTGTTGCGAAAACCTAATGTCCCCTCTCCCTTACATGATAAACTAGGTCCACTACGCCTCGCTAGTTCACTTGTACAAGACTGACCGTTTATATTGAAAGTTCTATAACACGTCAAAATATAAGACTATAGGAGGTATGCACTACAGAACCTACAGTAAACTCTACGACACGATGGTTTGGTCTATCATTGAATATGGAGCCGGTATCTCGGGCAGGTATAATACAGAAGAAGAAGAAGAAGAAGAAGAAATGTATTTTATTTATGTGTCACATGTTGTTTTACATCATATTGCATAATATAAGAAATGTTTAGAAAAAACAACATCCGGCCGAACGGCCTACGAGACACAAGTTAACATTGTGTTACAATAAAAGATTAAAATATGGTATATAAAAAGTACAATAAATGGGGTAAAATATTATGGTGGTATGAAATCTCTTCGTCGTTGAAACATTAAATTAATTAGTGCAGAGAGAGGAGTAACAAACTGGCTATTAACTAAATAACACAGCTGTTCAACTGGTGAACGATTACAAAAAGAGGGATCTGCATCACTTATTGTTTTCCAAAAATCATATCTTAAATCAGAATAAAACTTACAATTAATCAAAAAATGAGTTTCGTCTTCGATGGTGTTTAAGTCACAGTATTTACAAATTCTATCAGATAGAGGGGTAACTGGTTTTGAAAATCTGCCAACCTCAATATGCAAAGGTAAAACACCACAATGAAATTTACTGTAAACACTACGAATTTTCCTGTTTTTAATAGAAAGTACATAGCTTTCTGTATTGAGATCAGTTTTGAATAAACGATATGTACTAAGCTTTTTACCATTTAAAAGACCCTTGTCATTCCAAATATCTTTCAACCAATCATAATAATCCAAAGAAATTAACCACTGTTTAGAAATGTTAAAGTCAATGTTAGAAATATTTGATATATCCGGGATAGGAAAATTTAATGAAGACAGAAGAGAAAATACATTATTATTCCAGGATTTTCTAAATCTAAATGACCACTTAAATATTCTACTTATAAGTCTATTGGGATCAATACTAATACCTTGAATTCTGCGCCAAAATCGAATAATTTCTATTCTCTAGTTAGTTAAGGTTGATGTCCAGCCCAGATCGCCTCTTACTGCTAAATTAGGGGTCTTGGAACCTACACATAAAAAAAATCTACAAGCTCTATTTTTGACTGCATTAATACAACTAAACTGACGATAGCCCCAAATAGCAGACCCATAAGATAATATAGGTTGTACTAAATTAATACATTAATACATATAATACATCTTATGTTGATGCTAGACACAACAGTACTATGCGTTTCTTTCTCGGCCTAAGGAAATTCGCACCTAATCATGCCGTCAGTGGAGACATGGGATGGACCCCACCGATTGTTCGCCGCTGGGTTGCTGTAATGAGACTAGAGACAAAGACAAGACTTATACATCAAGAACGTCTCAACTACGTCATCCTCAAATGGAGCCATCGCGTAGGAAAAACAATCGAAGCTTGAGAATCTTACAGCAACTTGACAAGTTAGGATTACGATATTTTGGACCCATGGAACATAAATACAGACCTAAGTACGTAGCTGCTACCATACAAGAGAAAATGATTGAAGAATATAAACTGGATTGGAGACGACAAACAACACAAGCAGAAAGCAAGATCAGGCGTGGTGGCAACAAGTTAAGAACATACTGTACCTTTAAACACCGATATGGAGCTGAGACATACGTTACAAAAAGTCTAACCAGAAACCAGAGAAGTGCGCTTGCTAAGTTCCGGTGCGGAGTAGCCCCAATACGAATCGAAACCGGACGATATACTAATATACCGATCTCCGAAAGAGTCGGTTTTAACTGCCCTAATAAGATTGCAGACGAAATACATGTACTACTTCATTGCCCCTTGTATGAATGTGAGAGAAAATATTTAATTGATATGTGCAATATATTTAATCAAGCTTTGATGATTTAAAGAGAGTGGGTTTTATATTATCAAATGTTGATGATGTTATGATTGCTGCCAAAACCTGCCAAAATATCTTATATAAGTGCATTATACTCATAACCTTTAACTTTATATACTTTACCTTTATCTTCTTAAACAACAGTGGTTTTATGGTGTTTATGTACTTGGCATACGTGTATATTTTTAATGTAGTTTCTCATAATCTCACTTGTGGATGGCCCTTTTTATATTCTACATTTCTTACACTTTTTGTATTATATATTATATCGGGGTGAGACTTAAATAAACATTTGTCTGTCTGTCTTGTCTGTTCGTCATATCTCTCCTGCTTTGCTTGTGAGACATTGGAATACACGTGTAGAAAAATAAACTTGAATGTAAACAGCCGAGGCCGTTGAAATTAAATGAACCATCTAAACAAAAACATGTTGTGTTTGGTATTCCAACACTTTCCAAAAGTTTACCTACAGCGCTAGGACTGACTAGGTTAAAACAAACGTTCACATTATGATATTCCTCCATACAAACGCATCATACGTTATTTCATTTTTCTATCAAAACCAACAGGAAATTGAAAATCATCAATATTTCAAAGTATATGAAATATACATACTAATATTCCATCCCATCGGTCAATATTCTATTGAAATAGGGCAGGGGTATTATCTATATTCTATATACATTTAAAAGTTGATTAATTTCCATTTCCTGTGAACAAATCTGTCAGTGTAAGCTGGGCAAGTATCACAATATACACGAACTCTTGTTGACGGGTAGGGGTGAACAGTTTTTGACAAGGTCATCATTTCCTAAAAGTCGTTTATAAGCCATGTATCTTATAGCGAGATATTTGCTTTATATCAAAATTTATATCCTTGCCAAACAGACATATATCTTTGTCGATTCACAAATCCTTAAATTCTGAACGCCTAAATCGATCATTATGAAATAAGGATTCATAAACAATATAATGAAAATGGTATACTAGTAGTCCATGTCGCTTTTAAAGAACATATTATGAACAACTAAATAAAATCTTCAAACAAAATATCATTTGTGAACATGCTCTTGACACAAATCTTTTAAAATTTTAATCATCATGATCATGTCAGTGCCCACAGTCATATAAAAAAATGCTGAAGAATAGATAAAGATACATTTCGATCGATATAGATAAAACACGACAAATCAAATTGTTTTCAAAGCAAGGGAGCTAACTGGAGCAGGATACAATTATTCTCAATTCCTCTCGCCGTGCACTAATATGCAATCCATCGTACGCGTCACAGACACACGGGCAGCAATGGCGGAACATCCGGGCGACCGGATACCAGACTTTTGCTTTCCTATTTTAGGTCTGTACCGGCTTCCGTCCCCAGAAATCTTGATATGAATCAACGCTTTGTGTTGTCAGTATAGTCCACTCCTTATTGGTTTTGGGCCAGCCTATTATCACCGTATCGCTTCCTCGCAATGGGTATTATACCCACTTTAGAGTCGAAGCCTCGTCACGTGATACTGACATGAGCTCAAGTAAGCTCACCAGTAATTGAAAATCACATGAAACTAAAGACGTAATGAACAGTTGACTTTATCGAATAAATCATGTCTGTGCAAGCAGCTTTTCACTTTGACTCGACGCCATGCGACATGTATCAGCGTTCAACGACATTTGCGACTCTCTGTAAATGAATGATCAATGTAATCGGTGTTTTCAATGCAAAATGCTGGATATATACGTTTCGAGATCTTCTCGTCGTGTCAACATACATTGTGTGCTGTCAGTTTATATCGACGGCGACAGAAATGATCGATTGTGTTGTATGTGATACATCTCCAGTCGGAAATGCCATTCTATCTCTAATAATATTGGAGTACATCCAATTTTAAACTTAAAAATATTTATAAAATCATTTTAGAATTGCAAGCCATCTTCAGTTTTTAGGCAGAGCCTTCGATACAGGATGTCTGTGACAGTGCCGGGGCATTAGTAGAGGCTGTCTCGCGCCCCCTATCGTGTAGTTTATCTGCGTGACTGCGTTATGATTGAGTTAGGTTTCCTATCGCATTACCCTAGCTGATAACGTCGTGTCTGGAGCCACAAGCCTCTCCATCAACTGACGCCGACACCCGCACTTGGACTTAACTTATGCTCTACAACCAGGGAGGGCACTTCCGGTTAGAGTTGTCTCCACCTTCTCATCTTACTTCCGGTATGCGGGTGGGTTTGATATCTGCCAGGATAAATTGAGTGTTTGCAAACGGTTCGAACGAAACTCTAGTCCATGTAATTTGTATTATGTAAATACATTTACAATGTTGGCAAAACGATTAGTGAACACGGGTTTACGTTTGAAAGATTAATTGTTCTAATACAAGGCGGGCGACGGGGCGAATGTGGTATAATTGACTTTTGTCAACAGATCACAATATGAAAAGGACTTTAGTTGAGTCAATGAGTTCGTGACCAGTTTCATGCTCTACCCGTATGATTTAAGGCGAACGATATAAGGTAATGGGTAGTACTGAAGATGTGAAATGCTCGGGAAAAGACGTCTTCTAGGCTTATTCATTATTGAGACGAAGTGTGTGATAAGATTTGATTAACCATATATTCCGGCATTTTATTCAACAAATGCATTCTGTTTTATTGACGGGGTATTTTGTAGGAAAGAAATGAAAGGGGACATTCCTATTTTTCATATATAATATTAGTACATGATTATTTAGAATTTACAACTTGATAAATAAGAGCGCATATAAAACCCCCACAACAATAAGAAGTGATGTCATTCATCGGTGCTGCGTGTGTTAAAAACCTTGCTACGGCATTTCAAAGCACTGTTGATTAATCTTATCACAAATGATTTACACAATTTTTTGGTATTATTTCCAATTATATGGTTTATTGTTATCATGTTTTAGAATAAGAGCAAGTACAGCGCATTTTGTCATGTCATTCCCAAATTTTTTAATATTTCTGACTGATTGCCAAAAGGGCATTCTCTTTGGAAACCAATCAAGGCTAATTGTGCTGAAATATCTCTACCTCTCTGACTATCATAACGGACCACGTCTGCCTTGTAATATGTGTTGAAAAGATAAAAAGGATGACTGAATACGCTGAGAATGAGAACAACAGCTGAAACAGCTGAAACATTCACAACATAGTATCAATTTGATTAAACATGTATTCATTTAAATAAAGAACTGCATTGTTAAATAAGCCTATAGGGTACCTGAAGTCAGAAGAATTTAAGGGGGTACTAATATGTGTTTGTGAAAGATGCAGTGACCTCACGTAAACGAAAATAAATGTTTCCAATTGTGAGACAATGTTTTTTCAATCAAACGAAGCAGTTTTGAAACCAACCTACAATAATCGGTTATGCTTTGCGCATCCATTTCAATAACTTATGTTATTCACAAAATATGGCCACCAGCTTTATTTGCTTGATATTCAAATACTTCCTCTGCGACTACGGATGGTTTGGTTCATTCTCTCCCAACAGAGGTAGCTCCGTCATAAATTCCTATACAACCTCTGTCTTAATTCGAAGGTTTCTTGTGCACGAAATGTAGAACGCTGATTTGATGCAATCAAAGTTAGTTGTGCAATCAGCAACGCCGTTTGAAAAGTTATCATTCAAATCGCCTCAGTTATTTTAGTAAGCTCTCAAAAAGCTAAACTTTAATCGAATATGCACCCTGCACTTTGAGTCATCTTTACAGAACACAAACGCCTCATTTTGCGACTGTTTCAGTGCACAGACAGACAGACAGACAGACAGAATATTTTATTTACGTCTCACATGTGTAATACATCCAATCGCTCAGCGATTTATGAGAGACAATATTTCAATTAAAATAAAACAAGGAAATAAAATGACAGTAAAACCTATAAACAGCATCCGTTTCAAGTATATAAAATATATCTCTTCTTAAAGTTAAAATCTTATGGCAGGTCCTGGCACTGTCAAAGGTAATGTTTGGATTACTTAAAATAGCGTAAAACGTCTCTGTGGGTGTTAAATTATAAAATTGAGCAAGTTTCCTCGTACATACCTCATACAATTCATTTCTTATGTCATTATAAACAGGGCAGAAAATTAAGACATGCATTTCATCCTCAACAATATTTAAACAGTTAAAACAATATCTTTCAGAAAATGGCACATTTATGTATTTACTCGTCTCAACCCGTAGCGGTGCCACTCCACACCTAAATTTAGCTAGAGCGCTTCTGTGACCTCTGGGCAGGGGCTGTAATAGATAAGGTTCGGGATCATATACTTCCTTATATTGCCTATAGTTTTTTAGTTTATTAAGTCCAGTGCTAGATCGTTTGGTGGGTGGGTCTATGTACAGTTTCTCTCGCCATTCCTGTTTGTACTTCTTAAATGCTATGCTGGTAACGGTTCTTGCGAGTAGACGACTCTCTAATGACAGTGCATCCAGGCCTGTGTGATATATGTTATTCCTGCATTCGTTGATTTCATTGACTGAAATATAGCCAGGTAGTTTAAGTTGCAATATTGTTCCGCTAGGGGAAAGTGCCGGCCGGCAGGCCGAGAAACCTTCGTATTAAGACAGAGGTTGTATAGGAATTTATGACGGAGCTAACTCTGTCGGGAGAGAATGAGTTTGGTTAAGCAATGAGATGTGTGACCCTCTGAAGATAATATATTTGGCATACACTAGTGTTTATTTGGAAATATGTTAAGAAATAAATCGTTCAAGAAAACGTTACTCTGCCTCTTTAAAAAAATCAAACAAACATTTTGTGAATTTGTCTTTTATTTGACAATCTGTTTTCCTGTGAATGATGACTTACCATGAACTTAACCTCACATTTTAGACACTTTGAAATCGTTTTCATTTTCAAATAATTTATTGGACTATGGGCTCTGATTTCACGAATTGAGATTATAAAGATATTTCCAAATTGACCCCTGCAAGTCGTTATTCTTACTGTCTTTACGTATACCTATATGTATATTGTTTATTCACATAGCAAGAGTCATACCTCTATTGAACGCTGGGTAACAATAGCAAATACAGTTCCTTTATCTGTTTGGAATTCAACAACTAAATCTTAATTGTGTTGGTGTTCTCTAAGGAGATCTCATTTTTTAAAGGCAAAGTCGCACGTTTTGTTACAGCTGAATCGGGGATGTTTTGAACGTCTTATTATTGAAATCAATGAAAGTGGTTAAAGAAAGCAATACTAGTATAAGAAAACATTTAAGAAAGATATCTTCATTCACTAGGATGTGTGACTGATTCAAACTCTTGAGATATTGTTAAAAGTGTACTATGATGTGTAGAATGTCTTCAAAACAGCTTCGCTACTTCAACGTAATAATTTAATAACGCCATAAAACGAAAACTGCAGAGTAAAATAAAAACTATGATTATATCACACAAGATAGCTAAACTCATTGATTTATTAAATTTATGCATGTTATAAGAGAAATATAAAAGCTATTTTCGCGAATACACTTGATGTAAACATCATACAGCATGTAAAATTATACTCGCAAGTGCTTCGCGCCAATGTTGGTAAGACGATATTCAAACAAATGTAATGTATCAGATCAATCAATTAAGGTCCCAGCATGTCGTCCACTTCTATCTACAGGGAACTTTGTTTACAGTCTTATCAAAACAACCTAGTGAACACGAGAAACATAGAATGCAGTATGGATTTTTTAATTCGTGTCTATATAACATAATGTACAAAATAACAATTACTGCACCGCCATATAACGTTATGATATAATGAATTTCTTTATAAATTTCAACATACTATTTTTTTCTCAATTAACCTTCAAATCGGTCTTCTTAAAAGTTATACATTATCTTTATACAATTCACATATTACAATTGTTGTAATTGAATGTGGAACTTGTTCAATCTCTTAAGTTGACACTGGTTACCTCCCATATACAGACATCCCAAGCCCCGGATGCGTTACAGCAACATTCGTATGGGTTGTTGCACTGAAGTTCACTACAATGTTACCTAACACTAGATTTAACATTATCAAACATCGACCGACATATGTTTCAGCCATATATACCTTACCATATTCTTATAATGAACAAAACAATGTCCCATTGTGTCTACGATGTTTTCAACTTTGTGTTTATAAACCAAATATTGAATCTATGGGGCTACGTTTATTTTGAATAAAACTGTGAGAATGTTTTTTACAACAACGTTAAGTCCAGTATTTGAAATCTTTGAAAATAGACAGGGATTATTCCTAGATATGTAAAAGAACAAACTAGTTATTTGAAAAGCAATTATAGATGTTAATCCAAAAATAGACAATGTAATAAAAAAGACTATTTTCGTAGTAAACAGTGTTAATATCTGAATTATCAACACCAACAACTTCCATGAAGAAAGAATAGACTTGAACTGTGAATATACAACAAAATCGTAAAGAAATCCAATATTCCTAAAATCTGTATTCTGCATTATAAAGATCAGTAGACATGGACAGATATCTTATTCCCGTGCTTGTGTTGCGAGACTAAAGCTGTAGGCAAGCTACCATCCCCAGTGTTGGCAAATTCACACTTAATTTACTACCGGCAAAATTCGCCGTAGATAGTAGATTAAACCCTTACAGGCTGAATGAAAAATAAATTTCACAATAAGACAACATTCTTCCCTTTTGCCAACAACAATGCTGTCAGGCCATCGGTAAAGTAAAATTTCCTTAAGGTCCATCACGTAAATAATTTGTTTGCAAACATTAATATTCAAACAAGGCCCTCGACTTTGAAAAATAAAACTTTAAAGTGTTGCTATTGACTTTGTTAGACGTCTGACAACATGTTTATATATATAGTTAAGTTTCCTTTTACAAGTGAACATAATTTTACGTCCGGAACATAAAATTTTAATCCTCATGTATTTTTTTCAAACTTTTCTTTTATTGATTGTGTTTTCATTTTTTTATATTCTTATTTAATCAATTTCGTTGCCATTCTTCATGGTCAAAGTGTTCTTGTAACTGTTCCGGAATGAACGAGTAAAATTTTACCTGTATCCCAGGCTTCTGATAGCGACTATACTACTATCACAGTAATCAATGATATGTTTAGGAGATTTTAATAATATTTGAGAAATATAACAATTGAAAAAACATTATTATCCTGTATTTCGTTTATCATATTAAGAGTAACTAACATAATTTCCTCTGTATATATCAAATGTTAAACAATTTTGATTATGATATACGTCACGGCAGTCTCAGACGACGATTTAATTTTCAGTGGGTCCATACCAAGGCGAAAATGACCAATTATGGATATAAAAGACATATCCGACAGCATGTGTAACTTATACCAGATAGCAAAGTGCGTGTACTGTCACAGGCGATCTCCATCAAGCAACAGTGGTCAATAGGCCCGTCCCTGCCCTGTCAGTTGTGTATCCCCCGGCGCCCCCCACCCTCAGGAGACTAGGGTAAAGCAAACACCCCTCAGTGTCCCGGTGACGGCCTGTCTTCTACGTAGGGCGGTGCACAGCTACTCCTTCACTTCGCTCTCTGCCCCGAGGTTTTGTCAAGATGTAACAGTTGCAGAGTGGCGAAGACCTGCAAACAGCTTCTATTGATCGCTAGCTAACGTCAATAGAAAGAGCTTCGGGAATTTCACTCAAATGAGATTTTTAATTGCAAATCGTATTTGTTTCGAATACAGTAGTCGTCATGGGACACTTCTTGTTTGCCTGTCTTCGTTGCAAAATTACGGTTTTGTCAAGCGGCATCAAAAAAGGGCACAACAAAATAAAATGCCTGTGGATCCTTGTAGGTCTAGTTAATGGTGGGGAACCCAGAAACTAGGAATTCAATTTAAACTGAAAACACACATTGAATTGAAAACATGAAGACCTCCATTAATGTTACGAGCTGGGCAAACATGTCAAACTAGTAGTGACGCGAGCTTAGAAGACAAGGACGTTAGCATTATTGAGGAGAGGAAAGATTTAGAGGTAATCATTTCAAAACTGAAGGGGTAGTAGTAATCAAAACGAAACACAGAACTAGAAGGGGTAGTAGATGAAAGGCTTAGAACGAAACACAGAACTAGAAGGGGTAGTAGATGAAAGGCTTAGAACGAAACACAGAACTAGAAGGGGTAGTAGATGAAAGGCTTAGAACGAAACACAGAACTAGAAGGGGTAGTAGATGAAAGGCTTAGAACGAAACACAGAACTAGAAGGGGTAGTAGATGAAAGGCTTAGAACGAAACACAGAACTAGAAGGGGTAGTAGATGAAAGGCTTAGAACGAAACACAGAACTAGAAGGGGTAGTAGATGAAAGGCTTAGAACGAAACACAGAACTAGAAGGGGTAGTAGATGAAAGGCTTAGAACGAAACACAGAACTAGAAGGGGTAGTAGATGAAGGGCTTAGAACGAAACAGAACTAGAAGGGGTAGTAGATGAAAGGCTTAGAACGAAACACAGAACTAGAAGGGGTAGTAGATGAAAGGCTTAGAACGAAACACAGAACTAGAAGGGGTAGTAGATGAACGACTTGGAAAAAACATTGATTTAGAAGGGGTAGGAAATAAATGAATCAAAGGGAACCATCGACCTCAGAAAGAAATATCTACCTAAAGGCGGTAGTATGCGTATCATTCAATACGAACCATAGAAGTAAAAGGGGTAGTAGATCAAAGACTCCGAAAGAAACACTGACCCAGGGGGGAAGTAGATGAATGAGTCAGAACAAACCTTCAACCTAGAAGGGGTTGCAGATTGAAGCATTCGAAAGAAACATTGACTTGGTATAGGGGTAGTAAACGAAGTTAAAAGGAAACGATAGAGGGAGCAATAGACGAATTAGTCGCTAGTTCCAGCCGATGCTCGCAGGTTTCACCGCAATGCATAGCCACAATGATGTTGCAGGCTTTCTCCCTGCAATCATACTAACAGCCGTGATATAAGTGAAAGTGTGCCGTGAATCAAGAATTAGCATTTTCTTTTTTAATGATTTTTAATGATATTATGATTTTAAATGACACGATCTTAGCTTTGTGGAAAACTAATTGGGACTTTCTAGACCATCTACATTTACTGTTTGTAAAACTTCCTTATGCAAGATGATTTTGACAATTCTATCTATATAATTGTTAGATTTTATATTTCACGTCAAGAATTATTCAACTACAACAACTCCTCGCACACAAACCTATCAACAACTTGTGGAGGATTCAATTCAGGGTTCAATCGGGTCATCATCTTCGATGTGTTCGCCATTTTGTTTAATGTTTGCCAGAATTCGTAGCAAAGCGCTGTAATTTTACAAGTTTATGATGAAATACCGTATATGTAATGATAGAATACTCACAAATCTACCAATACTTAGCACATATAAACCCCGCCGTTTGAATGTTTCTTCGTATTTTCACATTGCCTTAGGTAATTATAGCGCACGCAGATACAAACAGTGCATGAGTAATGCATATCTCTCAATTTTACTAACGACGTGCATTCAGATAATCTACATGTATGATATTTAGAAAATATTCACGTATTCAGGATATAAAGTAAATCCTATAAAGCCGGTTCTATATCTATTGCAACGTTGCATTAAATACGCATGAAATACGATATCGGCAATATTAAAATTTTGCAAAGACTTGAAAACCCCAAAACTGCAGTCGATATGGTAAATACAACCGCCATGCTTATATTGTGTAGAAGAAATTGGTAAAATTGCAGATATATGTTAATAACGAATATTTCGTCCTTTTTTTCAGTTAAGAGATTGAGGTATACACATATTCGTATATATTTAGTTTAGTAGTTTTCAACAACTATTATTTTCAATTTGTGCATAACTAAGAGTTAACAGTTTTGACATCCTTTTGTGATTACGACTGCCTTTACTTTTCATTCTTGATTTGAAATTAACTTGTGAAGAATAATAAGTATTTTATACATCGATATACAGCTTAAGTTTGTGCATTGTCCTCCCATTTCCTAAAAAGCCAATTTAAGAGCCAAACTGCGTACTACAGCGCTAATAATATAAAAACCATGTACATAAATTTAAAATTTATATTCGGTAATACTTCTGAATGATTTCTCGTAATATTACTTATTGATATTTCTTAATAGAAACCAATTCGCGGTCAATGTACATGACATAGCTTGCACGCTAAGAGGTTGGCATTGTTATTGTTTCCCAGTGATTTGTGTGAACATGCAATTGATACACTCTATCAGCTAAATAATGTTATTCATGATTACGAAATTAAAAATATCAACAAACAATTAATGTATATTAAAAAATTCTTGATGAAGGTATTACATTAGACAGTTATGAGCATTACATAATTGGAGATGTCGATCCGAAATGAGAAAATTTGTTCCAATATGGCGTAAAAATATCTTGCGATCAAAAGGAAATAGCAATCGACTTAATCAGTAGGGTAGTTACTTCATAGGCGCTTGATATAATGATTTGCGAATTTAAAAAGCAATAAGATAATCACTCAGTGAAAAACAACCTATTATGAAAGAGCGAGGGCGGAATTGAAAGTTTACTTGAGTTAGTTTCATGATGATTTGCTCTCCTTACCATAATTAATTCAACGAGGTGATCGTTTTCTTTTGTATTTGGCCGTCTTAAGTGAGGCAATGGAGTAATATCCGTGCCTTGCGGCCAGGAAAACATATTTAAATACCAACAAATCTGGAAAGCGATTAAACTAATAAAAGTTATTCATGAACGCCAAATTATTCATAAGTTATAAAAGCCGTGACTATTTTTCACGCTCCGTCTTCCTATTGTCGGCAAGTGGAAGCATCTAATTATGGGGTTAATATCCTCCCCATGCGTAACTTTCATCAACCTATAAGCATCCGGCCGCAGTCATGTTTGGAAGAAATATTTCGTCTTAGTCGACTAATTTCCCCATCGAGCCAGTTTTTATTGTTTGGACTGCCAAGCAGAGCTATACGCTTTCCGCCATTCCTCAATAGGTTTACAAAACTAAGAGACAGAAATAAACGAGATTGATTTTGTTTAACGGAAATCTCTCTGCCTCGTTGAATACACTTAATTAAACTGAACCGGAAGTAGAGTGTCGTAAGGAGCCAGTGGCGCGACGCGATGTGCGGAGTTCGCCCTGTCGTTAATCTCTGCTTGTCACGTGTTGTATATAACGACAACATTGCGACCCTCGCCATTGTCCCACCCTCATTGAAAATATCAAATAACCGGTATTATTACCTCCACGGCGACAGCGGTGTGAAGAGTTTATGAAAGGGCGTGAGGAGTTTATAGGGAGCCGACCATGTGCACCTGTGCAGGGGAGAACATGTCCATGACGACTGAGATGAAATCGATAAGTGGGCGTGGTCTTTGATAAAGCAAAGACCAACGATCAATAGAAGAGCGGCGAGATCAAAGCTTGTCTGGTACCGTTAAATGTGGAAGAAGAGTCGCGGTGTTTATCTGAAGAATCTTTGTTAGTGACTTATTACAAATACGTAATTTAGATTAAATTTTGATGAATGCTGATTTGCTTTGCCTATTTCCAAACTAATTTATAAAGATATGAGGAAAATGATATTATTGTGTTATTCATAAAGATCAACGATATCTACTTGTACCTGTAGTATAAAGACGTCATATCTAAGTGGGTATATCTTTTGAATCTTGATGTGCGATTCCACTTTAATTTGAAGTATCGGATTGGTTTGATTTTACAGCAGTTCAGGAAAAGAAGGAAAATATAAATAGGCGTAATCTCCTTTCCTGGTGATTGCACTTCATTCAGAATTTCATCGCATTTTCACCTTATTGGTGAAGGAGTAATGCAAAGTCAGAAAGGTTATCGCATCAACAAGAAAATACTTGTAAATCAAAGTATCCGCAATTTTCCGTAGCGTGATTTTTTTATCCCACCAGTATGTAATACCGTGGGATAAATTCAAAGCGAAACCTTCACTACTCTTTTTAATATTTCGCTTTTCTTACCCACCTTCTGAGGTGATATTTGCAGATTTCTGGACAATGGAACGATTGAAACAATTAAACTGTTGGACTCGTACGGAGATGGGTTCATTTCCGGAGCAATGTAAAAAAAATTCATTACATCTTACTAACACATTTGAATGTGAATAATATACTTACTCAAGAAGCTCCTTTGATAATGTTTGCAGTGTTGAAATGTTTTTTTGAAATAGTCCTTTCATCATTGTAAACGTTAATATGAGCTAGTTAGAGTAAAGCATGAATATAATAACGATGACATTTAAACGAGACTTTAATTGATATGTACGTAAAAGTCATGATTCACGTTCAATTATCAATTCTACACGCAGTCGTACTTTGAAATGTGTGAAAACTCCGCGTTAGCCAGCAATTTGCGAAAAAATAATTCAGGTCTTTGGTTTCGCGGTGATAAGGCAATGGTTTAGATGTACAGTTGCGAGGGCAAGCGAATGCCCAAGGATACTACAATCTGTGTTAAATGAACTTTTTCATTTGCATGAACAAGCGATTTGATAAAACAACTTTAACTGTTTATGTTGGTCTGTTTTGTTCCTCTAGATCTTGCTTACTTAGTTTATTATACTGATTGTCACCTAAAGAAGGGGCAAGAAGTAGTCCAGAAACGTCTTGAGAAATTAAATGAAGAAGTGGTTATCCATAGGAATTGTCATGTATTATCACACCAACTTCTAAATGCCTTTGAATAATTTCATTAGTTTATTATGTGTTGTACTGGTGATGTATTCATTAAAGTAAAGCTTTGATTGTTTACCGAACAAAATTCTTATCATGAATAAAAATATACATCAAATATTTAATGATATGTTACTCATGATATCAATGGCCAGAATATCTAGCGTTCCGAAAACGTATTCTCTCCCAGTGGTGACGTCCCTGGTCATAAATCTTTTAAAGCTTTACTCTAACTATTCTTAAATCCCTCGCAATCGAAATTGACACAATAACGTCTATCGCCCACTTGCTTTCAGGTGACCCGAACTGCTTGCTCCGTTTGCAGGCATTGAGCTTAAAAGCTTGATAAGCTGGAAAGCGATAGACAAATCACAACACTCTTTCGCTTGTCTGTAGATCCAATCAAGACTCCCCCTGTATAGTTTCTGTTGCAACAATCATCAATTATCCCTCTTAGCATGATGTATTTCCATTTTGTACGTGTGATTTAATTGAGTATGCTTAACATAATTCATCCAATTACAGCACTTTAGTTTTCAAGTTAATGTCAATTCCCTTCCTTCGTCGAGATTTTCTTCGTTCAGTTTGTGATGTGCAATCGCATGTGTATACACACAAGTTTACTTCTAAATCGTTCCCATGGGGACCTCAATGTTGCGACTCGTAGATGCATTTAACTAGAAATTCTGATACCTTTCTTAATTCATTTGATTTACATATTCTCATTATCTTGTATTCATTTAATTTGTTTCATGAAATTTACTTTCCTTATTTACATAGGAAACTCGGCGTTTATTGTATAACCTTTGCAAATGAAAGGGCGTTCTATAGTTTTGATTGCTTATCTTATGAAGTATATAAATATCAAAAAAAGAAATTAAGTTTTTCTTAACGCGCATTTAAAAGAATTTCCGAAATGTACTGACAAATTATGTAACATTTGGACAAATTAGAATGCCATATTAAAGCATTCGGTAAATTAGCTTTAATTTTTCAAAATTCAATTAAATCAAATTCAAACAGTGCCTATTCTTGAGACATGTTCGATGTGAATACGTTGCAGAAAGGTATAATGTCTTCTTTTATGAATTTTAGGAATTAAAAACGTTTATAGATTCTAGCTATTGGCATTTGCATCATGTTTGTCTATGGTATTGCGTTGTTGTATGTGCATGTGTTATTAATTATTTGTTGATAATACTGAGTTTATGTGCATGTTATTAATTGGTTGTTTCTGGAATTGTGTTGATTTGCAAGAAATGGAAACTTAATATTAACATTTCGAACACCGAAATTTTGATATTTGGAAGTGGGCCTGCAAAAAGAACAAAATCTTTATTTACACTCGGAGACAGATATATTGGCGTATTTGATGACTACACGTACCTGGGTAATTTATTTCATAGAAACAGACGACTAGTAAAAGCACTAAAAAAGTTATCGAAGTGCAACTAAAGCTATGTTCGCATGACTGAAGAAAGCACGAAATATGAATATTCCTTTAGATTGTCTTTTAACTGTATTTGACCTTATGATTGTTCCTATCATGCTATACGGGTGTGAGGTGTGGGGCCATGAAAAGCTGCATATAGTCGAAAAAGTCCACTTGAAATTTCTTAAGTTGGCATCCAGTCGCAGAGTTTCTACATCTTCATTTATGCTGTATGGGGAATTCGGAATATTTCCATTGTATAATACAATTTACAAAAGAATGATATCTTTTTGGCACAGATAAGCTTCTTGTTCTTCTGATCGCAAGCTAGCTCAGGTTATGTAATCCTTCATGGCACTGAATCCAAAAGAAACTTTAAAGTCTAACCCATGGCTATTCTTCATAAAATTTCTCCTAGATAATTGTGACCTTTCTTTCGTTTTTCACAACCCGTCAAGTTGCACGACACCATGACTTGTTTCAATAAGTACAACCTTAAATGATCAATTCAACCAAACATGGAGATCAGAGGTAACCGCAAGCCCAAAGGAAATATACTACAAATTAATTAAGGAAGAACCTGCATTTGATAAATACCTTTACCTTGATAAATCTATATATGTGTCAATTTTAAAGTTCAGAACTAATAACCACAAATTGCCAATTGAAACAGGCCGCTGGCAAGCAATACCCAGAGCAGAAAGGGTGTGCAATCTTTGCAACTCGCCCGCAGATAGTGACGAGTTTCACTATGTACTAAGGTGCGAGGCTCTCCACCAACAGCTGGTACAACATATTAACCATTATTATTTTACCTGGCCAAATCTTTTAACATTTAAAAAACTTATGTCCACTAAAGATACTAAGGAATTACAAAAATTAGCCAATTTATTAAAATCATTTTAAGATAATCCTAATCTGTACTATTAGTATAATAGTTAAGAAAATTCACATAACCAACATACACTGTTTTTTTAAAATTAACTGTAACCTTTCTTTGTCCATCTTGGAAACTATATATCTATGATTTGTAATATATTGTTTTAGCTCATGTACCACCTTTGGTGGCGTTTTTGAGAAATAAATAAACCTAAATTTGATGTACTGTGTCATCACACCATTTTAACAATGTATATATATTTTTATCTAATATTGTTTTAGATTATCAATGATATCCGTGTCTCATAAGCCTTTTAAGGCTGGGTGTTGTTTTTAAAACTGATTTTGTAAAATGTTCCAAATGTTTTATAACAACATGTGACACGTAAATAAAATACATTCTTCTTAATTTTATTAATTATTCGTTTCTGATATTGTGTTGGTGTGCATGTTATTTTATGTATGTTTGTGGTATTATGTTGATGTGCTTGTCATCAATTCAAGTTATTAATTGGTTGTTTCTTGTATTGTGTTAGTGTGCATGTTAGTAATTGGTTGTTTCTTGTATTGTGTTAGTTTGCATGTTATTAATTGGTTGTTTCTTGTATTGTGTTAGTGTGCATGTTATTAATTGGTTGTGTCTTGTATTGTGTTGGTGTGAATGTTAATTTATGTATGTTTGTGGTATTGTGTTGATGTGCATGTTATTAATTGGTTGTTTCGTGTATTGTGTTGGTGTGCATGTTATTTTATGTATGTTTGTGGTATTGTGTTGATGTGCATGTTATTAATTGGTTGTTTCGTGTATTGTGTTGGTGTGCATGTTATTTTATGTATGTTTGTGGTATTGTGTTGATGTGCTTGTCATCAATTGGTTGTTTCGTGCATTGTGTTGGTGTGCATGTTATTAATTGATTGTTTCTTGTATTGTGTTAGTGTGCATGTTATTAATTGGTTGTGTCTTGTATTGTGTTGGTGTGAATGTTATTTTATGTATGTTTGTGGTATTGTGTTGATGTGCATGTTATCAATTGGTCGTTTTTGACATTATAATTTGGGTGCATATCATTAATTGGTTGTTTATGATATTGTAATTTGGATGCATGTTATTGTCTTAGTGTGTGGTATTGTGTTTGTTTGCAGGTTAATAATTCCTTGTGCGTGATATTGTTTCTGGATACATGGAATAACTTACGTGTTTGAATGGTATTACTTGTTTATTTGCATTGTACATTATGATTTTGTATGTCATATGATTTTGTATCACATGTCTGCATGGTGTCGCCTGTATTATTTTGTATAAATAGCGTGTTTGCATGTTATTGTTTGCTTGATTGAATGTTGCTACTTGATTGTGGCATTGTCTAGTATGATTTAATTGTGATACGAGCTTGTTTTCATTGTTTTACTTGATCAATTGCATGGTGTTCTCTGCTTGCTTTTACTGTGTTACTGGATTGTTTTCTTGCTTTTAATTGCTTGATGGCATGGTATGGTATTTTGTCAGTTTGCATTTTATGGTTTGCTTTTCTGCATAAATTCTTTTATTTATTAGAAAACTTTGAATATCATGATTTTATTTGCCTGGTAGCATTGGATTCCTTGCTTCTCAAATGATTTTACTTCTGACACTACTTAATTGACTGAATGGCATTCTTATTTGATTGCAATACATTTATTGTCTTTCTGCAAGATATTTATGGTTTGATTGCTTGGTACGTTTATGTAACTTCATGACTCTTATGTTGGATTGAATTTCCTTTACCTGAATCAATGACAAATGCTGGTTTTTAGTGATTAAGATAAAAGATGATGTCTCAGTAAGTTGCTTTTCTTTCAACACTTTAAAACTCATGTAATCGGTAACGAATCCTACTATAACTTCAACACAGGTTTCGGATCAATTTAACCGGTTCATATACAACATGTTGTGAACTGAATTTATAGCTTTCAATTTACCTCGATCGAGAAAGCTTGCTTTGGCACTGTTGAGTGTGATGTAAATGTTATGTTAAGATTTTAGTTTATCGAATTGAATGAAATTGATTTAGGTCATTAATGTATTGAAAGGAGCTGTAATGTCATTGCAGTTGTCGCTCTTTAGTGCAGAAGAGCCACCATAAACACAACAATACAGTGCTGATTGATGGTATTCAACAGTTAGTCGCCCTTTCAATTAATAGTAGTTTTTGGCTTTTGTGATCCTTCAAATAAATTGAAATGGGATATTCTGGAAAATCAAATTATTTTTGATACTGCTAGATTGGCTAACGACCTGTTAAGTCATCAAATTGGACAATATTGCCTGTTAATTGAATCTTTCATATTTTTTTCTTCATTGTGATTCAAATGTCGGGTTAAGTTTTACACTAACACTCTGTATCAATATTTCCTGAATAAGAGACAGGATATGAAGTCCGTGGTTGTCAGACAAAGATATAAAACAACGCTTTCCAATAGATATAAAGCGTTTAAAAATTAACAATAAGGACTAATGAATTAGAGTGTTTAAAACGTTGGTACTGCGTTACATCAGCATTAATAATGTGCGTAATATATTATTGGATTGACATTATTAAATGTTAATAACGACATCGAGCGACTTTGTTTTATAGTATTCTTACCCCTGGGAATAAATCAACACTAAAAACATTATCTTTATTGGGTGTTTCACAGTTGCACTATCATCTAACCCCTTCTTATCTAGATATCCGAATCATCAGGCTTCTAGAAAGAAGATACGGTTTGCACAGGTCAACCTGAAGTCGTGAATAAGAGGTGAGGTGATTTGGGGCTCAACGCCGCTTTCAATAGTACTTCACTTACATCACGGCCGCTAGTACTACTGCAGAGTGAAAGCCATTATGGTGGCTATGCATTGCGGTGAAACCTGCAAGCATCGGCTGGAACTAGCGAACCATTGTTGGTACTGCACTGAAATTCAGTGTAGCTTTGCACCCAAAACTTACTGCGTGTATAACAGTTCTCTACTGCAGACAAACTTGCCGAGCGGTTGGCGGAAATCATAAATGAAGATTATCTCATAAGAATTAGAATGAGTAATTGATATTGAAGTTTGACAAAAGTGCTGTTCCAAAGAAATCAATAAATTCAACAAAGCCCTTTCCGCTGAGGACAATAAAACACATTTATTCTTGATATAACTAATGTCAGTGTATGAAATGGATACTCTTGTTACCTGCTTTATAAGGTCTGCGAAATACATTAATATTTCAGCTAATTACAGACCACTAGATATTGACATAAGAAAAAGTTAGCAGTTGAGAAAATTAGTAACTGTGTTTGAATTCTGAAGGGCAAAAAACTTGCTGTTCTCACGATTCTGTCAATTTCAATATTGAGATAGAGAATTTGAGCTTTATCAAATTGATTATATTTCTGCTATATAATGCACTCAATGCATCTCGAAACAATGAAACACTTTAACTTTTACTTATTCATGTCCAGCATGAACATGATCACCGCTGACTAATATTTCAGCTATAATCAGGCACGTGTATATCCTTTTTATATACTCAAATGAAATAAAATGTTACGAACTCGAAAACCTTTAATAGTTATATATCTTTAAACCCGGATACAAAATACTCAATAGTGTTGATGAATCATACCTAAAAAGTCTGGCCAGATATTTTACTATGTCACCTGTTCTTGGTTTACGAGTTCTTAATAAGATGGCAGTGATTGTTCGATTTATGTGTTATTCTGGAAGACATAACGTCTAAACTGCTGATGACGTCCGCTGTGTTACATCCACAAGAAGAAGCTATCTTTGTGTATGAAGAGCAGCGAGGTGACATGATCGTGATTGGAAAACCCAATTAATCGCATCATGGGTCTCCCGCTCAGCATGGCGGACAAGAAACTACTTACAAACAATGTCACGCCGGACAGTTGATTAAGTCTCAATCATTACCTTTATGAAAACAAATCACCGGCTTGTTTAACATCTAAATGACTTTGTCAGGACCTTTATGGTGTATGGCTGCGTTTAGAGCGAACCGACGGTTGTGTTTTCACATGAAAGAAAGCTTAATCATTTTGTAACCGGTCCGTTCTTTCATCATTGCTGTATCGCATTACAGAAAGAGTAGCTAATTATATCGTCATCTCTCTTCTCCCGACTTCTCCATTGTGTTCAGTAGCAAATACCCCCTTACACGGAAATCGAACCATTAACTGTTGTTTATGTTGACGTGACGGCTTCCTAGTAAGTCATCACGTCATCCTCATTCAAGATGAACACTGTCCTGAATTGAGACGGGAATCCAAACATGTCAACTCTGTCATCGGCGACAAATCATCGCCTTGTTATGCTAAGTTAGTAATTTTTCCTGAAGCTAATTTGTTGTGATTATTTCCAGGCCGTTCCGAATAACTCTGCTCGATTTCATTCGGATGATGATGTTAGCCGATGATGTTTCTGGCTAAAAATGGAAATTTCCGGTACAAATTGAGAACCCGTGTCCATAACGGTTTCTCACGCGATAGCATTCGCGAATCCTTTTAAAAAACATGCAGCCTTCTTTGACCCCCTACTAGCAGGTGCGTTTTATTGAATTAGATTTTATTCGTGTTAGATACACACGAGATGTGTTAGTTTCAGCATACGGGGATATATAAAAGAGACAGAATTGATCAAATTAAATTGAGATGTGAATTATCTCATATTATTTCCGATCCCACAATGATTACTCCTAATTCTAGTACTTTGATTGACCTCATTTTTGTATCACATGTAGCCTCTGTTCTAGAATCCGGTGTACTTGATCCTGTATTTAGTGATCACTGTCTTGTGTATGTCACGTTGAAAGAAAACCTATTAGACGGAAAATATATGACTATGATGAACTTAGTTCTTTTGATTGGGTTCCAATTCTTTCCTCCCATTATATAAATCAAGTAGCAAACCAGTTAACTGAGTGAGTGAGTGAGTTTGGGTTTAACGTGTTTTGAACAATATTTCAGTTATTAAACACGTGGATGACAAGCATCCAAAACAGAGTAAAATATAATGCATTCATTACGCGTTTCCGACAGGTGACATAACTTTCAATATCACCTACCCATTAACATGTCCACATTGCTAATTAACCCCCATTCACTATTAGCTTGTTAGTCTTTTGTTATACATTGTCCTACAATGAGTTAACGAACCCACACTAATTCCAAAAGGGTTGAAAGAAGTATATATGCAGCGATCGCGTCAATAATTGATACATAAAGACTGAACTTAACATCCAACGACCATTTAATCAATAATGCATCCTAAATGTTCCCTAGTGTTAAAGTCAACTTGGTTAAATTTAAGTACCATCAGATTTTCATGCTCATTTCCTTAAATGATCTAGTGATGATTTAAAATATTAGACACTTGAAAATTTCTATTGTTTATCGGGAGTGACTCGTACAGTCAATTTCTCCTTTAACTCAAAGTGCATCATTTTCAAATTCGGCAGAATAGGGGTTGCAAAACTGATTAATAATTTTCCTTTAAACAAACAGTTTGTTCCTAGTCTTTAACATTCAGGTTCCTTACAGTGTGATCATCTTTGTAACATACGGTCGTTCAGTCTACGTTTCCATGGAAAAAGATCGTGCTTGTTGGGATTTATGCCAATTGCTCGTATTATTCACGCTCAAACTTGCTATATACTTCGGGCTCACTCACTTAAATAACCAACCTGTGAATTAACCCACTTTGGTAGACTTTCCTGTTTGAAAGTTTCGTCATCAAATTTTCTCATCCCTGAATGTGAGTGACTTGGGGTTTAACGTGCTTTCAACAATATTTCAGATATTAAACACGTGGATGACAAGCATCCAAACGAGAGTGGACAGATCAGGGAGAAAGCGATCGAAAGGATGAGGGAAAAAGACGGCAAGTAAGGCAAAGTGAGAGATAGAAAGCAGGTTTTAGAAGGACTCAAATTTGGGTCTGGCTTCTACCCGTCGACCTGTCCAGCGTGGGTGCCCCCTACCAGAAGCATGTTAGCTCTAGCTGGCATAGCTCTCAGGGTCTCTGAAGCACGCAAACCACCACACCAGGTTAAGGTATTGAGTCCAGTGGTGGTTCCTGAACGACCATTATGAACTAACCATTTATTGTTCATTGAAGATTGTGTTAGAAGATTATCAAATATGTTTCGAAAACAGACACAAATAATTTTATTATGCACCTCCGTGAATTTATAACCATTTTAAATGCTTCTTTAGACTTATCAGATTAAAAGCTTATGCGATTTAAATCTTTGAAATTCGGTGATCAATTTTAAATCAGCTAAACTGTTAAAAAAGGAAGTATTCCATGAGTGAAATCAAGTGCGAAGATCCTAGAATATATTTTGTTAACCCCCCTAGCGTCACCAACACCTTTACATCGACTTGCGCATTGGTATGATGGCCTGATGGCATCAAGCTGTTCCGATATTCATCAGTAAAAGACGTCAGTAATACACCATTCTCTCCCCACAGAGGTAGCTCCGTCTTAAATTCCAATACAACCCCTGCCTTAATACGATGGTTTCGCGGACTTCATTCAGTTTCCCCTTCCGGCGCAATATTGCAACTTAAACTACCTGGAATTATTGCAGCCAATGAAAACACCGAATGCATGAATAACATATTTGTTGTCACATAGGCCTATGCAATGATACAGTCGCAAAATGAGGCGTTTGTGTTCTCAAAGTGCAAGGAGCATATTCGAATTTTAGCATTTGGAAAGCTTACGTAATTAACTTTGATTGCATCCCATCAGCGTTCTTAATTTCGTGCCCGAGAAGCGTTCGTAGTAAGACAGAGGTTGTATAGGAATTTGTGACGGAGCTTCCTCTGTTGGGAAAGAATGGTGTTACACGGATCCCACGGCAGTTCAAGTTATTTGACGCGACATGATATGTTGAAAGATGATATCCTTCAAAACAGAAGAGGAATGGCATATTTATTTACAAAATCAGACTTAATCAGTACCATCAAAAATTTTCAGTATTTCCTGAAACTCCTAGTAAACGACCTTTTTACAACAGCTTGCAGCAAGTCTGTGTATAATGTGTTTCAATCTTGACCGTTGCAATTGATACCTACAACAGATTCTTGTAATTAATCTTCTCGTTCAAGAATCGTTCCTTTTAAGAATGTTAAAGAGTCCATGGTGTGCTGACACAGGTGTGCTGAGTTTTTCTTTCTTTTAAACTGTTATGTGATATTTTTTATAGTGAAGACCTATTTACTTAATTCCATGGTCAGCCTGATATGACTTTATTTCAGTGATTATTTTCGAACCTCCAAGCAGAAGAAGAAAATGTTTTAGTGAGTGAGTGAGTTTGGGTTTAACGTGTTTTGAACAATATGTCAGTTATTAAACACGTGGATGACAAGGATCCAAAAGAGAGCGCACAGATCAGGGAGAAAGGGATCGACAGGATGAGGGAACATACGGAAAGAAGGGCATAGTAAGCAGGTTTTAGAAGGACTCAAATTTAGTCTCGCTTCTACCCGTCGACCTGTCCAGCTTGGGTGCCCCTACCAGGAGCATGTAAGCTCCGGCTGGCATAGCTCTCGGGGTCTCTGAAGCACGCAAACCACCACACCACGATAAGGTATTGAGTCCAGGCACGTTGGTTCAGTTATGGCACAAGTGAAGAGTCAGACTGGGAGACTGGTCAAATAATAACGCCAAACCATGTTATACCATACTACCATGATATCAGCAAGCACACCGTGGACAAAGTAGAAGCTATTTTAGCAAGTTCCAATCCTCAAGCGTGGAGCTTTTACTGTGGATCTGTAAGAGAAGTACAAAGAACCTGTCAAGCTATAGCGTTGAAAAAGGCTAGATATCACATAAGATACCTTTCATCCAAGATCCGTAGGAGCCTACATTTTCTGCAATGCTTGCACATTACACGAAACCTTTGGAGGAGAGGGAATAGTGTATCGTTACTGATTTAAAGAAGAAACAGGACATCATTTGTATTTGGTGACTGACACTCACTCACTTCAAATGACTACATCAGTAAACTCAAACAAGCAAGTTCTGTTGAATAGAATCAAATGCTTGACACAATTCAAGTTAAAAAAAATTCAAATTATTTGTGGTATCATAAAATTGTTTTTTTAACTGTGATTTGAAGCTTTGACTTTATGTCTTCAACACACCAGCCAATATTTTCGATATATGCTGCATACCTAATGACAAAACTATTCTTTGTAACCGACTGAAATATCGTTCAAAACACGTTAAACCCCAACTCACTCACTCACAAATTTAAAATCTAGAAACATTTATTAATTTAGCCTTTCTTTTGGTTTATTGCGGTTTGATACTCATGATGTTTGAATGAATTTGGTCAAACTTCAAATTATGGTCGTGTTTATTCATTCTTTACTCTGTGATTGATGAACAAGGTTGTATTAGTTTTGAACTAGGATGAGTTTAAACCAAAATATAATTGTTTCATAATGCAAAATTTCTCAAAACGTTTTCCCGTGGCAAATATTTAATTTATAAGAGCAATTGTGGGCTATATTTCTGTCATGATAATGTATCATCATTTACGATGAATAAAACCAAGCCGACTTTTCGAATTCAGGGATTTCATGGAAAGTGCCTCTAAATCACTAACGGAAACATGGTCAAAATCAAGTATTGTTGATAGTATATTTCTTTAAAGGTAATTCTAAGGAAATATGCATACTCTCATCCCCACCCCCTAATAGTTTTGAAGAAGTTTGAAGTTTTGTTTTTTTAGCCTCTGAAACAGAAAAGGACTTTTATCATCATTTTGGAAAAAATCTAATTTTTTGTTTTAACAAAATCCTTTTTAGTCAAACTTTTGACTAATTTTTTTATGCGATTAGATTTATACATGTATTTCATATGTATTGGGAAGATATGACAGTAAAAATTCTGGCGTTACCCAAAGAAGAAATCGACTAGAAATCAAAAGTTTACGTTTTCATATTTTTGCATTTTAGAAATACTTTTGCATTGCATCATATTTGTCACATTTTGTTTAGCAAAAAGTTAGTTTTTTTTTGATCAACACATTCGAAATGACAATTCGAATAATGATTGAATACGTCGAACGTAAGTGGACACATATAAAATTATATTTACTGTAAGTTATAAAGTAATAAAACAAACCTTTCTTAGGCAGATAAATAAAAATGCTACAAATGCTAATACGCTTAAGTATTCTTTTAACGTGAAATCATGCTTTTTTGAATGTAACATTAGAAAAGACATGTAGCATTAGGGTAGATATGTAGCTTTAGGGTAGACATGTAGATTTAGGGAAGACATCTAGCATAAAGGTAGACATGTAGCATTAGCCTAGATATGTAGCATTAGGGTAGATATGTAGCATTAGGGAAAACATGTAACTGAAGGGTAGACATCTGGCATAAAGGTAGACATGTAGCATTAGCCTAGATATGTAGCATTAGTGTCAACGTTATACTGGTGTCCATTTCTTCGCATTCCAGAAGAACGCATATCCAATTACCACCCATCCACTTACTTGGCTGTTCGTACTACGGAAGGCTAGCCACATTAAAATCTAGAGTCATTGGAGACGGTAGAGTCATTAGACTCCTACACCGGATCTGCCTCGCTGGGATCTCTGATACTTTCTGCCTCTTCTGTGGAATTTACCCCGGATAGCTATGGGTGAAACATTATCTTAGCCAGATTGCTCACCACTTAGGAGATAAATCCCTTCTGTTTTTTATTTTTGGGTTGTATGTCGTGCATTTTTCACGAACGACAAAAAAATAGAAGGGATTTATGTTCATTCTAACACGACTAATTAGAAATATAATTAGGAACTAATTTCCTTGCGCAACAATGTGATTAGGTCGAACCAGTACAGACCGGTTCCAATTGCTTCCGAAACTACGGTAAAGTTCATTTTCAAAGAAGACGCTTCAATAATAAAAAAAAATATCAAAACATAATTTAAATAAATAAAACCCTTAAGTATTTATTTCATTGAGGATAATATCAACAAAAGACAGATTTTTTTTATCCCAGAGTTTTATGTCAGAGTTAAGTTTTTCACGTAAATACATAGGACACCTATCACCCCTACATTACTGACAAGGACTGAACAAATCAAGGGACGTCACCTTATTTACATGTATATCTTGATATGTGTTAACATTGTCCTGTTCTCCGGTTTGGGTACGTTTCCAAAATTATGTTTAAATTATGTGTGCGCGCCTACAGTAAACATTGTTCGGTTTCAGATTACGGTTGGCTTTGCAAAAAAATGGCTCAGCTATCTGAGTTGTGCATTATTTCGACTTTATGAAATCGTGTAATCTGAGAAACCGATTAATGGCTCAAGGTGAAAGAAAAATATATTGGTATAACTATAATAGATTCCCAGCAGGCACACAACGTTGGATCAACGTTGATTCAACGTTGAAATTTGGTTGTTTGGTTGATCAACCTTTCATCGACGTTGATTCAACGTTGGGAAAACGACACGGGAAGATTCACTCAAGATTCGTTTAGGGACAACGTTGTTTCAACGTTTTGAACCAACACACATTCAACTATTTGATTCCTGTTTACATTTTGTTTATAATATATATTGTGAATATATGGAATCAATAAATGAAACTGTCCCTTTTTTAATATTAAATTAATTTGAAAATAATTTTTTAAAATTTCTTCAGATATTTTGTTTTTGGTAGCATGAAAATTTTCAGCCATCTTTTCATGTTTGAAAAAAACATTAGTTGAAATTAACTGTATTTTTTTTTATAGCCTTCTGTCTTAAGACATTTGACATTTTTTTAACTAATGATTATTATCTTTTCTGGAATTAACAATATAAATACCTGTGGCTATTAACATCTTTGTATTTTTTTAATACTTGATCCTTTTCCGCATCGTAATCCCACTTTTATATTTACGTTTCGTCTTAAATTCACTATTCAAGTTTTGATGATAACCTCGTGTCGTCTGCTCCAGTGGATGTTAGTCAATCTGCACCTAAAGTTAAATATAAGAATTTAAAACTTTGATATACTTGGATTGTCTGTACAGCGAAATTAGTACTGGTACACAAAGGTTCACTGCAAGAAAAGGTGGGGTTTCCTCATGCATTATACGGCATTAAACCCTAAGAGTTTAATGCAATTTCCTCTGGAGGAAACCCTAGGCGTTTAATGACGTTACTCTTTACTCTTGCTCATGATTTTGTTGATGAGTATGTGTTTTAGTAAACCAAATTACTGTTTCAAAGTTACGGTAAAGTTGACCTTCATAGGCTAGTGTGTTTGCTTGATAAACAATGCACAAATTAATTAGTCGAATGAATTCAAGAAGTTGTAATCGATCAGTATCATATCTTTAGGCTTTTTAAGATTTTGATAAAGATATTTGAATTGCTGTGTGGCCGGTAACTGAGGCATCTGCCATGGTGAGCAACTTTTTATAGGTCAGACAAAACAAATTATCATCACTGAATTTGATGGTTGAGTGATAACAAATATTATTATGACTGGATGTTCATGTTATTTACTGCCTCCTGGATTCTTTTACAAAAGTTTCTGTTAATAAGACAGTGAAATTTAAACCTTATTGGCGTGAGGTCAAAAGTCCACTGACGTTGATAAAACATTATGTCAGCTTGCACAATTGTTTCGGCCTAACCTCTTTCCTTTGTTATAAAACAAGTGCTTTGTTATATATTAATATTGATAATTGAGATAAATCTTGTTGTAACAGGACTGACCTGTCACTAAGCAAATTTTTCAAATTCATATTGAAAGAAACAAGACAGTCTTTAGATGAAATATTTTGCAACACTTTCAGGTCCTTGAAAAAGTAGACAAAACTATACAAGGGGATAATTACTCCATGAAAGAAATCAAAAGAATATTTTTAATTGCGACCAGGTATTTATGTGTGAGTTCAATAATTGACATTAAAGGGATTTTTATAAAACTAATGGATAAATGATCGAACTTATAGTATGTGAAACTTATAATTTCAGGAGGGGTTTTACTTTGCCATCCTAAATCAGACTACACAAGTACTATTACCTATTATCGGTCCAGGAATACAAATGCCAGAGAAACATATGAGTAAGTTTCACCTTTAATCACCAGAACTCCGTTTTTCATACATTTGTATGTTTTTACAAGAATTAAATTAATAATATCTAGTTGTAATTGATTTATCATATAAGATTTTAATCACTTTATGTATCATAATTCTTCATATGTTTTGTAGATTTTTAGTAAAGGTAACTAATACTATTTTATTTTATTTCATTAGATATTATCTAAAAAAAAATTTTTTATCAGGAGCACGCTTTATTTAGGAACGATGGGATAATTCTTTTCAAGGAAACTGTAAGATTCACTGTCAAATTTTAATTATCATTGTATCAGTTTTGTTAATAAAAATTCTGTACTAAAGATTTTTTTCTGAATTCTGAGCATGTCTCGGTATGATGTACTTGTTTGATGAATACGTTTTTTAATCCAGAAAATTAGACCCAGGAATTAAAATTTGATGTCAAACTCAACTGTAAAATAAGCAGAGGGTAAGATGTCAAAGAGGTGACAGTTTACTAATAATTAGTAATTAACTGTAGCCTACGGTATGCTCGAGCTCAATATCTGTGAATAAATACTAATTACAAGAACGCAATATTTAAGGTAACTGGAAGATTCATTGTCAAATTGTATTACCATTGTATCAGTTTTGTTAATGAAAATGCAGTACTGAAGGAGATAAATTAGTAAATCAAAGATTGACCAATGTTCAGCCGATTTCATTTGTTGACGTCCAGCAAAAGAAGAACCAATGACCAAAACATCACAGCCCGATGAAGTAAGCAGGCTCTGGGCCCATCAAACTTCAATGTTGATGTAAGGTACAATTTCAACGTTGAGACAACGTCAGATTTCAACGTCTAAAAACTTTCTTATACAACCTATTTTCAACTAAGTTTCAACGTTGACGACAAACCAATTTTCAACGTTGAGACAACGTTATTGTGCTCACTGGGTTTGTATTGATGGAATATGTAACGACAGCAATTTAAACATGATTTTCAAATGCTCAGGCGCAGTTGACCCCGTTACATCACTTCGACTTTTATACCCCAAAAAGAACGATTCCGTCGATTCGAAAATATATTTTGTCCGACAAATTGCAGAAAAAACTAATTTTTTTTCTGCTTATTTTCCAGACGCTTTTCCATGTTGCACTTGTCTTCTATCCTCTTAAAAGAGGTGAAGTGCCAAATTTCAAGCAATTTAGTTAGATTTGGAATATTTTTCTATGTTTTCTACTTAATCTCTTCTGTTATTTTGCACATCTTTTAGCATTATTTTGCTTATTTTCATAGTGATAGGAGCATGCTCGTCAACTGCAGGTGTTTTCCAGACTTCATTTCCCCACATACATGGCTGAAACTGACTGACTGACTGAAAGTGTTTGACAATGTAATGAGAAAATAACTTATATGCATTGAAACAAGAATTCAGAATTCCATCGATCGCAACAAAAGATGAAATAAACATAAGTAATCTCAAAGCACGTCATGAAGGACGACGGGTGTACCATTTTACATGATAATTGTAAAAGGATTTGTCCACACCTTCATAGAACTTTTACATCCGTGTGTGCAATAACACATTTTTCAAAATCTATAAACTTTCCACAATGTAATGTTAATGCCAAAAATATTATCTTCAGAGGGTCAAACACTTAGTGACTCACCCCAATTACGCGTAACTTGCAAGTGGCCGCCATTTTCGAATGATCACATTTTAAACTTTAAAGGAAAGGGATTTGCTTAGCCTAACCGAGCATGATACTGCTTCCTTGATCTAATAGAATGCTGTATATTTGGTAAAATTTTCGTGAGATCACTTTCTTTACCTAGATAAAAACCTGCTATTGCGCCTTTAAGCTTTAAGCCTTAAGCCAGTTAGACAATTTACCGAACAGGACGTCTGTTTTGAAAACAACTTAATAGTGAACTCTTTATATATTGTGAAAACGTAAATAGACTTGGGTAGTTTCATTTATGTTATTTTCAAAATTTTTAAATCTAACTTTTCTCTTATCTTAACCATATGAACTTTATTTCCTAGTGCACAGATGACAGAATCTATGGACACTGATTTTAATGATAGCAATTGCAAGTCGATCTCTTTAAATGAAAGGAAGCAGTTAAAAGTGAACGTAACATATTCGGTTCAAGTAGGCAAATCCACATTCCTTCCTTAAATCATTAATTGGTGGTCACACAGAAAGCACTTGAGAACGGGAGATCGGGTGGATTAGTAAACCTCATAAGATGATACATTTGGCATAAAAACATACTTTTTGGCGAACAATTTAAAAAATAAAGTTTCTAAAAAAGACGTGCTTGTGCCACTTTAATGTGTGGTTATGTCTTCGCCATCAAAGACATAAAAGATGAAATGACTCTGTCGCGATCTATCTAAATAAGCCTTTTGTTCAAGAAATTCATTTTTTACATACGCTAATAAATCAACTTTCGAGATGTATGTATAAAGCCCTGGTTTAGATTCTGCGAGACTCCCATTGCATCGGTTGAATATCTAGAAAAAGGTGGTTCCAAAGTTACTGTTATCATTTTATGGCATGACAGTTCAAGATCAGAAGAAAATTATTTGTTTTGGTTTCAAAGTCGAAACATGAACGTGACAGTTTTATAAACCGAAAAATGACGTGACCATCAAACAGAGTAATTATAGCTAGGGCATATGATAAAATGTATTTCAACAATGTGTTTGTATGAATGACTAATGACAGAGAGGGTGTACATAACAATAAAGGGGGTTTGCAAAGACTATTTAAGTATCACATAAAAACATATGGAATAGAATTGGGATTTAAAGCAAAATGTATAAAAGCGTAATTTTGCTAGTGATTTACAGACCTCTTTTTAAATTACTCTGATTATATTATCATTATATGTAGTATCTCGTAAATGCATAAGGATCTAATTAATATCAAGAAGAGTTTTGCAACAACCCAAGTCAGGAATTTTCAGGACTGACAAATCCTCATTGACAAACCAATGCTTTTGAAGCTCCCACCGTTACTGACTGCCATTCTCGCCAGGATAGAGAAAGACCTATTGATCGTCTAAAATTGAATTATGCCCTAAAGAGTTGCTTCCCTTGGGACATTTTATTTCATTGTACGCTTCAAAATTTTTGTTTTGAGCATGCACATTTTATTTATAGTTATTTTTTGTCTTGTTTTTAAATTGTGTATTTGAGTTGTAAAAGCAAGCTTATTTAATGATATTATTTTCAATGATAAACCAGTCATAGTAATGTTACGAAGTTGAATGCATCCCATGTACATGTAAGTTACTTGATCGACCTCCTTAACACTACCAATCCATGTTTGTGATAGCGCCTGTTGTACATAAGTTTTCAAAACAGCGTTTTAGACATTGGCGCTCGCTACTGTCCGGTTTTCGATCACAAAACACGACTCAAACCTGTTCACTTTCCAGTTACAAGATTTATAAGCCTTACGGTACTGATTTTCAGAGACAACCACTACTCCTCGATAAAATAAAGGCATTTATAAAGGTTGAAATATTTGACTCCAAAAACATTAGGTGTGCCCCTTTAAGATAACAAAATGACTATTTATTATAACTTTATTAAAGTGACATTGTGTTTGGGTTTTTTTGCAAGTAGGGCATATTCTATAACCATCGTAATTCTCAACAGTTCCTGCATTCTTCATGTAAAACGTGAATCTTTTTCGGTCGTTATTTTACCGAACAATTTATCAGCTTGTCACTAGAATTTATAGTTTCACACGACAGAGTTTTTGAGCAAATTGAAACTGAAATGGTCCCTTTCTTATTGCTAATTATAAAGTAATCGAAAGGTCTAAAGCACACTGTAACAATGTCTTTTGAATAATAAGTTTTTCGTGAAACAGAGTAACTTTTTCAACCAAGTAAACGTTGGTAAGGGTAGAAAACGTTAAACATTTGAAAGAATCGGATAGTTGTAATTGGTCGGACAAAAAATGTCTTAGGACGGACGGCCGTACGGAATCGTTGGTAATAGTATCTACCCTCCGCCTACGGTCGGGGTATGAAAATGTATACTATCCACTACTCATCAAAATTTATGATATATCCCGTATCATTGATTAACAAACGATGTTTTGTTTATCATACATCAAAATATGTAAGTCGGCTGACGGCTTGTAAAGTTGTAGTAAACAAAATATCTGAATTCTTCAAGTAGACAGTTTACTTCCCTTTAAAGGTATACGTTTAATTGTGTGGACAATCGATACTTATACACGGGTAAAATTTGGGTAAATATGTTAATTACGACAAGCCTGCTTTAAGCATTCTCTCCCAACAGAAGTAGCTCCGTCATATATTCCTCTACAACCTCTGTCTTAATACGAAGGTTTATCGGGCTTCAGGCAGTCACCCCTAGCGGGACAAAATTGCAACTTAAACTACCTGACTATATTTCAGCCAATGAAAACAACGAATGCATATTTGTTGTCACACAGGCCTGTGCAATGAAACAGTCGCAAAATGAGGCGTTTGTGTTCTGTAATGCAAGGTGCCTATTCGATTAAAGTTAAGCTTTTTGAAACCTTACGGAAATAACTTAGGCGAATTGAATGACAACTTTTGAAACGGCGTCGCTGATTGCACAACTAACTTTGATTGCATCCAATCAGCGTTCTACATTTCGTGCACAAGAAACCTTCGAATTAAGACTGAGGTTGTATAGGAAATTATGACTGAGCTACCTCTGTTGGGAGAGAATGGCTTTAAGAAGATTTCAATAGCTTTATCTTCCAATCAGAGATACACAGAACCTCGGCTTAGAAACATGATTGTGAACCAGATAAAGCCACATCTTAGCTACTCTACTCCATCATAGCGAGTGGAAAAGTGAATGAGTAATGGTGACAAACGTTTCTTTAACAGTTTCATTCAACACACGGATGAACATCGTCAAAAAGTGCGTTAGCGAAGATGGATCAGAGAGAAAGCGGATCGAAAGTAAAGGGAACACAAAGGCAAATTGGTCAGAGGATTGCAGCTGGTTATGGAATGCCCCTACAAAGAGCATGTAGGGCCTAGTTCTCGGGGTAACTAAAATACCTGTCCACTTTGGGTGCCCCTACAAAGAGCTTGAAGGGCATAGCTCTCAGAGTAACTGAAATACCTGTCCACTTTGAGTGCCCCTACAAGGAGCATGTAGGACATAGCTCTCAGGGTAACTGAAATACCTGTCCACTTTGAGCGCCCCTACAAGGAGCACGTAGGACATAGCTCTCAGGGTAACGGAAATACCTGTCCACTTTGAGTGCCCCTACAAGGAGCATATAGGACATAGCTCTCAGGGTAACTGAAATACCTGTCCACTTTGAGTGCCCCTACAAGGAGCATGTAGGACATAGCTCTCAGGGTAACTGAAATACCTGTCCACTTTGAGTGCCCCTACAAGGAGCATGTAGGACATAGCTCTCAGGGTAACTGAAATACCTGTCCACTTTGAGTGCCCCTACAAGGAGCATGTAGGACATAGCTCTCAGGGTAACTGAAATACCTGTCCACTTTGAGTGCCCCTACAAGGAGCATGTAGGACATAGCTCTCAGGGTAACTGAAATACCTGTCCACTTTGAGTGCCCCTACAAGGAGCATGTAGGACATAGCTCTCAGGGTAACTGAAATACCTGTCCACTTTGAGTGCCACTACAAGGAGCATGTAGGACATAGCTTTCAGAGTAACTGAAATACCTTTCCACTTTGAGTACCCCTACAAGGAGCATGTAGGACATAGCTCTCAGGGTTACATAAATACCTGTCCACTTTGAGTGCCCCTACAAGGAGCATGTAGGACATAGCTCTCAGGGTAACTGAAATACCATAAAAGGGGCATAGAGTATGTTGCTTGGGTCAAATATGTCAAACTTCATAAATGTTATTTCATCGGAAAGTTGAGGTTGTTTCTGAAAATTAACATCGCAATGCGTATCATTTATACTAGCGACATTAAACAAGTATACCATTGAGAGTTATTGTCGAAAACCGGACAAAAGCGCGCACCACTGACTGAAACGTACTTTCAAAATTTTATCTATTCCAGGTTTAAAGAGGGTTATAGAATGGTATTTCTTAGTGGTTCATTTAACAAATATACATGTAAATGAAAGGTTGAATTTCGACGTCTTAAAATGTATATGTATTTAAATTACTATTGATAACATGAAAATGTCAAAATTTTGGCGTTACAAATGCAACTTTAGATATGTGATTTAAACTTACCTTAGGTTATATTGTATTTTGGCTCTATATAAGCCACGTACAAAATTCACGAAACATACTGTATGTGGCTTTAATAACAAAACCGCGATAAGGTAATCAATTGGTGGTAGTAAGAAATATAAATAGTTAACGCCAATATCCGGTTTGCTCCGTAAGATATTATGCACTGTGATAATATATTTATTAAAATTAGACATACAGAGAGTGAAGCGCTGTAAAATACTATGTTTCCCCAGTTAAAAATCGTTCACAAGGGCGCTTTGTTCATTTTCTCGAGGATAAGATGAATTTACGCTTATCTTTTTTTATTCTCATCTATATTAAATACAATATCTAGACTTGTTGCGATTAAGATGATCGCATTTAATTTGAGCATTTTAAGCTAAAGCTTAAAGATGAGATTTGTATTACAAATTTCAAAATTTATTAAGCGATATATGTATGCGGTCTCATTAAAATCGACCGTGTTCCTAGGGATAAAGGTTACAAAATAAAGTTACTGGCGATATATGTAACAAAATGACATCATATACACATCAAATTTTTATAAAATGAATTGAAACGTTATCCATATAACAACATATATTTCTACATTTCTACAATGTCTCTAAAAGACGTATCATAACAATTATAATCAGATCACTATTTTGTTAGAACAAAACTTTAAAGTCAATTTTCTGATTAAAAATCGAGAACCAACGCTCGTCAAAAAATCAAACGTGATTTTGAAAACTAATAAACAGCTGATAGATGATTAAATTTTAGTAAATAGCGTGAAAGCTCACGTAAAATCATCTAATGGGACATAGCAGAAACTTTGATCGGGTCTGAGGTATTAGTGGAGACGACGCTTTTGAGGAGAGGAGGGAATCTAGTAGACGGAATGAGAGGTCTGGAAACGAAACCATACAAACACTTACATCTGTAAGCATTTTTCATTATCAATAGTCCTTACAGTCCCCCCCCCCCCCCCCCCACAGTCAGTGTCAAAAGCTCTTACACTTACAAAAAAGCCGTTTTGTCTGCGTCAGGGACTGAATAAGGGTGACCGCTGGCAGCGTCGAGCAAGTGAAGTAAAATATAGCATAAAATCAGTCGGGAGGGCTCTCATGTGGCCGCATTGGGAAGGTGGCCGCTCTATTTAGATGGCCGGTAATACAAGTTCGACTGTACTCGTGTGTGTTGTGCTAAACCGTGAACAATGACCGAATCCCTTTAAAAACTGGGACGCTTAGAACAAAGGAGAGTAAACCATGTGAGACAGAGACACAATATGAAAAATATGTCATGTTTATGAAATGTCTTTTTAAGGGACAGTAGCACGTTTTTAAAAATCATTTAATCAAATTGTCCCCAATAAATATTTTATAATGCCAAATATGTTATATTCTGAAAGTCGAACATCTTCTTATTGAACCCGGTAATCCATGGTCTAAGAAGTTAATAGTACCAAGCAAAAATCACTGAAGGCCATTTTTGTGTTAACATTTTTTTATCATTTGACGCAGGGAAATATATGCGCATAGCTTAAGTTAACACGATGAACATCTAGAACTGCTTCTCTTGATTAGAAACACTATCTTGTAATTGGTGACATTTATCTCTGTCAACGTGAGATCACTCTATTTATTAAATAAACTGCTATCGTCCCTTTAATGATTAAGGGTGCGAGGTATTATCGGTATATCGGTATATTGCAATACAGGAACATCATGATACGTACCGGTACAAACTCTGAACATATCTGAGGATTTAAAATTTACATTTTCCATGTAAAATCCATCTACATATACTTCGTGGATAATTTGTATCATTTATATATTTACTGTGTTTTTAAATGGCTGAATTACTCTTGTTGTAATTATTTGATTTTATGCCGAACAATAGAAAAATATTTCAATTTTTATGGGCAATACAACTAAAAATAAAACAATGGTTTGTAACGAAAGCAACATAGTTATCTATATTAGAAAAATTAAAGTAACCTTAAAGTAAAGTTCGAGCTTCTTCCGAACACCAAATAATTTAAAATGACGTCATAGTCTTTTGATGATTCATAATGTCATAGTTTGACGTAATGATGTCGTCAGGAATGCGTTCAGATTAGGCTTGGTATGCACTATTCTTTACAATAATTTATTGTAAATTAGTAAAATTCTATCTTTTGGAATTGCCCCAGATCAAAGCGGCAGTGGCACGTTTTTTAAAAAGTTTTTATTTCTTCCAGTTTTCCGAATAAACATTACTTTATGCCTAATCAATGATCTTCAGAGATTTACACAGCTTAACCGATCGCGGTTTGTTTCGTTTAAAAAGTCTTCTTTTTATTTAAAAATTACAATTATAAACATTTATTTTCTATTTTGTGAGATTTCAATATACATTTAAAAAGTGGTACTGCTCCTTTTGAGAGAGTTTAGCCGACAATTGTGCAGTACATACTTCAACAGGAAAAGGGACCACAGAAGCCTAATTGAAGGTTTTGTGAATATAGTGAGATTACAATCAAACATAAAATGTGTATTTTCACATACTACCCTTACTGCACTCATGAAGTGTTGACTTCATTTTAATAATGGTATGGTTAAAAGTAAATCTTTTTATATTGTGATCAGATGCTTCGATACAACAAGAAGGACATTAAAGCGTGTGATATAAATACATTCCGAGGTACAGAAATATCTCTTATCGAAGGATGTAATCAGTAATTGAATACTGATATCGAATCTGATCTGATATCTAATAATGTCCACCCTGTTTATCTGATTATGCGGATGATATTTGCTATTTATTACCCATAGGGTTATTCAGAAGCGGTGTCATATTTTCAATATGAGCACATGTGCACATATCACTTTTGCCTAGCAACGATTGTTTCAGCGCTAGTTACCGTATGATTGTTCGTGACGTCAATTAAGCGGGCCGGCGGAAGGGAAGGATGCCGTTTTCTGAGTAGAATCGGTAATAAAGAAATTATTATCATCGGAAGCGTGTCATATGACTTTTACGAAACTTGTGCGAATTAGTGTATTACCCTCGCTCTCGCTCGGGTAATACACAAATTCAGACTCGTTTCGTTAAAGTCATATGACACACTTCCTCTGGTAATAATCTCTATTTTCATCACATATGTCAAATGTTAAATATCTGTGTTTTATTGCCATCACGCACGGGGGTGCTGTCGGACTTCTCGTAACTCTTTCAACAACCAATATATACTGCTTCAACGAAATTGTTTTAAGAAGGTAAAATGACATGAACATGTAAATACTATAAATGTGGTCAATACTATCCGAAATCCGAGTTCACAGTTGTTTTCAACGGGTCTATAAAAACATGTCTAGACCGAATTAATTAGTTTGGTTATCTTTCGAATAAGAAACTAACGGAAAACAAAAACGCTAAGAGTTCTACCCGACGGGCAAACGACTTCGCGATAACACTAGCATGATGTCTATATACATAGGTTTTAAGTATTTAGTAAGTCAGTATGGCTTTTGGTCACGCGACCACCTCTCGACCAATCGTGTGTTCTGAAAATAATTATTTGATAAAAATGTTTATCAAGCCATTCGTCTTTAATTGTATCTTGGAGTCCCTAACTTTAATTGACGGATGTTTAGTAAAGGTAATAAAATGCTTCTTTCATTTGTGAACATGATTCAGTTCAGTATTAATTGTGCTAGTTCATACTGGTTTGCTACTGTGAAATTCAGTGATTTTGTTTTAGCAAATTAAGGTACATACATATTCAATTGCTGCTAATACCACCTTCCCGCAAAGTGCGTGACATTTCCCTTACCACTTCCTAGACGTTCAATAAGTATTACCCTAGAGATACAGGGACCTTTAATATCTATCATAATTATTAAAACTGTATTTCGCAATTTTAGGACATTGAGATGTACTATCAACGATCGAAAAAACACTCTTCTAAAATACTCGAAGAATGATACAGTGAAACGGCTGATTAGAGGATCATTGGCGTCTTGACAAACACTCTGACTAAATCAATGCTTTGAATGTTTGTCTTTGGAATTTTGTTTTGCTAGAAATCATATCTATTGGTAGATTTTCCGCAATTTATGAACATATTAGCTTTCACTTTGGATGACAAATATGAATGATATAAATCACAGCAAACATATAAATAGCATAAAGTTTATATATATATATATATGTTGTGAAAACTCCACACTGTTGAAAAGACTTGTTATCAAGTCGAAATGCGACGCACCCAGTCATCATTAAAATGATATCTACAGCAAGTGTCGTCTGAAGTATTTTATTTTCAAATATCTTTTTACTTCACGTGCCATATATATATATATATATATTCCTAGGCACAATACTCGCCATTGATTTTGATTACTATGTTAAATACTATAAAAGGTCAATCAAAACTTATCTTTATTAAACTAATGATATTGTAGTTCAAGTATGTAAGATCTCCTTCAGTACTCCCACGTAATTTGTCAACGACCTCGAAACTCTCTTGCCATCTTAACTCCACTCACACTTGGTATATATTAAAGTATATAAAATTAATTTTGTCAACATAATACCAAATGCTATGCTACTATTAATTTTGATGTGACACGAAGAGCCAAATTCTTTTAAAAAAGAGTTAAACACTGTTTATCAGCAACTGCCGATGGATATATTTTACTTGTTCTTTGAACGTATGTGAGTGATTGCCTAATGGTAGCTCTCTATCCTTACTCTTTTCCTAATTGCCATTACTCTTTTGATTATGATAAACTGCAGGTAGAAATCATTAGCCTAATGTTCTGCACTTCAGAATTCGTGTTCCATTTCAGGTAAGTCATTCCCCCAAGTTCTCTATGTTTACCCAAGTTCTCTACGTGTGGTCCATAAGATAGGTTTGGTAATTGCAATCACTTTATGACAGAGGCATTGTGATTTTCATCCTTATGTATCATAATTTATATAAATGGACTCCACATAATGCCTACAAATCCATATGATTTAATCAAAAGTAGACTTAAACGTATAATCTTTTCATAAACACCATAATTGCATAATAGAAATATAAATATAAATATAAAATAAATAGAAAATAAATACTAAAAACGTCCCGTTTAATAACATGTTTATTAAACGAGTGATAGGTTTGGTATCTTACGAGCGAAAGCGAGTTACATACCGAAACCATTCACGAGTTTCATAAACATGTAATTAACTACTTTACTATTTTATTTATTACTCGCAGAATTATATCAAATAAAGAGAATGAAAATCGCCGATATTACCACTGCCGTCGCTCAGTTAACATTGTGACGTCATACTAACAGATTGTGACATCATGTGACGTCAATCAGCACTCGGTGTTGTGTGTCATAAAAAAATTTATGTTTACATTACATTGTATGTGTGGCCCACAACAAAGTTTGGTTCATTGCGACTCGCTTGTGTCCAGAGGCGTTGTAATGACCATCTCAAAACAGATTGCCATGACTTATCACAGGTCATATGTCCATAACCACCATGTGCACAGGTTGGTGTTTATTTAAAAAAAACATTACAGATATTAGAATTAGTTGGTCAGTTGTGAGGAATTAAATTTGTGCAAACAAATATACTTGTAAAATTTGGAAATTTCAACAAATTAGAATTATAAACTCTTTCAAGAGTGAAGAAGTGGAATTAGCATCAGGGATCTCTCTGTTGACAAGCAACACCTCCACCACTTGAGCTAACGAGGATCCATGTCATGTTGAGGTATATATTGTTGTACCATATCTACACGTTTTTCACTTTTTTATATCTATAGGTAATATGTTTTATATTTTTGATGTAAAGGATCTAGTTTTGGCTTTAAAACCTCAAGCAGGCGTGTATTGTAAATATTCTATTAGACTTATTATACACTCGTTTGGTTAGAACAATCAAACCCGCAAAGAGTAAAAGTATAACATTTTAAACTCAATGTCTATAAACTTATGAGTTAAAACTACTTTAGGAATGTTCCACGGGAGTGTTAGCCAAATAATGACCCAATTGCCTCGCATTATTGCAATAAACTCTGGTCGTTCCTCGCGAGTTTATTTGCCTTAACCGCTTGGCACCGGGTCATTATCTACTACATTATTCATTGAGTGTATGTATCAGTATTCTTCTTCATATCATCAATATCTAGTCATGACATTGATCCTAACTGTCATAATTAATAATCTTCACATAAAAAGAATGCCCTTAAACGTAGTAATCTTTATAGCAAAGCCATGCCAACACATCCATATCAATTATGTTTCAGAGTGGATTCAGATTTAACATTATGACTTCGGAAGGCTAACGTTCGTCAGTTAAATATGTGAATGATATGTTTGAACATTTTCTAGTCCACTACCCCTCTATTCCAGACAGCGAGTTTTAATGACGTTACTTCCAGAACAGACAGTTACATTAACATCACTTCTGATTATTATCTCAACTTAACAATTATGACAAAAGTAATTATTACTTTATCCGTCGTTAAAACGATTTAAATGTAAAGCAGCGTCTCTACTTCACCTTCATCCCTAGTTAACCTAGTGCATATCAATATTTTTACATAATTGAACATAACAATCATTGTCCAAACTAACAATCATTTTGTCTGCATCACGAAATGTCATTTAACGTGACAATTAAAGTAGGGTACAGTTAACTATTTGGTTTACAATTGCAGACTCTCGGAGAATAACTACCGTTGAACGAGTTTATTGATAAAAAGTAGCATGTACATTTCACATTGATCAGCTGATAAGTAGACGATAACACTAATAACACCTCAGTGTCGTCAGTCATCTCGGTTGTCGCTGTTGCGATGATGAAATTAAATTCACGACTTCAATGCCTCTGATGCTTTTGTTTTAGATGTAATTGATTTATAAAGTCTTTTGCAAATGTTTTGGCAAAGTATAAATTCATACAGTCGTAAAGACAGTACTCAGGTCCAAATTCTTGCTTTGGTTATTGTTCTCAGATTTAAATAACTAAACTATAAAATTACGTTTAGTCATTTGTGCTATTTTGAAAAATGTTTCTGATAATTGGTAAATTTAAATTTGCCATAAGTGCGATATATATTTCAAATGATGTTTTATGGGTAATTGTAATGTATATGACGAATAGGAGTCTAAAATTGTTAAATGGATTAAATATTGCAGTTATGGGCAGTAACCTTGAAAATAACTCAGTTGCTTATATCTGCCCCATGCTGTGGAATACAGCGA
The DNA here is from genome assembly GCA_921293015.1 of Phorcus lineatus. Classification (NCBI taxonomy): domain Eukaryota; kingdom Metazoa; phylum Mollusca; class Gastropoda; order Trochida; family Trochidae; genus Phorcus; species Phorcus lineatus. Next base: position 76,754,992 of record OV121081.1, on the reverse strand, counting down.
TGTTCATGAGCTACATCTCAAAACGTACACACAGTTATCATCACGACATCGATGTTTGCACATTCTCTCTGCTGTGAAAGGAATGTATTATAGAGACGATATTGGTTTATTTAAATTCAAGCATAAAAAATCTTATACCCCAATAGTATATTAAGTTCATTCCATCATAGAAATTTCTTTAAAAACAGAACATCTAAAGATTCATTTTCTTGAATTACTACGATAATACCTGGTGACACCAGGAGATTGAAAAATAATTAGAAAATCCTCAAAAATGCACAAAACATGCTGTTTTAAAATGGTGTACTTTGCAACTGACATCAGAACAAATCTGTCATTAATTGTTTTACACAATCAATTACGAATTCACCCAAAATATCTGGTTCCTACACTGAAATTGGTTTCTAACTGTCCATCGCCATTTTCTTTTTATTCCATTGCCAGTTTCCGATTATTCAATAGTCACAGATCTGAAAATATATGGATTAATGAATTCAGGAAGATGGTTATATATATTATTGTATGTGAATTTATTGAACACATCCTCATATTCCTTATTGATTTGTGATTAGATTTTAATTATATTTAGGAAAACTGGAGCCATTTCTAACGCTGGTCATATGGTCAGAGAATACATAAATAAGAATTGTATACAATGAAGAGAAATGGATGAATTATAGACGTTGGGTGTACATGAACATAACAATAAGTATTACATAAATGCACATATTGGAAAACAGGTAAGACAAACAGGTAGATTAGACATGATAATATAAATAATGAAAAAAATGAAGATATAGATAGCGAAAACTAACTGTTGTATGTATGGTCAATATTAAAGACTGAATGTGGACCGTTTTTTGTGTTCAGGACATGGTCATATATATGCCGCAGAAACAGGCTGCCAAATTGTTAATGCAAATAGTAAAACGAGAATACTGCGAACTATTGCCATTAGGATTTCGAGTCACAGTGCATACTTTAATCAAGAAATAAAGTTCGCTCTACTCCAATGAGTTTGTAATAAAGTATATTTTTGCCCTGAATCATCTTAACCACGTATGGTATCTATCAAAGTATATAAAATTTAACTTGACTTAAATTTTCAAAGTCGAAAGTCAAAAGATGTCTATTGTATGAAAGGCCTCCGGCCCATATACATAAGAGTTACAGCATAGACAAATGGTAGCATAAAATATAATATAGCGACATTCATCCTGTTTACAACGGTATTCAAGGGTTAATAATTTGTTTAATGAGAAGGTCTCTTTTAGCCAATGCATGCTTTATACATAAAGACAACTGTACAATAATGTCTTCATTATTAGTTTGTAAAAAAGATATATATATATATGTAGAAATTTAACTTGTATCTATTATATTTATGTACATATCAGAATTACCATCTTATTATCTTGTTTGAGACAAGCTGAAAAAAGATAGCATACTATAAGCAAAATAAAATTGATTTAATGATCATAATCATAATATGAGGGACGTGAAGTGCCACACTCTTTCAGCAAAAATAAAATTAAGTTACTGATAATCGTCAACTGCAGGTAAAGATAATTATCATCCAGAAAGCAAATGAGTTAACATAACTTCATGAATGATAAATATGGAACACGATGAATGAGGTATCTATCACCGAGAAGGTACGCAAAGAGATTTATTTAAGTGTAGGTACTTGCCTAATGGTAGCTTTCTTTTCTCAGTCGTTTCCAAAGTGTAAGCAGAATTTCCTACACATCAGAATCCCGTACGGCATTTCAGGTTAACAATTTTTCCAATTTGTTTATGTTTGGTCCTTTAGGGGGGTTTTTGTTCACTGCAACTGCTTGTGTCAAGTGGCGGCGTGATTGAAATCTTAATACAGTTTGCCATAACGTGTTCGGTCATTGAATATGGTTGTTTATGTTTACGTTTCAATAATTTTCTTTTGAATCATTTCCTACAGGTATGCTAGAAAATCATCCAAATTGATCATGATTATACCATAGCCTCCACGGAAGCAGCAAGTTTTTGAATATTTAATGTTTATATCAACGCCATGTCAACACATCCATATCAAGTATATGAAGAGTGGATTTCGGTGTACACAATCAATAAAGACCGCACCCTAGAATATAGATCATACTCGGAAATTAGTTCCTCCATTAGTGACTGTCGTCCATTGCCATTTTCGAGTCCAAAATTTCTGGTTCCTCTGGTTATATACCAGTGAATGAATGAATTCAGGTAGAAAGATATATTATATAAGCCATATGTGAATTTATTGTACACATTCTCACATTACTTATTGATTTGTGATTAATTATTGATTGAAATTTGAAATAATTAAAATAGACCCAACTTTTTAAACTGTGTAAATGAATATTCTAAAGCTTAATTAAACTAAACCATTTCAAAAGCTTTTCACAGGGTCAGAGCATACATAAATAAGAATTGAGTAGAAAGTAGAGAAATGGATGAATAAAAGTCGTTGCGTGTACATAAACATAACAGTAATACTTAAATGTACATATTGGAAATCAGAAAAGAAATAGACGCATAATAGACATAGTAACATAAAGCATGCTCATTGTTGTGTTACATTTAAAATATAGATATGAATAACGAAAACTAACAATTGTAAATATGGTCAATATTAAAGACTAAATGTAGGCCGGTTGCGTGTGTTAGGAAATGATTATAGGTATGACAAAAATTATTAATGCAAATAATAAAACGAGACTACTGCAAACAATTGCCTTTAGGATTAGGCGTCACAGTGTATGCTATAACGCAATTGTCAATATCAATATCCTTCATGAATAAATTCATGAAACCAAAGAAATCCAAGCATTCGATAAAAGATACTTTATTCGAAGAATATAATTGAAGAACCTGGTCTTTGTAGTCATCAATATCTTATCATGTGTCCCTTTTCCGAAATGATATCAGATGAACATAACATAACAATAACCCTTTATGAATTGTCACTTTGTTTTAATGTTTACTACGAAGTGAGTCAGGCTCACTGGTGGTCGCAGTTGACAAACTGGCCATGGTAAAAAAAGATTAGAAAATTCCCGAAATAGCCCAAAACATGGAGTTTGAAATTGTTGTAGTTTACAACTGACATCGGATTAAGGCTCTCATTAAATCTTTGGACACTGGAATAATTTGCAATTAAATTCTTCATTAAGAACTGTACGTTGCCAATTCTATTGTCCAAAACTTCTTATCAAATAATCACAGAACAGATGCTATTTATCGAAGTGAATAAACTGGGCAAAACAAGACATGCATTTATTGATTAACATTAATCTTTACTTTCTTACGATCATAATTTCTCCAAAGGTTCCTAACTTTACGAAATGAAAGAAAGACCTTTATGTCTTTCTATTCAAGAAAACAAATTACCTATAAATTCGAAGGCTTATGAAGAGAATAATTTTAACATAATCGCATCATTATCACTGATGTGAATGTAAATGTAAATAGTGAATATTTGTATTAAGTAGTTAATGTGAGTGGTTCAGGGTTAGATATTTTCTCTTCAACTTTCATATCAGAAGCACACAACAATCAACCGCACTTGATGTTGTCTTAAAACATCAGTCATTAAGTCCAAATATTGTTTACATAAAGATTTGCTTGATGTGCTCACCCATCAATGATTTTGAATGATAACGTGTTTCCAAATGAAATAGTTTTTGATATATTCTTATCAATTATCCAAACGATTAAACCTAATGAATGGAAATAATGATTATATTCAACTTATTCAAAATAATTATCTTCTGATTGTTTCTGGCCAGACACTGTGCGACAATGTCATATATTGTTGACATTTTAGTGATGTGAGTAGTATAATGATGTTCATCTGATACAACATTATTTGGATCCAGTGGATCCATTGGTTGATCCTGAAATGATGCAAATAGATGTATGACGTCAAAGTTCAGATATACTAATGTGTAAATGACATCACAAATTTTAAAGGAAACATTCTTAAAGGAATGACTTTGCAAGACGATAAATGTGATAACTATTATTATTATGAGTAATAATAAATTGAGGTGAATGGAACGAATGAATTCATTGATTGTGTTAATTATATATCATTGGTCATTAATCTGTAAACAAAAGATAGCATAATGATTATATGTACATTAATGTTAAAGCTATGAAGATATATGTCGCAAGTGAAAGGAGTCTAAAGTCAATTCAAAGTATACCTAGATAATTTGCAATCATCCATTCACTTGATCCCGCGTGTGTAAAACCGTAAGTGACCAAGCTGATGTGTGAGGACGAAACAATGGAAGGTGAGACTTGTAAAGAGTACAAAAGAACATCTTCTCTATGAATACCTTAAACTTAATGTTAACCTTTACCTAAATACACAAAAATTAATTTGAAAAAGCTTATCATTTGAGTCAATAAAAACCCTCATGCCTATTTAAAAGGATGCTAGCTTACCAGAATATTGCATATAGCGAGGCTTGCCACCTGTGGATGCTTATGGAGAAGTATATCTGAACATTGACGTCATACATATATTTGCATCATTTCAGGATCCACCCAATGTTGTAACAGATGATCACAATTATACTAATGATGTGGCACATAATATTTATTTATAAATTCAAAACAACTGCTTATTCTTGGAAAGAAATGTATCTTATTCTTATGACAACAGCTACATAAAAAACTTTGACATACTATTCTTGTTATCAACAGAAATGGTAAGGTTTCATCCTAAGTTAAACGTTTTGAGTGCACGGCTGCAACTTTTACACTTGAACTTGAAGCTATTAAAACTAGTTGAAAACTTTATCACGTTAGCGTTGAGAGCATTGTTGAAAACCTCTCGAGAAAATGTTTTTGGACTTAATGGTTGAAAATAACAATTGCAGCCTAGGATCTAGTTAACCGCTTATAAAGTTACCGCCACTTATCACACCCTTTTTTGACATAGAATAGGTTTGCTCAGAATAGAGACATAATCTGAGCTTTTTATGTATAAAATCTGACTCTTGACTTAGAAGAACAGAAAATGATAAATGTTAAACAAGAAAACTGATATAGTAGATATCATTATTGAATGATAATGGTGATGATATAATTATCAGCAACAACAACAATAATGATAATAGGAATAGTATGTTAACGGGAGAAGTTGAATGGAAATTATATACAAAAATGTGCTTGCTTTCTTAAGAATTCAAACTTAATTTACTTGAAACTTTTTACGATTATATTTGTTTGATAATACATTTACACTGCGACTATGCTATCTTCTCTAAATAAAAGATGTTATGATAAACATTGTTTCTGAACTTGAATCTTGAACTCAGTTCACTGATTAAACATTACTTCATGAATCATTAGTCTGAAAAACGATAAATGAGTGGTCTGTCACTTAGAATGTAAGTGCGGAGATTTTCTTAAGTGTAATTAAGGTAATTGCCTAAGGTTAACTCTCGTTCCATAGTCGTTTATAATTTGCCAGCCTGATATTTTAGGTAAATTATTCTGCCAAGTTTTGAGAGTTTGATGCATGGTAACATGGTACTTGCACATGGTATTTGTACTGTGATGAGATCTAGAATCAGGTTGTCATAGTCCATGGCAATCCTTAAAGACAAACAATATAAATATGTAGGAATAATCTTCCTTTAGATATGTTTTGCCATGTAACAAACAAATCCAATCTGTTTCAGTATTGAAACATAGTTTCCATATTACCACGATGTCGATAACACGATAAAAATTGTGTGTAAAAGGATTTGAAAGTTTAATTTTTAAATCAATGCCATGAAAAACATGCACATCAATATGCAATCATCGATTTGGATGTTTATACTGCATAATTTAACATAATGATTTGGAAAGGTTAGGAAGTAGTACCTTTAAATATGTTAAGCAAAGAAACCAACTTTCTCAATAACTCAGTATCCAAGACTTTCAAGAAGAATAAGGTGACATGAGGATTCTTCCAGAGCAGACACATTAACCTTAATAGGACTACCGAACCGATAATGACTGTCCTCTACAATTATGTCAATGATCATGATCAATGTCAAAGTGTCATTGTCTGTCAAGAGTCTAACCGTAGTTCAGTCTTATTCACCTTGAATTCTATCAGAACTGTAACATAAAATGACAACGAAAATGCCTTGTTCGTTTCCAAAAGACTGCATGTAGGGTATCAGGTACCTGACTATTAGGTTGTTTGGGCAAATTTTTTCTGTTTAGAAAATAACCTGTAATTTAAGACTCTGTTGTTTTAGTTTCAAATATACTTGATCTGCATCGTCAGAAAAACAAATAGGAATTTATTCTGAATAGTATGGATATGATGTAGTTAGATAAATTAAACTTGAGTCTGTTTTATTCAGAGGTAAGATTTAGAGAGAAATAATGAAATGATAATATCATTTTTCATGTGTGATGAAATTTGAGCCATATAAAGTCATTTATTCAAACTACGTTATGTATCGGTTGTCAATAAACATAATATTCTCAGCTTATGTTTATCAATATAAAGTGATAGCCTATGCAAATGTCCAAACCATAGAGAGTATTAGGGCACTAGCTGGAAAATAAGCACTATGGGACTATTTTCATTATCTAGTGATATACCCATGTCATAGATACAAGGCATGACACAGTCATCTTTTAGAGTATTGAATTTTCACAGAAGATATTGATTTCACTAAATCGGTGAATCAAAACACAAAAGAAAATAACGTATAGATTAGTCTCATTCTCTCAGAGATACTACTTTTCATTCGGTTCATCTCATAATTTGTTTGTTGAAATTACTATGATAAAACCCAGTGCAGCTGGAGATTGAAGATAATAAGAACATTTACAAAAGAGTCACAAAACATGACAGTTTTGAAATAGTGGAACTTACAACTGATATCAGAACTAGGCCATCATAATTTTTTGATACAACAAATAACGAACCATCTCAGGATTTAAAATCTAGATTGTTCTTCAAAACGATTCTCTCATTTTGATATATCCATTGACAATTTTACAGTCCGAAATTTATGAGTATTTGTCCTCAATCATCTAATTATAACAAAAATAGTTCTTTTTATTGATGTTTATGAAATCAGGCCATTAGTAAAGAATTGAAATCAGGTTATTAGTTATGTATTTACTCTTAATTTCAATCCTTTAAGAAATTACATTAAAAACAACAGGGTAAACAACATTTGTCAGAAGTTGATAAGTTTTTTTTCATATATCGAATTACATTATTTTTGCCACTGTGCCAGTCATATCGTATACTAGTAACAAGCAGGTTGAAATGACGAGTCCAGGACTGTCATGGTTATCATTAAATTCAGAATAAATTATTTCAAACCTTAAGAAATATCTCGTACGTATATTTTCGATATTCAACACTCGAATCTCCACAGAAGTTTCATTATGGAATAGGGATTTTCATGTAAGTTGAACATTTATTCTTGTTAAGCAAATGCTGAACTGATAAGCAGTTAAACACCCAGCATTGTTATTGACATTCAAGTATGTGCTTTCAATGTCAGGTATCTCACCTAAGTTATCACCATACCTATCGTGTTTTTCTCGTAATTTGAATTAATATCAATTCAAAATATAATCTTTTCTGCAGGCAAACTTGGCATATTTTCAACTTGTGCCATTTAAAATAATTTGATAAGTTTTGTTAACTCGGATTGCAAATATGGCCTCCTATCTGTATCAATATTTATCATACATCATAAGAAATATGGACTTTTCTTCTGATATACCCTGTCAATTTTTAAACGAATATAGTTAGTAACCAGAAAGATATAATTATAAATGTTATTGCAATCGTTTTGTTGTTGAGGGTTGGTGTGGGAATAAATAAAGAAATGTTGAAAATATGATTTAAAACAATTTGTATTTGTGTGGTATTTTTAGACATGAAACGTCACCATCCAAAATAGGGGATACCCCAATCCACAAGTGATTAAGACGACTGAAACAGCATGTTGTAGAAGGTAACTATATAAGATAACTTTTAGGTTTCTGAAATGTTTTGAAGGGGAACGTTAAAACTTCTAAGTGATGTTAACACATTAGGTTTTCAGTTCAACAATCCCTTGACGTCAGCAAAAGTTAAAAATTTGTGTTATCAGAGAAGGTTTTTTTCTGATATTTCGTATTGTCAACCGCAGTTTATAAGCTGAAAGACTCTGAGAGCTTTAAAACGGCGAAAGAGCACCTGAAGAAAATTGTAACCCGTTGGGACTTTGGATTGTTAAAAAAAGTGTAAGAACGGTACAATTTCAGGCTATCAAACCTAAACCAGTTTGACGTAAAACGTCATCGTCAATCATTCATAAAAGAAAATCTAAGTTTGAATCAAATCATGCAAAATAAACAGTTCTGTCTCCATAAATAGGTACATAAAAAACGGGTAAACCTGAATGACTTGTACTTAGAGAATGTGATTTTCCCCTGACATATGCGGAAATTTTTTATTCTAATAAATCGCGTCCACATTCCATTTCCTATAAACAGTCTTTTTAACATATTTTTATGCAAAAAAATAATACTCTTTTATTTATTTAATATCTGTTAAAGCAAACAACAACAGAATTGGTACATTCGCTTTAAAGAGTTGACTCTACTTTTGGATTAACGAATTTTGAAATATCATTGTTCATTTGCAAATTGGCCAAAAGCAAACTCAATTTCCACTTATTGATGATCCTGAAATATCAAACATCTTTAGTATAAACATGACCACTTTTGCAAATTGCAAGGAACTTTAGATGTTTTATTACCTCAAATAGCCCTCATTATTGATGGCTAATATAATAATAATAAGTCGTTGATGGCTAATAAGCTATGACAAATCAGATTAGAATTTCTGTCCTCAGTTTATTAATAGTATGATATGGAACGTTTTGACGAGGAGTTTTGTTGACTGTCGATACTTTGGTTTTCCTGAGTTGGTTGTTATATTTTTTACCGAGATGTTTTAGATAGATCTATGCATGTTGGAGAAAAGAATGTAATGTTCTGTAGATCTCAAATCTGTGGTTTTCGGCTATTGTAGATATTGTAAACTTCCGTTTAAGCATAATTTGTGCAACATGAACACAAGTTAAGTCAAAATTGTCATGCATCTATAAGGTAATTATAAATGGTCTTTAAGAAGTTTTGTAACAAAATGAAATATAAAATGCAAAGATAGGAACTCAATATTATAAGATGACCAAGACTGAATTATGAAAGTCGCATTTGCTGTGTGCCCGTGAACATTTGTAATATACTTGATATGCTAATATAACTCGAGCTTATTAAAGATATTGGTCGACCCATTTAAAAAATGATTTTTAAAAATTGCACTTGATAGGTTAAGTATATTTGATTCAGGAAGACAGTTTGTTATGGCCCTCGCATAATCTCTCCTCCCAATTCCAATAATTCTTAATATCTCTTGTACATGTTATTGTTTCCAACACGCCATTATTTTGTATCGATTTAAGCACTTGAATCCGATTGAAGAAATTGTTCTTTAAGAAGCTCAAAGTGCACACAGATTAAGATTATTGTCAACGCCAGCTGTCTTTGTTCAAAGTTGCCATCAACTATTAAGCCTTTTGATGGTTTAAACAGGTCAAATGCCATTGACACTCTCAAATAGTCCAAACTATCTCCCTGTTATAATGTTAGTTAAAAGTTCCATAGGCATGAAGGTCACCCATGGCCTGTAGCAAGTCATCAGTATAAAATATAACGTTCACTGCATTCTTTTCGAGTGACCTTCACATCATGTTCAAGGTCAAAGCCAAATTTTCGGCATTGGAACATGCATATTTTAGCTTGTCATCGTTATACCACAAGAACCCTTCACTACATTCTCTTCATATTTTGAACCAAGTATCTTACTTGGAATGTTCATCTTAACACACTATAAAATGTTTACCATCAAGATAATTCATGAAGTTCATTGATTGATATTGATTATAGACCTTAAGATAACGTAAATCAATAGTGGTTTATTAGTTTCTGTGAAAATTTGGTAAATTGGTCAAAAGAAACTTGATTAAATTAAAAAAACAAACTATTTCGTATGTTGAAGTAAACCTTAGAAACCATTCTTTCTAGCTTTCTCGATCTAGCTTAACGGTGAATTGTCAACACCACCTGTGTTCCGCTATGGCAGTTAATACTTTTGTAAATCCTCTCTCAGTAACAATCCCCTTTACATAAGGAATAAGCAACTGTTGACATAATTCTTGCAAAGACATATTCAAGTTGAGGGCAGTTCTCACACAGCCATGTTCAATGTTCTTAAAACTATTACAGAAATATTCAAAATTTATAAAGCCTACGAATCTATCAAACTTAACAAAGAGTTCGTTTCTATCAGTAACAATGTAGGGATCAATTCATCTCCGTGAAGGATTACCAAGAATCTAGATAGCGGCAAATTCCCACAGTCGAATATCCTGCTTTTCGTTAATAATTTGACTATGAATTAATTAACAAGGTAATTTTAAGTCTTATTTAAACAAATTAAATGGAACATGCATAAAATATCTATCGTTATTAATCTTCGTTCTTGTTTAGCTGTATCGAATTGTGCTCGTATGTGTCTTGTAAATATAATAATAACAATTAAGGTAATACCTCAGGTCATGTAAAGAAGTCAGACTTTCCTTACGATTTTGTTTGAAAACATGTTGAAATTTTTTAAAGGTAGATGAAGACATTAAATGTGTTTAGATTGCTTGTACTGATAAGGGGATAACGCCCTTTGATGAAGAAATTATGTAATGTCTATTTTGGACTCAAAGTGATGTAACCACTAATTTGGGACGATTAGTGATTTCAACAAATGTATTTTACCCATAATCATCTTTAAGGTTGATAGTCCTTGTTTAAGTATAATGTAGCTACAAATGTATGTTCAAAGCAATTTGTGATAAAAAACAATGTTTATTTTTTTTATCAATTAACTAACAACTTTTGACAATTCGGTATCACCAAAGGGATGTTGTGCACACGTATATATGTAACTCACAATCCATTGATTTAGAGTTAATGTCCTTGGATGAATATCATGTTTTTAAAAATGGACTCTTTGACTGGCACTCTTAAACGTGACAGATATACGCCAGCACTGAATAACAAATAAGGAACCAATTGCAAGATTTTAGTTGGTCAGTTTATCAAAACATTTGTATTATCAACAAGATTCAACAGTTTACAACAAACAAGAATATTTCAGGAAAGCAACTGATAAATGAAAAGTTCTAAATAAAAAATAAAAAACTGTTGTCTTCATCATCTCATCATTGCTAAAAACGTTTGTTGTCATAGCTCCGAACGAATCTCGAACTGAAATCTCGAACTGAAATCTCGAATTGAAATCTCGAACTACGTTACTATGTTATGTTTTATCCTTCACACTTATCATCGTGGAACACACTGAGTGATCTGTCACTTCAGACGGATGTGAGAAAAAATTAAAGTGTAGAAAATTGAATAATGTCAGCTCAATTTTCTCAGACATTTCCAAATAGCCAGTCTAATGGTCTGCACTTGAGTATCCACGTTTGAGTTTAGGGGAATCTTTTACTGAGTTGCTTTTGCTCATGTGTCGTCTTCTCAATTTTTTTCATGGCAAATGAGTCTATAATGTGAGGCATTTGAAGAGGGGTACATCCGACAGAAAGGATGCTGGTATTTAGAATATTTCATTTTGAACCTGTTTTTTCCCATTAGTCGTCAAACTTTTTGTGTTGTTAGCATACTTTTCCAATAAAAATTCATAGAAAATGTCGAATCATCTGAGGTGTATTCTAAGGAGAGTATTTTTTTTATTTCAGAATTTACTGACCTTTTTTGTTTTCAGATTAAGTAGCTCGTAAATTTTGGGCTAATCATTGATAGTCTGTGAGCAGTTATTTGACCCCTGTGTTATATATTTTATATATTGATTTAATCTTCATGTTAAACGAATAGATAAATATGCTTAAATGACTGAAAAACGTAGAAGGCATATCTGAACGTTAATAAAAGATCTGAAGTTTGTGACTTGAAGGTTACTAGATACGAAGATACTTCCAGATTAGACATGATAAACTTCATGAGAATTCTGATTCTCAATTTCCTTTACTAGAAATGTCTATCTGAGATAATGATCGCCATACATTGCAGGAATATGATCTAATTTCTTGTTTTGTTTTACTCTCAAGTACGATAATGGAAAAACCCCCAGAAAACCCATATGATAAAGAAAAAAGCTACCCTGACATAAATGTCAATGTAATGGAAGAATGTTATTGATAACTGGTATTTTTGCGCTTTTATTTGATATCTGTTAAAATTTATCGTACAAACGAAATGTTATCATTTGGCAGAAAACAAGGAATTTATGCTTTTATGAAATGTGCAAAGTACTTTGTGGGATAATGAATAATGAAAGCTTTTGCAATTCCTACTGTACGTTAACTGCTTAAAAAAATTCAGATTTAAAGTATATAATTTGCCCTAAAGGTACGATATCTTTGACAAATTACAGTCATAAAATAATGTACGACAGTTATGAGAACCGGCTATCCGATTGTATATTCGAAGGTTTATATCATAAATCTTTGCTCAGCTCTGATACATCTTAATGAAATGGACAACTAATATAAACAAGGGCATAGCCACCAAGAGCATTAAGGTTCCTCAATATCCGGTCCACTGTTGAATCGTGATATTGTCAAAAAAATATTTGTTAAATCAAAGAGTACTATCGAAATCAAAGCAAATAAAATACGAAAATGTTAAATCCCAGAAATTGCTTTAGATTAGGTATGACATTACCTTGTGACACTAAGGGATTGAAAGTTGATTAGAAAATTCCCAAAAGAGCACAGAAGATGTCAATTTTAAAACGGTGGATTAACAACTGAAATTGGAACAAGTTTTCCATTTCAGGCATTTCGAAAATTATTCGATAAATCTTACGAGTAAATCCTGCTGGGAAATCGAAATCATACTTAAAGTAACTTTTTCCTTTCACAAACTATTCATATTACATATCACAGTCAGGAATAACCTGTAATAAACCCGGTATATTATGTTTAGTAAACATTGAAGTGTTTACATAATGCCTTGGCAAATGATCGTTACATGTTTATGGGAAGGATGATATCAAGTTTAAAAGCTAAATGAATGAAGAAAGAAAGTCTTTATAGAAAATCTCACCCAAGTGTCTTCTGATGTCAAATATATCTATACGAGTTGATAAAAGTTACAAATATACGAGGCTTGCCGAGGATATTTTTCTTTTATCAACGAGTGTTGATATATGTGATATCAGAAGACACCAGGGTGGGATTCTATTCATGAATCAAAATCACTTTTCATTTCGATTCCGTAAAAGATTATATTTCTAAACACTGCACAACTCTAAGACTCTCAGTGTGGTGATGTCATAGCATTGTGACGTCGTCATGTTTATGACGTCATAGCATTGTGCTGTCATTACTTGATGATGTAAAACAATTGTGATGTCATGAACTTGACTGTAACAGGGCATTGTTCAAAATCTACTGTCAAAACGATACCTCCTATTGCTGAGATATTGCTTCATCTTCCACAAGTGATATCTCCTGTGGAACACAGTTTTGGATGATAAATGAAAGTCTTAAACCAATTAGAACGTTTCATGACAGCAAGAGCATGGGAATCTATCAAAAGAATAAAACTCCACCTAACAGAAGTCAACATCTGTGCATCTGTTGTATATACGGAATATTGGTGTGCACCAGTGCCTTTAAGTCCCATCCTATTTTCCTTTTTAATCAATTGATTGCCAAACGATATAATTTCAAATGGAAAATATGGTGTTCAATTATTTGGTAATATGCTTGAAATATTATTACTGATGTTTGCGGATGATGTTATTTCTGAATTACAGAGAAAACTAAATATTCTGGAAAATTATGCAGACACCTTGGTCAACTTAGATAAAACTAAAGTTATTGTGTTTAGAAGGGGTAGACGTTTGGCGGAATCTAAGAAATGGTTTTTAAAAAGGGAATTGATCACGATTGTAAATACATACAGATATCTTGGAACTTTTCTTATACTTCTAACATTACTTTATGTGAAGTTGATTTAGCACGACCGGGTTAACGAGCATTGGTTGAAAGTCTCCATAACTTAAAGAAGTTGAATACTGTTGATCCTTCCGTATATTTTAAAATCTTTCATACTCAGGTGAAGCCGATTTTACTATACGGTTCTGAGGTGTGCGGACTTGGCAGCTGTCATATGATCGAAAACGTACATATCATGGCATGTAAAAAAACAAACGTTATAACTTATGTGGCGGATATCCATTATGTATTATCTCTCTTTGACTGACTGTTAGAACCTGGTTGAAGTTAAATGAAATGCCGAATAATAGATTACCTAATAAAGCATATGAAATGTTAGTTAATTTAGATAAATATGGATACTCAAATTATGTCTCATCAATGCGAATTTTGTTATCTAGTAATGGAATTGCTTTTGTATGGATCAGCCAATCAGTTGACAATACGTTTTTATTTCTCATAAAATTGAAAGATGTGGCTATAAACATGATTTATAAATCTTGGAATAGTAGATAGCAAAATGACACAATAAATTGATTATTTATGTAGTATTAAAGCCTTCTATCACCCGAAAAATACTTAACTGCTGATACTGAAAAAAGATAATTCCTTAATTTGTGTCAGATTAAGATCTGATTCAATACGTTTAAAAGCAAGTGAAGGTAGATGGTCCAATATTGATTATTGTTTAAGAATTTGTCTATTATGTAAAAGGATGTAGATTCTTTACATGTATGTGGATACTATCATTATTTAATAAAACTCTATTTTCCAAAGTGTTATGTCTTTCTCCAAATATATTTTAGTGTAAGGGCTCCATGTTGACGGAAAATGAAACACTGATGTAAATATATGTAACATGTGATTCATTGCCTCAGAAGGCAATTGCTGTTTTACTTGTATTATGATAATTGAAAATACTTTAAATGTAATATGTATCGAAATCCAGATGTATATGGGCCTTTGACCCGCAAAAATGAATAAACACACTTGACTTGAAACATAAATCCATATTTGTCTTCAGAGAAAGTAACGTGCATCTTATATTCCACATGAGGATAAGATACAAAAAAGATAAGATTTTTAAGGCTGGCAAGTACAATTCGAGTCTTACTCATTTTCTTGTGGTCAAAACCATTGGCATTACATGCATTTACTTTTATATATCAATCTTGTTATGTGATGTCCAGTAACTCGACATCTTATCAAATTAGAAACATTTTGCATGTGATACTCGGTGATATGTCTGTGAGGATGTATATAAATCGAATATATTTAAACGAAATACGAACAAATGTATTTTGAAATATCTTAAAAGCGTCCACATTACATACATTAACTGAGAGTTTTGTTCTTCAGAACATAAAATGATCCATATTGTTAACATGAATGGAAAAAGTTCGGTCTCATTCATACAAAATAAGGCAAGTATGGCACTAAATAATCCTGGCTTCTTAATCAGCATCAAACATCAAGACCTCGACAACCTCTGAAACTTAACATAGGAAATCCGTTTTAGAATCTTCAACAACTTGGAATCAAAAAAGAAAATTCAAAACTGTCGAATCACAACATGATCAAACTATAGGTTAGACACCAGTTATGACTCTCTGCCATTTCTATGCTGTCTGTACCGCAAGGGTTCGGCAGCAAATGATATTTAATTGCTAAACAATTGTATTGTTGCAGGCAAGGTCAAAGTTCTTGGTTAGATCTACAATGTATCCTTTGTTTAGCAAACAGTCGTGCACATTAGACAATATACTATGTTAGGTACGTTGGTTTCCTGATATGAGAATGACTAGTTATATATAGCTTTGAATGAGTTTAAGTCCCTACTATCTGTTATTAGATATAGTCATATATATAGTCACAATAGTCATATTCAACAATTATATAGGGAACTGAGAAATAAGACTTCTAAGGAGGCTTTTATCTGAAGGTGTATCACTGCTTTAGATTTAAGGCAGGCATGTACTTGTATGTTATACTCGTCGACACATGTGTGAAGGAGGTTATAAAAGGAATGAATTCATTTGATATATATGTAAACAAATTATTTTGAAAGTATATACATTCGCAGGCTGTAATTGTTCATAGATGTACTGTTATAAAGATAAAAGAAATCTATGAATGTGAACGATACATGTACAAAATAACAACACTTGACACAAAATTTGTATTCAAATAGAAACAGAATTTTAACTAAGTCATTTTCATTTCAAAGCATCAGAAATAACAACAAATAATTTGACGCCATAAAAATTATATAAATGAAGGATGTTGCAGGAGAAGCTCATTCATTTTTATTGACATTTTTGTACACAGATAAATGTTTAACAATATATCGACATTATTTTGTCACTGCATTGGTCGTGATCCATCTTTGTATATTTCACAGGATATAAATGACCCTTGACATAAGAGAAAGATTTTTTGTTAAAAAAGCTTAATACAAAAACACCTTGTGTAATTCTTACAAAGCTGTAAGTGCCATGAAAGTAAGAACGGTATCCGCTAATTCCCATGTTGTTAACATTTGCAATACCTCTTCAACATCTTGCAGTATTATCTAGAAAATCGATTCCGTCAGTAGTGGTGAAATTCTAATTCCTTAGATTTCTCAGAAATAGCTTCCAGTAAACCCATGTACAAAAGAAATGTTACACTTTTCAAATTAAAATGCCGAAAGAAATGATAATGATATCTTCAGTAAAGTTTACAATGACGATTTTTTAAATTCAACCTTAAATGGAATAATATTTTTGCATTTTGAAGATTGATTAACTTAAAAATCACGCGACTTTAACGCTGATGCTTAGTTATAATCAATGTCTTTCACACCCTAACTGATTAAAACACCTATGCATCGCCAAAGGCCATGGGAAATTATCATGAATTACTTCTGAAAATTGAACATTGAAAACTGAAAAATAACCCCTTGTTAGTTAAATTGCCATTCTTCCTGCACTGTGCTTTTTTATTTGATCATTAAATGTTTCATATACAGCAGCTAACCATGCATTGATGTTTAATTGAAATGTTGACGCTTTTTAAATACCTTTTCCATAGATGGGTGTAACTCTTGCTAATCGGGTATAACTTTGCTCAGGCGACAGAAACATCAACGCTCATTTCATAAAAGACATAGACATCTTCGCTTTGATAATAATCTATATTTTTACATCTCGTAAGTCTTTGTAATGCACAATTTGTTCACTTGTTAACATGACAAGTACCTGCGCCAATGAATATGACCTTTAGAATCTCACGTGATATAACTTCCTGTCTATCCTAATAATGTATTTGAAATGCCCAATTAGGGCATATTTAAGTCCAATTCAAAGATGAAAGCCTCGTTCATAGCTAACTACCTATGTTTATTTCTCTCGCACTCTGTCACTGATATTTGTCATAGTAACAAATCAATCATGGTATATTAAATGTTTTCAATATTCGATAAATATATTGAAATAAAATATGGAACTTTGTACATATTTTCTCTCTTACAGTAACATATTTTATGATGTGCCGTCTGTAATTTGATTTAACACAGCCCATCTTAAATCTAGTTTTATAATGAGTGAATGTCATCCTCGTATGTTGTGGACGAGATCATACTATTGATTATGCTTATCATGAAAATGGATGTTTTTGCCATTTTTCTACCGACAAACTGGCAACTTCCTGTAACTGTCCCCACTCATTCATCACTCCAACGAATTGATTGTTGATTTCGCCCACATAAACCAAAACAAGAAACAAGGCTGACTCTGATCATCTTGTTAAACTGTGATTTGCGATGTACATGATTCTGTTCTTATGAGATATTAGTGTGTAGATTTAGATCATTTTGAGCTTATTGTCAGTGATTGAGTTGTGGACTTCCCAAATTACTTCCATTCAGTTTTCTTTCATATTTCCTGCAGACTTTGTCTATAACTCTAATTCGACAGTCATTGGCTGTCCAAAACGTTTAGTGCCGTATAAGATTTACAATAAGAGTATAATTGCAAAAAAGCTTCTGACTATGTTGCTAACCAATCAAAATTAAAGTTTTGCCGAGACTATTCGCCATTTCTCAGATGTGGCGAAAGCAAAAAAACAGTAAATGAGTCTGTGAAATTGCATAATTGTATTGAAATTAGATATTAATGAATTTCTACGTCATCACTTTATGTTTATAGTCGCAAAGAAAGACATAGACATGAGCAGTTATGATGTCACAGTGTCATCTGATACAACACAATAATTTCATCTTGAGCTCTCTGCTGGTATTACTGTAAGGCGTTGCTGACGTCTTCAAATTAATATAATACTGTTAAATGTAGACATTTTTAATGACGGTTATGAAAGAGAAGAATAAACCATCAACAACCACTACAGATCTTTGACATCGGAAGTTCATTTTTTAAGCCTTCTTCTGATTGGCCTATCAGAAGAGCCTGCAGTAGGCTAAACTCTTAACACAGAAAATATGGGCCGTGATGTCAAGGGCGAAGCGAGAAGAGTTGGAAATCTTTCCGGTTTGGCCGTGACGATGTGAAGATGACTTTAGATTGATTAGACTAAAAAGCATCGTTCACAAGGTAGAAAGACAGCAAAATTGTTTCTTCCACGTGTATTACCTTTCTTGAAAATGAATTCATAACTAAATTCATCATTGCCACATTTCTGTTTGGTATTAAAGCAAATGAAAGCAATCAAAAATGAAATCTTAAAGAAGACATGGTTTTAAATGATTACAATTTACCATGTTATCGGTATGATGTGGTGTTATGATATTTTCCATTACAGTATTAGTTTCCATTAACAGGTAAAAAAGTAATGTTTGTCAGGATTTCACACTCCTACAATCGCTGATACAAGTATCATTATAAATTTTACTTGTAAAAGTTAGATTAACTTTGATATCACACTACAATCAGGGAGTTTTAAGTTTGGTTTTGTGAACCTCACTAGGTCGTATATGCATTAAAGAGTATGTGTATGCATGAAACTGTTCATTTTTATTATTAGTATTCTTCAAGCTGATGTAAAGTGACAGGATCAAAAAGACATGGCGTGGCCGATGTACTTTACAGCCATGTTATATGATATGCAATACTACTTGCAATACTGGATGTATTGATTTTTCCCTACAATTAAAAGAACATAGGTAAATATGCCTTTAAAAAACTACATATTTCCAATCATTGTAATAATCATTTTGAAATTGACTGATTTTTAAATTTTTTCCTATAATTATGTATTTAGATGGAAACTGTAGTCATTAAGAATTATAAATAGTTTTAGCTTAAAATAGGAGTTAACTTTGAAAGTTTTAATTAGCAATATGAAACTTACTCACGAACCGAGATTGATTGCATTTCCCTCGAAGGTTGAAGTAACAAGTTGGACATGAAAATGACACCAATAATCTTTCCTACTAGAAATGATTCATTTTCACAATGGTCTGTGCATACAAAGGTACAGAATTTTGAGTAACTCTGTACATTGCTTTGTTTCATTAGTTTCCTGCGTTACCTGATGTATAACTCTGTTGATTATCTTTGGCAGCCTGGAACGTGTGATGTAGAAACATACTATGTACATTTACATACTATGTAAAAGAGGACATTCGACATGACAACACACCAAATAAATTCAGATTTCTGAATCAAACATCCAAAATTCAAACAACTCTCAGCATTTAGAAGAGTTATTTTCTTCTCTTATTTTTTAAAGAATACTCATGTGCATTCATTCACTCAAATGTTTTTAAAGAAAGAATAAACAACATGTTTTCGAAATCATCGTGCAAGGAATGTGTCCGGATAGCGTTATCAATAGACATCAAACATGATCACTTTGTAAGCACATGGCTTGTAGCCTCATTAGTTCATAAATTAATATTTCATATGTTAAGGTCGATATATATATCAATTAAAGTATCAATTAATTAAGCGTTGTTCAATAAGTTAAGGTTGACTGACATAAGGTTATTTACTTTCACATCACGAAAGTATTAATGTGCTTAGCAGCTTCTGAACTGGAGAGGACAATTCGAATCTTGACCATCTTCACTTATTTAATTACACAATTACACCAAAAAAGGTTTTAAATGATTTGAATGCGGCTATTCATTTTTTTCTTCAAACTATGATACAGTTGTCATGAAATGTCGATCTTATTCAAATTTTACAGACGCTTATGGATTGATTAATGACATTAAAAGTATACCAAAACATTTGCAAGTAGCAACATGCTTACCTTTGAAGGATTAAGACAACTGGTTTGGTCATTGATAGTTTGGCATACCACCGTGATTTTGCCACCATATTGACTTGTTAATGCTTCTTCACTTTTCTGACTCCTGCTCTTTTGAACATAATCGTTTTGTAGAAGGTTATTTTATTTTAGGAGACATTCCTAAAACATGTGGACTTAAGAATGTATGTTTTTTTAGGTTGGTAGACAAAGGTCTTATATTTAAGGAATTAATATCAACAACACATATTTCTTGCCACAAAAAGTCGATGGAATGTCTGATTTAAGAATGACATTTCCCCCTGCTCTTACTTGCTCTCAACATATATCTCCATATATGGAACCATTAGACATTATGATATAAATAATGCCATTTGTAGAACATGAAGATAAATGGTCAAAATTAAAGACTGGATGCAGGTAAGTTGCTTGTGATCCGGGAATGATCGATAAGTTTGACGCACTGGTCTTTGATCCGATACCTCAGTCTGTAATCAAAAACAACCTATCAATTCCTAAATGCAAATAGTAAAAGGAATATACTGCTAATAATGGTAATTTCGATTGAGAGTGACATTGCAAACTTTAAATGAAATAAAGTTTATAAATTTTGACATAAGTCATTATCGATATAGAACCCACATGAATAAAATCATAAAAACAAAGATATCCAAAGTCCTTTGAAGCATTAAATAAAAGATATTCAAAGAATGATCTAGGAAACTTAATTTGTATTCATCTCATATATTTTACGTTTTTTTTTGCTGAAGATGAATATTTCTATTGATTGTTAAGTATGAGTGTTGTTTCCCAATCTTAGATTTTTCACTTTAACTTTAGAACCACACCAAGAGCAACTTTACATGTTTATATTTTAAAATATATTTGGAAGATATGGTTTAAACTAAAAGCGATTTTTTAAATGAGCTATTATGAAGTATAGAGTTTCGCTTAAGGACATGGTTTTCATACACTCTCAATACGTATCCAAATGATTCTTATGTAATGAATTTAATTAATGAATATATTTGACTAACTAATCATAAATTTAATAAAAAATCATATTCCATTTTGAAAGAGTGACATTTCTATATTATGTCAAATAATGAATGCATGCATTAAAGTGTATTCAAATCATGAAAATATTGAGATTGTCTTGACTACATATCTTGTGGAGACTTCCTTTAATGTGAAATGTGACATGCGTTACAATCACATTAGAGTAATCTTCTCTTATCTTTCATATTTACTTAACATCATTTGAAAATATTCGCATTTTCTATAAAACATAATACTCAGCATATTATCAAATGCAAGAGAATGACTTCAACATATATTGAACCATTATCAAAAACTTAAATTTAGAATGCATTATAGATCTAATATAATGTATTCTTCTGTTATCATTACCACCTTGTTTGTAGGTATAATGTACTGACAAATCTAAAATTCGTTACGTTGGTGTCATTTTTGTAAAAACGAATATGATAAATAAATTGCAAAGCTAGAATTAAAGAAGGTAAGAAACATTAAGATATAGATAAGATGTTACACTGTTGAGTACACAAAGTTGAACTAATTTCAAAAATAGTAGTATATGTTTTTTAGATAATGGCACATGAACAGCTTAAGACAATGTCATTCATTTTGAGGGTTTGGTGGATTTGAGACATTTTACTATTTGACGTACGCACTGTATGAACGTGACTTCATTTAATGACACGATTATCATGTTACAGGCCATCAAAACAGTGAATAGAATAACATCCATAAGTAGACACTAAAAGCAATCAGAAGACACAATCATCGTCATAAAATTAAATCATTATGTTAAATGTCGATCAAAACAATATTAGAATAATGATACTGTTGTTGATGTACGCTAGATATACGTTAGTACTCACATGTACAGCATTATTTTAATTTGACAAAGACTTTTAAACCCTAAATTTCCCTATCAGAATTCGAATCGTTCCTTGCCATCTCAACTCCGTTTAGACCTATGGTATATACCAAATTTATAAAATTCTATTTTGTGAAAAAAAAAGATACCAAACGTAGTATATAATGACTTCATAATGTAAACAAGCTACAAAATAAAACAAACTTTTGGTTTAAATGTTAATGATTCGCCAATGATAATCAGAATATGAGGGACGTGAAATTATTCCAACAAAAAAAAGGAACAAATCACTGATTCAACAACTGCGTAAATGTTACTTCATGAATAAGATATGTGGAACACGATGCGGGAGGGAATTGTCACTAGGAATCTTTGTAAAAATATGTTTCAATCGTAGGTAATTGCCTGAAAGAAGGTCTCTTTCCTGAGTTGTTTCCAAAGTGCCAAGCTAATGTCCTTCAGAATCCCATTTTATGTTTGGTATTTAATGTATTTTATGATTGGTCCCAAAGAGAGTTTTGTTCAAACTCATCTACAGAGTTGGGTGAAATCATGAAGGAGATTGTCAAAGAGAATCACATTACTTGAATATAAGTGTATGTATCAATGTATCAGCAATCATCCTTATTTTAATCCTAATTAATCATAATTAATATAAGTGTATCAAAACAAACAGGTTGTCTACAAATCCATATTATTTGTATCAATCGTACATGTAAACTTCGATGTTAAATCTTCATATCAACACCGTGACAACACATCTATATCAGTTATATAATTATTGTTTATGTTTAGAATATGTGTGTTCCCTAAGAGAGTTTCGTTAATTGCAGTTCGCTTTTTCACATAAGTGATGTGTTGAGAATGTCAGATTGCCACGATCACGATATAGTGACACGATCCTTGAAAATAGTTGTTTGTGTTTCATCATTAATAATCTTCTTCAAAACCATTATCGACATATATGTACATCTAAGCACGAAATTCATACAAATTGTTCATAATACAGAATAATATAAATAGTAGATTTCAATGTTTAATCATTCTAAGGCCGTGTCAACACATCCATATTATTTATGTCAAGAGTTGATTTAGATGTTTAAAATCCATCATTTATCAAAATGAATGCAAGCGTCCGACAGTTGAATTATGTTACTGACACTATAAAGCTTTCTCTAATAAGTCCATTAGCCCGTAATCCATGCAGTGAGTTAACATGACGCTACTTTTAGAGCAGAGAGTAACCTTTAGAGCTCTTCAAATTGTATATTACCGGTATTTAACAATGTCATGTCAGAGATAAGTATCAACGTTTAAGACATTGTTTTTTGTAAAGAGTCTGACTATAGTTATATTATTTTAAATAACAGTTAAAGTAAGATTCAGGTAACCATTACTAATTTGCATGGACAATGTAGTTTGCACACTCAATCTCTGCTGTCAAAGAATTGTATCATAGAGAAGAAGTTGGTTGAAAAAACTCTAGCATAAAAGACCAAATACCAAAGTAGAATATTCAGCTCGTTCTATTTGAGAAATCACTGTTAATTCAGAAATCTAAAGATTCATTTCATTGAATTGCTACGATGATACCTTCTGATACTATGAGATTGAATGAAAATTAGAAAATTTCCCAAAGCGCACAAAAAATGCTGTTTTGTAATGGCGCTTCTTACAACTGACATCAGACCAAGTCTTTCATTAATTGTTTTACACAGTCAATGAAAGACGAACCCCAGAAATCCAGATCGTTCATTGAAGTAAAATGTGTTCATTGCCGATTTCTGTCTAAAACTTTTGGTTATCCAACAATCACAGAACTGAACTTATATATCCATGTAATTATATAAATTATGGTATATAGTTCTATATTATATATGAATTGATAGTACAAATCCTCATGTTCCTCATTGATTTGTGATTGGCATGATTTGTCTCAAACATTATCATTTGAAGTTATTTGATAGAAAAAACAACTTTATGATGTGAATGAAATGTATTTTGAAGCTTATGAGCCTATATCCTACGCTGGTCCCATGCCCAGAGTGGACGTAAAGTAAAACAATGGAGCTTAGTAATTAACCCTTTTTGTGAGGAATAATTTTGGATAGATGACTAAGTGCATTTGTAGCTGCAATAAATATCTATCTGCAGAATCAATACATTTCTAATTAGTGAACAATTAATAAATTGATTTTCTATCTAAGAAAAAGTATGAATTCCATGTTAAAAAGTAAAGCAAAGTTATATACATTTACTCTGATAACATCAAAGTTTCATTAGGAAGACAAAGCTTCAATTCGAAAATTGCTAACAATGACAGATAAAACATTCAACCACTGTAGCTATATGTAGGTCGATCAATGAAAAACTTAATAAGGTTGAACACCTGTAATGAATCTTGTTCATCTTTCCGTTCTTTTCCGTTGAAGTGCGTAATGATATTAACCAACTTCTTTTCTTATGTCTTGTGATTTTACATTTGCCTAGTTAATGACTAAATGTCTTGTTGTGAGACTTATAATTTATTGAACGACAATATTTCTTCCTAATTTGATATTTGCGATTAGTTTGTTTATAGTATGAAGCCTGTAAACTTGTTGTATATAATGAAATGAAACGGATGATTCATAGTGCTTGCATGCACAAGTACATAACAATCAGCAACACGTAAATGCTCATATTTTAAATCATATATCACGAAGACGAATGCAAGTAGCATCAATATTCTTACTGATGACGATATCTTTTTAGCTAGCTGCGTTCATAATTGACATGCTAACGTCATTTGCTGTCATAATGACGTTTTGGTGTTCTTCATTTTTCTAACCCAACTGCGCTTCAGAAAAGTATCGTTAAAGACTACCAATAAAAGTGTAATGTTGATGAAACATTGCTTAGGTCAAAGTCATTCGAAAACGTTCAAACTCATTTTACATCATCACCATGTAAACAAAAGTGTCAATTTGAGCAGGAGATTCCTAAATTATTCGGATGTTGCAAAGTATCATCTTTACAGGATGAATGACACATGTGTCTTGTTTAAGGAATCAAATTCATTACCAATCGGTTCCTGGTGTATAGTCAATGGAATATCTGAATTTGCATTGACATACCCTAGTGCCATTGTTTTCCACACCTATGCCAATGCATGGAACGAAGAGACGTAATGATATAAATAATGCTATTTTTTATATTTACCTTCCAACTTGAAGTTAAATTACTATTGCACGGTCAAGATTACAGACTGAATGCAGGTAGGTTGTTTGTATGCAGGGAATGATTGACAGGTATGATTCAAGTCTTTGATCAACTTTCCTCAGTCTGTAATCAAAACCGTGAAAATAAAGCCTATCAAATCATTAATGCAAAGAGTAAATTGAGACTACTGCAAACAATTGCTAGTTCGATTTGGAGTCTCTATTGCAAGCATTAAACGAAGTTAAGGTTATAATTTTCAAGGCATGTCAATATTGAGAGAATAAATTCATGAAAACAAAGAAATTCAAGCAAAATAAATGTATAATAAATCAAAATTGTACAGTTTTCTAAAGGAAATAGATTTTGATACATTCGCATCTCAAAACTTCTCCAAATGATCAAACCTAATGTACTGAAATAATGAATATATTTGACTATACACCATCAAATCAAACAAGCAACAGCTAATTTTAAAAATGTAGCATTTTTAGATTGTTGCTTTTCCATTAAACACTTTGAGACAATGTCATTAATTGTTGACATTAAATGATGAGGAACAAAATATTGATTTAGAAGTTACAAAAATGCTACTTCTTAGGAGAGATTCTTATTCTAATGATTGTAACTGCATAAAAGATTTTCATATAAGATAACCTACAAAAATAATGATTTTTGTAACAAGAAACTTTTTTTTTGATTATCATTTGACTGAAAGCTGTAAACAAAGTATGAACTCGCAAATTGAAAATAATACAAACATGTTAAAAGTTCGAAACCATTCAATTAATTATCCCTCGCAAGAAAACGATAGTAAAGCATTGATCACTGTTCTAATTGCTATTTGTTAGTCAAAAGAGCATGGACGAACTAAAATATGACAAGTAGCAATAAATTACAATACGTATTGGAATACGCTGTTCTGTATTGCTATATATTGCGATACGGAAATGAGGATACCCATCCATATCAAATACTACGAATAAAAATAATGATAATTTATTAACAGAGAAATTAAGAAGAATTTATAAGGAAATTATATACAAAAATTACAACTTGAATTCACTTCGATCTTTTTATAATGTTACGATAAAATTTTACTGTTTTGAAAATACATCTACTGCGACTGTGCTGAACGTCTGCTTTGAATATAGAAGTTAGGATAAACATAATTTGTCTTTGTAAAGAAAACAACCAGTATCAATTAATGAATAATAATTCAATCTGAATAAACTATAATTTATGAACGAAGGCACTTTCAATGAAGTGGAGCTTCGCGGTAGTTCCATATGAGAAGTCTGTCACTAAGAATGTATGTGTGAAGGTTTTCCTAAGTGTAGGTAATTGTCTAATGATAGCTACCATTCCTCAGTCGTTTCTAAATCACCATCCTAATGTCTTGCGCTTCAGATTGGCATGCTAGGTAAATTATTTTTCCAAGTTGTTTGTGTCTTGTGTGTTCTTTTGAGTGTTTGATGCATGGCAACTTGGTAACTGTACATATTATTTTTACAGGTTGTCGTTGTGAATGGCATTGCTTGAAAACAATCAATGTCAATATGTAGAACAAATCTTCCTTTAATTTTTTTGTCATTTTACAAACAACTTTAATCTGTTTCCGAGTATAAACATAGTTTCCATATCACCAGATATATATCATGAAGGATTTTGAAGTTAAATCTATATATAGAAACGCCATGTCAATGCATACAGATCAGGTATGTTATAATTTGGTTTGGATGTTCAAACTGCATTTTTTAACATAATGATGTTGGAATGCTAGGATTATTAAGTTACGAAATGAACTTTCTCAATACGTAAATTACGAAAAAGGTGATATGATGGTACTTCCAAAACTTCCTTGTCAAAATGATTGTTCATTTTAAACAAGTAATTGATTTGAGTGAACCCAAGCATCAACAATCAATTTCAAAGAAACTAACAAATTTTAGGTTCATTTTATCAGAGATATTACTTTTTATTCGGTTCATGTAAAGATTCGTTTGCTTAAAATAAAAACGATAAACCAATTGCAGTTAGGGATTGAAGGTAATTAGAAAATTCCCAAACGGACACTAAACTTGACAGTTTTGAAATGGTGTATTCTACAACTGACATTAGAACAAAGCTATAATAAATGTTGTAATACGACAAATAACAAACCAATTCGGGATTTTAAATCTAGATTGTTTTCAAAAATAATTCTCTCAATTGGACACATTGGCAATTTCCCAGTAAGAAAAAACTTGTCTACAATCATGTTATAATCATAACAAAAACAATTAACACCATCGTTTAACTGTATGATAGAAAAGATGTTTTCAAATACTCTCACAAATCATCATAAATATGTTGAAATATGTATAAATATGTTGCGGTCTTAACTTCTTCAAAACCGTCTTACCATTAATTTTGTGTAATTTAACTGCATAGAGGTGGGTGGTATTCATTAACATATAATAGATAAATAGAAACATTCACAAGCCATATTGCCCATGTGCAACACATGCACTTTGGTAACTATCACTATTTCACGATGAGGCAACTACTTATGGGGTACCCCTCTTACAGGTATACGAGACACGAATTTCTCATCTTCATTGCCTTTACACCAAAATTTGGTTCGGTTTGATCACTTGGTCTTTACTATGTAACATCAAAACATCAAATTAGAAGTAAATTTCAACGACTAAACAAATGTTTTTTAATGATCTAACCAATACATATTTTTTTTTTATTATTTATTTATTTTTGTGGTACATATACAATAAATCATACATCAATTTTTACATAGTCTTGGGTAAAAATACATAGTTGTGGATGGTACATTTTGACAGAAATAGATACATGATATAAATGATAAATAAGGTATCAGCATTGCTTTTGTTGGTTACAAATGAAACTAAACGTTAACGAATCCTAAGATGCAGTGGAAAAAGGATGTCATTACAAAATAGAACAAACAAAACTTTAATCATTTTGGAAGAGCAGATGACAAACCG
The DNA here is from genome assembly GCA_921293015.1 of Phorcus lineatus. NCBI lineage: Eukaryota > Metazoa > Mollusca > Gastropoda > Trochida > Trochidae > Phorcus > Phorcus lineatus. The sequence goes on along the minus strand of OV121081.1, from coordinate 76,726,517 downwards.
ACCAGAATTTCATAAATTTCGAATAATTACAAGTTGAGTAAGTGTTGTATTTGTCGATGTTGTATGCGTTTTTGATGTCTTGTTTGATGCTACTAAAAGTTGGTTTCATCTCGATATTCTTAGATTTAAATATATTATATTTCACGATAGTTATGATCATATTCAGTATTCTATTTCTTTTTTCCGGATATCCGAAACATATAAATTTTTTTGATAGTTCTATCTTAGCACTTAGTAACATCTTCTAACCATTCTTTGAGTTTATTCCAATACATATTTGTCTTTGCCCCAAATGATTGTTAATGAACGTATTTCTACACAATAAAAATGTTTAGTAAACTAAATAGTACAATTATGCACACACGAACTGTTATTACGAAGAAATATGTGAGTAGAAGAATTGCTTTCACATTCTAAGATCCATGTATTTGTTTGAAGAGTGATATATCTATTTGAATTAATATATGATGAGATTAAGAATAAAGTATTTTCTGTACATATGAATGTGAACCAAAGGCTTCCTTTAAGCTATTTAAGGACAGACTTGCAGTTTAGATGATCGAGGTGCTTTGATTTGAGCCAATGACAATATTTTATGTATCATTTATATCTGGAGAAGAGGAATGTCATAGCCTTTTAATGTTCGCACAATTTCTTCGAAATTTCATATTTACATTTTCTTTCCAATATTTAAACTTTGTTTTATCTTTAGTTGTGTTTTATTCTCCTGTTTCATCTATCAAATGACTCTTGAAATGAAATCATTCAACATAAAACATTGAACAAACACACTTAGTTCATACAATACAGTTTTTTTATAACTTATTTTCTATATAATTATTGAGCTGACGAAATCACAAAAATTTTCGTTTTTGAACAGCAACCGCTTCAAAGGGGAAAGTAAAAGCTTAGGTTGTCAAAATTTAGCATTAATACTATCACAAATCAACGCCAATGTGATAGAACTCTTTGGATGACCTTATGCATGTACTTTACATATTGTTACAAGAAATTAATCTGTTAATAAGAACCTTAAAACTTTAAAATTATCACTTTTATTATTTTATCAAAAACGTATTCACTGCATACAGAATTCGACTCAACACTTAAAGTAGGTCTTAATGACAATAATCGGATGACAGTTTTGCATTTAAATTGTGCCACAGTAAGATTATCTGATTTCAACGTCCTTTCCGGAAATATTCATGTCACTCATTACAAATAGATATACGGTTAGCTTTTGTGTTTTATACAAATATAAATTCTGTTCAAACCGTTCTGACCTTTCTGTACAAATTGAATTATCTGGTAAGAGTGTTAAAGAAATAGGTAAACAGTGTTAGAAATTTACAATAACTCTCGTGACACAATACCTTTTTGCATTGTTCCCTTTTTGTTTTTAAGTTTGTCTAGTTTTCGATAATATTTGTTATTTTGCCATATGTGTATTTTTATTTTGAATTCATACAATGTATAACGACAATAATATTGATTGAGTCTATAGTCTTGCAGGGAAAGGCCACAGCTATCAAACATTCAATGAGAAAATAAACTGAAATTGAAGTTATTGAAAAAAAGGATAACGCACATAATCAACAATTTTGTTGTTTAAATAAAGATAAAGTATATTTTGTAGACCTAAGGGCAATAATCAAAGAAGCGTCCTGCTATTGTTTTGCCACTCATCGATATGTTATGATTGCAACCGCTTTTGATCTTCTTCTTTACTTTGTAATCAAAACCATCGAGGCGACAAAAGCTGCAAAATCATTGATGCAAGAGGTAAATCTAGACTACAGCAAATAACTGTCAGTTCGATTTTGACAGTTATTACAAACTTTATAAGAAGTTGAATAAAAAGGATTTTTATTTTCGACAGCCATCACTATTATTCATATTTTATCAAGAGTGATAAAATTGTACGAAATGTACAAAATATAACAATCAAAGACACAAACTCAAATTCCAGTTTTCAATGAATATAATTGGAGAGCTCGAATTCAATTGTTGTATTGACCAGCTCTTTTCCATTACACTATAACGTAGTTCTGTGTGTGAAGTTTATTGTATATTTATAGAAAGGCTTGCTAGAAGAAAAGAATTAATATTTGTATTGATAAGTTGATACAAATAGTCTATTTTCTTAAAATGTTTGACTGCCCCTGTCATATCGTATAACAACGCTGAAATTAAAAGTTTATGACAACACAATGGTTGTCAGGCTTTAACTCAAACTTTAGTATGAATTTATTCCAAACCTTAAGAAATTTTGATATTAATTACTCGCTCTTTATGTAATATCTCATACATATATCTTTTCGAAAAGTTCTCGAAACATTACAAAAGAGACTTGTAGAAGAGCACGATTACTAAGATAAAGAATTTCTATTATGAGATAGGGAGAGTATTGTTTGAATTTATTCTTATGAAGCAAATGCTGAATTTAACTTATACAAACAGTAAAACACCCATCATTACTATTGACATACATGTATTTGTTTTCAGTGTCAGCTATCTCACCTGAGGTATCACCAGACCTCTATTCTCTCATCTGTAATTTGATTCAAAATATCTTCTTTTCTGTAGGCAAACTGAGCATATCTTTAACTTGTATCAGTTGAAATAATTTGATTAGTTTTATCAACTTGGATTTTAAATATTTCATCTTATATATGTATTTATCTTAAATGCAAACATTCTGGCCCAAAAGCATTTTGAAAAAGCGATTTAAACTGTGACTATTGCTTGACTTAACTTGTGCCTAATGTCTGGCAGCAGTTTTATGCTGATTTTTACCTTTTGCTTTTCTTTACAACAGAAGAAGAAAATTTGTTACACATGTCATATTTAATCTCAAAATGTATATCTTATCAATTCAACGTCCTCTTCAAAGGGCCCTATGTTTGATGTATACTTTGGTTACACCCCCTACATGGCTTGATATTCATTGGGCTACTTCCCTTGACGTATCTTTGTCAACGTTGACGATAACCAGGGACATCAACAAAATATTGACAGAACTGTCCTTCTCATAGTCTCGATCACGACATTTAACACATATGTTCTGTTCACTTCAAAAGGCCTCCCTGTCGCCATCACGGCAAGACTACCACATGTCAGTTACAGGCCGATGGGATTAATCCTTTTTCACTATAAGAAATAGATTCTACAATTGTAAACGGAACGAATACATATGCTGAACTCTTTCATTGGTTGCTTTAAAATTGACGATCAGAAGAGAGTTGTCACTTTCAAAGATGGAAATACATAAAACTTAAGTCTTTTTAAGAATATCTTTGGCGCAAAAAAACTATACTCTACATAAATTAAATATTTGTAAAACCAAACAAGTAAATTGTTGTGAATAGTTTACTTTTGGAATAATAATGTTCATTTGCAAGGTTTGAAAAAGAAAAAATCGATGTGCATAGATGATGATGGCAAATTGGATAATCCTTAAGAAGTTTTGTAAAACTAATGAATATGAAAGTTTAAGTTGTAAACTGACTATTATGAATTTGAATTGGAATCTGTTGACCTGACCCAGACAGAATTATGAAAGTCGCCTTTGCTAGATTGCAGTATCTATCACTTGAAAAGGGAAAGCGATCGTTATTGTCTCGATCAATCCAAAATTAGTTTTGCATGAATATCGCAGACACAAAATGACATATTTTCATAGGTCTGAGTATTCAATTGGAACAATGCAACATGTGCCAAAAATATCTTCCTTTTCCTTGATGTTATATATCTCTTCTCCTAAACAATCAGCAATGAAAATTGCTAAAAAGGCTTGTTTATGTTTTCTTTCTGTGGACGTTGAATGTGTCATGTAAGTGTAATTATGCCAAAAGGTAAAGGATAAAAATAATGTTCATATGTGAGAATACACCATTGATAATACTAGACAGTAGCATGATCAAATGTGTTATTCAAGAACACTTAACAGATTTAGTATTTTTTTAAAAGGAATGATTGATATTGTAGACAAAATCCTTAAACCAAAACTGTTAAAGCTCTGATATTTTACGTGAAAAAGCTTATACAATGAAATATGAGAAACAGTGAAATATAAGAGTGGCCTACAACTGAAGAATTGATCTTAGCAGTAAAACAGTATATACTATAAGATGTTCCTCATTATAATATTTTATCCTCTGCCATTTTCACATCCATGAGAACTGCATCCCGAATGTTTGGTCACCTACCTGTGTATCAAACTCTAAATAATGTGTCATTAGTAATTTCTTTAGACGTCAATTACATAACTTATCTTGTACCGAGAAATTATTATCATTTGTCCATATGAATAGATATTTTTCTCAATATTATCATGTTAATGTCAGGTCAGTAGTGCAATTTGGCAAGATGAAATAGACAAAAGGGTAAGAAATGATAAATCTAAATTTCTTAATTTTGTAATAAACGTTTCCATATCAAATTGTTTAACAAGTAAGTTACTTTAATGTGTAAAAAATTACATGCATGACTATGTGAATTTTGACACTCGGCAACTTTAACAATAAAGTGAAACTAATACAGTTTACTGTGAGGCAAGCCTACCATATGGAAATGCTTCATTCAATCGTCTGTCCCCAAAGTTTACACAGAACTCATCGCTTTCGGTTTTACCATGCTCATGTACCTAAAATCATCAGACATCATATGGTGTTTACAAAGACATAAGCATGAAGGTGAAAAGACTCTCGGGTTCCAGTCGGAACCAGGGTAGGGAGATTTTGAAATTACAGTATATCTTCAACATTTGAAGTGTGATGTAAGATTATTAAAGTTATTGTTTTGTGACAGAATAAAGGAAGATTATCACAAATCTGCGCTAATAGCTTACGTGTATTTGATTGAGGAAGAAACCTTATTTGACCCTCTTATAATCCCTCAGTCTTTAAATTATCATTGACATGAGAATCCAATATTTGATGTGTATGGATATATACATTGTTTTTACAGTTATAGGTGTCTAATGAATCGTTACGTTTTTAAATAGCTACAAAGGGTTTATCTTTGTCAGTTGTACGTGTGGAAGGAAAACTATAATTAGACAATATAATTGAATGTGCATTACTTTTGCATTTTTGTAATCATGCATTATTTGGAGTCCTAAAATAGACCTGTTGATTTAAAGAGCCAGTCCGTGATTTTCATAACATATTATTTGGCTTTGATAAGAACCTAAATGTCATATGTTATGATATAAATTCAAAACATCTTAACTTGGCATCTTCAAAAGACAAATATATGACAAATACTGTTTTTCCATGAAAATCTAAAAGCAGCCTTATAAATGCACAGAGGCGGAGGTTACACGTTCAATTTACATGGATACTAGTTATATAACTTGACAAATACTATCAACTCCAAACTGACCTCCTGGCGGCTTTAGATAAGTCTCCAAAATTACGTTTGGCTGTTTGACGCGCGCCACTGTCCGGTTTTCGATCAAAATTTCAACTTTTTACCTTCGTATTGTCACTGTACAAAACCAATTAGCTTTAAAAGTTTTCTTTTTGGTAACAGTTGATACTTCGCGATCAAATGACACCATTGATTAAGTTTGGAATATGTGACTCCATCAACTCACGGAGTGGCTCTTTAAAAAAGATTTTGTATTAAGTCAATAGTTCTTAAAAAATATCAAGTTCAAATGAGTTTCACTCAATGCTTGCAACCACTTTGCGTTTTATCTCCATCGCACATTTAGCACAGAGACGGGGTATATGTATTTAGCAGATTATCTTTATAGGCATGTTTGTTCATCAAAATGAAAGAAATGGCATTATGATATTGATCTTCATGTCAAGGTCGTAATACGAATTTGACCTTTTACCTTGTCAGCGCGATAAATCAAGAACAATTAGCAGGATTCTGTTTATAGTTTACGTATAACTTATATATAATTATTATCGTGAAGACGCCTGAAGAACTCAAGTTAGGCGTTTGCCCATTTGAATATGATACCGACAATTATTTTAATTCGAATATTGATTTTACAAGATAATATATTTCACAAGTCAATCCAGTGAAAAAAAACCCTACTTTGTCTCTATCCCAGATCAATCGGTAAGTACATTGTAGATGTGAAAGTCGATATAAAAATATATCAAAAGTCAAAATAAATAACAAAATATGTAAAATGCATGCGTGCAGAATTATATTTTTGCTGATACAATATTTACGTTAAAAAGCTAACCCTGTCAATTGAAGATCCCTTTGTTGGTCAGAAATTTAATATGGGATTCAATAGGGAAATGCTGACCTTTTTTGAGAAATCTAAAATTTAAATTAGTTCCTGTATTAAACTTTTTTTAATATGAAAACATATTAGAGCTAACATAGTTTTCTTCCAGAAAAAAGTAAAAACTATATATAGAACTGTGGGTTTTTAGCCGCTACGGCACAACTTGTATTCAAACATTTCAATTAAATTATCAACATTCAAGCTATTTTTGTACTTAAAACATGCTTTCTCCCACTCATTATCTCAAAATATACCTGAACGCATACATTCAAATCATAATTATTCAACAACATCTACTTTCTAAGAAAAGAGATAATAGAACTTGCCAAAATGATAGTTACAATTGAAAATTGCTGAGTCAGCAAAATTGCGAATTATTTCAAAATGAAAATACTACGTTTGTTGATTTTGATGAATATCTAATCAGAAATCATCAAAATCGAGAAATTACTGCTTCATTTTTGTTTATTGTATAAGACCATTAAGATTTAAGGTTATTTGAGTTTTGTCACTGTGAGGAGCGAACATCCTTAAGATGAGATACTTTTGATGTTTTCCAAATGTATCTGATTATAACTGTGTCATGTGATATATGTAATGTTGTTCAGGTTTGTAGGTAAATAATACTTATTGTTTTTTTAAAGTATATATATATATATATAACTATTTAGTGATTTAACAAGCAGGCATTTATTGTTTCATGCACATTTCATTTTAGATTTTGCGGCTCGACCAGTCATTATTGGAGACCTTCACATTACTTTCAAGGTCAAAGCGAGGCTTTGAAATGTTCAGCAGTGAAACCTGCATTTTTAAGTTATTATCGCTATATCTCAAAACCGTTCACTACATTCTGTTCAAATTGTACAGCAAGCCTCTTATATGGAAAAGGTAGGGCCCAGTCTGTTCGGTTGACCTGGACATTATTTTCAATGCCTCTTCTTGAAAAGAAGCAAGGCCTAATCCCTTTTGCTCTTTATGCGTTAATTTTAAGTTGCAGTGAGGCAAATTTTTCAATGGGGAAACCTGCACATGTGGCTTAACGATCAAACTTTTATGAAAATTTTCATCATAACACAAGAAAAGACGCATTGTGGTGTTGGAAACCTGAATGTAAGCTTATCTTATTTAAATCGTTTTTAAACTTCAATATTCAACTAATAATTTGGGGTCATTTCCCTCTACTGGAAATTGGTTTTTCACAATTTTTTTACCAGCATGTTCCGGGTTCATGTAAGTGAAAAGACAAGATGTATTATTTTAATGTTTAAGTCTCATTACGTCTTAACAGACTTGAAAATGTTTACCGTCTGGGTAATTCATGGATATCCATAACATTGACCTTAATGAACGTCACCAAGAGTCGTTTAATGGCTTCTGTCAAATTTGGAAAATTTTAAATTTAGAAGTGACCTTGTCATTCTTTCATTCTCGTCTGGATGACATCAACACCACCTGTGTTCCATTATTGCAGTAAACCCTTTTGTAAATCCTTTCTCAGTAACACTCCCCTTTACATTGCAAGAGAATACTGTCGTCATAATTATTGCCAAGAGAGAGTGACATATTCAAGTCGAGGGCAGTTCTTACACACCCATGACTTCAATGTTCTTAAAACTACTACAGCAACATTCAAAATTAATAAAGCCTTTTACGAATCTATTACACTTAACCCAGAGTTCGTTTCTATCAGTAACAATGCAGGGTCACTTCATCTTCATGAAGAAGTAATTCTGTCATAGCTGTGTAATGCCTCAAGAAATTACAGAGACGTTCTTGGAAAGTCGAGAATCCTGGTTTTTTAATAATTTAACAATGAACTAATTAACGTGCTATTTTAAGATAAATGATGAAAGTGTGTCTAGTCCTGCGCGACAAGAAAAAAATGTGTTATTCTCTAGATATAATAACGGACGTCTTGGCGTATCATATTACACCAAGTTTTAACTAGATTGAAAGTTATGGTTCTTGATAAACATGATTTTTAATACTGCCTCCAAATGTATGTTCAGTGGAATATCACTCTTAAACAATATATATGTAAGCTTGAAAGTTGTTTTCCTTATTATTGTGGTTTGTCTGCTCTAACGTGAACTACCAAGCATGTCTTCATCACTAGCGGTTTAAGAACAAAATCATTTTCCCCAAAGATGACACTCCTTAAAGAGTACTAAACGGCAAAATTCAATTGTCTTTTGGATATCAGTCCAGTCTTAAGCCGCCACCTCAAAGATGGGCATGACATTGCCATATTAGTATTATAGATGAGTTTATTTATTTGGACAGATAATTGGCCCTTTGTTCTTAGGTCATATAAACGCTCTTTTTCCAAAAGGACCATATGAAAGAACGTGAGTTTGTTTCAAACAAAAAATTGGGCGTCGTTATGATGTTCTTTGAAAACCTTTAACTTCAGTTTGAGATGACACAGTCAGGTGCTGGTATAGGCATTTATGATAAGTATATCGTCAAAACCATGAAACTTTGCCAAATTTTTATTTTCCAAATATCAAAATATCAAACATTCGAACCATTCAAAGGGGTATGTTGTTGCATTCAGATGATGTTACAAGCCTTCACCCGTAATAATTTCATTGAGATTGGTTTACTGAGAAATAGGAATCTGTCAGAAAGAAAACGTTGAATGATAATGAAAACAATAGTTCTGTATAAATTTCATCTTAAAGTTTCAAACCTATTTATAGGCCACAACACTTCCAGTGCTTCCTCGGATAACCTAAAACAACACACTTGTAAATTATTTTGAGGAAAACATTTTTTCTACAAGAATAGTTATGCCATAAAACCACCTAAGTGAACAGAGGATGTTATTATACGATAAGTCAGCACTGGGTTCATTATTCTTTATTCTCAAACACGTTATCCTGAAAAAAACAAAACAACCCAAACTGACTACCATCTCTAGGCAGTTTTAAAGTCATTGTGCTGCAAATGTAAAATATTGATTTTATATGTTTGTCTCCTAACGTTTCATAGTAAGTCTTATTACCGAACGTTGTCTTCATCGACTTATCTTTGCGAAAGTGTTTGTTGTCAAAGCGCCCACTCATCTTTTAATTTTTTTAAACGAACAAGAATCTTTACCTACGTAATTTTGTCATGTTTCCTTCCTTGAGACTTATCATCGTGGAACACCCTGAGTGATCTGTCACTGCGAGAGGATGTTAGAAGAATTTCGTAAGAGTAGAACATTAGATAATGTCAGCTCAATTTTCACAGAGATTTCCGGAATAGCCAGAGTAATGTTGCACACTTGAGTTTCCTTGATCAAGTTTAAAGAAAATCATTTCACCAAGTTGCTTATATTTACGACATGTGTGGTCTTCCTATAATTTTATTAATAGCAAATGAATGTATAATGTCGGGCATTTGAGCAGGGGTACTAGAAACGAAAATACGTAAACGGGTTGTGTTTTAGGTGAGATATTTGAAGACATACTAAACATTTGAAAAAGTATTCACTAGATCGTGATTAAAAAAATGAAAACCCTTAGAGGGTTTGATATTGTAAGATTAATAAATCAATCAATCCCCAAAAAGACGAAGCACTGAATATTTGTTGCCAAAATAAGTTTTGCATTTAAAATTTTTGTTTTGAATCCAGTAAGGGTCATTAAAATGTTTTACTCTCTAAAGGCGTTTTAGTTTTTGTTATTGTTTTGTAAATGATCAAAATATGCTAAAATGTCAAGGTATGAAACTCTTAAAAAACGTTCAATGACGTCATCACTTCCCTTGGCTTTTTCGATATAAATTGCAGCATTACAATCACTATAAACCTTGCTCTCTATTCAATAGATTGCGATGTACACTGTCAACATCAATATTAGCCATTATTTTGTTTAATACATGTACTTGATAAATATCGTTTGTCGATGATTTGAAAACACTATTGCACCATATTCACAAATTATTATTCATATTGCTTTTAATGTTCATATGACAACAGTTAGTTAAATATGCACAAATGTCACCAATAAGAGAGAACAGCTGAGCGACAATAAAATAACTAATACTTTGCTTGAAAAGTCAAATATTCCCACATTTCAGACAGTAATTAAATAGATATGAAGAAACTTCCATATCAGACACCATCAACTTTATGATACTTCTGATTTTCAGTTTCCTATACTAGAAAAGTTTATCGGAGATAATGATCGCCATAAATTCTGTGAATGTGATCAAATGTCTTGTCTTGTCTTACTCGCAACTATAATAATTGAAAATACACAAAACCCCAAGCGTTGAGGACAAAAGCTAGCCCCAACAAAAATGTTAATGAAAGGGCGGTATATTATTGAAATAAATGATATTTTTGAAGTTAAATTTGATATCTGGTAAATTGATCATGAAGACCGAATTTATGTTTTTATGATTTATGCAAAGTACATTATGGGAAGTTAAATTGTGTATATTTTGCCCTAAAGTTACTGAATAATGAACGACTGTTATTTAAAGATATAAACCGGCTATGCGATTGTATGATTCAAAGTGTTCCATGTATATCTTTGCCCAGCTCATAGCCTGTCCTTATATAAACAACAGCGTATATCCATCACAAGAACTGAGATTCCACTATCTCCAGTCTTGTGATGAATCATGATGGTATTGTTGAAAAGATATTAGAGATAAATCACAGAGCAGCATCCAAGATCAATGCTAATTAAAATACAAAAATGTTAGATCTCTTTCCATCACAGCAATTACTTTTGATTTGATATGAAAATACTTTGTGACAGTCGGAGATTGAAAGTTAAATTAGAAAATTCCCAAAAGGGCACTAAACATGTCAGTTTTAAAATGGTGAATAAACAACTGAAATTGGAACAAGTTTTCCATTTAATGCTTTTCTAAATTTAACGAATAACTCTTATGGGTATATCCTACCAGAAAATCGATATCAAACTTTGAAAGAAACTCTTTCATTTCACGACCCTTTAAATCAAATAATACATTCCTGAATAACCGGTAATGTATATCAAGTAAACTTTGTAAACATTGAAATGATTATGTACTAAACTGGCAATTACATACATAAAATGATTGTGTAGCATGTAATACACACACATGCTAGAATTCTTTTTATATTTAAACACATTAATAACAATTATGTGCAGGGATTTGTGTTACCTCTGAATTTTCTGTATTTTGGGCCAAAGGCCTTTTACTGAATAAATCTATCTGTCTGTCTGTTTGTCTGACTCAATGGCAAATGATCCTTCGAACATGTTTATGATAAGCATTATATAAGATGTGAAAAAAGTAATCCACATCATGTGTCTGTAAACTTATCATATAAATGTTTGTAGTTATTTGTGTGAATTTTCAGATTCACATTCGTTTCTGGAACAAAAAAGCAGCTCACCTTGTGGTGACAACATTAAATTTGAGACAAATTGACTCAATGTTCCTAATTTCAAAAGACAACGTTTACAAAAAATACATGTCCACCATTTGACATGAGAAGTTGTTTATCATATATCAACAATATATGAAGTTATGTTATCATTATGTGCGAAACATCTTTCACTGCACACGAGTATAAGATACAACATTTTAAAGGGCGACTTTACATGTACTTTTCGAATGCTTTACTCGTTTAATATTTTTCTAAAGTATCGGCATAGGAATGTGTACTTTTTTACAAAATTCAAATTCGTCTTTATCAGTATTACATAAATACCCCTCATCTTGCCCCAGGTACCTTTTCACATCTTATAAAATGGATAAAAATATTCCTTAAAGTGTATAACAGTTTTGGGTCTAAGTCATGTAAGTGGTTTGGAGGCATTATATGTATATATGTGGAGGATTTTATAAAAGAAAGTGATGTATTTGATAGATGAAATGATATAAGAAAATATGTTAAAAAAAATAATATGAAGTTAAACGTTTATGAAATCAATATACAACACAGCAGTACTAATACATGTTTATACAAATTACGAAAAACTTTATGTCGAATATACAGAAGCCTCCCCATATACATTAAGTGAGGATGTTGGTCTTCAAAATATAAGATAATCCATACTATTTGTTTATATGAATAGAAACGCTGGGAACTTAATCATACAAGACAATGGTAAGGTAATATATAATCACGGCAAGTTATAAAGAATCAAATACTGAATTCTTCCTAACCTCTGAAATTTAGCTTTGGAAATCCATTTTAGAATATTCCTATGATAAATCCGACTTATTTTCAATCATCATAAGCAAATGAAGTTAATCAAAATCAACATTCATTGAGAGTTTATTGCCCGATGACATCAGATTATGATCGAAAGACGCCGACTGCAGTAATATAATTTGCAATTAAGATGAATTAAAATGATCACAAAACACAATGTCCGTATCTTGGAAATAAACATCTACTCCCGCATTGCACCAGTCTCTACCAATGGATAATAAACTGAGTTGCAAAAGAAACTATATGTTTTTATTTTTGAAATTTTCAAGTTACGTTAATACTTAAAGGAAAATCTTCGTAAGTGCAGTATGTGCCCGAACATAGAAAGTAGTAAACATATAGCCAAAACGCAGTCTACGCCATGGTAACGTTACCACGTCATGAAAATGGTAAAGCATGTTTTCTGGTGGTGCACGGAAATACACGTGCAGAAATTGAGTATAAAAGACACCATCTCAGACGTTTTGAAATCAGCTATCAGAAACACATAAAAGTTATGCCGAGACTCACCCAGGAGCTGAGATAGAGGGTCATTGGAATGGCAAATATGGGCGCTACGCAGGCCCAAATTGCAAGAACGTTTGGTTGCACCCCCCTGACCATTGCAAACTTGTTTCAACGATATAACACAACTGGTGGAACCTAGGACAAACCGAGAAGTGGGAGACCACGTGTCACGAGCCAACGGGAGGACCGCTACATCCGGAATATCCATCTGCATAACCGGTTTAAAACGGCGACGTCAACGGCGGCAACAGCTTTGGGTCGACCCATCAGCAGATGGACAGTGCTTAGAAGATTACGTTCTGCAGGAATCAGAGCCCGGTGTCCACTCCGTGGAATGGCCTTGACCCCGAGGCATCGGCAGAACAGATTGGTCTGGGCACGACGTGTTCTTCGTTGGCAAGTCAGAAAGTGGCAACGAGTGTTGTTTAGTGACGAGAGCAGATTCTGCATGTTTCACAGCGATGGGAGAGAACGGGTTTGCAGACGTCAAGGCGAACGGTTCGCCCCAGTTTGCATTCGTCAGGTTCATCCCTACAACGGACCAAGCTTAATGGTGTGGGGAGGCATTTGCGGTGGTGACAAATATGACTTGGTGATAATCCGTGGAAATTTAAATGCAGCTGAATATCGCAGACAGGTTTTAGAGCCAGTTAGTACCATTTCTTAACAACCAACCTCAAGGAACCCTTTTTCAGCACGACAATGCACGGCCCCATACTGCAAGAGCAACCCAGGATTTTCTTAACCAATGAAACGTCCGTGTGCTTCCTTGGCCAGCATGTTCCCCCGATTTAAATCCAATTGAACATTTATGGGACGAGTTTGGCCGACGACTGCGACTACGCCAACAACCTCCACAAAACATACAGGAACTCCAACAGGCCTTGATGGAAGAATGGCGTCGTATCCCTGCTAACGTCCTCCGACGTCTGACAACTTCCATGAGACGACGTGTACAAGCATGCATTAATGCTGCAGGAGGTCACATGAGATATTGATTTATTAATTTATCACTGACTTTAACAAATGATGACATGTTTATGTTGTTGTTATTTTTCTCACTGTGGGAAAGTGTCAATTTTTTTACCCCACACATTTTTGGTGCGTTATAATTTTAAAACCGCTATAGTCAGGAGCATAAAATGTACACTGTTTGAAAGGGCTTTGGTTAACAAATAACTCACACAAAAATTAGTTCACATACTTGCAATATTCTGTCTTTTATTCAAGATTGAAGTGGACCTATAGTTTCTTTTGCTACTCAGTTTATTAACCTTACTGCCAACCAGTCAAAAATCCTGTTTTGAGTGCAGCGCTTTTCGGCGAAAAGTTGCATTCTCATATTAATTCTCTCTCTGACTATCGCGATCCGTTGCAGCAGACAGCAGACAGCAGACAGCAGGCCTATCATAGCAAGTCATTGGGATTGGCGTAAGAATGGGCCATGCGATGGAAGATGGGTTATTAAGGTCGTCGATGACAGCCAATTCTGGCTGTGTGTTAATGAATAGGTTTGTTTTTCTCTTTGCCCTTTTCTCTGATCACGAAGTAATTCTTTTACAGCAGCTTAACCAATCTCAGTGAAATCAGATTGAAACCTATCCCTTGTACTTCGCTGCCTTTCTTGATCTGACCACGGCTCTTAGGGAGCCGAGCCGTTTCAGACGGCCTTAACCGTGACCGTTCACCCTCAATTATTTCAACCAATCACAGGATCGCGTACATATCGCTTTTGTCAAACCATCAAAGTTACCGCGAAATTTGGAAATGAGGAACGCTCTGAAAAATGATTTGCCAAGTTTTTAATAGATTGCATAAAGAATTAATACAGGAACCCACCACTTCTGCATACTTTCTGAGTTTTAATTATGTAACTTTATGTCATTTATTATTTATACAACGGCAAATATTTCTTTTAATGCCACAGTTGATTTATTTATCTTCCCCATTACAGAGAAATTATTACTTTGAAATTAACAAATATAAATAAATTCCTAAAGATCCTTTGCCAAAATGATTGTCGACCTATATTTGAGATAAATACTTTGTAGGCCTATTCATTAATATGTCGTAGTTTTGTTTTGGTAAATTTCTTTTCGACTTTAACTTTCTAAATTTCTAAAAACAGTTTTGACATAAGAAGTTGTTTCGAAGAAACAGTCAAACAGTCACATATTGTCACGATTGTAAATCTACCTCACTATCTCCCTCGGGATCGCAGACGTAGTTTAATTTCAACCAAACATGAGCGGATTCGTCAACAACAAACACGACTATTTTGCGTTCAATACAGCTTGGCTTTTCTCGGATTCATTCCGAAAAAGCTCGTATTCCGAGATACAAAGGTTAGATATGATGTTTTGTATTTCAGTTCAACAGTTGCTGATGTCTTTCCAGCTTTGATTCTTATTTGCTGACACAGCAATTGCCCAACCACGTGAATTTGTTTGTGTAATTGTGATCGATCGGATGAAGATGGAGACTTAACGAAAATTAACCGGGTGCAATGATAAAGTGACCCTGCAAAACATTAACTTTTTGGCGAATGGCACCTGGCATGGAGGTCTTTTTTCCTAGCGTAAGCAAAACCTCAGGAAATCTTTTTTAATGCCATTAGTGTCATGATCGTGTTTAAGCGCCCGTTCAACATATATATCTCGAGAAAGGTTGATAACGGTGAAGGTGAAAATGTGAGTGGTCGTCCAAGATGGGATGCGTACAATGTAATGAAAACACCATAATGCAATGGAAAATTCACAGATTGCCGTTGCATGGGAATGTTTTGATAAGTTAATCATTTGATAATTCAGCATCTAAATTTGGGATCATAATTAATGTATACCTTATATATAAAAGAAAAGAAAAGTTACATATTATTGACGATCCATTACGTACCCTTTTTAACTTCATGTGGTAAATACTCGTTACTTTGCCGATGGCAATATTCGGGGGTTTTAGTGTATTGTTCAATCGAACATCAACGTGCAGAGACAATGTTAGTAGACATATGCATTAAGTTGGAAAGGACAAGTAGTCTCATGCTGTGAATGCTGAAATTCAATTTAAAAGTCAGTTTTTAAAAAGGACTGTCACCTCTTTGATGTATTTCTAAACGGAAGGTCTGAAAATGAATTTAGTTCCTTTCTTTAGTCAAATTGAAATAGACATTTTGAGTCACATATAGAAAAAAACTTGACATGTGTTTATCTCAATCTACCGACTTTGATTACTTACACTGCATATTTCAAAGGAATGAAAATGCTTTTAAACATTATGTAAATATTCCTGCTAGAGGAGAAAAGATAATTGATACGGAAAGATGTTGTCATAAATATAATGTTTATAATTTGCCTTTGTAGGTTTTTTAAACAACATCAATATATATATATATATATATATATATATATATATATATATATATATATATATCTTCCACTAAGAGTAAGTACCTGTATATGAATGCAATTTATTTGCACATTGTGAAAGTTATTCCACTTAGTGTGTGAATCAATGTGTGGAAAGTTTCGATTGTGTACTTTTGTTCTATAAAAATCATTCACAATGATGGTTTTTTTATTGCTTGATGTATGACCAGGAACACACCAATGACATCAAATCACAGAAGTAAGTACATGTCATACACTCCAATAATCGTTCTAACGGTAGTTAAAAGTGGCATACCCATCCTTTTGTACCTTGTACGTCATCCACGCTTTTCCATCTATTTATTCTGTAGAATCTGTCAGGTCATAATCTGCCTGAAAAACATACCTCTCCACCAAATAACCTTTAATCTAGAGTTTTTAGTAGCGTGTTACTGAGTACACATTAAAAACATGGCAATCATATTTATCATCTGATTATTTTAGGAAGGCCTAGGCTTCTATGTGTCATGATGAAGTTGTAATTGCCCTCGTAAAGGACATACATTTAACATAACATAGCAATCGTGTCATATGATTTACAACATAAATCACAGGTTCCTACTTGTAGGTATTTTAACTTCTGGAGAAAGCTTTAAGGAGAAAAGGCAGTAGCTGTCATTAGTATACATCGACTATTAAAGAGTGCTATCACATTCAATGAGTCCATAAATCGCTCTTTCACCTTGTAAACGTTAGAATTCAACAAGTTCCTGCTCACTAGCCAGTTACATAGCCACTACGCATTTCCGACTTGTTGAGGTTATCATGATCACTGTTTAAGCATATATATATAAAATACTTCACATAGTCGTTTGCAGAATCATTTTAATCCGATACTAGTATTTCGTCAATAGCATTGACTCATCAGGGATGAAACGATATGATCGTTAACATCGCATTACAAGCGTTTTTATAACAAAATATACGTACACTGTACAAGGATATATTGTAAATTATGCTAAACAGGTGACATCATGGTTCTTCCTTGTTGGTCTTCTGATTGACACAATCACTCTCTGAGTTTACCCCTGGAGCAATATGTTAATGTGACATAATCTCTTTTGTTTTTAAATAGCTTAATTGTAGTTAGAGATATATGTCAGTGATTTAAGGGTAATCATCTCATTGTTTATTAAGTGAGGGTCTATAGGTGTCAATGAAGGACTCTTCAAGTCGTAAAAGTGCACTTGAGACACTGCCCATGTTAGATTTATGGAATAATTTATAGAAAGGAAATATTTTGAAATCATCATTTGCACAAGCAGAAGCGGTATCTGATATCGTTATTGTGTTGTCTGTGTAAGGTTACCCTGTTTCTTAGGCATTTAGTTTTACCAATATAGGATTTTTTACACTTAGGGCACATTATTGCATAAATGACATTTTTTGAATTGCACATGATTCTGCAAACGACTATGTGAAGTATGTTATATTTAATCTAAATGTGACCTTGCGTTTGAACCAATTCAACTTTTCATGATTTCTCACGTGAAGGAAAGTTATATATAAGAAAGAGTAAACATCGGATGTTCTGACTGAATCAATCTTGTTTAATACAACACGATGAATTCATTTTGACCAGTGTATCGGTCTTTCCAAGTATGTTTGACAAATGGAAGTATACATCCATTTCGTCGCCCTAGAAACAGAAGGTTCTATCTCCATTTTACAAAGTTTTGAGATATAGCTGTTTGAAAGTTTGACACTTAAGCTTTCTTGTTTTATATAGGACCTAGAAATACACAATGTTTTTAAAAAAGTACTTAGGGTTTAAGATATGGACTTTAAATTGTTATTTAATCATGAAGAAAGACTTCTAATTAACAAAAACGAGATAACAATCAATTTTCACGAAAAGTGGACATAGAACATTCTGTTTCTCAGGCGACGATTTGTCAAACATACTTGAAAAGCTGCATCAAGGAAGGTTGTGCAACTATATAAGCTGTGATGTGTTTGGTTGACGGAAATGAAACCAATTATTTGATGTTGTCCCGTCAGAAGTGACTAATGAATGTAACGTAACATATTCTCTTGTTTTCACTCCCACAGTTAAACCGAAAGTAACCCGTTTATGTGACCATGTGTCAAAACAGTAAAAACCACATTCTTATTTTTCGCTGTCAAACCTCAAATTAGTGAACGATAGCGTCTAACGTTGTCTATATCGTTCCTCCTCAAGTCGATGAGGTAAAGCTTACTCCAAACTGAAGTAAATACGTATACGTATCCTGAGCATTCAACTGTAACTAAAACAGTTCTCTTATTTTATGTTATCATGAAATATTCGATATTGACGCTACTCCAGTAGGTTATCAGATGAGAAATAGTTTATTGTCTGAAAAATCATATGTGACGATATTGAGTGTAAATAAAAAACATACATGAAATTATGCCTTGTGACTTTTACGTCAGACTTGAAATTCTTGTGTAAACATTGCTATTTGAATTGTTTCACTTATTTAAATGGCAAATACTTACACCAATGACTACATACTTTTGAATCTGACAAGCTATATCTCCCTGTCTATCCAAACAATCTATAACAAACCCATCATACATTCCGTGCATTTGAATTGTCCAATTGTGGCATTTCTAAGTCCAGTTTACATATCAATGCCTCATTCATAGCTTGCCATTTTTATTATTTTTTCCCATATAGTGAGGACATATTTGCGCTCTGTCACTGGTTTTTAAATTATGGTAAAATGTATCATGGTATATTCTCCTGTCAATGTGCATTCTTTTATTATTCGACAAAATGACACTTTGTAAACAGTTTTCTCTCTTACAGTAACATATTTTAAGATATTCCATCTGTGATTTGGTTGAACAGTGCTCATCCTAAATCATGAGTGAATCTCATCTTCTATATGTTGTCGACGATCATACTATTGATTTCGCTCTTCATGAAAATGGATGTTTTTGTCATTCTCTAGCGACAAACTGGCATCTTCCTGTAACTGTCCCGTACTAATTCATCACTCACACTAGTCGAGTGTTGATTTCGCCCACATAAGCCAGTACAAAGGACACGGCTGACTCTGATCCCCCTGTTAAACTGTGACTTGAGATGTACATGATTCTGTTTTTATGAGATGATAAATGGTGTAGATTTAGATCATTGTAAGCTTATCATCAGTCATTGACTGGTGGACTTCCCAAATTACTTCATTTCAGTAGATTATCGCATTTCCAGCATACGTTTTCTATTACCACATTGGGCAATAGTTGGCTGTCCAAAACGTTTAGTGCTGTATAGGATAGAAACATCTAGTTTAGCGTATAACCGTGAATAAGCTTGAGATTGTGGAATCAAATTCATTATCAAACCAATAAATGTTCACATCCCAGTACATAATTAGAAAGAGTTTGATACAGAAAAAGATCAAAGAAACGAGGAAATATAGAATGGAGGAAATGAATACATTGTATAAACATTTATCACATCAATGAAATCATGATATGAAGTCTAATGTTTTGGTTTGAAATACCTGCTCGAGACAGCATTTCAAATTATATAATATGGTGTATTGTTTTTCTAGCATATCTGTATGTATACCATAATCGTAATTACCTTAAGTGGCACAAATAAAACGCCAAAAAGGTAATTGTAATGTTATCCAGGCCACAATTATTATTATCCTACATATACAATGCTCTGTGAACAGAAGACACAAGCAAATTAACTACTTTCGTTTTTCAAACAGAGACATGACTAAAAAAAACGATGTAAATCTCAACTCATCGGAAAATCAAGCTCATCGTTTTTTAGATAAACTGGAAAAATGAATTCATCGAATGTGGACAATAAACATTGTATTCAAAGAATCAAGCCACACATTTTGATTGCACGTTATGAGAAATAAATGTTTACGTACTTTTTGAAAAAAACCCAATATGTTTAGGATCACATGTTCCTGTTGGATCTTTTGACACAGGACCTTGATAGACAATTTCTTTAGTACACCAGAGTGCATCAAAACAAATTGTTTGTGAGTAACGCTTTATTTCTACTTGATGGCTCAAGGTTGACAAATAGATGTGTGTGCATTGTTATCTCTGATTTTGTCATAAGTTATAAATATGCAGTGTACTTTGAAAACTACTATATGGTGCATGTAATTCTATTTGTTAAAAATTTATATCTCATTGAAATGAGAACTAATTGCCGATGCCATTGTAAGACGCAATCAAATGGGATGACTGTAAAGGTAGCTGTGTTTGATAGTTAATTTCGATGGCTGTATTTTCATAAACTTTCATGTGAAAAAGAAACGTAATAGTTTATTGTGTCAGTAGATATGCAGATGAGTTAAATAATAATTAATTTAGACGTGTCTTCTGTATGTAAACAATGTATTTGAAATAAGAATGTAATGCTGCTGTCGATTTTTATTGTCATTGGCTATATATTGATAAACTAATAAAAATGCATCTCTTTCATATCTCAATTCTTACCACCGTAGCTCTCCTAATGACCTTTCATGGGTTGTGTTGGTGATGACTAATTTAAGGGGCGAGACGTCTTTATGGGACTAACTAAGCAACAAAGTATTTTATTTATTGTATATTCGGAAATGACCAAAGATAATATAGCAGTTTATTTCAGTTTTATAGTTTTTCAAAATCTCTAATTTGCCTTTGCATTGCCATTGATTTAAGATTCCCAGTAGCTTATAGTTTTTGTGTTTCATGATAGGATTAATAAATCAAAACTATTGCTAGAGCGTCAGGATAAATTGGTTTTGCAGGATTTACACTTGATCTTTATTCTAAAGGAGCTTTGAAGTTAAATTTTGACTTATTGTATGGAGGATAATGGAGAGAGGAAATGTCAGTGCGATCTGATGTCAGTGTGATATGATTCTTCCATTTTGTATAAATACATATTGTTATTTGAAACCTCATTTTTATGGAAAACTTAAAGTGTTTTATAGATTATCGACGTCTTTAATGTACTGAAAGCGACGTTTCGGTATAGCTTCTTAATTATTCCGTTTTCAAGCAATCAAAATGGTAAAAGAAACTATACCGAAGCGTCGCTTCAGTACAATAAGGAAGTTGATAATTAATCAAATTTTTTGTCTTCCTTAGTGTTAGATGTGAAAAGTAGAATACACAATTGTTTTCAGGATCTGTCAATGATTTATTCACCGATACACGGTAGATTATTAATTTTACCCTTAATCATACTAAAAATCAAGACTTCCCAACCCAAATCATTTTACAGTTGTGAACAGCGATTTCTCGTGTTAAATGACACACATGACTTACATTATTAATTTTGGCTAAATCATGATCTAAACTGTTTGATACCTAAGACACTAAGATAATCACAATAAAGATATTGTAATTTAATCTGGGCCACTAGATTCGTTAAGGTTATGAACTTAATATGCGATATCAATTGCACTCTTTGATATGTTGAGTTTTCCTCAATTTCAAATTGATAAACAATTGGTCAATATGCCTTTAAAAAGCTCCAAATTTATCTACAGTGCATAATGATTCTTAAAATGGCTATTTTCGAAGATTTGTTCTTTAGGAAAACTCTATTGATGAATGATCGCATATAGTTGTATCTAAACTACCTTAAAATACGAAATAATTTTGAATGTATTAATTTGCAATATGAATCTTGCTCACGGACTGAGATTGATTGTTTGTCCTTGGAGGCATTGCTTCTTCAATCGATTAAGAAAAATTAGTCGGTCAAAAAGACCTGTTGCTGTCATAAATTAGATATGTTTCTTTTTAGAAATTGATCACTTTTACAATGTCGTATGTATGCAAAGATACTTTTATTCTTTTGTCAACATCTTTCATTATAAAAGCAGTGCTATCATATGATTTTAAACAATACGAAGTTTGATTTCAGATTTTAATATTTGTTATCATTGTTGAATTTCTATCAAGATAAAAGTATACATTGACCTTAACATATATTCATTTCGATTAAAAGACATGTTTCTCTTTTGCTATGAAAGATATTTGGGTGACTCGAGTCTGTACATTTCTTTCTTTCATTTGTTTCTTGCATTATCTGACGCAGCAAACATTTTGTATCACTCTTTATTTGTTAATCCTTATGCTCATATTTTAATAATTTTGTGTTACATCAATATATCTTAAATTGTTATTCTTATCACTCATAATTCATAAAAATATATCTCTTTAGTATCTCAATTCTTACCACGGTAGCTCTCCCAATGACCTTTCATGGGTTGTGTTGGTGATGACTAATTTAAGGGGCGAGACGTCTTTATGGGAATAACTAAGAAACATAGTATATTATTTATTGTATATTCGGAAATGACCGAAGATGATATAGCAGTTTATTTCAGTTTTATAGTTTTTCAAAATCTCTAATTTGCCTTTGCATTGCCATTGATTTAAGATTCCAGTAGCTTATAGTTTTTGTGTTTCATGATAGTTTTGCTAAATCAAAACTGTTTCTATAGCGTTAGGGTGAATTAGTTTTGCAGGATTTACACTTGATCTTTATTCTAAAGGAGCTTTGAATTAAAATTTGACTTATTGTATGGAGGATAATGGAGAGAGGAAATGTCAGTGTGATCTGATGTCATTGTGATCTGATTCTTCATTTAAGAAACTCCACATTTGCTTCTGTAGGTATATTCTGGAACGTGATTGCCTTTTGAGATGAATTCAAGTTTCAATGATTACAACCGTTATGTGAAAAAGGGGAATTGTGCGATGATATGAAGAGTGATATGATAAGTGTGATATGATTCTTCCATTTTGTATAAATACATATGGTTATTTGAAACCTCATTTTTATGGAAAACTTAAAGTGTTCAATCAGTAGCATGTACTATGGAATGGTTAAAATTCATCCTTTATTTTTCTTGACATTTTATTCTTTGTTCAACGGTCATCGTACTTTTTTAAACACGTATCGTATGCAATCAATTATTATATGCTGTTATGATATTATCAATGGTTTCAATTAGTGTAACATGAACTGTTTGAGTGGCATTCTGGACGTCGTCAGTATAAGGACGACAAGGAATTTTATGGATTGTCAATTTCTTTAGTGTACTGAAAGCGACGATTCGGTATAGCTTCTTATACCGTTTTCAAGCAATCAAAATGAAGAAGAAGCTATACCGAAGCGTCGCTTCAGTACAATAAGGAAAATGATAATCAATAAAATTCCTTGTTTTCCTTAGTGTAAGATGTTGATTTACTCATATGTGAAAAGATGAATATACAATTGTTTTCAGGATCTGTCAATGATTCATTCACCTTTACACGGTAGATTATAAATCTTACCCTTAATCATACTGAAATCAAATCTCCGAAATCCCAAATCATTTTACAGTTGTGAACAGAGATTTTTCGTGTTAAATGACACACCTGACTATCATTATTAATTTTGGCTAAATCATGATCTTAACTGTTTAATATCTAAGGCATTAAGATAATCACAATAAAGATATTGTAATTCAATCTGGGCCACTAGATTCGTTAAGGTTATGAACTTAATATGCGATATCAATTGCACTCTTTGATATGTTGAGTTTTCCTCAATTTCAAATTGAAAACAATTGGTCAACATGCCTTTAAAAAGCTCTATGGATATGGAGCTCTAAATGTCATTGTTATCTTAAAACATGGCTGATTTTGAAATTTATTCTTTTACAAAACTTTAATAATGAAGGATCGCATATTGTTGTATCTCAAAGACCTTAAAATACGAAATAACTTTGAAAGTATTAATTTGCAATATGAATCTTGCTAACGAACTGAGATTGATTGTTTGTCCTTGGAGGCATTGCTTCTGCAATCGACTAAGAAAAAAGGCGGTCACAAAGACCCGTTACTGTCATTAATTAGATATGTTTCTTACTAGACATTAATCCTTTTTACAATGTCGTATGCATGCAAGGATCCATTTATTCTGTTGTCAACGTCTTTCAATATAAATTCAGTGCTGAGCGTTCATTACCATATGATTTAAAACAGAATGATCTCCAAGTTTGATTTCAGATGTTTGATACTTGTAATCATTGTTGAATCACTGTCATCGTACCACCGTATCCTAGTTCAAACATCATGTATTTTGAGATGTCTTTGAGGCATGGTAGCATTGCGAAAAAGTAACTGATAATGTTGTATTTCCTATTCATAAGTCTAGATCCATTGTTCCACAGCGCAGTCGCAGTTCATACCAAACAGTTAACCGTAACAGTTTTAGCAGGTTATTGAAGTGTCTTGGGGTCAAAATTTCGAAAACACTTATTTATATTTCTCTCTACAAATTGCTTTCAAAGTGATTAACTGTTTTTAACCCAAATCATGTTTGTTCCTTTGCATTCAGTCAATGTGATCGTGTTGATTTTTTTCTCAGAGAGTCGATATGGAATAATTTTTCGAAAATATGACCCCCATTGTCTATTTTATCAGGCTAAAAATAAATGTTTGCGCAAGAGATTAGACGTTTCCTAAATAAGTTAGAGAATGGCTATGTATTGACAATGGGTATTCCTTTGTCAGTTTTGCTGATGTTATTTTATTGACGTCCAAAGAAAACTTAAATTACATGATATTTGAACTAAGATAAAGTAGTAAGTGTAAGTTTATGGTTGATAACTAACACCTTGTTTTTCTTTCATATGGCATTATCTAACGTAATTATTAAGTATCAAATGAAGTGTGGAGGAAATAAGTATACAACGCAAAGCATTAGCTCTTGTTATTTGTCGATGCGATTGAGAAATCGAAAAGAGAAAATAGTGCACGAAAGTTTGCAGCAGAATATGGCGTTAACAACATTCTGAAACGGAAAGCCAAACTTTTTTGAAAATTTGAGGAAAATGGTACAAAACACAGGAAAAAGAAGTATAAATATTGGTAGTGAATTGGTACGAATGAATTAAGCTAACATAGTTAAAAATATGATATCTCAATTTATGTTAGTTGTTTTTAGTACAACTTTATATAGAACATCATACCTTGCTAGAAATCTTCCTATATATAAACGCCTATTTTGATTGTTACGATGGCGTTTTTGACTGTATATAGACTAACTTTACTTACCCAAGTATACATTGATACCCGAAAATAAGCTGTTAAACTCTTCTTCAAACTTTGTTACAGTTGAATGAACAGTCCCTTTATATACGAATTGGAAGACCCATGATCGTCAAGTGTTGACGCTAATGATAGACCCAATCTAACAGTAAACTATAATTTGTGGATAAACTAGTTCTACACATAACACTAAATGATGGATTACTGTTTCTGACATTACTGTTATTACTAGAACAGATAATATTCTACGAGATCATACAATGTTCATTTCCAACGTCTGTTTGAATCTATATGAGGTATTTTAAGACCTTGAGTAGGCTATATTTTGAGACGGCTAACCACACATTTTTGTAAATGGTAAAAAATCAGAATAAGTTTGGCGAGTTAGTGCGTCAATTCGTGATCTTGCTTTCGATTTCTTGGATAAAGAATTGCAAGAATGGGTCTGAATAACACTTCATGTCAAGATGTTATGGTTCAAGATGAATGCACTTCTACAATTAATGTTTGAACGTTCTATTAGCTTGGTTCAAGCAAGCTAAGAAGCTAGTTCATTTTCAACTTTTACAATAACTCATGTCATCATCATATAATGTACTGATGATTTTCAATCAAGACAAATGCAGATGTCCTTTTTAAATAAATAATAATGTTTTTATTCTTCCTAGTAGCCTTAAACAGTTTCTACGACTTAAGGTTTACTGACTACATGCAAATAAAACAGCTTGCTCTGACAGAATAATTGACTTTTCCAAATTAAAATCTCCCGCAGACATTTAAAGAATAAATAAACATGTTTTTGTTCTGCGCAAATCAATACCAATAAAAATAAACTAATAAAAAGATAAAAAATGTATGTATGTATGTATGTATGTATGTATGTATGTATGTATGTATGTATGTATGTATGTATGTATGTATGTATGTATGTATGTATGTATTTTCTGTTGAAAACTTGCATTATCCTTTTTGATAAGATTACTACCTGATATTTAGATGTGAAGTCTTGATGATTGGCTAAGTGTATAAAACTACATTCTAAAACTAATTGTAAGTACCATCCGTCAACACGTTTTGAATGCACCATTGCTTCTTTTCTATCATGTAAGATTGAATATGATAATAAATAATTCGTATACTCAATTGAACTGCAGAAAAATTAACATGTAAGACGAAATTGCTGATTAAGAGTACAGTGACTATTGAACTGAAGTTTTTGGATGACTTGTCAGTGACATGGAATGCATTATTAATGTATAAATACTCATTGATAAAAATATTTTAAACCTAGAAGCTTAAAATCACTTTGCTAAAGGAACAAACTTCATTATGAACACTGATTTTTGAATGGAATAACCTGAATAAAATCAGAACAGAACTGACTCATATCACGAAAGAAACTAAGAATATCTTTGCTTCATAGGATTCTTATTTACTCTATCTATTTATCTCTACTTTGATCGATTCGCAGCCAATGAGTAGGCAATATATAACATCACATTTTAGTGAATGGAAGTAACTCAGGATTAGATGGTGAATTAGTGCATCGGATCGAGATTTTGCGTTACACTTCTGGGAAACAAACCGCATAAAAAGGTCTCGATAACACTCAAAAGATTTAAACATTGTGCTTCAATCATCAAAGCTTAAACCTCTTAAAAGCTTAGATAATAATTCAATTCTTAAATTTTTTATTTTGTTTTAATTCAATATAAAACTCATGACAGATAATAATCTATGAAATGAATCTTTCATAACATGGAGAGTAAAATTCGAATAACGACATGTCAAATGTCATTTAGTATATATTAGTATTCTGTATACATTTCTGGAGATGATGTTTGAAGACACTTCCAAAAATGAATGTGATGTCAACTATCTTATTCAAACAAGCTTAAATTCTTACTATTAAAATGTTTAAAAGATATGGTCCACATTGACATTTGCCGCCTCTAGCATATTAAGAAAAAAAACCCTTCAATGTTACATCACCCATGTGTTGACAACATTCATGATTGAACTTGAGTTATTTTGATTTTTGAGTCTATAGTTACAAAGACAATATAATAAGTTAAAAATCGTTTTAATTTCCTTTGTTATTGATGGTTTTTATTGTCTCATAGAACGAAAAGGACTGCATGAAGTGTCGGTGCAATTATGTAAAGTTGCGTTTTCAGACAGTGAGTCTTTCCTTTTAATATTATTATTGAAATTTTGATATTTTATAAACCGACGTTGCGTGACCATAATTTGGCATTGTATGTGATTTACATTTGAAAAGTAAAGATGAATTGAAAGGGGAAGATGAATGTTTTGAATTGCAGTCTGCCAAATGAGTTAAAGTATACTGTTCCCTAAAACCTTCAATGTCCACAAAACTGAAATGACGTTGCAGACGACAATGACCTTTTGATAATCTGATTCACCCAAAAGAAAAAAAAACAATCAGTTGACTCTCTCTGCGCAAAACATTCGAAAACAAAGTTTAGATTATTTGAAGTCAGAGCAAACATCAATTACATCCGAAGAAGACGAGTCAGAGGATGGAATATGTGTGGGCTATAAAGAGCATTATCCCATGCCTTTAAAATATTGTTTACATGAACATGTTACATCAGCGTGAGATTATTTTCAGAACTGAGCAATTACACGATGAAAAGAAGATACAAAACAAGAGTAAAAAGACGAGAGTAAAAATCAATTTGTTTAAAATATAGAATGTTCAGAGGATGGACTATGTGTGGGCTATGAATGGCTTTCACTAAGTATTACAATTATCCAAAGCCCTTAAAATCTTACTTAAATACTTACTTAAAATTAGCAGATATAGTATTTAAAGGTCATATTTCCTTTCTTAAGAGTTATAATAACTGTTACAGCTATTGCTAATGGTAACAATAATCAATCACAATTTGAGAAATGACGGATTTACAAATGTACATGTTAATTATAATCATTTCAAGTGTAAAATACGTTCTCTAAGAACTGTATTGACCGTTGATTACCAGAATACCAGAGATTAAGCAGGAGGACATTGTAGTTTCAGACTTTAATCTAAAACATATTTGAGTCC
Organism: Phorcus lineatus; assembly: GCA_921293015.1. Classification (NCBI taxonomy): domain Eukaryota; kingdom Metazoa; phylum Mollusca; class Gastropoda; order Trochida; family Trochidae; genus Phorcus; species Phorcus lineatus. The sequence continues at coordinate 76,697,985 of OV121081.1, read as the reverse complement.
TATTTGAAACGTCAATGAGTCTGTACAGATCGTGTTATACGTTGCAGTTTTGGGAATTCAATAGTAATGCTCGTGTTATCAACATTCTGCTTTGCATTAAGTCGATGTCATAATTTGTATTTCATTAACATCTTAATGGATCTCCCTTAAATAAAGTTTTAAAATAATTTACCATTATCAGTATTGTATTGTCTCATCACGTCAAAGTAATCATATCAATTAAAATAAGTTCAATAATAATCCAAACATCGAAGCGATTGTATTTTCGAATCTTAATCTCTGAATATTTTATTTTACCCCTGAGAAAATGCTTTGTAAATTCTTTAAACAAATAAATGCTAGGCACAATTTATAGCAAATGAAAATGGTGCACCAAGTAAATGCGCACATTGGTACGTCTCGAAAACGTAATCTTGAATCTCTGCATTCATCAAACAATAATATTTCTGTGTGAATAATGTCAGTAACTATCACACTGGCCCGTCAGATGGATACGAGAGACGACAGTGCAAATAAATCTGTCATAAGTCAGTCTCAACGACAGTTGACAGAGTTCAATTGATGATACTAAACATACCAAAAACCAATATAATTTGCAAAGAAATTAATTCTAATGCATCTGCCAATCCCAAAAACATTGAACTATCCAGACTTTACGTTGATTTAACAAGTGCAATACTTTCAAGAATAAATGAAAACATTTATCAACACATTTGTCATAGGCTGTTTTGTAAGAGTTCTCGAAACTACTGACTAAGCAAAAAACTCTCGTCATGTGTAAATGTGTTAATTATCAAGTCGCATAAATGTAAATGTAGCAAATTCTATGTAATTATGTTGATTATCTGAAACAAGTTCTATGAAAACATTTTGCAATATTTCTATATATTGTTGTTTTTGTTTTAGTTGCTCTATCTTTGTTAAATTTATACTGAAGATCTGTATTAGATGAGAAGCAAATTTTCTCTTGGGGTACTAAAACCATCATCTTAATATATATTTATAGGTTCAGTCTAGAAAAGACAGATATTTAGTTTGTGAAGAACATACCTATTTATTAAGACACGAGAAATTATATTTGGTCATAGTATCCGTCTTTATGAAAACTACAGTGAACTCCTGTTTATTATATAGAGGATACTTAACTTCCTTCAATTTAATACTATTTTTATTAAACGAGTTCATGAATTAGGTTGGAACGAACGAAAGCGAGTTTGACATCAATTCATTCTCGAGATTTATAAACTGGCATTATTATAAGAAAGGACACTTTGTATTCTGTTTATTACTCGCCCTCTCAAATCAAGCATAACTGTCAAAAGTGTGCGGAAACTCATATTTCCTCGACATGGCCACCATTGTGACGGCGGTGCTAACATTATGACGTTAAACTACCCACTATTGTGACGTCATACGTGCTGGGGTATTACACTAGTTTAATATTGCCCTATAAATCTTACACTGCAGTAACCTACACGGGCGCTTATTACTCTCTCATTTCGATTTTGCAGTGTAATAATTATACGGCCGTATTAAAGTTGTGTTATACCGCCGCACCTATGTACCTAATAGTGTATAATTGTGACATCACAATGTAAGCACGGCAACGTCACTTTCACAGGCATGTCGCGGATATATTAGTTTTGAAATACCTTTAGCAAATATGCTTGATATAAGTGGGCGGGTACGTAATGAACAGAATACTAAGAATCCGTTCAATTAATACTTTTTGTACTCAAACCAGTGATCTGGTATCTATATATTACGCGTGCCAATCACAGATAAATTTCATCTTTCAGTTTGATTGTGAAGTGTATAGGAGTCTTCTTTCCATTTACATGCAACAATAACAGTCGGCTATATCTTTATTATCTGTAGTGTGAACGTACAAATATATTACAAAATTCATTTGCAATGTACTTTCCATTTATTCAGTTTGTGCTGGTCAGTAAGTTGGTCTATTGATTTTATGGCAGGTCCTGACTTGTACTGGATAACTGCTATTAAATGATCTAAAGAAGATGAACTAATTTTGGTTGTAATGTAGGTCGTCATTTAATTGATTTCAGAAGAGCTAAAGACAATCAAAGAATGATTTTGTGCTGGAGGATATATGCCTAAGCATAACTGACACGGATATGAAATCTCATTTGCTAGTGTGTAGTGTGCCATGTGTAACAAAACAGTTCATTAGTTGCCGCATTGCTCAGTACAGCTTGAGAAAGACAATACGTACTTCCATACGTTTTGTAAGAGAAAATAGAATGTTGACATACGTTTTTATCATCGTATCATGTACGTACCTTACCATGTTTTGTTTTATATAATGTCAATGGAGTCTCATGTGTTTTTCAGATGGCTGGTTTCAAATCTGACTGCCACTTACCAGACCTTCTAGATTGGAGGCGAGATTTCCAAGTTAGAATGCTACATGATACAAATTCAATTACTGTTTCTCCATTGAACAGTCAGTCCATAGATTGCACACTGATGAGATACCAAAATTTAAAGGACACCACGTATCAAATTATGAAAGAATTGATTGTTTGGGATTGAACGTTCGATATCTGTTACTTGAACTTTTTAAACTCTTGAAATATTAAGAATGAGGTAATTTCACAAGCGAATCATGTAATAAATTTGATTTCAGAGGTATCCTGAGTAAAAAGAGAACAAGATGAGTGCTAGATATTTAAAATCATTATATGATATGTGGCAATAAACAAAAATAATACATAACATAAATTGATAGATTTTCACGAAACAACAACACAATTTAAAACATTGAAACTGTCTATCTAAAGAATCATATTGAATTCATATGAACATCTTCAGAAGTATGGGTTCAATGCATTGAGATAAGCAAATCATGAGGCTCAGTCGATTGGTTCTGCAAACAAAGGCAAATATAACCAGTGCTGGATGATTTGTGAAGAATGTTTATGTGTAGCAAGTGTTTAATTTTCACTTTCGACTTTTGAGCCAATCAGTCAGTTTGGGTCAGTGACCTCTTTCAATGATCTCGTATCATGCCATCTCATTGAGGAATTGTTTAAAGATAATGCTGATATGCTCTGCTTTCAATACCAAATCCCTTGCTGTATAGTCCGAGGGTTCATACGTGAAGGGTAAAGGATAGGGATAGGGATAGGGATAGGGATAGGACACTTAGGATTACCGGGGATCTTCATCTACCCGGAGGGGCGGGATTGCGCAGTGGTCAGCAGGGTTCGAATCACGGCGATTTTATTGCTACAAACAACTGTTCTACATGCAATAAAGTTTGGGTGAATTTCAGCGCAGTACCACCGTTAGTTCCAGCCGATGCTTGCAGGTTTCACCGTAATCCATATCCACCATAGTGTTGAGGGCTTTCTACCTGCAATGAGACTAGGAGCCGTGATAAAAGTAAAATACTCTTGAGAGTAGCGTTAATCCCCAATAACCTCATCTCACATAATCTATCATGAAAGTTCCTGTTATGATTTCTTCACAAAAGTTATCAATAGACAAAAACAATCTGTTTCCCCCTAAATCAGGGAAAGAAATAGAAACTCTGATAGATTTTCTTTTTTAATATTTTATATTTTTGATAGAAATGATAATTTTTACTCTTAACTATACAAACCTGTTATTCTTTATACGTAAACATTAAGCACACGTTATATATCAATAACAAAAGAAGACACTATCGCATTCAAAAGAGTTTGCAACATGATACAGAATCCGTCTGAATAATCAAATAGACGAAGTAAAGGAACTTCGAATATAAATACTCATGGATCAATGCCAGGTTTTAGTAACAGACAAATTCTATTTCGAAACGTGAATGCGCATTGAAGTTGTTGAGTCTTCTCCGGTAACCTTACGACGGCTTGAGTATGCAGCATTTTTTAAAAAGTTCTCTATTTCAAATGAATTTAGTTACTGTGAAACCCAACAACATATTTTGTCTTCAAATCACTGAAAACTACCTCCTGGTTTATTTCCACTTGCAGAATATTTAAGGTAAAAGTAAAAACGTTTAATGTTTTTATGTTATTAGGTACGGAGGCCAAAACATTTCATGATTAGATATATTTGTTCGAAAGGTCGTTTGGTGCTATATGTGTGAATGTTGCCTTGAAAATCTCTTTTATCATATCAGAATATGATAACCGGTTTACGACGATTTACAAGCCGACAGGGTCAATTTTAATACCCATAAGCGGTAAAGATGTGAACTATTTCGAACAATGATTATACAGCTTTATTCTTTATATATAAATTCTTAGAATTTAAATGTTTCTTGACAAGGTTAAGTGTGCATAAATAGGTCATGTGGCGGGGGATGTTGTACTCTCGGAGTAATCATGTGAGGTCATGTGGCGGAGGATGTTGTACTCTCGCAGTAATCATGTGAGGTCATGTGGCGGAGGATGTTGTACTCTCGCAGTAATCATGTGAGGTCATGTGGCGGGGGACGTTTTACTCTCGGAGTAATCATGTTAGGTCATGTGGCGGGGGATGTTGTACTCTCGCAGTACTCATGTTAGGTCATGTGGCGGGGGATGTTGTACTCTCGCAATAATCATGTGAGGTCATGTGGCGGGGGACGTTTTACTCTCGGAGTAATCATGTTAGGTCATGTGGCGGGGGATGTTGTATTCTCGCATTAATAATGTAAGGTCATGTGGTGGGGGATGTTGTACTCTCGCAGTAATAATGTAAGGTCATGTGGCGGGGGATGTTGTACTCTCGCAGTAATAATGTAAGGTCATGTGGCGGGGGATGTTGTCCTCCCGCAGTAATAATAATGTAACGTCATGTGGCGGGGTATGTGACAAACAACTCTCTCTTGATGTTGAAACACGCTCATACAAACACTCATGAGATTATGATGAACACGTTTTAAGATTTGGTACTGGAAAAAAGTGCTAAGTGAAAATTTTGTCTTGGCGAAGATTCGTCAAGGTTTGCATTTTGATATGATAGAAACTGCAAAAAGGAGAAGCACTCCCAAACTCAAAATTTTATACATTCGGTAGTTAAAGGGCATTATGGTTTCCGTGTTACGAATAGACAACTTGATATGGTATAGCATTTGTTACTTGACGTTCGTTTGAGAAAAAAGACGTCGCTCAGCTATATAAAACATACTGGTTTGAGATCCAGAAGACTCCATAGCTGACAGTGGAACACTGGAACTGAGGATGATTTACTGGTCCAAGGATAAACATTTGTTCCTTCACACTGTTGATAGGCAAGTCAGAGCATGGAGGGCTGTAAACACGTTACACGGCCAGGAACATAATTCCAACCGTACCAAATGGTGGAACTCCAGTTGGGGTGTTTCTCCAGGTAGCAGGATTTGGTGACACAACTAGGTACGGTTACAGGCGCTCGCTTAATCATCCAGGAGGAGCTGGATTACGTACATTTATGCTCAGTTTATGTCCACAGATCTTTTTACCATCATGTATGTTAATGCTCGACCGTATCTTTAGCAACATCTTTGGAACAAATAGTGGAATAATGTGACTTCGATTAAAACCCCATTTAGCATGTATGAGACCGAAATTAAACTACGAATTGGTTTTTTAATGATTGCACATTCACAGAACTCATTCGTCCCTAAACGAATGTATATGTCATTGTGATCAAATTGCACTATTGTTTGCTCGGTTATGTTATCTTAAAAACGAAATAAAACTGCCAATTGTATTTTGTTTACAATTTTGTCTGTCCACACTTGGTATTCAAATTCTCAATAATACGTTAGTGAAATCCATTTGCATAAAAAAATCAAGGAGATGCTTAACCTTTTAACAGTGTATATATCGTGATATGTAGAGTTTAACAGGTATAATGTTATATTAAGTTTTAAAACAAGTAATATGATAATATGATAATCTGTGACTTATATGAAACGAATGCTGCGTTTACCAAACAGAGCACTTGTTAGAAATAAATTCCATAAAGCTTAGTAAATAGAAGTTAATCAGACATTTCGACCTCCTAACAGAACTAAACTGTCTCCTTTCGATTTATCAATAAGATTAAGCTAATTCTGGAACTTCTATCTCTTGATAATCGGTTAACGGAAAAAGACAAGACAAAGCCATTTCAACTGTATTTGGTTTTGTTGTCGCTCAGAAATGATGTCATTTTAAAAAAGGAAGAAGCAACCTACTGTCCATATGAGAGTCATTATTTAGATTGTTTGTGTTTTGAATGAAATAATCATAGAGAGATACTCTGAAATATATTTGGTAATTTTTCAAAACTAAAAATCTCACTGGCAATCATCAAATTATGCATTAATTTTTAAAAATTATTTTGTTGTCAGTGATTCGTCTAAAAAAGTATTGTCATCTACAATAATGACAGAAATAAGAATTACAAGAGAAAAGCATTTTAATGCTCATATGAACAACTTGAATAAGCAGATCTTAACAATAGATGAATTTAACCGAACAAAAACTCACATGATTTGATTTTGACAGTTTAAATCGTTCCGTTATTACAATGAAACCAATATGATAAATAGAGTGTCATAAAATCTAATAAACCTAATCCATTAGAATAACAGGTCTTCACAACTGATTTGAAAGTACCATCTGTCATATATCTTCTCAGATTGACAAACCACCTGAATTTAACACCTATCCGTGGTTTGCATCTCGACTATTCTTACCTGTTGTCATTCGGTAGTCTACATCTAAGGCCGCCAACCTTGTACAGTGTATCAAGAAGGGTGTAGGTGAGATAGGATACCAGGATGAAATTAACCGTCGATAAGACTACGACCTTCTAACCCTATATAGATTACTGACCGAGAACACATCAACTGTGTAACTCTGTACTAGATTGTAATCACTAGTTGATAAGTTGACAATGACACACATATTGTCTCTGTAGGTTAAATGTTGTGAGAGATGCAAACGATGTACTTTAGGATTCAAAGAACATAATGTGGAATCTGATAATTGATTTACCTTTTTCTTATCTTTTTGTTCAGGTTCTATTTCATAATCATAGCTCCACATGAGGACATTTCCTATTGCTATGATAATATAACACCTTATGGTTTACATGATAACTCAGGTTCATTACTTGAAAAGTTTTTTTTACAGTTTTCTAACACGCACTAGAAAATTATACACCTAATCCGTTTTGGCAAGCGCGAAAATCGACCATTCATAAAACAATCTTGTGCGCCAAAATCAGATTGTAACCAGATTTCGCAGTGAGTTGTGTTAACAAACGTGACTGGTACATCGACGTGGTACATATATTGTTGACTGATTATCTGTTTGTATTTATTAATTTATCTTTACAAATAAGGTTGGATAATCAGAAAGGTTTTAGATTAAATAAAGACAAAGTTTGGGCAAACGACAGCCCGTAACTGTCGCTTAGATGTTGGAGAAATACACCTTTGATTAGTTGAAGATTGTCTTCCTGCTTTCCCTTTTTAGGTCCATTCTCAATTCATCAAAGGTCAACTTAACAATCAGGAATTTTCGTTTATAACAGGTTCTTTAACTACGAAATCTCGAGAAGTCACATCATTCAAACACTATTGTTTGGAGTTAAAGATCAAACTAAACCGTTCCGAATGTATACTTCCGGGAAAACTTGGCGACAGGTATCGTTACCACTTCAAACCTTGAAGACGTTTAATGACAATAAATAAATAAAAATTGATCATTGACTTTTTGAATAAATATTGTTTTTATAAGTTAATTACTACTAGTTTCACTGTAATCTTTGCTGCACGGTGCATGTAGTTTTGCTCACCAAATTTTTGCTATTGCTTAGTCGATATGCGCGAAAATTAAACCCCGCGAATCAGTCATTTTTTATGTTTGCGCGAAAATAACACCCCGCAAAAATAAATGATTTTACAGTAGATTGAATTTGCAGTATATTTGCTTCACATATTAACTATAAGTACAAAAGTGCCAATGAGTGAAATGTTATACGACATTTTAAGAAACAGACCTAGAGAAATTTGTTAAAACGTGATGTTACTTTATCATTAATTTAAGACCAGCTTCTCTCACACTTAGATAAAACAAATCGTAAAATGCTTTGTATTTATGTCACTCAGGGATAGAATCATTTTTCAACATTCCTCGATGAGGCTATTTGATAAGAAATTGGGAATATGATAAGTAACAGATTCATACCTGTAATTAAGCAAGACTTATGTAGAAATAAACACACAAAGTCCGGCCAAAAATATTCATAGCCCTACTACAACAGTGAAGGATCACAGAGTAGTATGTTACTTTTTATCAGTGCAAAATTGTATTTTTTTTATCAGTGAATGTAAGGAAAGAAAATATCGAACTTCATTATGAATGCTTTATCCAATATCCATATCGGTGAATCGTCATGAATCTGTGTTACATATGAGTTTGTTACTCTTTTTGGCAACCTTCCAACTAGAATCTTTGACCTATATTGTTTTATGACAATATATAGCATGATGCTGAGTGGGCATATTCTATTGCATTGAAAAATCATTTACGTTTTCTTCTTATATACAAAGAGAATATTTGAGCCAACAAGCTTACCTCTTATTTGAGTAATTTAGTTATTTCAAATGCCAAAATCACTAAAATATCAAACCTCTGAGGCAATGAAACTCGGTAATTTGACATGCTAAATTCAATATGAATAAGAATGCTATTTCGGCCATGCTTTCACTAAAACTATTTTATATGAAACAAGCTTGGCGGTCAATACATCAAAACCTTTTATATTGATTGAAAGTCCAATAAACACCATACGTCGTTATTTGAAGTAGATTGCGTACAAAAAAGTGTTTCACCTCATTTCAATTAATTTGTCCGTCTCGAATAATTCCATTCATAAGTGCGTCAAGTATTGCTTCGTGCCGTAAATATTCTTTAGTGTAAATTGTAAATTGCATTGTATATTAGAAAATTATTTGAAAAACTCTGATAGTAATTCTTTTGATTTTGTGATTAGCCTACCGACAATTATTTTCAATAATTTTAAACACAAAAAGTGAATATTAAACAATTGTATAATACGCAGATACAGTGTACATGTATATACCATTCAATTTAAACAGTAAGTAGATAACCATTTCTGAACTACATAGGAAAGCATATAACTTGTGGTTAACTTGATATCCCAACTTCTTTCGTACTTTATAAAGATATGTAATAAAGTCAACGGAGATGGTTAGTATGAAATGAGGTAATGCCTATTGTTATTGGTCTTTCTATGGTTTAATAATTGAACTGAGAATGAGATTGATAGTATTCATTTCTGGCTAATATCATGCAGTATACAATGTACAATATTTGGGTTTATACATCTTTTTTATTTATCATTTTAGTCACTTATTTAAGTTCTTAATTTCATAAAAAATATATATAATTAAATAGAAACAACAGAAATAACAACAAAGTTAATAACTTTAAGTCAAGTATTAATGATGTAAATACAACATTTTGCTAAATCATTTAACAAATATGTTGTGCAATGGTAAGCGATCAGGCGTTAACATTATATCTAACACAACATAGATATGAATTGACAGTAGTTGTCTCAATGCAAGTGCTGTGATGGTTAAACAAAATACTTAGTGTTGAGGATATCACGTGGGATTGAAAATAAATATGATATTTTAATACACACATTTGGTATTGGAAATAATCATGAAATGTAAAATGATATAACTGTTTCATTAATTTCTTTCGAGTTCAACTACTGGTTTTTATGGCCTTTATCCATTAACTATTTTTATTTTCCTTTTTACAATATCACATCCTGTACCCCTTTGGATATTTTGAAAGGTTCAAGTTTGTGATAAGAATCTATGGATGAGGCACCTTGAAAAAACGTATATACAAAACGACATAAATTTATTATTTTTAACCATTTGCATTCATTCTTTAAAGTTGCATTTAAACCATCTTCTGCACTACGATATAAAAGAGACGTTGTATCAAGACTCTTTCAAAATGGCTTGTGTTTGCATTAAGCTAAGAGTGAACAAGCTTTTGGTTGGTCATATAAAATGTCCAGTGTTCAATGAAGAAAATCAACACATATTGGAGTGGAATCTGTTTCTTCAGAATCATGGTTTTTGTGGATATCATATAACATCTTTAGGTTCAGACCGGTTAATATTAAGGACATAAACGTGTTCTGTGCACCAATTGTCGCCATTTGGTAGTTGTCGACAATGACGAGGTTAATTTAGCTGTGCAATCGGTTACTGTGAATGTCGTGCAATTTACATACACCATCCGTTTGGCAAAGCTATTCTGATTTCCTATCCCAGTGCAGTCTTAAGATTCGGAAAGGTTCGTTTGATTGGTTTGATTGACGTCAAAAGGTTTGAAAGCATGATGTGATAAGAAGGGCTCTCTTCCAATCAAAATCGCTAGCATATACGTAACAAAATCATTATATATATTTATCTAAATATGTGATGAACAACAAAATTTGAAACGATAAACTTAAGTAGCATAATCATACATTGTCTAATAAAGAACATATACCAAGGAGCATTAAATGACAGGTCATTAATTTAATCAATAAATGATGCTTGTACATCTGCAATGGTACTAAATATTGACGTCTCATTACTAGAAATTAAGATACGCTCCCTTTTGCTTGACGTTATTAGCATTTTTTACTTTATTTTGAAAAAGAAGATTTAGAATGTGAATCATAATTGAAAAAACATAAACAAAACTTCGAAATTGATCATCAAATATTGATAATGGACGTATGAAATTTCGGAGCATTGGAGGTTCGGCTACAAATTAACACTCGCCCTGTTCTTTAAATTCTCGCAAAACGTTTCCAAATATTGATTGTTCCAGTATTGTGATGTATCCGCATATCAAACCAAGTACTTTTTCATATCTTCACGGAAATTTATAAATAAAGTAAAACTGCCTGAAGATTCGAAAATTAATAAGACACTGACTTTCGAATATTGGAAAAATCTTCGTTATGAGCTATTTTCTGACCTTTATATTTCCGTTCCGGCTCTGTTATATAATATTTTCGAACACTGATTTGCGTTTAGAAAGTTCATTTGGCATCATAATGAGTACTATCCAATGGTGTTTACGTGAGTGAACGCGTGGATCAACATCCTGGGTGCCCAAGGCTTAAGATACTACACCTTGTCTAACATCTTGTCTCTGAATGATAACGCCTGACTTTGGTTATGTGAAGTCACGTTGTTGTCGATACTGAATTCAAATGTTTTCATTTTTAGAATTTACAAGCATTTTAAGCATACATAAAATTTTCAGGGCCTCCTTTCACAAAGCAACCTTAACTAAGGTTAACCTTAACTCCCATCATTTAACATTGCACTAAGGTTACCTTAAGGACTTACGATCACCTTAGGGCTTTGTGAAAGGGGGCCCTGATGATCAGTACCTTTATTTTAAGGAAGCTTGTTTTTTTGTCTATAAAGTTTAATGTAAAATGTTTATATATTGAAAATCGGGATGTTTTTAAGTCTTTAAGTTTCTGAAGCTGTACTTGTAGCATAGGTTGGATAGTCCAGAGCAATCATATATGTCACAATCAATTGATTTATGTAAAGAAATCACAAACTGCTGTCTCTATAGCTAGATGAAGTGAAGTGTAGTCCTACTGCGGAGTCAGGCTAGACGCATACTGACATACGGTTAGCTCCATTTTCGATATTCCCAGTTATTTTACCATATAAATAAAGTGTTCAATCAGACGAAAAATACTATGTTATGAATAGGATAAATTGAGATTAATTGCGAACTTTCCTCATAAATGGACATTTTTCAAGAACAAATATAGTTTATACTGATCACACTCCTGGAATTTAGTATGTTAACATCATCAGTTAATCAATCAGTTAGTATCGATATAAATCCCTGCTAAGATAACTTTGCTTATAAAATTGAATTATTGACTTTTGAAAAGATTTTAGATTATTGAAATTTTCTGTATGTGAAGGGTTGATTAGATGTCTATTTTTTATAATTAAAAAGTGGGAACATAAAATAATTTGATGGTTTTGCTATCACCATATTTGCTTTAACCTGACCCAAAAATTGAAATTGGCATTAAACAAAGAATATAACTTATTCATCTATCGACAGTCATTGTAAAGTAAATGTTGTAAGGTGTGAATATAAAGGGCTTCGGAAAAAACATGATTTTTAAGTTAAAATGTTAAGAGGCGAGCTAAAAGCTTTAATGTTAAGACAGTAAACGTTTTTTAAACGGATTGTAAGTTTCTACTCTGATTTTGTGGGATACAAGGATAGCTGCAAGATCGATTACAAAAATAGCACAAAGGCAGTTGGGTTGTTATGGTTTCTTTGTTTATTTGAGTACCCTTCCCCATTCAAGAAAACAAGTTCACCAGTTTGGAAAAGTAAATCACGACGTTAATTTTAGCTGTTGTGTAAGATTAAACATCACATGTACAGCTCGCCATGTCAGAGTGTTTGTAGACGGCTAAAATTTTATCATTTAATCAATCAATGATACAGACAAGCATGTGGAGTAATATTGAAACTGTTCACATTTGATTTATAACACATATTCTGTTATCCTTTTGACAGTAAATATTCACGACATTTATCATGCATCGGATATTTCCGTTGAGACAAATATTCCTACATGTATCCATGTTCGATACAAATCCGCCAAAGGCGATGAACTTCTATCACTGAAGTAACTGTAACCCAGCCCTGGGAACTAGAGGTATTGACTTGAAGTGCAGGCTATGTAACGTAGTTACTCCGAAAGCCGATGTCAAATAGTTTCCAACTTAATATTAAGGAAGTCTGTGTTCGTGGGTTCTTCCATTGATTATGTTTTGAATGTGTCTTGGAGTAGGTCGGTAGAAGACGCACATTGGCAGAGGTCAAATTTGATCAATGATTACATTGTGCTATCATATTTGGCAACACTTCTTATAAGTCTTTTACCGCAACTTCTTTATCATGTCAGTCACATTCGTATGCACAGTTTGATATACAAACATAGGATTTCTGGACACATTGACAATTATCATTGATCTTTCTATCTACACAAAAAAATAAGATTACAACGAATTCCTCCTCTGGTGCTGTCAGATTGTATTCTTAGCGATCATTTGATGATTAATGTGGACAAGACTTCAATATTTCAGATCAAAATCAGCGTATAATGGTTAATGTCAAAATCACTGCAAATCAACATGTGGTACTGATTACGACAAAGCAAGTCGTCAGTAATGTGACGTTTGAATCACTCCATCTTTATAATAAATTCAAATCAAACAAAATTTCCGTTCATATTGAGTAGCAATTCTTTTGCGCCACTTATATAGTTAATACAAAATGTGTTTGTAACTGGAAACAGTTGTTTCAACAGTTTTTGGCATTTGTAACTCCATAGCTTGCAATCTTGTTATTCCAACAGAAACTGTCCCAATGCAAACTCTCCTGAATCAACGTTGTCCATTCACAACGACTTTAATTGGTAGACATCCATCAGCCCTGGGGTTTAAGTGAATCCATGTTAGTTTCGATTATGTTTTGGCACGTATGTATTAATCTATCTCTTATTTTTAATCCAAAGAGTGATTGTTCCCAAACACCTCTGCAATTAATTACAAACTTGAAAGCAAACACCAAACAGCTGAATCCCGAAAGTTTGTTAACATACTTGTGTAGAGATCATGTGATTTGTTATGTCTGATTCCTTGTGGTACGGCGAGAGAGAAAGCTGATGGTGTTATGTTTTCTCTTCAGGCTGATGAATCAGCCTATGTAAAATTTGTCTTACTTTATGCCTCATGGTTAAATTAACATTTATGGAAGCTCATTGAAGTGAGCGGTGGTCAAAATTTCAAAAACTCAAATTTGTGCTTTTCTCTTTTATAAAACCTAAAATAAGGTATCCACAACTTCAAACATAACTCATAAACGTTCTTTTATTCCCAATCATTATACGTTTGATGAAAAACTTATATGGAAGTAAATATCGAACTTTCTATTTCAAAATAAAGGAAACTTATCAAGATAAATCTGTTTACTCGGTTTTAAGTAACTCAGTAAACAGTTAACAGGCACATATCTTAATCTACGGGACACTGTTGATTCACCATCTGAGTGAGGTGTGGGTTCTCAGATATCTATCCTGTCTACTCTGGGTCAACACTCGTACCTCTTTTTTTCACTATTTATCGAAAAACGTACTTGTAATGCAATTATTCTACAGTTCTGCATCAGCATCTGAAAGTTCTTGCAATGCATCCCACAAATATTTATAAAAAATCATTTTGATTGTGAGATAATGCGATTCAAGGAAAAATAAAGTCATACCATTTTCACAAAATGATAAAATTGACATCCTATTCAAGAAGCATAAACTTTGCCATTTGCCGATTTCGTTACTTTGAGACGTTACTGTAGTTTTTAAAAAAAAAGTTGATATAACGAGTACTTTAGATTAAAAATGTTTACGTATCTATATCAAAACTTGTATCATGATGTTTTTATGGTCATTCCTATAAAGCATCTCGCATCCAATGGTAGGAACATATATTGGACAAAATAAGTTAGGGTTATCGTAATCATTATGAATAAATTGCATAATGGGATCAATTTAAAAACATGTCATTACTAATTTCAGATACTTCATATGTCCCTTGTTATTTTTTCCAGATATACATATAGAAATGTCATTGGGCAGTCATAAACTTCAGTATAAAGGTTCACAATCAACTATTTTTTTAGATTAGAAGTTGGATGAGTAATATACAAGTCATTTTTTCGATCGGTAGCCTATACACACATGACCTTTGTAAGTAAATGAGGAAAATAAATATAATCTCTTCAAAAGTGAGTGCAAAATAAGAAGCCCTAAGAATGTAATCAAATCCGTAAGATTTAAGAAGACGAGTAAACACCGACAGGCAACATGGATGTTTTTGTTCTGAAACAGGGAAAACAAATACACATGTGCACCTGCATTTCTAAGCACAAATATAGACGAACTGTTTATTTACCACTGGTAAATTTGGTAATTAAAACGTTTCTAAAATAAGTATCAAAATAAGTTTTAAGTGCCCTACGTGAGGATCTATAAGTTAGATTTGTGTTTCTTCTAATATTCTGTAATTTTCTCAAAGTAAGATTTTTATTATCAAACGTAAACAATTTTATCTTTCTGAGTGATAATGCTATGAATGCATGTTATCACTAGCAAATGTGTGTACACTTTTTATATTCAGGGTTAAAAAGGTTAAGGACAAATATTAATTACAAAATCAACAATGGAAATCTTTTTATTTTTTATTTTTCCCACTTTTACAGGTAATCTGACTAAGGTACATGACACGGTCTACAGGAACTCAACAAAACCACACCTATTTTCTACAGAATACATAAATTCGTACACGAGACATGGTAAGTAGAGTAGATTTTAGATTTTCGAATCTATAACGAATATTTTTTAAATTGAAAATACTTGTCAAGCTTCTCCATCTTACGGCTATCACGTTGCATGTATCATTATTATTTTACGAGTAGAAATTTTTCTAATGAGGTTGAAATGTACATATATAACGAAAATCTTTTTACGACATACCGCTGAAATAACAACCATAGCAAGTTCAATACCGTTAGTGTAATTTGTTAAGTATAGTTTATATTAGTAAAACCGTGACAACACACCTACAACTTCGTCTTATAACTGCGTAGTTTAGTCAGAATGGATCGCATGGTGTCTTCTTTTTTAATGGTATGTTATACTATGTCATACTATAATTCATTCCCGAAAGCAATTTAACGGATCCGGATTTAACTGATATAAGACTTGGGGAAAAGGTCAATCTTAATATATATCCATTTACTGCCATATATCCGCTTGATAACGTGTTAGTTAAACATACAGTAGCATTAGACAATACTATTCATTGTTGTATGTACATACATTTCATGATGTGGGAAGTTTTCCATGAATTACAAATTTCAATAAAAAATGAAAAACAATTCAGCAAAGTAACAGTTTTGACTTCTATATGACAGGCCCTTAGCACCACTCTCACTCATGTGAGATTTCTAAAAATATAGTTCACAGAAAATATATGAAATGTATCTATTTCATATTTTTAATACGCTATTAAAATCAAATTTCAACTTTATTATCAATATTTAGTCTTATCTAAGCACTTTCAAAAAGATATTTATGAAAACAGCATGTAATGACAGTTCGATCACTGCACAATGACAAATTGGTGAAGTAGATCCTTCTGTTCATTTGACCTTGTTTCATCCAATCAGGAGCCATATTGTGTAACCTCCAAAATATGGCGTATATATAAAACGGAAGTTATGGTTTATTGAAATACAAGTCACATGACCGTTTTTAAGTTCAATAGTAGAGCATATCGTTTTAATTACAAGGTCTGAATTGGTATTAGGATAAATGCCTTACAATCGTTGCAGAGGTTTGTGTGTTCACTGACGCTATACACTTACATTTATCGCAATACATTTCCAAATGGTAATTTATGACGTTCTATATAGCACGAACGTTACCTGCATGTGAATTTCCGGTAATAATGTTATAATGTTTACTTTGCTTGCATATAAACCGTCACTGTTTTTATAATCAAAGGATCAGTTTCATCTGATACAGTTTTCAATTACAGTGTTTAGCCATCGAAATAACGCTACATTCATCAAAATGCCCCGGGACGTCAGGTTTTTGTTGTTACCGATAGTGTTTTTACAACGACGAAAAAGTGGCGATACCCAATCAATATCTCTGCATTCATTTGTTTAATCAACTGCGCACATCATTTTAAAGTGTTTGGCAATATGTACATAATGTCTGTATGCTTAACAGAGGGACGTAGGTATCCCATATTTACAAAAGCGAGGAGAAATTACAAAGTACTCATCTTTGTTCAAAAGATATTCATAAAATCTTTTCAAATTTGAAATTCATGATAAATTATATATAAACTTAAACAAGTTTTACAATATATATGTTTCAATGCTTAATATTTATCAAAAAACAAATATTATGAGGGTAAGTTAAAAAAACCAGTAGTCATATTAGAGCTCAATTTATATTTTACCCAGAATTTAACATGTCACATCCCAGGTGACATTTTAGATATTTTTTACCAGCCTTATGAAGTGACATAATGTCTATCGATGTGTACATTGTGGCTTATCATAAAATGCAATAAAAGTTACATTTATCTTCTGATGAAATATAGGGGTTTGGACAAATTATATTGATGATTTTTATGTATCTAGTTCAAAATCTAATTCTGATTGGACACCTGATTAAGGCGATCATCAAAGTACTTGTATCGTATGTCTCATTTAATAAGTGAACATGGAATGAGTATGAAGCAATTGTCCTTGATCCACTTTAAGCCTCGGAACAAAACGATTTAGACAGGTCAAGGATACAAACGCTTGATTAAAACTGTAACATTAGACTACAATGACTGTCAGTTAGATTGTGGTAGCAGTCGCTTACTGTACATCAAATTGAACTTGAGAAGATTATCATTTTGACAACTTTCTATATTGGTTTGGAAAAAACAGATACAATATTGAATGAAAAGAAGCGTCATCAATGTATCTTCTGTGTGTAAGATAAATATTCAATTAGATTTACTGTATTTAAAGGAACGGGCACCCAGGTCGGCTTAATAAGCGAGTAAGTATGTAATGTATCAATACCAGTTTTATGAAACAGAAATTTAACTCCACAACAAATTATCAATTCGATTTGTAAAACTGTTTGCCTTTTCACCAGAAAATTACTTTGTAAAACCATTTTTTCATATTTTTTAAAATTTTAGAATAATTTGTTATTCAAAAACTTAAAGTTTGTCTATAACATATATTAGTTGCTAAATTTTCTAGATTGGTCTGTGCTCTTAAACACATATCAAATGATGAAATGCCCAACTTCAAATTAGCCATACAAGATAAATTTGTGATAACAGAATGGTATTTATCAGATATACGAGTTGTTATAGATGTTTCTATGATACATAAACTCCCAGGGATTATTTCAATATTCATCTGTCTGTATCTGTGGCACTACCTAGAACAAGGTGTAATTATCATCTCACATCGAAATCTATAAGACACTATAGGGCATTAGATGTGTAATAATGTTATGTGTTTAAGGACGTATAGAGCCCTATACTATAGAACAAGTTAAATAAATTGGGACGTTACATGTTAGAAACATACCAATGCAGCGAATAATTACTCAATAACGTTTCGCACATGCCTGATCCTATCAATGCAAATAGCTTGCTTAATATTTCCACCAAAAGATATTCGTACATTCATGTCATACTCGGATTGGTTTATCAATGATGAAATAATTAAATACAGAATGCAAACTATTTTCTAGTTTTATTATTGTTTATTACATAGTTAGTCTATAAGACATTGTGTTGTTCGACATATACACATGAAACATTTAGTACGATCTTTCGAAAAATGGCTCCTAATATTCTACTAACGTATACATGTATGTTATTTATATATATATATATATATATATATATATATATATATGTAGACAAGGACTTGCGCACTCTATCAACTCTTACTGACGTATGACAGTTATATTGTCTCTGTCAAGTTAGCATCTATTTTGAGGGGATACCGTTGTAGCTATTGTCATAATTCAAGTAAAATAATTTTTATACATGTTTTCAGAGATACACTGCCACGTTCGTTAGATGTATAACAATGGCATTGATGTGGTGCGACGCTACAAATAAGCTATAAATGCTGTGTATCGTGACATTACATGACATTGACTCTATAGTTTCCTCTGTAGTGAACCTATTTGTGAGATAGATAAAATTATAATCTGGTTAACAGGTTATTGTATGTATGAATAATACTAAAATAAAATATATGACTTTCGTGTAAGGGGAACCATTTAGACGCTACAACATAACAACTAATGGTGATGGATGTGAATGACATGGGCACTGAGAAGGATGCCATGTCAATAACAAGTTATCTTCCAAACATGGCTAACACAGTAAATGTCTCTCTTGTATAAGACCAAGCGATATCTATCAATCTATGGCCTAATTTTATAAAGGCGGTATTCTCTCCCAACAGAGGAGGCTCCGTCATAAATTTCTATACTTACCTCTGTCCTAAAAGAGCTCTTCGCGGTCTTCTGGAAGGTTCCCTTAAATGCAAAATATTGCAAGATAAGCTATCTTCAAAAATTTAGCCAATGAAACACCGCATGAATGGAGAGTATATTTGTTGTCATCGAGGTCTATGCAATGATGCAGTCGCTAAATAAGACGACCCTGTTCTGTAAACAAGATTCAAAGTTCAAAGTGCACATTCGATTACATTTTAGCTTACCTGAACTATACTGAAATAAATAACTGACACCTTTCGAATGATAACTAACGGCCTACTTACGATCTGAAAATTCAACTTTCAAATGGGCAATAACTTAAATTGAATAAGACTGAAGGAAAAAAATAATGTTACTTTTCAAACTAGAATATACATTAGCCCAAAAAAGAAACACATAACAGAAAAATCCATATTTATTTACATGTTTTATGAATTCAGTTGACACAATAAATAATGAATGTACAACAGTCAGACTTCGCAAACGGCACGACACATGTTTCTCCTAACGAATTCAGTCATTTTCGGCTTTTGTTCATGTCTACAGCTGTGGCGTCACTTCCATAAAGTCATGATCAGTACTTTGTGTTGTTACCTCGAGCATCAATAACTGCTAAGGCAGGACATGGACTGTTTTAAACGTCGAATCCTTCCCCACTCATCCTGCGATGCGAGTCGCAGCTGTTGAAGAGTTTGTTGTTGAGGCTGTCGACGTCCGTCAGTCAAAATTTATCAAGATGTCATCATTGGCGATTATTTAGTATCAGTAGTAGTGGTTTATAGGTCGTGTGAGATTGAACACACCACCAGCACACCCGACCAGTACCACAATTGACTTACCTCAGGAGATCCGACAAATGATAAATTTGACCTTTTTCTGGACATTGTTCTAAACTTGAATATTGCTTCTTCTAAAACGCTACACACATATGCTGCTTTTTGAAATTTGGATAACTCAAAAGCGTGGACAATGTTCGATACTGACTCGTTTAGACTGTTGTGGAAAACTGCAATGTAACTCTCCTAAACTTGAAGAAGAAAGTAAAAGTGTTTCTGAGGCATCTGTGTTATTCTCATTCACTAACGCTTTTAGCAGATTGTGTGATATGATAGTGATCATGATATGCTACTGGTGAATAATCTATCAATATTATCCTACCATAGAGATTGTAAACATATCTGATGATATTTCACATGTATGATGTCATAGAGAAAAACATTAAGTACATGTATGTTTCTAAGAATCTCGATGGCAGTTTACCAACATACAAAATACGTCTTTAAGTTATAAACTGAAGTTTCTTTTGCAATAAGTTGGTAGAAAGGGTTTATGTCGGTGTCAGTCAGTATTCACATGTACATTAAGATCACAGTTCACAATCTTTAACACCATACAATACGTGTAGCTCCTTTGAATCCGGTTCAATGATTTTTCATTGTTAATTGTATAACAGATTAAAATACAAGTTTCCGAGGTTGCGTAATGATCATACCAAAATACCTGGTAAACGGTCTTACTGCATTTTTACCTTGAAGAAATCCCTTCTCAGCGGACTCTCTGTAAGTTTATAGTTTGTGTACATCCGATTTTCAGGTACAACTTAAAGAGCTTGCTGGATTGACTGCAGTTTTGGATGAAATGCCCTGCTTAGAATGTGCACAGTTTTCTGGTATCCCTCTAGGGAACTGGCTACAATTCGTTACAGGCAACCCGGCTAACCATCACGCTGCTGTGTCATGTAACCTTACAGTGAAGAATTCAGAGGTTTTTTGTATTTACGAAATTTCAATGTAAAGCTTGATTTGCAACGTAGAAATGTTCACATCGCCAAGAATGAAAACAATTTGATAAATATTTTCAAGAACTCTTCTCTGTCAGTGCCTGTTACTTACATTTACCTTCTGATTAGATACTGTGCTATACTGTATCTCGACTGTATTATTTGTTTTAACGCTCGACTTGTCAGAATATGACCAATAGGCTAAAATAAGGTTTGACTTATTTATCCTTTAGAACTTAAAATATTTTAAAAGAAAATATACTTTCATCGTTCTATTGCAAACATTTCCTTTATATAAGAAGATATGCACACAGTGTCAGAAGAATTAACTACTGCACCATGTTTACCATGAGAGATTCGCTTTTTTGCAAGAGTGTTTATTTTGAATTTAAATAGAATTCAAGCTGTGGATATATATAACAGCTTACTTTGATTTTTGGTTGGCACAGCCGACAAGCTTGATTTAGCGCTGTACTAATTTCATGGTATACTCCCTGAGTGTAAAGTCATCTAAAAGCTATTTTTGAACTTAGCTGTGTTTGAAATTAGATGTTTCTATTTTACCGAGTCAATGTGAAGAACGAACAGAAACAGTTCATGTCATATTACGCAGAGAAAAACATTACGGCCTCCTCATAAAAAGCATTAAGGTATTTGAAATTTAAAAATATAATGTGACTTTTGTGTAATATTAACGAATTGCAATTGAGTTTGGTTTTTGTTGTTCTCTTAATGTTCTTAAACAATAACAGATATGTAAACATAAAAGTTTATAACTGTATTCAAATTGTCAGTTTATGTACATACTTCATTACAGAAAATAAGAACATGACTATTTCTACAAGAAAAATAAAACATAATTTCATTAAGAGACTGCAAGGATTAATAGATTGAAACCTTCTGAAAAGGTTGGGATAGATTTTCATTTGTAAGACGTAAATACAGATGATTAAATTAGTTGATTTGGTAACAGCACACCTCGTCGTATATACAGACAGACAGAAGTTCAGTAACAGGACTACAAGTAGACACGGCTAAGTAATACATCCCTTTGTTTTGCTTTTTTCACTAAGAGTGATTAAATCGCATGAGGTCACTAATAGCGTAGAACTGGATGAATATACACACAGACAGATAGATCTTTGTCAGGAACATGTACAGGCTCCGACCAATTAAAAATATACATAACGTGATGAATAATACTATGGCTATCGTGGGTTATTCATCAAAATTCTGCTGCTATCAGCGGTACACATCCATTCGAATTGAATGATATATGCGAAGTTGTTATTGTTACATAAATAGTAAATGGAAAGTTTATAGTTGTTCCCAAAATACAATGTTACTAATGTTTGTATTTTTAACATGATTTCTGGCAGAAACAGGCCAGAAATGATCTTGACCTTCCGTCCCATACACGCATTAAAGGACACCCATTGTAATGATTATCTAATTTACATACAGTGGTGAACAAGACCGTCTTGCTACAACCTTGCAGCTAGTGTTAGCGAATGATTGTGATCTATAGAAATGTTATTTGTAAGCAAAGCTAGACTATTGCATATAACTGATTAGTTATTGCAAAGTGTCCTTCAGCACAATTCGGTGTTTTCATGAATTGGGTTTTTGTCTAAAACACATACCATATAATAGCATTGTAAAAAGATTTAAAGATTTGAAATTTATTTCAGTAAAGCTTTAGGAAGCATTAAGAAACCAGCAAATGTTTAACTTTTCTCTGGCGGAAACGTTAGCGGAATATTATTACCACACTACTGAGAGTTCATTTATGCTCATTTGCACTTCAAAAATGTTTGCATTCGAAAGTTTATCAAGTTTGGAACTCGGCAAATGCCAGAAACATTTGATAGTACACTTCCAAATCTGATTATGTCGTTTGGTCGATTACTCCTTTATTTTAAGTTCACCAGTCTGGCGTTTTTGTTCTGATTAAAACATTTCTTTCCAACACACTGTGTTGACTTTTTGCAACGTCGATTAGAAAGTTTAAAACTGTTTCAAAACAAGGCTTTTCAACATTTAAATTTCTTAATGAAGGGCCTAGGTGTATCGAAGTCATGTATGTTGTGAAAGACAATACCATGGAGTGATTGTAAATACAAATAAAACGTGAGGCTAAAAATATGTCCGACATCTAATAAATCTTATTTCAAATATTTAGTTCGAATTCAATTTAATGTGCTATTATGACTTTTGAAATCTTTCGAAATCATGCTATTCGTGTGGTAATTTCATT
Organism: Phorcus lineatus; assembly: GCA_921293015.1. Lineage (NCBI taxonomy): Eukaryota > Metazoa > Mollusca > Gastropoda > Trochida > Trochidae > Phorcus > Phorcus lineatus. The sequence continues at coordinate 76,674,766 of OV121081.1, read as the reverse complement.
AAACACTATTAGTACAGCAGGAAAAAGTTATTTGTGAATTTGTAGATTGTATTATTATTCTTGAAAAATCAAGGTATAAATATAAACCTTAAATGCTTATATAACTGTTAATAAATAAAAAAACTGCCTTTAGCAAAAACGATAAAAACTATTGAAATAGTTTCAAAACTTTTATCAATTGTCATCAATTTAAGCTTTATATTATATCTCACCGTAACCATAAGGTCGAACAATAAAAGAATTCATATTCATATTTCAGAAAGATAATTGCAATGAGTGAGTATTGAAAAGTATTTATCATACAATTTACGTTACTGACGCCTGCACTGCAACCATTACATACAAAGGAAAGAATATGAATTATTGAGTTTCTCTAGTAATAACAAATACACATACATAGTCGTATAAAACCAAAAGAAATAGAAAGACAATTCTTTTTTTATGACCAACACAGGAGTGCACATAGATTTGTCTGTTGCATTGAAAGATAGATATGAGTATGCTCGTCTCACATGTACTTCGAATAAAAAACAATTGAGTGAATGCTGCAGTGACATTTCTGCGCTTTCAATATTGTATATGAAGTTCCTCTATCAGTATAGATGGTATTAAAACTCGAAATAAAATTTACTTTCAATTTCATGTACAGTTCATTATGACTTCCTAAATATCAGTGACTTTTATTGTAAAAGGTTCATGTAACTTTTCTTCATCAGTAGTTATGTTGCCTTGTTTGTTAAGATGCTTTTGATCTCAAACCCCCCAAACATTCGATCAAAGCCCATTGCATCATACCCATTTATCATTCATTGTATAAATGCAACCTTAAAATATTTTATGAAAACCTTTACTTTAGTGCTAAAAAGTAAGATAATGAATAGAGAAAATCAATAAAAGTTATTCATCTTTTTACAATTTCTCATAAATTTTATGCAATATTGCCGTTTAACATTGATACAAATACAAAGATTGCATAGATCACTTGATATAACCAACCCGCAATGTGAAGATTGGTAGGAACAATTAAAAAAATACAATGTGCACCTTTATAACTCACTATAGATTTTTTCCCTTTATTTGCAGATTCTTAGGTACAACATTACGGCAGTGGAGAACTGTTTTTCACGCAGTAAGGTTTGCGTGCAATGTTACACTGACTATCAGCGCAGTACAACGCATGGTTGGCTAGTTCAAGCCGATGCTAACAGGTTTCACCGCAATGCATAGCCAAAATAGGCTTGCGGGCTTTCTCCCTGCAAAACTACTGGCATCTGTGACATAAGCGAAATATTCTGGAAAGCGGCGTTAAATCCCAAGTCACCCAACTCACCTCCTTTATTAAGCTTTTTTAAAATTCAATCTGTGCCTTGATACGTGACTTTCTTAATTGGTTTGAATGGATTGTCAGTTAACCTCGCATGATTGTAAAACATTTAGATAAATATCAAGTTGATTGTCAAAACCTTGGGAGGCAAATATATCTCTATTCTTGAAATTTAATGTCTATCAGATGTTGAAACGTTCTTTCCTAAGTCACTAAGATGTGAAGCATGTCAGTTTTCGAGGACTCCAATATTGTGATCAATCAAATATAGCAAAAGTAAGTTGATGTAATTGATTTTTAAAAAATCGATGTACGATGTTAAACACTTTTTATGTCCTTATTATTTAAACAAACGGATGTAAACTTCTATCGTTACTTTAATTTTAGGTTTTTAAACGCAGTAAAATTATGATATTTCTGGAACAATTGTGCTGGTAATTTTAGATATGGTTGAAATGCTCCCACGCTGTGGGTGCCCTGTTCACACATTTAAACACGCATTCATTATCAAAGGTTTCTAATAGCCTCATAATGTTAAAACCACAAACGCGTTTTGAAATCTCAATTTGTAAAACGACCATATAAAACCAAAAGACATGAGAAAGTCATTATTTTCTCTGAATTAAAACTCTTTGTTAATGTAATACTTCCCTTGAGGTACATTGCAATTTTTTGTAACAGAAATATATGTGAAAATTCACATATGAAGTAAAAAAAGAACTTGAGAGTAGATATTTCAACAGCACTCAAATACGATATTCAGTTATCAAATACTTTATTCTTCAATCATTTGGTCAAATCAGAGTCAACAATACATTATGATAAGAATTCCTTTGAAATGTTTATGGTAGTTTTCATGTAAATATTATCAAGCAACTTAATTACATTATACACTATAGGTTTGACTGTAGTGATAGCTATGGCCTGTTTACGTCCTTACTTCACGCTAACACCTTTCGCGGCCTTTATACATTGGACTATCGTGGATCTGGTAAAACGCCCCGTCACAGAATAAACATCTAAAGCGAAAATGTCTAGACTTATATTGCATGAAATAATGCGCAAAATTACCAAATGACTTTGTCATTCAATTGAAAAATGGATAGTAAGTTACCACGACAACAGGTTAAGCAGATTTAGAAGTAGTTTCCATCTTGTTGAATATTTTTCGAACAATTGATTATCCTAAAAGTTTGTTCAGGCATTTATCAATAATTATTGACATCGCCGCTAATATGGAGCAATGTAATCTCAGCATCGTATTTAGTATCAGGCTTTTAAGTGATATAATCAAGGACTGAAAAATGAACTTATGATGTCCGTAGCCTTATAACAAATTACTTCATCAACTCCATACACACTTGAATCAATATTAATCTGTTTCAGTAAATCAAATCTGAGCAACATTGTATGCGACGTCAAAATTATTTCCGGAGTATATTTGTACTGAAATGATTTCATTAGGATAAAAGTTTGTTAATGTTATCCTTTGAAGGTGCCTGTATATAAGAAACAAATTGAAGTATGATTTCAGGTATTATAATGAGTTAGTTAAGAAGAGTAAGTTAAAGAATAGATAAACTTGTAAAATCTCGTATTGTCATCGAAAAAACAGATATAACAAAGCTTATATGATTGCACTTCTCAATACGATAATTTTTTAACTCAGGTCAACATAATACATTTGTAATATTGAAAAATGACATCAATGTGATAGCAGGCTAGGCTCAGGACTTAAAACGTTGGTGTAAACGTTGGAGTAGATTTACTCACGCACATGACGCAGATCTTGGGTGAGACCAAAAGTATGCAGAGAGTAGCACGTTTTTTAGATAAAAAAGTGAAAATATGAAACCGAAAATAAGTGTTGCTAACTGCTAGACAATGTTTTTCAATCAAAAAGAGTATTTCTAAAACGCACTATTTTCCGTTTAGCTATGCGAATCCATTCCTGTACCTTAAATGATTAAAAGGTGTTCACACAATAATGGCTGCAGGTTGTTTTTGTTTGATACTTGATAATGTCTTCTGCTACGGATGATCGGGTTGAGTAATGAAATGCTAACCCTCTGAAAGCAATATATTTATTTACAATTAATTTACATTACACCCAGTCAAACCCAGCTGTACCTGAACACTGAAAGTATAGACCTACGAGGTTGTCCCAAAAGTTTCTGGCCTGACCATTGAACTGAATAATTTTCGACTTTTTCGTTTTCCTGTAATACTGTTACTTATGTTTATGGAAGCAGCCATGCACCATTGTGTAGTTTAACCTTCCTGCGGGCAAAACATGACACTTGGTCTGCGCTTGGTATTCGTCAGGAAGTTGCTGGCTAAACATCAAACTTTTTCGCTTATAATCTGTCAAATTTGGGACCAAACATGCCGCATGTATAGATCCTTCACCTGATGTTTTACTTATGTGGTGAGCTGTCGCTTATAACACAGGCCTGTTTTTCATTGTTGTATCGAGCATTGTGTATGCTTATGCATGGAACTAGTCTTATAAAGTTAGTAGTACTTTTATTGATATCAAATTTTAAAAATATCATTGGAGGACAAATATCAGATACCGATGGTAAACATGAATTTGTTTGTTCTTTAAAAACGTTAGGATGTTTCAACACTTCATCAAAACCTAATGGCCATAATTGAAGACGCAATTACAATTATACCTGAGTAGGAAAGACGACGAACATTGAAATATGAATATTTAAGATTTTCGACATCGTGAAGTCTCAAACTGGCTCTCAAGTAGAAATTCCAAAGTAGATTATAGACAAGTGGAAAAATAGTGTTTTAATTTTCAATCCACAAAGCATTCCTATACCTATCCTATTTTCATGACATTTTTGGACAAATGATAAATTTTCAAGAATGCTTTTATATAACATTCAGTAAACACAAGAGCAGTCGAAGTCTAATGGAAGGTCGAGGCTTGGCTATCCATGTAGACGTCTACATTGAAAAGCATGAATAACCATTCTCAGGATCTGTTTAAGACACTAAAGAGTTTAGATCGTGACGGGGAACAATGATCCATTTCAGAATGGTATCTGTATCTGTAATGGAGTTCTGTTTATCTCATTATTATTAGCCTTTTCTCCAAACATGTATAGAAAATGTTCATTATTCTATTTTTTCTAGCAAGTTAATGAAAACCCAAATTCGTTCAATTATCTCATAGTTTTTATTAGTCTCGATCCAGTGTATTTAATTGTTGGCTTTGTAACGTGTTACTCTCAAATTAGAATACTTCATGATAGCTTTTTATTTGTACACCACTGTGTCCTGCTATTATTTGTGTTGTAGGTCTACAAACGAACATAATATATTTTGAGTTCTGTTCTATTATCAATTGTACATGTGTTGTTTGAATATTTCCTTAATAGATATATAACGTTCTTTTGGCTAGTAGTGTACCAAATAGAAAGACTGACACTAAGCTGATATAAGATTTGCAAACTGCTATCGAAAAGTTGGAGGCATTTTAGTAAATTATCTGTTTTAACAAGACACTATTGTATAAGGATTTAAAATTGAGCAAATATTGATAGCTTTGACTACAATACGTTGAATACCAGAAAGCCTGATAGAAATTTAGATAAAGTCATCAAAAATGGCGTGTAAGAATAACTTTCGAACAAATGAATTGGTCCTCTAGATCACATCATCGGAACAGCACGTGGAATGTGTATTAATTGAAATGCTATAACAGTTGGGAAGTTCCAATATATTTAGTTCAATGTATAGAAATGGATAAATTCCCAGCTATAACAAACATGTAAAGATACAGACAAAAAAAAATCATCCCACATATTAACGATTATCCTTTCATAATCCCTCAAGCCAGGGCTTGGGTCAGCATTGGAGCTTACAATGAGGCAGCTGTGACACAGCTGTGAACTCAGATGCATGACCGAGATGAAGTTAATTTCGAATCATGAAGATGACCTTTGCATCATCAGTGATGAAACCTCTCAGTAGTAACAGATAAATTAGCTTATAACTACTGATAATTATATATCAATTCAATGATTAATGAAAATCGTGAAATGTGTGCAAAATTCGTCATTTGAGAGGTCAACAAAAAGGAAATGATAATCATTTTATTTATCAGTCAAATGCCTGTTTACGATTTATTCGAATGACATTTCCGATTTGTAAAGATATAGGTTTTCGATTCAATTCAATAGAAGGTATGCTATGATTGAAAAATAACAAAATGATGATCAACTTTCTTACATACAAGTAAACCGAAGCTTATTGTTTGATCTTGTCCCTGGCTATGTTAGGCATCTAATGGTATCAATTCTGTATCATATACAGCAAATCCAAGCGGTAATTTGGCTAATTTCATGAGAAGGTAAATTCATTTGACATTTTCGACGATTACACTATTTATAGTATATCTCACATTTAGTATTTACTTACTTATTGCCATTTCTTTTAAACTATATAATAGTAGTGACGGTGTGAGATCAAAGACACGTGTTCAGTCAATAGTCTTTTTCTTTCTGAAAGTAAATAGGAAGCTGTTTGATTTTATGATGTTTTCTAAATTGAATTATAGCATTACAAGATATAGCAGTAAAGACTATTATTCCTACAGATTAGACATTAATTTGAAACTATAGTGATGATACGAGACATTCGTTTAAAATACTTGAGAATACCAGATTTAATACCATATTGATCATATCATGGATTCAGATTTCACACTATGATTGTGGTAAGCACCCTGTTTTCGTTAGATTCGTTTCCTGATACATCTATATGTCACTTTGCATAAGTGATGTGGGAAAATTACAATCCTACGTACATGTATGTCACATTATATTTGTTGGTCTTAGATTAGGTCAGAAACTGTTGTTAGTACTTAACGTTACTGTACTGTACTTCTACTGAAACAAAATGCATTTTCAATTAAATTAGGTTCTGAAAATAAATACATTACATTACACTATAAACTGCGTTATGAATATAGATTAATAAGATATGTTTGAATGGACTACAGAATTATGGAACGAAAACTCAATTTCAAGAGGTTTTGCTCTTTTGTGCATGTGTCAACTAAATTGCATTTAAGTATTTTATATTGAACCTAATTAATCACATTTTCACATCTTTCAACATGATGTTTTATTGTCAGGAAAATCTACTCAGGTCTGAATTCTATTACCAAGGATATCAAAGTCATAACGTTTGGATCAGTTTGTGAAGGGATCATTTTTACAATACAAGGAACAACTTTATGAAACCAGAACGATTATCGGCATTCTTTAAAAGAGGCAACAGTCGAAAATTTAGATTTTCATATTTCTCAAATAAAATCAAAACATAGACAACACTGCCAGACGCCTTTCTTCATCATCTAACTAAAATGCTATCTTAAATAAACGTCATCATGTATATAAGGTATAGTGTAAAAGTATTCAAAAGTAATTTAAGAAATATTTTTTAAGCAGCTGTATACATATTACATGTTCCCAATGTATAAAATCAGACAAATGATATCTATGGTAAGTTAGTAAATATGATTTTGGACTAAAGTATGACAAACATATTACCAATTCGTCGAACATAACAAAACCATATTGCTCTATGTCCTAAAAACTTGCTTTGGAGATAATAGCTCGTAAAGATGCAACCATATACAAACCTATTAATTCGTAATGTTTCTTAGTTAACATTTTATGTATATCTAATTATGTTATGCTAATAATATAGAATGTCTTTGAAGTATACACATATTCCTGATTGGCTGAGAGCAAGGTCATTCCCCATGAACTCTCAGACAAAAACGTTCATACTCGTGTGAACAGTTTCCAGACCTACATACTTGGTTCCCACATCGAATCTAGCGACGACTTTATATACAATCTGACTCACCATATTCGTCTTTCTTTATTCAATAAAATAAAAGGAGGACATCGAACTTAATCACTTGCTAAATTCAAGACTTTCCATTATTCTTAAATAAGCATCGCTCCGGGGGTTTTGGCTTTGGAACTGTGAAGCGAACAAAACGAGATGCATTAGACAGTATTTGCATTTCACAATACGATCATGACGTACCAAACCTGATTTTACACTCAAGATACATCCATATTTGATAACGGAGAGGCAGGTGCACAGTCATTGTAACCACACCTACGTAAACAACTGTTGTTTACATATTTTAGAGAAAAGACATGATGGCTCCAGGCACCCCCTATGAGATGGTAATTCAAAAGGCAGATAAGTCTGATCTCGTGTCCTTTATTTTATTCTGAGTACGCTTCATTTATAATGTTTTAGCTCTGTTTTTGCTCATATGTCGCGATAGCAAGCTCGCCTGGTTCACTAGAGTTTGAACATAGCTTTGACGTCGTTAATTTTCCATTGCAAACACACAAACTGACACTCAATTCTTAAATATGGTGCTTTAGCCAAAAGTAATAATTTATCAAAAGAGAAAAAGCTTTGACCTTGATGACACTTGATGACTAACAATATAGGATCTTCAATACATAATCTGTCTTTATTCGTTCGATGTATGAAACAATTTCAATTTAAAATTTTTATGAAGGGAAAATATCGTTTTAATTACAATTAATAATCTTTTATCATATTAATAAATATTCATTTTTTTCTATTCATGTTTCTATAAGTTTTAAGCAAACCAAGTGTACATCTTTATATCTGTTGCGGCTTGTAACATAAGGCTCGCTAGTTCCTTGAGGATGTTTACCCGTCTATTTCAAGCTTACCAGTTTGCTCAACCTCAAGGAGACATGTTCATGTTACCGAGCGTTTTGTTTTGAGAAGATTACATCAGGCTCATTCATCTCACTTATTTCGGTCAATGTGTGTTTAGGTGATTGGCCAATATAAATAGGTAGAGTCCCTCGTGGGAAATACTAAAATACCATTTTCATCCTGCAGAACAATGCAAGTTTAGTTTCAGAATGATACATGAACATAACAATGATAATATGAATACTGTTTATACTGTATGTCTCTTGTTCATGATAGTTATTATGGGATAGATGATAGGAGAGCAACGTTTTGTTTAAATGTTAGAATGATCCATGCAATGCATTTGACAATATCCCTATTTCATTAATAATTTACTTTACTTTTAGGATGTGTTCTATCGTAATTGCACACATAATGTTTCAGACTTGACCTTTGATCAATAAGTAAGTTGTTTAAGACAAATATGTACATGTATCTCAAGTTTTTTTGATGGTCACTTCTCAACGGGATTAAAACAATATCAATTTTAAATGTTTGAGGCTGAATGAATAAACAAATTGCAACAAATGCTTTTGATCTTCTGTATACTTAACAATATACTTAACTTTAACACTAGAGACTCATTGTGCAAGTATGAAATCGAAATGTTGTAACTATTGGAATCGAATCTTTATAGGTTAGCATATTCAAGGCCACTATTGGTATGCAAGAATTGTTTTAGAGAACGATGAGAATAAGATGCGTTATGACGTTGCACTTCATTTACTGCCCTTGGCAATATTGCTTAAGCAGAGAGGGTGTTAAATGAAACGTGCACACAGCAGCAGCAATACGAATTAAATTTAAATGAAGTTAAGAACTAGTGTGTCAACCTTCGGGATTAATAACAGGAGGTGAAAATATGACCATCGAAGAAGTGATCATGTCATACACAATGAAACTGCACAAAATCATAACATTGTATCCTTCTCAGTTGTAAGCCTCCTGGACACAGAGATTGGTGCTAAGCTCAAACACACGCAAACATCAGCATAATCGACTCTGAATTCATGGGTAAACCAAATTTCTGTGTTAACGTGGGGACGTGAATGACGATGTTAGCATGCCGGAGTCGGACCAACGTGGGTTGACGTGCAGAGAGACTAGTCTAACATAAACGTTGTTTTAAAAATATTTTTCGTTATGACTGAAACCAAAGCATCAAATGTATGTACTAGTCTTGAAGTTAGGTTTCGATATTGATGGTCACGAATGGTGCCTGTATGTTTTTGTTGTATGATTTCAGATCGCTATGGTCATCTTTATATGACATTTGTACTTGCTGTTCTAACTTTGAATGGTTGTCAGGTGACAATGTTGATTCTCAGTTTGGGTTCACAAATTCACGTTAGTGAAACCTCTCTCGATATATATTTGTTCTTGAGTCTTCTATTTTGTTCTTTCGATATTTTAACCTGATAAATTACACATGTAAAAAATGAATAGTAATGAATCCTATCAAAAGTTTGTTTTTGAAAAGGGAAACCCCATCGCACAACATCCTTTGTCTCTTCAAGATTTATTTTCCTTTCACATAAACTCATGTCAAACTGCGCACCTATTCATTAGTCGACAGGAAATATTCAAGGTATGTTTGTCACGTTGAGTGGTCATTAAACGAGAGAGAGGGAACTGCAAATCCTAATCAGATGTGTCGAAGAAGTCTGATTGTAGAACAACTAGGATAACATTGATGATAATCCCTAAACAAACGATATCGAGTCTTCATCAAATGCATGGCTATATATCAGTTTTGCCCACCAAAATTGGCGAATAAAGTTTTTCGTTGACAAACTGGATATTTGTCTAAAGTTTCTATGAACATTATACTTGTACACTGTAAGACAAAAGCTTGAAATAATCCTTCCTGTCATTATTTGTTCAAAGAAATAACTAACGTTTGGAAATAAAACTCTTGATGTGATCCATTTGAGAATACATACTTTTCAGATGATATCAGACCGTCATGATGTCCTCCCACGATAGTCAATCCTTCTCGATAACGACATACACGACTAAAGAAAATAACTTGGTTAATAAACACATGCGTGACAAATATTACACACAAATTACATTCCGTTCAACGCCAGGCTTGAGAGATATTGTTAAACTTATAAATCGATGAACTTAATTGAACATCGTTGATTCGATAGAGATTGCATTTGAACACAGTTGGTGGTGGAATATCGATATAACACAGTTATGGAGCTACGGATAACAAAACCTGTAGAATCAACCGTTTCCAGTTAAAACACATCTTGTAATGAACGAGTTAAAACTACGTCTACAGTCTTGGCTTCAACAACATTTGTATTTCTTCACCTTTCACTGTTCTTTGGCAACTCACATATACACTCTAAATACTGATTTTATTTAAATATTATATTACTGACATAAAGAAGGAGCGAATAATTGTAAAGTGAATTTTCTAACTTACTTATTCCCAGTTGACCAAGTATGAAAAATTGTATGTTCATATACTACACATGTGCCTGATAAGTATTGACAAACTTGTTAATCGATTAACCTAGAAGTAAGTGGACCTTGCTGATTTAATAGAGTTTGTATGCGTATACAGTGTTTTTTGCAATAATCTTATTACCAGATTTTAGAACTTTGGTTGCCAAAATCTGAAGACTCAAGTGCTTCCAATTAATCAAATTTGTTTTCAAGGATTCCACATTTAAAAACGTTATGATACCAAGATGTTTGTTCTGAATTCACGTAACTCGCGTAAGTCAACCATCTTGATTCTTGTTTTCATTGATACTCCTTTTTCATTGTGATCAATATCACTGGGTGACCTTCTGTTCCCATGGCATTAACAAATAAACTCCGAAAGCTCATATGCATTTTGGATGGCTTTAAGGCCTGGTCAAATGATAACTTTATTGAGTACCTACTAGGAGGGATTCATTGCAATCTCACGTTTTGTATAGGTTAAAAGATCAATTTTAGATAATCAATATGTCCATAATTAAGTGTATGTTTGTATATCACAATGACATTAAGTACATGTATTCAAAGATTTGGCCTCAGAATGCGAAGAGGTATAAATAAATATGATAAAAATTGTCATAACCAAATTTGGCCGCTACTCCAGTACGCATTAGGGTAAAATCAATGGATAAACCAGAGAGGCAATACTTCACTCTAATAAAGTAAGTAACTGTGTGGCATTGGCTTCTTGACTAACCACATTATATGGCAAGCACTTTCAAGTCAATAGTTTTAGTTCCCTGTGCTGGTTTACAGTTACTGGAATGATAGAAGTTCATCTATTTTTGACAGACATGTATCGAACATGGACTACCATGGTAGGACTATGTTGCCTCTAAGGACATCTCCAGCGCATGGTCAATGCGGTGAAACTTTCATTCAATAATGTGATATAACTTGTATGATATATCCAAATGACAAAAGTTGAAATAATAGTTGACATGCACTTGTGCAGGAGTGAATGTCTGTGATTTATTAAAAGAGAATAGTCCTTGCTATTCACAAACTTTAGGACAGTTTACGTGTGATTTAAAGGAAAATGTAGTTAAATGCTGTGGATAATATTACTTCGACCTTTTACATAAAATGAATAACCAATGAGTATGAGGAAATAGTGTCATGTTTGTGTAAGTACTGTTTGAATATACCTCCAGTCTGTGTGCAAATGTTGCGACACGCTTATTTACAAAGATCAGACAAAATGAGACTACTTGTTATAATTCACAGAAAACTAATGCACATCCTGAATTTAGCAACGTTTTGACATTTCTGCACATAGGTCAAATATTTAAGGCATTGATAATAACATACTGGAAAAAATAAGTAAAAATTTTCACATGTGCCTAACTTTTGTACAGTGCATATGTACATGTAACTTCTATTATGTCTTAGATGTTACAAGTTACATGGTACAGAACCTACCTGCAGTTTGACGTGAATGATTATTATTACACTACAATACATCTTATGAGAGTTAGCAATTCCTTTTAATTCCTCTTACTCAATTGCACATGCTGTTTTGGCGTAATTGCATGTTTGTTCCACATGTAAGAAAGAATTGGAACCACAATCTAGAGCCAGCTGATTGAACTATGAGACATGTAACTAAAATTCGTATTACAGTTTCAATTCAACTAGAGACAGAAAATTCTGACTTGATTACCCAATGAGAATGAACGTGGCACATCTTACTGCTCTATTAGGGCTTTCAAGACAGCTTCAAGTACTCAACTAAACTAAATGTTTTATTCGAATATGAACTTGTTTTCTAACATCTTAAAATCTTAATTTACGAAGTAGGAATATACTGTTATAGTGTTTTAAAGTGTTTTCACCACCACATTGGAGATACCAGATAGCTAGCAAGAACCCATTAGATATGCTTAAAGTAACTTACAATGTTTACGTTTTTCTAATAACTACTGCGTTTAATGTCAGTTCAAGATTGGGAGATTCATTGGATAGCACGTAGGTGCATGCATATTCAATCATTCAAACGCCAGGAGATATTTCTGTTTACGTATGCCACCTATTTGATGCGGCCACCCTGAAATCCTCTATACTGATTGGGTATTTGATCTCTATAGACCGACCACTTTCTTGACTTTCACCCTTCATCAGTTTTCTGGCGAGGACACAACTTGTCAGTAGCGGCCGTTTTCAAATACGTGACTGTCACATGACGGCAGATTACGCTTGAATGCACTCAGCCAAGTGCCTGTTATCAGAGGTTTTGGCAGAATCTGATGAGAAAGCCCCAAAAGGAAATAATATAGAAGTAGCTTGCATTAAAGACACGAATGATCTCGTAGGAATTGGTTTCAGGACACTCAGACAAGGAGAATCAATGTTAGTAGGAAAGAGCACTAACCTATTGATGTGTCTTTACACAAAGGCCTCTCTAGAATGGCCACCTGTATATTAAGACCATTATTGGTCGTTGCCCTTGGTGGCCTTCATAAACAAGTTTGACTGTATTTCCAAACTAAAATCAATGTCATAAAAGTACAAAAACGGGCAAAAACATAGATTAGTTTTCCCAATTTCGAGATACAGTGTGTTATAAATTCTCTAAGCTTCATACAGCTTCAATTCATGTTTTCCATTTCATGATTTTCCTTTCATATCTTCCGTTTTTCAAATATGAGGTATTAATTTGCTATAATCATTTCAACAATTCTAATTGGAAGAAATCTCCTTAAATTAGAACTGTTTAAGTTGATACGTTGATACGTTGATACCTCGTGACAAAACATTGAATCACAGTTGAATAGTATAGTTGAATAAACATATTACATCTTGACCACTGATAGTATGATACACATCTCAATGAGGTTTATTACCTAATCGTGTGTTCATCCTGTGCTTTAAATGATCTGATGGGTATCATATTATATATAAAAGTTAAGCACCTCCTCCCACGAATTTTCACAGAGGGGTGAAATTCATGGAATTGTGCTATGAAAATGCGAAAAAGAAGATAAGCAAAACAAATATTATTTAATAGATCAATTATTTGGAAGATAAATTTTGTAACCGTAACACTAAAAGTGCACGAAAACACAGAGTGAAATTGAAATGGAACTTTAATCCAAAAGACATGGGTCTTAAAGCATCGTCAGTTCAAGGTCTTGGTGTGTGCCACCAGGTAAACAGTTTATTAAATAAAGTGGATCAGTGTCCAGGGAATCGCGACACATCAGTATCGTTTGCCGCCGCACTTCTTTGCATACCCTTAACCGGGATCCTTCATTGATCCATTGGTATCCATACCCCGTGACGAACTGCCTCCAGTTCTTTCAGATTTTATGGAGGAGGATTCCTTCTTTGTACCCAGCGGTCCATGGTGTCCCAAACACTGTCGATTTGGTTCAAATCAAGAGGCATTGCTTGCCATGGATTTCGTGTCACAGCATTATTTGCCAGATGTTGCTTTCCAGCACGTGAACGATGAAGTCTTGAATTGTCGTCCATGAACAAGGGTCTCGTGTCAACTCTGTGGGAATTGTAATAATCAATAATTAAAGGATGCAGAACCTCCTGAATGTAGCTAAATCCTTTCAGTGAAGCTTGTATAGTCACCAAATCCAGTCTACAGTCGTGGGAGACGTGTACCCAAACCATTACGGATTCTCACCAAAATGGTACCCTTGGCAAAATGTTCCTTGGACAAGACGTGTGTCAATAAGTCAAATGATTCTGAAGCAGGTAGAAGATGAAAGTTGATGGTGTGTCATAGATAAAGTAATTAGTGTTCATGTGATTGTAATAATGTCTGATTCTTGATTTGGCACACACATGAGGCTGTTGTTCGATATTCAATGAAAATTACTGACTGTAATGTTTTTGGACGAATTTGTGAGATATTTTGAAGGACTTAGTCTTTTTAACGTAAAAAAGCAAAAAAGAACACCATGAAAGTAAATGAGAAATTCGATATGTAAATGATATCAAATGATAAAAGGAACAATTTCCTCATTTTTATAAAATTAAATTTCATTCGCTTTTTTTTGTTACAGGTGAATGAATGATATTTCCACTGTGCTAATAGAAGTTACAAAGTCTATACACATATTGTCAGGATTTAAAGATAACCTCTCAATTTGTAAAATAAGTCATAGATCAGTGTCTAAAAAGGTACACTTTACAAAAGAAATAATTTGAAGAATGAATGAAAAGAAAGAAAATGTTTTATAAGGAGTTTAAAAAATGTGACAATTAGTGTCAATAATGACTGAATGAATCGGTTTTGAGAGCAGCACAATAAAACATGAAGCGATTATTGGGAACACTTCTGGAAATGAATCAATTCAGTATTTTTTTACGAATCAACTGCCATGCTTAAAACTGGGGCGTTAACATGATGTGGTTAATAAGATCGCATCTTATAAAATGATTAAAGTGAAAACAAAGTCAAAGAAAGAAATCATTCTTAATGATGAAAATGATAAAAATTGTTATAATCAATTACCAGTGTCAATGGCACACGTTTGTATAATTTTTTTCATTTTATAATATAAAGACAGAGAATGATTATGTTGGAAATGCAATTAAAATGTTAACTTTGCATATTATTTCAAGTGATTATCAGAAGAAAACACCAATACAACCCTATGTTTTCATGTTGAAGGGTGACTCAGTGATAATATAAACCACACTGACCACACCGTCGTTTCATGAGGATTACATTAAATATGTTGTTATTGGATTATATTTATACTTCAATTAAAAACTACATGATATGGTATCACACATATAGATTAAAATTTAAACTAAGATTCTGTGTTTAAAACAAAATAGTAATGTTATAACGTTACTACTCTGCTGTAGTGATGTACTTTGTGTTATAGTTAATGAAGAAATACGTTTTGGTCCCCGGTGGTCGAGAACCGCTATTTATACCTACTCGCATTTTATTTGCGATTTCATGAATTGAATCGTTGGTAGGTACATTGTCATGTTATATTATCATATAACTGAGATATGCATTATTTCAGACTACTTCCAGTTCATAATTCCTACTTATAGATTTTTTTCTATCCGTGTTATATTACATGGATTACTGGTTTGGTTCTGTCATCGAAGTGAAATGGTGAAGGCATATAACAAATTCTGTCTCTGTGACTAATTTATTTATTGAACTGTATAATGAACTCGCTGATAAGGATGGCTTTTCTATGATAAATTCATTTTGTAATAGTTTATAAAGTTTCTGTTGTTTGAATGTACATGTACCTAACATATCAGCCTTGTATAGATTAAAGTAAAAATTACCGAAGTGGATATTTCAGACTACACTCTTGTCCCAGAGACTTTGCGGTTGGAAGCTATAGCTTCTACGTTGGGATTTTCCCGAGGCTGAGCAATGTTCTCGTATTTTAGATCATTCTTGCCATGATTAATAGAATGAAATTACAATTAAACAAAGTTTTTTTACGTTTGTCGCATATGTGAGTGTTCAGAGAGCTCAATTTTGAACTTTCTCATTGATTAATCAATTCTAACAATTTGGTTAGAAACAGGGCGTTTTAGAACGTATGTAGTCAAAGGAAGATTAGTTTCTGTCCCTGTCAGTCTTTTCATCGCCACTAAAAAAAACGTCACAATCTCACGTCACTATATCGCTAGCGCTACCTCTATGACGTCACAGACGACACTTCGTCACCACACTCTGAGCCTTTAGAAGCAGACACACACGTACTTGCCGTCAGTGTGATGAGTCCCAATTTAGCGGACGACACCGGTCACTGATAGGCAATGTCATCATTTCATGGTGGGTCTCACCGACAATGTACTCTCTTTCTATAGCTTTTACGAAAAATGAAACAATTATACTGCCCATCGTTAATAAATACGTGCGTGTCTTTATATGCAAGTTTCTCAACTATTACAGTTTTAAATATTGTATTTTGAAATTCTTTCCGTCTTTCTCTTTCCCTTTCCCTCCCTTAAGTTATTTGTCTATTTTTTTTATGGGAATATCTAAGTGTTGAACAGGTGAAATATTACTTACAAAACGTTAAGCCCTGATCACTCACTCATCATTCTTGCATGTCATTTGTGAAAGTCAACTGAGTATTGCACATCAATATTGTATCAATAGGGATGTAGGTGATTAAGAATCCTGTGATCATATTAACCTTCCCGTCTGACGCCTGCGACCTTCTAACCCAATATAGATTACTGACAGAGGACCCATCAACAGTATTACACTATAGTAGACTAATCACTAATCCATAAACCAACAAGACTATATGAGCATATTGTGTATGCAGATGGAATGTTCGTAACCAACACACTGAACGACACGAATGACTACTTGAAAACACTTGTTTCCTTACTTGGCAAAAGTATTAACATGAAAGTATAGTAAGGTATGAATAATAAAGGTCCTAATACTTATCTTACAAGAAAAAAAATGATGAAAATGTGACAAGAATGCGGTAGTTTGTTTCCTTGGCTCTTATTATTATTACCACAGGATATATATAAATATACCTTGAAACTGCACTTCAAAGATATGGATAAGTGTCCAATACGATAAAAATAGATAATTACACAAAATTACTTCAACTTAACATATGTTCAAAAGAAACGTCTCCATACATTTTCTAATCACAATAATCAAATACAAGGACAACGTCTCTATATTTTTTTTAATCTAAAAAATCAGATACAATGGCAATAATCATGGTGGATATTAATATTATTTGTACAACTTGGTTTGTTATCATGGAGATCAGGGTTGATATAAAGGGTACATGTATGTTATCATGTGAGGGTCTGTTGCCCGCTACACAAGCTAATTAAGTCTTAACAATTATAACAGCGTTAACTTTTCTTCATGATAGCAAATGTCCCTAGTATGGCAGATGTCCACCTCAGATGTTGAATCGTTTGATAGGATTATGTTTTGGTTGACAAGTAACTAAACACGGTATCTACTATATGTTGCCATGCAATGCCTAAATCATAGCAATCCCGTAGTAGTTGATGCTGATAGAATTCCACAGAATCACATTACTGATTCGTCATTGAGATGTAGGTTTCGACTCAAATTAAGCACTCACAAATGCAACTTTTAGCTCAACGCTCCTTGGAGAAAGTGCAGTCTTGCCAGTTGGTTTCTTGTGACAAATCCTGCTCTGCAGCCTGTGCATCTATAATCATTAGAATTGAGGCTTCCATTTTAGACATACAATTGTGTTGAACAGGTGTTAAGTAGGGAATGCTTCCTATGCCAAAGGGGCGTAAGTGGTTGAACACTTCCGTTCGTGTTTTGTGAAAATATCTTCTGATAATGTTTTACACATTCTTGAAGTTTTGATATAAAATATTTAATATAAGTTTTACCGCTTAAATCGTGCAGCGCTTGCGTTAAATTTAGATCAAATGATACTGGGTGTTTTGAAGATGTTCTCAAATCAATTAATAAGTTTCAGCAAAACGTCTAAGAAAATTATATTATTGTGAAATACATGTATGGGAATTATTATTTTGCACGCCTTATAAAGTATATTTCTTCATAATTACAATTTTGGACTGCTATGATGTTAAGAAAATCCGCATTGAATAAAACAAATAGTTATCATTTCCATGCAACACATTAAAGGACATTCAATGGAGAAGGCTTTTTGTTAACCACTGAATAAGAAATCGAAAATATAGAAATTGTCTTATCTAACTGGTAAATCGAAAGTAGAAGATTGAGAACTATAGTTAAACGCTGTGTACTCTAGTTAAACGTTGTGTGGTCTAAGTGTCTGATTAACTTCTTTTGGCAAAATATAAGGAAGGTTTTTAACAAGCACGTCTCCTGGTTTTCTTAGTATATGTTATCCAGATTTCGAAGTTCATTTGCTCATTTGTTGCATGCTTTGAAGTTAAATATCAGCTGCTAATGTGTTTTCTAGTCTGAAATGCACATCAACTTTGAATTTTGAAGTAAAAGGGAATAAGGTGTTTGTTAAAACGTAACATCGTCAAAACGTGAAAATGGAGGACAGTATAATGTCTGTATTTTTTGTAATTTATTCTTTATGACCACTATGAATATCTTGATATCCCTATTAGAAATGCATTGATAGTAGTAACAATACCTCTCGACAGATACTGTAGATGAGCTACAGCAATTGAACGCAACTCCTATAGGTTCGAGTTTCTATTTTACTTAAAGAATTGAAATCTTTGCTGCAACGCTGCATCTTCGTAACGTAACCGTGGAAGACGTAATCTGTACAAATAGTGCAAACGATTCGAAATAGAACTTGACTGAAACTAAAAACCAACATTGATTATTTGCGCACTGGCGTCCGTAGTTCCTTGTTTTTTGTCAATTTGATTATTCAGAAGGCTCTTATATCCAGTTACCAAGTATATTGAATAAGGGAGGTATTTCGCTTGTATATAAGTCGGTGGATTCCGTGTACTTATCAATGTTTACCAATCAAGTGTGACAGTGAATTGAAAAGGGGTTATGCTTAGATAGGAGTTTTATCAGATAATCTTATTGGTACAGTAACTGTTCATTTGTTTAACTAGAATTATGAAAATGATTGATATTGATGTTGATAGTAAACATCGCATTTAAAGTGCCAAAATGCAAAACATGACTGGTTCAAAGTCAATTTACAGAGATGTTAACATAACTTCTGACTATTTATGATGATCAACGCCACTATGAAAAAATAACCAGTGAACCACCAAAAGTCACAAAAACGGGAATAACCTTAACCTCGTTTATTCATGGCATCGGTGTCTATCTCTCTCACTATGCCTTTCTTTCTGTCTTTTCCATCAACCTTTCGATCGCTTTCTCCCTGATCTGTCCACTGCATTTGTGGTAACCATAGCGGATGCCTTTTTTGCTTTTCCTGCGTTTTAAAAAACACAATTGGAATGTTTCAAGTATCCTAGTTCAAGATATGTTAATTACTGTCTTTGGTTACAATACAAAGGTGAAAATTGTAAAGAACACCTTTTTCATGCTATTTAAATTAACAAGAAAATAGTGTCTGGACTAATTTTAAGAGATCAAGTGTATTGAATATGTGAGGATGTGTAAGTTTTGTAAAGCAACTATCCCAATGGAGACTTCTGTAATCATAAAAGTCGATGAACAAACGACTTACACTATTTATGTCGGGCTATTAAAAGAAGAAACTTCGCACTTCTGATTTAGCAGTAGTCTATACTCTGGAAGATAATGATGATATATTTTTAAAACGAACAGTGTTTTTTAAATTCAGATTAATATAATGAAACAAAATCTCTCTTTTTGTTGTTTCCACTGAATAAATAATAATAGATTATGTAGTTCGTATTTTTCATTTTGGCATTTGAGAGGCATATTCTTAGTGGTAGGGGTATATATGTGTATCAATACTTAATTTTGTCTATATTTTGTGTGACTTCGTCCAAACTGTTTCCTTTCATTCTTGAGTTTGGCTTAGTTTGAAAACTGGAAGATCTCATGTAAAGAAGAGCTGATTTCAGAAATAGCTTTTACAGTTAGTTTACTCCTGGCAACTGCATCCCAAAGCGCCGAGCTGCCAACTCCAACTTAAGTCAAAGTATTCTGTCTGTTATTTATATCTCAATGTGGAATTCAAATTAATGTTTTAAAAAACTCTTTCAGTTAAGGGACTTTTAATTGAGTACAAATTGGCTTGGCACAGGAATTGTGTGTAAAATTTTCTAATCTAAAGGGAAGTGATTACATGTGTTGATTAGATTATCTTTCCGCTTAAAGGTAATGAATAGCCTTGGAATGTATGAGTCAAACCCGTTGAATCAACATTTCGTCATACTCGGAGGGTACTAGGATGTTAACGCCTACTACAGTAGAATTGGTTAACAATAAGTACAGTTGTACCGACAAAAACTGCTGCTATCTTAGGAGTACATAATACTAATTTACTGCCACACCTTAATTCATTTTAGATAATCAAATATCAAACACTGTAGCTGTATGCAATGCGTGTGTTTCGAGCTGTAGGTCATTGACTCCATAACAAGATCAGCCTTAATTTGGGGATGTTTGGGGAAGAGATGGGGATGTGGGGTCCTTTACTGCTTGCCTTGACCAAGTTTGTGTTAAGAAAGAAACTTAAGTACAATTGTGTGACAGGCTGTTCATTGTATTTAGATTTAGGTTTGTACTTCATAAAATAACTCATCGGTTTAACTTTGTACAGCTATTTAAAGCTTTTTATTAATTCTAAGGTCTTGTTTTTGCAACTTTGCAATGCTCTTAAATATCTTATTATTTGAGAAAATAGGAAAACATGACCTGTAATCCTCCAATTTTCATTTTGATAATGATATATCATTTTTGCCATTGTTATCAATATCAAATCAATTTGGTTAAGGTTTAAATGGTCTGGCAATATGTCAGATTCATAATTTACAGGCCGACGTCAAGTGTTGTTAAAGACTAAAATCACTCAACAAAATGTTTTATACACTGATATAAGAATAAATGTACGTAGATAAAAAAAATATGAATAATATCTTATAACTCAACTTTTATTATTTGTTAATGAAAAACAAAAGAAACTTAGAAATTATTGTTCTGTTTATTGTTTACTTTTTTTAGTGTGAGTGTATTCAATTGCTTACATAAAAATCGTTTTTAATCAACTCCCAAGAAAGAACATATAAAACATGCTGTCGGATAGGAATTCGTTCATAAACATCAACTTGACAGTCAATAGATTTGATTACACGTGCTCTATCTGTGCTACTCGTTTTCTTCACGTGTGCTTTACTCGTCCAGAGGATAAGCAGGCTCGAGATTGATAAAAAATCATTTCAAATTCAACACCCCTTCCAACCTTGATGATATAGGTGCTGAATGAATATTGCAGAATTTGCTGGTTCGAAACCGGGTTTATATTCTAAATATTACCGAACATCTTCATGACTGAAATGTTTTGAGATCCTATTCAGACATACTAAGACTTAAATCATTATCCTTGGCACTGTATCATTTAAAGTGACAAAACAGTATACTCCTGATCAGAACTGTCAATGAGCAATACTTTCTTGAAAATAATCGACATTTAAAACAACAGTGTGCCGTTAATCTTTAGAAGGCTAGCCATTTCCAATTGACCGATGGCCAGTCGTTTTTAAGGTTTTCATCTCATCCCACAAAGTCAACGCCACTTACATTGAAATCTATTCAATGATTAGCTGTTATCCATCAATAGAGAAGAAAAGCATGTTTATCATGTCTAAATACCAATGACTATAAGTCCCAATAGTTTTATAGAAAACATTGTTCCAAAGAGACTATTTTTAAAATATCAGAGTGTTACTTGTTTTTGGACTTGACGAGTCTGTAACAGAACCATCCCAATGGACGTTTACAGCTGTGTCTTTACCTAATTTAAACCTTTCACAAGACATGATGTGTATCTTTATTCGACTACAGGCCAAGCGTTACTTACATCGTACCGTTTGATCTTTCCTGATAAAATATCAATACCATTTATTTGTGACGTTTTCGCAACTCCAGTTAAGTTAAGATACCATTTATCACTTACATTACATGACAAATATATGGCACTGTTGATTAAATAATAATGATTTTATAAGAAAAACGGTGTTTGACTGAAATTTTGACCCCTGATTTATTCAATGAGCTACCTCAATTTATAAATATACCACTGTGGCATTAAATTAGATAATGACATGGAACGTTCTATCGTTGCTACTGACGTGAAAACACAACGGTTTAAATTTACCCATGAAATCGAAAGAAAACCCTAAATACATAGAATGCGATAGCCATGTATGAATGCGAACTTTCTGGATGCAGCTGCTTATGAAGTTGCTAAAATAAGTAGTCATCTCTGATGACAAGGGCGTCAGGTTAGCTTGGCCATATTCTTTAAGGATATTCTATAAACATCTAGACAATAGTAATGAAAAAATATTTTAGAAAGTTCAGAAACCTTAATTGATGTGTCATGTGCTCAGTATCTATAATTGAACACAGAAGAACTTGAGTGGATCATTTCACCTCAGAGAACAGCTTGAAACTTTTATCTGTGAAGTGATGTTCTCATCCCTCTTCGTGATTAATGCAAGGACCTGTCCTTCACATTATAGAGATAAAAAGATCCCGAGAGCAAATGAGGAAACGACTCTTCGGTAAATGTCACAGTGGAATATTTTTACAAGAATATAACATCGATTCAGACACGTGAACTTTCTTCATTGAAATAAGATCATAGAAAAAATCAATGGAAGCTATTTTGTTAACTTTCCAATTAACACATGTAATTCAAGAGGGCGACGATTCCTTGCCCTAACGCACGTCAATAAGCGGAGATTATGTTACAATTAGAAATGTGAAACACTATGATATTTGCGGTTATCTTTTCAAATTGACAATTGCATAGGAAGTATATGGATGTCGACTATAAAGCATATAAAGATCAAACGTTTTTGTGGTCTTCTTTTTGGTATCTTTTCTAAAGTAATTATCGATGGAAATGTCTTTGATGGTTAATTTCCAATATGTGCTAAAACGTATATGAATCGCATGAAATTTACCAATAATAATAAATTTATGTTGATTTTAAGTTGATGGATTTTTTTTGTCCGCAATGCTAACAAATTTTTCACTCTTCAGAGGCATATTGATAATTACACATTAACTTGTTCATTTTATAAAGTTAGTATCATTATTTCGTCAGAAGTGGCAGATTAAAAATGAATTTCAAAACCATTGCTTTGCACAATTAACTCTAATTGCATCCAATCAGGCTTCTACATTTCTAGATCGAGAAACGTTCCTATTAAGACAGAGTTAGTGTGGGAATTTATGGCGGAGCTACCTCTGTTGGGAGAGAATGCATATTTTAACGAAAACATTTTCTATAGCTGGTGAGTGTGATATACTGACCTAATTTAGCAATTGCTCTTTAATGCTTGGCGAGTAATTATCATCTGATAAACGTCGCTAATTGCCAATATTTCACTCTATATTTCAGTTATATATGTCGATAGAGCGTGTAGATACTCATTTGAAATTAATGTAAAACACATTAGGGTGTACATTTGTTGAAGTTCTGACCATTGTTTTGTATTCATGAATCAGAATCAATATTCTATATTTTGTAACAACCCAAGACTTTTCCCAACAAACAGCTAACTGTTTTCCAAGAATCGTCAAGTAGCCATGTTCAGTAATATGAGCGCTCTGCGCACAGGTCATGCTATCTCTGCAACGCTCCTGAACAGGCCTCCACCTCACCTCTCGTCTCTCTAGTCGGTGCAAAAGATATAAAATTAATTTTGGTTTACTATTTTGGGTTGAAATCACTTGAATAAATGGTCAAACTTTGTATTCCCTATTAACACTATCAGCTACGATGCATCAAGCCACCTCGCGTTCATCCAAGATGACAGACAGCCATTGCCTATGTAACTCACTTGTCTTGTTATTCTCCTAACTTTGATAAAAAGTCACGAGTTAATTCTACTTTTGCTTTAAAAACATTTGCAGGGTTTTATTCTTCAAATATTTGGTTTTCAACTAGTCGGTTGCAATTATATATTCATTCATAGCCGGCCTTCCGATGTCAAATCTTCATGGACCGTCGAAATCCTGAGATGATTTCGAATTTCTCCATTGTTAGATACTTTATTTGATGGAGAACGAAGTTACATTATTGACTGATCTATATTTTAAATGACCCGAATAAAAGTGTATATTTTTGTATTTCTCAATGAAATATGAAGATGAATTGACGATAATGACGTTAATGATGACAATGTTGGACAACTGAACATCATCAATGAACGACAGTGTCCGAAAATACTTGAAATGCGAATAAACCATCGACCTTTATTCAACATAAACAATTGACCTTTCTCTTTTATAGATAAATTGTCAGTAATTCTAACAAGGGAAATGTCTCGTTTATTTGAATGCGGCATATTTATGACGTTTCGGACAATATGCACATTTACATTAAATCATATATAATATATTGACGACTTCAACATTGGACTTTATCAGATATTACACTAGCCATAAGAAATACCCAAAGATGACACATGTTGGTCCCAGGAAAAGAAAATCTAAAAACTCTTTTTTTACAAATCAATTTCATGCTAAACTTTTAATCTCATCATTTATAATGTGATATCCTAAAAAAACATTAGATCTATTTTCTCTGTTTGCTTCTCACTACTAGTCATTAAAACACATAAAATGTTTTATTATGTTACGTTTGTGATTATGCTTTCAATATCAACAAAAGAAACTTCTATCTATTTGTCCTACATTGGAGGACTATTTTCTTTCATATTGAACAACGCTAATAATGCTTTTTAAGCTTAAGTTTCTTTTCGGATTTCTTTTTTCAGCGCTGTCTGGCTTCTTGCCGGTATCTGTACAAACTTTTAGATAAACTATGACATTATCTGTACCTTGCTATTTCTACGTTTATTTCTATGACCTTGTTCTTCTTGTGTCGGATTGTTGAGAGTGTGGACCCCTGAACATTGATTGTTTCATCTCTCCTGTTTTATGAAACAGATCTGTGCGATATATGCATATATAAGGGGAAATCCCTGCTCGATATCATTAATACATGTTAAATTCAAATAGATATATGTGATATGCGATTTGTCTGAATGATTTCTCTTCTATTATGAAACATATTGCATATATCAGATATAGCAAGACTTCGTTTAGGTTTGTCTTCGTTTCCTGACAGCTTACCAATTTAATTTGTTTGATTAGACTGGTGGAACAGAAAAAAACCTTCTCGCTTTTGAAGCTTCACATACACAACGATAACTCACAGCGAAGGATCCCTATAACATCATTTGTTGTTTTAGCGTGATGTAAGTCATTTTGTAAGATAAAACCACAATCAGTTAGTGAAGGTAATGGCCGAGTCTATCATGTTTGTTGAAATGTCATTACTCCTGAGCGCTGGCCCAGTTTTACTGCTTTACTCTATAGAAAAAGGTCCTATCTGACAAGTCCGTCTACATAGAATGATAGAGCTATTGATAGGCAAAGAAGATCAGAGATGACGGAGAACATGCGATTCCATCATAAAATTACTAATAGCAATTATGTAATCAATGCAGACGCACATATTTTTAAACTTCTTTAAGTTCAAGTTTCTTTTATCTTCCGTTGTATAAACGTTACATAACTACGACTATAAATAAGTCCTGACTGCTTCTTCGCCATTTAGGTAACAGTGTTTGTATAGCTTGTTTAACATCGATAAAAAAAGCTAATTTAAAATGGTGCAAGCGTTTAAGGAGTTAACATGTAGTATGTACTTCAGCGACCTGTAGATAGACCTGCGAGTTAGTCAGTTGGAATTAAACTTGTTTTCAACGATATTTCAATTATATTTTATGAAAGTCATCCAAAATAGAGTGGACAGATGAGGGAGAAAAGGGAGATGAGGTCACTTTGGGTTTAACACCGCTCTCAAGAGTATTTTACTTTTATTACGGCTGCTAGTATTATTGCAGGGGAAAAGCCCGCAACGTTACTGTGAGTATGCATTGCGGTAAAACCTGAGAGGCATGGGTTGGTACCGCGCTGAAATTCAGTGTAGCATTGCAACCAAACCTTACTGCGTGTAGAACAGGTCTCTCCTGCGGACAAAGTTGCCGAGCATCTGTCAGGATTCGAGGCCATGACCTCTTGAGCCGAATCAAACAGAGTTAAACAGTGGTGTCTGAATCAGTCATGCATACCACTGAAAATTTTTCTAGAATGTTGCAAAGAGGGGCGATACAACATGAAGTTGGTGAAGAACTCTGTGAAAGCCTCCATGCCATCAAGAGGGCTTGACATCGTTTCCAAACTTATGGTACTGCTACCAGGACATGCTGAAGGTCAAAGATCAACAACGTTAACACCACGTGATGTCGATTTTCTTCTACTGCAACCTCTGTCTAGCAACACTAGAACTGCCTTTTTTGACACCTACTGCAAGAGGTGATCGGAAATTTAAGCTAGTGAGTTTGGGTTTAACATGTTTTGGAAAATATAACAGTTATTTAACACGTGGATGACGAGCATCCAAAAGAGTGGACAGATCAGGGAGACAATGGTCGAAAGGATGAGGGAAAAGACGGATAGAAAGGCATAGTGAGAAATGGATAGCAAATATTTAAAAAAATCCGACCTTTTCATACAGAAGAATAAAATAACTTTGCTTTTGTAGAGAGTTTTTGTATGAAGCGTTAATGTTCATGATCTTTAGGTTCGATAATTAGAGTGTACGTCAAATGTCATATTAATTTGACAACACACAGATGGCTTGAAAGACTAATATATAAACGACAGAGGTAAAAAATGTGACTTAAAACTAAATCAGTCTAAGACAAAAGTTGTAACAGTATTCAATTCAATAAAGGAAAGTAGGGAGCTATAAAAAGGCGAGTAAACATCCAAAGGCAACACAGAAAGCTATAGGCTTGAAGGGAAATGAATAGTGTTGAAGCGTTGGATTGAATATTTTTTTTACCGAAAAAAATAAAAACCTTCAAGTGACGAAAGAATTGTTGAAGTAGTGATTAGGTCTATAGGCATTTGGATAATCGTTAAGGAATAGTTTAATTTTTTTAAGAAGAAAGTTTTCGTATTCTAATGTAAGCATTCACATTGACGTAAATTACCTGAATAATGGTATCCATTGCAAATAGTTTTACAAAAACAATCATAATGTCAGTTTATGAACTGTATTGATAAACTAGCAGCCATGATATGGCTGAAATACTATTGAAAGTGGCTTAAATCAGAAATCGCGTCCATTCATAACTGCGTTGCTTCGTCTCCGCATGGACATCGGAGAAAGTACTCACACGTCACCATGGTCCCTTAAAGTCTGCAGGAGCTAGACTCTGTAGTTTGTTGAGAAGTCTACCAAGCATTGTAAAGGAGTAATGTCGGGATTAAGATTTGCCACGTAAGGACATCAATGAGTCAGTTTTAAATTTAGTCTAAACTTATTTAGAATATTCCATCACCATTGGCTGTTTGTGCACCTTCTTAGCAATCGGATTAACATTCTTGTATTGTAATCTTGATTGTAAGTACACTGACTAGTAAGGTAAAGTTTCTCCATTCACGAAATACCTTTAAATAACGACTTTACATCATTCCAATTCAAAGTACGTTTTGACTTTCTTATATACTAACTTTCACTTAAATGTTCAGCGGAAAGAAGTCTTTTTTTGTTCTGTGTGATTTGACTTAAACTGTATCTGTTTGTGCTGTAGTTTTCGTCTTTAAGTTTAACATATGTTCATTAAAAAAACCACTTGGTACCGAAATAACTATAAATATATTTAACGTGCGTATACCTCTCGCAAATCCATCCCAAAGATGCTAGACTAAGTCTAGCGTTCGCTTAGTCTAGCGTTCATTTTCAGTTCTGTGATGTTAATTAGCTTGAATTTCATATTCACATCTTCAATTCAAATTAAAAGTAGACTAAAAATACACTCTTTTTCAGTATTTATATACCCTCTTATTTGGTTACAAATCGTAATCATAAAGTCTACATGAACTTCGTTAAAAAAATTATAATATCAATGCCATTTCAGATCTTTGAAAACATATTTGTTTGAAAAATAACATTTTGTACGAGTAGAAGTGAGTAAGTGAAAGAGTGAGTTGGTGATTAACGCGTTGTGAACTATATTTCAGTTATTAAACACGTAGATAACAAGCATCTAAAAGAGGATTGATATATCAGGGGGAGAGGGGATCGAAAGAATGAGGATAAAGACGGAAAGAAAGGAAATGTTAGAGATATAGAGCAGGTTTTAGAACGTCTCAAATTCGAAATGTTTGTATCTACCAATTCCGTTAAAATTCATACAGGGCAACGAATTCGTTGCCCTGAATGAATTTTCCACGGAATTGGTAGTTACGAACATTTCGAATTTTGTTTTTAGATATGTATTATTCATCTCTGCTTTCAATTATGTGGCGCATTGTTTCTTTTAGTTTTCAAAGAGAACACTGTCGGACATAAGACACTAAGGTGAGGTCCTGTTAAATGGATATTCCACAAAAATGATTTTTTCACATATAATGGGAACATATTGGGATGTGGTCCCAACTAACTGAACGTGTTCCTTCAACATAATCTGTCTTGTGAAAGGCCAAGTGTATGAACAGACATGTAAAGTTATATATATACAATAATAAAGCACTGCTTCTTTCATCTCTTTTGAAGTACCTTTCTAGATATCAGTAAAATGTCATTCATGAATTTGTCCAAATGTCATACCCTATAGGAATGTTCACCCTTCTTTATACATTCTTTGGGACTTTTAGGTTGCAGGCCGGAGGCCAAATATCTCTACATGGTTAACTATCCTTTTTAACCTTCCAAATGAAGAGTTATAATAAATCAAGTCACCACTTGCAGGAAAATACATTGACGTTCAAGTTTCTTACCATATCTCTTGCTTAGGACATCAGTCATGCAAACAAATAGTTACTTTGCTTTGAGGGTCTAACCAGGTTATCAAAAGTTATACATCTTAGTTACATATGAATAGTTGCGATAATAACATTTCAATCCCTTTATACCTGATCTGTCCAGTCCCCTTATGATGTCCAATCTCCACATGTTTAAGTACTGAAATATTGTTCTAAACATGGTAAACCCCGACTCACTCACTCACTCCAGTGCAATGTTAATTTCGTCAATTACATCCAACTATATTTCATTAGACTGAAATCATTTAAAATTTCTATATTTAATAAAGAATCCGAAAATTCAGCAAAACGTTACCTACTTATATGTGAAGTTACCAAAACAGTTTGGAAGTTGAAGTGAAATAAAATCACGACAACATGCCTTTATCGTCCTATTTAATAAATCTGCATAAGCACCTCATTTAGTTTTAACAATATCCTGAACTCTCTCAGCCCAATAATATGTTTGCAAGAACTTACGGGACACCCCTTGTTTATCATGAAAGGTATTGATACGTGCCAAATTCCATTAAATGTTCTTAAATGTTTTCAAAGGTTATCGCTCGGTTGGCATATTAATGCCGTTGTGAAAAATGTTTGCAAATGACATCTATTTTCAATTAGAACTTTAAATAAATAGGAAGATCGTAAAAACAATTCATTACCTTTTTCTTTACAACATTTTGGATGATGGTCTATATGACGCAAGTGATGGTAAGCGAGTACAGCTCAGACGCTTAGAGTTTTAACACAATTATTTTAAGAGCTGTGATTTATCGCAGCAGGGCTTCCTTGATGAAAGCAAAAATCATCCTCAGGGAGCAATTTGAAACTTTTTGTATGTGAATCGAATTTGCCATTCGTATTCTTACCAGGATATGCACCTGTGCTTTTCATAAATCGATGCTTTCTTTGCTATATAAATCAGAAGAACTATTCCTCTAGGTTATTAAGTAAATGCGATCTTTGCAAAATGATCATGTAATATAATAATGATTAGAAAATATTATGGTTAAATAAGTTAGATTGATGCTATTTGAGACTTCTTGTCCACATTTGCGGTCTTTATTCCAGTTTTGCATAATGTCGATCTGTAACCGCGTGTGTTTTAAAATATATTCCTCCACACCTGTGAGTGCAAGGCAGTTGAGATAAACCAGGTACGAAAAGATCATACAGACACCGTTGTTATTAATTTCTTATACAAAGTGACATGAAGGTTTTAAGATATGAAATAGAGTGATTGTCGTCAACACGGTGGTAAACGAAATTATAACATTGTAGCATCGAAATACTTGTAATATATGGCTGCGAATCCTAACACTTACAAGTTGTGGTTGCAGCCTCTTCTCCTTGTATTTCGGTAGCTTTACTCACTTGCCTGTGACATGAACTGCTGCTAAAGGATTAGGACATTGTTCTTGCTCGTCGTCCATCAATATACATATACAGTAATAACTAGTAACTTCAACCTAATTGGCCAAAAATGTTAAACCATGTGAATTTGATGTATATACTAATCTTTGTCTGAAAATTGAAAATTGCTTCACACCATTTGGATAATATGTGATGTTTTGGATATTTAAAATGTAAAATGATTGGGTTTACGTCAATGTAAAGGCAACTGTTCTGTTCGGATATTGCAACAAGAAAATTCAACTATATTGAAAAGAATATTTCAATTATTAGCTAGTCGGCTTTGGTTTAAGTTTATTTTACCAAAAGTATTACAATAACACTGTTCAAGATCATAAGGCTTTTTACCTCAAAACATGAAAATGTCATTGGTTCGAATTGGAATATTCTACAAACACTTCATGATCAGAAAGTATGAGATGGTGATCAATATTAAAATCTTAGGTCTCTAATGTAACCTTGGTACATGGTGTAATCTAACAGAATGCGAGTTAAGGATAAAACCTTTGTTAAAGGTTGCTTTGTAAAAGGCGACTTTGATTCAAACTTGAAAAAATTGTGGTCTACTTGTTGAAGTTATCAATGTTTTTGGACTTACTACTTCAAAAGAAAACGTTTTATAGGCTCAGTCATTGACAATATTTAGAGGAATTGGCATCTGGCAATGATGTTAAATGCTAGATTATCGGTATTCAAGCTTCGAAGAAACAAAGGAAAGTATCACGTTACCTTTGACTTAAGCTACACTGTATATAGGACTATATAATTATTTCTTCCCTTGTTCTTTGATCTGGATATAGTTCATGTTTAAATGGGAACCTTTCCTGTTAATATGTCTTCATAAAGAGCAATTAGTTATCTGACCAGCTACATTTTGTTTCCTTGTATATTTGATAAGAGTTTGTATTGTCCAAGCTCATAAACTTAACATATTAATGTTTAAGATCAAACACAAATTTAGTCAAACAGCTTTGAATAATTATTGGGACTTTTCAATTATCCTGAAATATGCAGCGTTAAAAGTAGTATTATTAAGATATCAGACAAACAAAATTCAAATATGTATGAAACCACTGGTATTATATATAACTTGATTAATTACAACATAGCCTACATAAATTAACGATAATCGAAATATTGTAATTCTGTTAGATAAAGTGTTACGTCAAGGATCCATTTTTAAAGATTTATCCTCTTTTTATCAGAAACGTGTGTGCCAGCATCAGAAGTTTTGAAAGACAAAAACAAATCTTTCTTTTTTGTTACATGAACCATTCTCTCTCTATTCATATATAGCTCCGTCATAAATTCCTAAACATCTCTGTTGCAATTTGAGCTATTCTCGGGTTTCCGGCAGGTTACCGAGCGGTAAAATTTTGTGACATAAACTACCCTGCAATATTTCAGTCAATGAAAACACGGAATGCATAGATATATACCATATACGTTGTCAGAGAAGCCTGTGTAATAATGCAGTCGCTAAATAAGGCGAATGTGTTCTGTAATGAAGGCTCAATATACGACTCAAGATTAGCTCTACGGATATAACTGAGGCGTTTTGGATGACAACCATAGAACCCCTGTGATCAGCAAAACGCAACACACGTTACAATGTTAAATCAGTTATTACCTTCAAAATGACAAAGGTAATAAAATCAGCCTTTAGTTTAATTTCAAATTCTGTAAATAAATATACTTCTGATTGTGCCTTGATTCGTGACACTATAAAAATGTACAAATGGAAGAAAGTATACAGCATAATTTTTGTTCATGGTATCATACAAACACAAAACGGTTTTCAACGTGTATTTTAAGCCTTCTCACCAATGTATATATTTATCAAAACAGAATGGGTTCACAGCAGATCTTGCGTTTTGTTTGGTCTATTAGTAAATCCTGTGTGGCAACCATTTGTGGCTATGGTGGATACACCATTTTCTGACTTTGTTCCTGTTCTTAGTCTCAAGTTATCGGAATATTGTCTTGATATAGCGCTCTTAATCGATCATTGCTGTTCCACTAAAACATTTCAATCTATGAAAATTTATAGATTTACAAAATTTCCCTTGATATCGATAAATGATAAACTTGGTAAATACCTGTTGGTTTTCATATTTCGAGGCTTAGTTTAACAGCAGACAGCTACAAATTACAGGGAACGACACATCATGAACAAAATAACACTTTTATATAAAAAAATGTCACATGAACGTGAATCTATTGTCTTTTCGGATGGTATCTCATTCTCAATGTATTCTAAATTCTGTATTGATTTTTTATATTGTTTTTCAAACATCTTTCTGACGTCATTTTCGTGAAATAATGTAACGTTTACATTGTAAGAGATAACCTTCATTTAATTATCAACAATGTTTGAAATTAATTTCGAGTTGCGAAAATTAAAGGATAATACATATAACGCTATATCAACGGTTACTGATTAAGGAAACAATAAAAAACAGCAACTTCATCCGTAGAGGAAGAAAATTATATAAAGAATTTAAATTATCTCTAAGCATTAAATGCTTGATACATGTACTGTATGTATGTTTGTGAGCAATGTTGACATTTGATAAAACAAAACAGAGATAAATTGGCGTGAAGGATGATAAGACATCATTATTTAAATGTTATGTTTAATGTTTGAAATACCTCTTTATATTCATAGTTCGCACAGCGTGATTTTTTCTTTCAACCACAAAGTTTGTTAACCTGAATATATCTTCTCACTGGAAAGGTATGCGTTGATTCTTAAACAAGTTCATCTTCCATGCACATTGTTAAAAAATCTTCTGAATTGTTTATAAATTCTCCATTCTACCATTCATACTCTTTTTCAATAATGTTAAAACTCAAAAACATAATGAATGAGAAATGACGGGACACCACAGCTGGTCGACGGGTAGAAGCCATACCAAAGTCGTTCTAAAACCTGCTGTCTTCCCTTTATTATGCCTTTCTTTCCGTCTATACCCTAATCCTTTCGTTCCCTTTTCTCCCTGATCTGTAAACACCCTTTTGGATGACTTTCAACCATTTGTTAACCGAAATATTGTGAAAACACGTTAAGTCCCAACCCACTCACGCGCTTGTTTCATCCGTTTCCACATTAACGCTAACGTATACAACAAGGGCGCTAAAAGAGGACAACCTCGCAGAAGATCCTTTGATGCACAATGGATCCTCAAATCTTGAATGGAACATGAATAATCATATCCTATAAATAAGCATACCTGATGAATATCAAAGGTTAACTATGTCGGGATGCCGCCGCGACATGAAGTCATCAAAACATAAACAAACAACATATTTGATATTCTGCAAACAGAACTCACCTTTTAATAATAAATGAACTGACTGGGCCAATATTCAGAATAATCTGAATTCAAATCAATTGAATGATGATCCTAAAACAAATTATCTAATATATAGTATCAATATTTGATCTTTGAATGTACTTCAAACGAAATCACTCAGCTCCCTTCTTCTGAGTCTCCTCTTGGGTCGTATTCAGTGATTTGTATGATTATGTGAGGAAGTTGTATATCTGTTTATACAAACGGAGTTGCATGCATTTTGGCTGCAATCCTAACCTTTAGTCTTTAAGTTCATATTGTTTAGCAACT
This sequence comes from Phorcus lineatus, assembly GCA_921293015.1. Lineage (NCBI taxonomy): Eukaryota > Metazoa > Mollusca > Gastropoda > Trochida > Trochidae > Phorcus > Phorcus lineatus. Next base: position 76,640,628 of record OV121081.1, on the reverse strand, counting down.
TAAACGGAGACTAAATCCACAGAAAGATACAATAGAAGACTTGTATCAACTGTAACCCACTCTTTAAAGGGGCACAGGCCTAGGGTATGTATTTTGGGTCAAATATGTCAAACTTCCAGTCCGATTAAAACCGACCTTGTTCCGAGGAATAAAAGTTTTTAAACATTGACTCTAGCGGGGTTCGAACGTACTGTCTGGGCTTTCCTCTCCACAACGGTCTGAAAGCACCCTCCTTACGAAAAGTAGTTGTTTCTGATAAATAGCGTTTTCGTGCATATGAGTTCGGTATAGTGAAAATAAACAGTTAGAAGTCGAGATTGACGTCAATGACTCAAACATAATTTCGGATATTTATTTATAGCAGACACAACAAGAAATATGGGTTGGTAGTGTTACCTAGTTCATTTAACTAACATAAACATGTCAATGGGACGCAAAAAATCTACTTCTTAACATGTATACGGCCGTTTTACGAAAACACTTAAAAAAAGAAAATATAATAAATTTGGAATAACAGACATTAAGATATAACTTTAGAGGGGCGATTTTAACTTAACACAAGAGATACGGTGTTTTGGCTATGATTTAAGTAACACACAACATCTATGAAACCTACTGTGTGTCACTTTAATCACAGTCAACAATCATTTGAAGTAATCCAAGCGAAGGAAGGTGTAATTACTCTGAATCCCTGAACCTAGAGAAAGGCAGCATAAAGCACAAAAGAAATGATTTCCATAGATTTCGCCATACGACAACCCTTCTTACTTATCCAAATTGCATACATTATTGTAGTTCATACTAAACTCTTTTTCAGGTATAATATAAGATAAGGAATTCTAAGTTTTAGTTTAATCTAGTTTATGCTGTTTAGCTCCCAAAACGTTGATCTTTAAGGTTAGTTTCGAAATGGGGACTCAATCATAAAAAACCCCAAGAAATTCATGTTCATAATATTGCTTTTATGAAGCGGAAGAAGAGGTTTGGAAGAGAAACGTATCAAAAGCATACGAGGTTTACAGATCAATACACTCAATACATGTATACAGAAAGGTCACAGACTCCATACAAGACTGTTCCATACCAAGGTCTTTAATTTGTGGAAGATTCTTTTATTGAACTATTTACAATTCTTCACAATGCCATGTCAAATATTTGATTGAAATACGTTCTCATATATGTGAGCATAATGAAATGGCGTGGCGTGTCTTAACCTATTATAAAAAATGAGCTTTTTCAAGCGGTATCAGTATGACTTAAATTGGTTTGACATGTGGGTCATTCTTACATATTCCAAGATTTAGTTATCAGATTTTCAATACATTCCAAATGAGCTTAAATACTTATTATGCTGTCACATTATCTCGAATATCAAGGACCGGTGGGACTGAATCGACAAACGATTTCTTTACGACTTATTTGAGAAACATTTGGAAAACCTGTTTAAGAATATGCTTGCTTTTTCGATAAATATAATCCAATGAAAGTATGTGTATTTATGCCGACTGAGTATTCATTATTCATTTAAATCATACTTCGAAATCCGTTCAATATTTCCCCACTTTGGATTCACTTCTAAAGTTATGTTTATCACAAGGATTAAACCAAGTAATACGAAATAGTGGAATGAACTCGGTTTGTAATCAGGAAGTTTTGTAATGGATGATAAGATAGTGCAACACATGCCATTCTTCGAAAAGTAGTAGTCTATACACGCTGGATTGGGTACCATCTTAGACTATCGTAATCTCCCCTGATGAATATAAGTGTCACATGTTGCCTGAGAACAAAATATCCGTTTTAAAAATGTTGAAAGTCAGGATTTGTCTCACTTTCCCGGAGTCTCCTGATCTACTGGTGCCTCCTTACACATACTGAGCCAAGCACCTGTGCTCTAAATCTCATTTAAACAAAGTTATACGTTTTCTGCACTATGTTACACAGATTAAAGATGTCACAAGGCCCCATGACTCAGGGTGTCTGGCTCATCTGCGACAAAGCTCAAATTATACATGGTATTGAATTAAGTATGCTTGGTTAAATTACGTGATCACTTTTCGTGTTTACATGCCATACCTTGAGTACTCAAACAAACGAACATTGCCGACTAATTAATAAATTTGGATTGCAAATAGCTGCCTTATTGGCCAAATGTAATAAAGCCTAGTTGAAACAATAGACCCTGGCTCACTCTGCAAGAACCAAACAAAACCAATAACGTTATTTTTGTAGCGCAATCTCCGCACTCTATCTAAGACACTAAAAACACCAATAAATCGTATATGCAACGAATGCACATCTCTCGATATTACTAATGATCCGCACTCAAGCAATAAATATACCTCGTAAGTTGTATAACCAAGATGTAGGTATTCAGGTTGTAACGTTGATTCTAAAAGACCGGAATGAACTACGACATTGGAAATATTCAAATTGTGCTTACAGACAGAAGAAAGAAACTGGCAGCCGCTATCTTATTCCAATAAAACTGCATATACAAAAGTACAAAATTTGTTTAATAAACAATATTTCATACTTTATTCTCAGTTCAGTGTTTCAAAAGTTCAAAGATATAGTCATAAATACTTGTACTTTGATAAAGAAAGAAGCTTAAACTGATAGTCATTATCGTGTTGAGTTTATATCAGATATATACGAAATGGAAAAAAATGAAGTCTATAAGGTTATTCTGCAAGAATTTGAAAATGCGTTTTTCATGAAAAAAACGCCTCAAAGAGGAGTGCATTACGATTGCTGGAATTCAGCTGCGTCAAGCCAATCATATATAGAGCTCACAGTGGAGTCATAGGTGAACTTGACTGCGTGAGTAATAGGGCTTTCTGAGATCTATTAACTGCGGAATGCATTGCATCAGAATTATTTATTTTATTCAATTTAGATTTTGCGATATTTGGTTTTCATTTGCACCGTTATACCTCACAACAATGTGTTTTCAAAACATATATCAACATATCAAATTGTAAATTACCCTGTAGAAAAATAACCCTTCAATAGTGAAGTAAACAGCCTTCAATGGCCCTTTGAAGAGGCGGTCCATTTTAGTATAACTAAATTCTCGATGTACCTGCAACGGTACATAATCATGAAATCAATCTATTTTCTTATCAATGAAAATCCGTCAATGATAAGTTCATTTTTCGAACAGTTAATGTGTTCAGCGCTCTCTTCTATCTAGACGACGTTTGTGAACGTTGATTGCATATCCAGTACATCCATTTTCTAAATTTGATGTCCAACGTTTAGTTAAAGTTATTGATGTTTATGTTCAGTTTTATCGCGACGCGATTTTTAAAACAAACTTTCTTTGTAATATGCAAAGTATTTTTTTCTTGATAATTAAATTCATGAAGAGACCTTAGATATTTTAAAAAGATTACATATACTTGCAATTTTCATATACGTGTACAATGTATACACATAAAAGTGGGTTATCTTTTGACTTTTGACATTTTCTTTCAACACCTAAATTTGATAATTGAAGCAACATGATTCATATATTTACTTAAAACAAAGTTTGAATCAACCTTCTGTCTGAATTTGACACACCATATTAACAGTTACTGATTAAAGGAATACAGATAAACAAATCGTAACTCGCAAAAGATAAATACATAACGAATGAACAATTTAAAAGCTTGATATTATCCGTATGGTTGATGAGCATTTTTTTCATTCAATAAAATAGCTGGTGTAACGTGTAAAAATCATATCTCGATTAAATTATTTCATGTTTTATGTTCAAAATACCACGTTTTTAAATTATAGCTCTCTCTCTCTCAGCTTGAATTATTCGTAAAGTTTGATCTGAAACTTCCATCTCTCATCTCAACTAAGCTACGCTTTTATTGTGTAAGCAGTAAGCAGTTCTGACATAGTTAAAATTGCCAATGAAAATGTTGTTTTGTGTTGAAAATTTTGCGAGTAATTGGGAAGTGAATGTAATGTTATGCAACTATGAAAATATTTATTTCTTAACATTTGTTCCAAATCAACATTAGTTCATACAAAATAAATTATCTTCAGAGGGTCAAACCATCTCATAACTCAACACAATTATCCTCAGTGGTAGAGGAAGTAATAAAGTATTAGGCAAAACAATGGCGGCCAGATTGTCTGAACACCTTAATGTTATACAAGGTATTGAAATGGCTTCACATTGCCTAATCGATCCTATTGTACATTCCTTTCAAAACCGCTTCTTTTAATCAAAAACGTTGTCTTGCAATTGGAATAAACTAATTTTTGTTTCGCTCCTTCTACTTTAAAGGGAATGGATCTTCATTTAGCATTCTTAACACCAGCCGACAATTTGTCTGCAGTAGAGAACTGTCTACCCGCAGTCATGTTTGGGTGCAATGCTGCACTGAATTTCAGCGCAGTACCACTCATGGTTTGCTAGTTTTAGCCGATGCTCGCAGGTTTCACCGCAATGCATAGCCACAATTGTGTTGCAGGCTTTCTCCCTGCAATAATACTAGCAGCCGCGATACAAGTGAAATAATCTTGAAAGCGGCGTTAAACACCAACTCACCTCACCTCACCTCAACTCACCTCACCTCACCTCACCTCACCTCACCCCACAGTATTCTCTCCTGCGTGACCTTCAGCTATACTGTCTGACACAATTTCCACCAAGTACTACACTATAAGAAAGATTCTTACATTTCACAATGTGCTTCCCCTCTAGTCATACCAATATTGCATGCGATTTCAAACCATAAACATATGAATGAAGCTGTCAAATCCATCGACACAATACAGTGCTTTCCATTAATCATGTACACATGCTAAATTGTCAAATGTCAAATACTCTTGTCGAATGTGTGATTGCAATAATAATTAACTTTCAGTTGGGTTTCGGTGGGGTTTAACGCCGCTTTCATGGGGCATTTCACTTATATCGCGGTTGCTATTATTACTGCAGGGAGAAAGCCCGCAACACCATTGTGGCTTTGCATTGCGGTGAAACCTGCGAGCATCGACTGGACCTTGCGAACATTGGGTGCTACTGCACTGAAAGTTAGTGTAGCATTGCACCAAATCCTTCTTGCGTGTATACTGCAGAAAATGTTGCCTAGCCCCTGGCGGCATTCGAGCCCGGGACCCTACTATCCAAAGCCAAACACGCTAACAACTGTGCTATCCCGCCCCACCAGTTTTCGAGGAAGTGACCAAACATTTACTGTTACTTAATTTTTCAATCTACTTCTCTTTTTGCAACAATCTTAACTTTCAAAATATAATAGAAGGATAAAACAACGCTAGAAAAGGAAAGCTTATCAACGTTGGGTTGTTGCTACAATATCACCAAATGTTTCAGGCTACCGTTGTTAGTAGTCTAGACCGAACACATGTCAACTTCGAAAAGATAGTTTAGTTCATTACTTTATTAATCTTCTTAAATCTTCTTCATTCTTCACTCACAACTGAATCTGATTATTTATCTCAGATCATCTCAAAGATTTAATTTCCTTGATTTAAATCATTACTCCAGGAAAGTACACAAGCTTTATTCTTAGATGATAAATAGAAAAAAAATCAATATAAAAATCGCATTTATTATTTACGAACAGAGCGGCAGTTTCAGATTTCTTATTACATTCTGAATTAATGATTTCAAATAAATTGACTAGAATAATGATTCCAACAGAAATTAATGACTTGGTGAGTCTTTTTGTAAGCTACAAACCATCAGCGGCACTTTTCCCAAAGTAAATCTACTGTCTACTCATGCGTGGGTACAATGTGAGCTATTCAGTACTGATACCATTCTTATTTCCTGTGAGTAAATTGATTATCCGATACTACAAAGGGAGTTGAATACATTCTGGCTGCAGCCCGGACCTTTAACCTTGGCGAGTGCCCTGATATTTGTGTCAGTAAGGGTACTGTTGCCAAGTGAATGATTATCGATTGTTGTGCCTTGTTTTAGTGCAAACTTAATCCGTAAGCTTAAATAGTATTCTGAATTCGTTAATTCTTCTAACAGGCGTTAATTCATAATATTTCAGAGTTGAAAGCCATAATCGTTATAACATAAAAAGACAATTTGTCAATGATACTTGATTTCTGTTCACGGAATAAAATTCAACCTTGACATTTCGATAATTGAGAACGTACATCTTTTATACGTTTATATAATAATATATATGTAAGACTCGAATCCATGACAGGCCTCAAATCTGTGGCGGGTTTCCAAATCTATGGCAGATTTTCAAATGCCTGGTTAACTCTGTACCTACACAGATCTGTGGCGGATTTCGGATTGATCGATAACTCGCAATTAGGCACATTAGGTTAAATAACATTCGTCTATGTCTATATCATGTTTACTGTATTTAAATCAGTTAATTTAACATTGTTACGTTTCTGATCACTTTAAATTCAAATTCTTATCTTTATTGGGCAAAGAGCTCATGCCTTTAGAGTAGAGCAAGAATCGACAAGAACTACTCGACCACCGCGGCCTTTAAATTTTGCATAAAATGTGATCCGAAATAAATAACTATCTAAATGACATATTTTTAAAATCAGTTAAGATTATAGAAAATGTCCTTGGTTTATAATGTATTCACCTTTATAAAACTCCGAAAATAAAGACAATAAAGCGTGACGGGTATGACATTAATTTATTCATAATATAATTTGAAACTCTCGATCGCAAATTTGATTACGGTTCAAGTGGCCCTTTTCAGAGTCGGACACCTCGTACATTGGAAATAGTACAGTTGGATTTAAGCGATGTAAAATCTACCACACATAACGTCGTCTTAGTTCATTGATGGGAATTGTCTGAAATATACAGATATATCTGATATAGATGATTTATTAGATTACATTAGACAATTGAAGATGGGAGCATTGCATTATACCGGGCATTAGTAATTATAAACTGCAATGATTGGGCTAAGAGTAATTGAGGGGTCCGGATGACGGGGTCTCTAAAACAACTGTAAAATGCAACCTAGTCCTTCAAAAAAGCCCAAATGGGATTTTTCTTATAGCTGAGATAATTTTCTATACAATGATATATAACATGAAACCTTTCGAGTATGGTTGCAGACCGATTTATCACCTTGAAAACGTCTAATTTTCAAGTTTGGTTGCACTCCCCTACAGGCAACTGCAACCAAATTCTTGAAACCATCAAAATACACGTTTTCATAGAACAGAAGAGTCTTGACTAAACCTAATTTGGTTGCAGAGAGAAACTAAACGATGATATCGCAAATGTTGGAACTTTACCTGGCTGTTTATTTACATTTCAATGAAACACCGGCAACTTGCTCAAAGCTACCGAGTCCGGTTTTCGATCATGTCGTGTCCCGCTTCGCTGTCGTTTCTGACAAAGTGGATGGAAAAATTCTACTAACCTTGTTAAATCTAACATTCTCTATGGTTTATCATGTCTTGGCAAGTATTTATGACATTTGTTGACCAAATTATTCCTAAATTGCCATTTGTTTTTACAACGTGGCCCCGAGACGAATTCGAATTGTTTTGGTTTGGTCGTTTTCTCGTCAATTTAGGTAAATTTGAAGTCTCCTGCAACCAAATTGATCTGATGACCTTTTCCAAAAATAATTTTATTACCTGCAACCAAATTATTATTAGCCAAGACATGAAAAATGATGAATATTTGACAAAAAATAATTTGGTTGCAGTTGCCTATAAGGGACTGCAACCAAACTCGAAAATTACTCTACTAAAACCAAATTCCAGGATTCCTAATAATACAGTATGTTACAGTAAATTATTTCAGCTTTCAGAATATCTTCATCTGAACTATTTTCAAGGACTATATAGCATTTTATAGACGTTTTAGATACCCCGACATTCGGACCCCTCAATTACTCTTAGGCCCAATGATTTACCAAACCTTACGCTCGACAAACCAACCCTAAAAGATCGTCGACGGGAATCCAAGGGTTACAAAAGATAGTCTTCTAATATCTTAGGGCTAAAGAAGATACTTTCAAGGGATTCCGAGGGCTAAAAATGATGGTACCAAGCAGGCATCTGACGTCATTTCGACGTCGAAATTCGGTTGAATTTAGGTCAGGACGTCGATCAACCAATTTTCGACGTCAGAACAAAGTTAGTTCCCTGACGTTGAAATTCGGTTGGTGTTTTGACGTTGTTTCAACGTCATCAGAACAACTTTAAACTGAAAAGTGATTACTTTTATAAAATTTCATTATTATTGATAACATCAAATACGTTACAGATTGTTTTAAAGAATGAAATAAAAAATGCAAAAACAAAACAGCTATCATTGACATTTAAAAGTGTTATTGATATTGGAATTAGATAAATAAAAGTTAATTTCTTTCAATTTCACAACAAAGGTAAGTAACTCTGCCCTATGTCTAATTAGAATAAACAAGGTATATGGTATTTTTCAACAGTTTTTATTTTTTCAGTTATGTTCACAACTGACATCATAAATTTTCCATTTGAATAGAGTTAGTAGTTCTTACAAAACAGCATTTACGCATTTTTAAAAAACATTTTTTTCGTGACACTTTGGTCTAAATCGTTGCAGTGTCATATAAACAGTAATACCCTCACAACTTAAGTAAATTCTATTATATGGATAACTCCTCACGAGCAGCCATCAAAGTCTTGCACCGAGGCCTATGAAAGAGCTGAATTTGAAAGCGTAGCCTCATAGATAATTAATGCATTGCTTCAAGTCAACTAAAGAAACTAAACAACACAACCTGATTGATCAACAAGACTTGACGTCGAAATGACGTTTTTTCAACGTCAAGACAACGTCTTGGCTTCAACGTTGAACCGACGTTGAAATCACGTCGGATTTCGACGTCGCCGCAAATTTCAAATCCAATCAAATTTCAACGTTATTTCAACGTTGGTAAACGACGTCGTTTCAACGTTGATACAACGTCAGATTGCCTGCTGGGTAGAATTTAAACACGATTGATGTGATGATTGATTGCTAGCGACGCGACGGCAACAGTTAGCTATTATGACGTCATCGCACAATGACGTCACCTAGCATGACGTCATGAAACAACCTAACAATCGAACTCGCTACAGATTAGGAAATCCGCCACAGATTAGAGACCCGCCACAGATCTGAGTCCTACATATATGAAAAAATGAACACTTAAAATGTATAGATAATCTTCTTGGACGTTCATTACACTTTAACTGTGGGGTAAGGTCGGAGAAACGCACACACATCTGCACTTTAATCACTCACATCTTCCGGAGGTTGTATATGCTATAAACGGCAGAAAAAGCAGATCATCTGTAACATCTTTGTCAAATTTGAAAAAAAATAGAGCCATTGGCTCTGTCGATATTCAGGCTATATATTATATAAATGGTCACCATATGAGCTGCCAAAGGAACACTAAACCCACTTATTATTATAATAATTTAGCTTAGATCTCCGAGTACATGGTGTTTGCTTGTTTTTTCTTTTGCTTCTAAAGAAGAAAATGAAAATAAGTTAATTAGGGTCACATGGTCTCCGAACAATAAATTAGAATCCCCATCAGCCAAGGAGTCTGTACACAAAGTTACAGCTTTCTATGCCTTTTGGTTCTGGAGAAGTAAATGAAAATAGGTTGTTCGGGTGTGGCCCCTGTGGCCCTTATTTTGGATTACAGGGTCACCAAATCTAAAGATTAGGATTCTCATCAGCTAAGGTGTCTGTTAACAAGATGTAAGATTTCCTAAGTCAATGTTTGTGGATAAAATGATGAAATAGTGAGAATTTCAATGACTGACGGACGAACGCAGGACAACATGCCACGCAGAATAAAACGGAAAGCCATAAGGGAGATCAAGGCCACGAGTCCAAAAAACCACGAATGTGATTTGCTGACTCTGGAATATCTATCGGCAGGTTAATGACGTCAAGATGGTAAGCCTATAAATGATAGACAAGATTGACAGATTATGATGACGTCTTACGTAACAGATTCCGATCACCATCTAAGAGAAACCATCCTGCTAAATCAGCTCCCGCTCCTTCCTAATACCCTGATATCTTTCGGGCTGAATGCCTCGTATCGTCATCCTGCTAAATCAGCGTTTATCAATCCGCTCTCGCTCCTTCCTAATACTCTAATCTCTTTCTTTTAGTAACACGATAACATCTCACATTTAGTATGTAAAAATAGTTTAGCCATAACAGATATAAAATAAATAGTGCCATGTCAAAAAATTTACCAAACGCATTTACGAATCAGACAACATAAGTTTCTGTTAACCAATAACCAGTTAATGAAACCGTGCAGAATAAAGAGATTTCAAATTTCTAAACTGGTGTTTTTGTATATAATGATGCTTTGTTTGTTAATGACTGTCATCTGAAGGTCACCGTGAGAAGCGTACGTTTGTACATGTAGTAAGGCAATTGCATAAAATTTCTTTTGAATGTGCAGTACCAGCCGTTATAAAAATAAAAATTTCAAAGCCAGCTCCTCTCTTTTATCGACCTATGGAGACATGTTCTCAATAGCGTAACAACGGAACCCAAACAGCACGAATCACTTAAACATCTTCACCAACCAGAATAAACCGAAGACTTTCAGGGCTGCTGTCAGACCGTGTGGAAATACAACAGGCTCGGTTTCGCACCCTTGCCAAACAGATTGTAAGCAGTGCTCCTGATAGCTAAGTTTCAAAGTCTTTTACTTGAAAAAGGCATATTTGTCATCAAAATAAGTTTTACATGGGTTATTATGTCATTTTGGTCGATATTTCACTCATTTAAAATATTTTTCCAAAGTTTTGTTTTCATCATGTTGAATTTTTCATAACCTATTATCTTAAATATCTCTTGGCGTTATTCACTGTAGGCATTAGTACACTTAACCATCCAGCTGGTGCTTCTTCTAGGTGCATGTAAGCTCTCGCTGGCACAGCTCTATGAAGCACGCAAACCACCACACCACGATAGGATATTGAGTCAAGTCGTGGGGAAAGGAAAAAAAAGAATACAAAATGTCCACAGAGATCAATCCTGCCAACTTTATTCATATGAAACTAGCCATGTTAGATTTTTGTTTTTCGTCTTAATGGTTATTCATTTCTGTCGTTGGTAAAAAGTGTTTCTAAGAGTAAAAAATCTGTGAATAATAGTCCTTCTTAGTCTGTTTGTGCTCTTTAGCTCCAAAACGTGGATATGGGAATTCAAGAATAGAAATTTCATACAATAATAATGTTGATTCAATTGCATTTGTGAAGCGGAAGAAGAGGTATGAATGGACAGTATCCCAATAGCGGACAAGGGTTACAGATCAATAAGATGAATACAGGACACAGGAAGGTCACAGAGTCCACACCATCTGTTTCATACTGAGATCTAAATATCATTATCGAAATATCACCCTTGTTGAAGGTTCTATGATTGACTTAATGAAACCTTTCTCTTAGCATTGCCAAATCAATGAATTGTGTGTGTAATAATCGTGGGTTAACTGATCCAGTCGTACGGTTTATCCTATAATCACAATATAGCTTTATTTCCAGCTTTTAAAAAACATCTATTATAGTCACTGCAAGTCATCTTTCCTTTTTAGAGTTGTCAACTTATGCCACCAAATGTTTGTACATTGGTATTGTTAATTTTAATAGTTTCAGCATTTTATTGGTCGTTACAATATACGTTAATGGCTTGGGGAGCATATATGAATTATTGAATTAAAGATACTGTGATAAAACTCTATGATATGTGGGAGCACATAACATGAATCTGCGTCTCTTTTTAAGCAAAGACTTCTGTAAAAGCCTGAAGACAGTAGTTCGGCTCCTCTATCACCAGGAGAGACTTGCATCCCTTTAGTTGACAGAGGACTCTTTATGTATATGGAAGAAAGGACAGATGAAAGTCCGCCAGTCTCAACCTTTTCCTGAAAGTCTAGCTGCCACGTTTCCGCCTTTGAAAGTTACCCATTATAAAACCCATCTTAAAGTTTCCTTCATCGACGATTGCCTCGACTGTAACTGAAGAGTGCAAATTGTGAATAGCATTTGAAGATAAAGTTACAGTTGGCTATTCTTCCAGACTTCTGGTCTTTCTTAACGATGACAATGGAATCAACAAATCCTACAATATGTTCTCACAATATGCAAAACCCTCAGGTCCTATACACTTATCAAATTAGAAACGGCAGGTGTAGGCGTGAATAATGATTTGACGTCTTTATTGAGGGTCAACATTAAACGTTGAATCAGCTAATCATGGAAAGTAAGGTTACGAAATAAAGTGATGTACATGTCCGTTGTTGGTAATCTCGACAATAAAAGCAAAATCATCAATCAAGATATAAATTTTTTAAATGTCAAGTTTATGTAGCTTACGATTTTACGTTTCACAGAAAACACGAAGACACGGAATAAACTTTTACAAAGACTACTAACTGATTCAAAAACCTTGTAAACATAAATAATGTTCATTAAAAATTTTAAATAGTAAGTAATAAGTACCAACTGAGCCTGAGGTGTTTTAGTCAGATGAATCCTTGCGCACTTCAATTTAGAATCCGAGGCCGTTAGTCCGAGGCGTTCTTCTTTCACGTGCGCGAGGGTTCATCAAACTTAAACCCTAGGGCGTGGTCGGTCACAATTTTAAACACTACTTGATCACTACAACAATCCGCATGAGAAAAGAATGTGTTTTCATGATGCAGTTAATGCATGCCTTTATTCATATCGTAACGTGTTCTAAATATATTGTAAAATTGCAACGTTGACTCTTCCCGGCGAATCGGAGAACAATGTATGTTTGACGTGGGAATGGACTTCTCGTACAGCACGTGCACCCCGCCAAAATGTAATATACAATAAATAAATGACTACTGCAATAGACTGAATGGCCTTTGTCGACATGACCCCAGTTTACAGAAAATATAACACAGTTTTCTATGTTTATTTACATTTTGTGCCATAGAATGATTAAAATTGGCAATATGTTAAGTATTACTCAACGTAATATCTACTTCAGGCAAGAAATACAACTTGATCAATTGGTCATGAAAAACATGCTGCGATTTCAATTGGCTTCCATGGTATCATGGTTAGTTCACCCAGCCTGAAATCAATAGGTGACAACTTCAAACCCGTGTTTCGGTGAATACATTTGTAATTGTCTTGTGTTGAAGAACTGTAGTGTTACTAAAATTCTAAGCTTTGATTTGAAATTTCAAAATACAAAATATCCTATAAGGTAAGGTATGCATTGCTGAACAAGGTGTTCATGATCGACACCCGGTTTGTATGATGAACACCTTGGCATGTTTATATCCGAGACATATGAAATATGAATACCCGAATATGACAAAGGAGCTAGTGTGTAATTTAGCTTATCTCAGTATACCGGTTTGATAGTAGGTTATAGCAGATGTCTTAAAATGTAATTTCAAACAAAATAGGTGACGCCATATATTGTTGATGCTCGTCTTTTTCTCTAAATATATTTATCACATAAATGAAAGTCAAAATTCACAAGACATGATTAAGAAGACGTGTACTGCGAATCATGTAACTTATATTATTTCAGTTGAAAATTCTAATCTTTTGTACTTCGGTTTTCATAGTTTTGTAACTTTGCTTTGAAAATATCCCAAGGAGAACAAGTGCAAAACGATATTGTCCTGAGGAGAATTAATGCAGCTTCTAGTGTAAATTCAATTTGCATCTTATTACGTCTTACTCAAAGTAAAGTGTAATGTTGTGTAACCAAGTAAGCAAAACCTTTGTTATGTTTATAATCTTGTAGCTAAATGGCCGGAAATATAACAAAATTGCCTTTTTATTATGCAAAAATATAATATTTATCTCATTTCAAACGACGGGCTGTTAGATCCATTAAGGCGAGAGACGGTAGAGGTGTTGCATTGAAAAGTTCTTGAAATTCAAATTGCTTTTAAAACGTTCTTAGTGCATTCTGGGTAAAAGCAAATTATCGATGTTTCATTCGTGTGACATGACAGAGCAGTTTGAACTTTCGAAGTGTAACTGTAGTCGAACAATATAGAACGAATTTGAATTAAGTTAAAACTGTATTGCCACTGCTTAAATAACATTTAAAATATTCTTTGGCATTCAAATATTACTTTGGGGAAGAAGCAAAGAGGGTGATATTCGACGAAACAAAGTTTGGTCGAATTTAATGTGCCTAAACTGAACTGGAATGCAGAAGGATAGTTGCATTCTAATACTTTTTTAAATATTCCTACTGAAGGTTAACATTTTGCACAACATTCCGATCAAATTCGACTCACGTAATTAAGGTATAAGACTGCTCCAATTATTAAAAGTATACCGACACTAGATATAATTCGAATTTCGCACAAGTCTGCCTGATTTTATATGTCAAAAAAATTATCATTCATGTTATAGCTAATGTCAGAAGAAAATACAATTTAAAACGTAACTCTAAGACGCCCAGATACAATGGCAAAGAACTGAATGAAAAGCTAACACCGAAAAAATATCCTGTAAACACGCAATAAAGTTACCAATGAAAGGAACCCGTTTTCGTATCCGCATGAGGAGTTTTTTCGAGTTTCATAAAAGTAGTTCATGTTACCATGTTTACGTCTAAATAATATCGATACCCAGTCTTTCCGCGATCTGTTATACATATAACACCTCTAAGTACAAGCGCCCACTGAATTCCAATATCTGAAACGGAAACGTGATCTTCCGCCATCGCCGTCGTGACTATTGAAACATGTTGAGAAGAAATATGTCTGTTGAAGAGACAGGGTGGTCGATAATGAAGCACGAGGAATACTCCCAAGTGAAACCTTATAGTCTTATCTCCACACGGATTGGTCATAAAGAACGAATCGTGTATGCTTGTTGGCTTATTCTACACTGATATGTTGAAACTATGACATTTGTAATTGACGTAAGGTAGTTATATCATATGAAGTAGTTTTGTTCCCTCGTCAGTTATATTTAGCAAATGTATCATAATCTGCAGAGCGTCATAGCAGAGATTAACTTTTCAACCTCAGGAAACCGGTGTATATTATATACGTTGTGCCGCTTACCATTCGAAAAGGCTACAAGCGAGATGACGACTATCCAAGTAAATTATGTCAAACAACCGGCACACAACAACCAAAGAAATTTCATGAATAACAATTGTTAAGAACAAATGTGAATGCAAATGTATAATTGTTTTGAATGAATGTCCTTTGATTGTCCAACTGTAAAGGACACACACAAATATTGCTCTTCACGAAGAAGGTTTAGGAACACAGAACATTCAAGCGTACGTGTACCTGAACTTGCAGCACTTTGTGGTGTATTTGGTGAATTTCTCTTTATTTACCACAGGTTTCAGGTTCGATTCCAGATTTTACGTCTGTACAATTGTATATCTCAATCTATCTAAATAATCTAACCTGGTACGAGGGTTCATGTCAACGGTTAGTACAACTTCGAAAACCAAAAACTCGTGTTATAACCTGAGAGGTTTATTTTAAAGAACAATAGTACAATGAATAGATGAATCCTTTGTTTAGTTTATACTTATGTTTTATACTTGAAATGTGCCTTTATTAAACCATCATTCTTTGATTTTCCTCAACTCTTCATTCTCTGTGCGCATTTTATAGAATGGATAGATTGTAAACTGGGGATTTGATTTAGTTACGCATTCATCTATGTTCGCTGTAAGGGGGATACATCTATTATATGTAGTTTTGATATGTTTATGTACCCGCACTCGAGCTTTAAGTACTTCCCTAATTTGGCTAATATATTTTTTCCAACAACCAGCGCATCTATTACATATATTATGTCTTGAGGCGCTAGGCGTTTTCCATTATTTGAAATTTTGAGTTATTTCTAAGGTGAATGCATTTACCGTTACCAAATGTTGTGATTCTTTAACCTAACTCGATTTTATGGTCAATGAAGATGTGTGGATTACATGGGTTATTCGAGTTATAATAGGTTAGGTTACTAAATGATTTTCCGCATGCCTATGTTCCCTGTAAAAAGAACGGGCTTTGATATAGCAGTCAAGATGATGTTGCCAGGGAAGCGTCTAGTTTTTAATATTTATTCTGGTTCTTTTAGGCGCAAGTCTAAAATAGTACTGTCTGATACTATGGTACATATCCTAAGGGCTAACGAGTATGGAATGCTAGTTGGGATATGGTGGGGGTGACGCGATTTGTAGTCTAGATACTGTTTGGATTATGTAGGTTTGTAATATATATCTGTTTCTATTTTTCTGCCTGAGTGCATAACGATACATCCATGAACGGTATCATTTCGTTGTTATCTTCCATCATAGATGATAGACTTGGGTGTAAATATAAGTTTTGAAGGACGTCATAGTTATTACACTACATTTAAGGATTCAAAATCTCGAGTCCAAAATGTTATACCCTATAAATTGAATGTATAAGTTATCATACGTAGCTAAAGTCAGTCACAGATATGTACATTGTATTTGAACAGATGTAAAGGTCAACGAGTCCATAGTTTCTCTCCTGATCCTGATTCCTGTGAAGCATCCTCTATCGGTATATGTTTATGTACGTTGATTAATCCTGTAATCAATAGATAAAAAATCGATCGTCCGAGTGCATGTACAAGTATAATGTTGACGATGAAAATTAGTGCCATGGTCATAAGACTTATCACTTACACGATGTATAATACTTCGAAAGTCTTAAGCAAATCGGATCATCTGCAAATTACCCCTTAATGATGATATCTGAGAAAAGTATCAACTGTTTCTCTAAACGCTACAGTGTCTCTGGACTTTTGTCTAGGACCTTTCTGAATATTTTCAAATCTAGTAAAATGTAACGTATATATGAAAACGATTTATATTAACATTCGCCGTGTTGTTGACGTGTCCTTTAAGGCCAATGCTATTCTTCCAGGACAAGCTGTGTCATGAAATTAATATCGATTTATTTATTTGGTTATTGGTAAACGATAAGCTAATGAATGTCATGACCTTAATCAGGTTAAGCACATCCGGGTATCGTTTGCAGCTGTATTGTATATATACACACAGATACCTCGGCGTCAATAGGTTGATTGATGGTGTGTCTATTATGTTAGGATAATTCACACACTCAAGTTAAAGCACAGAGTATTTCCAACAACCACCTGATACAATTAATCATTTCACATTATATATATATATCATATAAGTCATAAACAACAAATATCCTGATATTGATAAAATGAACAAATATGGCGAAAATGTATGAGTAGTTCAAAATGGCGTTTAGCATAATAAAATCTGCAATGTCAGAAATATCTTATGCATGCTTTTGTACGACGTATCTGTAATCCATAGCTACTAAAAAGAACTTTATAATATGACATAATTCGAACAGTTAACAAAATATTTATGAATATATGTAGAGTTTTGAATGACAAAATATATGATAAATGATTTCGTTAACTTTTGTTAAATGTGCGAACATATTCGTTACATAATGCACTCATCTTTAATCAAAAGATGTTTGTTTTTTGTATAACCGAAACCCTTAACTTACCTAACAATTTTCCAGTTGCTAAGTGCTCTTGTAGTCACAAAAGCACTTTAATTTAGAACTGCACTATAAGAAGTTAGATATTGAAATAACGCTGAAAACAAGTCGTGAAAATATGAAAGAAATAATCGTACCCTTTCTTTTAACACAATAAATGTGACGCTCAATACTAAGCAAAATATTTCATACAAATATATAAAAAATTGAAATAACAAATTCATAAAAGTAAAAATATATTAATGGCACATTTTCTCCTCTCCGTCTATTTAGCTTTTGCGTGAGGAACATAAAGCTCGATTATGATGAAAATTTACCTGCGTATACCCTTTGTATATATGTATTTTTCTTCCATTAGTGTAAATAGCTCTCACTGTAAGATATAATATCTTACATCCAGGATGCAGTCAACTGTAAAGTCATTACCCTTGCTATCGTAACGTTACAGCCATTCGTCCGAATGATGCATTTTACAGCATAAGCTTCCCACGGCGTGGACGATATTTACATGTGGATTATGCATATAGTCCTTTTCACCTGTGTCTCAACTTTCATGAAACCCTGGTCGAGTTACTCCTTAAATCTATGACTCACAGGAAGAGGTACAATGATGCATTTCGTTTGTAGATGCAAAAACCTATCCATGAAAATATACAGGTTTACTGAAACATTTCCTGATAGTCTATACAACATGTTGGAGATAAAGATGCCTGTGAGCTCATTTCATACCGAAAAAATATGGCCAGTTATAAAAAAAAAATTGTGTTTTTTTTATTTTAACGATGTTAAATGGGCAAAAGTCAACATTTATCAATATTTGCTTTTTTAAGAGTTAAAAAACACATTGAAACGTTGCTATGCATGCATACACGTTAGATGACTGCAGCATTCATTCCCCATACATGCTTTGATAACATATCAAACATCGCCTGGTGGTTTTCAAGAGAGCTACTGTGTTGTTGAAGTTTCGTCATGTTTGGCATTTGACGAACTTTGTTTTAACTTGACCAAATATGTTTGTTTTTCAATTGATGATGCATCGCAAATAAACCACCCTGTGTACTAGAGGAAACAAGATCATGGGTGTTTAGAATGGTATCGCGTCACACAGAGTTAAAGTAAACCTATCAAAATAAAAATGTTTATTTGTTCATTTTCTCAGAAATGTAAATTTGAAACCTCCTTTTGCAACAAAATTGATCTGATTAACTTTTTTTCAGCTCAACACCGATGAAGACCGTAATAAAAAATATTTTTAAAAAACAGAATGACCGCGAACTATTTTAGGATGACGGTAAACGTCGACAGTTACATGTATTTCTCAGATGTTGCTATACAGAAGGAACTAGTGATTGAGTGTAAGTTTTGAAAATTGCTTGAATGAAAAATTTGCGTATAACAAAAAAAGCAAACACAAAACAAACAAAGCACAAACAAACAAACAAACAAACAAACAAACAAAATAATGTGAAAGAAATGAATGTTATGGAATTAATTTATCTTTTGTATACTTTAAAGATACATTTTGTAAATCATCTTTGGATACAAAATAGTCATTGGATCTACAGTTCTTCTGATATCATTTAGTACAGCTAAGATAATGAACTTATTTGAATAATATATGCCATTTCTCCTGTGTTCTCCTTTACCATGATTAACTCTACAACCAGGTGAACGACATTTGATTTGGACTATTGTTTTTTTTATGGAAGAAGTATAAAATGAAGTTAGTGACTTTGTTGGATCTATTTGTGTATGTGTAGGGGAATGTCCGAAAACGCGCCAATAGTTTGGCCAGTTTTCGGACATTTTCCTACTTAAAACAAAGTTTAAGGAAACATGTTATTGCGGCTCGAATGATCGCCACAACACATCTTATTTTGTGCAAAAATATTGGCGACTTTTGCTCTATATGTATTTCATGATTGTTTTCGATTGTTAGTTTTATCCAACCCTTCCCAAGTAAAAGACGTATCAGATTCATAAGTATTCTAGTCAAGGTGAGTAACATTTATATTTTGTAAAACGGAGAAAAACATTTCGAAATGTTTTGCTAATACACATATTTATGAATGAATATATGTCAAAATTACCATGCACACGTATTCATATTTAACTGATAAATGAGTAAATCATGTTAAGCGAGTACCTTTTACAAAACCTTTATTAAATAATAATTTGATTATCGAACTTTGTCGAAAGTATGTTGTTATTTTATCAAAATATATGATATTCAAAATTAATGGTCATTGATTTAAAACAAAATCATCTTTAATTCGTTGCTGTTATTCACATGAATTGAAATCTTAGTTCTACAATGGTCAACGTATCAGTAATCTAACTAGGATCTCATAATTCATATGAAGATTATTTGAAATTCGGAGATAAATATTCCTCTAGCATTCTGTTATTGTGATTTTAAAAGATCCTCAAGGGCAAAACCTCTTTTTAAATGGGACATCCAACTATGAGAAAGTATCCCATATCTAGGTTTTGATATACCTGTACAATTTGTGCTATAAAGCTTATCAAGACACGAGATACATACATGTAAGACATTTTATAATGAGGACCACAGACGTATATTTAGGAAACACGTCTCTATCTGAGCACGTATTATCTTCAAAGTATATATACCCTTGATTAGGACATGGGAATGCGCATTGAGGACTGTAAAACGCAATATCTACATTAAGCATTTCCTTATTAGAGAAAGTCTCGAAAATTACAGATTAGGTAAAATATCCCACCTTTAAAGTGACGGTTCCAAGTTTGGGTATTATAAACTCATTTACGAGTGTTCATTGTATCAGTTAAAGTGACTCCGAGTATATGTATGTTTCAAAATTGTGTATGTAGCTTAATTTGTAACCACTATACCATGTGTCCTGCTTAAAGTTCAAGTCATGTCGAAATAATTGCATTTTCATCATTTAAATGCCAAAAATATGATATTAACTGTAGATAAATTTCCGAAATAACGTTTGAGTCATTGACGCGCATCACTGTCCAGTTTTCGATCACAAATCACAACTTTCAGCTTTTTTATCCCTACATCAAACTGACAAGCATTAAAATATTAATTTTCAGATACAACCAGAAGTTCTTGACATAATAACACAATTTTTAAAGTTTGACATATTTGACCCCAGCAACATACTCTGTGCCCCTTTAACCAACATTATCACATATTGAAGCGCCCATCGGATTTGTACATTGCAACCGTAATTATGAAACATTTTTCTATGATCAATAGAAAAAAATGTCCATTTTGTCTAATTTGTCATAATGAAGATAATAATATGAGATTTTTATTTAAAATAATCGCATGTTGATCTGCTAATAATTTTCATCTTCCTAAAATGGGGACGTTTTCATATATCGTATAGAAATGTTTGATTACATGTTCTATAAAATATTACATAAATGAATGAATGAATAAATTAAGAATGAATAAAAAAGTTGCTTAGATTTTTTTAATGCATTTCCATGTTAGTTCCAAGCAATGATATCATTTACCAAACAAGGTTAGTAAAATGATTTTTTTTCGCTTACATTCCTAAGTTTTTGTTTTTAGGGTTATATTCTCTAACGTAACAATCCCCTTTTTGCAGAGGTGTATGCACTTAATGGTTTGATACGCCATTAGTTTTGCACGAGATTTTGTTGGACACCACCTTTCTCATGATTCAGGCGGCTGCGTTCGAGCGCATTCAATCTAACGGGAACATTTTCTGATCGTGTTTCCTAAACTATTGGAGACTTTCTGTAAATTATTCAACTTTTGGAGACATGCGTCACCAAAATACGAAAACAAAACTATCCTAATGTTTACGTAACCTTGTTTTAAGTACAGTTAATTCAAAGAACCATCTCTCACAAACAGCACAGTAACGGTAAATAACATTGTTATCAGACTAAAACATTGTAAGTAAATTTACCTATTTTGATAGAAGCACAGATATTGAGGGGACTTGTTTCGATTTATAGAATTAATTCACTAGATCATTTAGTTCTGCCATGTGAAAAGTTATCTATGACTTGAGTTTGCCTGATTTATACACTTTGTTGATCATGCACAGTTCTCAAAGATTTCTACAGATATTGCTTCAATATAATTTGCAGAATGTCATCTATCATGTTTTAACACTTCATCCTTTTCTGTTATTCTTATAGATAAGAAGATAATTTGTTCAAATTATTATTGTTATTATTGTTCAATTTGTTTCAAAATCTTGACCGCAAACTTCCACCATTATCAGCCTACTGTGGTAGTATTTGAGTTTTGCTTAAATTTAGTATGTTGGGGATAGACATGTCAGTTGCTTAAGAAATGGGGAGAATGTAATATATTCTTTACAATTTCGCTTTGTAGGTGATATTTTCTGAAATCAAATGTTTCTGTTAGAGCAACTTTTGATAATATCGTGTTCAAGGATGACATTAATATTGTTGTCTCTGTGTGGACGCAAGCAGCAGGGGATGTCAGGGAGTGCTTATTATGTCCATAAACTTATTCCGAATGAATTTGATTACTTTCGAAGTTTGTTTATGAAAATCACCTTATTTGATAGTGTAAAAAACGGCGACAGCATCAATATCATTGCTAATAACGCTTTCAGTCGTGACCCCCATATTTATTAATCTAACATAAGTTATTTTTATGAAAAAATGGATGGTTGTTAAGTAAATCATTGTACGTCCCATCTCATCCACCTTTTACAATTCACGGTAGATCATATTAGGTTGTAACATACTATTTAATACCATCCTTAAACTTATTTACTCTCATCATCGGGGATTTTCCCAAAGCCTGATAGGAAGTAATTCTTTAACTTCCCACTATTTAATTATAGGGTTTAGCTACATACAAGAATGAAAAACACCCCCCCCCCCCTTCCCAGAAAAGGAGTAGTATTTTTCCAAGGACAAAACCCATACGTCTTGGCTCAATGTATCCATGTCTGTAAAACAATCATCATGTGTAGATGCTCCTCTTAGCGTTTTTAACTCCTTGCTATCTTGTCCTTGGAAACACAACGAATATTTATTTCACGACGTTGAGCTCAACGAAACTTAAGCTTATGGTTTAATAACCTTGGGTAGAATGGACATAATTGTTACCATTCATTTTTTAAACCTCATATATTAAAAATGTAACGAAAATGTTGGTTATTTAGCATTTGATTAATAATTATCATCATCCTTTTCATATCACACTTTTCAAATAAGCAAAGGAACACAGCCCGCTCTGTCAGCCTGTATGTATTCGATTACATTCGATATCATACAGCTCCATATAAAAGTTTTACACGCTGGGCGTGAGAGGCAAACGAATCTGTAACGTATCGTGTTGAGGGCAATGTAACTCATTCATAGTTGATAATAAACCCATGCTATCTCACAATTTATGTCTCATACTCACCACATGCTTCACCGT
Source organism: Phorcus lineatus (assembly GCA_921293015.1). NCBI lineage: Eukaryota > Metazoa > Mollusca > Gastropoda > Trochida > Trochidae > Phorcus > Phorcus lineatus. Next base: position 76,617,651 of record OV121081.1, on the reverse strand, counting down.
TAACTCTCTCCGGAATCAAAGAATGTATCTAAGTCTCATTCTTCTTGTGTTATATTGCACATATATTTGACCCAACTCGTTCCCCTACCTTGCAAAGACATTGTACATTGAATAAACTGGTTGATCGTAACCGTAGCTTTAGGCCATTGCCCCATGTCATAAAATGAACATAAAATACTGTTTCTACGTCGGACCGGGTCGATATATTCAATACACCGGTCGTTTAATATTTTTCTAGTCATTGTTTGTAACAAAACAAGGTTTCCTATGAACATACCAAATAACAAAGGTGAGTTTGGGATGTTTAGCGCAATAATGTATAGATTTATGTATAAACGAGAATGTTACTACTATTTGTGGCGATATACCTTTATCAGGCCAAAACTTTACTCTTCTAAAAAGCAAATTCAGTGTTTTATGATACATTCTCGCTTCAAAACGACATATTCTTCAAACCATTATAAAAAACTTATACAGGATTAAAAGGTTACGATATGTCATTTTTCACATCATATCCAATACTAGTCATTTGGCCTGTGGCCCTCGGGCTGATATTGGGTATGTTATGAGACATGACATATCATAACCTCTAAGTATGAAGCGTCAGGAAACAGTTACTCAGTTACTCTGCTCTTTTACGTAAGTGAACCCACACCTTTCTGGATCCCCATTGCATCCAGTTTATGATTGTTGATATTTGCAGTTGAAGACCTTTCACAGCATTTGGAAGAACCGCTTTCCAGCTTTTTCAGACAAACTTCACAATGGTCGAATGGTACCGTAACATATTTACCGCTAATGCCATTTAAAGACTAAATTGGTAAGAATCAGTGCAACTACGCTTCGGAAATATCTACACCTGTCTACATTGAACTTCAGAAATACAATATAGGTCAATGCGGAATAAATGACTACATATACATCACACAGAAAGGTATTTGATGTCTCACAGACCTTTCCAGCAAACAGAATGGCAATGCTACATATAAACATTTGACCAAGGGTTGCAACCTTCCCAAAGGCGTGTTTGATATATTGTGTATCAAACTAACTAAATAATACCCTCGATAATAATCCATTCTTTCTTACATATTTGATACAATAGGAGAGGGTCCTAATGGGAAAGAGACAAACATTCAAAATTTGCTCCGCGTCACTGAGTTGATACATGCACAAATACACAAGGAAGGTGTAACATCGCCGTTAAATTCCCGAAATGCTTACAAAATTTGATACACTCAAACTATTATCCACAAGATGAATAAATACCTGTCTTGATGCTAATGCAATTTCAGCAGAAAGAAACATTTAATATATGTAGGATACACATTGGGACCATAGGCTGTGTAAGAAATCCCTTTATACATATAAGCTAACATGGCATGAATTTCGTGACTGTTTTCTTTTCATATCGTATTTGACGCTATCAGCGGCAAATGAGCTTAGCTAAAAGGTCGAAGGACGCGCTAATAACTAAATCGTTCTTTCGTAATAAAAATGATGTATGATTTGCTTTCCATCCCTGACATTTGAATATTTGTATATTAGGTAACGACATTCCTAGGATTTTAGATTTTGGGTCATGAAACTAACGTTATATGGAGTAATCGGATGCAAGTCGAAAAGTTTAATTTGATTAATTTCTAAGAAAGGCTCTGCCATTTCACATTTGTTAAGGCTTAACAATTCATTATTTTCCGCAATTTCGTAAGAGGATAAAAGAATATTTTCTTCAATTTGAGAAATTAATGGCAACCACAATTGAGTTTACCAAAAGGTCAAGTTATGTAAGAGTGTTTGTGGTTGATGCATATGAATGATATTTACAATTCTCTCCTTACACACAGGTCATGTTAAATCGTTATTCACTTCCTCTCTTACAGTACATTGATATCGCAGGTCTCCCTACATAACTCCTTGCTGAGTTATCTAAAAACAAAGCAATTTCCTTCCGATATCGCCACAGAAAATAAGACATTTTTATTTCAAAATGTCCGACCTTTGTTGCAAGAGATATACATGTGTTCACCTCAAGGATAAAGGAAGTTTAGTCTCTCAGATGCATACACGGATGTTGGGAACACTCCGAATTTAAATATCATCAATGATTACAACGAACCAGACTCTCCATGGCATGGTAGTGCATCTGTATTGTAAAAGAGACCATTAGAAGTAAAAGTACTTCTGTGGGGAGGTAATAGAGTACAATCGATGGGGGTTAAGATCTACACCAGGAGTTCACTCCCTTGTACATAACGAAAACTGTTGGGTAAAATAAGAGCGAGGCATGAACTCAGTGTATAGTAAAGCACTTTCGTATTTATTAAAAAGACATTCATAATGAAACTGACTCCTACATAAATCACAGAGCGCACCAATATCACACGTGTCCATGTTCTCAGAGCGGGTACTGGGCTGTAGTAATAACATGGCATAATTTTCATTTCAATATCATCATTCAAAATTACCGTAATTGGACAATAATTATGTATACATGCAATCACTGTAGTAAACGTTTCTACTCATGATATTCCGAACGAACGGTAATATTATGACTTATGAAAATATATATGGGCAGTTATAACAAATAATACACAAAGAATAATTCATAAACTAGTTTACGAAAATATCTTACTCGGTCATATTCATTCTGAACGACTTCATTCTTATGATTATAACATTAAACGTGTCACACTGTTTGATTGGTTCAATCATTCAGCTTAAAAGATCTCGTTGTATTTCACACCGTATGTCCGCAAGGTTATGTCAATACAGTCCATTTTCAGGGAACACCATATTTGCATATTTGATTAAATCTGTCAAACATCTGAGAAATGCTCCCGGCTAACAACACCATCATAGGCAAACTGTATACCAGTTTCTGTTTTCCTTGTTAGCTGTGGGCGAGTTAAAACAAATATCAATTAAATCCTTTCAACAAGTACATGTTAATATGGTTTGTCGAGATATAAGCGACCAATAACAATGATCAACTGCTATATAACGTGAACACCAAGCCCTGCTGCCTACTGGGTAGCATATGGTGATGCATTTATACAACATAACTTATGCTTGTTAATGGTTTGTTATTAGACTGGGGCAAAACATGATGATTAATAGAACATTTAGTCAATAAAACGTAACAATTGTATGTACAGAAAAGGCCATCCTTGAGCGTCACCTGTAGGCTTATTCCTTTTTGCAGATCTATCTGTGACAGTCAACTACAGACATTGTGCCAAGCATGTTATTCAGCACTGGCATCTTGAAACGCGTTCACGTCACTAACAGATCACATTTGATCATACATTCGTTTCTTCTTTTTCTTTCTCTACGTGTCCATTCACTGAAACCCAAAGACTTGGGAGCTTTAATGACGTCCTTGCAGTACTCCGAAGACTTGAATATTCAGTGACAGGGACTTTGAATTTAAATGCACAGAACTTTGACATACAGAACAACCTTGCCATCTCCTTTCGGAACATCTTACCGGTAATTATGTAGATCAGTATGTTAAATGCATAGTGGGTTGTGCCGTATTCCTTAATAACAGTTTGGATGAGATAGTATGTGAAATATCGCTTCCATGTTGGATCTTGCAACACTTGGGACGGGTGGATGTCTCCCTCTCCGGCAGGAAATGCAAAGTACAGTGCGTACACAATTGTCACAGGCAGCGTGGTCATTATCTGGTAGAACGACACCGCCAACAGCATCACTGTCGTTGCTGACGTTTTTTGCGATCTGCCGTGTAACTGCTGCGTCTCAACCTTTGACAATCTTCGCAGTTCCCGAATGACCAATATATTGAGGATAAGGACATTCAGCGGGACTAGAAGGAACACAAACATCTCAATACTCATATTCCAGATAACAAGAAAGTTGATTGGGGTCCCTTGAAGGAGTTCAGTCCTTGGTCCACACTCTGTTGTGTTTGAGTTATAGGCATAGAAGTAACCTTGGATGCTACTCATTGACAAGGAGAGAACAGTTAGGCAACTTATCACAATCTTTGCTCTTTTGGTAGTGCAAAACTTTTCCCTTTTGAAAGGATGACAAATAGAAATATACCTCTCTACTGTAAAGCCAAGCACCAAGAGAGGGGAAAGGTATTGTGAAGCAATGTAGAAGATTGGGTAGATCTCACAGACACCAGGAGCATCGAGCGTAGGAACCAGCCACACCGTTTGCAATTCAAACATCACATGGAGACACAGAAAAATCAGGTCATCAAGTGCAAGCGCCGCCAAATAGCACCCGGAGGAGTGGCGCATGCGCTTTTGAATCCATACGACCAAAGAAATTATATTTCCTGGGAATCCAACGGCGTATATGAATGGCGTAACATATTTGTCTACTAGGCGTTTTTCCGGGGAAAATCTTTCATCAAGCTCATATTCGTGGCTAATCTGCAGACTTGCCAAAGTTTCGTTTTCACCATACCCTGATATATTGTAGATAGAATCCATAGTACCTGTCGTTGATCTGCAAAACAAATCTCCTTTTCAGATGCATATGATAGATTTACCTTTTAAGCGCCATTACAAGAAATAAAGTTTACAATTCAAAATAGTCGTTTTAACTAATATTTTTGAATTTTACATTTGTAAATGTAGGATTGCTTCTAACGATCACGTTAGATCTGAAAAAGAATATAAACCGAAAGAGAATAAATGACCCTAATATTTTTAACATCATGCAACGTTCATGTAAAATGAATACAAACCAAAACTTGCATGTAATCAAACAAAGACAAATAACGATTGTTTACAGGATTAAAAAAAAAAGTATCCAAACATTATAGTAAAGAAAAGGAAATAAAGGTTACATGTATACATTCGCTGTATTTGCCATGTTGAAAAGGGATTAAACCTCGACATCTTACAAACATTTCTAAGTACGGTTTGTTTGAGAAAAGTTTTGCCATGCGAAGAACCAAAACCCGTTCATGTGTCAGTAGACATACATGACTACTTGCGATAAGACCAAACGTATTTGTTGAATGAATATCACTCGATCACAAAGACATCTCAAATACTACCACACCTCACAGGTCGTTTTGGGAATCCAACGTGGAAGCAGCGTAATCAACTGTTGCCTCTTAACTGCCAAGAGCTCACGTGTCTTTCAGGAGCCATCATTTTTTCTCGCTCTGAAATACATAAAATAAAAGTATTGGTCAATTAAACAAACATGTATGTTCGGTGTCATAGAGCATCTAAGAAATGCACAGGCAAGTGACATGTTTCATGTTGCGACAAAACCCCTAAGAATCCTGACATTGTATGCTATAATATATGATCTATATCTATGATGTCGTATCTGTTCACTGTTTGAAAATAATGTTTGCGTTGCGATAAACACTTCACTTTTTTCATTAGATTAACAGTTTTAGTAGGTCATTAAAGATGTTTATGTTTTCTCTAGTGTAGACTTCTTAAGATATATTTCACAAGCTTGACTTAATCATACATTTAATCCAATGATGTTATATTCATTGCGATAGTGCATTTGAGTAACTATCAAAGTTAGCTAGTGGAATTACAAGTTGGGATGTATTCTAGTTTAAGTAATGACGGTTAACTTAATTTATTCTCAGCATGTAGAAATCAGATGACACAACAAATGTTACTAGTATATTAACTCTATAGATATATCTATGTCTCACATGTATTTGTTAAGTGTCACAATATTCAAAGATCATGACACAGGTGGACAATGTTATTGACCAGTCAGATTAAATGACAACTCTATTTTCATTCTACCGCAAACCGTGACCATGAACTTGAAGTCCGAATATTATTTTCTATAAACAGCAGACATATGATAGGAAATGGCACTCTATTATAACCACTTTTAATCGTTGAGTGTGGCTTTACCCAATGAGATAATGTAACGACAGTACACGTTTACAGAAAATTCACACTGAGAGGGATAAAAAAAACACCTATTAATCAGATACGGAAAGTTTCCACTAGGAAAGTAAAGTAGAATTTACCTTTCTATATTTGATATCCTACAAACAGAAACGCATAAGAAATCCTAGAGGTAATATTTCAAGACATAATGAAATACCCTTTTCATCTTTGTCGTTTGATCTAATAAAGTATGATTAAACTTGTATCGTTATTGGTACATGGATTTATACATATATACATTGCAGTGGATATATGTAATTTTCTATACCTTGTCAGTACACATATAAGAAATGTTCATACTCATTATGTGCACCAGCTTATGGAATAGACAAACGGATGTATAATGGGCCTGTGGCCTTTTAATGAATAAATGTGTCTGTCAGAGTTGTTCTTGGAAAACATCCCTATGATGTACGCCAAATATCACAATCATTTATCAAATCAATTATTTAAAAGTTAATGACCTAATGTATCATATCATTCCGTCGATATACTTCATTTGAACAACATTAAATTCACGAAGAATCTGTTCTAAACATAGAGGCATATTTAGATTTACATTGACATGACAATTGACCTAGAACTAACAATACATGCCCATACAATACAAACAATGGAAATCCATTAGTAGCTTTCAACGCTGTCTATTGATAGAAAGGGTATGCTTTATCTACTTAGCACAATGTATCCTTGCTGTCAAAACCAACGATGTAGGTCAAAAGAAATAACGCCAAAGACAACCTCAAATGTTTAGCAAATTCAATTCAAAATTAGATGTAGTTAAAGCTGAGAAGGCAAAACTTTATTCTAATTTCCAAATCGTCAAGACGTTTATGCTTTGCAATTTTCCTTTTTGTTTCATTGATCTGTGACTTTGGTGGGCCATCATTATGCTTTTTATTTGCAAACGAGTTTTCACTTATGCGGCAAGTTTTACAGTTGATAACACCATGTGGTCGACAAATACATTTCTATTTTGGATAAAATACAACAAATAAATCTTTATAACTGGGACTACGCCAAAAATAACTTGCAATATATGTCAATCAATGTCTTCAGGCGTAGGTGGTAGAAGTTACCTGCAACATACGAGAATGATTCCCCTTATAGAAAAAAAGATTAGTTCCAAATCAAAACCATTCCCTCAGGAGGACCAGCGTCAATAAATCGAATAATTCAATAATATTACGATATTTTACAAATTAATAAAATATCGTAGAACAAAGAGGGTTGATCAATTTATATATGTTAACAGCATAACCCTTGAGCGACTGCTGACAGTCATGGGCTAGCTGTAATCTATTTTCATACCAGCGATTGCATCAATATGTAACTGGCCCATATTTTAACATTTGACTTAGCTGGTTAGCGACTAAACCTCTTAACACACATGTGATATCTTCTTTAATGCGTTATAATTGTGAAGGATGTTTTACCATTAAAAGCCTGAAATAAATGTTTAAAGCTGAAATTACTAAACTTGCGGGGAAAGTAAATATTTATACAGTCCCACCCATAACAGACCTACAGAAAGCGCTTAACGCAGAACCTCAGGTGCACATAGACTTTATCAGGGCGCTATATGAACTAGAAACACATGGGAAGAGTACGTAGTATTTCATCAAAAATTGCGTTGCATTGCTTTTTTAATTGTTCTAGGTCATGGTGGAAAGGTACAAACTTGAATCATTTATTATTATCAAAATGAAAGTGAACATAATACATCCCATATATTGACGTTTTGAAGAAATTGAAATTAACAAAACAACATATATTAAGAAAAGTATACGTCAATGCAGATGTAATGTCAAGTCACAGTGAATCATTAACGAAAAGCTACGAATATTCCTCTTTTGTAATTTTACACGTAAACAGACTTCGAAGAAAAAAAAAACATGTAACCACTTTCTAAACGTAAATTTTCGTGGAATAACTAACAGATTTATCATCATATAAATATAGTTGTATTCAAAGCATGAATATATGAAAATGAATACTTTGACATATAGGGGCTATGTGAATAATCGGGTCAAAAGGTAAGAGGCTAAACCCAATGGGATTCACTTCTATTTGTTTGTCTTCCATCCGAGTAGATCATGTTTCAACGTTAAAGGTGGATGCTTTCACCAAAAGGAAGTCATTCGCTTAAGGTGCTGCCCATAACGCAAGGTAACATGTACCACGTATGCAGAACAGCTGTAGAAAGGTAACAACATTGTCTCCATCTGCCAGCTGAATCAAACATGTTAAAGGACGATACGAAGCAACAGATTACTTTAGGAGAAGAATATACCATATCTGAAATATTCCCCTATTTTCATTACGATTTCAATTTCAAAAGTCTAGAATGTAAAAAATGAAATAGATTGTAATACCGAAGTATCTCATACATGTACGACTGAAGTATACGTAAATATTTTTTCCTTAGTGTAGTTACACAAAAATATAATTAATTTTCTAATGTGGTTGAAATATGTTGTTAGTAAGTTTTACAATCTGAATCAACGGGTAGCGAATAGATAAAAAGTAAGGCTAATTATTTTATGTATATCTTGCGTAGTAAAACTGATGAGAGAAAAGCTTTGATGACTTTTTTTACTTGAGCATGTTGTGCATAGCGTGAGAGTGACGTACTTTATGCTTAATACTTCATGAAGGTAGCTTTTAAGACACTCATTGAAGCTCAATAATCTAATACAATGCATGGTGTGAATGGTACAGTTATATCAAAAGCGACTGACCTCTGTGTTCGTGTGTAACTGGAGGCGGAACAATAAGCTATAAGCCAAATTGTAGAGAAAGAGCTAAACACAGTGGTTTATATTCACTGCAACTAATTTTCATATATTACTGCACATAAATGGCAAATGTACAGGTATGATTCTTAATAATTTTTGCTTCACATTTATGCAGGAAGTGACCTGCAACGATTTACGTTTGTTCTGAGAAATTTGAGTCGTAACATGTGGGCATACTGTATAGAATGAAACACGATAGAATTAAAAATACATCCATGGTCTTATATTTAGACAGGAAATGGTTCATATTGTTTTAGGTCTGTTATAGTTATGACATTACGGAGATTTCTGTTAGTTTGGAGTCCCAGTGTTATTCATGCACGTCTGTGAATCATAAACGTCTTTCACTTGCTTGTTATACAATAGTAATCATTGTACCTGAACCAAATGACTCCAGTTTGTCGACATCAGGTCTACTTTAGAGTTGTAACCAATAACGGAAAAAGCTGTTAAACACATCTATAAACTCACTTAGGAGGTATTTCTCAAACAGAAATAACAAAAATCGCAAAGAAAATGAGAAAACGTGTTCCTGAATCACTAAAGCGTTTTTCGAGATTGCCGTCTGGTTTACAAATCTGAAAACTTGAACATTACACCCTCAAGGTGGAAAATCGGTGTTTTGTTACACGTTTAGCGTTGTTAAACGGTTTAAGCCCAGCGACATGGATTCAAGAAGTAGCGATGGATTAACTTTTATTTCCAAAGTGTTTCGTATGATTGTCGGCTTCAAAATCTTGTACATCAACGGGAATATCCCGAAAATAGTTCCTCCTTATCCGAGGTGTCTTTGTGGACATTTTTGTACTTTTCATTGAGCAAACACAAAGTTATATTCTCAGATAAAGTATTTAAAACAAGTGATAAGATAAGACGATTTCCCGTTTAATTTCAAATATCACTCACGCGCAATTAGACATTACAAGATACTGAAAAGGATGTTATTGCCAATATTGCATATCAACCCAATGTCAAGTCTGGTTAATTTGCTTCCTCGAAAGAAGACCATTTCTTCTACCCAGACTCGATGGCAACACCAGGGCTGTTAAAGTCAGTTGAAGTATCAACAGAGTCAGATTCCGAGGATATCAAAGTCTGCGGCAACTTCTACAATTTAACAGTACATTTTTCATCTAATCGGAGAACTCAACTTGTCTATTTTTGGCCATCTGTAAACGAAGATTACATTCAATGCAAAACCTAAAGGCCAACATGCAAGCTATGTGTAAGAAATATTCACCAGTTCTAAAACCGAAAATACAGTTTCACCCTGATTCGTATATACTCTGCTTAGCTAAAGAACTTGACAATGCAACATCAGGTTACTGGTACTATTTGTTCTGTTATTAGCTTTAGGTGAACTGCAACATGCAGCATGTGCTTTACCGTGTTTCACTTAGCATAGCATGTCACTCAACCTTTCTCCTTCAACTCAACGTTTTTTATACAACATATAAGCCTCGAAGCTGGGACTGAAAATAAAGGTATCGGTAACCGTCACTAAACTTCAATTGCATAGAGTCTAAACGATTCAAATAACTTGTTTCCTAGTTTTTATGGTGCCCTTCAAGAATGTTAGTATTGCCACGGCGAAACACGGAAGGGTGACATTATTGGTGCCAGTTCTCCAATAACCGTCCAGTTTCGTTATTCTGTTATTCTTCAGAAGGTGTAAATAACTATACATTCTCCCTCGTAAGACATTCACTGACATCAGTGCAATCACATATTCCTATTCCAAGTCACAACTGCGGGTAGAAGGCTTAAGTGATCGATAAAGAATGTACAAAGTAAAGGTCATTGGGTCTATAACAACTGTTTCGTATTGAGCACAGAAATATTTGCCCAAACACACTGTTCTGTTCGCGAACCGTTCTTTGCCATTTGTGATTAATCGATGAAATGATCAAAGGAATATGGACTCGTGTAAATAATCCCAATTACAATGGTAATTGACTTTTGTAACCGGCATGTTCTACGCCATTAATGTCTTCATTAATGTTTGCCAGACTGTGAGTGTATTTGACTAGAGGGTGACAAAGCAAGACAATCTATGGAGCAACTTAACGGTTAGTTAAAGAGCAAAGCTTATTTCTAAAGGGGCACAAACAGTGGCTACTGTGTGTGGCACATAAAGGTATAAAATGAACTCTAGCTTGTCATTTACTTGAACTAAGTAGACAGAAATTAACAATACTGAAAACAAGACAGTGTCTTAACACGTTAAGAAACAGATTTCTCCCTCTTCATGTTTTTAGAATGATGCCCAAAACGAACCCTGTATTCAAAAGGCACAGACAAAATTGTTGCCTTGGAAACAGATAAAAAAGTTCAAAACAAGCTCAAATCCCAAATACCAACATGATGATGATTGCTCTAGTATCTTCAGAATTACGCATCAAACATTACTGTTAAAAAAGATTAAGTATTTGCTAAGGAAATTGAAAAAAGTGGAAAAGCTACCAAAAAAAACTCAACCCAAAACAATATGTCATTACGGAGGGACAAAATCACTCCACATTAATTGGTAACTAATTATCGGTTGAACTTCCTGAAGATTGCCGGTGCAAACATTATTAAATTTACTGTGTCCTCAATATCAAACAACAGTCAAATTTTATTCATTCTTTGAGAATACTGACTCATGAAAAATATTGTAAGTTCAATACAGACACCTCTCATGAATTGATCAATCATTTACAAACGCATCTTTCATGGATAAAACATACATACACGGTGAATATCATATGTACGTTATGTCAATAAAATCTAATAGGAAAACGAAATGAAATCAACAGAGCAAAAAAGTACTTTTGTATACATACACATTGTCCAAGGTGTGGCGATAAAATGAGGTCATTAATATATCGATAATATTCTTTACACAGGTGACACTTTTCAGGAAAGACAATAAATTAGGAAAACACAGGACAGACAAGTTAACTGCAACAGGTGGTAGATACAACATATGTTTAACACAGTCACCCAAGTATTAAGTCCATCAAAGACACGAGTATGTGTTTGTGTTAAGGCAACCAGTGTACTGTATAGTTAATAAGTCAAACAAAGACACGCGCTCGTGCAAAGTCCATAACGGATACTCCGAACACATATACATTATATACACATTAGAAAAAACAAAACAAATGAAAACCACAGTTGCACAACATATAAACATATACTTTTTATAAATCCATAAAAGTCATTTTACAACTATAAAATCGTAACACCAAGAGACATATATTCGTCATATGCCAATAAGAAGACTAAAAGATAAGTAGACTCGTTATAAATTCAGCCGAAGACACATTTAACTATTAAACCAATCAGGACATTCGGGCGTATACACAAACTTTGAAGATTCTTTAATACTCGTATATTTCTTAATAAACCGACCAAACCTACACTAAGACCAAAAACACACTCACATGCTAATATTTGGAATGAATTAAGCAAAGACACATTTATCCAAAAGGTAGTAAAACACCTACCAAAATCACACTTACAGCCAAAGTAGTAATAACATACCAAAGACACAGTTACCGCCAAAGTAGTAATAAACCTACCAAAGACACAATTACAGCCAAAGTAGAAATACACTACCAAAGACACACTTACAGCCAAAGTAGTAATAAACCTACCAAAGACACAATTACAGACATAGTAGAAATACACTACCAAAGACACACTTACAGCCAAAGTAGTAATAAACCTACCAAAGACACACTTACAGACATAGTAGAAATACACCTACCAAAGACACACTTACAGCCAAGGTAGTAATAAACCTAGCAGGGACACACTTAAAGCTAAAGTAGAAATAAACCTACTAAAAACACACTTACAGCCAAGGTAGAAATAAACCTACAAAAGACACACTTTCGGCTTTTATAGACACATTTACAGCCATAGTAGAAACAAACCTACCAAAGACACACTTACAGCCAAAGTAGAAACAAAACTACCAAAGACACACTTAGTCATAGTATTAATGAATTAATGCTATATACGACATACTTTCAGCAATTGTAGAATAAACCTACCAAAGACACAATAATAGCAATAGATGCAAAAACCTACCAAAGACACACTTACAGCCAAGATGATAATAAACCTACCAAGACAGACTTACAGCCATAGTAGTTAAAAGCCTACAAGATAGAGTGCATGGGTCTCAAACCGGCTAGTACTTTAAGGCAACTGTGAATGCAACAATGAATAAATGAAGTCCAAACTTTGCGACAGTTATCCACACTGCACACCATACGGACGGTAACATTATGTAAGGGACAAACCAACAATTTTATTTATTGAAAACCACTGATTAACATCTGAATTCCAATAGTCGTTATTCATTCAATTTCGTTTTTTACCTTTCATACCAGATGCAAATATACTTCTATAGAATGATAATTAAAAATAAACCGAGAGCAAAACACTACGTAATTAAGGTGAAACTCAATGTCATGACCACTGTGACAGTCTAAAAGTTAAATTTTACAACTTACACAAAAGACTCATGAAATCTATTTATAAAAGCTAAATGCATATATAGAGACAGTTATATTCTCAGCTCTATAATTCTTTTGATTTATAGTCTGACAGACGTCACTCACAATCAAGTTTTCCTTTCAAGGTTTTGCGCAGTTCTCATCATAAATGAAATATTTCCAATGCTGTTAGTCAGTCAACCTTGCTCTATCTTTCAGATTGAGTTTTCCAGTTGAGGAGTTCTACTGTTCATTCACACACTTCAAACACTTCAATCCGACACACTCCGACTAGTATAGAATCTTACACTCTTGCTAATGTGAACGTAGACAAGAGGCCGATGAGAATGTGATTTCAACTTCAGAAATAGATCCTAATGTCGAAGTGTCATATCTTTTATACATTGCATGTAATAACTAACGTAACACGTTCACGCAGAGTGACTTCAAGAGACATAATTTCAACAAACTGTATCACAGGGAGTTCAGTAGATGTAAAGGTTTTTATACTGCTATGAAAAGATGTCCCAGTGATGAAAAGATCGATGATTTTGAATGTAAAAAGGTTTTATCGTTCGAGATGTAGACGTGCCCTGGACAAAGAGACAAGTGTCGTAACGCTCGAGTATGAATAGACGGTTATTCTTCTGTCCCTGATGAGAGTCAAATGGAGAAACTCTGGTGCATTACGCCTGACGGATGCTCTTTACCTCGGGGTATTTTCTGTTACTCAAGGGCCCTAACACGTGCAGACAGTTTAAGTACACATACCTTAGGTGATCGCTTTCATAACAACTTTTTAAAATATTACCATGTCAGCCGTGAGCCATTGAAACCTTTACATTCGCGGGTATCGCAAATCAGATATTGAGTGTGGGGACACAATAATGACGACATCGAACCAGCCCAATACACACTGTGTCCCTTAAAGCGAAGCCGTAGAAGAGTAATTACGGTAATGAAAATCGATCTTCTCAACAGAAAAGAACATGTGGGAAATTAAGCAAAAATGCAGTTTGCCTCCTCCAATAATGTATTACCTTAATGAGAGATATTTCGGTACTGAAACAGTAAAACAAGCCATCTCTCTTTCAAAACTAACAATGGAAGACATATAGGCAAATAGATCAATCTTGTTTATTTACCTGTCGTCAGTAAGACACGTCTCGTCTAACGATGCCACACACAAGATGTTAAGTGCATTATCTGGAAGCACTGGTTTGGAGTTGTTATCCTTTAATTAGAGACAGCGTTATCCTAACTGAGGTCCCGGGAATGGCTTGGCACTAGTTTGCAACTCTGGAGAGAGCATTAATAAGGAGACAATAGATTACGTCACTCCTGACCCAGTTACATCTAATCACTGACTCACCCCTTTGTTAGTTTGAGGACTTCTGTCATCAACATCATTTTTAGTTGGTGATTGATTAAAGTTAATCTAATAAATGCGATGCGTTTTAGAAAGTGCACTTGACCTTTGCATAAACTTACACTTACTAATGATTTTCCGTTTATCTTTGAAATAAAATTTCATGTACAATGAATTTCATAAACTTAGTTCTCTAATGGCTATATTGATGATTTTTTGTGTGTTTGGAGAGATTTTACACAATGTTCTTTAACTTTAATACAAAAACATGGAAAAGCCTGATATTCTTACTACATTTGCTACTTTTACTAATTACTTAACTACTGCTGCTGATATAAATACTACTACGTCTTCAAAGCGCCTTAGCTTTATCAGTAATACTTAGACTATTATCACCACTATAACTTATATCTAATGTTGATTTCCTTCAACCTTTCGATATCTTTTCTTTCTTTTCAATCCATTCCCATTGATTAGGTCCATTTATGTGTTACATGACTGCAATATTATTGAATGTAATTAGAATCCCGTCACTCACCAACTCACTAATTATGGACATCATTGTCATAAATAGCTACTTTTACTTTGACTACTACTATTACTACCAGTCTCGCTGCTACTAATACTACTACTACTACTACAGATAATATTACTACTACTACTACTACTACAAAATTGTAAGTACAATGAATTTCTCAAAGTCAGTTCTCCAATGGCTCTACTGTTGGTGTTTTTCTAGGGGAGGGGATCATACTGTTAAATACTCCGATTCTGCTGCTGCTACTACTGCTACTACTAATGTTACTGATGCTACTACTACCAATACTGTTATTGCTGCTGCTGCTACTACTACTACTACTACTACCACTGTTACTGCTTCTACTACTACTAGTAATACTACTTCTATTGCTACTACTTTTACTACTACTACTATTACTACTACTACTACTACTACTACTACTACTTCCTCTGTTACTGCTGCTGCTACTACAACATGTACTACTCTTACTGCTGCTATTACATTAACGACATGTATCACATCATTGACCACTGCTTTTTATTTCTACCTATCATCATAATAATTCAAACGTATACATACCAGCAATTTTCAACCTTTATTTTTATTACAAGGGCAGTTATGAAATATACCATATGACTATATGAAATAAGATATACTACATACTACAAAAAAACAGTATCGACACTAAAATAAGGTGATTCAACATTTACAATGACTGTAATTTTGTAAAGCATTACGACTTTATGTATATTTTCAAAGCCTACGTAACATACAAGATAATAGATAATGGAATCCCCTTGAACTTGACTTGAACTGACACAGGCAACAACATACATGCGGCTTTTAGCACCATACAGAGTCGGTTGTTGAAATTATCTCCCTGTCAATGTTATTTTAACCTTAGGTCACTGTGTATATAAACTTTGCTTATAAATAGAACCTTTGTGTCAAAGGATCCTCTAATACTGCTAACATGGATGATGGTAATGTTGTTAATAAAAGATAAAGAATAAAAACGACCATAATCTTTAATACGGTTCATGAACAAAACACAAACAAATTTCCAATGAAAGTTATCATTATCGCTTGAAAACTAACTAAACTTATATAGGTATAATTACTGGGACTGGTGTCATTTTAATAGATTCAATATCTTTTCAGAAATATTGTAATTTATAAACATTTTTCAAAAAATCAGGAATTTTTTAATTAATATTTTTATGTATATATGATTTTATGCTACTGATTTGATATCATCAACGATAGCTTAAATCAAGTTTGATAAGCATCAATTTATATCAAACAGTAGCGAATTTATTAGAGATGAAAGGTCTTGAGCTTTTAGAGAAATGCATCTTTGCATGCTATGCTGACTAACTTCAGATGAAGTACTCTTTGCTACGTAAAAAGCTTTTTCTATTTTATAAAAAAAAATTCTTAAATTTGTATGAAAAATGTATTTAGGATTTCAGGTTTCCTTTGAAAAGCAAAGATAGGCAGTGCTCAATTTAACGCCATTCGGTATTATATTGACCTTTATTCTCAGGCAGAATGCTAATTTTGGGTAAACAAAGATTTATTGTAGATCATTAGTATGAGAATGATTTATTAACACTATTGAAAATCTTACGCATTTTAGAATTTATGCTAACGCGGTGTATCTTTCATTTATAAAATAACAACAAAGACTTCCCTAGAAGCCTAATTGAAGATTAAATTTATTCCTTCAAACGTCATAACCATTAAATCATTGATTATTGTCCTGCTAATGAAATATGATGTGAGTGCTTAATATCATGTTCAGTACACGAGTACACTCGCGATTAAAGTGTAACATGTCACGGTCCTGTCATAGGGTACAATGAATCACAGCCTCCAGTCATAAGACATACGTACCATGTACTTGTTTAACATGTCACCTCATTTCCATGGGCTTGCTGCCTGATGACGCACAGAGGAAGGTTTACCAAGGTCTCATCTAACTTCGTTAGCTTTTATTCGTTTTATTAAAGCAAATGGATGGCTTATAAAATCTTGAAATCTCTTTCCGATATTTTCATATTCATTATAAAAACAGATAAAGAATTCATATTCGATCGTTCCATAGATCAGATATTCATCTCAATTAATATGGCGAATATCATTTTTGTTTTTTCTTTATATAAGACATTTATGTAATCAGAAGGTTTTGTTTTTTGCAATTTTGCATTTATATGAAACTGAATTCTCAAAGGGCCATCCAGCATTCAATCTTTGTCAGCAGTTATAGAAAAACGCATCGTATTAAACTTGTCTATTTCAAGTAAGCTATGCATCAACATACAGACTGTTTAAAAATGATAACTTTTTTGGGGGCTTAGCTTTCTAGAAATGCACTCATGTCAACCATTTCTTAAAGAATTGATAATTAGATCAGATACGGCGAGGCCTTCTGGTCTGAAGATACGCATATCAAGATACCAAGTCCTCGTTAGCGTTTACCCAAAGTACGCATACACTGATAAGTGTCAAATAAATGTAAGCCGCGGAAGTGGGTGTCTTATGTAAACTTCGTCTTATCTTATCTGTCCTTATCTAATAGGTCATAGTTTTTTATTTCATTTTTTTTTAAATTTCAAGTTTTTTCTTTTAAATGATATCGACGATACTTTTTCATCCAATTATCTTGAAAGAAGATATCGAGAATATCATGAACACACATCGCATATCCTGCGCAATTTATATTTGTTTATGTATCAATCATTTGCTTCCTTGCTAATCAAATAGGTGTTTTGATGAATGAAATTGTTTAAAAATCTTAATATATTCTCAATCAGTACAATCTGGCCCAAAGTAAACGATCAATGCCTGCACGTTGGAATGTTAAGAGTATAAGCCTCCCACTATCTAAAATGATGGTTTCACAGGAATGACCTGTCAACACTGATAAGGTGCTATCGGTATAAGCCCCTCGACCGGCTACTTACCCGTGATAGGCGATACAAGGTGTGAATATCAGAGGAAATGTCACTCATAAAGCAATAATTGAACATAACAGATTTGATATGTCATTGATAATAATGTTCTCAAAGAGATTATTCTACTAAGAAAACAACCTTAGATATTGAGAACACGTAACAGCATACATCAATCATTTATAGAATTCGATCCCTTATAGTAAATAACTTGTCTAAAATAGAATTACCGTCTCTAATTTTGTGGCAATTTATTCCAAATGCTTTCAATTTCAGACGCTTCTGTATTTTAAAAAGATGCACACGAACGTACATGTATTAAGTCAAAACATTCATGTATTGAACATCCGTCAGGAGTTAGGAATTGAATTTCTGTCAAATCTCAAAACTGTTTACATAATCGACTTATTACTGTTGACCGAGGTACTCGCGCAGAAATGATAAGCAATTGGAGGGATCATAAATGTTTACATAAAGAACCAGCTTGTTTATAAACCTATCTATAGTAAACACATAAACATATCAATCATACTCCACGATATGGCGCCCCTTTGTTTATTTGAAATGTTTGTACTAAGCTTTCTATTGGCTGATGAGTATCCTCTTAACGATACTGACAGATACCAGGCGTGCTTGAGTCCCTATTGAACAGTGATGTTACCGAGAACATCGATAAGACAAGGCAGCTTACACCTGCAGAAATAGGTTGATGTCATAGTCCAAGCACCCTGCAGACATCTTTGATTAATGTTTCCCTTGTCATTTCATGGACGATTAAATCATCAAGACCGTTTGGATTGCTCGGTGCTGAATCACATGATAATCATAACAAACACAATGAAACTATTTTTATTCAATTAATGTTACTGTCAAGGTAAACCCTTTTGTCACAAATATTACCACACGTGATGAAATTAATATTTGATATATTAACTGTATGTAATCACTCCATGTGATTCATCATAAATTATTATATTGAAAGCCAGATAGATTATTATTACATTTCCATGATGAAGAGTATGGGAGCATGGGTCATATATCACAAGGAAATATCGCGATATACAGATAACATAAGCTTCATAATTGTCGTTATCATAATAAAATCACCTTTGATTAATCAAAAGAGACCAAATACAACACAAGTGCGACAGCAAATAAATCTCATAACATAATTGTATATCAGAAAAGCGATATGCATGTTTATACATGTAATGATGATATATAAGGTATAAGTGTATTCAAACCGTGTAATATCGATGTCAATGGCTAGGAATTTTAACTGGCCCCGCCTCACCGAGGCCTCAGTTTACAGCCTAACTCTATGGGAAGTAAACAACCTTTACAGTTTAATGTTTAAAAGCACGCTTTTTCGTAGAGTCAATTTCTTTGAATGTTATAGAATTTTGAATTGATCTATTTAAAGTATTTGACTTTGCAAAATGTATTATCTTTATGTCAATTATCTCATTACCTAACTAGATTATTTGCTGTCGTAATACTAATTTCCTATAAAGCGAAATATGCATGCGGCAATTTTAGTGTGAACGCCTTTTAATCATTTCAGTTATAAGGGAAATTGATTCGCACATGATAATCTACAATAAATACTACTTGATGATATTGATAGTTTTAATTACGCATGTATTTACATGAACTATATCAGTCTCCAGATTAAAGTTAGAGAACGCGATATAAGATATTGATCAATATTTAAAACGATCCAGAATTCATGAACCAAACAATTTCTGTAGACATTTATACATAATCGACATACATGTAATCCAAACATGCTAGCGGCCGTTCACGTCAGAAAGAAGCTGACATATTTTACAGGCATATCACCGTTATCATCATTTCTAGGGAGGCTTAACTCAAATTTTGATATGATTGCGATAAAACAGCAAGGATAGACCACCATCTTCAGCACCTGACATAAACCTCACGACGATCCAGTCAGTTAATTGATAAGAATCTGAAGCATATCACATTAAAACTGATATAAAATGGGATAAGGGGTTCCAGTAGAGTCGTATACAAGCAGGGAGGAGTTCCGTTTATCTTGTGAAACTTTAAAATGCTGATATAATTTCACACTCGAAAGCGAGACTATAGTACATGAATAGCCAAGTTGATATTATTTCTCCCTTATAATTTCAACATGTAATTCAGATTATGAAGTTATTATTTCATCAACATTCGATTTTGCTGAGTTAACAAGCAATCATATCAACATGCGCTTTATACAACTCCGCGGAATCATACAAGGCATCAATGTCCTTATTCGCGACAATTAAGCCTTGTGCAAGTTATTTTACACAATTTATGTGTTATTGTGTGCCATGTACTCCAGTCCAATCTATTTAAATGTCCTTGCATTGGTAATCAAGATTCATATCATTTTCACGTAGAACAACATATCATGCAAGGTGGTAACCTAAGCTGAAAGACAGATATACAGTGACCGCTATATTAGTGACTGAAATATATTCGGATGTAGTCGATAAGCATTTCAAAAGCAAAGCAAACTGAAATTTGATAGCCCGATATGTTCACAAACGGCTAGTGCGCTGCAGCGTACCTTCCTAAAACTCCTTGCTTCGTATGATTCATGCAACTTATTCTAAAATAGTCAAATTATATTCAAGGCCAGGTACTTGATAAATTTAGAACGACTGGGTGAAGTTTGTGAATAGAGAATATATCTGAAAGAATGACATTGATTGTAAATCCTAACCTAATGTAATGGAAGATCCCATTGCAATTAAGTCAACAAAAATAGAAAAGTGTTATTTTAAGTAAAAGAAATATTTTTGAAACGGAATCCCGTCAGAAGCAATTTAATGAATAATTCGACAGAACCGCATCAAGCTCGTCCCGTGTCAGATGTTGTAATTTTATTCATCATCGGAATTGGATTCTAAAAAGGAATTGTTGTTTTTCCCTAACACTGACATGCTAAGTACACACCGACGAACCAAAGACATATAATAAAATTTCCCCTGCCACTTTTTTCGTGCTGGAGTTCTCCCTAGCGTGTTTGTTCTACATTTCAAATAGACAGAAGCTATGTTAACCCGCGATTATAGGTGTTCGAATCTCCATTCAATTAATATCACAAAGATGAACTGACAAGGTTTCCTCGAGTTCATTGTTTGTGTTGCCGTCTAATCTTGTTCCAAAATGTCCTCGGAGACAGGAGGGTCACTTGTTCAAACATTTCCTCTTCATACAATTTGTACGGATTGGTAATAGGGGGTTTCCTCAGATATGATCACAAACTGCAAGCAATTATGAAACAGTGTAAAGAGAAAAGGCAATGCTCACCAAGACAAGCTTCATTCAATATTAGTACAGGCTAGTGCAGAACCATCAAGCTAGATTAAACCTAACCTAGTGCAAGAAGATCGTGGTCGTAGGCACAGTGTATTTGATGAATCAGATCGGACGCTGTCTTGTTTAGGAAGAAATCTTCATATACAATAGTCACGACAATGAAGCGTTATCGTTTGTCTATTTTGATCGATAATCGATAAATCGTTTGTAGCATCCAATAAAAAATAAACCACTGCTTTCACTAGGTTTCAAGCTCGGGTACATAGAACATACTAAATGAATGAACTTAGTGCATTGGTGTAACTGAATTCAAGTTCAATTCGTTCATCATAATGTCAACACAAAACGCATCCAACAGTATTCAATAATACCGGCGAAGTTCGAAACGAATTTATCATTCGACTGACAATTTATGTATGTTTTCGACTTTTGGAATAGGAATGCATCATGTGGAGAAAAAAAGCCTTACAATACCAGTCGGATAACTCACGTGAGATGCTGAATTGTTTCCTGTAAGTGTTAGAGTATATATTAAACCATGCATATAATTCTGTAGCGAGACATGCATGCAAATATTGTTAGATCAAGATGGTTCCGTCTTGAACATTTGTGTTTTTAGATGCCAAGTTTCGTGCAAAGCAAGAGCCGGTTAGGTGTAAATGTGTCATTAACGTTTTTTTCTGCCTGTCTTTTCTCTTTGTGAGTTATTTCTGGTTATTAAGATAAGAAGTATAATGATGTTGCCTGTCATCCCTCTTAAGTTAATCACCGATCCTTTGCGATATAACTTGGTAGTTAATTACCCTTTACGAAGCTGTTTCCGTGCTTTATAGGAGTCTTCACATCCAAGCTGAAAGTTTTGGCACCCAACAATGTAAGTAAATAACTCCAACTGCATAGCAAACGTAACGATGAACAGACCGTGTGGTAAAATATGATTACCAAGCACATATACGTTAAAACGAAGCGTTTGTGTCGTATTCTAGGTGAACACGAAACTCATGAAATATATCAACGATGATGCCACTGGAAAAAGTATTTACGAAAATATCAAATATCAAAAAGTAATGAGAAAAGGGAAGTAAAAGTTCAAATTAATATAGACATATATGATGTTAACTACACATAATGCTTACATATATATTTAAAGTATAATCGTAAAAAGGAAATTGTTGATATTGACGACCATCCTGATAGCTACAGTCTATGGAACCCAACCTTTTAATAGCGGCAGCCCAGTTCATACGATGTTGTAATTATTATGTTCTTTCAATATTTGGATCGGGTAATAATAATCGGCTCTTCTAATGTCGATATTTGGTTTCCTAACGAATAGCCATCAGCAGGTATTATAACAGCTCTGTATTTTAAGAATTATTGGAGTCGAGAATAGACTCTCAGAAAATAAGTATTGGAGGAGTAAATTAGAATAAGTTGCCTGTTCGTAACATAGTTCAACAAGTAGAGTTGAGGTGAGGTGATTTGAGGTTTAATCCCGCTTTCACGGGTATTCTACGGCTGCTAATAGTATTGCAGGGAGAAAGCCCTGCAACACGATTATGACTATGCATTGCAGTGAAACCTGCGACCTTGGACTGGAACTTGGGAATAATGGGTGATACTGAGCTGACATTCAGCGTAGCATTGCACCCATATATTAATGCGTGTAAAACAGTTTTATTAGGAAGACTAAGTTGCAGAGCCCCTGGCGGAATTAGAACTCAGGACCTCTTGGTCCGAAGCCGAACGCGCTAACCACTGTCCCTGCATGTCTCGCTAAATTCATTGCACATTATGTACAGTTGTACGAGGAGACGTCACAATGGTTAAGATGTTTAGCAACAATTCTGCATTTGCTTTGATCTCTAGTTATATATTTGATGACGCCGCTAATGGCTGTAATATTGCCCAAGCGGCGTTAAACACCAACTCACTCACTCACTATATATTTGATGAACAATTTACGATGGATGCCCTTACAATGCAGTCCGATTACTGATTTAGAGAAAAAAATTCGTAATAGTTAACTTGCTTCAACGTGTCTTTTTTTCCACTTAACTTGCTTTCCGCACTAACCATTATCGCTAACAGAAAATGATATTTTGTAGACGGTCTTTGAAATTTGTTCTATCTTATATTATTACAATTTCAGGATAAAACCCAAATTTCAATCTTAGAGATTGTGTTAACCGCAACAACTGCAATACAATGACTTGTCAAAATCTGCAATAATAATGTAGAAACCCATGCAAATCAATTCATATTGAAATATGTTGAATTCCCAATTTCAACAACGTTCATTGTTTAACACAGACATCCTACTTGCGTTACTTACGCAAATAGATATCAGTAACCTGAAAAAGTAATTGAAGCTTAACAGTAAAAATATTTCCGCTCCACTCTCTCGAAGCATATGCTGAGAAAAAGTAATAAATTTCTACAAAAATAGGAATAGGACTAGTGAACCGTTCTCGATGACTCCAGAGTTACGCTGATATCTTCCTATGTCAATACACCCCGCAGAAAAAAGTTTCTTTCAATTTGCTACAGGAAAGATATCATTAGCTAAAAAAATAATACGACTAGTGAACCATGCTAAACTGTTTAACCATTACGCTGATATGCTCCCATACGACAGTGTCGGTACATCTCGCAGGAATAAATGCTTGTTTCAATCGCGATCCCTGACATGAATGATCTCAGTGCCGGACAATCGCGACTCTCTGCACTAACGAGGAGTCAACATGCAATTTTATATGGAACATCAAGCTCTCACAACACGAAAGTGGAACTAAAATAGCTTCGTTTTCCTCATGTTCTGACCCCGAGTCACGACTTTGGTTAATTCAACGTACAGTGCATCATTTCTTTGGTCTGTTTCGCTTGAAAAATGATATTTTCTTCCCAATATCCTTTGTACTGATTTTCGTATCTATCCAAGAGGAAGTCTTAATTTAACAGAATATATTATGAGATAATTATAACGCATGGTTCATTGTCTTAATCAATATCCGTTTACTTTATTTATAGAAAAGAGCTTCCTTCTTTAAACTCAATTAAACTTTTTTTTTATGAAACAGTGTGAATTATTCATATGGTTCGAGATGAAATGAACATAATTATTGTTGTGTTAGATTCTTATGTGTGTCTATAACAATGCAGTTAGTCGGTCGCCATCCCCTGAAGATTCATGGGCATATCCTGATGACTAAAAAAATGTTGATGATAAAAAAAACGTTGACATTTCTAGCATTTCAATTTCCTGCGTACATGTAAGCCAATAAGGAAAAACAGCATGTCAGTATATTAATATTTCTATTAACCATACATAAACAAGTATTTGAATGACTCACACACTCTAATTCGAGCTACATGTACAAATACAAAATATGATAATCAAAATTGACCTATTTTCCGTGCTGATGCGTATCGAATGAACAGCTTGGCCGAGTTTATCACCCCGTGTCTTAATCAATATGCACTTGTATGTAGGATAAATGGGAGAAAACACATAGATATAGCAACATATACACACTGTATCACTATTTTCTTTGGAAAGCAAATGAACATTTAAATTTAAACTCTGTATATGTTACGTACTGTATATATATGATGATATATTAAGACAACTGTGATTATATAAGATATTCATCAAATCGTGAGGAATTCCTATCTAACTAATATACTGATTAATGGTACAATGAGTTCCAAAGTAAGTCTTGCCCGAACTTATGGTGCCTGCTACGTCCTCGTATCTTTACATTTACATTAAAATGTCAGATCACACACACTCAGCTGGAGACGGCATCAGATTCCCTGTAGGTAAAGTAATAAAGTTTAGTTCACTGACCACGTTGCTCGTCTACCACAGGCCTGTTATCCCAGGAGTATACAAACCCTCCTATCCCCTACTCTCGGTTCTTTGATCTCAGCTGTATACCATTACACATTGCCCCACTCTTGTGGTGCCCCTGACTTTACTCCTCTACCCAAAACGATATTCCCCACACTGATGTACAGAGACATACATACACACGTTGCCACTTTTATACAACTGTCCAACTACATTACTAAGGTCTTTAGTAAACAGCTCTTGCTCTTCGCAGTCACTTGCTTTCTACCTTTCATCTCTTCCATACTCATAACTTACACCTCTCAAGTGAAACACCAACCAGTTACACTTTATATATATATATATATATATATATATATATTATATATATATATATATATATATATATATATATATAATATATATATAGTATATAAATCTACCTTCAAATGTACACGTAGATCTGAAGTGTTTGACTTATCACCAGAGGTATCTTAATTTCAGAAGCTACTTCACTGTACGATGAAACAATGTTGATTACAGCTGCTTTGAGTTAAGTTCTACCTTCAAATCCAAATGTATGAAAATGTTTGTTTGAAAATATTGTTTTATCCATTTTACCGTCATTAGCATTCTTAATTTTTTTCTAAATTACTCGCCCGTGTAAGATACAGATAGTTTAATACCGCTGCACATGTGATGTCACAATAGTGTATCATTGCGACGTCAACATGTAAGCGCTGCCGTCACAATGGCGGCCAAATCGCGGAAATGAGAGTGTTTCCCTGTTATATACTGAATCATTAACTCGTTTAGTAAAAGTAGTATTAAATCGAAGGTCGTTTAGTATCCTCTATGTTTTAACACATTCCAACTGGCATTGTCATGGGGTTAAGACTTGTGTGTACATTGAATATTCTATCATTTTTTACACGGTCACCGAACAGGACTACAAATGATAAATTTCAATATTGCTCCAATGATTTAATGTAAAGGGCTCGATGCGTCCGTTTTATGCGAAGCACTTGCAAAATATGGGTGTCCCAAAAAAGAATACACAACTTTTTTAAGAGACTTGCAAACTTCTGTAGATACTAAACGAAAGTCTCACATACGACGTAACATTTTCCATTTGTCTAATTTCACAATGAAGGTTCATAAAATTATTCCAGAGCTTGGTATACTACATCTTGATGTTACACTCAGCATACGGGTACAACTACATGTTCGAGTCCCCTTAGAAATAACGGACTTCAAATCTATTTTTTTATTTTTGGGTACACGTTGAATAGTAAGGCAATCACTTAACTTTACTGATCAACATATTTCAAGTTTAAAATTTTCTTAAAGTCTTCCTTGACTTATCGAGAATACCAATAATTTGACAACTCAACCTCAAAGTTTCAGAATTGCCCTTACACTTATTGCCCTCAATGTGGAGCTCCTTCACCTTACTTTTCCTCTTTCATTAGTAACGCTCAAGATACCATGTGTTGGTCCTTGGTCTTGTTTATACCCCTTTACTGGCAGTACATACTCGCCCCCTCTCCTGGTATCTCCCCTCACGAGTTGCCCTCCTGTCCACGACGCAAATTAGAGTTTTCCTTCCCATCCTGTTAGTGTAAGGCAGGTATGTGGAACGATATCACTGTCAAACTTCCCTTCATCAATCTAGTTTCAGAGCTCTCCTCCTTCAGCAAATTCCCATCACTACGATACCCCTGCGTCTCATTATTTCGTTCCCCTTGTCAAAATCAGGTTGAAAACTCTTTGCCCGTCCCACACCTAACTATGTGTTACGTTCCTGTCTTTCCCCCTTATCTGTTCAACAACCTTAAGCAGTCTGAGATCCTCGTTATAATCCTAACTTTCCCTGCTTTGTTTGCGTACACTCCGACTGACCCTTGTTAACTTGTGTCTCTGATGTAATATTTCTCAGCATGATAACTGCGAGGAGCTGCTTAGAGTTCATCTGCAGCTCAAGCCTATCAATTGCATAAATTCCTTTTACAATGATAAGTTTTGATATCTTTCTTCGTCTTGATTATGTTTCAATTCAACAAATGTTATTTCATTTCGTTGGGCGTATTTCTGTAGGTTGTACTGTTATGGCTGCAATCAATCTGTAGTATCCCATTCCCTGATATATAGCCACACCCAGCTACAGGAGATAAATATCACAAATGGCACAAGCGAGCGTTAAGATTTCCAAGTGTCAGTCAAGAGTGTGCCTCTAACGTTTGTGAAATCCAAAACAGGTGGGGCTAGTTTTAGTCTGTTTTAGCCTGGAACGAATTCCAGGAACCATTTCCATTTGTTATTGCTTCCATGTCTGCGACTGCCTCATATTCCCTGATTCTATCTACATTGGCGTGCCCGGTAAAACGCATCAGATAAATAATAAAATGAGGTTTTTGATCTATTTTAGGAGAGTAATGGTTCCGAGACTTGTGTTTTAACTTTACAAACCTTTTAGGAAACTATTTTGATTATTAAATTATTTTCTTGAATAAGTTTCCCCTCTATCCTAGAAAATGGCCAAAATAAAATTTTGGTTTATTCTAAACACCATGAAAGTGAAATCAATTCTAAAACATTTTGACCGACCATTTAAACGGATATTGTGATTTCACAAACTTGCAAGTTTGGGAAATTTAGTTCATCGACATATTCGTCTCCTTTGAATCATGGTCAAACTAGATAAATAATCACCTTGATATATATCAACAATAGCGATCTGACGTCAGTCAAATATTTTATATTTCTCTACCCTATGTATTGTGATCCCTGGGTATATATCTTGTAACAATGGACTATTTGTTCCCCTGTCTATCAAAAAGAAACCTATTTTGACAAATATCATAAACGTGCCAGAAACCTTACTGAGACGTATGGCCAATAGAATACGACAACTGTTTCCATTCATATGCTAATACTGTATATGTATGTGATGCTCAAACAGATAGCTCTTGTGAAGCTGTATAGAAATAATGACATATACATTAAGTGACCTCTCCTTCACCTTCAAGTACATATCTTAGTAAATGGTACAATTTGCAGTTAACAGGCTAACCGGGCTTTGTCTTTATCTCAAACTTTATCCTCATCACTTCTCAAACATTCAATTAAGGCAGGAATGTATCAGTATGTCAGAACTGGATCCGGGAAGCTAATTGTTACTCTCAGTTCTGAGAGCTGTGTGTTGATGTTAGGTCTGATTGATGGGCCAGAGATTAGCTACACGATACATGTATGTAATTGATTGCCCCTGCCTTCATCTGCCCAGCACGTGACTCAGACGGTCAATAATGTCCGAGCAGTTAAACACACCTGTATTCCTCATCACCATCTCTCTGTTTACCTCTGTGTTCACCACGCCGTCTCTCATCGCTGCTCAAAGCTCACTTCCGTAGTCATTATCCGCTTTCTTATGTACCTGTTCGTCCCTACCCTTTGAAGACTGTGTGTAACGAGTCTTCTGGAATATATTTCCTGGAACGTATCTTGGTATATAAAACCTGTAGCTAAAGTCAGTGGTTCACTTTGACCAAGATAAGTATGTCATACACACTGATTATTCTCTCAAATCTCAGTTAGTTTAACATTTTGCATTCTGCAACACGAGAATACTAAATTTGGCCTTGAATAAAGTTAATCAACGATGATTAGCAATCGTTCAAAAGATGTTCTTTTTCCAAAAGAGGAACCCTGAAAAGTGCTCGACATTTAGGCTGTGGTGTTTCTAATACGTACAAAGTTTTTTGGATCTATACAGTACCTATTGACTAGATGGAAGGCAACCAAGGCCTAACGTAGTAGTCCGAAGCATGTTTGGAAGTTTTATAAAACTATTGGATCGAATATGCTATGCAGTCAAATAACGTTCTCACTATCATGTCGCAGCATACGAAATCTAATTGGCGACATTTGTAAACGGCAAACGCTATGCATGGTTCCCGTTAAAATGATGACGAATGCGTTGGTATCGGTCAAACAAGAGTGGTAGATTTGAGTATACTTGGGTGTTTAATGTTAACGTCAATATACATTCAAGGTTTACACTTCTAAACAACATAGAATAAAACCCATTTGCAATAAAATTCCCTTGCTTAATTGATGTTTAGGGAGAAAAAATTTCCCATTGGAATAGATGTTATCAGGCTAGAAAACTATGTGTATTCAATACAGTAAAATTTATAATTTTGAATATTTACCAAAAGCGATCATTTACGATAGTTATCTTAGAAGAATTGATATAACGACAGTTTTATTTATTCATTTGATTAGTGATTTAAGGAAAGGGATTTTAATTAAAAATGATCAGAACTACAGCAATGATTATAAATCAATAACATGTGTAGAGATATTAACATATACAATGACAAAATTAAGTTTTTGTTTAAGCGTTGACATGTATGTGATAACGCATGACACATGTTCAGTTAAATTTACCAAATACCACGCTCTGCACAGATGTTTAACAGTGAAAGATCATGGCGAGTCTGCGGATCGTATGACCTGGTTTAGCGGATTACAGAATCATTATATGCTCTATAGATGCCCATCCATGGCGACACCTATTAGGATACTTTCCACATATCCCTATTTTAGCGACAATACATTTGTAAAATAACATTGTTTATTGAATAACTGTCTCTACACTGTACTTTACCACTCTAAATCTAAATTGTTTAGAAGATTTTCTGTACCAGCTAAACTAACTGGCGACAACTGTACAATGTGTTTCTAAGTTCCAGCAATAAACAACTGCATTTAATTAGCAAGCAGTAATAAATGGAAACTGATATCTTTGATCAATACATGTTCTCGTTATTTATCTCATTATTCTCTATTTCCGATTTCTCTCTACTGAATGTATTAAAGCATAAACTCAAGAATAAAAAAGTTATTCGTATTTAGTCTACGATTGTCATCGTTTGGAATAAGGGTTTTGGATTTTGAAAAGAGAAATAGAAGAAGATGCCATTAAGGTGAGAATGCAAATGGAAATAAGAGCATTGAAATAGATAACTTGAGAAAGAATACGAAACATAAAAGTAGAGCAGATTACAAATGGGCACGACTCATTGAATACCTAAATATTCTATGAATTGGGATATAATTGAGAGTTACTAAAATCTAAATAACAATACCTCGTAAACACGATCACCCTGGAAACGGGTGTCATTTAATCTACCTGGATAGAAATTTAGAATGTGACCCCTTGTTGCGGAGGTCAAGGGTTAAGTTATCATTTGTATAGACAGGAATATCTCATCCTCGACTATCCGTCTATAAAGGAGAAAACCATTAAGACACTTGTTGACATGAGTTTTCACCCCTCATTCTCCCTCCCCTTGTCAGTCGCATCGTTCCGCTACACTTCCCATCACACAAAATCGTCGCCTTAGGGGACGGGAGACGACACCAAAGGCAGAAAATGAACAAGATTCTAAAAATATAGAACATCACTTTCACAGCAAGTTAGTGTTCGTTGACGACAGCCCCAGGTTGTTCTTTCAATTTTGTCAACTTTTTAATATAATAGAACATTAATGTGAATTGAAGACAACCCGGTGAAAGCTCCGATATCAAATATTAACACTGGATGTGTCAGTTTATAAATCAATACATAAAGGTAAAAGGTTGTGCTTGCATGTAGTGTTGACTTTCTATATGAGTGTATTAACAATTTACCCTATCCACCTGGGCAATTTGAGGGATGTATGAAACTCCATGCAAACCGGTTATACCTAACTGTACTGTCAACATTACTAATTTTAAACATGAGCAGGAATAAGGTGTGTGTTTGGTAATCAACGAAGATATGATCTAAAATATTTACATATATTTTAAAGAAATCAATTATTTTTAATGGATTAAAATTTCACCAACGTCTACAGTGCTATGAATAATCTATGGCTTTAATCCTATGACATAAATCACATCGTTTTGCTTTCTTATTTGTATTTCGGACATCCCAACAACCGATGTGACATATGGAAATAACTTCCGCAAGAGATCAACGTACACGCTAGACGAATATGTCACTTTAAACATATAAAAAAAGACAGAGTGACATTATACATGCACTTACCGTATGGTTTTGAACAGAAAAGTATAGTATCCCTTTTAGTTGGCTATCGGCCCTGTATGGTGCATGAAGCGCTGTCTTCGCTTGCTACTGACTACCACATAGTTCATATCGACAATAGCTTTCCTCTAACTCGCAAACTCCTCGCTCTGTGCAGCGCATGCGCCTTATCAGTAGGCAGCGCTCGACCCGTTAAATCGTGGGACCCAGAAAGTGAAAATTCCTTAGGTCTGGGACTGTTGCTGTTTCTCTAAGTGCGAGTGTTTACTTGAAGGAAGCAGATCCAATGACAGCTGTTCCTTCCCGCTATAACCTAGCTGCTTGTATACAGACACGCTTCTCAGATCACGCTGCGATCTGAAAATTGCATGAGATGAAGTTAGATGCTTTGATAATCTAACATCATTTTTGTGTTATGAATATCAAGTTGGTATCGCTTATCACAAAGAGACAAGATTGGAAGAAGCCTTCTCATGCAGCGATATACTATGAGTAATTT
This sequence comes from Phorcus lineatus, assembly GCA_921293015.1. Taxonomy (NCBI): domain Eukaryota; kingdom Metazoa; phylum Mollusca; class Gastropoda; order Trochida; family Trochidae; genus Phorcus; species Phorcus lineatus. The sequence goes on along the minus strand of OV121081.1, from coordinate 76,585,844 downwards.
TACAAATTTAATTAGATATATTTTATGATTATCCTTCACATTTAGTAGATATATAGATACTATTAACAGGAAAATAGTTCCTGTACGATATATGTTATTTGATTAAGTATTACAATTTTAAAATATATTTTGACTTCTGATTGGTTTTACATTTTAATGAACAGTTTAATGTAAAACAATCTTGCTTTTGCTATTTTGGAAAAAGTTTCGTTTTGTCGGGTGCAATAATATTGATAATAATGTCATTGGTTTGCTATATCCAAAATGTTTAATTTTTATGCAGTGTATGCCCATGTATTAACACAATGTAGGGAAAATACTTGCGGTGATAAATTCTAGGACAGAAGGTTTGAAACGTATTACCACTTGCAATGTCTTGAACATACAACTTGTCTAACATGGTTGCTAATGGAAATGGTTTATTTGATGATACGCAAACATGTAATTACGTGCATAATTAAGTGTACTTAAAATATTAAACACAACAAACACATTTAAAATGAGCTTTTTAAAGTTGATTTAAAGCTACGATGCATGGCAACATTACTTTTCATTTCTATAATTATGTATATATATATATATATATATATATATATATATAAAAGATTTCATCAATTTGCAGTCACAGCTCTATTTAAGTTTTCAATTCATTAGTGATACATCCATGCCATATATACAAAGTTTATAAGAAGGCATCAGTTGGTATCAATATTCATCCAGGTATATTCTAATTACGCACTTTGGTAAGTTTTTCATTTTTTTTATACCTTAGTTTATGTCCTATATAAATGCAGTTGTACGATTATATTTATCTTGAATCCATCGTGCAAGACATTTGTTTAACTTGCTTGATGATTATGTAATTGCCTACACTCTTCCTGCTGAGATGGCTCAGCGGAAATCATTGAAACTTAGGACCCTGTGATACATATATTCACTTTTAAAAAATGGTTTCTTTAGTTTGAAAAGGCATGAATTCTTAAATGACATAATTTGATTGTTTGCCTTAACTTGGTCATTTTGCCTCATGATTATGTGGAGGCTTCAGTCTATTACGTTATTATGCGTCTGGATGAGGTTTCGCAATACCTGGGCCTTTTTATTTGAGAATATGATCCAATAACACTGTTAAAGAAGTACGAATTGTTTTACAAATCGTTACAAACAACATCACGTTATATTTCCCCCGAAAATATCATTTGATAGAGTTGAAATACTAAGTTGCTTAAATATGAAAGTCAACTGATGTAATGTATTATTATCTCGTTACAGGTGATGTGCACCTTTTACGAATGAAATCAAGTCAAAGCGTTAGTTTGACTAGTAATCATTTGTGTGGTGACTTAGTTAAAATTCCATGATTTAAGTTACCCTATATTTCAGGATTTAGCAGGTATTATATTTCTTGTTAGTTTGTTCTTTTAATTTTTTTTAATTAAAAAAAATATTTTTGTGTACATGTTCATGAAATCAGACATGTGTCGATAGGTCTCTGTATAAAGGATATATATATCAGCCCTCTGTTAAGTACAAATCAAACGAAACGTTAACGAATCTTCAGTTCTAGTGGAACAAAGTTATACGTCTTTGAGTAGAATAAGGATACCATTACAACATATAACAGCCAAATATTTATGTTGATATATTTGTTATCCGGAACCAAGAATTAATTTAATATGTTAAAACGTTTTTTTTTTATTGTTATAATGAAAAATTACTTTAATTGTAAATGGTTTATTTCTCCCAAATTGTTACCGCTGATATCACCATCACCTGCTTAACTTTCATACACTTTGCAATTCTAATTTGTTTGTTTTTTCGGGGATGGGGGTCTATCGTCATTCATGGCTTAAAAGTAAATTTCTGACAAATGGGTAAACGCGATATGCTTTATGAAGAGAATATACATCTTACATAATCATACAGTCTTATCTAGTAAATGTATACATTGTAGTCTATAAATATAAGAATATCGACAGGGCCACAAGGTTTTGTTCTAATATAAAGCTGGCTCCTACAATAGGAAGTTTCATACTTCATTGTCATCAATACAAAGGAATTGTTCACCATCAAGAATATCGGCACCAAAGCAAACCTTCGTGTTATAAAAGCATAAGTATTGTTTGATAATCACATTACAGCGTATTAGCTTTAATGTGGTACAGACCTCAAATATTAAATGCAAATATCTGACAATATTAAGGTTTGCGGTCAATATCTTTTTTGGTCGTGACCTGTTATCGTATATCAGTCTTATGAAGAAACAACCAATTAATGTAAATCAAAAGAAGCTGATTATAGAAGATTCGCGAATACATTTATTTATAGAACGCGAGAATATGTAAGTAAGGCGATGCTTATAGGGGATGAAATAGCAATCTTAGATACCAACGTAACATATATCTAAGACATCATGAGAATTGGTCATTATGTTCTTCGTAACACAACACTGACTGATAATTCCTTTGATCTTTAGAGTTGTTATTCTTTGTCAATGCCAACAAACAGAGTCGGCTTAATCCCCCTGTTGCCAAAGTGTTACATATATTAAACATTTGTTATAGTCTCCATTCTTTAATTAACCTTTGAATAATTTAATATTTTACATGATTTATTAATTTAACTGGCAACTATCTTAAGCAGATCATTGATAATAATTCCACCTATAACAAGATAATTGTTTAACATCCTTTGTTTCATTGGGCTCAGCGTTTAGACTTTAAGTTTCTCTCGTGGAAACGGTATTGTTTTTTGAAACTCTTTCCCCATAGAAATAGAAAAGAAAAAAATCACATAATGGTTGTTCAACACAACAAGTTTCAATAAGCTTGGCCTTATGGCTTTTTTAGTTCTGGTCAGTAATCAAAATTATAATTTGTGTTTCCATCGTATAGTATAAGAGCAGAAATAAATGGAAACCCCGAAGGGCAGCACTACACCAGCTGATTGTCCAACTTAAATAAACGACCAAAAGTAAACGTATGTTGAATATCCGCACGCACCGAGATAATTTTTCTATATCCCCCGAAAACTACGTTTTGGTTGATGTTATTTGTCTTATGATCACCGAACCGGCTTCGCAATAAGGCAAGTTTGGAATGATACACCATAACATCGACCGATCGGCCTCTCTCTCTTGGTGCATGGTTCTCCTTGTAAGAAAACTGTTTTTCTCAGCTTCGACTTAAACTATATAGGAAATGACCTTCGCAAAAATAGTCTCCTTTGTTAATACGAGAACCAGGGTCCACTTGCACAGGCTTCTCTTAGACTAAGGTGATCTTAACCCGATGTAATTAACAACTACGTGATAAATGTTATGGGTAAAGGGCACCCTTACCACTAAGGGGCTTTGTGAAATTAGGCCTAAGAACCTTATCTACGAAAGATTTATTTCAAGTTAACAAATTTAGGAACTTGCGATTTAAATTTGTTTCTGTGCATTCATCCATGTCATCAAATAGTTCGTGAGGCATAGGTTGAGTTTCAATCACATCATTACAGATAATCAGAGTTTTCTTTTGTTATAGTCATACCATTGCGACAAAAATCGAATTGTCTTCAATCTCACGTAAAATCAACATACAATTCCACTCTCCTTACGTAGTACATTTGTTTCAGATTTCCTGTTTTAGTGCCCTTATTACAAACACTAATTATAAACATCACTAACGTTTAAATATTTAATGTAAAGGGAAATATTTTCATAAAGGAATTTAATATCTATTAGCTACGTTCATTTCTGTTTCCGTAACCGATGGGGAAAACTTTCAACAATTTAAAGATAAATATTTTGTGCCCTTTCTTTGGAACTGCTGCAGGTCGTATTCAGATTTATGTAATTTGACTAGTACTTATACCTTGTTATGCTGGACAGTTCATGGAATTCATCGGGTAATACAACATTATTTTACTGTAATAAATAACCGTTTTGTAATAAATAACAGATTAGTATCTCTTATCACAGTGAGACAAATGTTGGTAAAAGCGTTCTAAACAACATAAATCTTTTTATCGCGCTCGTGGAACACAGCAAGTAAGTGGAAGAATAGTTTGTACAATCTGTAAACAAGTTATATGACACAAAAAGACACATGTATATCAGTACAACTGTATAGACCCCAACTGTGAGATTTAAGCAATATGCTCCCTTCTGATTGGTGTTAACAAAGTCATGTGAACCGGATTTTATTCCCCTAAACCTTCAATTTGATTTTACAAGGTATTTTCGTCGTATTTTGGCGTTTACACAACATGCTGTCTTCTGATTTGGCGAAACAAGGTCAACGTCAAGGTCAACGTCTGGACTAGTATTTTACCAATTTTTCATTGCGCAATGATGAACAATCATAGCATGCTGTTTTCACAAAAGTGTTTTTGTAAGTCCTTAGTTAAGGTAAAATATTTTCAATTGCATTCGATCAAAAGTACTTTTCAAAACCGTTTTTGTTAACATGAGTGTAGAGGAACTAAAGATGTTTTGCTGTACTTTGATTTTGCATTTAAATGAAATTTAAATTTTCTACGGATATCAAAACTATCATCAAATTTCAAAGTTAGAATTTATAAGTATAGACCTCATAATGTGTTGGTTCACTGGCTTAAAAGGCAACAAGCATTTATACCTCTTTGATTTTAACCTTTCAAATCTATATCTTAACTATACTGAAGTGTAGAAGGACCTTTTTCATATGTAATATTATAATTATGGCTATCTGCAGGTATTTGATGCTTATAATGACATTCAAACATGATATATACATACTGTGTTTGAAAAAAGCATCCTATTATTATTTCAAATCTAATTCTATCCAACACCGACTATTTCTAAAAGCACTGGAAAAAGTTAGACCTCATCTGCAGAAACAACAGACGTATTCATTCATATAATTTTTGCACACCCTTTTAAAATCTTTGACGTTATCATAATGAAGCAGATGAAGTCATTGTGGAGTGTATTCAGTATATCAGTATTTTAGAAAAGCTATCATTCAATGTATCTTTCATGTGTTTTGTTTGATAGCATATATCATTTGCTTTTTGTAAAGCATTACTTGTTCGTAAAATGTAATAAAGCTTCATCTTAGAAAACTCCTCAGCATTTTCGTGTTCACAGTTTTTGCTTGGTAACCAGTGTAGTCTTGTGCATAAAACGTAAACAGTAAACAGAGCAATGTGAAACCATATATTGTACCGCCTATGATTTTTCATAGTACCTAATGCCATAGAACTGAGGTAGCAATTTGGTTATTTACGGTATAATATAATATATTTGTCGTTAGAATTCATGACAATCATATTGCAAGTAACCTGCGGTTATTTCTCCGGTGTATTTCGGAGCGAACGCACATGTCTTAAATAGTAAAACGCTAAATCCGTATTATGCATACTGGACATTTTCGGTTTCCGTCGATTTGCGGTTTTTCAGCTGTCAAACTTTGTCTCTTACGTGAACAAGTCTAAGAGAAAATGGGAGTTCACCTTAGTGCGATATACAACATGCCACCTGAAAGTGACACATGCGATTATGGTTCATATTAGTTTTGTCTTATGATCATTCCCATTTTCCCTCTAATTGTATCATTTAGTCTTCCGTTATCATATAATATTGACTCGTAAGTTAAGTTCAAACGATACATGCAAGTTTCGTATTTGTATATGTAGTTATTGAGAAAGACAACCCTTTCTTCACGTTCTGATTTATTGCCGGAAATGTAATAGAAAACTAAAAGAAAAGAAAATCCAAATATTCTATATAACTTTTATTTACTTTCTTGAAAGAAGCAGTTAACGTGATATGTATAATATAACATGCATTCAGGAAAAGAAGAATGTTTTGATAATAGTAATCCATCTCCCTGTCGTCGTCCAAGTAACTAAGCCTTACAAAGCCTGCAGAATCCCTTCATACGACAAGGGGCATGGTGTGATGATTTCAGAACAATTTATTCTCCCCTACGGGATATCTTTCCTTTCTTTTGTGTCTAAGTTGTCTTGACTGTTACTTGGTTAGCTTTAAGTTTATTGCTTTTCGTTCAATTTTTAAAGAACAGGACATTGAATTAGACTCAAATGGGATCGTTTTGACACGATAGCGATGTCAAGTTAAACCTCGATCAAAACGGTCACTGAGACCTTGTATTGTTTGAACTATTTTCCTCATTTTATCAAACCAAGGACAAATACATAACTTCGCATCTGAGTCTATAACGTCAACCACATCTGCATTCATTCATACACCTCAGGCCAATAAATGACTCACCTTGAACTGAGTAGGCACGTCGTATTTTCTTGAAAGATATATTTTGAAATATGCTATTCTTTATTGATCAACTGGATCAACAGTAATATATGAACTCGTTATGCACGTACCACGAGTGATGACGTCAAACAAACAAACAGAAACACTAAATATATTAAGAGAATGGATACAGTCTAATTACGGAATTTAGTGAAAAATAATTTTAGAAATTCATATCTATTAGTACATTCCCAAGGGAAAAAAACAATGTGGAGAAAAAAACTGATTATGATATTGTCATGGCAGCTGCAGAATAGAGAGTTTTCCAATACAAGAAAACTGGCACATATCTGTCGAATATGTTTAATACAATTTCCTTGAGAGGAGAATTAGATAAAGGGTAATTCTATGATTTCCTTAAAGAGGCAGAAGCACGGTTTTATGAAGAATTTGATTATTCAAACTTTCCCCAATAACCATTAGTTTATACCAAATGCATCATCTTCAGAGGGTCAAAACATCTTATTACTTAACCCATCAGTATGCGTAACGGAAATAATCAAGTATCATGCAAAAACCATTGGCGGTCATTGTTGTGTGAACCCCTTACAATCATTTAAGGTGGAGAAATGGATTCGAAAGGCTTAACCGATCCTGGTCACTTTATTTATCCAAAAACGTGCTACTGCCCCTTTAAAGTATTATATATCAAACATTTTTATAACGCTTAGGAAAGGCAACATTCCATCAATTACATACATATACTAGCATCTTTGATTAACTTTGAAAGCATACTGAAAGTGTTACATTACTTAAGCGCAGGTGTGAACCTTAGCTAGGTTTTATCATTTCAATGTCGAAAAATACCTTTAAGAGGTATCAAATAGTTGCTTAATGGTTCGATAATCTAATCTACATGTAAGGATGAAATCGTGTATCGTTAGCCTTAAGGTTTAGTGTAGAGTGTTTACATCAACCATTCACGAATAATTAATATTTGATTACGAAATAAATATCTCCTCGAGACCAATAAAGCCCTGAAATCAAGACCAGCTGCACGTTTCCACATGTACAATGACCTCGGTATCGACGTTACAACTAACAACAACGATAACGTCCTCTCGAGAATGGAACCTACAAAAGGATTCGTCGAAAATATTTGTATTGTAATTCAACAGATTGAGGATCATTTCTGACAATGGGAAATAATTCAGCTCTCCATACGCATTAATTATTTCAATAATAAATACTATAATATATAGAGAACAAAAATAGAAAGTCAGTAATTGTAATAGTATTTGCAGTAATTGTTGTACACTTAATTAAATCTCTGTGGTTTGATATTCTATTTGATATGTGAAGCATGTATATAAATATATAACTTAATTAGGGTACTCTCAGTATATTGATCCTCTTAATTGCTATATACATGGTGATGTTCCGGATTTTTAAACGAAAGGGTTTACAGCGCAACTGGAAACCAATAAAACATCACGAATCGTAAGACTGTGATACATATTAGCAATGAGGAAACTTTATTGCATTGGACAAGGACAGGATGCATTTATGTTAATGAAAGATTCATATCAAAATCATTTCTTGAACTAACAAACATGCCACACAATCATTCACTGTTTCTAAAGGTTATGCGTAAAGTGTAATGTGTTTACTGTTTGATACATACATCATCATCATATGCCACACACATTTCTTCTTAATAATCAAAACCTCAGTCGTGTTAACATTGGAAAAGGTCATGCGGAATAATAACCTGTCGATTCATTTTTCCGTATGTGTTGTATATGCCGTGGCATCTAAAACTGACATGTTTCTTTTGTTATCAATGACTTTATGTGGCAAAAATGAAGGCATCATCAAATGGTTGTACAAGATATAGTTTCCGTTCGTATTGTGTGGATAAAGTTTCTATTTCATGTACGGTACCGAGGGGAAAAAACTTCTGTCGAATACATGCACTGTGGTGATAAAGCTCTCTGTTGAATACAGGTACTGTGGAGATAGAGTGCGTTGAATATAGGTACTCAGGGGATATCGTTTCTGTTGAATACAAATACGATGAGGTTGTGGTACATGTTCGAAGGCACGTCTCATCTCCATAGTACACTGGCGGCTCAGTTTTTGGCGTGGGAGTTCTCTTCAAACTAATATATTAGAAAGAAAAAGGCACATAGAAAATTAAAGACCAGGTATGCAATTATATTCTCGATTTTGCCACAAATTATATCCCGTTTGCCGCCCCGTTTGCACCCTTCTGGAGAAAAGTACCACTTGCTGCAAAGCAGATTGAAATTAGATTCTTAAAACACATTCAGTCAGAACATATCTACAAAAGCCAAAGTTTTAAAAATGCCAAACACAGCTGACTCATTTAAAGAACTTGACGGTAAGGAACATGTACGCACTTAGAGACAACTGTTTCCATTCACCTCTATCTTGTTTGCTAAGCTCACTGTAGGCACTTATTGAATCCAAGGTGAATGGTCACAGCGTTGTCTGTTCCCAGCAACCATTATCACGCTCATATACTCATGGGAAACTGATACACATGTCTCTTTCTTGTTTCCGTATGTGTTGCAAAATCTTTTGTAAATGGTAAAAATTGTATAATACATTACTTTAAAGGCTCAGTGGCTAAACCCATGCTTACACACAAGACTTGTTTTCTCTTTATTGTATCCAAAGCGTAATGGTTTCATAATGAGGTAAGTAAAGTCTGATATATACTCCTCCAAAAGAGAAACACATGAAACGCAGCTTTACATTAATGAACATTACAGAGAGAAAATGAATCGCACATGTGTCAAATATCGTATAAAGATAGTCAATTGTCTTATACATCTAATGACTTAATCCATTGTAACCACAACTCGTATCCATCGGATGGGGTCGTAATTTACGTAAATTCATATTCGTGGGGCTTATAATATGTTGGACTATTTGACTTACTTTACGCAAACATATCAACAACTCCAGAATCTGAACCAGATGCCATCTGGCCACATCCTTTTTGAATATGTCGTGACGTTATGAAATGTCTAAGGTCATTAGGAGCGTCACGAAAGCCATCTGATCCTGATCATTCAATATGATCATAAAATCTATGATTACAAAGAAGAATTTTAAAGTGTTTTTATGATACTATTTTCAAATAAATAGTCGAGTGTTTCTTTTTAGAAAGAGTATATTTCAAAATGGTTTCTAGTGGTATTATAATGAATGGATGGTTTATCCTAAATCAACAGTACACATTTAAACTATATCAGTCTCAAATGATTATATCCAGGTTGAATAACTATTGATGGAGGCCAAGTCATTGATAATGTCTTTTTCACCTTTGAAAGATCTATGCGCATCAAAATTGCAAGAATATATTTGCAGTTGTGAAATATAAGGCAATAAGTATGAAAATAGATGAATCAAGTACAATTGGTACAGAAACATTAATTACTGTACACAAGGGAAAACGAATTGCTTGCTTTAAGAAATATTGCAACTTAAAAGAGGGAATGGAAGGGAACAGCATAGATTCGGGTAATATTCAGATTTCTTACATATTTATTTCCATCTGAGGCAAAAATGACAACATGTCTAGTAAACATTGCCCTGTGAGCTGTGGTTTCGGGTACCAGCTTTCCAAAACAAAAATATTGACGGTGTTCTGAGCTGTTCTCATTAGTGTTATGTGTAGTAGAGCAATAGAAATACAAAATTATCATTTAATGTTTTGAAAGAAAAATGACAATTTTTGTTTATGTTTAAGATTGTGAACGACTTTGTAAATGTTAGAGTGTGACGATACCCGATACGAGACATTCAGAAGATTGACGATTTATCATTAGATACAGAAACCAGCAACCATTATCCATTCAAGTTCGCCTCTGTAAACAAAAACACCCTCTTATGTTGTTACTTCCATTATTGCTAACAATGTTTATATCTATCTCTGTCTAATCTAGTTTCAGTGATAACCTTTATCTGAATAAGACGCGTGTATTCACATTAAAGCTTTGAAATCATGCCAATGTTTGAACTATTTCATGTATTATGAAATTAACATGTTTAGAAAAAGCAAACCAACACAAACGTAGGGTTGTGTCATATTTATAAAATGAGTATCCTACTTTATAAATAAAATAAAAGAAAAAGGTAAATAGGTCTACGTAAACAAGCTTTGAAATGATTCGTTTATCTCTATACTGTTAACAAAATAAAACGATCACGGAGGTTCAATTTTAAAGGCCGTTGATCACAATTACAGTATTAAAGGGCCAGCAGCATGTTATTTTAGGTAACCAAAGTGATCGCACGAATAAATTCATTAAAACGTGTTACACAATAATGACCGCCAGAGGTTTTTCCTGTTACTTGATTATTTCCTCTACGGCTACGGAAGATCGTGTTGAGTAATGAGATATTTTGACGCTCTAAAGATAACGCATTTGGTATTAAGAATTTTTTTTTTTTGCGAAAAAGATTAAGAAATGCAAATTTCAGAGAACGAGCCCCTTTTACTTCTTCTCTTTATCTCTTTTGATAACAGTTAACATTTAACCGTCAACTACAAAGATATAACAAACTTTTGCATTTCAAGCATTCTTCCTAAGGCCATTTGATCGCGTGCATATTAAAAAAATCAGATAACTATCTCGTAAAATAGCTATGCAGTATTATGCTGTGTCAATAGCAAATCATGAATACACACATGGCCACTAGTAACTAACAAAACGTTTTGTGTTCGCCTCGTCAAAGTCGTCGTAAAGTGAAAATTATCTTATTATTTTTTAATTGTTCTGATATATTCATGCAAATTAGAGTGGACGATCCCATGATATCTTGATGAAAGTATTAGTCAGATATCAGCTAAGGTGGAAGGAATTTATTTATAGGAATTTAAAACTATTATGATTTGGCATATGAACCCCAGAATATCTATTCTAAAACCGATCGGGGCCCCTATCTCCTCTGTATAATAAAGTTAGTGTCCGATTCTTGGGGATAGAACATGGATTCAGACATGAATATAAATTTTTGAAGATTCGACCTGAAGTTGTCTTTACTTAATGACCAAAGGTATAAGTGTTTCCATATTGAACCTGCTATTTCTGGGTAATTCCTTTCACGTGACTGCCAGACAATTAAGAGGTCCAACCAATGTTAAGAAAGGGAAATGTTTATAGTTTATTTCAGAAGCTTATTAATGTATTTATATTATCATAAGGAACAAGCATAACCTACACATGTGTGTTATTAAGGTATCTCAATAGCTTTTGGCTTACAATATATGAAATATATCATAATCAGCCGGTAAGCAAAAAAAAAAACAAAAACAGTTTGAACACATGATTTGGAAATAAAGTGTGGAAATGTGCAGTGTTCTAGTTGTTGCTAAGTTTCGAGGAAATAAATCGCTTTTCGTGAAAATTCCTAGATTATTTGCTCTCTACGTGTGTATGTGACCACGTGCTTGACACATAAACCAAAGTCAATTCCAACAGGAAAACTGAAAGGAACGGAATTTCTATGAAGGTTATTTGCCTTTATCACAAAAATGCGTTTCTTCTTAAAAAACTGATAAATAGAATATAAAACTTTTTTTTCCGGATCAGAGTCACATAAGTCCAAGTACATTACGAGTTTGAAAAATACCTGGAAATATTCTATAAAGGCAATCAGGAAACAAATGCCAAAATCTAAGAATTGCTTGACAGTTTGTGAAATATTTTGCTAGGTGCTGAACACAGACATGTCATCAGCATTTCAATTTACGTTTGTCTGTATGTCAACTGTTGGCTTATGACGCTATTTAGAAGCAGGGTTTAAACATCATTACATTAACGCTTTTTAATGAGTTTCTGACAATGTAAAATATATCTTGTAGTGGAGATATGAACGGCAGAGAATACTTAGTTAACATTTTATTAGTATCGGTTTCTAGAGATTGGTTTTTGAATTAGAAAATTATAATGAATATCCTCAAAGATCATAATCATCATAAATATGAAAAATTGTTTAAAAAAACATGGTTGCTCTCTTAGGATATAATACTGAATATTCTTAGCCTACTTCCACATAATCTAACATAAGTAGATTAGACATTTTAACCTTGGACCATCACCCATTCACTCATTCAAACGAAAACACTTGATGAACATCCTCTGTTTGTCTGGTCCAATTAGTTCATTAGCAACTCGTCTGTGGCTGGTGACATTAAAATCATGTCATTGTACATGTAATAGTGTCTTCAAATTTCGACATAGACTATTTCTTACCTCTTGCTGTCTCGTACCGACACCTGTAACACAGGAAGACAGGTTGTGTAATTGGTCGACTCTGTCACAACCTTTAGATATACATGACAGTGCTAGAGAGTGTCACGGGAAGCAGTAAAGGGCATTTCGTCTCATGGTCTCCTTCAAGAGCTTTGTAATGAGTCTTATTGGTTCCAAAATGGTGTTCAGAGATAATGCTGATGTGCATTTTAAATACTTTATGGTAAGAAAAACATGATGAAATGCCCATTTGTCTTTGCGAATAATTTTACAAATTTAGATTGGAAATGTATTTCCTTTGACAAATGAATTGATAAGACAAAGTAATCATATGCTGTGTATTATGAAGACTGCGATGATGACAATTTGTGTTTGTTTGTCAACAAAGTTTATGCATACTTTATCAATCTACAATTTAAGAAATTTATGAATTAATGCAGAGAGACATTTGTATAGATCAATTGTATATCAACCTTACGAGCATGCATCCATTAGATATCAGTCTCATTGCCTTTGTAACATCAACACCCGTCGGTTACATTTAGGTCTAAGAAAAAATCAGTTTAATTGAGCCGTGAAAAAATGTATGAGGTTGAGGTTGAGGTTGGTCACTTGTCATAGGAATAGAGCATACTAAATAGATTACCTAATCATGAGCCGAATTGGCTTGAGTTTCTAAAAATGTAATGAGATCAATACGTTGTTTCATCATGCTCTTGTTAACGTGATGCCCTGTGTCTTCAGGCAGTCCTAAACAACCAACCAATCGTGACTGTAGTTCATTGTTTTCCTTCCGTTTTGTGTTTGATACTTTGATACAACAATCCCTTGTTATCATAAAGATACAATTTCTGATTTGTTTTCTTTAATTACATAAGCATATATGATATACATAATGTATACATATGAAGGCGATGAAAATAATTAAGACGCCGTATCAGACCGATTGTCAGTCAATGATTGTTTTAGTCCCAATTCTGGTTTGTTTTCTGAACTTGTTTCGTCATCCTTTAGAAATGACTAGCATTTATGATAATAGTTATGTCTACATTGCATCAAGTGCGAAGTACGTTTCATCCTGATCACACAAACACAATTAAGTTGCTAGTACAGCAAAAGGTACTTACGAGTTTGTTTTGCTTACTTCAATGCATCCGTCGACTTATTTAGCGAAAGGTTAACTGTCACAATGTAACAACTGACTGCCATAATAAAGCCTGATTACCATCCCACAATGTCACTCTTGCCGTCACTATACTCCATTTAGAAAGGTTATTCGTAACATCATATTGTTCTATTGAACAATATTAGGTGTAAAGCAACACCTTACTACATACTTGAAATACCAAGTCTATTGTACTTCGTTCATCAACTATCTAATGGTATTCCAAATACTGTGAAGGCTGACTAGTATGTATGCCAACGAATGGCGAGTATTTGTTCTTTATATGGTACATTCAACGACAAATACAGCTGCATACTGAAAGTTTGTTCACTTACCACTGAATCGTAGTGCAAATATTATGTAAATTGGGTTTCGTTTCAACTTCAATAGAATAACTTCAACTAAACGGACAATGGATCACTGTCCATGTGTGAAATTGCCATTCTTGCCATTCATTTTGGGATCGTCTGGTCTCTCGTGCAAATTTTGGCATATTGATATAGACAGAATGGGTCATATTTTCGATATTTTGATTTTGTTAAACGTCAAATGAAATGTTCCATTTGGACTCTCTGAGATTAAAACCAACCCAATCACAGTGACTTTGTCCTAAGGAACAAACGTGACTAATTTTGATAAAGTTGATAACTTAAACAGGATTTTAAGGAGAGTATTAAAAATTAGTGCTTTCGGAATTTTTACCCCTGGTCATTTCAATGGCCTGCCAAAACTGTTATGGGTAATTGTGGGGGTACGATAGACATTTACCTTAACGAAGAATGGATCTGCATATCTGTATTGAAATTTCAATTATTAACGTTTCTTTTTCGCAACGCTACTGTTCGGCAGGAATAACAAAGGCGTGTCTAACGTATATTACAGTTTTATTTACAATGCTATTTACAACTGTTGGTTTAACTTACTTGTTATTGTTCTTTTCTAATTTACTAATATTCTTTCTAATTCACTAACATTATGTCTCTATTCACACTAATGACCATGTATAACAATATCTTGACTAACAAATTCAAATAACCCTCTAATTCACGACTAACTTCTTACGAAAAAACGAAAAGACATCCTGTCTCGACAGAATGTAAAAGCTGATTGACGAATGTCACGGTACAATCCAAGATGGCTGATTTCAAATGTTTCCGCGAAGCAGCATGCGTTCGGGCGTCTATCCGCGAAGCAGCGTGCGTTCGGGTGAACTGTTCATGTCCGGAAACAATGAAAAACATACATTTTTGGATAGGAACATTTTGTAAATATGTACAATACGAAACAAACGAAAATTAGGTCATCTGCTTACCATTTCCCCCCTCCTTGATAGAACCCTATCAATAAAATGAATTCACTGAAAGAAAACATTCAAAACAATAAATTGTCCAATATCAAAGAAAATGACCTGAAAAAGAAAAATGTCCAGTTCGAATACGTCACCACCATATCTTCAGATCCAAGAAATCCAAGAATATTCCATTTTGAACATATTTTCATTCATATTTTAACACAATTTCCATGAAACATTTTTGAACTTTAAGATCACACCATTTTCATACTGAAATTTCACATAATAAACACATTTTATCATCACATCATCT
This sequence comes from Phorcus lineatus, assembly GCA_921293015.1. Taxonomy (NCBI): domain Eukaryota; kingdom Metazoa; phylum Mollusca; class Gastropoda; order Trochida; family Trochidae; genus Phorcus; species Phorcus lineatus. The sequence continues at coordinate 76,570,544 of OV121081.1, read as the reverse complement.
ACTCACATCACTGAATTCCAATCTGAAATAAAACACAATTCACTTATTTTATCACCTCCTCTGAATCACTCCATTGAATTAAATCCTGTCTTCTCTGTAACATTTTCTCTTGTCTTGTCTTCTTCCTCTTCTATCTCAAGATTCCTCTTCAGTCCTGTCCGTTTCCTCTTCTATTCTCCTGTCGGAATCCTCTCTTGTCCTCCTGTCAGTATCCTCTTCTGTCCTCCTGTCCGAATCCTCTTCTGTCCTCCTGTCCTTCTTCTGTCCTTCTGTCCGATTCTTCTTTCCTCTCTTCCTCCTCTGTAAGCTCTAGATGGCAAAGCTTTGTGACTGGTCGGGTAAGTATAGCATTACCAGTCTGGACGTCAACGACCCGAACATGACCATCATGTCCTGGATAAACTTCGAGTACTCTGCCCAGTGGCCAGTGACCTCTTGGAGTGCTGGATGAAATGACCAAGACCACATCACCAACTTTGAAGTCTCTCTTTAACGTTAGCCATTTTGTTCTTCTGTTAAGACTAGGAATCCATTCCTTCATCCATCTGGCCCAAAAGTGTCGCACAAGCTCCTGAACTCTTCTCCAACGTTTTCTTGGATTGAAGGAAGTTCTATCAACAGACTCAGGAGCAAATTGACCACCCACTTGGCCGTGCAAGAAGTGATTTGGAGTGAGTGGCACATCATCATGTGGATGAGAAGTCTGATAGGTGATAGGACGGGAATTAAGGAGACTTTCAGCACCAGTAAAGGCTGTTAGAAGTTCTTCATCATTAACATCACTGTTGCCAAGAACAGCATATATGGCTCGTTTTGCAGACTTGATCATAGTCTCGAAGACTCCTCCAAAATGAGGACCTCCTGGCGGATTGAAATGCCATTTTGTTCCTTTGTTGGCAAGAGAACGTTTCACTGAAGCTGAATCTAAGTAAGACACTAAATTTTTTAACTCCCTAGAAGCGCCTACGAAATTTGTGCCATTGTCGCACACAATATCCTCTGGTAGACCTCTACGACTGGTCATCCTATAGAAGGCATTCAGAAATGAATCAGTATCCAGACCAAATGCAAGTTCTAGGTGGACAGCTCTTGAACAAAGACATGTGAATAGACAAAGATATCTCTTGCGCTTTGATTTGCCTCTACCTTGAGTTGTCAAGAAGGGACCTGCAAAATCTACTGCAGCTTGAGCGAATGCTCTTAACGATGGGTTAAGTCTAAATTTTGGTAATGGTGCCATGATCTGTTGTGCTGGTTTAGCTTTCAACCTTTTACATTTCATGCATTGATTCTCCCATTCACGGATCTCTTCACGACCTGAGATTATCCAAAACCTGGTTGAAATTGCAGCAAGAGTTTGATTTGTTCCAGCAACATGATTTGCCTTTTCATGAAAATGCTTTACAATTAACTTTGTGATCCAGTTCTTTCGAGGTAAAATTATTGGAAATTTCGCTTCATGAGAAATGTGCTCACCTTGCACGAGACGTCCGTCGACACGCATTACACCATCGTGATCAAGTTTTGGTTTTAAACTAACGAGTTTGCTTTTTGATGGCAACATCTGTGCTTTGAGCAAAGAAGAATATTCAATTTCGAACACCTGCTTTTGCATAGAGGAAATGACTCTGCTCTCTGTACTTTGTAGTTCATCAACAGTCAATTCACCAGTGACTCTCTGGTGTTTCTTTTGAGAACAATTCATCAAAAACCTGAGGACCCAAGCATAGATTCTGAGAAATCGTCTCCAATCTGAAAATCGTTTTGGATCAAGTTTCCAAGGACTTTGAGATGTACATGAAAGGAAAGAGGTCATTGTTTGTTTTTTAACCGATTTCTTTTCGAACTGAGAAGATTCTTTAAGTTCGTTTGAATGCAATTGTTTTGGCCAAAAAGACTCACCAAGAACCAGAAACTCTGGACCTGACCACCATAGCCTATCTGAAACCAGTTTCAGTGCTGTAATACCCCTTGTAAGCAAATCTGCAGGATTTAACTCTGTTGGAACAAACACCCACTGTGATGGATTTGTTGAAGACTGAATTTCACTTACTCTATTTGACACAAACGGTTTGAATGTGCGACTGTTGTTTCTAATCCATCCCAGTACATTCAAACTGTCAGACCAAAATCTGACTGATTCAATTTTGATTGCTAAAGTCTTTGTGATTGACAGGGCGAGTCTCAACCCAACAATGGCAGCCATGAGCTCAAGACGAGGAATGCTCACTGCTTTCAGAGGTGCTACCTTTCCTTTTGCTGCCACAATCACAGACGTCATGTCAACATTTTGGTAAGTATTCACACAATATGCAACAGCTCCATAAGCCGACTCAGATGCATCAACAAAGATGTGAAGATCGTTTGTAACAACCTTATCTGCACTTCTTAGACATCTTGGCACTTTGACATTTTTCACATCATGAATTTCATTAAACCACTTGTTTGCTTTTTGTTTCAGATCATCAGGAACAACTGCATCCCATTCAAGCCCAGCAGTCCACATCTCTTGCAGCAAAATCTTTGCTCTGATTGTGAAAGGCGATAGAAAACCTAAGGGATCAAACAGTTTTGCTATTTGACTGAGGAATGTTCTTTTGCTCAATTTTGTTGAAAGCTCAGGTAAGTTTGTCATGAACGTGAACTCATCTTGTTCTGCCTTCCACATTACTCCAAGAGTCTTCAATGAAGGTAAGTATCCACTGTCTAATGCAAATTCTGATAATCTGTCTTTTACAGGAATTTGTTCAAGAACAGTTACTGAATTCGACATCCATTTCCTAGCATGCATGCCAGCTCTACCCCAAATTTCAGTAAGTTGTCTGTACATTTCTATAGCTTCCTCGTCATTTTCAACCGAATCCATACTGTCATCCATGTAGGTAGACTTGTCAACTGTCTCGGATGCTATTGGAAGTTCTTCAGCGTGGAGTTTAGCATTTTCCTGAGAGATGAATTGTGCAAGAAATGGTGAACAGTTGATACCAAACACTACACGAGTAAACTCATACTCCTCTGGTTGCTTGTCTCTGTTCATGGACCTCCAAAGAAACCTAAAGTATGGTCTGTCCTGTGGGGATATACTTATTTGAAGATACATTTCTGCTATGTCACAGACAAGAGCAACTGGGTTTCTGCGAAAACGCAGCAAGACATCAAACAAATCCCTCTGAAGTTTAGGACCTTGATGTATGACATCATTTAAAGACAATCCTTTGTATCTTGCTGAACCATCAAAAACTATCCTCACCTTTGTAGTTGTTCTGTCTAATTTAACGACTGGAAAATGCGGCAGATACCACTTGCGCTTGAAATCCGTTTCATCTATAGGAACCTGTCTGATGTATCCTTTGTTTAGATACTGATCTATGACTGCACAATATGCCTCAGCAATGACTTTATCTTTTGATAGTTTCTTTTCCGTGCTTTCGAGCCTTTGATAAGCCATCTCCCAATTAGTGGAAGGCAGTAACTCGGATTCTGTTTTCCAGGGAATGCCTATCTCATATCTGTCATTAACAATTGCCATTGATTCTTTTGCAGATTCTAAAGCTAATCCATCCTCACCTTTGACATTTGGCAATGTAGGTGATGAGAACTCTTCTGCTTCCCAGAATCTGTGCATGAGAGTATTGAGTTCTTCGACATTGCTATTGCAGAAGAAAGTACTTGCAAAATTTGTGTGATTATCATCACATGCACCAGCTATTTGCCCTATACACGTCCAACCCAAAGGAGTTAACCTTGCAATTGGATCATTTGCATGTCCGCAAACATCTTTTTGTGAGAAATGTAGTCCAGAATAGTCCATGCCTATCAGGAGATCAATCGTTGGAGGGGAACTGATCTCTGGAAATATTATGTCTTTCAAATGGGACCATAGATGTCTGCATTTTGACCAATCTATTACTTGAAGATCTCCTGTAACCTTTTGTGTTGTCAAAGCTGAAATGTTGATGTCAACAGTTCCACTGATACTTTCCAAACCAAATTCAACAGGCATTGTGTCAAAAGTTTCAGTCTGATTGTTCAGCACATTCACAGATACTTTTTGTGTTTCCCCCTGAAGGCCTAATTCTGCAGCTACATCTGCATTAATGTAGGTCTTTGTACTAGCATCATCTAAAAGTGCATTCACTGTGAGTCGTTTTTTGCCTGATTTTATCACCACAGGAACTGTTCTTAAGGCAACAAGGTAGGATTTTATTCGACTCTCTGAAGGTAAGCTTGCCGCATGTGACCTTTCAGGCCGACTATGACCCTCTTGTGTTTGTGAAGAAGTATCCCTATCTGATGAAAACGACTGCTTTTCAACATGCAACAATTTATTATGGTTACTTTTGCAACCGTTTATGCCACAATCTCTTGTGAACCAACAAGATTTACCCCGATGAAAAGACCCAAGACATCTGAAACAAAGTCTGTGCTTTTTTGCTACATCCCAGCGATCCTCTGGTTTTAAAACCAAGAACTGTTTGCAATTCCATATTGCATGTTTGTCATGACAAAAGTCGCAATTTAAAGCTTTTGTCTTGTTGTGTTGGAACTGATGCTTCTCACTACCAAAATAAGTACCCGACTTGCTACTTTGCCTAAATTGATCAGATTTAACCGATCTCTGTGAAAAGCCATGACAGGTTTCTGAAGCAATAGTTTGGAAATCTGCCTCCAACAAAACCCACTCACGTAATGTGAGAACTGACTCTTGTCTTTGATACTCGTACACCCAACGCTGATACCGCAATACCATTGATTCAGTCATCTTTTTCTGAAGCTTTAGATACAAAAGTCCATTACCTAGTTCCTCAACCCTATCAGAGTCATGAAGGTTAGCAACAGCAACGTCTAAGGTGAGTTGAGGTGAGTTGGTGTTTAACGCCGCTTTCAAGATTATTTCACTTATATCGCGGCTGCTAGTATTATTGCAGGGAGAAAGCCAGCAACACTATTTGTGGCTATGCATTGCGGTGAAACCTGCGAGAATCGGCTGGAACTAGCGAACCATGGGTGGTACTGCACTGAAGACAATGTAGCATTGCACCCAAACCTGTCTGCGTGTAGAACAGTTCTCTACTGCAGACAAAGTTGCCGAGCCCCTGGCGGGATTCGAACCACGGACCTCCTGATCCGAAGCCGAACGCGCTAACCACTGCGCTATCCCGCCCCCAGCAACGTCTAACATATCAGCAAACCGTTCAAGATCTTTGACTACCCCTGGTCTTAAAGGTCTAAAGCTTTCAATTTCTTCCAAGTGCAAAGCAACTTGTCGCCGAGTGCCACCATACTTCCTATCTAACCGATCCAGTGACACTTCATAAGCTGTCACATTGTGCCCCAAACTACTAATGACTTTTAGTGCTTCACCAGACAAGTATTGCCGCAATTGTAATAGTTTGTATTCTGCAGTGGCAGGAGAATTGTCAATACAAGTCATAAACGCAGCCCTCCAGCTTGAGTATGATTTAACATCCCCGTAAAAGACTGGAATTGCCACTGGTTTGAGATGCCTCCACATATCAGTATTTGCTGTAATGACTTTTTTAACTACAGGAGGTTCATTTTTAACCTTTTGAACAACTGGAGTTTGCCTTTCAATAGACCCAACGGACGGATTTACAACCTCATTACGACCCGTTTTGATAATGTTGTCTTTGTGACCTTTACTAGCATGATCCTCTTTCACTTGTGAAGCTTGATCAGAACCAACCTTATTTTCAATGTTCTTGTTGTCATTTACTGAAGCATCAGCAACCCGTTGACTACCACCAAAGAGGTTTATCATGCCACTTTTCATACTCATAACAGAGCTCTTATCAGGTCTGGCATCTAAGTGATTTTCAGCACTTGTTTGTGCTGTGTCATATTCTGTTTCTATTTTGTCCATTTCGACACCTATTTGCTTAACGTTTGAAGCATCATTGTTAGAAGAGTAAACTTCCGCTAACTGTACCATAATGTTCATGGCACGAACTTGCATAACACCTAATTGATCAATTTGGTCTCGAATTGACTGACGAGAAGGCCTTTCTTCTCGTTCTAGGCTCGAATAGAGCTTGTTCTTAACCCTAGTGAAAGCTGATTTTGCTTTTGCTTTCTGTTGCTTCAGTTTTGCTAAACGTGATGTATTGTTTCCATTCGAGTCATCAACATTTTGAGTAGCCTGCAATTCCCCACTGGGATTTTCTAAACCCGATGTAATATTAACCTTTGACTCATCAACATCTTGTGTACCCTGCAATTCCCCAGTGGGATTTGACTTCAGTGGTTCTGACATGTTGTCAGAGGCTAAAGCTGAAGATTTGATCAGAATTTTACCCTAACAAGAAATACGACTTCATATTCCAACGACTATGTTATTCCTACAAACCTAAATTTCAGTCTAACCACGCTCTGCTACCAATTGTTCGGCAGGAATAACAAAGGCGTGTCTAACGTATATTACAGTTTTATTTACAATGCTATTTACAACTGTTGGTTTAACTTACTTGTTATTGTTCTTTTCTAATTTACTAATATTCTTTCTAATTCACTAACATTATGTCTCTATTCACACTAATGACCATGTATAACAATATCTTGACTAACAAATTCAAATAACCCTCTAATTCACGACTAACTTCTTACGAAAAAACGAAAAGACATCCTGTCTCGACAGAATGTAAAAGCTGATTGACGAATGTCACGGTACAATCCAAGATGGCTGATTTCAAATGTTTCCGCGAAGCAGCATGCGTTCGGGCGTCTATCCGCGAAGCAGCGTGCGTTCGGGTGAACTGTTCATGTCCGGAAACAATGAAAAACATACATTTTTGGATAGGAACATTTTGTAAATATGTACAATACGAAACAAACGAAAATTAGGTCATCTGCTTACCAGCTACGATACCTCAAAGGCATCTCAAATTACATGATATTTGCACTAATATATTCAGGTATTTGAACAAACTTTTGGCATGCAGCTGTATAAATATACCATACATGTATATATTCACATTATCTGTTGTAGGAAGAACTGTGACAAAGTAAAAGTGAATAACATACAGCAAGAAATAGGCACATCACTTACAAATAAGGAAATAAATTAAACATCCGAAATACATATGCTTTAAACCACCACAATACTGGTTGAAAAGAATACATAGCGATAAAATCGCAAAAACTTTAAAATGTTTGTCTTTTAGAAGTAGTAACTGTAAGCGGAACTAGTTCCCAAGCAACTAATCACGAAAGGTTTAGATAACATTATTTGAGGTAAATGTCCATGTTGACACCACTGACAGTTGAGCGTAACAAAAATGACAAACTGATCAATCAAATCAAAGTTGATTTTCAATAACGTCAATGCATCATTATCTATGGATTAACTCTATTATGTTAATCCGTACATCGAGTTTTCTTATACCTTGCGCGGAAAAAATACACATTATGAATCATTCTTTTTTTCTCAGAGTTCTAATTCGATAGCAAAGCAATAATGATTAGACAGAAATAAAAACTAAAATTGATATGTCCACTAAAACTGAAATTAGATCATATTGGCATTAACCTTTTATAAACAGATATAAACATTGACTTAAAAGTGCTTAGCCACAAAATCCTGTAACAATTTCAAACGGAGACCATTAGAGTATGACTAGTACTGGTTAGCATTGTTTCAAAGTTGTTCAACCAATGACAACTGCTAATGTCCATGTAGGTTTTTTTTACAAGCGAGAGCCTTTCATTTTATTTTGTTGGTAATACAATCCCTCATTAATATTTTGATCTTGTATTCAATTAATGCAGATGGGTTGAAAATATTTTTGAATAAAAGGTATCATAAGAAGAAAAAAACAGAAGTAACGGTTTCATGAAACAAACGGTGGTATTATCATTTTGCTTTGTTTTACATAAGCGTCGACCTATCAAGTGTTTAAGCTTCTTACACAAACTTTAATCTTAAAGTCTTTTCTTAAGGTAAAGATATGAGACATTTTGTATAGCTTTTTATGCCGCATTGATATCAGGTTTAAATTAAACACGCACTGATTAACGACATTTTGTTAAACAAAAACTTTTCCCAGGATTACGAAGATTTGTCAGTGTGCAAAACTAAATAACATCATTGCTTTTAAGAATGTAAACATGTCAGTCCTAGTTCGTAAGGACCATACAATTACGATTAGTAAAATTGATCCCTATATAAATCGCTAATATTCATACGTTTTGAAGGAGTTATGTAATACCATCCTTATTTATTGTGTTTTTTAACACCGTAGAATAGAGTATTCTTAAAACATCCTGCCAGTATGTGTTTCTGACGAGGGAGGATACGAATTGTCAAAGATATGCAGTATTCTGGCTAAGATATGATATTGCACCTTATTGTATAAGGTCACGAAAGCATGCATATTTTACATCTACCTATATATAATATATATAAATATATAAATATATACTAGTCAACCCTCCTATGACGTAATGTTAAGGTGATATAATTCATATCACGTTACATGTTGATGGTTTATACTCATAGATACCTAAACTAATAGGTCTTATCTTTATGTTTATAGTAATTATTCAAGTGAAATTTTAAAGAACACCGACTTTTTTTATTTAAAGAATCTTCTGCACTTTGCCTTAGAATAGTTTCATTTAAAAACAGTAATTTTGAAATTACAAATTTATCTTGCCAAGCATCTTTTGAAGTTCATCTCTTTAATTATTGTCAAATTCTTGCTAAAGGTTATATATCTATCTAAATAATAAATCAGTTGCTAAATTGTATTCATCAATACCCCTGAGTAATTTTTAAGAACTAATTTTTTAAGTAAAGACTTTGATCACATTTTAGACATAATTATGTTTTCGTTATTTTAATATGAAGCAAGAGTTTGCGAAAACATATCACAGATACTTATATAATTAAAAAGAAAAATTAAGAAATTTTATCTTCACGATGTGTTTTCATAAATGCCTGTGACCCCATTTGAATATCACATATTCTAATAACACAACCAACGATCTGTTGAATTTATCTCCCGCCGTGTGGAGGTCATCATTTAACTTAAGATTAAAATTATGCATTTTATTTAATTTAATTAGGCGCCCTATTAGATTGTTGATATATCACAGAGCTTTAAATATTTAGTCGAAGTCGAATTGTACGAATCTAAATGTATATAAGGTAACGTTTGTTATCACGTACTCACAAAAATTTCAAATGCGTTTCCATCAAATAATTTATTCTCTATATGCCGCATCATAATAGAGAAGCTATGTAACACATCGTATAATTGATAAGCAATGCAATAACAATGTATCCCTTCGCTGTAGTTAGATTGTGTATGGTAAATGGAAAACAACAGAATTAAAGTTACAAGAGGAACAATAGTGACAAGTGACAAGTTTATTCCGTGAAAAGGCCTCATGGCCAAAAGCACATGGAGATACAGCTCAAAATTGACGCATGTCCAGTTTACATTAATTATATTGGCAGTTTTCTTTTCAAATAAATGGACAGATTTTTAATATGCTCAGGATTGCTAGAAGATAGTAACTTGTACAATTTTTCCCTTGAAGGGAATATGAAATAGTATGGAGGAATAAGTTTTTCCCGTAAATGCCTATAATAGGGGCAGACTAATAAAAAATGATATTCATCTTCTATTACCTTCATATTACAATTAATACATAAAAGCTGATCATTATCAATATCCTTGTCGTACCTTAATTTACTAATCTTAAGATTATGTGACTGGAATCTAAATTTACAAAATATTCGTAGGAGATCCTTTTGACAAAATAATTCTAAAACATATTTCTCTGTATGTAACAGCGATTTAAAGCTAGAGTAGAATCTGAAATCATTCCTTTCAACAAGGCTGCTATGCCAATCTTGGAACTGAATATCTTTACAGCGTACCAGGAAAGTCTGCATGAATAAATCATAATTGCCAAAATCCTGCGATATCCAAACATATGAAAATCCCATTGAAAACAATAACATACGAATTCCTGTTACCCAGTTAGCTTTACCATTACTATCCTGTAATTTAAGCATTTCGTAGCATGCTTTAGGATTCCGACTTCCGTCCATAGACAGAAGCCGACACCAAAATCCAACACAGCGACTGAAATAATTTATACAAACCGGATGCCTTCCAACATCGCCTAGTACAACACGATTTGGAGTAAATTTAGAAATATTAAGACACCTCTTAAAGAAAAAATTTTGAACTTTCTCGATTTCACCTCTGAAAGTAAACCCCCAAATTTCGGAACCATATAACATTATTGGCATTATCTTTGTATCAAATATTTTCTGAACTACATCAAATGGAAGGTATGGGTAAGCCTGAATCATTTTGTGAATTGGAAACAAAGCTTTTCGAGCCTGAACTGAAAGAGTTTCACAAGCCTTAGACCAAACTAACCTAGAGGAAAAAACAATACCAAGATATCTATTAGAGGAACAATATAGCTGTTAGTGATGCTTGCTCTTACACAAACGTCATACCCCATGAAAAAAGTTTTTATTTGCTAAATTATTTGGGAAACAAATGCGACTTTGTGCAAATGTCATACTTGTTTCATATTCTCATATTTAGACAATTCTTGTGTTTATCTAAAATGTTAATAAGTCAATTGTCCAGGTAGTTGTCATTGCTATAATATTGTAAAGTTCACCTAAGTAAACTCTTAACACGGTACTTTGACCCCACTCTATTCTTTTGAAAGCAATTCTTACTCTTTCTACTTGTTCATTAACGTATACTTAAACTTTGTAGTGAATACCAAGGCTTGACGTGACGGTGGAACACTTATGTTCACATTATGAGGATGGTGCAGCGACAAGAGCACTAATTATCAGTATCCAACTGCGATAAGTGAGAACATTTCACATGATTTCCTCCCACCCTGTCATAATTCTTTTCCTATTAAATAACATTCTTCAGCACTTAAATCTTGGGTAGAAAATATTATATTTTGCAAGTATACTTTGCGGAACATCCTGAATATCTTTTCAATGAGTATGGCTGATATGCTTTAACAATTTTGTTCATTAGTTAGTAAGTTGGCTTTCATTTTTTTGGGAATTTTAATAAAGCTCAAGTAACTTTAAAACGTGATAACATAGAGAAGTTTGAAATACACTTGCAGCTTTTGTGTTAGATTTACCTTATCGTTACACTAAAATGGTGTAAATTACTAGATTAAGTGCATGAGTGATAAGAAACATCACAGGTATTTCCCACGTCAAGCTTTAGGTCATCAATAACAATTGAACTCGTAAAGAATGACAAGTCTTTGATTTTACCAGTGTAGATTCAATAATGTTTAAATCTCATTTAACATCAAAGCTTGCAATTGTGCCTTCAAATTTTATTCAGCTAAAATGGTTTGTTTCCAACAATATCAAAAAGTAGAATAAGACTGTCTTTTGTAAAGACATGTGATAAACAGGAACATCCATCCATTCCAAATCTCATGTGTTAACTTTGATGTCTTAAGACTTCATCTTGACTCCTGACTTAAGTCAAGGCACATTTACAACCTAAAGTAACAATATTTTGGAACAATGGCAGTGTACAAGAAAGCATTGATGATGATGTTGATGATTATGATCATTAGATATGATGAAGATGATGATGATGATGATCATTAGATATGATGATGATGATCATGATGCTGCTGCGATGATGAAACACTATATAGTCACTTCCTTTTGAAAATCACATGACAGTATGTAATCAGTACGGTATGTTTCAATAGAAAAGTATTATAATTATTTTGGCTCCATGAACACACGAATATATTTTCTAAAACCAATCATGAACGCTCTTAAAGGTCTGTTTTTCTTCTGTAAAATTGATTTAGGCTTATTCGGAGGGTTAGTACATAAAGTCAGACAGGAATGTACGTTCCTTTGAAGATTCAAAGAGAAGTTGTGTTTACTTGATGACCAAGGGTATAAGTATTTCCAATATCGGACGTGCTATATCTGGGTAATTTCATCTCACGTTTCCCTCTTAAAAGCGTGACTGCCAGACACTTTAGGAAACCAACCAATGATCAGAAAAGGGAACGTTTTCGTTCTGTAGATTATGTCAGACTGTTTCAGAAGCGTATATTTGTGTTTATATTCTCCTAACGAACACGTAAATATAACCTACATATGTGTGTTATTAAGATATCTGCAAAGTTTATTATTTGAGTTCTCAAGTATGATTCAGTCTACCGCCAAGCAAATTTTCTATAGGTTTTGCTAATTTTCGAGCAAAGAAATCGCTTGTCATGACAATTTTTAGATATTTTGCTCTGTACATCTATAATACGTAGTTGACGAATGTACGTAAGTTAATTTCAACAGGAAAAGGCTAGAGAAAGGCCAATGTTTCGGTCAGTACACTTTCGGCAATCATGCTTGATTACTAAGGTCAAGTAATAAACAGAATACTTAACTTTTTTCAATTTGATACTATTTTCATTCAACTTGTTCATGATTTGGTATCAAACTCGCTTTTGCTCGTTTTATACTTAATCATTAAGTGGTTTAATAAAACTAGTATTAAATTGAAGTTCCTTTAGTAATATGTATTTATACATTACAGTTGACCCATAACACATCAGATTGATTTGATTGAAATAGTCATTAGTATACAAGCAAAATTGTCCAGAAAGTGATGATAGCATGACAGTACAGAAACTCTAATGAAGTAAATGCGTTTTTGAATGACATCAAGTTCTTGTTACCATGATATTGTTTGACCTCATGCAGTTCTAAATAATTACTTCAAATTATTGTTTGTGACTGTAGTTCATTGTTTTCTTTTTGATATTCAATAAAATATTTATAGCTTGTTTAATTTAGTTAGTATGTTTCTTTCTTTATAGAACGAGGAAACATCAAATACCACGGCTCTAGTGTATAAAAGAGATATTAACGCCATTGCCAGTCTATAGTTGTATTACATGACAATGGTAGTAAGTTTTCCTGAACGTGTGTATTCATCTTTTACAAAATGACTGGTATTTAGAAACAGTGATGTATAGATTGCATCATATCCGAAGTGTTTCTATCCTGATCAACCAAATATATTACAGGTGCTAGTGCAGCCAAAGGTACTTACCTGTGTTTTGCTTACTGAATGCATTCGTCAACATATTGAGCAAAAGGTCAATTGTCACAATGTAGCAACTGACTCTACATTACGTCATAATAAAGTCTGATTACAATCCAACAGTGTCACTCTTGCCGTCACTATTCTTCTTTTTTAAAAGGTTATTTGTAACATCATATTACTCTATTACAGCTCGAGGTGCGAAGCAACACTTTACTCCATGCTTGAAATACCAAGTCTATTTCACTTTGTCGTCAACCAACTAGGTGGTGAATATGTGTTCTTAAAATAGCACATACAATGGCAACTTATCAATTCTGACTATATATTCACATTATTCGTTGTAGATAAAAATGCAACAAATAGTGAAGTATAATAATAAAAAGAGTCCACATACATACAAATTAGGTAAAAAGGAAACATTCGAAATAGATATGTTTAAATTGAGAACCACAAATGTGGTTTCAAAGAATAAATACTGATTTAACCATGATAACCTTTAAATATCTATCAGTTTGACAAGGTTATTGTAAGCGGGATTATTTGTCTATCAACTAATCAACAATAAATGTACATGTTGACGCCACTGACATTTAATCTAAACAAACATGATAAAATGATCATTCAAAGCATTGTTGACTTTTAACAACACCAATGGTTCCTGTTCTGTCAATTTATCATTCAACTTTTTAAGAACAATGACTAATCATCCTTATGTCATGTGTATTCATACCCTTTGCGGAACAGACAACATATAATGAACCATTTTCCTTTCTCAGAGTTATAAGTCAATAACAAAGCTCTGTAAAATAGACAGGAATAAAAACTACATTTGATATGTTCGTGAAAACAGAAATAGGGCATGCTGACAATGACTTTTGTATTAAATATAGAAACATTGATTTGAATATGATTTGGATAAAGAGATATAATTTGAAGGAATAAAAATCATAATCAAAAACCGAAACAAATGGTGGTATTATTATTTTGCTTTGTTTTATATAATCGTCAAACTATAAATTGTTCAAGCTTCAGTCATAAAGTCATTTAATAAGATAAAGATACTTGTTTAAAAGATACAGGGTAAAGCAAAATATCAATGAATATTTTGTACAGGTCTTTATGTCGCATTGATATCAATCTAATGGAATGGTCATGTGTTCCAAATTGAAATTTAACCAACATTGATTTACGGCAGTTTTTAAAACAACAAATGACAGAATGAAAAACCGTCAGCCCAAGTTCGTAAGGACCCTACAATTACAATTAGTAAAAATGGCCGTTTTTCTTTTTTGTCCAAGCTTTGTCAAACAGTATTTAGAGCACTAGTTTATATCAAACAAAGGACCCATATTTGTTCTTAGTGCTGACAAAAAGTCTCAGAGAACGTGAATAACCAAAAACAGTTCATCCAGTTTATTGCTGGTACTTATTCTATACTTATCAAGTTTATGAGTACTTGAAAGTCTTAAGTGTTATCTCTTCCACAGCCTCATCTCTCTACAGTTGTCAATTACACCGGCAACAAACGGTACCATAAGGGTGAAGCACCAACAATAGTGATAGAGTGTTTATTTATCATAGTTATTGTGGCAAAGTATGATATTATGTGTGTGTGTGTAGAAGGTCAATTATATTTCTCTAATAATGTTTATGATAATGATGATGATGATGATGATGATGATGATGATCATCTTTATGATGTATACATACATGTTGTATTTCTATTACATGGTCATGGTGACACGAGCTCTCATGCTAAAGGTTTTTAAACCATAGCTGCATTACTATCCGAATGCATCTGAAATCAAAAGATCACATGACTGTGAGGTATTTAAAAAATTAATGCCCAAGGTGAATACATGAAAATGTTCCTTTTCTTATAAGTAGGTCTTAGTTGTGACCATATTATATATGAACTCTTTGGCATTCTAGAAGATGTAGTTGTAATGAAGTACACGATTTTATGGATATTCAACTTTTATTCAAGATCTATCTGTTAATAAAGACGTTGAATATCCAAAAAATCGTGTACTTCATCATATTATATATAATTGCTTATTTTCTTTTTTTTTTAAATTAAGCAACATGTCACGAAACAGGTCATACAGTTTATTGTTGGTACTTATTGCTGGTCTTGTGTTTCTAGCAGGAACTGTAGTTTGGATAACAGACATGGTATTGTGTCTGTTAGGAAGTGATAATGTCTAAGATAATGTTTATGGTGATGATGGTAGCGCTGGTGACGCTGGTGATGTTAATGAGGTGGATATACATATTGCGTTTCTATTGCATGGTCATTTTGACGCGAGATCCGTTGCTAGTTTATTTTACCATTGTAGCAAAGTTATAAGACTGCGTCCGAAATCATGGGAACAAATGACTGAGAGGTAACTAAATCCTCAATGAACAAAGATAATTCTTAAAAGTGTTCGTCTTTATTAAAGTATGTCTTTGTCTTCTTTTTTTTTATAGATCTACGGTTATTGTTGACACTTACTGGCAAATAATTTCCCAATTTTCTCGTAGAAAAGAGTCATAATCACCGTACTTTATAACAGATAATAATCAGAATCACTTGATCTAGAATGATTTTGACGATTATTTTACTTTATCAGGTTTTCCTGATGTTTATATAGAGCATAAAAGAGTTTACCAAAGCATATATAAAGCGTATTAACATGATTAAAGGTTAAGAATTTCTATCTTTATAACGTGTCTGTAAAACAGTTGCAAAACCACATATTCGAAGGACACAAATGGCTGTTTCATAAATCTATGTACCGAAAAGCAGACCGTGCGTTGATGAATTTATTCTAGTATATAAAGACATGATAAATAGACCATTTATTTTGATTAAAATTAGTTTATTTAAGGATATTTCTAATGCAGACTCATCATGTTGGAAGTAAGTCTATTGTGTTTTTCCAAATCCAGAATTTCAATTGTCAATATTTTCATTAACTTAAGTAGAATAAAAATGAGAATAATTATCTTAATTTATCTCCAATCAAACAATTTCCACTTCACAGGTCGTATCGTAATAGGGAAACTATGTAGCACATCGTTTTATTGATAATCAATAAGATCCATTCCTTAGCTGCTGTTCGATATTGTATGATAAAATGAAAAACAACAGAATGAAATAAGCCTAATGACTTACCGTGGTAGCCATCTTGTTATATTACTTTTCCTTATTCACACTGATAAACATATACTGTTCAAAGACTAACGATATGACATTTATTAACGGTATGTAATGTTTAACCATAGATTCTAACACATTACTAAGATAATATAAAACGTTAAGTTTTGATAACCGCATCACTTAGAAAGAAAGGTAGGCAAATAACCTCATGATATCTTCAATTCTGTATCAATTTTTTACAGTTTTGTAATGTTGTTATCATAGTACACTTTGATTTTTGTGGTATTAAGATTACTATTCTTCATCACTTGTCAATCAAACTAGCTATAACTACTTAGATAAATAGATAAATAAATATAGATAAATAGATAAATAAATAAATAAATGAATGAATGAATAGGTGGGTGAGTGGGATGGACGGATGAATGAATGAATGAATGAATAAATAAACAAATAAGTAAATAAAAAGTTTTCGTTATGATCTTGATGATGTAAAAGCCATAGGAGCGTGGCTGCTATGAAAAGTTGATCTTACACAAGCGTTTTATACCGTGGACTAAACTTTTGGTCGATAAATGGTTCGGGAACTCTTCAACATAACAGTCGTGAATCAATACCCATGAAGATACATTTTGTTGTTCTTATCTGACATACTTCAGAGATACAAACATAAGTGGACTGTTCGTGTGGATGCTTATTCTAGACAAAATATATCCATCCAACAGATATGATACAAGTATCTTAATTTTCAAACATATGTTGTCAATAAAATGTATCTATCATGCACGACATAAGGTTAACCTAAATTAGACAAATACTAGTACTAATCAACAAGTCCTGTCTACAATGCAACGTTAGTTTTTAGATTTGACTTTTGGGTTTGTTGACGGTCAAACAGTATGTTGAAGAGAAAATAAATGAGCTATCTAATGCTTTAAGAATGCATTACAAAGTGTTTAGATCTTAAAGAGTCAGTATGCATATTGGAGAAATATATAATGATTGCCAAACAGATCATGAAGTAAAATATCGTATCACTTCATCAATGTTATGATACATTTATGCAAGTTATAATCGACACACTCAAACTAGTTTATCATCAAAGAACGATCTAAATATCAGTTAATGATAAGCTAAGGAGAACAAATCTATATAGAGAAAAGTATAATATATTTGGTACACGATCACCGAATAATCTTTTTTAACACCGATCAGTCTGTTTCTCTCTGTGAAACAATTTGTTTCCCAATTTTTAGGGGTATATCATGAATTTCGACATATCTTTTGAAAATTTTATATGTAGTTGTGTTAACTTGATGACCAAAGGTAAAAGTGTTTCCAATATTAACTTGTTATATCTAGGTAATTCCTTCTCACGTTTCCCTCTTGAAAGCGTGGCAGACACTTAAGAGGACCAACCAATGATCAGAAAGGGCAATGTCAGTCATTTATGATACTCTGTTTAAGACGTTTATATATGTGTTTATACTTTCATAATGAACACGGATAACCTACATATGTGCGTTATTAAGATAACTCCAAATTTCCCAATTATATGTAGGTATCGAAAAACACTTTGAACAAGTTATCTTACACAAAATAAGGATATAAGTTCTGTGGTAAGTTTCGAGCAAATGAAATCAGTTATTTTGAATTATGTTTCTCTTAACATGTATATGGCGTAAGTGACAAAGTAAAGTCAATTACAGCAGGAAAAGGACTGACATTACTGATTGAAAGAAACATAATTTCTCATTTGCCTGCATCACAAAAATGCAATTCTGAATAAAAAAAGAGGACGTTATCACATTTTTCTCAAGGAGCGGATTTGAATAATTGGACTCCAAGTGTGTTACGAGTTGCTCTCTTTAGTTTCACGATATCTCTCTTAGATTTATATCTATACTTGCCAGATGATATATTATTAACTTCCATTGGATTGCCTCTGGAAATATTCCAAAAAGGCACCCAGGAAACAAATGCCAAAACATTATCAGATTTCAGAATTAATTGGTTGCTTGTTCCACACCACTCAACACAAACAGAATTTCAATGTACACTTTCAACGTTTGTCTGTTGGTTAGTGAACATTTGTCAGAAAACAGGGCTTTTGACATAATTGAATCAAAGCGTTTTTTCTTCATTTGACCTATTGTCAGGTCCTCATAACCATATCCTGGATACAGACTATTTAGAATTTATCTTAGTATTATCGTGTATAACTATATCGTGATTACTTTCTTTTTTCTTTAGATTCGTAGATACCCACTTATATACTAAAATAGAGCATTATACTCAAGTATACAGAATGACATTTTGATAATCGAATAATACGTCATCAATCCTTTGTTGTCTTATCTTAACGTGACTTCCATCAACATTATCTGAAGTTTAAAAGAGAAATTTACGACAGCAAATTATCTGTGTGGGTATCATGATTAAATTGCTATTAGTGTTTTTCAAATAAGAAAATAATGAATAAATCTATCAGCGGTTTTCCACTCCTAAAATAATCATACGCCTCTAATGTCTCATGATTAGAAACAAAAATCGTATTAGGTAGGTTTATCAATCTGTATACTATTCTTTGCTATTTCATTAAAAGTTGCTCGTAATGTTGTGATAAAGCAGGGGGAAAGGCCTTAATATTTTAGATATTTTAAATCGATGTCGCAATAAATAAAGTTTGATATCTAATACTAAATACTCTAAGGTTACTCTCACGTAATTTAGCATCCATAAAAAAGACATTTAACCTTTAACAAAGACACTTGTTGAACATCCTGCGTTTGTCTGGTCACATTAATTCATTAGCAAATCGTGTGGAAGATGACATTAGAATCAGAGGGATATCGTGTCTTAACGACCAATTGTCATTTGTAATAGTGTCTTTGTATCGTGACATAGACCATTTCTTACCACCTATTGTCTAGTACTGACACGTGTAGCAGAGGAAGGACAGGTTGTGTCATTTGCCAGTTATATCACAACTTGTGCTTTGAATATACATGACAGTGCGAGAGAGTGTAACAGGAAGCAATAAAGGGCATTTTAGCTCATGGTCTACTAGAAGGGCAATGTAAAGAGCGTTTCACAAGGTCTTGATCGTGTATTTATTTATGCCAAATTATATAATTTCAACTTCCATTGAATTATACCTGGAAATATTCCAAAAAAGCACTCAGGAAACAAATGCCAAAACATTATCAGATTTACGGATTAATTGCTTGTCAGTCTGTCAAAGCTATCGCAGGGCGCTCAACGCAGACGATGCTATCATAATGGCAATGTACGTTTGGCTTCTTGTTAACTGTTGCTTACTTAAGATTAGATTTTAGAACACAGGCTTTTAAACAAAGGGTTTTTGATGAGATTCCTATAATGTAAACGGTAAAAATGTTGAAACATTACTAAAACGCTCAAATATTTTCCTATTTTCTTGTACTTGTTTCACAAATGGAGCGAATTGAATACCTGGTATAAATATAAGGTTTATTTTGTGGCCGTTTTGTATTCAGTTCATTGAAATATTGATCACTGAGTTTAGTCATCTTTATAAAAACCATTGTCTGAACCTTCTCTGTGTCGTCAATTGCTTCTTATTCTTCCACCTTTTTTCTTTAATGAAATATAGTCGATGGAAAACATGAGCAATGACATTTCCATTAGCCGCGTAAAGAGTGAGGCTATACGGAAGTGTTACATGGCTTCTATCAATACTACTAATAATAATAACAATGATGATGATGATGAAAATAAAGTTATTTTTAAATAACGCCTTCATTCCAACTAATGGTGCTCAGTGGCACTTAAGAGTTTGATAAGGTGATACATTCTAGTTTAAAGAGTTGTAAACCTAATTGAAAGGAAAATTTCAGGAGACTGCAAAATGCAGAGTAGGTTGAGTTGATATGTCGTGGCAGTTCATTCCATAAGGTAGGAGCATTCATAGAGAATACGTCATCACCAATTTTACTGTTGTGGTTGTGCGAAGAGATCGTCATCGGCCGAACATCGGCTCGGACAGTATTTCTGGAAGAGGGACTTCACGTGCGGAGGTGCAGTGTCACTGTACAATGTACGTCAACGTAAGAATTTTGTAGTGAATTTTGCATCGAGAATACAGAGGTAACTCTATATAAACTTAAATCTTTGTCAATTGACATTACAGTTAGAAAATAAATCTTCCCTTAACATTACATGTAACAGTATCTTTGTTTCGTGACATAAACTATTTCCTAAATGTACCTCTAGCTGTCTCGTACTGACACCTGTAGCACAAAAAGACAGGTTGTGTGAAGACTCTTACAGACTCCAAAAATCGTTCATGTGCATGGTAATCGTTGTATGGTCAGAAAGACATTATGTAATGCCGAGATGTGTTTGCAAATAACCTTACAGATTGAGTTTTTTACCTTGACAAATGTATTGTTTGGAAAAAGTGATCATACATTGTATATTAGGAAGTTTGCAATGACAATTTGTATGCGTTTGTCGACAAAATCGTATGCATTCTCCATTCATCAGAAGAGTTCCTACAATAATTGTATCAGTGTTGCATACTACAAAGCAACAGATTGAACTATTTATCAAATTGTCAAAAGCTTATCACTTGTCAGAGGAAAAGAGCATACCAAAATTATTGTAAATCAGACCTGTTTACCGAATTGACATTAGTCAATGTCGCCAGTATGTTATTCCATGACGTCATGCTCTTGTTATCATCCTGATCCATCGTGTTCAACCAAATGAATTTCAGTTGCTAGTGAAGGCAAAAGTACTTACCTTACTTTAATGCGTTTGTCAACTTATTGAGCAAAAGGTCAACTGTCACAATGCAACCAATGAATGTACATTCCACCACAATAAAGTCTGATTACCATACCACACTGTCACTCATGTCGTATTTATAACATTCTATTGTTCCATTGAAGGTGTGAAGGTGTGAAGCAACACTTTACCGCATGCCTTAAAGTTCCACTTCTATTGAACTTTGTCGTTAACTTACTAATGGTGTAACATATACGGTGAATAATGACTAATACGTATACCATAGAATTATTATTCTTTAAATAGTACAATCATTGACAATTTATCAATTTCTGACAATAAATGAATAATAAACGTTGAAGATGAAATTGCAACATATTACATGTGAATAATACGGCCTAACGAAATATACGAACTTTGAAAACATACAAAATATACATGTTTTAGTTGTAACCCCAACCACAAACAAAGCTTGTTTTAAAAAATAGAA
The DNA here is from genome assembly GCA_921293015.1 of Phorcus lineatus. Classification (NCBI taxonomy): domain Eukaryota; kingdom Metazoa; phylum Mollusca; class Gastropoda; order Trochida; family Trochidae; genus Phorcus; species Phorcus lineatus. The sequence goes on along the minus strand of OV121081.1, from coordinate 76,549,033 downwards.
AGTGGTCGAATTACAATAATTTAAAAATATCTGTCATTTGGACATAGTTACTGTAAGCGAAATTATATGTCCCGCAAGTAATCATGAAATGATTAGATATCATTATTTGAGGAAAATTTACATGATAACAACACTGACAGTTCAACGTAGCAAACATAGTAAACTCATCATTCAAATCATGTTGACTTTCAATAACGTTCTTGTTCTGAAAATTATTATACAACTTATTTTAGGTTTATCCGTATGCCAAGTTTGCTTGTACACTGTGCAGAAAAGACAAACAAATTTTCTCAAATTAATCTTTTCCTCAGAGGTGGCGCGATAGCGCAGGGGTTTGGCTTTGGATCAAGAAGTCCACGGTTTGAATCCCGCTTGGGTTTCGGCAATTTTGTCTGCAGTTTGTTCACATACCTGAATTTACTAGTGCAAATATCATGTAATTTGAGATGCATTTGAGGTATCGTAGCGTTGCAAAAAGGAAAGGTATAATATTGAATTTTCAATATACATATGCAGATCCATTTTTCTTTAAGGCAAATGTTTATCGTACCCCACAATTATCCGTAACAGTTTTGGCACATCATTGAAGTGACCAGGGGTCAAAATGTCGAAAACACTAATTTTGATTTTTCTCCATAAAATCATGTTTAAGTTATCAACTTCTTTAAAAATGTCACGTTTGTTCCTTAGCACAAAGTCAATGTGATATCTCAGAGAGTCGATATGGAACATTTAATTTGACATTTAACGAAATCGAAATTTCGAAAATGTGACCCCTTCTGTCTATATCAATATGCCAAAAGACGAGAGACCAGACGATCCCAAAATGACATCAGGAATGGCAATTTCACAGTGGATGATCAATTGTCAGTTCTTCTGAAGTTATTCTATTGACGTTGAAACGAAACCCAAAATAAATAATATTTACACTACGATTCAGTGGTAAATGAACAAACTTTCGGTATGCAGCTGTACACACAGTAAGGGGGTTGTGTGTAGTGCTACATTGATATTCATCGCAGTATCACCCATAGGTTATACGTTTCTCATCTTCTTATGAAATGACTTCATGATTGAAGTTTGTGAGGGAAGCTTTAACAAATTGTGGGCCGACACTGATGTAAAACAAAGCAAAATGAAAATACCGGCCTTTGTTTATAGAAACTGATTACAACTGTTTTTATCTCCACATGGTACTTGTTATCCAAAACTAAGGTCAATGTCCATTTTTAAATATTCTGCAGTAACTGCGTACATGAGCAGATTTTAAATGAAGGTATTATAACAAGCAATATTTAAAGAAAAGCTCTCGCTTGTAGAAACCTGCATGGACATCAGCATTTATCATTGGTTGAAAAACAATTAAAATCAACTTAACATTCAAACTGGTTGGCATAAAGTTGCATACATGGATGTAAATCATCATGTATTTGTTTCTAGAAAAAAGATCCCTGCATGTTTGTTATAGCTTTTTATGCGATCTTGATATGAATGTAATGGAATGGATGTTCTGTTTTGCAGGAAGGCGTTTAACAAAACTTTGATTTACGTGAGTGTTGAATAACAACTATTCAAGGATTATGAAGATTTACCAGTACGTGCAACACAAGAGCATCATCGCTTCTAAGAATGAACACCTGTCACACCCTGTTCCTAAGGACCTTACCATTACAATTCTTCAATCCGTGACCAAAATCGATAGAAATCATATTGACCTAGGGAGGTATTAGAATTCATCTTCATGGTATGGATATCTCAAGTCTCCCGAAGTTGATTTATATATGACGTACTGTCATAGTGACATAAATCCTATCCAGTTATCTGTTATTGGTTGATACTCATGAATCGGCTTTTAATTTTTATAGTAATAACTCAAGCTGAGATAAATAAAATGAAACTTTAATGAACGCCCACCATTTTCTTTAAAGAGGCATTTGCACATTACATTGAAATAGGTTCATAACAAAAACATTTTGATATTACCAAATTATCTTGCCAAGCATCACTCAGATCTTTTGAAGTTTATATGGTTCATTAGTGCAAACTGTGATTGCTAAATGCTGTTATTCATAAGTTTGAAATTCGGTTCGAACGACCTATGTTTTATTCATTGCTGTTGAAAAATAACACAGAGAACGCAAATAACAGAAGACAGTTCTTCCGGTTTATTGTTGGCACTTATTCTATATTTATCAAGTTTATGATAACTTGAAAGCCCTAAGTTTCATCTCTTCCACAGGCTCTCCTCAATACTGTAGTCAATTACACCGGCATCAAACAGTACCATAAGGTGAAACACCAACATCAGGGTTTGTGTTTCTGATAGATATTTTACCAAAGGTAACACTTATGGTTTTGTGTCTTTAGCAATGTCTAAGGACAGTTAATGAAGTTGGTGAAGTAAGTGATGTATACGTACATGTTATGGTTCTCTAGCACGGCCATTGATATGTCACATGATATCTCTTGCTAAATATAAAGGTAAATCATTTATTTCAAAAATTTATCCATGGTGATGTTTTTCTTTACAATTGCTAAATCTATTCATTTCATCAATACCTGAAATTAATTTTCAAGTGATATTTTTTTGGATACAAATGGGACTCATGCTTTGTTCATATTCAAATATATAGTCAATTCTTGTTTTTATCTAAACTTTTATTAAGTCAAGTACCCGGCCCCCACTGGACACAGTTGTTAAATAGCTTAGCTAACTTTTCAACACTTAACCATTCTGGTAATAACATCTGTTGCTATTTCTGCTGCGTTGATCACACCACTTACATTAAGTTATGAAGTCAATTTCAAAGGCTTGATTTGAGGGCAGAATACTTATGTTCACATCATCAGGATGTTGCAGCGATAAGAGGACTAATGGTCAGTATCCAACTGGGATAAGTGAGAACATTTCATATCATTTTATCCCGCCCTGTCATTATTATTGTCCTATTATTGTCAAATTACATTCGTAATTTTCGGAGCACTTCAATTTATCAAGCAAACTGACATCCAGAATGTATTTTGAATTGGTATGCCTGAAATGCTTAAACAAGTTTGTCCATTGGTTAGAAAATTATATAAAACGTTTTGGCTAAAATTGCTAACTTTAAAATATTTGTGAAAATTACTTCATGAATTAAAAAAGTTAGATTTTTGTGTTTTCCTTCGTTTTTCTTATTTACTGCATGATTAATAGCATACATTTCTAATGTTTCCCTCCTCAAGTTTTAGGTCATCAATAACAGTGAACTCGTAAATAATGGTAAGACTTTTATTTTACCAATAAGAAAGCAGTACAGCCTTTGTGTCTCCACATATCTCATTTAACTTCAAGACGTAAAATTTGTTAATGAAGAACATTCTTCTAAGATGGTTTGTTTTCAACAATTTCAAAAGGGAAAGTCTCAGTTGAATTATTTGTTCTTGTTATAAGAACATTTGGTAAACAGGAACATACACCCATTATCAATCTCAAGTTTTATCTTTAATGTCTTAAGTTTTTACTTCTACATTCTTCCTAACTTATGGCAAAGCAACCTTAAAACCTAAGGGATGGTTGTTGTGGACCAATGATTTGCTAAGGAATGCATTGGTGATGATGATAGTCGTAATGATGATAAAGTATGTAGCGTATTGATGACCAACATGTAGGGTTGTATTAGATTCACAAAAGAATAATCCTAACTTACAAATAAAATTTACAACAAAAACTCACGGATGTTCAACTGGTACCATATTTCTTTTTTCTCCCCTAGTCCTCTTTGATAACGTTTGACCTTTCACTGCCAACTAAAACTATCTACGAAAATGTTGAATTAGCATTCTGCATAATGTCAAATGATCAATGTATCTCATTAAAACGATCAACCGTAATAATTGTCTTTTGTTTCTGTTGGTTTCAAGAGCAAAGTACATATACATATGCCACTGCCTTTCTGTCAGTGACCTTGTCCCCCTGAGATCAAGTACATATCGTATCATTTTATTATTTTCTGATTGATCTATGCAAATTATAATGGACACACTCGGAAACATTTTTTATGATCGAAATGTCTCTTTATGACTAGCTAAGGATGTATAAATAGAATAGTATCATATCTATGTTACATGAACACCGGAATATGTTCTCTTAAAGCTTCATGGAAGCTCTTACATGTCCATTTCCTTTCTGTACAAGCTCTTTGGAAAATTCTCCCTGAAATTGTCTAAAATTAACAGGTGCTACAAATATTCGAGGTGCCAAATCTGAGTAATTCCTCCTCATTTTTTATCACAAAACAGTGTGACTGCTAGACATTTAGAAGACCAACCAATGATCAGAATGGTCAACTGATTGAATTTTATAGATCGTTTTTTTATGTGAATTACGTCTCCTAACCCGTCTGGGTACTGCTGTCTTGAAGTTCCATACATATGTTATTATTTTATTACTGTTCTGATAAATGCACATTAAAGAGGACACATCCAGAAACGTTTGTCATATGTCATGATGTAAAGACTAGCCGAGGAGGACAGTATGTGTCTATAGAAATTATCCTATACCTGATCCATGAACACCGAATTTGCGTTCTAAAACCAATCATATTCTCTGATTGGTCCGGGTTTTTTTCCCACCAAATAGATTTATGCTTATTCTGAGGTTTAGTACACGAATTCAGACATGGACATAAATTCTTTTGAAGTGAAGGTGTCTTTACTTGATAACCAAACATAGAAGTGTTTCCAATATCGGACGTGCTATATCTTGGTAATTCCTTCTCACGTTTTCCTCCCTCTGACAGACACTTAAGAGGACCTACCACTGATCAGAAAACGCAACGTTTCTAGATTGTTACAGACTGTTTCAGAAGCTTAAATTTGTATATATATTCTAATAATGAACAAGTATAACCTAAATATGTGTCTTATTAAGATATCTGCAACGTTTGTAGTTTATTATTTCTCAAGTTTGTGTAAGTCTAATAAGCAAATGTGCTTCAAACAAGTAGTCTTCAAATATATATTGATTAGCAGTTCTCTCATTGTTGCAAATTTCCGATCAAAGAAATCGCTTATTATGACAATTTCTGTTGCTGTTTACTTGTATAAGACCTAGCTGACACATACACGGAAGTCAATTTGAACAGGAAAGTGGCTAGTCAATTTGAACAGGAAAATGGCTGGAAATATTCCAAAAAGGCTCTCAGGAAATAAAGGTAAAACGTTATCAGAGTTTTAATTGATAGTCAAGTTTTCAAAGCAGGGCGCTCAACACAGACAATGCTATCATTATTCCTTTGCTATATGTACCTTTTGTCTTTTTGTTAAATGTTTGTTATTGAAGATATTTTTTTAGTACTTCGGGTTTTATTGAGGGAGATAATAGAATGAAAGGGTTTTTCTTGAACTTCCTACAAAGGTAAATGAAGTATGTCGTAACATGTATTTGTTACTGCAAACAGGCTTGTGTCTTCATTTTGTCTAATGGCAGGTCCATATAACCAAATCCTGGATCCGTAGAAAACTATTCAGAAATTATTTCTAAATGTACGGTGATTGCTTTATGTATTTATTTAAGTGAATACACGTTGTTATACTAAAGCAGATCGTGATATTAATATACACAGACTGAGATTCCGATAATGAAGTGAAAAGTGACTTCCATCAACATTACCCTAACGCATTTTAAACATTGGTTTTCAAAAGAGAAAATGAGGGGTTTTCCAATCCTAAAATATTTATACGCATCTAGGTCATATCATTAAACGCCAAATCCAATCAGGTAGGTTTATTAATCTGTACAATGTTGTTTGCTAGTTCATTATTATTAACAATCTAATAAAGGTAACATTGTGGTGAACACGAAAGACAGCCTTAAAACTGAAGTACAAAAGATAGTACACACCTAAAGATTTTCGTATTTAGACATAACTTTTGACAAACAAAATGTTTTATCCTAATGTAACGAATGGACGTTAACGTTGACGGCAAAGTGATTTAAGAAACCTCGATATTTTTAACTTGCTCATGAATTTGACAAGCTTAGAATATTAAAAACAGTGAATTCGATCATAAACTACTTGTGTTACGGAAAAGCAGAAGAAACTGCTACGTTAAACAGCATCAGAGCGAAAAGGAGTCATCGGAATGGCACAAGTTGGGGTTTCAATCCGCCAGATAACAAGGCGTTTGGTTGCACCAGAAAAACGGTCATTCGACTCCTTCATTGTCTTAACCAGACTGACCAGACAACTGACCATCCTAAAAGCGGAAGACCGAGGGAGAAGACTGTTATCTGCGCACGCTACATCTGCGCATCGTCCCCATGACGTCAACGGCGTTGGCGGCGGTAGGGCAACATATCAGCAGGAACACTGTCATGAGATTTCCTTTGAGCTACCGGTATTCAGGCATATCGACCATTCCACAATTATATTTTTTACCATCTACGCTGGGCAAGGAGACGCCAGGATAACCATGGGTCGTGGTATTACACTAGTCTAATATTGCCGTATGAATACTACACTGCGGGATTTTGCACGCTTGATACATAATCCATTAAAGATTGATATCTCATACTAAATACTCTCGTTGAACATACCCTGTGTGTCTGGTCACATGAATTCTTTAGGAAATCGTCTATGGCAGGTGACATTAGAATCAGAAAGAAATCGTGTTTTTATGGCCAATCGTCTTATGTAATAATATCTTCTTATCGTGACATAGACTTCTCCTACCTTTGCTGTCTCCTACTGACAGCCGTAACGCAGATAGACAGGTTGTGTAATTGACCGACTGTGTCACAACCTTGTGCTTTAAATATACATGACAGTACTGGAGATTGTTATAGGAAGCAATAAGGGGCATCGGTCAACTCAAAGAGCATTGTAATGAATCTTACAGGTTCCAAACAAATAGTTTGCAGGGATACATGCTGATGTGCATGGTCGGTTGTGTGCGGTAAGAAAGACATTAAGTACTAATTTGTATTTAAGATAATCTTACAGATTGAGTTTGGAATTGACTGACAGGGTACACACAACATTGCATTGATTCAAAATGAGATACGAAATAAGATCAAGTTTACATTTACTTATGATTGTACATAAGCTTAGCCAACAAATCCTTTGCAAAAAACATTACGGTTTGCTTTTTTGACAGGCAATGAAACTGATAGGTCTTCTTTTGTAAAAAGAGCCTTGTTTCATTACTTTATGGAATAACTTTTGGTTGAAGTTTGTTAGAGATACTTTGATCAATTTGAAGGTCGACACTTACTTAAAACAAATCAAAATATAGATAGGTCAGGATAACTCCCTACGTACAACAACCCTACTTCTCATGAAACTGATTACAATTGGTTTACCTGATTAACATAAATAGGATAAATGGTAATATTTAAACTCACCGCAACAAATTGGGCAATAAAAGAACGTCATCGCTTCAAAGACTAAAAACCTTTTGCTTGTAGGCGTTCAGGACGTTACATCCGCTAAAGTTTGTGAAACTGTATAGTTGTCATGAAAATCTTCTTTTTGATATGCATATGCTGTTTATAACAAGCAACCATTGTCAAAATTGTCAGAAAAGTCACTACAAATCATACCCGTCTAGGAATGTATAATATATTATCCTTTCAAATATCATCTTCCTAACCAATAACATTTATACAGAAGTCATCTATGATATTTCTAGAGCTAAAGGCGTGAGTATTCTTTAAGAAAACGAATATTTGTTTTCGCCGAGGGAGGGTGCTTAAAGTCTAGGCGAAGCAAATACATTCAAAGTAATTACAAAACTATAATAATGCAATAAATGTGTAACGTCACAAGAGGTTGGATATCTCGTAACTGCATATGTCGATATAGTCTATAGACATTTTAAAGTGAAAAAGTTTGTCATCCAGTAATCTTTTATCGGTTGACGCTTATGGATGTTCCCTGAATGTGTGTAGCAATCACAGAAATCGAGATACACAAAGTGTAACTTTTGAGAACATTGTCTATTTTCTTCAAAGAAGCATCTGCCTATTGCATTGAGATAGTTCCATTAAAACAGATAACGTTTCGAAGGAAAAACAATATCTTGCCAAGCATCATTCATACCATTTGAAGTTTATCTGTTTAATTACTGTACAATTCTATTAAAAATACGGTATTTTAATACTTGGAATATAATGGATGTAATGTTGCAGCTTTCTGTATAACCTCACCAAAGTATTGACATCTTATATTTCTTGTCATATATAGTCAACGTCATGTCAAGGTGATGTAGTTCCCATCCAGTTATCTGACATGGTTGATACTCATCGATCTCACCATAATGTGTATAGAAATTACTTACCTACTTTACTACCTACCTAGAAAATATCTATGCAATCATAGAGGAAAACTTCGACAAGGACTTTGCAAATGAATTCATCTTGAAATGGAAAATGTAATTATTCAACCAGACTAATTTGTCTTCCAGGAAAATGTTGATTGCATTTCCATCATTCAATTTCCATATCATATCAAAGCTCGTATCATAATAGAGAAACTATGTAACACATCCTTTTATTGATAATCAATGCAATAAAAATCCAGCATCCTCTGCCGTTCGATTGTGTATGGTAAAATGTGAAACAACAGAATGAAATAAGCCTAATGGTTGCATTGCCTCGCTAAAATAGATAACCGAGTCAGCCAAAAGGCTGTTTAATTTGCTTTAATCGCGCTGACATTAATAAATCGTCCAGATATTAATGATATCACATCTAACAACGGTATGTAATGTTAAACATAACGACAATATAACGACATATAATGAAGATGATATAAATGAAATTTTGATAACCACCTCTCCTACTAAGCATATTTAGGCAAATACTCTCACACTATTTTGTATATCATGTATATATTTGATATCATAAGACACAACGATTTTATTGCTATTATTATTCTAATTTCGATGGCAGAACAATTATGTTCACATCATCGGGATTGTGCAGAACACTTATATTGTCGAAAATATTTTCCAATTAGATTTGACATTTTGACAGATGGACAATTATAATACTCAGCAAGCATACAAAAAAATCCTGAATGCCTTAGATTTATTTTTTGGGGATATTTTGAAAACTTTAAGATATGTGAAAATTCATTTCATGACATGGAGATATTAGAACTATACCTGCAACTTTTGTGTTATGATGTGGTGATGATGTTGATGGTTCTGTTGTTAACGTGTGAAGATGATATGGTATATAGTCTCACTGAATGTAAGAGGTATGTAAGTTACTGTTGAAACAAGTGTAGGGTTGTCACATGATCATAAAAGGTTAATCCTTTTTGGTTAATAAGATTTTTAAAAAACGTCTGCATAAAAATGTTTTGAAATGTTTTTTCCTATCTACTGTTTAACAGACCTTAAAGAAATATTCACGGATGTTCTATTGTTAATGCCATTGACAACACTTTCAATATTCTTTAATTATCACCTTTGTCTCCGTTGATAAAGTATTTCCTTTCACCAGTCTCTAATAAATTCGAACAAAATGTTCTGCATAATGCCATGTGATTACATCTACATTATTAAGATCAGGTGATGTATCTAATAACAGATATTGTGTTGTATGACATGTCAATTGTTTCTATTGTTATCAATGATAAGAGCAAAATACGTTTCCATAGATATTTGATTTTATATATATATCTTTCGGCAGTAGCTAGGTATATAACTGGTCTTGTTAAAGTCGTCATGAAGTCATCTACACAACTTTTCATTTCATCATTATTTTGATATAAATATGCAAGTTATAGTTGACACACTCAGAAATTGTTATCATGATGTATCAATATAAATATCAGTAAATGATCAGCTAAGGTAGACGGAATTTATCTATAGAAAAGTATTATGTATTTGGTAAATGAACACCAGAATCCGTTTCAAAAACTTTTTACAAAAACCCTTATAGGTATATTTTTCTTCTGTGAAATAAATTGATTGGCCGATATATATTGTTTAAAAATAACAAACTGAAGATTGGTCTTCATATAAGTTCAGGGTAGCTTATACATTGTGTTGCTAATGGTATAATGTGTATACTAAAGTGATAAACAGTAAACGGCATAGCAAAAACCTGAAACAACTGTTATCTAAAGGGTGCTTTAAAGATAAAAAAAACCTGAATTAGGTGGAGGTATCACAAAATGTAATAGGCCGAATTGCGGCACATGTACACACATTTTAGAGGTTAATTCATTCACCTTTAGGAATAATTAAAAATTCAAAATAATGGAAAATATGTCTTGCGCCTCCAGAAATCCAGAAATGTAATAACATGCGCTGGTTGTTGCGAAGAGTATATTGGTCAAACGGGGGATACATTAAGGGCGAGAGTCCGAGTACATAAACAATGCAACAGATTAAAACACCAAACTATAGATGTATACCCCTTAGCACACATATAGATGAATGCGCAAAGAATTGCAATCCCCAGTTCACAATCTGTCCTATTTACAAAATGCGCACAGATAATGAAGAGCTGAGGAAAATAAAAAAACGATTCTTTATTTATGGATATACCCCTAAATTGAACTGTAACTAATATTAAATCATGTTGACGTCGCATTTACTATATATATTTTTAGTGGTAGGCATATGACGTCATGAATTCCGTCCCTTGCCATTGTTAACGCTATACCATTAGCAACACAATGTATAAGTTACCCTGATGATCACTATGTTGTGAAACCGGTTGGTAATGAATTTATATGAATACCAATCTTCAGCTTGTTATTTTCAAAGAATATTTAATACATAAACCACGAACATTTAACTTTTACATCTATATATATATATATATAGGTAAAAAGGTGAAAGGTCGCACGTGAAGTAAATGTATATTTGAACAAATGAAATACTTTAGACGACACTTGCTGTAGATATCATTTTAATGATACACATTGTTACATCGTTTAGCTATGTATCTATATATTTGCCGTGTTGTGAAATCGAATGTGCAGAAAAAGAAGAAAACATCACACAAAGGACAAAAAAAGCTTCCAAACAACAAGGTCCACAAGGATTGGAAGAAACACAACAGAACAAGGCCCCCATCAATTGATATAGAACAAATTCAACATCATTACCTACAATCGGATGAGTCTTCTCTTGTAGAGGTATTGAGCCAGTCAGATGACTTACCATCATCCGAGGACCTTCACCGATCTAACACAAGTTTATCCAGCGTGAAGGACGACTCAATAGTATCAACATTGGAAGAGAGGAGTAATGATACTTCATCCACGTCATCGCAAAACAACCTTACAAAAAGCTTTTGGAGTAAATTCAACTTCATAAAAAGACACTCTTCAAAAAGCATAAAATCATATACTCCTAGAAATTACATGTACACAAGAAATGTCAATTGTGCAATTGAAACAATAGATCAATTCACGGACTGGGACCGACCAGGAAGATACCTCTATAATGACTCAAATCTTAATTCTTCATAAATAGTGCATTGTGCACTACTCACGCTAACCACATGTAAATTGCTAATCAATCTAAGTCTATTACACATTGTTACATCGTTTAGCTATGTACCTATATATTTATTTGCCATGTTGTGAAAGCTCCACGCTGTTGAAAAGACTTGTAAACAAGTCAAAATGCGACGCATCCAGTCATCATTAAATGATATCTACAGCAAGTGTCGTCTGAAGTATTTCATTTGTTCAAATATATATATATATATATATATATATATATATATATATATATATATATATATATATATATATATATACTTGATAGCCAAGTGTTTCAAATATCAGACGTTCCTTATCTGGGTATTTCCCCCTCACGTTTCCCTCTTAAATTGTGACTGCCAGACATTTAAGAGTACCAACCAATGATCAGAAAGGGTAACGTGTGTAGTATCTGACAGGATTCAGAAGCTTATATATGTGTTATTATTTTCATAATGAACAAAGATAATCTACATATTTGTGTTATTAAGGTATCTCCAAAGGTTTTAGTTTATTAGTTCACAAGTCATCTTAAAATAAGTACAGATTTGCAGTTCTCTCGTTTTTACAAAGAAATTGCCTATAGTGAGAATCTCTATTTCTCTATATGAAGTAGGCGAAGCATACAGGGAAGTTAATTTCAACAGGAAAAAAGCTCACAATTACTAATTGAAAGAAACAGAATTTCTCTAGAGGTGATTTACATGCGTCACAAAATTCAACCCATTTTTTTTTACAGAAGATGAATTATTTTTTAAAGGCTCAATGTCTAGAGTCCATATATGTTACGAGTTTTCCCTTAGGGTCATCAATATCTCTCTTAGATTGTGCATTAACACTTGCCAGATGATATATTCTTTTAACTACCATTGGTTTATATTTGGAAATGTTCCACTTGAAACACTATTTCCAACACATTATCAGATTTAAGAATTAATTGCTTCTCAGGTTATCAAGACTATTGCAGGTCGCTCAATGCAGACGATGCTATCAGAATTGCAATGTACGTTTGTCTGTATGTTATCTGTTTGTTATTAAGGATTCAGCCATCAGATTGAATCCATATTGTTATCAATTTCGTTAACATAAAATCTAATATTGCTGCACTACGTTGTACATTTTTGTATAATTATTTCTGTACGCCATCTCTTTATGACGTAACAGGCGAGACAAAAATAAGTAATATAATAATAATAATTATTATTAGCAATTCAGCCTTGAATCTAGATATATACTTTTTAAAAGTGGGGGATATCTAAATGCATATACCTATGCAGGTTATGATATGATAATAGACATGGAGATTTGACATGCCTTGAGAGCATCTTCACGAATAAAGAACTTCTCTCTGAGCTGTACATGTGACACGCAATAGTGCCATGCACATGAGAGTGGTTCATTGTCAAATTTGACACTTCAAGGAAGGGTTGATTAAAACTGCCGCTTCTTGGTTTATCCCATCAATGTTTACTTTCCTATCGGTTCTTGCATAAGATTTACTGTTTAGCGCATGGTTGCGTTAGAGTGTTACCATCATTATGCAATGAGACGTCTTCAGCATGATCAACGTTTACGTGCTACTGGCATAAAAGATAATACTATACAGGGCAAAAGTTTGTGTTTTCTATGATTGGTTTGCATTTGTTATAAAAGAATGAAAATAGAAAACGTGTCCTATTTATCATACGATACAATTCTTCGAATATTTCACCAAAGTCAATACTCGTCATATATGTTATATCGTCTTTCAACCTTATGATATATTATAAGGAAGCGTCCTTTTTCTATTCTCAGAGTCTCCCACAATTATCTTATTAAAAAAACCCCATTGTTTTCATGAGGGGGGATACTGACAGACAGACGGGTATTTGTTGCAGTTCAAGGTCACAAGCGGTCGCATATGACACGACCCCCTTAGGTCGATAAATAGTTTTAAACTTCCATCATGTCGAGGTGATATAGTTTGTACCCAGTTATCTGTTAACCGTTGATACCCGTGGTTCTCTATCTTAATGTTAATAGTAATTACCCAAGCTGATATAATCAAAGTGTAACTTTTGCAAACGTGGACATTTTCTTCAAAGAAGCATCTGCACTTTGCATTAAAATAGTTTAATTACAAAAACTAACATTTAATTACAAAGTTAACTTGCCAAGCAACATTCAGATCTTTTCAAGCTTCAAGTTTATTTAGTTTAAAATTCGATTTAGAATGCAGTATTTCCAAAGTAGGAAATCGTTTCCGAAATATTTCAAACAAATCACCAATATTTCTACTTGTTATATGATAATGGTGATTGTGATGTTTATGATGTATTTATACATTAAACCCATAGTCGCATGATTATCAGAATGCATCCGAAATCACGAGAAAACATAACTAAAAAGTATTTAAAACATCAATATCATAGTTCTGGAAAATGTTCCTTTTCATTAAATAGTGTCTTTGATTTGACCACATTTTATACACCATCATGTTTTCGTTTTTTTATATGAAGCAACAGATCACCAAAACATATAATTCATAATTCAATAAAAATTAATAATGTTATCTTGTGAAGTGTTTTCATCAATGCCTGTGACACTATTGCAATATGACATATTCGAATGACACAAACGACTGTTTCTTGAAATATAAACTGAATATCACATCACGCAAGATGATCAATTACTTCAAGTTTATAATCATATGATAACGGGACTAATGGATATTTCTAACGTATCACGCATGGACGACTGATAAATATATCTGATATTTATATATATTATCATATATCAATTTGTATATTTACACAGAGCTTATATATTTTAGTCAAAGTGTATTCAAACGTGTTTCATTGACTACACAGCCGAATTTGTTTATCTCCCATGGAAATTAAGAATGCAATTTCTTTTACAATTTCCACTTCATTGGTCGTATCATAACAGACAGACTATGTAACGCATCGTTTTATTGATAATCAATGCAATAAAAATTAAGCCTTCGCTACTGTTCAATTGTGTGAGGTAAAATGTGAAACAACAGAACGAAAAAAGCCGAATGGTAGAACTGTCTCACTAAAATAGATAACATCGGCAGCCACCTGATTGGGGTTTTTGTTAGTCACATAAAATATTGTCTAAAGACTAATATCACATCCAGTCTGATTAAAATCGACCGTGTTCCGAGGATCAGGAATAAAAGTTTCAAAATATTGACTCTACCGAGATTCGAACTCTATCTGTCTAGGTTATCCTCTCCAGAACGGTCTGACCGCAGCCTACTGTAGCGCACGTTCTTACGTGTAAACTCAGCTAACCAATCACAATGCGTGCTGCAAAAGCATTCGGTATCAGTAGCTAAGGGCAAGTAACTCCCATTTACCATTCATTAACCTTGATCGCTATCCTTATTTTAAACACGATTGTGTAATAACCAGGTTTTGTCTGCGCTAAACTGGTGTCAGCACGTACGCTACAGTAGGCTGCGGTCAGACCGTTCTGGAGAGGATAACCTAGACAGATAGAGTTCGAATCTCGGTAGAGTCAATATTTTGAAACTTCTATTCCTCGGAACACGGTCGATTTTAATCAGACTGATATCACATCTATCAACGGTATGTAATGTTAAACCACAGCTTGTAAGGCTGATTGGACAATGACGACATAATGTGAAGATGATATTAATAAAAGTTTTGATAACCACCTCTCGTAGTTGGTATAGTTAGGCAAATAACCACAATACTTTGTATCTACTTTTATATTTAATATCACAAGGCCCTCAGATCATTGTAGTATCATATTTTATTCACCATTGATTTATTTATAGATACTTGTAAATAAAACCTGTACACTTTTCATTCAATCACTGTTATTAGACTAGTTGTGCAGCATGGTCATAATTTTGCAACATTGTCAATTGTTGATTTCATAACATGATGATGGTTTCAACTTTTCCTGATGTACTTGATGATGTCGAAGCCTTGATGGCGCCAGGACCAAATGACTTCTGCTAGAGTTTTCACAAAAGTTTCGGTTGCTAAATTATTTGAAAAACATATGTGACTTTTTGCAAATGTCATGCTTGGTTCATATTCACATATATAGACGATTCTTCTGTTTATCTAAAATGTTAATGCGTCAGTTGTCTAGTAGTTCCCATTGCTATAATTTGTAAATGTCACTTATGTAGACTCTTAACACCATACCCAAACAACTTCAGGAAACGGTTGTTAAATTGTTAAGATAACTTTTTCGCAACTTTACTTTACTATTTATAGCATATCTTACTACATCAGCTTCGTTCATTAACACATACTTTGAACGATGTATTGATTTTCAAAGGCTTCATTTGACGACGGAACACTTATGTTCACGTCATCAGGATGGTGCACCAAAGAGGACATATAGTCAGTATCCAACTGGGATAAGTGAGAACATGATATACGATCATGATGCTTTTCCCATTAAACTTGCGCGTTCATAGCCCAGATGCGCAATATCATACCTTGCAAAATGCTTTGCGAAACTTTTTGATATTTTTCAATGAATAGGTCTTGCATGTTTTAACAACTTTGTCCTTAAGTTCGTTAATTAGAACCTTTTGCCCGAAATCTTTATTGATTTTAAATATTTGAAAAACTTAACCCTCCTTTCTGAATTAGTGCATGATAGATGTCAATCGAAGCGACAAAATGCAAATCATTGGTGTCACCTCCTCATTTTTAAAGTTATCAGTAACTGTGAAGTCGTAAAGAATGGCAAGTCTATCATTTGATCAGCAAGATCTTAGTTGGGTTTTGTTTTCGACATATCTCATTTAACTTCAAAGCGTGAAACTGTGTGTTCCGCTAAGATTTTTTGTTTGTTCCGAAAGTAAAATTCGCAGTTGAAGTATTAAAACCTATTATAAAGACATCTGGTAACCAGGTACATAAACGCATTATCAATTTAAGTTATATCTTTAATTTTTTAAATGTAACTTTAAATTGCCTCCTTTCTCAAGTAATGTACCATTGCAACCTCAAGAAGCGTTACGGTTGAACCAATGATGACTACGACGACGACAACGATGCTGATTATATTGTTGACGATGATGATTATATTGTTGTTGTTTTTTATGATGGTGAAGAAGAAGAAGAAGAAGACAAACAAATATATATATCCAATTCCATAAAAAACTAACAATCACATCCTTATAACAGAACTATGTACACTTTTGTGCCCAAACTAAAGGATACAATTTTTTTCGCAAACCAAATGGATGCGATTATAATAAGTTAACATGTCTGCATGTGAAAGTGCAGTATACATGTTATAATGGCGGTTTCTGTGATGTTTGTTTCGTATAACGACAACTATGTTATAAGAAACTGGTCTTGTCAATTCGTACAAGTAATGATCTTCATTTTACAACCACCTACTACCTTATAATATCAATCTACTTTAGTGTTGATTTAGTTACATCATTTATAGAAATATGTATTTAGTTAAAAACTAACAGTCTGAAACACACATAACTGTAATCAACGCGACTTTGGGTCATAAAAGGCTTGAGAAAGGGTCATTTACCAATTCATTGTCACGTCGCCATCACTCTCATCATGCTCGAAGAAATCCTTACATGTTCTTAGTTTGAGTCTATATAGTTGTTTCAATATTTCACACACAAACATTCATTTAGTGGTCAATAATATCAAAGTCTTAATCCTATTACACTAACAAAACCAAGCCTGTTTCGAGCATCCGCATTTCCTGGCCTCATATTACTTAAATTTTCGTTTCATTGGATGAAGAGCTTTTCCTTTTTTGGTGCATAATGTGCACCAGTTTTCATTCTCTTTTTTAGTCTGCTGCCCGTCAGTTTCATTAGCATTGATGCGGAGCATTAGTTGTTAAAATTGATATTCCAAGTGTTCGCAGTAAGAAAGTGAAACACAGTTTATGTACATGTATGTAACATTGACTTAATCTACTAGATGAAATTGAGTTTCTTAAAGGCATCCATATCACATAGTATTTTGACTGCTATACCCGATGAAAGCGAAAACAATCGCAATTAAAGCATTACAAAATTGGACATTATTCATAAGATATCCGACACATCTGATCGACTTGACAGTTCCTGAAATAATTGTTAACCTGATCTGGCTTGGTGCTGACTAAAGAAATTAATCTCAATAAAATTTGGCGATTATTCACTCAATAAATTGCAGTACTGTCAGGTTGATACATCGTTAGGAACTTGGCAATAATTGCTGTGAAGCTTGATGACTAGGTACAATCATGTAAATGTGTGGAAGTATGTTAAACACTCGCCAGGGAATAGATCGGGTTATCTAGTCATTATCACTGTAATGTGATAGTGCCGTTTAACGTCGAGAAATTGAAAGATATAGAAATGATCAAAAGTTTTCGATATGAACTCTAAATCACCATTTTAAAAGGAACTTGGATATGGCTATACCTTGTAAAGTGTAAAAATATTGAAGAACGCAGAGAATTCCTTTTAAATTACGTACCTCAATTGCTTATAGGGAAATAGCTCAATGATGAACACAATAAATCTCTACAAAATAAATATCAAAAGTTAATAAATTCCGTAAACAAAATATCGTTTCTGTAGCAAACATTGAAATTTAAATCTTTTTGCAACGATCGTGTAAGGTGGTTGAATAATAACTTAGTATTCCTTGCAATCTATCTTCAGATGTTATACTCACAATATACAGATTGTTAAAACAATCTACAAATTAATTGTGATTTACTTTACACGGTTAGAAAGAGAAGGATATCATGCATCTATGATTTTTAGTTCAATTGAAAATAGAAAAGGTTTCTATATTATAAGTCAAACGAAATACCACAGAGGTGTGCCTCTAGGTGAATGGAAACGTACTTTAAAAAACATTATATCAAGATTTCATGAATAGAAGTCAGGCTGAATAAAACTTTTGAAAAAACAAACTTTATTTTTCATTTAAACAAATAATCAAATGAAAATTTTAGTACATCGCTTTGATTTTGTATTTAGTGGAGGCACTTTTCGGGATTACTATCGGCGTCACATACATTGACGGTTTTGGAGATAACACGTATTGCATATGCATTCACAATAAAAATATATTCCGTCAAGTTATCTTCTATGCAATACATACTCAACCCGACTATCCCTCCATCGTCAATTTTTATGAAGGGATGTTTAACATAAAGAATTTATTACATCCAGTAAATAGTATTTGCAACACTTCGCTAATGAACAACCAAAGACCACAGAGTTAACATATAAATATAATAAAATAAAATATAACTTTATCAAACATAAATGATATTGTAGCATTTCAGAAACGAATTGTTCATAAGTGAGGTGCTTTTGCACATTTCTTAAGGAAACAAAATGATCTCACAAAAATGTTATCTACTGAAAGACAACTTTAATCAGTATGAACATCTCTTAAATGTATGTACCAAGTTCAAGCACTGCTATGCGAATCAAGTTCCTTTCCTCATACTAACATGACCGCATGCAATTTTTGCTTCATATGCGACACCTTTACTAAGACGACAGATAATGTTGAGAAATGGGATATTTTAACCTTTAAAGAAAATATAATTTACATATACAAATATCAAACTGGGACAATAGCACCTTTTGAAGCACTGTGCAACGTGTAGGCATTGGTTACCCTATAATTGTGTTCATGTTTATATCAACCAATTTGAATGATTGAACTTACCTAAACACGAATCAATAACAAGGTAGAGACATTTGTCTTCAAAAAGAATAGATATGTCGTATGAAAGATCAATCGATCGATATCTGCAATTACAAATTATTGCGAAATCAAAACGTCATAATGCTTTTCATCATTACTTAAAAACCTCATTTTGTTTTTTCATCATTACAACATAGATACAATGCTGAGACGTCACAATGTTGACACAACAATAAAGACACCACTAGTTCCAAAATATATTTTTTTTGGTGAAAATGACGGCGTTTCGAAACGTACGGATATTCCTTCATCAAGTGGGATATCGGCAAGCCTCTAATACTTATTACTAAATCCAACTTATGTTGCTATATTTGATAACATAATCTACTTCGATGATATTATCGAAATACATATTCCAGTGCAATGGTAATATGAAACGTTTGGCATTGTTCCTAGTAAACATAAAGCGTAAAATATAACTGTGTAGGTTGATGGTGTTATGTTTGATAAGTACATTGAGTCTTAGTTATTTGAGAATATAACTATTAGTTAGAAAAGACCATAAGGAGATAAAAAGAATTCAAAAGAACAATGTAGTGACTCACAATAAAATGTAGTGAACGACAGTCCTTTGTTAGATATTGGTTTACGTAGGGAAGCTCAATCAGGTTTTATGGTTGTAAGGGTGATCCGCACCTTCACATCAAAGACCAAGTAATTGTGTTACGTAACTTTGCAAACAATTTACTGTTTTCTCTGTGATGAACATTGAAAACTGTAATTTGATTTATCTTTATAGAGATCCCTTCGTCTTCTGACTTAAATATATTTATTTCGTTGGAAAATCTTTTGAATCTTATTTGCAAGGGAGAAAGATTACAAACCCACATATTACTAGTTTCTTAAGATGGGGTCAACATCAAAGAATAAGATTATTTGATCAATGAATACTGCGCGAATGTATTTTTAAACCACATTCGATAGGATAAACTTAGGAATCGTTACCTATGTTTACTTTTTTTCGTTTATGTGATAATAAACGTTTGCTTGTGAAGGTTTCACCAGGATGACGGTACCCATCAAGCTTGTTGTTCTTTCCTATTTCCAAAAATTCTGATACATGAAACTCTTTACTTTTTTCATTTCAATACTCCGTTATCGGAACATGGTATTAACGATTATATGTAACCTTTTGACAATACTCTGTCATACAATATCGCAAGTGATATGTAGTAACGTGTTCGAATAGTTAGGGTTATAAAGAAGACATGGACAAGTCCAAACGTTTTGTTTAAAATTTACAGTAAGTCTTCATTAACAAATGAACTTGTGTTTGAGTCCTGTGTTGGTGGGACGAAGGATCAAGAAAGATAAGGTGTGTTCATAAGTATAGATGTACTTTCGTTAGAATCAGTCGATCGGGTTCAGTCGTGATGTTGAGGGTCAAGGTATTCACATCTAGTTTGATTATTGCTAAGATGGGAAAGAAGATCAAAGTTAGAGATCGAGGAAATACATTGAAAATAGTTAACATTTCTGAACTTGTATAACAAGGAAATACTGGTATGAGTCATTAGCAGAGTCATACTTAGTATTCAGAATAACCTTTGAAAAGAAATAGGGGTATTGGTCATTAGCAGAATCATACTTAGTATTCAGTGTTGACAAATGAAAATTTATTATAGTCAGAAAAAATATAAATATATAATGTTGTGTAATATTTAGACTATGAAAATATCTATGAAATACGATTTCTAAAAAAAGTTGTATTTTACATTTCTTTACATTTAACAGTTTTACATCAAATCGGACGGTAGGTCATAATACTTTGGTTTGCCACCAGCTGACTTTTTATCTCATCCCTTCACTGCATTTCTTGGCGATGATAGTGAACCCTCAGTTTCGTTTAAAGTATCAATCATTTTTAGATGTTCTACCTCTAACGATATCAATAATACAGCGCACTTGCTCTAGGCGCTATATGATTATCATTACTTTGGTAAAAAACAAACTGACATATTTGTCGCTTGAAGGTCATCACAAACAACTCCTTTCTCCAGTTGCCCATTTCCTGTAGACTGAACACAGACATATTCTGAATAAGGTTTCTTACCCAGGCTGTCACAAAAATACTCTCAACTTGTGTTTTAATGTGGGGCAAGGAATCACCTTTCTGAAAAATGAAATTCCTTGACAGTTGAAATATACTCCTTTTGTCAAATCTGCTTTTTTTAAAAATCATCCTGAAAGAGTCTTATTTCAATTTGTAAAGACATGATATTACTTCATTGTCGCTAGTGTGTTGGTGATATCATAATGCAATTTCCTGTGTTTCCTTATTACGACCAAATAAGGAAAACATAAAAATCAATTGAAGGGTTTTTAAAAAATATAGGGGTTCGAATTTCAAATTTCTCAAAAAAACTTCATCTGCGAGTTCATTTTTAAAATTTTGACCCCGTGAGACGTAGTGAAACAATTATAAATACCATTCTTAGGCCAGTTAGCTTATACGTACATTAAATTCCTACGTGAATCTTCTTTTGAGTTCTTCTTACTCTCTCGTAATTTGAAATCGGACAAGCAGATTATCTTCACATGACTTCATAATATGACAATATGTAAGAATGTACGAACTATATACATACTAAGTAATCAAATGTAGCTGATGAATCTCTATCGACATTTATATCTACAAAAATGTATATCTAAATATTCCACAAAAGTTATTTCTACGCAAAAAGCTAATGTTTGGTAAGAGAGATATAATAGGTAAGTTTGAAATATTGAATAGATATGCTAACGTTGCAAACTGAATAAAACATTTCACAATATATAAACGAACCATAATATTATGCTCTACTTTTTGTTAAACTGTCAATATTATTGTACGAAGTTCAACATATATGTAGGACTCAGATCTGTGGTGGGTCTCTAATCTATGGCGGGTTTCCTTATCTGTGGCTTGTTTGATTGTTAGACTGTTTCATGACGTCATGCTAAGTGACGTCATTGTGCGATGACGTCATAATAGCTAACTTTTCCCGTCGTAAGGCCAAATTGCGTCGCAAGCGTAATAAATAGGTAAGTCACTGAGAGATATTGCAAACTGATAACGACCAAATAATAATAATACTAAAATACATTAAACAATACCTTAGATGTAAATAAGACATTTGCGACTTCATGCCACATCAATAGCGTTTATTTTGTAGGATCTTTTTAGCCCTCGGTGAGTCTATCTTCTTTAGCCCTAAGGTATTGAAATACTATCTTTTGTAACCCTTGGATTCCTGACGACGGATTTTCGGGTAAGTTTGCCTAGCGTAAGGTTTGGTTAATCATTGCAGAAACATACAAAAAAAGTACAAATGTCAGGCATTTGAAAATCTGCCATAGATTTGGAAATCCGCCACAGATTTGAAGCCTGCCATGGATTCGAATCTTACATATATATGCATATACATTGTACATATATATGATTTCGTCACGAAAACCTTCTACCCAATTTTCAAATGATCTTTAAAACGGAAAACCGTTTTTATTACCAAGCCCTTCAGATTCTTATACTTTGCTTTAAAATAATTCTAAATTATATATCTTTGAAATTTATTTGTTAAAGTAATTTAATTATTGTTTGGAATGACAAACTTTATGACCATGAACATATCTTCCAAGTGTACTTTATACGACAGCAGTCTCCATTCAAACGAAGTATGTCGGCATTTACAAAAACGACATTCTACTAAAGCAACATTTATCCAAGAGTTTATTGTTGTTTATGGTTATACGGGTTTTACTACTCCGAGTGATTCTAGTAGTTTGAGATCATGCCGATAATAATAATGAGGAAGACAATATTGTCATGACCATCATTGGTTATTTTAAAGGGGATACGACTTTGACGTAAACATCAACCTTATTAATAGTAGGCAAATAAATGACGAGAACTCTTAATTGATTGTTTAAACAGTATAATAAGCAATAAAAGCTGCATCTTAACTATTTAAGTTTCTGTTTATAATGCATTAGCCCGTCTTAATATGATATGTATTGCCACATCAAAGGCATCACATCCTAATAGCAGTTCCATGTCAAGCACCGTTTTATTAATAATCAATGCAATATAATGTGCTCTCAACCCTAATGGATATCATTGCGTGACTTAAGCTTGCATATCAAACGTCAGTACAATTATTATAAACAGGTCTGAAATAAGTCTACAATCGAGAAATATACACCTTCTTACTTATACTTACATAATTATATAACAGTTCTTACATGTACCTTGTTAGTATTCCTTCATTTCTGAACTAGATAGAAAAGATAAACTAAACACTCCTTCAAGTACATTTAAATAACACAATAACAGTCATACAGAAATGAAACTTTTAAATCAATACACAATGTACATCAATACCAGTCAACAAGATGATCCCCAGGATGTTCAAACTAGTTGAGATAAGGATATTCGGAGAGTGAGAATAGGTTACTGATGTTGTTATTTGCCGTATAGTCATTCCAATGTGTCACATGCTGTGTACGTGCCCTGCTGGAAGAGCTCCCTCTAGCGGTTGACAAGGTGAAAGATCTGCGGCCGTCAGATTGCCACCGACGAGCACTAGTTCTGATCTGCAATTGTATGAGATAGCTCCCCACCACGTGACGCCCCTCAACCAAATCTGTCGATCTGTCTTACACAGTTAGCCGCAAAAAGTTATAAACAGGTTGTCTTCCGTCACGTCGACTTGAGAGAGATCGTGATTGACCATTAGTTTCTCAGGTCCCAAAGCTACGCCATGTTACATCACGCAAATCTGGATATCTAACACGTAATGGTGTCTTAAACTGTGTCACTCGCAAAACAATAGCGATCGACCGATCTGGGGCACGTGTTATGATTCGTGCTCTTACCGATGAAAGACGGTCATTTTCATATTTGTATTGCAAAAACGTTCCAACAAACGAAAAAGTGTGCGGGTATGAACGTTGAAAGTCCTCCGTGACTTCTGTCATACGGGGGCCTACAGCCAATGTATTTTTAACAACAAAAACCTTCCAATATAAAATGTTGTTGAGTTTTCTAAAATAACTCAGATAAATCATCATTTTAGGGTAGGAACAACATTTAGAACCTTTCCCCAAATTTCATTCAAAATTTATTTCATTAACTTAAAATTGATTTCAAACCAGGATTTGAGCTTCTACGAACAAATATTCATTCATTGGATGCTTTGATGTAAATTGAGACCGTCTGATATTTCTTTGGCATTTGAAACAAATTGAAAACCATAATTTAGATTAAATTGTCAAAGGTAAACCGGCTTTGCAGACTTCCTCATGTTTGATCGATTGTTTTTTTAAAATGAAAAATCATACTGTCAACGAAAACATCTGTCAGACATTTGATTGGAAATGTCCTGACATTTGAAAATAATCAATAATCGCAATATTGCATTGCTTAATGTTATTTCAATATCCAATTTTATATAATTATAAGCTCATGATATCTGAAGCAATTGAAAGTTTGAAAGAAAGAAATGAAAAATGTGCTATCGATATTTCAAATCTTCCTTAAATTGCCGTCAAAATATAGAATTAGAGAACTACATGTATCTGGTTTTATACTTATTAACTTATATATAAAATTATCTAAAAAAACATACTCCTTGAAAACCTATAAAATTGTTAGGTCTAAGTTTTTTAAACAACCCACATTGGTTTGCATTTCTGGTAAGGTGCCGTAATAATCACCCCACGAAGCGACGCAGAATTAACCTTAGCTGATGCATCTCCCCATAAATATAGACGACACTTTTGCAGTATTCTATTCAAGATTCTTATTAAGAGCAATAAGCATATCATAATTCTCACGCACGATCTTGACCTCTTTATGAATGTATTAGGACGTCCATTTCAGTGCCGCACAAACATGAACAAATGTAATTTATGTTTTCATAAAACATATTCTCTACAAAATGAACTTTTACTTTGAATCCCAGGTTACATACAGGAACAAGCCAACCCTACCTAATGAAGGTAGCATAAATTTGTTGACACCACACCTTTAACGTTTTCATGACAATGACACAAATCCATAGTTCATGAAATGTGATTGACAAAAACTGCCAAATGTCAATATGAATTTACAATAGTTTGGTATTGTAATCAATTCAGATGCAAATATACAAAATTTCATTGTTATGATTTCAGATGAAACTGTAGAATAAAATGGCGTATTTCTAATTGAAATGCAGCCAGTCTAAAGAAGACAGGAATATAAAATGAAGTCTCTGTTTGTTATTGTAGAATGAAGCGATAATATAGTCATAGGCTCAGTATTTGAAAAATATGTTTGCCAACAAATGTTAACTGTTAAAGCGGGTTATGAAATGAAAGCTGATGAATGTGTATGCAATTTTGATCTATGATATACGATTTCGAGGGAAATCGTTATGTTGTAAGAGACAAATGAAAAAGGTGTTGATCCTTCAATTGCTGTATACCATGTCTATAAACAAAGATTAAAGTCTCTTCTTTAAGACTTTTGCAAAGACTTTGCTAACAGTGTAAAATAACATAAGGTGGACATATGTAAAAAGAAACACATTTCATTAAGTTTGTTTTTGGGGAACGCAATCATACCATTTTTTAAATGGAGAAAATTCTGTACATTAAATGTTGTAAGCATCATCACAATAATGTTCTGAAAAATGATTATGGATGTTTATCACTTTGACATGCTAAGTTGGTGTAGACCAATCAATCAAGAAAACTTACATGAGTTTTGAAAATTTTGTTCTCAATATTGATGTTTATGCATGCCACGTCCTCACCTTCAAAAAGATGTCAACCCGAAACAATAACTAAAATAATTATAAAACAAGATTGGTTGTACCATTAGACCATTCCAGCTGGAGACATTCTCTTTGATATTGCACAACACAGCTAAAAGTGTGTTAATGTCATGTTTGCTTTAATCGATAGGACTGAGTTCATATAGACATGTGGGCACGGCGATTCTGCGATTATATACACGGCGATTCTCAACTGTAGAGAAGACAGATGAAAGTTAAGATGAGTCAAGAATAATGCAAGTGGGCTGGATCATACTTTGTTTCGGGTTTAGTTTGGATCCAATCGTTTTGAATCAATGAATCATAAATCTCAATATATCCTTACCCTAAAAGGCATCTAAATAAGTTCAATTAATATAACATATAAACAACATACTATAATATATAGATTGGGGATGAGCCAGACAACAAAGTAATAACACGTCAACAAAACCATCGAGGAAAGTGAAACAAGACACAGCAATGGGGAATGGATTACATAGACTGGCTGTCTCCCCCACCTTCGATACAATTTATCAAAATAATACTTTATGGATATATCTGCTCAACGTATTAATTGCAATGGATTGTTCAATAAGTATCGAGCATATAAAGAAAATTAATCAGCGATTCACAGATGATGGCTTCCTTTAATATTTATACCATGAGTAATTTTGTATCAATTCAAGTTTTACATATAAAGATGTACATTCATCACTGAATTAGGAAATAAATGTGAAACATTATGGCTAGTTGTAATGTAGGTCATTGAGAATGCATTAACACATCTTAATCTTGAAGCGAAGAAGCCAAAGAAGTGAACAAATTATATGGACCATTGCAAATCTGTCATCTTGATTTGGTTATTCCTCAGGCATCGTTAGGCCTCGTTAGTTGACAATCCTTTCCCGCCTATTACATGGCAGAGCTTATTTTTAACGTTTTATCATACGAGTGAGAGTATCACTTTTAAAGTAGATCTCGTCGATCACAATTAATAGTTCATGGCCTGTTACTGTTGTAATACAATATTGATGAATCGGGAAAGCAATTGCAGTCATTCAAATACAATTTAAGCATATCACTTTCAAAACGCACCCTTGTCCTCGGTCTGCATGATGTACAGATTAACTGAGTTGATAAATTGTTTATGATACTGTGAGATCGTTTAGAAATGATAACAAACTCAAACAATTTCTCTGAGGTTCATTATGAAATTAATTTTTCAAATTATTTTTCTGCACTTACACATTACAAAAAATAAAAGTGATATTCAACAGAACTGTAAAACATATTTAGATGAAAAACGCTGAGGTATGGACTATTTATTAAACCGATTGATTTATTATTGATTATTCAATTTATGTGTAACTCTTTTATATCTAACTCTTTAACGGTGCACTTGTAATGGCTTGCTCACTTTTATGATGGACATCATCTTTTACATGTATATCTTAAATACGCATGTTCAAATAGGGGCCGTTTTTTCTTTCAGTTTGAAAGTTATGAATTGAGACCGTTTCAGATGTGAACGATTCTGAACTAGTGTTGATGTTTTTTCTGACTACTTAACAATATCAAGTATAAACTCATTTGAATAATAATAAAAATGTCTGAATTGACAGAAATATTCAATAATGTATAGCCATAAATGATTAATAATAAAAAATTTTAAAAGAAATATTTCTTCAAGTTTTACCAAATAAATAGTTGTTGATGCTAAATCTTCAAAACATCTCATTACTCAACACGATTTTGAGAAATAAGAGGATCTCGTGAAAAGGAAACAAATTTTACCAATTAAAAGAAATTTTTTTCTTACCAATAACAGGGGATCCTTAAATCCTAAAGAACGTTCCGAGTAATGTAAAATGAAATAAAATGAATGAAAATATATTCACATTGGAATGGTCGCATGAAATTCACACTTCAAATATGAAACGTCATTCAATGACTATGGATAATTGGATCGAGTGAGAGGTTATGAGAAACATTAAGTTTGTGAACTTTTAATAGCTGAAATGGAATTTAGTGACTTCATTATTAAGTGCAGGTCACATGTAAAGAATATTAAGTGTTCTATTGAATAAAAGTTCTGTCAAGAGGTCATATTTACAATTCTAATGTGAAGAACAGTTATATGGCAATCTGAAAAAAAACAAATCCTGACCGAAACAGTCGTACGAACTGTATGATCATCTAGATTTTCCTTTTTTTCCAATGGATTTTTTTATTTATTTCGTTCTGAGAAGATTTCGCCAATAATGGTATGAAATGTCTTGATATTCATGTGTGGCACATAATGTCAATTTCTCCCAACAAAATGAATATAAATCTAATAATAAATGTTTACGCATTAACTTTTATTTAGCGTTAAAAGTATTATTTTTCAGATTCAATGGTACATATAACAAGCCCTCCACAAGTTATCATAAACAATATGACGGTATATATTGGAAATTGTCAAAGTCTTAGAAAATAAAAAAATACCCAAAACACTTATTTTTGAATATGTATGATTTCATCTGCATTTCTACTGAAACGTCAATACATTTTTCCATTCTATGCACGCATTCATTTAGTTGTAATTGACATTTGGTATACGAGCATAACATGGAGAGATGATATAGTCATTACACAAGTCTATCCCATCAACAACAATTTATATAAATTTGCAGCTATTCATCTTACAAGGAGAAAAGTTATTTCCGGTGGCACCAGAGCAAGTTGATGGTAAGTTATTTCATGCAATCCCATCATTCTTGGTAACATATGGCATCGCGTTTATCATGTTCTGTTCTAATGTTAAGAGAAACTACTAAACATAAAAGGTTTAAGTCATCCAGAAGGCACTGTCTATCTTATGAGGTATATGGGGGAAAATAACAGATAATGCGCATGCGGACCTTGAATCATACCATTTTGTAGTTTGAATGTGTCAAGTAATAAGTTACCTGTAAGTGATGTAACCGTTGTTGATAACGGATTAGAAATTTTTCATCAAAAATCATTTAAGACAACAATTTTAAAGGAAAATTTACCAAAGGATGTAATAAAATAGCAGTCTTTCAAGGTATAACAATCATAAAAAATAGCACTAACTAAAAGGAGTATTTTAATTTTCTTTTCTCCAAATTGTTCATTGTTATCATGATATAATGACTGAGCTGCATAACTTCATAAATAGATAGAGCTTCATTAAGTTACAACCTCTTCTTGAAACTTTTTGCATACACATTATATTATAAATCAGTGCAAAATATTACTTTTAGAAAAAAGACAAAATTTCATTTGCAATGAGAGTAAAATAATATTATACTTGATTGATATGGTAAGATTGTTTTGTTATAAATAACTAAGAAGAGCTATATCAGAGAAATATACTAAAGAAAATAATATAATGATATTTTGAGGTATACAATAAGTAGCTGCGCATCTCTCTCTATGTTCTGTTTGTCCAAGAATTTTAAATGGCATAATAGGATTTGTTGATTAATCTTGGATAGTTTACCATTCCTTATACTTTAGGGCATTATATATCTCTACCATGTAGATTTATCTTCTTTATCATTTTAACTGATGGTAATGCCAATTCACGATCGATTATACAAAATGCGGATTGCTTGATTCAGATTTTGTTTGGTTTCTCATGGGGGACACACCTATTTCGGTCTTACAAAATCAGTGTCAACGATCGAGCATCTCTGTAACCATTTAGAAAGACGACTCAGACGTTGCCCACATCAACCAGTAACCATTCAACAGCTGGAACAGACACTACACGAAGAGTGGCAACGTATCCCGAATGATGTCATCCGACGTCTTACCTTTTCCATGAGAAGACGTATCTACACGTATGCTTGTCCTGACTGTAATTGGGTTCACACCCGATACTAACTCGACTATTTATGACAATCATACAACGTAATGTCGCCTGATCTGTCCATGTAACTTTCAAAATATACCCCCAGTGGAAACAAACAGGTATAGAGAAGCGTTGTGTAGAATAAAACACTCCAACATGACCTCGCAAAGTTGGAAAATGGTTCAATATTAATATCCGACATTTTTTTTCGAAAGTTTGAACTGTTTTCTTTAAAAAAAATTTTCTGGGGTTTGCACAGCTGTTCTTATTACAACTGAATATCTAGTGCTTTAAATATGACATAAGTTCTATTGTCCTTTTCCCTGCCATGTATCGGATATACCATATGTTAGCAATAACGACTACTTTGCTTGTTAATGCGTTAAGTGCTTATATCACCTCTAGAATTCTAATCACCAATTTCAATGGTAACATGTAATCACGTCATATTTGTCATGCGTTGGTATAAATGAGTATGAAATAATAACTCATTTAAATAAATGAAACTGAGGGATGTTCATTCACACTTTTTTATATTGATATTGACTATATACATAATTAACACTTTATGAAAGCTCTCAAAATCCAACAACAAAGTCTGACTGAACTTGAATTCTAAACTTTCAATTCCTACAAAAAGTACGTAACCCTTTTAGAGATAAGATCATAATTAATGATATAATGAAACTTTTATTATAAGTACTAAGTTTTAAAGTATTCAACTTTATTTTTGAAAAATAGAAATAACTTTGTTGATAAGTATCAGTTTTCACTGCAGATTTGGTATACATTGGTTTATCAACACAATCATACGTTTGGCTTACAGCGAAACTTACTTCAAACTTACTTAGATTATATTTATATTTATTTTATGTCATAAGTATCAAATGGTATTAACTAGAAGGGTTCGGTAAAATGTTTAAACTCCTTTTAATCATGACCTCAAAGTAGACAAGCCCTTATGACGAAATAATGCTCGTGTTTAAATTCTAGATGCCAAGATCCTTCATTAAATATGTTATCCTCAAACAATTGCAGAAAAAGTGTTATTGAATTCAGGACCGTTTACCTAAACGAAATGGTACCTTTAACACAACTCAGCACAACAGGACGGTGTATTGATGTCATGTGTGCCTTTATCGATAGGATTGAGTTTATATAGACACTTGGGCATGGTGATTCTAATGCTGACAGGCGAGAAGAAAAATGAAAGGAATTAACAGTAATTGATGTGGGTTGGATCCTTATCTATCAAGGTTGAGGTTTTGATTCAATTGATTAGAATCAAAGAATCATTAATCTCAATACATTCTTACTGAAAAAGGTATCTATCCACGTTCACGTTATAAGCCAGACTTAAATGTAATAGCATGTGCATATATTACCAATCATAGACTTATTGCTGATGTCAGTAGAGGGGGAAACTGGGAATGTTGTGTTGTAGATCTTTACAACTTTCCACTTTAAAAATATATTGCATCCTTTGTAAATGATTTGATTCATGTTAAAATTAAATGGTCTCATCTTATATAATCAGCAAAGTTAAGCCACCATTGATCTGCAAAATCCACCAAGACAATTCAAACGAGGATGGCTACCAGTAGAAGATAATGGCCTAGCATGGCTTGTGAGAAAGGAGGTTTGAAACATGTTTAGCTTCCAAACATGGGTGTGAGGAATAGAACAGTAAAAGGTGAAATCACATAAAGTCAATCGGTATGGGGGACAAAAAGGCAAGTTGGTATTGGTGTTTGGCTGGACGTTTGTCGATTTTGACATCATGTAAAAAGTTGAATTAGTCCAATGAACACAAAAAATAGAAATAAATTGACTGAAAAATTCTGTAGTAAGCTTTAATCAATTAAAATTGGTAAAATAATAATCAATTTGGACAATAGTGATATACGTCACGTACAATGAATTGACATCATTATTTGGAAGCGAAGAGCATTGCATACACTTTTGATTTGGGCTTTTATTTCAGGCCTCGTTAAGCCTCGTAAGTTGACAATGATCTCTCAACTCACACTCGGTAAAGAGTACGTATTATGTATCATTAATCGAGTCAGGTTTCTAAAGTAAATCGATCATAGTTAAAAATTCATGACCGGTTACTTTTGTAATACACTGCTCATGTATTCGGAAAGCAATTGTTATAATTCCCATCTTCACTAGAATATCACTTTCAAAAGCACTCTCACCTAATGTTAGTATCATCAGTAGATTAACTGCAGTAATAGATCATCGTTGATGCAAAAGTCACCTTTTATAGAATGCTACATTTTCTGCAGATAACGATTTATCAAAGTTCTGAGTTTCTGTTACGTTTGCATGTACCCATCAAAACAAATGGTAAACTTATCATCATACTGCAATAGCATTATTCAAGCAAGTCATGTTGTTCAGTGGAAGCTTATAAGGTTTGGAAAACATATGCATTATATCAGTTGACACATGTTCAGCTATGGTTATATATTTGACTGATAGATTTCATTCGAAATGATTCCTAAGCTTTAAAAACACACGTGTAATGACTTTACTGCGGTCTCGTGAACATGGTATTTTATTCTATCCCAATAACAATGATTAGCTAATATTAAATCAAATAAATATTCACTGTTCCTTTATAATTACCTGAATTTGGCATGCCTTTCGGAAAGATTTGCTGTCTTTAAAGTAGTATTTCAACATGAAGTAATTTCAATGCAATTGAATTGACCCGAGAGAGAAATTCAATAATTTATACCTTGATATTTGATGGATGGGTCAAATCTTAAGTGCAACAAGAAGTTAACTGTTTTATGTCACACGACTGTGTATTTAATCAAACACGGTTTATATTCACGAGTCTGCATCTGTGCATGTTTTATCTCACTTAACAAATTCAAAGACTTTTAAAATAATGTTTCTTAAGACATGAACCTGAATCAGAATAAAGACTTTATATTTAACTGTACGAGTTAACCTTGAAAACATAACAAATTCAGATCATATAACAAAAATCATATTTGTCAAATAAAGAAATATTGAAAATCATTTCAATATATGTTGTTTCACTTACATCTTTAAGTTAAACAGAATTACCTGTTTACTTCCGTAAAAATAGCAATCTTTACACAAGGTACCTCAAACTAGCTCTAGATGTTGAATTCTAAAAACATAAGAACATGTAATAAACCCGTCTTTACACGCATAAAATACCGATTATTATTTCATATGAATCTTCTCTAGTAAGTTATGTTAATACAATACTATATACTAGTATTTAAATTTTACATAAATATTGATAGTGGTTAAAAAAACATGACATATAAAACAAATAACGAGTCTTAACAAAAGTTTTTCTGAGCAATATATGATGTTGTTTTTACAATAATTTCATTTTCCATAGCACTTCAACAATACATTAAAGGCCTCATTACTGGTGAAATATACCACCGGAGTATGACATATTTTCATCTAGGCACAAGTCCAGATATCAAATTTTAAAGTCATCATGCCAGACGATTATTTTGCAGTATAATGGTACTGATACAGTATATCTTATAGTATACAGAAAACTCGATAAAATAATATAACAGGGAACATGTTTTTATAAACATATGACATTAAAAGGTATTTTTACACAAGGCTTGTAACTACGTAGTTGTAATTCTTAGAACGTAGTTATGCATATTGTTTTACATATTGTTTCATAAATGATATCTTGTACAAACATCAAATATCTCTAACGACGTTCAAACATGTACCCTTTGCAGATAAATGTAGAATTAACTCAATTAAGTGATATTTTATCCGTTCCTGTGTTAGTAACATATTTTAAATTGTATCATGTTTAACGATGAAAAGGATTAAAATTATAACTAAGGCATGGTTATATTCAATATTTTAAATATTTTCGTGACAAGGTGAAATATAGATCGTATATGAATGTATTTGTTGGGAACTTATGTTAAGTCAAAGAGATATTGTATAGATAAATAAGAAATGAATGAGATCATGCATCCGACTTAACTTAACAATTCATAGAAAAGAGATACAAAAGGAGAGCCAGCATTGAGATTGCGGATAGAGTTTCTTCAGTATAAATAGCCGTAATATTTGGTTACTGCTTTTTTTTCTTTTCATCAAAGGTACGCGAGAAAAGTAATTCAGATAATGAAAACAACGCAGTAAAATCTCACGAGTAATGATGTAATTGCGTCTTGGAAGCCACATTATCGTGTGGATTCTCACGTTAATTTCAATCGTTGCAAGTTGACAAAGAAAAGGGTGATACGGACTTTCACTTGCTAGTAAAACAATTTTATTTCTACTGAATTATATTTTAAACTCTACAGAAAATATCCATTGTCAATGCATCCTGTCTTAGCGTCTATGACAAAAAATTGTAAAACATTTTTTTAATGAAGTGATCTCTTAGCACATAATCTGTAAACGTTATTCGTCTTTGACCTAATTTATTTACCGTAAACGTTACTCTATCTACTTTGCATATGCATTTTGCATTGCGTTCTCGACACATATGATAAAGATAAATTCTATTTTATTCACATGTGACATCGATCACAAACTTTATGACGGATTTTCGGCAGGGACAGGTGTAACCATAACAATCTAATGGTTATGTGAGATGCAGTCACGATGTGAACAATTAAATTGTAGCATTCAGGATTAACATACAGAGACCACATCTTGAATCATCCCATACCTAAAACATATTAATCGACTGATTAGTCTTTAAATAGATCAATTATCGGTTCATCGATACAGAATTTACACACATTTGAACTATTGACATTATTATCTCCTATCTCCTTACATTATGTTATTCAAAACAGCAGTTTCGTTGAAGTTGACACATAAAACTTTACTGTACATATTTTTTTACGATTTTAACAAAACACATTAGAAATTGCATTTCAGAATCGACTCCAAAAGACAAATGGGCATGAATGTAAGATGTGATGCTATCAAAGGATGTAAAAACAGGAAACAAGAGTAATCGATGTTGTTGACATATATCTCATTCATTGCCATTTATCATTCAAGTGTAATTGATTTTTGTTATCGACATATATTCTATCATATAATATATATAGGTGATTAAGCTTGGACTACTAGACACATAAGAGCAGTCACTCGTTAAATATAAACAAAAATGAGAAGTGAAACCATTCACCGGCACTACGATTGTGGAAAGCCTTGTCACGGAATTAAAAGCCTTGTTGATTAGTGTTATCATATTAATGTGTACAAATTCTATCAAAACACATGTTCAATTTTTGCAGTGTCGTACAATTAGTTAGAATACAGCGCCCATTCCAATGTTATTCCCCTCGAAACAAAATGGCGGACCAGACGCCAATATGTCAGACTGAACCAATTAAAACATACTGTAAACAATCTGTTGTCGAATTAATTTTTTAGATAAAAGTTTTACAGAACTTTTGTAAGAAAATAATTGTTTGTTTGCAAAAAGATGACCTCTCTTAAGTAGGATTGGCGTATAACTTGACATCATTTTAATTGATATACATGTATAGATAAGGTTGATGATAAGAAATTAACTGTTATTGCCTTTTCTAATTAGTCTTTGAGCTAAATGTTGATATTTGTTAATGTAAGTGAAACTGGCTTGCACCACATGTGTCGCATTAGTGTCGCAGTTCGATCAGGACGCACCAGCAATATGTAATGGCATAGATTCATTTTTTTCATACTTTCGTTCTACTCATTGTCTACCTAAAGTGCCTAGAGCACATCTGGCATCCTGTTGATGGTAGATTTGTTCAATGCTCAATCATGATTCAGACTTCACTTGTATCATTGCATGTACAGTGAGGGGAGCAACTACTTAAGGGCATGGGCAAATGAAATCTATACTCGTAGTAATTAATTCAGAAATTGGTAAAACAGGAAGCATGTGCACACATAATACATTTTCAAATGTTTTAAGTAAATAATCAATAATCGCTCGCATTGAAATTAGACATATCACTGTTATAGAATTGAATATAAACAGCTTTTGATAATAAGTAGATATTATGATATACGAGTGGTGTCTCTTAATTAGTCTATGGTCTCACTGTCCTCTATTTGAATAGTTAAATTACGTTTGAAGGTCTCATTAGATACTTCGCAGCTCATTCAGCTCAAAGCAACCCTAAATCATTTCAACCTACCCATTTGTTTGAAAACTATTTTTCACTTTTTACATACGTTTGATCAGACTTTGCAGATAATGTTGCTATTGTTATTCAATTGTTCACAGGACATATACCATAAAAGAAAACATGACATGTGGATAACGTCAGAAGGCAGGACAGTGTCGTTAGTTGATTGAAAATCTTACAACCTTTATAGTTTGTTGAACAAATTCTAGACCTTTGAATCAAA
Organism: Phorcus lineatus; assembly: GCA_921293015.1. NCBI lineage: Eukaryota > Metazoa > Mollusca > Gastropoda > Trochida > Trochidae > Phorcus > Phorcus lineatus. Next base: position 76,512,747 of record OV121081.1, on the reverse strand, counting down.
CCAATCCCTCTGATGAACAAGCGTTAACACAGGTTTATTTTGAAAAGCGGTTATGTAACAGAATATAGTTAATGGTCCAGTGTTTTGAGGTTTGTTTAGTTGCAAGATTAACTTTAAAAACTTATACCCTGTTTTTCAAAAGTAACATACACGTTTCTTTTGCTGATTTGGTTATATAGAATCCATACATACATACATCCATGATTATATTGATTTCTTCAAAGTATTTAAGTATGATTATTATCGAGTGGTATGTGTAAAAAATTCTCATATAATAATCAACATGATTAAGTATACGACCAGGATGCCAGATGTGACATAAGCACTTAACACGAACATTGAGTGTCACGAAGTTCTAATACTTTCACACTGACAAATTTCCGGTGGATCATAACAATATCATTACATCTGTGACACATATGGTGCCAGACTAACTCACCGATAGTGACAGTCTCCTCATATTTTGTTCCAGAACAGAATGATAATGACATCCACACAACAACATTAACTGGTAACCGTCAACCGAAATTACATTTTGTCCAAACTGACTACATACTAGTAAAAACATAATGACAAATTTGAGCGATGTCACATCATCTAAACTAACAATTACCATTACAAATTGATAATAAAAGTTGCTAGACTACTCACATACCTTCATGCTTTGGAACTCGTCTTGATAAACACAAGTATTGAAGTATAAGAAACGCCATCTTACAAAGTGATTCTATTTATGTTTTATAGAAATGCAAAGATAATATTGTGATGACTTGCCAAGTTTTTCAAAAATCCAGACCTTAAATCAGAGTTTCAGATCTCGAAATCAATATTTTCTCAAATGGTTTCCTTATGCAAACGGTGCAGATTAATGTTTGAACATTACTTTCCATAATTATTAAATTAAAAAACCGATCATGCATCTCGTTTATTTCTTATGACGTTTTAATGTCGCTGAACTTAATCGTCAGTGTGTCCGCGTAAGGTTCAGTTAATAACAGTGTTACAAATCTAAGGTAGTTAATTTGTCTACTGATTTCAAGTCTGAAATAATAAGAAAAGTGAAACCCCTCACAGGGACTAGGATCCATGACACAAGATTGAACTCACTATTGCTAACACTGAGATAGGATGATTTGGACAGGCTAATTACGCCACCAGATGTTAGTGAAATTCGTTATTGACCGAGAGTCCCATTGCAATTAAATCATATTGATTCACGTTTGTTTGTTTGCTATTGGCTTTTGTTTTTAATCAGTAACTATGTCGTATACAACGCCCTAGTTTAGTCACAAGCGACCAGTAAGAAGACCCGGTAATCTCAGACCGTTGGAGATCAGTTAACCAAGTACCGTTCTTTGTGTAGATATCTTTTTAATTCGTCTTGTAATTGTGAAACAAAATCATGAGATGTATTGTCAAACGTGACATATATGTGTTGTATTGTTTTCTCACACTCTAATGTTATTTGTTACATCAATTTAGTTATTTTCTTTATTGACCAAATTTGTCCCACTGCAATTAAGTCTCATTGATTCCTGTCTGTCTTATTTGCTCGTGGTATTTAATCAGGGACTGTGTCTTATAAAACTACCAGACTACAACAGCAATAACCTGTAAGAAGACCAAGAACTCGCGGACCTTAGATTGTGCTGATGAAATCGGGTAATGGTTTAGTGAAAATATTTTTTTATACGTGATATTGACTGGTCATGGTTAACAAAATATTCTGTAATATCTTTCAAACCATTGACAGGGTAGGAATGTCTTAGAGAAATTTAATACATATAAAGAAGTCTGGCTTAATGGTATATCAATGGAATTTCAACTAACGTTCCTTTCTTTAAGTAGATCAATGTTGGTGTATCATATTTTAAAACCCTAGTGCCATAAGTAACGTTAATTGAATTGCTGCAATGGTGAGATGGTTGAACGGGCATTTCATAAACGCAACGTCAGCAAAACTGACAAGCTAAAACAATCCTATTTATGGTGGTAATTATCATACTTATCTTATCTAATAAGGTCACCTTGTTTGACATACTCATAAAATTAATATCGAATGAATATCAGTGTGACAGATGTCTGTACTCTTGTAGCGATCGAATGCATTGGTTCACTTGAACTAAATGTATTTCTATTTACATCTTACCACCCTAGATATTCATTTAGGGTAAAGTCATGAAATTCCCTTGAAATCAGTCCTCTTATGTTAATATCCCTGTACGGTAACACTGTGCACATATACAGAATACTTCAAATTCATTTGCTTGTCAAACATGAAATCAATTGTTAATGTATTAGTAGTCATTTGCCTAACTTTTAACAGGTTTCTTGAGGATTACCTTGACATTAAGGACAAAACGATCACGCGTTATCAAATTATGTAACATTTCAAAGTTTCTATTCTTGACAGACACTGACAGTTGTAATCAGATTTGCCAGTTGCGATGAATAATGTATCAGTCGTATGATATCCTAACTTGTATCTGTACTTTATCTTACACTTTGACATATCTTCAGGGAAAGATAGACCTCTTTATTGCATTAATAATAGACTACAAACCGATGTCATGTTTCATGTTGCCTGTCAAATTATCAAAATCTGTGTAAATTAACTCTTTATGATGATCCCTGGGTGATCCACAATGTTTTAAAATTCTCAATATAAAAGTTTGTTATGTTCTATTAATTGTGCATTTTCCATGAAGCTAGTAACATGTATAATGTCTGTCAGTTTGTACTTATAATTATGTATTGAGTGGTTTACAATTTACGATCGATTGCGTTTAATACATCATTGCATACACATACCAATTTAGTCGAAATGATTCAATATAGTCAGTGTTTATTATTTTTCAGCATAATATTTAATGTGATAGCCTAAGATCCACCATAATGTGATCTCTGAACTACGAAGTACGTAGCAATGTTATTAGAGGAATACGAAAACATGATACTGTTAGTAAGGAGGTATGGGTATAAAAAATGCAGATGATATAACGTAATGACCCGAAAACAACCAGTGAAGGAGAGACGGTCAACAGACATTTATAGAAATAACTTTTTTCCTTCTCCTGCCTCTGTGGGATTTTGTTAACTGTTCAAAATGTAGAAATCTTTGTGTCCCGTCTATTCTTTGACAGAGTCTTTTGTTGGTATTTTTGGTCACTATTATAGATGCCTGAATTATTTTGCAGTTAAAGTGATAGGCAGGGACCACTGGTTTGTCTTTTACAATGTAAACCTGCAAAGGTGTTTGCTTTATGTTTCATCGAAGCTTTTTCAATGATTCCATGTATCCATATATTCCGAAATCTATATATTCTCCATGCACAAAAGCCATGTATTAGTTGCTTGATAACGGTTTAAGTATCTGCACCGAAACGTCACCTATCTCGCATTAAATGAGTTGACTATCCAAAAATGTTTTTCTCCTTCATTCCAAAAAGATGTTACAGATTTTCAGATGCTTCAACATTTTTGTGCTTATTCACGTTTACGAATTATTAAAACTGTAGAAATGTATTAATTTCTAAATACATTTCTGTTGGTTTCGCAATTTAATTCTAAACAAGGCGTTTACCCGTCTTTTTACCTTGAGACACATTCATCAATTGGACGCATTGCCAAACTATATGCTGTAATTAACAGATGAGTTACAATGGCACGTTTCTGTTCACAAATGTGTTCTGAGTATCAATGTAGCGTTGCTTTGTGAACATTTCTGTTTTCAGTCTTTCAGAGGAAAGAGACTTATTTCAGACATAAATAATTTATGAGTAAATGTGCTCTCAGCTATCTATAACTGTTCCATCCAATAATTGTTTATTATTTTCTTAAAGCTGAAATAATTTGCCTACGTTCAAAACTTCTACTTTTCGTAAACAAAGGAACTAATTTTGAGAAAAAAAATTAAAAAAAGAATGACTGAAGATCATATATAAATCTGACATTGTTTTCATTAAAACTCAAATAGATTTTTCCTATCTCCGACATTTTCAGTTGTTTCAGCCTTTACACTGATTGTATATTTAGGGTGTAAGCAGTTTTACTACCTGTAACTTGGACATTTCTGTGGCAAATAATACTTTATCCAAAAATGCTTATTAGACTCTCTAGAAATAATGCACATTGAACAACATCGCTGGTTAGGGTGAATGAATATCGTTAGGAGTACCAGTGGAAATAAGCGAAACCGTCAGTGTGACTTGATGAAAGTAAATTAGACAGTAATGTCATTAATCTGACACGAATGACCAGTAATTGTGTTCTATTGAATAGTAAATTGCCCAATGCGTCCGAATTCAAAAGGTGAGGGATTTAATGAAATATCCAGATATCAGGGAAACATCTATCTTAATATATCTCCTCTGTGCAGATTATCTGTCCACGGTCTGACACATCATCGATTTCTCTTGTTCGCGCTAGTTGATTATCTTCATCACAATGTCCATTTTCACTCACATATTGTGTCACCACATTTTACAAATGAAACCGACATAACAGCTATCTTTTTCTGAAAAAAGTATGCGTTCCAAACCATAAGATACCTCTGTATAAGATGTACATGTATCATTTGGGAACAACATTAGACGTAGGTATAACTGTTGCATCTTAATATAGAATCATCGGCAAAGGAAAATGTTTACAAATTGAAATGGCACTTATGAACAAAAAAATGGCTATAACTTAGAAATATATAAATAAAATATTAAATTAAATAGAAGTTAGTGTGATAAAGCAAGCAATCTCGAGAACAATAAAAACATTATGGTAGACAAAAAAAAATATTTTTGCGCTCCAGAAGGTCAATGTTGGCTTGGGTCAAAAAATTTGTTTTTTGTTACGCTTTTCCTCGAGAGTTTTTTAATGCGGTAATTATTCTACATATAAGTCATTATGCGCTACTCATTAGAATAACACCATCTTAGTGATAATGAGAGAGGTCTCCTGAATCAGTTTGTGATTGCTTCAGTATTCCTGTTAAACCTGCATCGACACTGGTATGGTTGATCTTTTAACAGTTTTTTTGACATATTAAAATGTTGTTCAATCATTGACAAGTTTTAAGAGCTTTACAATCACTGTAAACCTTAAACGGTTTTATTTGCTCCTATCATGTAATAATTACTTCTTTTGCCGATAAATCTTAATCGATATATCCTTCGGATATAGTATTGTTAATGATGAAAAATGTTCTAAATGAAGTTCACCGGGTGTCCTTAGACACTATTTAAGTACAGGAATTATACGATATACTGCATCTAAGGAAATAAAAACCAAGTGTAGCAGGTAACATATTGCTATCTTAATTACGACGTAAAGAAAGGCCAGTTCTTTGGCATGTCTTTCCAAGTACAAAAACCCTTAAGGGAGTATTTTGAAGGGTACCAGTAGCCAAAATCAGTGCGCGTTCTACTCATCGATTAAGCAATAGAAATTCTCACTACTTGACATTTTCGTTATCTGGTTCATTTGTTACGAAAAAGGGAAATTGAAGGCAAGATGTATCAGTTACGAGCATACATGTGCCAACTACGTACCTTATCAGTGCAAAGTGAGGTGATGACCTAAATATTATTCACTATTCACTATCAAAATCCAAGTGAACTTTCGTTTGTAATGTCTCACTAAAAAGCAGTATGGCCGAACGTCCAAAAGTCAACTCAACACGTGAATAAAGTCCGTTATGCTACTGTAATTGTGATGCACTGGTATTATGACATATTTTTGGGCGTAACGAATGACACCTGTTAGCCTTGTTTATCATGAACAAATGTGACATAACATTTTGTCAAAGGCACATTATGCTTTAAAGAGGGTCTGCAACTCTTAATTTTTAACTTCCAGAGTTTAATTAGCGAGGCCCCGCGAGAGTCGTTAATCGCAATCAGCGCCCTCTACTCAGCGGTGTTTTACTGCGCAGCACCCTACTCGCGCGAATTACCCAATGGGATACGTGTGTGAGAATGTCGTTGTAAACAAATCGTTCTACAACTGAACTGCCATATGAGGTATGAGATATGAGATAAAAATTATAAATCTTTATAAAGTGAATTGTTTTTAGTTTTTTTTAGATTTCCCTCACCTTTTACAAAATTAGATAACAAATTCTGGTACTCTGGTATTGTGCAGTTTTTTTACATTTTACTTGTAAGCTTGGATACTACAAACTTCACAATATTTATTTCGATATTTTTTAAAGTTGGGTTCTGACTTGTGTGGATATTTTTTTTATTTTCGTCACTTTTACTCAATTCATATGACAAAAGAAATTTCACTAACTATTTGAAATTTCTTACATATGGCAGATATGGGTTTTAGGTTTTTTTTATATTTGGCAGTAAATTGAACCTTGATTTACCAACTGTAAAATCAATGCACTTTTAATATTGATACAATTCTCATATATAATTATCAAACTATTTACAAGCATAATTAAACACCAAGTTGACATTTAACAAAGACACTTGATAATAATTTGAAAATATCACTGATGATTGTAAAAATTGAATATATGAAGTATATACTGGTCACTAGTTATAAAGTTTAACTAAAAGGGTTACCTTGATGATAGGGTGTTTTAACTGTTATACTGTTGATACAATCGAAAAATGGATTAAATTTTTTCATTATTTTTTAGTCATCGACAAGGGGTTTACTTCGTACATCATGCGTCCCGATAGTTCCGATATGGGATTTCTGATTACGAATGGATAAGAATAAGAATGACTTGAAAAAGGATGTATACAAACCTGGCAGTGATTGTTAACGTAAAAAGATTTACCAGTCTTACAGAGAACAAATCCAACAATCTGAGCCATAATTAATGATAGATTCACTTTAATAAATAACAATAAAAATTATCTCGTCCTAATCCCGGATCGACAAATAGTTACTTTGTTTTGATTCCCTCCCCCCCCCCCCCCCCCCAATTCTCAGTAAATGATCACATGCTTTTGATATTTAAAAGATAGTGAAAAATATAATATATAGTTGGATTCATCTTGAACATAATCAAAACCGCATAATTTACATTTTGTTATAGATATGTCTTATTCCACGTAGTTTCTCAGACATTATACAATGCATGAACGGTAAAGCTTAAATCAATAATGAAGTTATCTAATTAATCAGCCAGCCAGCCAGGCATAGAGCAATAAAGCACAACTGTCCTCGGAACAGGAAATGATAATAAGGATATTATGTAAGAGATCGATCACATACGTTGTTTATAACACTTCAAGGAAGTTATATAGTACTTGGAAAGTCTAGTCTGAACAGTCAGTTCACGAGCTGGAATAAACATTGTCAATTCGCTTCCTCTCTAATTCTGCTTTATTTGTATATGATTGTTTGTGGGCGTAAGGCACCTTACTGAAATAATAGAATTGAAATATTTATTCATTACTAGTGAGACAATTTTAAAGTGACACAGAGTATGTTTCAAAATTGTTTATGTCGCTTAATTAGTAACCAATATACCATGTGTCCTGCGTAAAGTTCAAGTCATGTCGAAATAATTGCATTTTCATCACTTACATTCCAAAATTATGATATTTACTTAATTTCAATAATTATTGACAAAAGGCAATATACGGCTGTACGGCAAGGACATGGTCCCCTTTTAGTCGACCGATTGCAGGTGTTCTTACAGCGGCATGTGATAGTAGAAAAGCTAGCCATTTTGGACTGCAGGCATCGTGTCACACGACATTGTTTATAAACAGAGGAACGAAAATAAATCAGCCAATCAACGATCGCAGGTCATAAAGGGGATTCCCGCACCTCGCTTGGCCGGCGCCCAGTCCGTGTCATGTGACCTCTTTCCCGGCTATGGGTATTACGTAACTGCTGGTCAATTAGGTCTGAAAGGCTAGGGTTGTTGTTCCCCTTTAAACACACGCCTATTGTCACAGCTATGAAGGCTCAGTAGTTGTAAAGGAGAAGTGGAACATGGGAAATATCGACAGTCAGATTATACTTTCTTTCACATATGAAAGAGATTTTACTTACATCATTTGAATTAAAGTTATCAATTCATAACATTACAGTGTTTTATCCCTAAAACCAAAACATAGCTGGGACGTATCGCAGTCGGTAGAGCGTCTTCTCTTCATTCGAGATGCCAAGGATAGGTTCATTGTTACAAGGACAATAAAAGGACAATAAGTTATAATTATTAACAGCTGTCCTGGATTCCTAGTTAACTCGTCTTACGTTTCCAAAATCTTCGATGTCCACTTAAATATCTTATGAAATTCAACAACTCTCATAGTTAATTAGTTTCGTAAAACCAATGGAAACTAACTAAACAGCCAGCCATATTAACATGATACAGTTTTATTATGACAATGCTAATCAAACTGCTGTATGAAATCTAATTGGTCTTTTTATTAAAATTGGGTAAAATGTTAAAGGGATAATACATTTGCCCAAGTAAAATCTGACAGATTGCCAAAGGTGCATTTTCTTTTCATTTCATTACCAGTGGCCGCAATCTTTGTATGAAATAAAATATATAAGAGATACAAATTAATGTATGTTTAATTGTTTTTATTTGATTTATGTCATCCAAGACATTTCCATATACATTTTGAGGGCATCTTTAGAAGAAGCTCCCTTTCGGACTTCAAATTTGTTTGTCCCAAATCTAACTTGATTAATGTTTTCATGTTTTATGACATTCTGTTTGTCGGAGTCGTTGTGATAAATTTCTTAACTATGATTTGTCTCAGACACATGTCTGTTGGTCTCTTATACTACAGCCAATTCAAATTACGGATTCTAAGAGTTATATTTATTTTTAAACATAATAAATTCGGGGAAGTTTACCTTTGCTCAAATCCAAATATCCAATGCTTCTCCCCCCTTCCCGCTGCCTGTTAAAACAGGCGGAGAAAAGAAGAACTAAAACACAGTTACCGTACGATTTTTGAACAATTACAATTATTCAGCTCAACTAATTCTTTCATCAAAATGTTAACATTATTTTTTTTTAAATATGATAAACTCTTTTTATTCTTATTGTTAAAATAGACAATTCTAAAAATTTAAGCGACAAATTATATCATTCAATGAATTCAATAATTAATAAAATTACACATATTTGATTAGTCATTTATAACGAATAGATGGACGAATCTGACGTCTCATATAAGGCAAAGAGTTAACCCTTTTAACTAACTAATAGGTCAATCATTCATTGGATCATCGATCTTGTAAGAAACCGCGTCAAAGTTGAGTACGTATATAGGACACCGGTTAACTGAACTATGTACAGCACTGCAGACATGAAAGGAAGGAGTAAAGCAGAAGTGTCGTAACCATAATTCAATGAATTCTCATTCACTGACAAACAGATTTAATAACCATGACAGGGTCTATATCAAAGACCGAACAACTTTAAAGAAAGACTTGGAGACGTATGTCTGTGAAAACAATCCTAGTTTGCAAAGGGCAAGACATAAACAATCAGGCACTGCCTCCATAATTCTGATTTTTATCAAAGACGCCACAAATCTCCTGCTGTCACGGGGATTGACAATTGATCAAAGTTGGCATATCATATACGATGAAAGAAGATTCTCTCATTTTCTAACGTTTTGATGCAGCTGCATAATTGACCGTTTACTGAAATGAGGAATGAGCTGTATTGTAAAAGGATATTAGGAACAAATGATTGCATTTTTATAGAATGTTCTGTTTTTGACACGTTTCCAGTCTTAGTTATGGAAAATGAAACAATGCGTCAAATAACTTCTGTGTTTGAACTACCTTTGGAAATAAATCTGTTTAACCTGTGAGGCTGTGAGACAAAGTCGATGTCAAGTGCCATCACAAGAAGCAAAAACATTTGAAAATGGACGAATTTCAGTTACTTTAAGGTCATAATAATATATTCTTTAACAATTTTTCGTCACGCTACTACCACAATTCAAGTACCGTTTCTTATCAACCTTAACGTTGTCAGTACCTGCGAAGTTAATAAATCTCACTTCCTACAACGAAAAAGCGAGATCATCATTACGGGTTCATGGTCGCCCTCAAATGACAAGCCTTAAGTAGTAACTAAAGATATTTAAAAGAATAAGTGGATTTTATCTGAAATAATTGTCATTCACGTTGATTCATCAGCACATGAAATTATTCTACATGTTGTACACCACACGTTAATCCCATGAGAACAATTAAGTGAGCGTTTTATATTCTCTGTTTTAAAAAATCATATACACCAATTAAGACATCCATATTCCTTGAAATATTGATATATTGAATATTGGTATTAGGCGGTAATTACTAGAAAATAAACAAGTTGAATGTTTGAGCAATAGGTTCAGGGGCAGGTTGTTAAGATGAATTGATCAAATTATCAATACCTACAAAATCATATATTCTGTCTCCATTGCATATATGTTTTAGTGTTTTGACACTCTTTTTAAAGGAAACTTGCACTCAAATTACCAGCTCTCGAGTTTTTATATAGAATAAAAACCCAATGAAATGGATTTTGAGATTAGTCTGCGCATAGCCCATGCTCAGGTACTTGAATTTGACATTTCGAACGAAACCTTCCATTATAATTGGCTGTGAAGAAGAACGTGTAAGCTATGAGCTGGAATCACAAGTTAATTTCCGCCAGGCAAGAGTAGAGAGTGCTGTAACTTACCTTTTTAGAGGCTCGTAGTCACAATCGACGGAGCATTTTCACTGGTCTGTTCTAATCAAGGACGGATAATTTCAGTTCAGAATTTTCCTGATTAAAGGTCTTAAGAGAGGTTAAAGTGAGGAAGATATCGGCCTTGGTAACTGAAGAGCTCTGCAATGTAGCCATGCCGTAGCTTCTGTACAACTCTGTTCGTTGTCGGGGTCACCACCTAACAGTCATTTGACCAGGAAGTACTTACTAATGCTGAAAAGTATTCTTGGTTCAAAATAGTGATAGACTAAGTTAAAGCCACGATTTGGATTTCGGAATGAGATTTCTGTTTATACACACTCATAACGAAGATTGAAAACCATCAATTGTCGTTAGATTAACGTTGTGAAGATGAATAAATGAGATATTTTCAGTTTCAAAGAATGTTATGACAATGTAAGCCACAAACGCACTCACCTGACATTTTGCCTTATGGTCAGCCAGCATTACTCATCCATTAGAAAACACATCTGTCATGATTAGTACGTATCGTGTCTCTCTCTCCTGTCGTGTACCATCCTAAATAAATATGTTCGTCATACTTTCAATTAGTTGGTTTGTACGCACATGAATCATATCGCACTTTTACTCTTATAAATAGGAATAAGTGGGGGAGAAAAATAACAAATGAAGACATATTTCGTAGTAAAATTAGATCTGTCGCATTATTTTTCTAATACTAGAATGGACAGTGCTGAAAGGTTAAACATCGCCTAAACAAAATTTGCAATAGGCTTAAGCCAGAAAGATGGCGAACAGATAGACAAAGGATTGTTAAATTCTTATGCGTTTATTTCATCAAATGTTAAGTATGCTATTTCATCATTATCTCATTTTATTTGTAACATCAATACGATTTTTGCAAGGGGAAATGCCAAATATAACAACGGTGTAGAACGGGCCGGAAAAAAACCAAGCTGCATGGGCAAGATGGATCGTAGCAAATAGCAACATTGGATATTCTCGGATTTAGGCATTGAGAGATTTAAGGTTAAGGTTAAAGCTACAGTAATAGAATAGTCCGGATATTTTTCTTGTTAGAAACTAAACTAAAAGTTTGATATTGTCGTAACATTAATCCACAGTTTTTATGCGATATCGGCCGTAACGTGTGTAGTTTATCAACATGAAATAAATTCGAATTTTGAGTTTGAATTTAGGTAACAATAAAATTTTGTAAAGACCTGGCATTATTCAATGGCAATACATGTAAATTGCTTGGTATAGAGAACAAATGATTGAAAAACCTCAATGTCCAGTCTAGATTGCAGAAGAAAACATGTTGTAAGATTATGTATGAGACTTTGACAGTATTAGTTGAATAATAATGTTAATAGACCTAAAAAAAACGGGTGGGTAATTTAAGCAGGATATTTCCAAATAAAATTTTAGGCGTGATTTAGTGTAATCCTGGTTGGACGAGTATGCTCTAATTTATAGATCATGACGTAGTCATCGTGCTGACAGGATAATCTTCCATAGTTCTACCAGTCGCCAGTCTTTATAGAATTGGCCATTGATCGGAAACTGCATTTCAATAACACGGAGATGTTTGTGCCATGTTGACGTAATTGATTTATTTCTTTACTTTATTTTCTCACGGTTATATACAATCCTAATGAACATTTCCATACAATGTAAATATACAATAAAACGGCACAATTTAAGTTTTGCTTTTGCCAATTACTACATGCTTAATTTGCATGCATGGTTTGATTCTATAATCTGAACATCTGAGTTGAATAATGATGACATTTAACTTAATTTGTTTTATTATATGGTTCTGAATTGTATTATCATAATACCATACCATTAATTTATAACTAAGACTTATAAGTATAGGTTTTTAAACATATACTATTACTTTTATGTCGATTTCCCAATATGAATTAAGATTTCCCAACATAAATTCGCATATGCTTTAAAAAGTTTCCATTGATATTTTCATTAGCCATTGAGTGGAATTTATATTCTTGCTTCTGACAATCTTTTGATAGCTAATCGCATAGCTTAAATGGTCCACGTAGGAACATAAACATTTCATCATTAGCCTGAATAATACTGTGTCTTGATCTGGAAAACCTAACATCCGATGGCTCCAGTTTCAAGATGATCCTTCATTCTGAAGACAACCTGACTGGGATAAGACAGCGGTGTGATCCAATTAGCAGAAAAAATAGCCTCAAAGAAAACGTGTAATTCATTGATTTCACATAAAGCAACAAGACCAGAAGCCTTTATCAAGTCAATAGTTGTGTAACATGGCATTGTTCAGATTCTCAATGTAATCTTGCTTGAAGAATATATAACAAACGTCTATGATCTTGACGTACCAGAAAGCAAATTGTAAGGATACCTATGAAATGAAAGAGTAAAGTAATCTGTTAGACATTTCACTGACAGCAGTTACTAAACATACACTTTACAATATTAAAATCTGAGTGACACATCGTCTCTTTGTCTGAACTACTCAGCTGTGTTCAAGCTTCATCGACTGGCATTGATCTAATCCACATTTACTCGCGCTGTTTAAAGTCACTTTATTAGCCAAATATAAATGTGCATTGCATTGATTTCTCTACAAGAACAATGTTGTGCGCCAATGATATTGATTCCTGATATCAATTCCTCACATAATGACATGTATTCCAATTTACATTAAAGTGTCTGCATTTACATGAGGTATTAAACATTTCAATATGGATGTATATTTTGGGGAGGTTCAGAGGCTAATCATATACTCTTTAAGAATGAAATTCTTGAGCATATGTTTCTGAGATTAAATATTTATTAGAATGAAGATAAAACAGTATGAAAATAAATATCACAAAACTTAGTGTCGAATTTCAAATGACAGGCAGATTATGACGTAACACAATAAGAAAGACAAGCTTTGATGGAGTAATCATATAATCGCAAACGTCGTTAGTTCTACAATAAAGAAGTTGTTATTATATATATTGTTTAATCTTTGTTTTAAACTTCCTTTTCATTGCACCTAGACGATTAATATAATGCATGAAATGTTTATTATCATTATTTACACTTATTCTTCATAAAGTTCCCGTATGATCATCCAGGTTATAAGCGCAGTGCTTTTTACCAGATCTGAAGAGTTATGTTTTACTGTCCTTACTTTGATAAGTGAAACGATTTGGTACTCAACTAGATTATTGGTTGTCAAAATTCCTTCAGAGAAATCAAACTACCTAGGAATACATAAAATATGATGTCATTATTGGTATAAATTTCGCAACATAACGTCAAACAAATTACATGTTCTCTTTGGCCAATTCTAGTTTGTAAATTGTCTTTGATGCCTTGTGATCTGTTCCGCAACACCAAACGCTGTTTGACTCCCGAGTCAATTGAATAGTGTGTTGTATGGATATGTATATGTATGTATAAGTTGAAGTCGTAATAAAGTGGTTTCTAAACATGAACTTGATCTGCAAAATATTATTTGTCTCTGTTCAAGTGTTGAAAGCACATGAATACACAACGATGGGTCCCCTTTGCATTGCAATTATTGGCAAATAACTCCACCAATTTCCCACATCAGTGCAATCGTTATATATTTCTCATTGAAATTGTTTAGTGGACCATGTCGTCTTGGGGAGTAATGTATCATATTTATAATCAATTGATGGATGACAGCATATACATTTATTAAATGTCATTGGAACACCAAAACACATGTTGAATACAATATCTCATGAATGACATTTTATACCTTGTAGAGTTAAAGAGTTAAAGAGTTATTGCAATGAGTGCGACATTTCAGTGGGAATGCTAACAACGTTATCAAGCAAGTGGTGTTATCTGCAATACATTAAGTACATTCAGCATGTGTCCACATCGCACTTGTTTTTTTTAAATTGCCCTTTACCAGTGAAAGAGTGTATGTTTAAATTTGATTTAATTTGATTGATGTTCATTTCAATGTGTTTCTATCAAGTCAACATAATCTTTTTTTGTGAACGATTAAAATATATCATTATATATGCAAGCTCTCTAACTAGATGGCCATTTGTTTCATCAGCAATACTACGCATAGATTGTAAGACATTTCAATATTTGTGAAAACAATATGCAAGCAGTCACTTGAAGTTGGAAATGACTGTAATATTTTATTGTTTCATAAGGCTGTTAACAAGAGGGTATTGTGAAGTAATGTTTTGCTCAGTTAATAATATCTAATATTACACTAAATTAATGAACAAATTTCAGAGCGAAATGCCCTAGGACTCATAAGTATTAACAAACGAGTTTAGACTAATTACAATGAGAAACAAAGACTCTGTACTGTTTAATCTGCCGTCATAAATCTTCTAGGCATGAATGCATTGTTAACATTGAATAAAACCCTTTCAAAAATACAAAATAGTAAAAATTGAAATGTAAGTGTAAAGCTGAGGCGAACTAATGAAAATAATGAATACAGTAAATGATACCTTTTCAACTAAAAACTCAATATTTCAGCAGAAATGCAGGCATTAATTTTATGTTAAATAAGAATTTATAAAATAGAAATTATTGTTTCGACTATGTAGGTTGTTGTACATTATAGTGCTTGTGGATGTAAGTTTTTATTGACGTCAGTAGATTTCACAATAAAATATCTTACAATATAAAATACTCGTTTTTCATTTGCTTATTGCTGGTAGTATTTATCTCAAGAAATTGTGACTATCACCTTTCATGGTGTAGACATTTATGCCTTACCCGACATGTCTGTGTGAATCCTTATCCTGAATTTGGAACACAAATTGAATAAGAGATCGTCAATTCGATACTGTTATAATTTTGCACTGAACAATGTGAGATGTTTCCGTCAAAGGGAGGGTGTTATCGGTATGAACAGCATGCATTCGTGCAACCTAGATTATGTATAAATCTCTGACCAATTAATTCTTGTGTGACGTTGTAAGTATTTGGTATATGCCATTGCTTCCTACCATGCAAAAGTCGATTAATACATTCTAATTGCATGTCGATTAACTGATGAATTATTTAATGACCATGAAGTCCATTTCAGAACCGAAACATCTTTGATACTGCCATCTTCTTTACCATTTCATTTTCTTTCAATTAAGAGAGAGAGAGAGAGAGAGAGAGAGAGAGAGAGAGAGAGAGAGAGAGAGAGAGAGAGAGAGAGAGAGAGAGAGAGAGAGAGAGAGAGAGAGAGAGAGAGAGAGAGAGAGAGAGAGAGAGAGAGAGAGAGAGAGAGAGAGAGAGAGAGAGAGAGAGAGAGAGAAAAGTGTAAGAAATAAACTTAAATTATATGTTCCTTATACAAATATTTTTCTATTTTGGAAAACATCGAACTACATGTAAATGTAGAAAACGTATAGTTTTGAGTTTGCCATATCTGATATGATTTATTTTTTTACAGTCATGTCAGTCAATAATTCCATGTATAGATTGATGAACAATATCGCATTCTATGGTCATTGATTTGGAGATAGCAATGTCAATGTCGCAAATTTCGAAATATCCCTTTACATACGCATACTACAGGGACGATATATGACAAGAAGTGGATTAAAAATTTACACGTCATAGTGTGGACTGGACGTAGCATTGGCTTTGCCACAAGGAATACAAACTTTCCTTTATCCCAAAGAGGTAGCAAAGCAATGAAAACATCATTCAGCATATTAGGCAACTTAGACACTAGGTGAAGACGTGGTGGCTGATGCCAGTGCTTAGAGTTCAGTTGCCTCTCAGACCCATGTCTCTATTCATGTAGGAAAGCATCTGTCTAAATTATCATGTCAGCTGCTGTCTTCTCATATCCTATCCATATTTCTGAAAGATGTGTCGGTCACAAGATAAAGATTATGTATGTGAATAATCTTGATTTCGACCTTCAAATCCGGGGATGGGAATCATATTTGCAAGGTGCTACTTATACCATATCTTCATGATATGTTTTTCTTAAATTGACTCGTTTTCTCCTGATTTGGTTTTCCTTTTGAACGTGGTAACAAATTGTTGATAATGAAAAACTATGACGTGTAGCTTTTACAACGTTTTTGTTTTGAAAAGCTGAAATTACTTCATGTTACTAAAGTCTTAGAAATCATTTTACTAATGTACAAACCATGTAACACTTATTCACTTGTAATTATATTCAAAGTCTATGTTAGAAAGTGGAAAATAAAAATCCAAAGTTTTTCATTTAGAGGGTCAGCAATTCGTATCTACATTACTGACTTAACTTTTAATGTTCGTTGATTGAAAAACGTTACTAGTGACAATAACATGGCATAAAATAACCGAAACAGTGAACTTGCCAAACAGTGTATATGGTGAATAAAAGCTATTGATTGGGTTGTTAATAATTCCTATCAATGAAATAAAAACGTTCACTTTTAATGCTGTGATATATAGTGACTAGTTAACATTTTATCAACAATAAAAAAATATATTTAGGAATAAGATGCCGAAAGGTATACATTTATTGCACTGTTTAAATCAAAATTGAGCCACTTACATACATTGTCAATGGTTTAAATTTTCAATTCTAAATTTATTGAAATTCTAAGGATTACAGCAAAGAAGGATGGAAAGCTGTGAAAGGATAAGAAATAAATGTATACTGAACGAGAAAAAAACGATTACTCTTTTGATATGTCAACATTCAACAATATCAATTTATGGATCGCTTAAAATTAACTACTTTACTGGTGAAACATTTTTTTAACTACAATACAATGCCTTTTTGGACATTTATAAAATGATATGTGCACGATAGGAATTTGGAAATTGCCGTTATACATACTGCAGATTTCTGGGTGTAAACCTCCAAAATCATCATGGAAACTAAGTTTTACATTAAATAGAATTCAGTCCAGAGAGTAATTACTTCTTTATGAGTCAATGTAAACTGTAAACTTTTACTGAACACACTTTTTTTTCCAAATACAATGTTACAACTTATGTACTTACGACCTAATGGCCTACAGTTCAGTAATACAAAAGTAATATTCAATTTGATGTTCGACAAATGTAACAACTATGATATACATCAAAGTTATTTAGACGAATTGGTAATAGAATTGACTCCTGTAAAGATTAAAATTAACGGTTATAATTTCCTCCTTTATGATGAGATCATTTTACCCTCAGCAGGCTTTGCTTTTAATCCTGTAGGCCTTGAAATTACACATTGCATGCACAAGGAAAATTAATTATTAACAATCATACTTTATGTGGATATGGTCACAAGGTTCGTGTGAGGATTGTCTTTTTTACACTTAGCGAAAGTCATTCTCGTTTTTCCAAGCGGCAAAACATATAAAACATTTAATTTCTTAGTCAACAATAACATATGTTATAAGAAGCATTCAAACCCTCGTCTTTTCAAAAGCTATCTGAACTATAAAGTCTTTGATGAAGTTTTTATAATGGCGGAGTCAGGAAAATAGCTTTAATGATTAATCAACCAATTACAACTTGACTTTGAAATGATGTAAAGCAGTAAACATGTAAAGTACATGATTGTTTTTACAGGAAATGGCACGATGTTCCATCTCATAGTTCAACCTATCAATAATTGTTGTACTCTCTCAGGTTAATTACCGAAACGCACTCCCAAATTGCTGCAGTTGTCATAGTTACGATGAGGGTGATAAGAGCAGAAGTGTGCTATTCTTTACCTTAAGGCTCACAAATTTTGTGTGATGAGTATCATATACTATGCCCATCCAGCAACGTACATGAAACAGTATGGTTGCTTTATCTCTCTCCAAAAAAATGAAATTCACTAAAAAGTACAATTGAAGTATACGGTATATTTATAAAATTCGATATTTCATTTGTTTTGACATAGTGATATATTGAATCAATAACCTCTTCATTAACAAATTTTAAATACATCTGTGCGTTCATTCATCTTCAGAAGTGAATGTGAAATATAAGATCAAAACTATTCCCTTCACTTAGATCCTCATTTCGTAATCTTACAAATAAGATCACAGACACGACTCCTTTCAAATGGAATTAACGTTGTATCCTGACTTTTGCTTTGTAAAGTTATTTTGTTATCATTGAAATAGCATATAACCTACATTTTAGCCAAGATTAAATCCTTTGGTCTCCTCTGATGAAATTACTTTTCTCATTAAGATACATTCTATTTGCATAGAAATGTTAGCAAATACAATTTTCAATTATTCAAGGTAATTATTTTTCAAAATACCCATTTCATAATAACAGAAACAGCTTTCTGATTAATAAATGAATTTCGTATTTTAGATGTTTTTTGTTGGTCATAAAGCAAAGTAATTATTGATGAAACATGCCAATTTGGATAAATTCAAATAAGCCTTATATCAAATATAATGAATTTGAATGCAATAATGATAACAAATCGATTTATTCTGTTATTTCATTTATTCTTCATCAAAATGATCATCGATTAAATGCGACATCTAGTGAAAGCATCAGAAATAAGTTGATATCGGACACATTTTATTCAGGACCGGATTTATACCAATGTGAACAAAACCTGAAACTTTTCAAAACTTGCAATACCAAGCACAGGCCCTCGGATCATTAAAAAAATTATAAATTTTTTTAAAGAAAAAAATGGGACAAATGGCCGCCCGTCACCTTGACCTTACGGGGGTGTGGCCGCAGCGAGAGATCTCATTGGTTTGACGCAAGGTTAGGAACAGGTCACTCTAATTCTCCGTCTTGTAACCAATGAGATCTCTCGCTGCGGACACACCCCCGTAAGGTCAAGGTGACGGGCGGCCATTTGTCCCATCAGCATTAAGTTGGGCGTGAAAGTCGTCTTTCGACCTTTCTCATTAAATAACCCCAAAGATTTATTTGTTTAAGTGAGATGCAGTAGAAAGGCAAATCATTTGAGAACATGTCTGCATAAGTTTTATATTGATTGCGTGCGTATTTATTGTAGCATTCGGTCAAGAAAGCGGGTGGGGGCGAATGGAGTGTCTGGCCTTTCCATATACTATTAACAGAGGTACAATTCTATACAGGGGGTGTTCTAAAAAATTGTTTTAAATTTTTTTCTAAAATTTTTTTTTATAAATTTTTTAATGATCCTAGGGCCTGTGATACCAAGGTGCCTAAGGTTAGTACGCAGCAATTACACAGCCCATGGATGATTCTTGTGTTGTATTATTATATTACTACTTATGATACATATAAGATACATTGAATAAATGTTTTATAAATTAACACAAATGTAACACTTTCCAATTTATCATAAAATATTACAGGTTAACTATTACAGATAACTATATTTTATTAGTTTCTCTGTCATTATTTATTTTCCAATTTTAGAAAAGTCCATACATCTTTTTGATACTCTATTGGTGTATCAAATACCCGCCTGTACTATTTGCCTTCATACATCATACAGTTAGACACATCCAGAACATATGCCTTTCTAACCGTATGATTTACAGTGTCACGTCTAACTCATCTTCAGATTACAGAAACTGAAAAACAATTCATGTGTAAATGTACTTTCAGTTTTCATAGGCCTTTAGTATCCATTATCTATTTACTATGTGTCCATATATAGTTTTAAAGTTGGAAATACATGTCACATGTAATAACTGATGTTGTTTCAGAAATGATGTTTCACAAACAGACTGAAATAGTTTAATATACGACTACCAAATTACACCATAGAAAGCACAGTAGAGTGAAGGGCTTATCTATCAATGCATCTTCCTAAGCAAAGCTTAACTATTGCCAGTCTCGAACTGTCCAAGTTAACCCTTGCTGCCGACATAAGACTTTCCTGTGCTGATACTAGCGCCCCCTCTGGCGATTTTTAGTAATCTCCAGTTACCTCCCTTACCCTAACCAATCGGTGACACCGTATCATTTGCGTGATAATCAAAATGGCTGCGCCCATAGAGATTGACCTGATCGATCAGATTACTAAGAAGTTGGCATTGCAAACCTTTCAAACAAGAAGATTCAGTATATAAATGTATTGATGGACGGAAAATATGTTTTTGTTGTTATTAGGACCGGTTTTGGTAAATAAATAACATATGACTGCGCCCCTTATATTTTTTCAAATGGAAGTATGTAGGCCCATTTATGTGGTCGTTACCATTATATAATTGTATTGTTTCATCAAATAAGTACAGTTTACACATTGTTTATTTTTCAAATAGCTGAAAAATTTTCCTGGAAAATATGTGAAAATCAAATTTATAGGGGAGAAAATATTTTTAGATATACAATGAATAGTATACAGGCCCGTAGAACCAATTTCGAGAGTGGGGGGGGGGGGGGGGGGGCTTAGACTACAAGTACAGTAAGACTAAATACAGTTTTATTCTCAATCTGCAGAAAAGGGTCAGATGCCTCAAGAAACTTAAAATATTCTATTCTTTCATTCAAACATTGAGATACAGAGCAAAAAGAGTTGTTTTTTCCCCTAAAATTAGTGGGGGGGGGCTATCTTTGTCATGTGCACAAGTCTCATTTTTTATTATCCAACTGTTCACAAACACACGTATAAGCCAAACGGGAAACATTTCATGAAGAGAGAATAATTTTTATATCAAAGCACATACGAAGTAACCAAAGTAATATTTTCAAAAATGAAAATGACCCAATCAAATCAGTGAAAATGGAAGTAAATGTAACAATTGTTTTACTTTTTTTATTTTTTTTATTGACGACATGATATTTAAATGGTACACGTCAACATACCTGGTTTTTGACTGCAAGAAGTAAAGTTTGTTGAGAGTAACGTTTACTACCGCGATACAACGAGGTCACAGGCTACTACATTTCGAGTGTTATGACATCGCGAGATGTTCAAATTTTATCGGTTAATTTATGTAAAATTTAATCAATGTTTCAGTTCAATGGGTATTCAATAAAGTTTTTGCAAGCACAAAAGATAAAACAATTGCACGATGACAGGAAATAAAGTCTTGCCGGGCGTAGTGCATCGAGTCGGTGCTTCAAATCAGGGTCAAGTTTATCGATCTTGATTAGTGTACCGAAGCAATTTAAGAATAAATTCTTTGACAGGCCGCTGTCCGCTATAAGGTTGTAGTAAAATAATAACGCAAATTGACTATAACCATAAATGAACTTGAATATATTGTTCATCGCTTTAGAGGCGGCACTTTCTCTTTACAAATCTTTCAGTCGACGGACTGCGACATGGGCGCATCCATGTTTGTTCGAGTGCCCGGATTTAGCTTTTGCTAGGAGCTTTCTGATTGGACTATCTAATTCCTTTGCAGTGAGTTAGAGAGCTAGCACAGGAAAGTCGTATGTCGGCAGCAAGGGTTAACTTGGACAGTTCGAGACTGGCAATAGTTAAGCTTTGCGTAGGAAGATGCTATCAATGTAAAACACACACAAATCGTTATATACATATAGAAGATTATTCTTGCATTTCCTCAAGTCACCAGCTGTCATTAAACTGGTTATTGATCAAAATAGGCCCGCAGCAACAAACATGGCTTGATGCGTATCGGTCACTTCCACATTTGTTTCTTAATCAGTGATTGTATATCTGACCCAGTATACTGTGAGAGAAATGCTTTTGTATCTGTATTCCTGCCTTTGTTTTGTTTTGATTGCTACGCTTATCAGGGTAGCTGATTGGCTTCAGCCGGGCAAGATAGTTCAGATGCAGAGTGGAAAATGTATGAAATGAGCTGAAACGACAATATAACATGATTAAAGACAGCAATGTCACTACGTCAAATCATAATTTATTGTGTCCTTTTGAAATGTAAATTTTAAATGCGCCCTTGTTCTCTACAGAATGTCTTTCAAATGGTTAGTTATTGGTACATTAGTGATTACTAAAGTTCAAATGGTTAGTTATTGGTACATTAGTGATTACTAAAGTTCAAATGGTTAGTTATTGGTACATTAGTGATTACTAAAGTTCAAACTGGTGGAACAAGCAGACTAACATGTCCATCATGTCCGAAAACAGCATAACACTTTTGGGTGCTCACAGAAGAAACAAAAGTACTATTATTCATAGTATACCATTTTCACACCTGTCTTTAATTTCACACTTATTGTCATTCTGAAACTATATATTAGAATAGAACAAACCTGCGGATATAAACTAGTGTAAATTCTCATGTAGTTTCATGTTTTTAAAAAGAAAAACCATATAACTATATACATATATCTATAAATATAAACTTAAAGTATATTTTGTTATAATGTCAGGATAGGACATTGTGAATATTAACCAGTTGAGTAACCAGTAAAGCAATTATTACTACTGACTAACTAAAAGAATCAGATAATACGTCTTCTGCCATAATTCCGTCGTAAAGAGAGGCAGTGCATGTCTGTTGATTATAAATAGCGGCAGTTTCAATTCCTTCCCAAACACTATAAGCCCTTGAGCGGGTATTACGAATGATTTAAGCAGCATATGCATGTCCTTATCATCCTTAGTTCAATAATTGCTACCACTTGACATTTCATTGTCTGGTTCATGTCTTTAAGAGCAAGACGCATTTTGCTGAAATACAATCAAATCATAAATGACCTTTAAGTGTGAGTATCACTAACAAGGCCCAATTTGATATCTTTCCAATGCACATGTCACAAATACTTGAATGCCAAATGTAAAGTACAGATACATGAAGCAGAAATGACCCTTAAAGGATAAATATGGTCTTTTCGATGGACAAAAAAGATGGTTTCTATTGCATAAATCTCTCGTCAATACACTTATTAATTATCATATGCCCATGTTATCACCAATGTTATAAGAATAATGCATTTTACAAGGTGTGTAGACTTATATTGTATTACTTTAATAATTCTGCAAACGAATGATTCCAAAGTTGTTGAAAAAGCTGAAAATTATGATTCCAATACAAAGTATAAATCATGATTATAATATTTCTATAAACTTCCCATCATAATGTCTGTAACACAAAACGAATTTCCTTTTCATAAATTTGAAACGTCTGGTACGCAAATAGAAAATCATGAAACTGTTGATCATCCATTTTGGACATATGTTTTAGCTTTGTGGAATAAATATTACATTAAACAATATGATTCTTCGTCGAAGAATCATTAGCATATTAGAAATATTGCCTTCAAAGAACCGGAAAATCGTTTTGGCATCAGGGAAACATTCCTCAATACAGATTTTTCATTGCATAATGCCAAAAGTTTACTTGAAAAAAGGGGGCGTTGCCGATATGAAATGACATGGCAACATTAATTATTATGTATACATTACTAACCAATCAATCAATGTAAGACCATGAAAGTATCTGTTGTATACAATTGTTTCTTACCATGTAAAAGTCAATGAATACACACTATTGCAAATCGATTGAATGATGTATAATTTACTGATCCAATTCCAATTCCATGCTCAATTCAGCACATGAGCGTCTATGCTATTGCCATTACATACCCTTTCCTTTACTTTTCAACGTATGCATCATTGAAGTAACATAAATGTCAACACGTACCAAATTAAAAACAGTTACCATTGTAAACGCAATCCTTGTCTTACTATATAACTTAATAAATTTAAGCCAGTTATGTAGTATGTGGTAAAACCTATTCCTTCTGACTTCTATGTTATCGTTATGATATCCCGAATAAACTGAAGTCTATAAATACAGAAATATAAATGTAATACAACTAAATATCAATAAAGAAGTCGATTTTCGATTTGAACTTTTATACTATATACATATATACATCTATTTTTCCTAATATAAAAATATGTAAAAATGTGGTTCTTTCAGATGTGGGTTTCATTTTTTTGGTACTAAAACCAATCGAGGAGATATATTGATTGACAGATATTAACGCATTCAAAGTGTAATAATTTAGGAGTAGCGATGCTGATTTAATGAATTGTACATATTCGTGAACATAAGCACAATAAAGGAAATTTATAAGAAAAAAAGGGTTAAAAATGAAAAATCATTTGGTGGACAAGATTCAGTCTGTCCATTAAGGAAATGGTTTTTTTCAGGATATATTGAATTGAAGAAATTACTGGTTTGTGTAATATTTAGATAGTTATTAATTTTCAAAATACGTACAACGTTTCCTTAGGTTTTTGCAAATAAGGTTCATAGCAACTTCATAGAAACAGCCATCAGCACATTGGCATTTGATCACACATTTCAAACAATTCTTAGGCAGTCTGGATGAAGACGTGATGTCTAATGCCAGTGTTTACAACTCATTTACTTCCCATGATGCTGGGTGATGCAGGAACGCATCCGTCTAAATTATCATGTCAGCTGCTGTCCTGTCATAAACAAATCATGTAAGATATGTTGGTCACCAGATAATTATTTATGTATGTGAGTTATGTTGTTTACAACCTTAAAAAAGCGGAAACGTTCTGATGAATGTTATGTCAGTCCTCTTTTCTTACGCAATTCAGTTTGCAAAGCACAGAGTAGTATGAATTTGCTTAATATATGCTCTATTGTCAGAATTTCTAACAGAATGGAATTTAGTAGCATCATATTATCAGATGTTGATTATTTGGACAGATCTTAATCTTATGACTATGAATATCTTTATCATTTGCATGATAGCACACATTAGTAACGGGTTTTTTCATTTTTAAAGGCTGAGATTAATCTAATTGATATTCCATGTCTGGGTTTCTTCATTTCAAAATCTCAAAAGAGAACACATAAAAAATCTTCTACCACTAAGCATAATTTATTTTCAATTTTATCAACGAGTGGTAATGTATATGTTATCAAAAGACACGAGGATGAGATCTTATTTATCACCAAAAAAATCTTACAAAACCTATCAAATGACAAATGTGCATTCCTGAACACTGTACTTCCATAAAACTCCCAATGCGGCGAAATCATAGCATTATGACGTCGTCGGGACATTACTTGATGATGTAAAAACATGTTGATGTAATGTTCTTGATAATGATAAGGCATATATATATATATTTGAAAAATGAAATACTTCAGACGACACTTGCTGTAGATATCATTTTAATGATGACTGGATGCGTCGCATTTCGACTTGTTTACAAGTCTTTTCAACAGTGTGGAGCTTTTACAACATGGTAAGTATATAGGTACATGGCTAAACGCTGTAACATAAATGCAAATGTTTAGACTTGCATTTGGAGAAATTTGAATAGCAAACAGTTTGCCAAAGTGAACTGCGTTATCATCAATCACTGCTTTAGAAATAAAAGCAATATAGGAGACTCCAGTCTGCGACAAACAAATCCACTGTTTCATAGTGTTGGTAATGGGCAACGATCAGTGAATTAATTGTGTCTATTGGTCAGGAAATACGTTAACCAGAGTGAGTAAGCAAACATTTGACCCAAGCATATAGATAGGGAGTATTCATGTAAACTTATCATGGTTCCTGAGTATGGCGATATAGCAGTCAGTTTGGAAATTGTGCACTTTATTCATTTGCTTCAAATGACGTTAACATTTGACCAGGCAGATTCATATAAGGATTGAAGAAATTGACAACATTTGAGTGTACATGCAATAATTACATCTTGTCTTTTCCAATTATTATTTCATTATAATTTTCGCTTAAAAGAAGATAAAGAAGATCTACTATTTGTCAGTATAAAAACTTTCATAAGTAGTAATAGCAATACATATTTTAAGCCGTCGATTATTATAACCAATGATTTGTTAGGATAGCAATTTTCTCAGTTATCAAGCAATGCATGCAAGTGTTTTCCTATTATAGTTCATTGCTTTACAATATAAAGGTGAATACCGCGACATGCTTGTCAGTCAGATTTGAGTCGGTCATTTGCTTATCAAATAGGGAAAAGCTGTAAAAATGACGAACTTCAAATTATGATAGCTATTCTTCTTTCCCATTGTGTCAAGTAACAAGTATATTCTTGGAAAAACATTCTTGAAAAGGCATCATTGCAAAAATCACATTAGATATAGATTAGTGTTGCCATATTTTAATATAATTATTGTTATAAATTCTATTTTAAAGATATGTTGACAATTATATACATGTATTTTCTAACAAATTGTGGAACGATTGGAACAATGCTATTCTTTAATGGAATTTGAATAATGATTACGAATACGTGGTTATATTAATGAAAATAAATAACAATTTTACTTATATCAAAATTCAATAAAGACAAAATTTATGGATTGGCAAGTTATTTGTTATGCTGATATCCATCACTTGCTTGACAACGACAATATAATCCAAGTTGCTTATCCATAAAAATGTCAACTTCTAGAATGCTTATCAAAGAAGTTCTCTAAACGTTGTTCAGTATCAACAGTTACTTTCTATATTCTGCTAGTAGAAAAAAAATACTATAGAGACGAAAATAATACAATTAGAAAATGCAAAGTTATTTGTATTAATATCTTGCACTGTTTATATCAACATTTTACCACAAAGATTCGGTGTCAAATTTAAAGTAAGTCCCCGGAAAAATAAACGATTCATACGTTTTTACAACAGTAACAATGAACAGCCTGGAAATTACTTTGTCTGATCGCTGAGTTTGCAGACTCAATAAAAGAGAAGTAGCAAACTCTCTTATCAGTAAAAACGTAGATCAATGCAGACTATGCCAGCAGCAAAGTTCATTAAGAGTGGTTATCAACATTCCTCAGATTTCCACATATAAGGAGGGAGAACAGCGATAAGATAAGAAGTTCACTCCTTTCAAATCATTTCAATATTTGTCATTGCGATTACCTTGACGTTGTGTTTTTATGTTCTCCTGCTTATAAATTGAAAAGAAAAGTCAAATCTGTTATTTTCATTTTAACGATAATGAAAAGATTTTAATTTGATTCTTAACTAATATTACTTAGTTTTAAATACTATCATGCAGCATACCCTAAACTATTTTTGTTGGAGAATGTTTTTTAATGTTATTTTCCATTTTAATAGGTATTTAAAAGCATTTTGTTTTTTAATCATTGTCACGTCCAAGTCAGGTCATCTCCTTATGAACACGGAATAGTGATTATGAAAGTTTTCTAGAAATGTGATAAATGCAGCATTAAGTGATAAGATCAAAGATCATTGACAAAATTTTCTGAATATAGCCTTGCATTTTTTTTATGGAAAATACGATTTTAAGAAATAATTTATCAAAATGATAATACAACCTATAATATACTCCCTCTTTAAATTTAAACATAACAATATCCAGCACTGAAATTAGATCCTAATTAAAACCGCATGATAGTGTATGTTGAAAACGGTGAACAATAAACAAGGAATACAATCCGGAGAAGAGAGTCTCTGTGGACAGAATTATCGTTTTACTTCAAAACAGGACAAGACAATAATAAGCCAGGAAGGTGACAAGCGCGTTGCCTGCAAACATGATCTCGCTCAATTCCAAATTGAGAGAAAACTCTCAACCATGACCTGTGTCAAATGCACACGTGAATCTCATTGAACACGTATTGGACAATTAGAAAGCATGGGTAAACCTAAGCAATTCAATAGGAATAGAAGACTATTCCCAAGCAGCAAAGTTGAGGACTGTTTGGTCTGTTGCATTCAACTCGCAATGGAAGTGTTTTGGCACTGCTGATTATGAATATTAAAAAAAGGCACACGTTTGTTGCAATTTCTTAAATTTAGGTTTACTTAATACATAATCAAAATGCTTTTGGAAGCTACCCATTACTAAACCCGGTCAAAATGTTAACGGGTGTGATGTCATTGGACAGCAGTTCTGACCTTGACCTTTATAATTTTCATCTTTATCCGTATAGCGTCCCAATGGAGCGAAAATGTCCGTTGATTTATTCTGCCGAGAACACCTCCCATTGTTTGATAACAGAACTAATTTCAACCCTGATGGAAAACCATATTTGTAACGTTTTCAAGACGTCCAAAACTTTTTCCCAATCGCGTAGCTTTGTCACACTTTCTAATTTAAGTGCATCAAGAATTAATCATCATTTATGCTATGAAGATTTTTACTCTTGATCGTTATTTTGATGCATATTCAATAAACTCTTCAAATTGCGCACATAACCGTGAAACACAAGCATTAACAAAAAACGAGTTATCATGCATTATTCAAGAAAGGACAATGGAAAACGGCTTTGGCGCAAAAGCACCGTATCTAATTAAAAATAAAGATGTGTTTATAATGTCCTTTATTTGGTTTCTCTTGTCTCTGATGCCGTCCAATATATCATAACCTTGCTATTTTTTGTTAAAATAGAAATAATGTGAGATTGATTATGTGTTGGAAAATGATAAGGGACTTATAAAATGTATAAAAGAAAATTAAATTGATAAGAATCTAGTTTATACTTGATGTTTCATTTTCTTGTATTACGTTTTATGAAAATGAATATTATCTGTGAAATTCTATAACTGAAATATTTTTTATAAGAAAAAATATATAATGACATAGTATTGATATAATTCCTTCAAATTTGAAGACAAATATGTGTATATAGTTTTTATCATCAAATCAATTTTAATGACAACACAGTCTGATTATTTCATATTCTTAAATTTGCAAATTTTTTTGGACGGTATTAATGCTATGTAAAGAATGAAATAGGAATGTTATAACTCAAATTTATAACACAGCACAGAATGCAAACTAGATACTCTACATAACTACCCACCTCATTACTTTAATTTCAGTAAACTCAGTTTTAAACGAGCTAAAAAAAGGTATCAAATACGAACTTTATACTATTTTAAAGGACTTAGAAGTATTTAAAATCATGATAGTGAACGTTATAAGAACTGTAACAGTAGAGAATGAGAAATGTAGATCTGTTTTAGTGATTACATTTTGTTCAAGTTAAAATCAACAATGAGTTATTAATGATGATAAATGGCTAAAATCAACAGGAAAACAATGACACTGCACATTCTCTTGTATTACATCCTTTAAGCTAGAGAGTGTACACTTACAAAATACGCATTAACGCAATTAAGTATTTGAACCTTTAATCTGAGACGTCTTAGGGAGTTAGAACAATGTCTTAGAGAGTTAAATCAATATAAATCCATTTTGTACCTTTATTTTGTATTTTAAGACAGCAAAATGTGTACAGAGATCAATGATATATGCACAGTCACTTCAAAATGGTCAGCTGATCAGTTGTGATAACTTATCTGCAGATCCCTCCACTTTAATGGTGAAAGATTTGATCAGTATTATCTACAATGCTATATCTTTTCGGATTTTTGATAATAATAATAATGTTTGTGACGCAACATTTGAAAACCTAAAACCACAGTATGGTTATAACATACTGTAGAATTATTAATATACTTCTCCAAAGTATTATGGAGACGATAAAAACCATTTTTCACAAAGCTTAAAAGGATTTAAATTTAACAGTTATTTCAACTCTATGAACCAATGAAAACTATTTCAATTGAACTCACCTATTTCCTTGTGTAACAAGTTATGTTGTGACGGACCTACAGCATACTCTTTTGTAATAAAGAATTGGACGTCCAATTTGATGTTTCTAAATTTATTGAACAAATGAAATTGATTAACATAGATATCGAGATGAATAAGCAAAGTAAACCAAGATTAGTTTTTGACAATTACCATCATCAATCCTAGTGATGAGTCCATTTTATTCTCATCAGCCTTTGCTTCTCATCTTTCAAGTCTTAAACTTTTCTTTATGTTTATATGGTCACACGGGACTTGTTAGGATCGTCTTTGGTTGCACCTGTTACATTGAACAAAATATGTTCTCACTTGTCTAAGGGTCTCAGTGTTTATTAAGGTTATATATAGTACATGAACGTTTTGATAGTTGGAAAGGACTTTTAAGTGGAGGAGGCAGGGAAACACAATTTAGCTTTAGTGAGTAATTGACCAATTACAGAACGAGTTTGAAATGGAATGAGTTGAAGCAGTAAAACACAGATTTGTAAGACATAGGAGCATTTTAGCTGTAAATTACAGGATGTTCCGTACCAACCTATTGATAATTGAAGCTTTCTTCCAGGTAACTTTCTTCAGTTGTCCTGAGATGACTCAAAGATAGAGAAATACAAGGGCAAGTATGTGTTACTATTTACGTTAATGCGTATTATATCATAATGTTATGTATATATTATGTTTATGAAATATGCACAGCTGTCTGGTCGCCTTGTGTGTCTCCAGAATTATGAAGATCAAAACGTACACCTCGAGTATGAAGTATATTTATACAATACAAGGTCTATAAAAAATATATGGTAACAGTAATCATTTCACTTTTAAATGTTACGCTCATCTGTATATTTGCATTGAAGTGAAAAGGCCGTGTAAAATACCCGAATTTCTTAATACCTTTTCATGCACAACTGGGAGGATTATGCAAATAGAAAATAATCTTTGTATTTGCCAAGATTAAATCCTTAGATCTCCTATGATGAAATTACTTTCCTCAAAAAGATATAATCCACTTGCATGGCTAGGTTTTCAATAATGTAATTGATTGACGAAATATACATTTTATGATAAAAGAAACAACTTCCTGATTAAAAGGTAAATACATATTCTGAATGGTGCTAGTTTATTTCATTCACTCGAACATGTGTTGGTCATTACATAAAGTGAATATTGATGAAAAGTCCCTTATGGTTCAATACACTTCAATAAGGATATATTAAAAAACTACATGGAAACAATGGATACCAATCTATTCATTCTGAATCAAAATGATAATTGGGCTATTGCAACATCCAGTGAAAGCCTCAGGTATTTAATAAGTTAATATCAGATACACCTCAGCATTTTTTTCAACATATTTTACTAATACTACCAACATGGCTACGGATAGTCAAAAGCAAGTACCAAACATGTAGATGACCAAAAACATAATTATGTTTCAATTGTCAAAATGCCAAAATTTTCAATAAAAAACCACAAAATTAAACCATAGAAAGCATATTCGTGTTTATTAGTTATATAGAATTTGTAAGTATTAGATGAAGTGAACATAGTCAAAAAGAGGTACTCGCTATCACGGGTATTGTTATATAGAGAATCTCACCCAAGTGTCTTCTGATATCAAATATATCAACACGAGTTAATAAAAGTTACAAAACGGAGGCTTTCCGAGGATATTTTTACTTTAATCAACGAGGGTTGATATATTTGTTACCGGAAGACACGAGGGTGAGATTCTATTTATCATTCAAAATCGTTTTTCATTTCAATTCCGTGAAAATGTATACCTTTGAACACTGCACTACTCTAAGACTCTCAGTGCGGTGATGTAATAACATTGTGACGTCGTCATGTTTATTACGTCATAGCATTGTGATGTCATTACTTGATGATGAAAAACAATTGTCATGTAATGAACTTGACTGTAACAGGGCATTGTTCAAAATCTACTGTCAAAACGATATCTCAATATCGCTTGATCTTCCACTAGCGATATCTCCTTTGGAACACAGTTTTGGATGATAAATGTTGTTATTCACTTATGAAAATAATCCATACGAAAATGTTAAGGGGTTAGACATTTCTCTTGATCACATAAATATAAAATATAGACAAGCATTTAAAAATAGAATGTGGTTATTCTTGCAGTGCCTCAGAACACCAGCTGCCATAAGTAGTGGCAATTGATCAAACAGACAAGGACCAATAAACTTGAACCGTATCTTTCGTTCTACATTGGCTTCTATATATCTTCAATTTGGGTACATTTAGTGTATTTTAAGAATTAGCAAGATGTTAGTTTTTAAAAGGCGACCAGAATTTAGACCGTTATTCGCTGTTCGTCATTCGTCATTCGAATGACGAATAGCAAATCTTTTTGCTTTTCGTCTTTCATATTTGATTATATCTGAATGGCGAATAGCAAATTATTTTGCTGTTCGTCTTTCATATTTTGCTTATATCTGAATGGCTGACAAAATATGTCACTATCTACATTTTCAATCATTCTCGATAACATGAGAGATATACATCACGATAAACTTCTATTCATTGTCTTGTGGATGCCATTTGTCCTTATGAGTAAAATGTACGAATAGTACACATCACTATATTAATTGTAGATGACACAGGATCATCAACACTTCCATGGTCTTCAAATGCATATTTCGGTGGTACAGCTGTAGAAGACAAAATTAAATCTACAATCAATATTACTCAGATCTTTGATACATATTTGATGTATATTTCAACTGAAGATGATACTATGTCCTCAATGATGCGAAGACCTTCTTCTCATATAATTGTTAAACTCGAATTGGAGCAAAAATCCTTATCGACTTCAGTGAAATGAGCTCTCCCGACAATATAAGATGAATTGAACATGAATGCCATTTATTTGACACGGGTGTCAAGTAATTGTGTCTTTCTTAATAGTAAATTGAATAATGCATCGTAATTCAACGTCTGGGTGTTTAAATAATCTCTTTTTAGTGAACTCACTATATGACTTTTCTGATATTAACTGTCTTTTCTTAGGCACTGATAACCAAGGTTCAAACTGGTGGAACATTAAAAAAGAAACCATGTCACACATTATGTCACAATGTAGAAAATACACAAGAAAGAGTAAATGATTTAAGCTTAATCATTTTCATTATAACGTTCAACAACAATATATATTATGTGAAATCGTTATTTTTTAAAACATTTTGAAAAATGAGTTTTTTTCAATTGTGTATTATGGTTATTAAATTTGTAACATCACTAATTTATTCCTATTCAGTTGTAAGTCCTGGACAACTACCGGTTAATTTTTCCAAATAGATTCAATTTTCAGCATATTCTTATTTTCAGAATATCGCATTATTTATACGAAATTAATTGTTCTCCAGGCAGACACATTTTTCTTATCATTTATGGCCGTATTAAAATTTTAATGAATAAATATTAATATCATCGACAAAAGTTTTGAAGTCAACGCTTATGAAATATATCACTGATGCATTACATCTAATTGATTGATCATGTACTTGGTAAAAACAAACTGTAAAGAATATCTTACATATAACAAAGGTAAGCCTTATGTCTATAATGTCTCATACATAGATATTTTCCCTCCTGTGTTCTTAAATGTTATTATGAATACCAGTGAATTTAGCTCAACAGACAATCTGAGACGATGAACGTGAATAAGACAGCAGTAGCATTACTTTGACATGAGTGTCACGTAATTGGAAACTATTGAATGGTAATTTGCTTAATGAATGCTAATTCAATGTCTGAGTGTTTAAATCAAATAAACTCTTATCAGTGAAACATTGATCTCACTATATGACCTCTGTACCGAATATCCAACCTTAGATAGGCACATCATCAATTACAGTGGTGGAACCTATGATGGCATTTTAAACAAAGACTTCCCACTATAGGTAATTACATTAAGGCATTGCATTGTGACATATTAACCATATGAATACATCTGTGATAATGATTTTGAAAAGCGATAGCTGAATAAGGTTATCGTGCCAGGTAATATGTTTTCTATAACATGATTCCGTTTTAACTAGAATTATTAGATGAGTATTGAAATAAACTGAACGCCAAAAGAAATGTTACACCTCTTTGAATTTGATTATAATAAAAAGTGACGTGTTCAGAGGAATTTGCCTTAATGTGTTGTAACACTCCATCAGTTTAGTGTTTTGTGCTAAAATAACAGACCTGTAACTTTAATGGTAAATAAGTTATCGCCAGTTCTTCATGGGTGGGGTCAATTGTCCTATTTACGATCATCATTAGTTTATATTTATTATTTTGATCATTTATTTGTCATAGAACTGACCAATCGTCAATGATTGTCCTAAACAACTACCAATTTATTTTTCCAAAAAAGTTAAATTTTCAGCCTAGAATATCGCATTACGTATATGAAATTAAATTGCAGCTAATATGTCCCCTAGGCAGACACATTTTTCTAACTATTTAGGGTCGCATTATTATTTAATCAACAAACATTAATATCAATGATAGGGACGCATCGAAGTCAACGCTAATGAAATATATCCCTGCTGCATTTCATCTTGTTTAACAACGCAATCCACAGTCAACGATTCCTATTAGCGAAGGTACGTATAAATAGAATTTATTCTTGAGGCGAAGATGAAAATGCAAGTAGTCAGATGCACCAAATAATTTACGGACGATTTGCTTTGTTTGTGCACACGAGGACTGAGGAACGTATTTCTGTTAAGTATATATTCCATCTACTGAGTGGTATCTGATTTCTAATTTCAAAAATGAAAAAGATTTGTGGATATATTGTTCAGCTTATTTCATCATCGTTTATGTTGTTTAATACTGATTCGTTCTTATCTAATAATTGTACTAATTTAGATTACTTGTTTCAATTTTCAAACTTAAATATGTGTAGTATTTGGATTTTCAGATTTTCATAATTATAGTGTTGTAGTAAACTTTGAATAAACAAAATTTACATCAGCGATAGTAACGTTCTTACGTCGGCCCTAATGGAATATATCCTACGTATGTGTCTTAGGTTTCCTTAAATAATATTGTATTGTGTCGAAAGGAAATGTGATAGAAAATTTACATCTATCACACATGCATATTACCTACATGTATAATAAAAAGCGTAATTTTTTAAAAAATCATTTACGATGGCTGTAAATTTCAAAAAATGTGTTTAAGAGGAATGAAGGTTTTTTTAAATTTTAGCTCCATGTTTTATCACTACTTTATATCAGAAAATGTGTATTTCAGTTTTGAAAACAAAGCAACTTACACCACTCGTTTGTCATTACTTGTCTGGAGCATTATAAGCTTTCTCATGAGGGAATTTGGCTCTACAGGGACAACGTGGATTCATGGACCCTCTGGATTGAATCTAAGGATAGATACAAACTGTAGTGTAAGGTTATGTGTCGATATGATACGTACATGTACAACAATTAAGTTTACTGAACTAGCGCACGCACAATCATCTTTAGATAATTCATTTTTTAAAACCATTATTATAATATTGTCGTGTTTTTTATTTGAATTGGCGCCACGTAGTTTCATCCAGTTGTGTTTTAATTGGACCTTACTATTAGGGACTTATACATGGAATTACCAATTTCATTCATGATTTTCATTTTTGTCATGTCGTGTTTGTCGACGAGGTTGAGATGTATGTGTTAATAAGGAGCTGTCTCAGACAGAATTCTGTTTATTTCTGTTTTAATTGCATGTTTAAGTTTTCAATTTACTCATGTAATAAAACAGAAATTTCGAAATAATTGTTTGTAGGATTCATACATTGAATAAAAAATTAGTCGAATCTTCGAATTCTTAATTTATTTGATCTTATTTAATTGTCGTAAGATCGCCGCGAATGGCTGAAATATTGCCCAAGCGGCGTTAAACAATAACTCACTCACTCACTCACTTAATTGTCGTAAGGAGCTTAAGATTGTACTCTTTGTTTTCTCTTTCTCTCTTATGTTGTTGTGATATGCTAACGTCATTATGAAATGGAAAAAATTAAAAATTAAAAAAGACCTTGATATAGATGATGTCATATCATGTGATTAAGTAAATTCAATCAAACCTTCGTAATGATTTAAATTTACAATTTGATCAGATATAAATGCCACCTTTTCTTTTGAAAAAGTTTTTTTTACATTTATAACTTAATAGGATCCCGCCGAAACACATTTATGACGATATTTCATTTCTCAAATAAAATTTCTATGCAAAGAGAAAAAAATCTCTCCGTGACAATGAAATCATCAAAATATTGAAAGCCCTATTGCATATCATATCGGAATAATCAGCAAAACAATATTTTTTTTCAATTTGTCATTAGTTTTGATGGGAAGCACAGCAATCTTTGAATATCTGTTTAAGATAGCTTATACAAGAGCTGAAGCAGACCTATGTTGTTGCACATTGAACTTGATTAATTGTCTTTTACAGAAGATAACCCTTTGAAACATTGAAGAAACTTGAAAATAATTTCAAGTTGCAGGATAAAGCAAACACAAATTGTGATGGAGGAATTGTACGATCAAATGGATGTAGCATTTTTATCAAAGAGCGAGTAGGACGTTTTAAGCATATTTCGTTTCTGTCAACTTTCCCTCAAGTCATTAGTCTAATGTCGGGTCGTTAGTCAAACCGATCATCGGCAAATCAAGCATCAAGCAGAAACCGCTGGCGTCTATTTTTGTGTGAACACTTTTTAACAATTTGAGGAAGGTTGATTGCTTCGCTGTAACGGATCATGGTATGTTCGTTTTCAAGTTTATTCTTTAATATGAAAAAAAAATTTAGAACAATTTCTTTCCTTTTTGTGAAGTCACTTCACTTCGCTGAAGATACGTGCTATTGTACTGCCCCTTTAAACTACATAAACACATGGAGAGATATGTGATCAGACAGGACAAATCGTTAAGAGGGTAATTAAATGTAGGGGAACGGAAACTATGATATGTGTGCTCACGGTTTTATTCATAATACCATCAAATGAAATACAGTTGTCACGAAATACAGTTGTCCTACTGACGTAAACCTGCTTCAATGCTTGACCCATCACAGTCTTCTTTGAAGTTTTCTATTCGTGAAAGAACACATTGCAATAACACTTGACGTGTTTGTGTCAGCTTGAACAAATGCTGAATCTATTGATTTGTTTGATTAAAACATTCCTGGTGTACTTTCTCATAAAATAAAATAAATCAATGAAAATATTTCGTAATGCAAGAATTTAAGTAAGATTTGTTTTGATGCCATCTTCGGCAAAGTTTTCCTAAGTTAGAATTAGTTAACACTTATGACATGAATATATGATTAGAGCCTAAATGTGTGTATTCTCTCCCCATTATATCAAATTTTCATAAATTACGAAGACTGAAATAGTCGTTATCCTTATTAGATATTTCATTTGGCATAACGTTAAAAAGATATACTGAGAGTTAATTGAATAGCTTCCAAATTTCATAATAAGATACATGTTTCACCGCCAATTTAACAAACTGTCACTTCATCTGTAAACTTAACACCCTGTGTTTCAAGATCATCATTGGTTCTGGAGACCATACGACTGGGTGAAGACAGCGATATGATCCAATTAGCTGGATAAAATAGCCTGGAGGAAACGTGAATATGATTGATTTCCCATAAGGTAACAAGACCATAAGCATTTGTCAAATCAATAGTTGTGCAACATGGCAGCTTTGTGGTGTCTCAATGTAATTGTTCCTTAAGATTATCAAGGGAAACTTTTCATTTACTGAGTGTCTCCAAGTGATGTATAGATCCGAAATAAAAGGCTGTACCGGTGGCTGGTATATGGAATAATCATCATGTGAAATTGTACCTTTTCAACCTTCTAGAATATTTAATTTTTGCAATTCCAATGGTATCACAACTTTTAAAACAAACTTAAATACTTTACCGGAGCTAAACTAAATAACCGTAAGGTCGATATAGGTCAATGAAGCTTAGTATATGGAATAATCACCATATGCAGTTGTGCCTTTTTGGGTTTCAGTTTTTAGTGAAAACAAGTTTTTTGGTCTCCCTTGAAACGCAACTAACAATTCAATTTCCGTAACAGAACTTGACATCTGCATGTCCGAGCTGAATACAAGTTGCTAAGAGAAGCAATCTTTCTTTCCAAATGTACATTTTTCAATGAGTTATCACACAAATCAGATTCTACACACCAATATGTTACCGTGTAATTTACATTTGGCATTTCTCCATACATTAACACATTAAACATGATAAACTCAACGATGACACTCCCAATAGCTTACTTCCTGGAGTTAAACTGTTTATTCACTGTTTTATTTGTGGTGGTCTGGGGAATAAAACATTTCCTGAGGGTTTGACTCCAACATTATGGTTTTGAATGTCAAAGATATGTTCATTCATTAGCACCAATATCTTTATAATTGCACAAAAAGCTTTTATCGTTGTAACCTGTTCCTGTCGTATGATATGAACTATGTGTAAAACTCTTGTAGTTAGTTTATGTACTCGAGCAAAGGAATAGCTCTGACTCAATCTTGTGGATATCAGCTCTAACCCAGCATTATAGATGATCGCGTTTGCTGTTCTCGGCTTGTCTAACATAACCAACCAAGTCTGTATAGTGAAAATAAATTGCTTAGGAAAAGTATTCTTTTTGTATCCGTTAAATGATTTTCCTTAATTTTCTAAATCTTTAACAAGTTTTTGTGTGGAGATGTTTTTGGTTTTCCTCAGGTGTTGTGCTATGGTGATAAGCATCATCGCTTATACAAAAAAATGGTACTCATTACCTCGGTTCTTTGCCTTGGTTAGAATATCATATGTTTACTTTTTGTGCCAATAAGTTTTCAAAATGTTTGATAATATATTCATAACAATTTCGAAGAAACAAATTCAGGTTTTAAGCATAAACAATTCCATGTTATAAATAAAAACATGTTATTAATGTAATCATGAATTTGAAAGAAGACAATGCTCTGCTCTCTTAGCCATAATAATCAGTATTTTGTTGAAATTACATGGCCAAAAACAGGTGTTCAGAGTCCTTAAACGTCCACCTCTTTACAAGTACGACATCTAATGCTAATCAGTTATGACTTACAACAGAATAAGCGCTGACATATTATATATATAAATAAAACAGTCTCACATCAACAAACATGTTATGTTTCATCTGAATCTTCTTATCCAGTTTTTAAATCGAATAATATCAAATGTGTTGTCACTGTTATAATGTTATCATTGAACTAAATAGTGCTTGAATTTACCTCTGAAAAGGGAGCGTGGGCTATGAACAGTAGTGAACCGACTGGCACTCCTGCAACATTCATTATAAATATACTAACTAGCCACTTGATGAATTCCTTATGTTTTACTATAGGGGTATAAACAGCGTCCTACCTTCCATGATGCACGGCAATTAAATCACGCCATTGCAAATCAATAATTGTTATATGCCTATGATCTAGAGGTCAAATCAGTCATGTAGGAAACATTACCATGTCTATTGCAACTTTGTCTACAATAGAGTACTCTTTTACATGCAGGAAGGTTTGGGTGCAATGATACAGAGAAAAACAAGACAGTATCACCAATGGATCTCTAGGTCCTGCTTATTTTCGACAATTCACCGCAATGCAATAGTGTTGGAGACTTTATCCCTGCAATAATTCTAGCAGCACTGATATAAGTGAAATACTTTTGAAAGCGGCAGTACACTGTAAACATTTCCCTCATTCAACTTACAATGAGCGAAGTTACTCAATACACAAAATGAACACAAGTAAAAGCTGATGTATTGTCGGTTGAACACATGTTTTCATTGATAAGTAATACATGTAAATATCAAAGGCATACTGAAGTGAAGGAAAGCGGTGCATCGGTTCATTCCGATATGTCTGTAGTTAGGAAAACACATTGACGAACTTAGAAATGGTAAAATACGAAATATAACATCATGTAGTCCATAAAATCTCTCTTTCTGTAAAGAACTTTTTGGATTTTTACTACATATATCCCTGTATTTTGCAAAGACGTGACATCGCAAATTAAATGAAAACAGACTGAAGAACCTAAGATACTCACGTTTATAAAAACCTAAGAATTGAAATATATCGTGTTAATATGCCCTTTTAAAGTTGTCATCATTTATGACTAGATATAAGAGATGAATTAAGAATGTCTAAATGAAACACATTTCAGAAATAAAAATAATGTATACACAAAATTTCTTATATAAACAGTCAGGCGATAAAGGATCCGGATTTGATATTGATTTTCAACAAGTGATGCTTTAGCTGAGGTGAACAGCAGGATGATCCAATTAGCTGAACAGCCTGCCGTGTCGTGAGCTGATTTTGCATAAACAGACAAAACCTTAAGCAATTGTCACACCAATAGGGAAGCTATTTCCCAAAACATGGCGTCGATTAACTTTGCCATAATACATCTAAGTTGTTTTTTTCTTATCAAAAGTAAACAATAAAATTTAATTGCATCTGCAATATGAATATGGAAGTTACATTCCGTATCAGCAGAGAAAGTTACCACGTTAACGTGAGGACAATCAAGGTCTTGAACTATTGACAGAGGTGTTTTATTATGATCCTTGAGTAAAGCAAATACTATGTTCCTCTCTATAAATATCTATATTTATATCTATATATACATATAACCATGGACAGCCAGCTGTTTCTGTCTTCCCGACCTCATCAGGATCAGCATGGTGGAACACGGGTGGCATCAATGTATTTTTATAATTCTATATCTAACAAGCCGTACTGAACCCCGAACACTTTCAGATCAATGAAACGTATCTGACTGAACTATCAAACAACACTTGAATGTTTCTCTAGCACTTCATTATCCAGACCATCGTGTATGCTTACTGCTCCATTTCGTCTCTCAGTCAACACAGCTGTGTTCAAACTTCATCCTCTAACGTTCAACAAATACATTAATTCTAAACCTGATCAAAGGGACTATTGAACAAATTAGACTATACGAATGCACAATGTATGGATTTGTCTTATGATGAAAAATGTCAAACAAATCACAGCTATTCCCGATTTTAATTTCACATTATTGTTCAAGACATAAGACCGTTGCTATGTTTTTACAACATAAAAATTACATGAATGATAATAAACTTTATCTTTATCTTCTCTTTCAAGTAGCGATACAATACATACGACATTGAGTTTCACCTGGAAAATAAAACATTTCAAAATAAAACAATCCACTTGTATGATCCTTTTGTCTCATGACGAAAACAGGCATAAATGCAATGAAATAAGGAGCTGTCATGATCAAAGAGTTTTGCTAAGACATTCATTAAGAGGGATTCGGATAACTAATTATTGGTAAACGGGAATTGCGTCTTAACCAATCAATGTTTTTAAACATATTAACAGGGACGCATTAAAGTTTACATAACCACAAACATATTTCACTATTTTCTTTGAATAAAAATGAATATCTGATTACAATATTGTATAGTGCGTCAAAGGTTGCTACTCAAATATGTTCAGTTTGGTAATGAAAGCCACTTTTGATCGGCTAAATAGATATATCTGGACACAAACCAGTGCATGTATGATTGGTCACACGCCCTTTTTGTGACATCATAAACAGAATCATTGCCTCGTGATCTATACATCTATCGTAACAATATCACTGAAAGAACCCAATAATTAATGATTTTCAGGGAATGTTTTCCTATCAGTTAGTTAAATCATTTGACGATTTAAGCGTTTGGTGTAAAAAGGTATCCACATCAATGGTAATTAAACAATTATTTAAGGCGGTATTTCAGATGAAATAATGATGCGCCACTCTGTACAGTTTGCTTATTACGTCACACCCGCGCGAATTTTATGGCCCCTAGCCCAGGTGGTTTTTTCACAGCTGATAATTACGCTGTCTTAAAGATCGACTGAAATGACCCATGGCAACTTTAGTGATTCATAAAATACGTATTCTAATTTGCCAATAACTTGAGTTTAAATTTTCGAAATCGGCCTATAAACAACTTTGATACGGCTTTTTCCAATCACCAGCTAATTAGCACCAGTGAACAGAACTGATCTGGCCCGTGGTCACTGAGGCGTGTCCAGCCGCGTGTCCTGCCGCGTGACGTGCTAGTCGGCGGAAGTATAACCTCCTTAATGAAAAAACAACAGGAAATCTCACATTCTAAACAACTGTTTAAACATATCTTAAGTCATCCAAGCAACTCAAACCTCCGATGAATTGATGTTAAATATATCTTTAATTATTTGTATTGTTCCAAGCGAAAGACAGTGTTTAAATGTGATGCTATGCGCACTATCCCATGGCATGTGTACATCAATTACGACGTCTGCCAAATGTTGTCACAACAATCAGACTGGTTTAAATAGTCTTATTTTTTATGACACACAGGTGGCCGTTATATAATCCTATCGCATTCAATTTCAATTCTTGATTTAATGGTCTCTAATTATACCTTTTGAATTTTAACGCCTTGGACCCACCAAGCGGAATATATGTCCTGTCATAATGGCGTAATCTTGGCTTTCGACTGCTACTTAGTTTATTGTCACGGCGTCCAGTCATTTTGGACCAATGAACTTTTAGGATATATATTCAACCAATAAATCAAGAGAAGGAGATTTGGCTCATGCAGTTCTACGAACGATGACACACATTTAAAAAAGTACATCGTGAATAACGAAACCAACATTCTTTAGGATTACATAGGGTGTTTCTAACGCTTGCGCCAGGTATGTTTTCATGTCATTGATTGTTAAATTCGAAGACAGAGATATTGCAACACGGTGTGAGATGTTATACTAGCTAACAATATAATATACGTAAGTTAAATACAAACGAATCATCCACTAAGTACTAAGTTGTCATAAAGTGAAGTGAAGCAAAATTATTTTTTCTACAGTAAACATTTAAAAAGTTTTTACATTCTCCCCCGTTTATTACAAAAATCTTCATTTTTTTCGAGACAATTTAGAACTTCATATCGATAATAAATGTTGTAACACATCGTGATATCTCATAGTCATGGATCTCTCACCGACAAAGTTCTTAACCTTTTTGATATAAACCCACCCATGAAAACCGCGTCCAAGGATTGTCACAGTCCAATCAAAATGGATTTGACGACTAAGAGGGAAAGTTGATATCATGAAGCAGTTACATATCGTATTTTGGAATTCTTTCGGTCATGCTATTGCCTCTATTTTGCTGTTGAATTAGCTTAAAAATACAGAGAAAATCAAAGGGCTGATCTTTCAGCTGACGACTAGCACGTCACAC
This sequence comes from Phorcus lineatus, assembly GCA_921293015.1. Taxonomy (NCBI): domain Eukaryota; kingdom Metazoa; phylum Mollusca; class Gastropoda; order Trochida; family Trochidae; genus Phorcus; species Phorcus lineatus. Next base: position 76,469,281 of record OV121081.1, on the reverse strand, counting down.
ACTGGGCGTGGCTTCGAGTCATGCTTCGGTGATTTTGTCTAAGCGTTCGTCAGGCTCATTAGGCGGTTATCCAAAACAGGGGTATTTTCTCATTTTTTAGTTCTATTGATTCTTATAAGTGAAGCGACTACAGATAATAATTTGTATTAATCACAATTATGCGTTACGGCTAATTAAAGGTGTTTATTGGACAAATTAACAAAAATCAAACCCCGTTCTTATATTTTTGAAAAATCTTTGAACGAAAATCGAGAAGTGATAAAGTCGAGGTTAGTGGTTGTTTAAGACTTCAGTCTCTATTTGAACGTGTACGCCATGGACAACAATCACGGATTGACTATTTTTGACGTGCAGCCTGTTGGTCAGGAATTAGTTATTGAAAGGTGTTTGAGTGCAAATTGGATGGTTTTTAACAAAAGTATTTATACATATAATACAAGCCTAAATCACCGGATATCACTTTTTAATGTAATGTATAACCACATGTCATTACAATTGTTTTGGGAAGGTAAAGGACTGTTTAAATTCAAGTTTGTTTATAACGATAGGTTATGTTTCAAATCTGTCATGTCAAGCTTTATACATTGTACGTACATATAGTCAAATAGGGTATTCAGGGGGTATTATCGGTTATATCAAATGTGTCATTGAACATGTGAAGAGGTTTGTGTGAGTATCACAAAGGCATCTTATCAATAATAGTTCATGCCCTGATTACATCCAGTATATCATTACACCTGTCATCTAGTTCCATTGGAGAAAGGGGTAAATGGAAACCGTTAACGGAAACTTAAAAGGAAGACAAAAAATACTCAGTTATACGAAGGCACAACTTAGTTCACTTTGATGTATTTGCAGTATGAAAAAACACTACACTCTGTATCCTTGTAGGTACAATATTTACAGGTATCTTATAGACCTTTGCCACTGCTACTTGACAAATCTGTCTTAAGAAGACAGAAATCAATATACATAAAATCTATTTATGAGTATTGAAGTGAACGTACATGTATATATTAACAGTACTCTATTTACATTATCCTCAACACATGACTGTGATCAGTTTGGGTAATGATGTTATGTTTTTGTTTCGTTACCATTTATTTTGAATATTTGATTATCGCCTTATGACTAGTAAATTGTGTAGATAATATCGATGGTTACTAAAAGAAAATTATGGAATATCAGCTGAGAGATAACTAGAAAAAAGTATTACATTAGGAAAAAATATGTCATACCTGGTGTGCAAATATCTAGAAACGATGTATCATTAATTCTTTTAGATTGAGTCAAGTTTGATTGCTTTAAAATATATCTATAAGAAAAACAATCCATAATCGTCTTTTTCACGAAATCACTGAATAAACTGAAAATTACTTTGTCTGATCTCAAAGTTTGCAGAGTCAATCAAGGGTAAGCAAAATACTCTCTTATCAGTGTAAAACGTGGATCACTGCAGAACATGCCAGCAGCAAACCTCATTAAGAGGTAATGTCGACATTCCCAGGATTTCCACAAAGAAGGAAGGAACACAGTGATAAGATAAGAAGTAAATGAGTATATGGACGAGAAGAAATCACTCTTTTTGAGTTACTTACAATCTTGTCTTTGCGCAGACGTTGTTGTGACTTACTTTAATGCACTTTTGTCTTCCTTTAAAGACACACTTAATTGTTTTCATGATATTTCCTTTGACTTTGATACATGACATAGTACTAGATTTGTTGTCATACATTTCTCACATGTTTAGCTTTAACTGCGAATATATGCTAATTAATAGTTCTAATTACAAAGAGAACAACAGTCGTATAAATGTATACTAAACTCTTTTTAAAAACACATACATTGTTTAAGAATTTACTGTTGATTTCAAGAGCATGTAAATCAATGCTTCTTACACCCACAGACATAAAAAAGCGCATTACCAGACACTGTTTTATTGCTTATGTGAACAAAAGTCTTGTCACTTGTTGTGTGTGCCCATAAGAGGTCGCTGAAGTCATTACCCCGTGTGCTGCTACACTGCACGATGCCTCCTCTGAACAGAGTGTATAATAACGGTCTATGATTCTCCTCCACTCTTCTTGTTTAGCGTTTCCTCGCTCGAGAAGCGTCTGAGGTAGACGTTGCCGTCCACGGACACGTCGATCAAGAAGGACCCACAAATTTCTATCGGATTAAAATGTGGTGATTTGGACGGCCATGGAAGGACCTTAATGTTCTCTCGGGCTAGATAGATTTTACGTCCCCATTAACATGAATGCTAGTTATATATACATCAAACGCATGCTATCAACTCCAAACTTAATTAGTTCTCTCTGATTTCTGCCATCTGTTTTTTTTTCTGAACAAGCAGAAATAACCAGTGATAGATTTTGTGATGGATTGATCAGGTTCTAATTGAAATGGAAATTGTTTAATCAGAATTCAAATTAATCTAATCTTTGATGGTTCATTTTCTTTTATCAATTCACGATATGGATACTATTTTAAGGATTAGAATAAATCATATCAAATAATAACTCGTTTAATTGAAATAGAAATGAATAATCGATCAACTGGTGTACAACATAATTCAATGAAAAATGTAAAAGATTGGATAATTTTTAATAAGAAATTAACTTTAAATAACTTCCAAATATTGATATGAAAATGTCAATGTTAAATAGATAAGTGAAATTATTTCAAACTAAATTGGTATATGTTATGGTAATAGGTACTATTATGTAATGTGTAAATTTATCCAAAATGATTTGCTTATTATGGCACTTTCTACAAATACTAATTGTTTATTTGTACCAATAATCAGGGATGTATGGACCAAAATTGCATTCACAATATACTGTATCATTCTAAATGGACTTTGCAATAATCCCAAGAAGCTTACAATGCTAAATACTGCAGGTGGTAAATTAATTAGAACCATTTAATTCGATGTTATAAATTTGAAATGATAGCTTCAAACTTTTAAAAATGAGATGACGAAGACAGCCAAACATAGAGCAACTTAAGAAAGTAATTTCACCGTGAGACAGACAGACAGACACTTTTATTGACTCAACCCATAACAAATGGCATCCAGCTATGTACAAATTATAGTTATAAACTTACAAAATAGATATGGTGTTGTTTCCAAACTATAAATTTCCTTGTAATATGTATGCTGCAAAAAAAATCTCAAATTACTGGTAGAACATAATTGTAGGAATTATTTGCCAAACGAGTCATCATATTCTACAGAAAATAACAACTAATAAACAACGTCTGTGACAATGTGTAATATCGTGGTGAGTCCTTTTTTGATTACCGCACTGTTTTATTGGCAATGGCTAAATATACACGTAACATGCGAAAGGTAATCAATTATTAACCATTTTTTCTATATGAGTACATGGTCACAAAGGACGTTGGGGTTGTTTCGGGCTTAACCTAATACACTTTCATTTTCTAGTGACTAAACATATTTGCTTGTTTAATATTAGGTTTTAGAGTCAAATAAATTATCACTAGAACTAAAACAATCATGTTTTCGAACGTGAGATAAAGAAGTCGAACAATATGGACCTCTGACGATGTGGAGAGGGCAGGGAAACATTAAACAGCGTTAATGATTAATCAACCAATTACAGCGAGACTTTGAAATGACGTGAAGCAGTACATCACAAACTTGTAAGAAACGTACATGTTCCATTCCGAGAGTCAACCTATTAATAATTGTAACATTCTATAAGCTTAATTTGCAAAACAAAGTCACAAATAGCAGCTTTATGTAGGGTGATGAAGGTAATTACGGGCAGTGTCTGGGTGCTTTTCTGTTCCTTCGTGCTCTTGAGCAATGTGTGAGTATCACCATATAATAATCTACATATAAGTACATAAGCATTGGTTGACACCTTAATTGTTTAAAAAATAATATATATTTCAAGAGTAACCTTGACCACGTATGAGGTTTAAATGAACATAATGCTATGGTGCATGTATTTATCTAGAAATAAATGGTATAATGTAAACATAAATTAGTTTTTCACTTTTAAAAATATGACACCATGGTTTACTTGTTTGATCGAACCTTTCTATAAAAACTTTGTAATTCGACCTTTGAGAATTTGAACATTAATTTAACTGCATTTTATTCTGTTCAAATTATTTTGGACTTGATGTATATACTACTAAAAACATCGAAGCAATAGTGGATATCTTGGGTGAGAACTTTTAAATAATATGCTTGCAAATTTATAAGAATTCTTAAATGTCCTAGCATTGACCTATTGACCTTTAAATCAATTGTCGTTCAAAGGAAATTATTCGTTTTATGTTATATTTATATTCTCACCCAATATTACCACTGTTCCTTGGATTAGTATATATAATCCACACATACAAATTGGTTTCCCATTTTAATCATACAAATATTAACGGTATTTACAATAACCATTAATTGATACGCTTTTAAATACATCTTTATGTCTGGAAAAAGGATCCGGGTGAGCCCGGGTCAAACATATTTTCATTAGGCGGAGAAAATCCTTTATGTTTCCTATGACTGATGCATCTACGAACGGAAAACCATCATCAACATCGTGGATACGAAATAGACGGTTCTCTGCCTGGTCCATCAGGTCGTTATTTCGCAACATCACATGTTACAAAAACATTTAGAAAATATACTCTTCAATACGGAAGCAATACTATCATCTGATTTTGACCTTCTTATAGTTATATTTTGTCATTGTGGAAATAGCAATTTAGCTGCATCTTTGTCACGATAAAGCCTTTGATCTCGTTTGATTGGGATTACTTTCCTCAATAACGCGAAGTCTATTTGTAATGAAATATGTTCAATTATTTCACGGTGACTCATTTAAAAAGGCACATTGCATAATAAAAGAAGTAACTTCCTGATTACCTACTGTATGCAAAGATAAGATTTTGTTATTTTCCGTTATAGCATGTTGAAAAAGACCGGTTATAAAGAAAATATATTCTTTATAAAAATTACTTAGGTCTTTTTCTCTAAACGTTCAAAGTTGTATGTGGATGAGGCATAAATAAAAATGGATTGAATATAAAGTAGAAAAATAATAATTTCCCTATAATGACTTCTGGTAATATGAAACCTTTTAGCGTTGCTAAAGCAAAAATACATGCATCAAATACAATATTAATACAAATGATTTGATTAGCAACAGTTCCAATTTCATAGCAATTATAGTGTGTCGATCAAACAATGCATGTAAAGTATGTCATATTCTAAACTAAGATGAGTTATAGGGTAAAGAGAAGATCGTTCTATTGAATACAAAAAGTCCATGGTAGATTATCCTCGCAATCGATCTTCAGGGAAATTTCGGGTTTCGATTTCTACATGTATTGCGGTTACATTTGTAGGTTTGCTTCTGCCTACAATGCACTTTGACTAAAGTCAATTTTGCATGACTTGCCTACAGTGGAGATGGCAGTTTGCCGACGGTCATTGTGATACACCCCATATTGTTTGAACAGACAAGGTTGAACCTACAGGTGCACGAATTTGAAATCACAAACTTATCTCGGTAAACGTGTGACAGATGGTATCATTAATGCATATCACAGTTTCCTACTAATACCTAATGTCAATTGCTTTTACAGGAAGAGCACAGAGGGACACTGTCAGACCTTTCCTTGATGACCATTAACGGCATAGTGACCGGAGGTATGAACACTCTGCCCGGAAGTAGATATGCTTGAGTCGATGGTTAATATTCTTATTATGTAGTTTTGTCGCAATCAGATTCTTTTCAGTGTTTTTGTCTACAAATATGTTCAAATATATTTCTATCAATTGCAATTATAAAAATTGTACATTAAACATATATGTTCATATCTAGCTTGATGCTAACATATTCTCCTTGTCATTGATTTATTAAAAGGAAAATTGTGGTAAAGGAATTGAGCTTTTGGTTAACGAGTAAACTATGAAGAAACATTTACTGACATCCCCATACTCTATGTCTATAACCGAAAGCACAGCCAGGTTATGTCATAGATTCTCATTACATACATGTATTTATTTTACATCACTGAATAACCTAAATGAGCTAACTTCTGCATTAAAGCTGGAGATTCAAATTCATATTTTCGAGAGTCATGCAATGTAAATTTTCAAAAATCTCCAATCTGCTATTTTGTTTATAATTTCTGAATATTTTGGCTTTACACTATGAGTTAATTATATCTCTGAAGCATTTTTTTTAGCTATACAGAATTAAAGAAACAAGTTAATAAAACTACCAAACTGGTTTGGAAAACTAATAACCTTTACATATGCTTTGTATTACAAATATATTAGAAATATACACATAAAATCGAATAACATAAAAAATCAGGAGCAAATATTTAAAGTGCACGAAAAGGAAAGGTTATCAATCGACATTCAAATATACACCGAAGGTCTTATTCTGTTTTGTTTGTTTTCCTAGTCGCAACGTGTAAGAATGCATTAAATCTAACTGAAGTAAACAATTTTAAACCTGCTTATCTGTTAAACCAAAACTGACAGATGCCGAGATCAAACCGATTAATTTGGAAGAGTTATACCAACTCCAGACTCAGATAGCAATGAAAGAAATCAGTGATCTCATGGAATTGGAATGTGCTCTTCTTCAGAGTCTGCATCAAGCCATCCAAAGTTGGTCCCTGTTGGGATGTGAACACGTTTATGTAACAGAGCGATTAGATTTCAAAGAGAGGCCACATGGAAAGAAGTACAACCTCCTCAAGGTTTCTCATATTTATCACTGCCGTTGTGTATATAATCAGTCTGCGTCGTGCACAAAGGTATGTTCAAGCGTAATCAGATACTCATTTTGTCTTTCATTAAAAGTATATGTATCATAGTCACTCATATGCGCTTGGTGCTGCAACGGGAGGAATGTGAAACTCTGATCAAACGATTTACAAATAATTACATAGATATTCTTTGGCCTGGGTTGTTTGCACCTCTGCTTGCGATATTTAACTGCATGTGAAATGTTGTGTTTAGTTCAACATTTTGTGATAATGCTACTGGGCTCAACTGAGAGTGACATACACGTAATTTTTCTTTTCATATACTTGGTACATGATAACTTATGTATCGAATGGTCTAAACAATAACTGTTTATAAATACAACATTCTTGTTTACAAGGATAATAAACTTAAGTTACTTATTAATTCACAAAACTAGAGATTTTACTCTTTTGTTATTATACAATTGTTTCTTTTTCTTACTGGATTAAGATGTGTACCTGGTAATGGAATAAGCGTTTTTTACAATAAGCCTTCTATGTTATCATCCTCAATCATTTCCAAGATTTAACCAAATTACGAAAACTCAGACAAGGACAAAGCAAAAGAAAGCAATTTTAGGCGGAAAAATGTACATGGCTTTGCGTTGTTCTAGACCGTGATTAATTGACCACACAAAGCTATCGATGCCCTTGGTAAATAAGATATCAACATTTATTGACTGAATACAACGAAAAGACTAGCAAATGAATGATATTGTGCCGTTTTAAAGCAACTTTTTATGATTTACCATACACAATCAACTTTGTACATGTACGAGTAATGTATTTATTGCGAGGCAACATTGAGATAAGGTCTCATGTTCAGCCTATATCTCGCATCTGAAAAATAAATCCCTTAAAGAGTATTAACAGGTGCTAATAAGTATTCATATCACCTGTTCCTTCACCCTCAACACTTTACAGTCTGTGTCTCTTTTCTGTGATACACACTATTCGAGAAAAACGGTAGTCAGGAATACTTTCTTCAAATAACGATAATTATTTTCAAAATCATTTTTTCTTAAAAGATTCTGGTCCAAAATATAGACAATTCTTGCTAATGCGGTTGAGAATCCCCAAGATACGTCATTATGTAAATCAACATGTTTAGACATTTGAGTGTCAGTGCATTTCAAGGTAAAAAGACAATTATGTTGGATTGCCAGAAAAGGTGTATGTTGAACAACGCCAGTGCTATAAATGAACAGTTTAAACTGACCTTTCGTTGAGCACAGTGAATGAGGCAGCTGTTGATCGTATCCACATGTTTTTCATAATAAATTAATGAACGGCAACGAAAAGCGCTATAACTAGCAGATTAACGCAAATGCAATATGCTGTGTATTACCTATCCTATTTGGTGTTATAATCGCGGATTTTCTTGCCCTGGCCACTCACATAATTCCCTAAGCCGTCGTGATATCACGCCTGAGGTGTTGTCTGACGGGTGAGAACAAATTGCAAACAATGCACTCGGAATCGTGTTGTTTCTGGTGCAGAGTTTTTCCTACTGGTCAAGTAGACACAGAAGAGCTTTGTTGTGGTTTGCCGATACTTGGTTACTACCCGTTCCTACTTTTCTAAAGCTTACTTAAGTCAAAAGGTTAGCGTGGACAGGGCACAGTAACTCGTAATTGAGGACATCTACCTAATTACTCAGTGCTTGTGAAAATGAAAAGTAAACCGATTGCAGGGTGAAAGCATTTCCTTGTCCTTGAAGGAGGTGAAGTAGACTGTTCCATTCAGATATAATGGAATTTGTATCATAAACCATTTACTGAATATAATACAAATATGAAATTGTATCTAAATCTCAAAGATATGAAAATATTGTTTAAGAATAAAACCTTCGAAATTCCATACATGCAACTATTTATTCCTAACAAGTTCATTTAATGTGACAGGCCAAAGTCGATAAAAATGCAGCCATCGGTTTCCCTCAGTTGGAACATTCTAAAATTCGTGTGATTCCCTGAACAAGTTTGCAACACACCGACTCACACATAACCTAATAGCCCGTAAGTGAACATATTGGTTTCAGGTCCTTCTCTTGAACATGCAAACTACTCCCAGCTTTGAGTGGTCAAGTGGGAGGGATAACCGTGTTGTCTGCCACTCGATCTAGAGGAAAGATAGGAAACTTTGAACAGATGTTTCAATTCACCACGTCCGATTTTCTCCTTCAAAGAAGAAATGCTTGATACCTTCAGTAAGCAATGCATCAGGTCGGGATAGTCCGTTTCTTGTGCGCCTGAGATTTAATTAGGTCTGAGACTGTAAGTAAGTGTTTATTCTAAACTGTGTTACAATATTCAATATGTTTACCTTCTAGCGAAATAGAGTAATTAATGGAAAAAAATGGAGGACGTACTCAATTTTAAAAAACTGCCAAAGGATACCATGGAATACAATATTATAAAACGATCTTAAGGTTCAATACTACATCTCATACCATTACCATTTACCTATCGTGAAAATAATTTGAAGCGCATTTCAAAGGAACTAGCCAAACAAAAAAACGCCCCGAATCGAAAATTCAAAATAAAAATATCTAAAATGTTTGTGTATGTGTAGATCCCCATGAAGATGCCAAAAACGGTAACATAGATACCGTTTTTCGCCATTAAGTACCTTTGTTAATTTCGTTTCTTCAACAACTGTCACTTTTTTCCAATGAGCAGATGTACTCTATATTCCCATATTTGATTATTTAGAGTATTTATGGAAATCATCTGCTTAATTTTAGGATGCTCATAGGTAAAAAATAACGTAATTAGCCGGCTGCAACCATATTTTCAACACTGAGAACTCTTCAAACCAAAAGGTGACCCCAATTCTGCTTACGTAATCAGACATGTTACATCGTAAAATACGAATTTTGAAATAATTCTTTAATCGCCCCATCGCTCCTTAAATGGGAAGTAGTACGTTTTAGGGAGTGGATAATTTCTTTAAAATTTCCCAAACAAACATTACATATTGACACATGTTTTATATCGGAGGATCAATCATCTCAATACTCGACCCGGTTATCCGTAGTCGAAGAAGAAATTATTAAGTAGCGGCCAATGTTATATAAACCCCTTTAAATGTTTGAGGTAGGGAAATGGATCAGCATACATGTTGCTTAAATGGACATGGTACGTTCGAGTTTGAACATATTCTTTTAGTCAAACAATATTGTCTTGCAATTGGTAACATTTCTTTTTGTTGTAATGAGACCACTTTTGTATTTTATAAAACGTGCTTTTACCCCTTTAGGGCCACATTTCCATTTCCAATGTTAACTACATGTTAGAGTAATGCTATCTGCGGGAACTAAACTTGCCTATCCATGAACACAGCCAAATCTTTCCATATGTCCAAATATTAGTCTCCCTCTTTACTTTACAGTTCAGCTTAAAACAATTAAATTGACTGATTATTGGCAATTTTTAAACTTGTCAAAACACTTGAATTAAATTGTTAATCAATTATATTTTAGATTGTTATTTAGTTCGTCAATGTAATCCGTCGGCTTAAACGGGCCCTTTTACAAAAATATGTTATGATAAAGCAATTCACGACTTTCAATTAATTTAATTTTTTTTAATATGAAGGCAGTATATTTTCCTAGTACATATCAATTTTCAAGTAAAGCAAAAATATTGCATCCGCTTTGTCTTTGAATACATGAATAGAAGACGTTATTCGATACTTTTGAAAAGTACACAGACCGATTGTATGACAGAGGTGCAAAAGGGTATCACCATTATGTAATACTGTCTGCAAATCATTAGGTAAGAGGCTGGCGTCTGGCCACAGTTCAAAGTGGTGCGTATTTACAGAGAAACGTGTTATGAAATTCAAGTTAAAAGTTCACCGACAACTGGACGTGATGAACCCTCAGACTATGGTTAGTTATGGTGTTCAGGGGTTCCCTGAAGACAGACAAACGTTTAATCAGCAGTTCAAATTACCAATTTCACAGTAGTTGGTACAGTGCTGTCATGTCAAAGTGGAAATATACTCACTTAAACACCTATATCAAAGTACTAATTTCACATTTTACCACTGATAGTTTTACAGACGCAATGTTAACATTTCAGTACAACAAACTTAAAATCAGTTAGATAAAATTATATTTACATGCGTAAAATAAGTCTATATCTTGCTTGAAAACTCTAGAAGTTTTAACACTAGTTATATCGTTTAAAGAGAAAATGTTTGAAGGGTCGTCATTTTGTCAACAGAGATTACTATTGTTTGTCTTGAATTAAGGAATAATACAATGCTTGACTGATGGACAGTGTTTTGTCACGCCATAGCGGGACTTTTTCACTCTTGTAGCGCCGTATGGCTTTATTTTTTGTTGCTTTAATCATTGAATAAATGCACCTATATCATTTTTTTACATTGTAAAACATATACTTAGCAAAACAACACCCTAGTTAATGTACTTTGTCTGAAAATTGTGTAAATAACGTAATACTGACAAGTATATATAATTTATAAATTATATTATTGTCAGTCTCTTCAAAATAAAAACTGCATAATCATCAGAGATTTTACTATTGTCACCTCATGTGCATTGATGCTTTGGTTATATTAAGTAAGGGCAAAATCATATATCAGGGTCTAAAGTAGACCAACTTGCAGCATGGAATGATCTAGTTATCATTTGAGCGTATGACCTTATAAGAGAAAGACGATGGTTCACACTTATAAACAAAATAGTACATGCTGTTTAAACCTACCATTCTGTAACATTTTAAATGAAAACTGTAATTGATTCAAAAACCATTGGACGAAAGCTTCATTCACAAATGATACTGGAAATATCCTGAGAAATACAATGTTTAAACATGCCAATAAATTGCCTCATCGAGGAGGTCTGAATAATGTAGATTGTTATTCAGGTCACGGTGACAAACCTGACAAATCAGGCTCTGTGTTGTAATTGGACATTTTATCCGCTAGACCGCAAATGTTATGAGCTATGACTATTGACCAAAACCATTTTGGTTAAAATCATTTTCATGTAATTATATTAAATACAACTTTGAAAAATCACATTAACGTGTCAATTGCTAAGTTACATGTATCTATCCGACAACAACCATATACAAGCACTATGCCATATTAAGACACCTGGGGTGTGTGTGTGTTTGGGAAGGGGGTGGGGGGATGTGGGGGTAGCAACTACGAACTACGACCTTTAAATGGCCCATGTTATTGATCTGATGATGATGTTGTGTCTCAGGTTAATGAAAATAGGAAAATGCAACAAGTGATTGTCTTTCCTTTTAAGAAAAGTCATCGACGTTATTCTTGCAAAACAGTCAGTTTACATAGTCGAAAATATCTTATTAAAATACCAATGTTTTCCTAGTGGATGTTGTTGGCCACACTTGTTGGCTGAGCCTAAATTCTAAAACCGCGCTTTCAAAATAAACACGACTGATTGCGGCAGGCCTTTTAGCTAATGCATTGGTCCGCTATGCTCGTAAAATACCTGGAAATTACGAATAAGTTTTGATGGGTTGCAGAGTATTGGCAAGAAATAATAGAAAACGTTCTTGCAAGACTTTCTCAGTTCAGTTGAATAAGTCATTAAACATAAGAGGTATTTTACTAAGGTGACGGATGAAAAGAAAGATCAAGGTACTATTTTTCAAACAGGCCTTCTCTTTAATATCTTTGAAATAAATGCATCTTTTTTTTTTAATTTAGAATGACAGAGAAAAATATAAACATATTATATAAACGTTGGTTCAAATAAGTTAGATACAAAAGCATATCATGTACATGCGTCAAAAGACATGTCAAAAGAAAGAACATTTTTTTACGAAAAGTAATGTTTACATGTTCATTACATGAAAATGAATTGAATAAAAAACATATTCTTGTTAACACAACCTGTTGTTTGAACACCTAATACATGAAGACACAGAAAAATGCTTTTAGCGATGCATATTGCTTGCACATGGGATCTGGTAGATTTCAGGCATATAGTAGACATACATATATGCTTATATCTTATGCCTAAAAAGCGTGTTACATATAGGTTACAGGAAGTGTGTTTATGCAAACGTGTTCAAGTTGTCAGAGAACATGGCATGGGTGACTGACATGTTGAAAAACCATACTTTGAATTCGTTGGAACATTTTTCACTTCCAATAAATCCATCCAACCACAAAATTAAACGTCTTCTATATTCAGAATAGCATTCAAGCAAATAATGGACACGGTGAACTTATAGTAGGATATATATACACCTGGGAGAAATTATTACAACACCAAGTTTTTCATGATATTATTCAACCTATTTGAAAACATATAGGTTTATTATCATGATATATTCAGAGCTTTCCTGACGTAAAATCAGAACTCTTCTGACGTATATTCAGAGCTCTGCTGACGTACATTCAGAGCTCTACTGACGTACATTCAGAGCTCCTCTGACGAATGCATTACGAAAACCCCGTCAATGGCCTCATAGACTTGATCAGTAAAACAGGGAAAATGTTGCGGCAACGATATACCTTGCCATGTGCAAAAACTCTCTTTATTTTACTTATCACAAGAAAAAATCTATTGCAATATCTTCATACTACCAAAGCTGCTTATTGCTGTAAGCATGTGTACGTGTGGGTGTGTGTGGGTGTGTGTGTGTGTGTGTTGCTTATAATCAGTCACCCGGGGTTGAATTTTCCGTTGCTCTCTAAGGGAAATCCGTTACCTGCCTATGGTATGAGTAAGCTAATGAACCTGATACATCGATTGAACTTGCGAGCCTCTCAAATGAAGTGTTACAACACTGTTTAGTGTTTAGTTGAGTTTAGGAAACTGACTTGCAATTACACCTCTTAGCTCACACTTTCTCATTCACAGCTTATCGGGAGAGAAGGTTTACTATTATTTCAAAATGTAATCACCGAGCATGCGCTTATCTAAGCTCTACCAAACATTTCCACATCACGTATGAAGCCGTTTCATTTGGTTGTTGGTTCACGGCAACACTCAGTGGGGGGATATTTCGGGACAAATTTCCTGATGAACATTCTCAGAGTTATTTGTGAAAAATATCTGATTATGAAACAGAGAGGAAATGCACGACATAGCCAACATTATGCACAGAGGCATGCCCCAGAACATTTCAGATTAGGTATATGTTAATAACAGTAACTAGTTTAAACATGTATGGTATATACTCTACGTTTAATCGTCAGCTAATTTTGGAAAGATTTCCTCCAACGGAAATATGCAGATATCACAAAAAATCCTATTTTGTTAAAAAATGTATTGTTCTAACACCATTCTCAAGGTAATGGAATCAAACTCAACCTCAAAATATGTTGCCAATTTTAGTAAATAATGTTTCAATTACTTTCTTTAATTCAAGTTGTTGACAGAGTTGTATCAGGGAATCGACACAAATTACCTAAAATTTACCTAAACTTTGTTATATATATACGCACTATCCGTTGTATGTATGGCCTGTTTTTACTTCTAACCTCATATATATATATATATATATATATATATATATATATATATATATATATGTAAAAGGTGAAGAAGGTCTCACGTGAAGTAAAAAGATATTTGAAAATGAAATACTTAAGACGACACTTGCTGTAGATATCATTTTAATGATGACTGGATGCGTCGCATTTCGACTTGATAACAAGTCTTTTCAACAGTGTATATATATATATATTTCACCTTTTCACCTATATTTGATTCCACGTGGAAAGACTGAAGATGGCACAAGCTATCATGAAGGCGATTAACCAGCTGAAGAGGAGCAGTCAAAAAGTGAACAAGAAGATTTCCCGAGAACTGTGCATACTGAAACAACAGCTTCACGAGTTATGTCGCTTCATTGGACTGTCTGACGACAATCAGTCAGTTGAAACTGAAGAGGACAGAGATATCACTCAACCGGATCTAGAAGATTACGCTAAGAAGCATTACGGTTCGCACCTCGCTAAACAACAAGCCAGAGAAGTGGAGAATGAAGCTTTTAAACTACGAAAGGCAATGATAAAGACATGGCGCCGGAAACTAAACGACAGAAAGCAGGCCTAATATAATGCAGTTCGAACAAAACGGACTGCAGAAATATATAGAGACTTTCTTGATATGCCGACCCCGTACATACAAAATAAATTTTTGGAAAGGAGATATGGATTTTCATCTGAGGAATATAGGATTCAATTTTCAACATGTCTACTTGAAATAGAAAACCACAATCTGTTGAAGGAACATGACAAGTGTGCCGAAAAATATAAAGAGATTGATGAACTCATGTCAGAACTGATATCAGGTTTCTGCATTGACAGTGAAGCTGAACATTTGCAAGATGGACTTTTAGAAATATGGAAAAATGATACAATTAGGGAGGAAAACAAAAGTGTGAAATTGTGGATGAAAAGAGAGAACTGGCTGATAAATCTACCATCATCTAACTCTTCGCATGTGCAGAAAAAGAAGAAAACATCACACAAAGGACAAAAAAAGCTTCCAAACAACAGGGTCCACAAGGATTTGAAGAAACACAACGGAACAACGCCCCCAGCAATTGATATAGAACAAATTCAACATCATAACCTACAATCGGATAAGTCTTCTTTTGTAGAGGTATTTAGCCAGTCAGATGACTTACAATCATCCGAGGACCTTCACCGATCTAACACAAGTTTATCCAGCGTGAAGGACGACTCAATAGTATCAAAATTGGAAGAGAGAAGTTATGATACTTCATCGACATCATCGCAAAACAACCTTACAAAAAGCTTTTGGAGTAAATTCAACTTCATAAAAAGACACTCTTCAAAAAGCATAAAATCATATACTCCTAGAAACTACATGTACACAAGAAATGTCAATTGTGCAATTGAAACAATAGATCAATTCACGGACAGGGACCCGCCAGGAAGATGCCACTATAATGACTCAAATCTTAATCCCTCATACATAGTGCATTGTACACTACTCACGCTAACCACATGTCACTTGCTAATCAATCTAAGTCTATTACACATTGTTACAGCGTTTAGCTATGTACCTATATATTTGCCATGTTGGAAAAGCTCCACACTGTTGAAAAGACTTGTAAACAAGTCGAAATGCGACGCATCCAGTCATCATTAAAATGATATCTACAGCAAGTGTCGTCTGAAGTATTTCATTTTTAGCTCATCAGGTCTGAAAGACCCGATGGGCTTATGGCATGGCATGGCGTCCGTCCATCCGTCCATCCGTCCGTCCATCCGTCCGTAAACTTTTCACTTTTTCAACTTCTTCTCCAGAACCAATGACTCTAGAGAGCTGAAATTTTATGTGCATACTCCTTGGCAAATGGGGATTCTAAATTGTAGATTTGGTGACCCCATGACCCCAAATGGGGTCACAAGGGTCAAAACCTTAAAAATCTATTTTAATCTTCTTCTCCAGTTCCAAAAGGTCCAGAGAGCTGAAAAGTTGTGTGTAGACTTCTTGGCCAATGGGGATTCTAAATTGTAGATTTTGTGACCCCATGACCCCAAATGAGGTCAGAGGGGTCAAAACATGAAAAACCTATTTTCATCTTCTTCTCCAGTTCCAAAAGGGCCAGAGAGCTGAATAGTTGTATGTAGACTCCTTGGTCACTGGAGATGTTAAATTGTAGGTTTGGTGACCCCATGACCCCAAATGGGGTCACAGGGGTCAAAACCTGAAAAACCTATTTTCATCTTCTTCTCCAGTTCCAAAAGGTCTAGAGAGCTGAAAAGGTGTGTGTAGACTCCTTGGCCAACGGGGATTCTAAATTGAAGGTTTGGTGACCCCATGACCCCAAATGGGGTCAGAGGGGTCAAAACATGAAAAACCTATTTTTTTATTTTCTTCTCCAGTTCCAAAAGGTCCAGAGAGCTGAATAGTTGTATGTAGACTCCTTGGGCACTGGAGATTCTAAATTGTAGGTTTGGTGACCCCATGACCCCAAATGGGGTCACAGGGGTCAAAACCTAAAAAACCTAATTTCATCTTTTTCCCTAGTTCCA
Source organism: Phorcus lineatus (assembly GCA_921293015.1). Taxonomy (NCBI): domain Eukaryota; kingdom Metazoa; phylum Mollusca; class Gastropoda; order Trochida; family Trochidae; genus Phorcus; species Phorcus lineatus. Next base: position 76,452,445 of record OV121081.1, on the reverse strand, counting down.
AAAGGTCTAGAGAGCTGAAAAATTGTGTGTAGACTCCTTGGACACTGGGGATTCTGAATTGTAGGTTTGGTGACCCCATGACCCCAAATGGGGTCACAGTGGTCAAAACCTTAAAATCCTACTTTCATCTTCTTCTCCAGTTCCAAAAGGTCTTGATAGCTTAATAGTTGTGTGTAGACTCCTTGGACAATGGGGATTCTAAATTGTAGGTTTGGTGACCCCATGACCCCAAATGGGGTCACAGGGGTCAAAACCTGAAAAACCTAATTTCATCTTTTTCCCTAGTTCCCAAAGGTCTAGAGAGCTGAAAAGGTGTGTGTAGACTCCTTGGCCAACGGGGATTCTGAATTGTAGGTTTGGTGACCCCATGACCCCAAATGGGGTCACAGGGGTCAAAACCTTAAAATCCTACTTTCATCTTCTTCTCCAGTTCCAAAAGGTCTTGATAGCTTAATAGTTGTGTGTAGACTCCTTGGACAATGGGGATTCTAAATTGTAGGTTTGGTGACCCCATGACCCCAAATGGGGTCACAGGGGTCAAAACCTGAAAAACCTAATTTCATCTTTTTCCCTAGTTCCAAAAGGTCTAGAGAGCTGAAAGGGTGTGTGTAGACTCCTTGGACACTGGGGATCCTAAATTGTAGGTTTGGTGACCACTTGACCCCAAATGGGGTCACATGGGTCAAAACCTTAAAATCCTACTTTCATCTTCTTCTCCAGTTCCAAAAGGTCTTGATAGCTTAAAAGTTGAGTGTAGACTCCTTGGACAATGGGGATTCTGAATTGTAGGTTTTTTGACCCCTTGACCCCAAATGGGCAATGTGCATTTTTAATTTGATTGTGAATAACTCGGACGTTGGGACAGGCTATCTTTCCTACACTGCCCATGACCCCATGGTCTAAACCCAAACACCTATTTCTATCAAAAGTCTGATGAGCTACAGAGCCCATGGCTCTATTTTTTCAAATATACATTTACTTCACGTGCGACCTTTCACATTTTCACACGCTTCAGACTGTCGAATTATAGAATGCAATATCTTTATCCGCTTACATCAACTGCATCATGTACATGTTGCACAGCCGTTGCGAGGTCTCCCTCACTGTAACATTTATTTAAGTATACATGCATGTACATGTAGGCAGAACGACATCCCACTGCTTCAATACAGATAAACAAGTATCCGGTTCCTCCTAAAGACCGAGAAGCATGTCGGGACAAAAGTTCAAGCGTATAAGTCATCCTTGTAGTGACTCTAACGCAATATGATAGTTGACCATTATCCTTGCTTATTACTTGATGATTGGGAAAATGTATCTTCAGATTCTACATTTCACATCATTTATAAGATAAATAAACTTGCCTTTGTACAAATTGCTAATGAATGGTGATTTAATTCATATTAAGGTGACAGATGCAATTTGATTTAATTACTTAAACACAAGTTGTAAAGATCTTGTCTCGCTCTGGTCATACAAACTTTGGACTAATACGTAAAGGTTATGTGATGTTTCTCGTGTATTAAACGCCTTGTTTGCGATTGCGCAACTATTGACCTTTTAACGGTATTTTCATATAGGAAGCTGAGGAGGTGGTGTGTAATGGCCATCCACCCCCAGTTAAAGAGTCTAAGCATTGCTAAATCACCTCCTCCCACATTTCACTCCATTTTTCTTAATCTTTACACTTGTTTTATATTCATCAGTATTACCGTTGCTTGGACTGCTTGACGTTTCAATTTCATTCTGATACTATCTGTCTTATGGAGTCAAATTCTAACAAATGTTATCAACCTTATTGAAACTTAAAACAAGCCTAACAGATACATTGCGTGGGTAATAGCCTGTGTCTTACAATGTTAAACATTTCTCATTCAGATTGAAGTTTATTATATCACAGAAAACCCTTTCCACATTTGTGATAAATACGTATCTCACATTGTAATACCATGTAAATCGGTGATCGCAAGTTGATTCGTTGAATGTTTTGAACGTTCTATCAGCTTTCTAGACGTTTGATTTAATGGTGATTGGCCTTTGATGGTTGAAAAGTGTAAAAAGGGCATTACAATAAGTAACATTTTGCAACATTGTGACATTGACAGTAGCAAGTGCGCATATATGTAAAACTTTGAACTTGCTAAAATCGTTTTGATTCATCAAAGATAACCTTTCAGGGTTTAAACGTATATCATTTTCCTCCAACCATAATAATATGTAACAGCAATATATTGTTATATTGACCGTGTCAAATGACGCTCTTTCTGGACATTTAACTACGATGTCATATATCAAGATTGGTCCTTAATATGCATTTTATAAATGCCATATGTTCAAAAAAGCTTTCAAGCGATTGCGATTAATGTCATTCTTAAAAGCAGATCATTTTTACAATGACCTTTCAAATCATTATTATTATTACTTAAATTATCTGGCGAATACAATTAGCATTAAGAATAATGAAGGCAAGTGTATGAATATACAACATTTTGTAATCCAGGAAGGCCACGTTTCAACATAGATACTACTGTCGCTTCAAACACTCAAACTTTTTCTACTAAGTGTAATGCAAATATAATCGATCACAAGACATAGCTGTTACATATTAATAATCCCACTTGATTAAGGAATAAGCATATAGTCCACAACGTCGTGAATTTCACAATAAAGGCTTAAAAATAAGTTGTTATCCAGACGATCTTGTCTTCCTTATGTATATCACTTCAAAATGTCCTTCAAAGATTTGATTCATAATGTTTATCACAAAAAGGGTAATAGTTTCCGAGTTCTTCATTATTCAATAAACACCCATAAGTTGAAATAACTTGATGCTTACAAAACAAAGAGAGTTATATATTTTATATTTTCAGTCTCACTTAGTTTTCGTAGGGAAAGAAGACATTCTAAAACGCTTCCATATCATGTTGTGCTTCATGATTCCGTCGATGTTTTTGTCTATTGCTCTGGGCATCACAATTCACTGTGCTCTGAAAGTTTGTTTGAAACGAACAAACTTAAGATTTTTTGCAATGACGAGGACAAACTAGTGGCTCCACAATGCTAACGGCAACCAACGATCATTATTTAACAGAATGTATTGTGCTGATAAAAAAACTTTGACCGGTAATTCAAAATTAACTGTAAAATGCTGGATTATTGAGATAAAGTTTTACATTTTATCCTATTTTCAAAAGTGACAAATCAGTTAACATATAAAACTTGACTTTATGGCTCCATTGGGAGGTTGTTTTTATTTGCAATTACGATTTATCAATTTGAAGAAATACTGTTTTTTAGTGATAAGAATGAAAACTTTGATGACAAAGAAAGGCAGTGATCACAGTTGTTCATATTTCATAGGTTTGATTGGATACACCATTTGATGCATATAATATACTATATGAAAATAATATACTCGCTAAAACCTTTTCAGATTACCGAATAACTGAGTTAACAGTGGAAAAAACTGATTGGAATAAGGAAAGTGCAGATAGCTAACGGCTCTCAATATATTACTTTATCTTGATGAATACACAAATGTAGTTTTAAATAATGACAAATGGAAAAATATTTATAAACCAAATTGTTATACATGAAAATTCAAAAGTACAAAATCTTATGGATCAAAGAATTCACTGCTCACATTAAATCATGCAAAGAAATTGATCAAATAGGTGATTTCGGGTTTAACTCCGCTTTCAGGAATATTACAGTTATATGACGGCTGCTAGTATTATTGCAGGTAGAAAGCCCGCAACACTATTGTGGCTAATCATTGCGATAGAACCTACAAGCATCTGCTGAAACTAGCGAACCATGGGAGGTGCCGCGCTGAAAGTCAGTGTTTGATAAACATTTTGAGTCTGACAGTAGATAAACAAATATAATTAACGGACATTGTTTCACGCACAATAAACTTGTAAACATATATTAGAAACGTGTAGGATCTTACTTTACATATAATTTTGTCGTATTCTGGTAACAAACATAAATTTCAGTTAGAGCCAAAGCATAAATATCTAGAAACTGTAATTAGGAGATTCCATTTATGAAGTCTGTAATCGGAAAACAGACTGATTAATTTACATTCTGGTAAGAAAGGTAAAACATATTAGTTGCGAGGGAATGGCATACGCAGATAAGAAAAAGCCTCATTAGTTTCAAACATGGCATTTGCATGACTGGAGGAACAACAACTCTTTCGCCCACCACAAAATACCTAATCAGAACTAGTTTAGTGCTTATAGGCAAATTCATCTTTAGTCGACGTATATTAAAATAACAATATGTTTCTAAATTTTTGGTTCGTCCAGTAGCAGAAAATAATTAGGTGCGATTTTATTATAGTTGTACTTACATGCACACAATTATTCTGCGAACGAAAATTGTGAAAATACATTGAAATGATGCTAAACACTTGAATGTAAAGCTATCCTAAAGGTGATTCAACATGCCTAAGATTCAAACAGGTTTGAAGTTATTTATTTTAACACTGAAATATTATGTTAAAAACATAAATGAGAATGCATAATATAACCGACAACATAATTACAAGTCCATGGCTGATTCATCTCTCAATATGAATTAGAATTTTCCTAACGTTATTTCCAAATGCTGTACGTTTTTGTATCATTTTAATGGTTGTTTTCAGTCTGGAAATCTTGATTTACGATTGTATTGAAATAAAACATTTAGATTGTTTTGTTGTTTCAAAGTCAAGTTGGTGATTTGAATGGTCGTCCGCCATGTTGCTTTGTCTTCTTTGGGGCAATCTTCCTTTTTGATTACACATTCCATTGGAAAATATGAATAACTATACAATATTAATTAGCTCGATATATTTGAAAACTGGTTTCCCTACGCTAAGTTATAAGTTTGCTTAAACGGGAAAACATTTCATGCTTATGAATCGACATCTGTAGACAAATGCTCATCCAATGAATAAGAAATATTAGTATAAGGCAAGAATTAAGAGACAAATTATCTGCCACTTGAGTTATTCTTCCAAAACGACAACCCTATCATGTAACAGATATGATTTGGACAGACAGTCCCTATTCAACGAGGCCAAAACTTTAGTAACAGCACGACTTGTTTAGTATTGGTACTAAACTGTCGATGTTCAGTAAAAATTCTGACATGCACCTCCTTACTATAATCAAGTAAGTAATCTTTTTTCCTAAGGACTTTAAAGAGTTTACAGAAATGAAAAATAGTTTTATATAAACTGTTTAAATGGCATTCTAGAAGTTGTCAGTATAAGGAAGACAATAAATGTTATTGATTATCAACTTTATTTGATTATATCTTATAATGACAACTCCTAGAATGCCATCCAAACAGTTCATTCGACGTCAACATGGAGACGGGGCTATTCGAACCATTTGTATATAATGCTGTATCTCACCATAACCCCAATTTCTTGAAAACGGTATAAGAAGCTATACCGAAACGTCGCTTTAAGTACAATAAAGAAATTGGTAATCCAAAAAATTCCTTGTTTACCCATTTAAACAGCTGTGTGAACAAGGACACATTTAGAAATAAGGCTCTTACCATGGTTGACCCCAGAAGTTTTTAAATTCATATCTTGGCATGGGGCAAGGACTCATTCTTTTGCCTTTGGTTTATCAAAACATGAGGTCACCTACCCTTTCTATGAGACATGATCAAATGTTGCTGATTTTTCCTGATAGCGGTCGAACTGAGCTATGCCCAAAGCCAGATAGCCAATTTCTTTAATTAATTCTTTCCTTTAATTATTTTATAATCAATGAATAAACAACCTTGTCTCCGTTGTCAAATGTCCTGAAATGACGTTTCATAAAAACATAGTTTACATTAATGTGATGATTGCATTATAAGATAGATACTTTCGTGTGTAAAGGTTTTGGAATCTGATGCCATTCAACGCCTGCACATTTATGTTTGAACAGACGGCTTTAACATTATTCATTTTTTGGTTCCAAATCAACCAATCAGAACCAAATGTAATGTTATATTTACTATAACGAATCATTTGTCTCATATGGACCCAAAGGTGATATAATGAATAAATATTGATTGTGATGGTGATGATAACAGTGGTGATAATGATTATGATAGGATAGCCTGAGACTTTTCTGCATTAGTTGTTCTAGTGAGGCGTATTTCCAGAAATAGGTAACACAATATCATGTATATACATCTGAAGTAGATGAATGAGTTTGGTTTTCCCCCATATATAATAAGAACTTTATTACATTCAATTGAAAATAGAAAGTGTTATATATTTCAGTAAGTAATTGTTAAGAACTTAAATTTCAATACATCTTAGAGAATGAATTAATGTAGATAAATACACTAAAACTACTCATTGGTTATTTTTCAGTTTTTAAATTATAATTGTACGTTTGGTTTGGAATAACTTGTTCTATGGACATGGGTTAACTAATCAAAGTAAATAGTTGAAGTGCAAATACGATACATCGTTGTAGTCTGCTTTATACTTCCAATCATCAGCCTAATGTACATGTGATATTCTCACTGTTTTTAATTTGGAATTCCAACTCAACTTATTTGCTGGGTATTCCCTGAAGCCATCTCACATGCCACAGACATATTGCTATTCTTTCTAAATCAATATTTGGGTATTGTTTTCCTAGTGATGGTTTATTTACTTTTGTTATTTGATGAGTTCTGCCGAAGTGGATACAGATAGAGCAGACTTTTTTAATTCGGTTACCCTCTTGGCACATGTTTTTTAATTTGACTTGAATAAATAGAGGATATTATATGAGTGTCCATGACATACTATGTTTACGACACGAGTGTCGTGAACATAGTATGTCATGGGCACGAATATGATATTCTGTTTATTACCGAAGTCGCGAAGTCAAAGGAAATTACCAAACACGACCTACAAGCATAGGCGGTTTCCCCGCCGCCATCGCATAGGGAACTGTGACGTCAGAGCATTGTATATGACGTGACGTTACAATGAAAAAGTGATATGTTGCCCTAGGGGATAGTATGAAAAATATGAACCTCAATATGATTCCCCTCGTAGGTAATTAAAACTTTTATTTCAATAATATAAGATTTCAACCTATGCAATGTGCCTGACTGAAGTTCTTTTACTGTACAAATATCTGATATATTTTCATTATTATTATTATTATTATCATTATTATTATCATTATCATCATTATTATTCTTAGTATTTAAATTCCCCTTGATTTACATAAGGGACAATAACCTACACTACATGGTATAAAAATCGTGTAACTAATCTCACCATCTAATTTCATGATATCTAGAGAAAATTAATCAACCAGTGTTAAATATAGATTTTCATTTTGTGGGAGATGCAGAACACAAACCTAGGTTAAGTGATAAATATACATATTTGTATCGTACATAGATTTATGTACCTCCGTATTTAGCATATTTCTTTATTCATTTTTCTTTTTTCAGTTCAAATCTAAATTACTAGAAATGGACGATTGCATTATTGAAACTCTTCAAATTGTTATCGACACCAAGCCAAACACACTGCAGTACAGACTTCTTCAAACAAAGAAGAACCAGCATTTAACTCAATTTCCACGATAACTTATTTATTACTTAAAGTTAGAACAAAATTGATCCGTCTTGTGTTCAACTCTGCTACCAACGTGCAAGCAAATAGGATATTTTCGGATGATAGTTTTCAAAGCCTTTTGAATACCGAAATTATTGGACTATGAAAGGTGAGCAAATGTGCTCTATGGATGGTATTTAACAGCTTTACATTGTCAAATCTTTCTTAACAAATACTAAAAACTATTGCATGAATGTCATAATGGAAACATTGTCTTTTCTAAAGAGCGAGTTGCAAACACTACAGTCATTGCTTTACTGTTTCCAACTATCACACATTAAAAGTATTTGTAGAATAAAAGGGTTGTGTTAGTTTCTACAAGAACGGAACGAGACGATGCTCATCAGACTTCAATTTCCCTCTGGTTCTTAATATTCAATAGATATTTGATATTGCCAGTTGGTACAACATCTGCTTCTTTGAGAAAATTTACTCTTCAAGCAAATACGGACAAACTCGACGCCTTCATCAATGACCGGGACAAACCATTTCCTCTACAAACACAAAACAATAATCAGTATTTGAATGAGGTATTGTGTTCACAAGAGCCTCAGGGTGGGCAGATGAAACTAATTTAGAAGTGCTGGATTTCTATGAAACATGTTTACCTTTGATCTTGTTGCTAGAAAAAGTAACCTTTTCAAGTACAAATTTATATTTTGCTTTACGTCAAATACAAGTATTCGATTTTAAAAGAAACTTTCCTTTTGAATTTTGAATAATAAAAGGCATATCTGATTTTTTAAAATCTATTACTAAACGCCAAAAAAAAAACATTCTTGGTAACGACCATCAAAAAACAATTTGGATCTTTGTTCCAGATTGTTTGTTATTTATTTATCAACATTCCGGTGGAGGAGATATTGTAAAATGGTCTTTATATACCTTAATGTATTCAATCATTTCTCAACATTTACATTTTGTCAGTAATTTAAAACTTGCGTACTTGTAAAGAAGAATGAGAAATAGTAGCAGTAACTCAAATTATCTTGATTGATGAAATCTTGACAGCCTTGTATAACACTTGCACTTACGTAATGCTGTCAATGTGTTTTGTTTAAAAAAAATTATGTCATTTACCAAAGTTATAATGATTATATTGAAGCAGTGAAGACTTTCGCATGGTTGACACGTTTTACGAAATACCTCTCATCTGTTTATAGAGATGTTGTACTTTAGATTATATTGACAGTAGTTCTAAAGCAGCGAGAGAAATGATAATTGATGTCGTAGTTCAAATCGTTCTTCGAAATTACAGAGTTATAAGTGATTAATGGCCGTTTTTGAACTCACAGATTGTCTTATTTGAGTAAACTAGTGGCTTTAACGCCATTGATTTGTTTGCACTGAAATCCAATTACAGCCAAAATCCAAATACCTAAATATCTTATTCATTACATGCTATCCCCTATAGTTGAAACACATAGTTATTTGTCTGAAGAAATGGTAATATCATTAGATGCATACTTTTAGGAGAAGATTTTCATTTACAAAGATTAACCATTGCATTACTTGTTAAACAGATGTCAAACTCGACAATGACAACGCATTGTCGATCCATGTAATGATGTAAAAAGAATTAATTTGTCAATATCTATTTAATATTTTTCCGTATCATAACTTTTTTGTGGTATAAATGAAAATACAGTGTTATCATTAAACATAATTGAAAAAAATTGATAAAGTTGGAAACCCACTAAAGTCAAAACAACATTCTTGTAAATTTGTCAGTTAATCTGTGTTCTGCGATATCAGGTTTGTTGTGCTATACATCATATCATGTCCCTTCAATATCAACTTAATATAGAGGAATGTTGAGTAGTAAAGTATCCATGCTATATTTTATTAGCACCTTATTTTGGCTGTCGGAGTACGAAGAAGACTTTCTACAACTTTAGCAACTTACATAAACTAATCTTTGATATCTAAGATTTAAACAAACAGGTGTGCCCTTGTTTTTTTAAAAGACATCCACTCAATTTGATTATTTTATAGAAAGCATCTGCAAATGGTGATTACTATTTATGTTGTCTTAAGTTTAGTTATTTTTAAAGCAAGGGAGAAGATAACTGTTATGCGATTTTCAACAATTACCATTAACACATGAGAGATATAACATCAAAAGGTGATGATTAATAGTGCAATAGAAGTAAAAACCATGTCGAGAACAGTGCTGCAGATTCAGGTTTTCTTAATTACCATTAACAAATGAGACATATTACAACAAAAGGTGATAATTGATAGTTCAATAGAAGTAAAAATCATGTCGAGGACAGCGCTGCAGTCTCAGGTTACGTTGAGATAAGGTCAAATTATTATGCCCTACTTTTGTATTCCTGTTAAAAATTTGATATCCTTTACTTTAATATCTAACACTTGAGCTTAAATAACAACCTTCGTATTTATCAATGGAACATCATTAACATCATTAATGGTACACAAAATTAGGGTTTACCTTCTGCATGTTTAATTTTGGATACCATGTGAAATGTTGAAAGGAAAAGAAGGAAAACTGTCCCTGACGTTTTCAATTATAAGGCTTTGTCAGAAAAAATATTTCAAAGCAAACCGGGATGAACACAATTAGTCAGAGAAAAACCTACAGGAAAGTGTTAAATATAAATTTGAGTGCAGATAAGATATACAGAGAGTAATTACCGAAAACGAAATGAAGATATATCTGTTTAATGAGTCTAAGTCTGGCAACGGGAACATGGCAATCTGGCGATAACATCTCTATCTGCGTGCTTTTTGGCAACACAACGTGCATGTAAATACACATCGAAGAACCTTTACCTATATATGGTTTTCATAAAAGATATAAAAGAATCGATAGAAAATAATAAAAGACATTATTGTACAAGATTTGACTAAAAAGCCAGAAGGGAACCAGTCTGGTAGAATGATGCTTACAACATCTAAGATGGCGGCATTCACTCAAACTACACAGAAGGACTGTGGTATCCCATGAGTTCTATAGATGTTTTGTGGATATATATCTTTTATCTACTTCAGACGTGATAATAGTTAAATGAAACCATACCATGGACACAACGTATTAAAACCTTTTCCCAACACTAAACACGATCAAACATTGTTTGTTAATCCACAAGAGGAGATCTCAAATCCAGGCAAAATCAAGATAATTGTTGCCCGTCAGATGATAAAATAAGTAGAGTCATAATTGAAGCATGGAGGCCTTGAAAAGACTGGAATATTTCTATATATTCATATGCAATTACGAATTGTACAAATAACACACTCAAGTATAACTGACAGGATGAAAAGAATAATGCGACACTCAAGCATTCTTCGCGGTAATAACTGCAAGATGATCAACATTCTCAACTGTTCCATACATTAATCATGTAGGCAGACCAGTTCCGTTTGTAAAGTATGATATGTTGAGAGCAGTTAGGTATCAATTAAGTTCATTACCAGGTGCGGTACGTGCATGTCACATGTCAAATATTAACAGATAAATCTACTTTCGAAAGTAATATTTCATGTCATGATTTCCATTATTTAGTGAACGGAAGGATGTTATATCTTACCATTATCAACTCCGGAGCAACAAATGAAGTTAATTACTCGCCCATGTAAATTATTCAGCGTAATAATTAAATAATCTTAGGTATTATTTCACGGACAATTTAATTTAAGTGAGGTGTTGAGGTGATATGGGGTTGAACGCCGCTTTCAAGAGTATTTCACTTACATCGCGGCTGCTAGTATTATTGCAGGGAGAAAGCTGGCAACACCATTGTGGCTATGCATTGCGGTGAAACCTGCGAGCATCGACTGGAACTAGCGAACCATGGGTGGTCCTGCACTGAAATTCAGCGTAGCATTGCACCCAAACCTGAGTGCGTGCAAAAACAAGACTCTACTGCAGACAAAGTTGCCGAGATCCTGGCGGAATTTTAATTAAGCACTTCATCGTCGGTTATGCTTCAGTAATGTTGGCGAGTAATAAACAAAATAATGAAATTTAATACTATTTCTATTTAACTCGATAATGATTAGGTATCAAACTCTCTTTCGCTTGTTTTATACAATATCATTAACTCGTTTGATAAAAATAGTATTAAATGGAAGATTGTTTAGTATCCTCCATCTAATTAGGTCGTCATATGTTTGTTGATGAGGCTTTACTTAGACCCTTAGACAAAAACATACTAAACTCACGTGCAAAAAAACATCCGCAAAATATCTTTATGTGTCATGTTTTATTTAATGACCCTGAACATAACTAAGTGTCAAGAACATGTCGCCTGAACACTCCAGTTGATGACCAAAAAAAATGTACATGGGATGCACGTGCTTTGCGAAAAGAATTATGTACAGAAAAAATACCCGTATGATCGTGGGTTATGAAACAGCCGCCAAAATGTTGAAGAATATGCCGAGATTTACATCAAAGCGGAGAGCGAGCAATCGGGATGCTTCATCTGGGCGCAACACACAACCATTCCGCTAGAATCATGAACTGCTTGAAGCGAACAATTGGTAGACTGGTGAAGCATAACATAAAGACTGGCAGGACAGCAAACAGGCCCAGGAGAGGCAGACCGAAGATGACCACCCCAAAGAAGACAGACATTAACGGGTGCTTCACCTGGGGAACAGATTTCTCACCTTGGCGTCACCTGCTACGCTTGGGCGAGAACCGTTCGTTAATGGCAGCAGCGGCATTGGAGCCGAGTGTTTTCCACTGATGATAGATAGTAGCTTTAATAGAAGCCCGACGGCCTGATGCTGAAAAAGCATAAACTGATAAAATAACATAAAGCAAAAGCTTATGAACAAGAAATCGTAGTGACCTGGACAACCTTTGTCTACTCATGGATATATACATTTCAAGTTACGCGAAAACGTGTCTTGATGTTGTCTATCTTAACCAAGGCGGTAATGAAATAGATTGTTAGATGCGATACAGAATTAGGAGATTTGGCACACGCGTTTATTGCAAATGGATTTTTATTTCGCAAAAGCCCAAAAAATTATCTGGTACAGATTTATGAAATTTGAATACTCCCTGTCTGATAATGAATTATTAGTTTGACTTCTCCATGTGGAATTTGTCAGCATCAGATTAATCTAAGAGTTGTGAGGACAGGTGAAGTGTTTATTTTCAATCCTAGTTCAAAGTGTTGACAGAGACAAATTATAAAGTTAGACTATGTGTTTAACTTCTGTAATTGATACTTGTTCAAAAAGTCTGTTTATTTCCTCAAATCAAATCACATTTCATAACTGTTTTGATAAATTGTATAAATGTTCCTTCCTACCATCCTTTGGTGATGGCGAATGATCTCGATGTGCCACTTAAAGACTCTCAATGCTATCTTCATAAAACGCAAACTTAAAACAATAATAAAAACACAAAATGCAAATCATCTAATATTGTTTGCCATGAAAATGAAGCAAGAGCAGAACAAATTTATATTTTCTTTTTAAAAATGCACAAAACAGTAACTGTGTTAATTGCTGAATTTATTTATTCTGTAATTATCATATGGATTTGTTTCTTTTTTAAACTATCTTATCTTATTGATATTAATATAGAGGTTACCCTGTTTTACAGGCCCCTTTTTATACCATTTGAAAATAAACACATTTTAAAGCATATCTGTCATATACAAATTACAAAATGTCAAACTTGTTTACAAAGAGTTTTGATAGATTGCCTTAGTTAATGATTCAAAAAAAATAATGCCATCAATATGGCCTTCACACAGAAAGTATGTTGATAGATAGATAATTCGAAAGTGTTTACTGTCAACAAATTTATGTCTTGAGAGGTATCCTTCTGATCAAACGTTTAGCATGGGATTATGCCAGTCAATTTAATGCAAAAACTCTTTTAAAAGAAATAAATTAGTCAGCTGCAATACTTTACCATTGATATTCTCATTTTTTCCAACTAAAACATGTTATGTATGGTTATCTCTAGTACAATTAGAGATGGTCATGTTCAGGTAAATTTTGTTTCAATTTGATACAGCCTTAATATATATTTTCTTTCGTTGAATACCCACTACTTCAAAAAAGCCGAAATATTTTTTAAATGTTATATTGCAAACATTATATAAGATTCTCATTTCATCAATCTCTCTAATTAGGTTTTCGTACAATTATTTGCATGTTTTTTCAGGTTCAGTGGTTCAATGTTAATGTGCATCCATTCTTATGTATTTTGTTATTCCTCACATCTTCCGCGATGGAGTGGGCATTTACTCAGCAACGTGGAGTTTTAACAAAAAGCAAATATTAGTGTTCGTATGTATACAACTTCTAAATTCACAGACTGTGTCAGAAATATTCATTTGATTCATAAAAGCGACTAGTAAGGTTTTACTTTGTCATTATTTCATTGCGTTTTCATTATTATTTTGTTTTAGATATTTCGTTTTTCATTTTTCATTAGCTCTAGATCCTGAGATCCACAATAAGTTCATTTCTTGTGAAAGCAAACTTCATGAAATATTCTCTTTTGAGAGAAGGATGATATCAATATATTATAAGAAAACACATGAAATCCATTGAAATAGTTTTTTTGTGTGTTAATTTCACAAGTTCAAAATCATTTATGCACATTTGCATTACCTCGATTACGCAAAGATACTTTGAAATGTTTTTTCCGTAATATCTAGGATTATGAAATTCAAATTTATATTATGAAATAATGTTATTTGCTTTGTTAATTTACACTGATGGACAATTGGACTTATTTGTTTTGATATGTTTTGATTAATGTTGCATTTGTTATTATGACATCTTAAACGTGATAATGATAACTGTGACACTTAATGTGTACAATATCTTGGTTACCATGTGTCTGATCTTCTCGGTGATATAGACAATTTATTTCTTAATACAAGATTAATCATTAGTTTCAGCTAAGCTTTCATTGCCCTATTGAATTTATTTCTTCAAGTTTTATGGTTTCATGCCTGGCTACCATACATTAAAGTTTGAGTATTAAAAAGTTAAATGTATTTATTCAACCTTTAATTGCTTGATATATAGGAAGCAACACCGCAAGCTAATGAATGCCTAACATTATATGAAATTAGGAATGAATAGAAAACTGAAGTTATCCTTTTCTCTTTAAAGATCTCGGCTAATTGTGAAACACCTTTCCGTTCGTGTAAAATGGTTTGTGTTGATGTTGTGAATACCAAAATTAAACAGACATGACTCAGAGCAATCAAAACTTTCTACACAATTGATAAGCACAGCATTTATTTAAAACTCCATATATGTTTCTTTCCACAAACTGATAGGAGAACTGTTTTAGTTTAAATACAGAAAAGAAACAGGCTTCTGATTTCACCGTTTATCTTGGAAAAGTCTAAAAATGTCAGACAAAAGATGACAATGAAAAGACAAATTTTATTTATTCTAGAATTTATTTTAGAATAACAACATTTTGAAGATGTTATACAATAACATTTGTCATAAGACACTTGTACCGCTTGCCGTTTGATGTAACACTTTCACTTGGAGCATGTTTAAAAATCTTTTTAAATATGATTTTTAAGATAATTGTTTCCACTATTTCTTAAATACGTGTTATTTGGTAAAAACTATGAACATAATCAAATTGTAATATTTAAGAGTAAGATTTCCACAAACAAAGGTTTTCATGGCGAAATTGAAATGTCAAAATTGTCCAACTGCAATTTATGGGTAAAAGCTAAAGCACATATACACAGTTCTTTAAAGATCCAATACATTGTAAATCTACACTTGCTTGCAAGATTCATGCTTAAACTCATATCATATGAGATAACCAGGAGCGTAAGGAAAGCTTTACCCTTGAAGTCGTTTAATAGTTATCCCGGCGTAAAAGCTATGATCTTTGGACAAACTATGTTTCAATTTTTGATTATTTGGGCATATATCTTTTTTGTTATGGTCATTTAGAATTTACTTGAAAAAACTATATCGGATAATGTTCGAGGGATTAAAGACTTTATGTCTTACATGACTTAAGAAAATCTAATATCAAAACCATGGATAACACTTATTTTTTGGAGTGGAATACGGTTATCAAGAAGAATGGATCATTGCAAGGTATAAGGTGAAAATGATTGAAATGTCAACAGTATGTCACTTTTCTAGCCTGAAGCAATTTGATACACCCATTGTTACATGTAAATCTATAAATATAAAATTGTTCCAAGTTAAACCACGATGAAAAACGATTGAATATACTAATAATAACAATTAAATTAATTAAAAGTAAAGGTTTTAAAGTTAAAGTATAAAGTAATACATATAAGTTTTACAATTGCAAATAGGTCAAAAGGCTGGCTAAAAAATTCACATTAACATTCACTAAGTCCTTGATCAAATACAGTGATGGGTTGAGTCATGTCCTTGATGGTTATTCCTTGATGAATCCGGTTGTAAAAAGTGTGGAGAACAGTAATGCAGCAGAATGATCGCAAGTCAAATGAAAAATCCAGGGTCATCGAAGGTGCTTTTTGATAACTGGCGTTTACATGTAGATCGCAAGATTTACAGACCATTACTTTTGTAGAAACATCAGGAGTCCAGAAATACATATATAGAAAGGAAATAACTTTTAAAGAGAGAACATTCTAGAAAAACTAACCTTTCATACAAATATTGTCACTCAATATTACACGTGTAAACAAATCACATTCTCATAACAACAGTTTATTCGATAATACAAGATTCATCATTATTTTTTCACCTAAACTCTAACAGCCTATTTGAATCTATTTCAATTATTACAATTTTATGTCTAGCTACCAAAAGCGATGTTTGAGTTTGAAAATGTCAAATCTGATAATTCATCCATTAATTGCTTGATATATAGGAAGCAAAACCGCTACTAGTTAATATCTAACAGAATTTGAAATTAGGAAAGATTCGAAAATCTGAAGCGGTCTTTTTATCTTAAATGATCTAAACTAGGTTTGTAACAACTCTATGTTCGTCTCCTATGGTTTGTGTTGATGTTGCAAATACAGGGCTTAACAGACATGACTCAGAGCAATCCAAACTTTCTACACAATTGATAAATACAGCTCACCTGTTCGCAAAGTGTTTACATAAACGTAAACCCTTTACAACAGCTCCATTTATGTTTCTTTCCACAAACTGATTGGAGTTAAAAACGAAATCGGTTCAAACTCCCTGGTTTGACCTACATCAGGGGAAAACTTGTCTACATAACAGAGTTCAAAAACAAACACACAAATCAATACTAAATGTTTCTTGACAAAATTCAACCTTAAGAGAAGAATTTTGGAAGTCAAATAAACACTTTTATTCTAGAATCACAACATCTTGAAAACCTTATCCATGAAAAGGCTTGTGGAAATTTCAAACGTTAATTTATTGTATTACGGACGCTGAGATTTGCACTTCGCCCTGGAGTGCTTGACATTTTGATTGGCGCCTTTAAACATTGCCGAATAGATAACCTGCCTATGAGAGGGTGTGTAAGTCGTTAAGAACGCACGAATTCGTTGCAAAATGACCAGATGTTGACCACATGAATACACCTGGTTGTGCACGCAGCAACACGAAGTACACTCGGACCTAAAACTGTGTCAGTGTGTTCAAGTTCTCCCCTTATGAATGGTTACGTTGCATGTATAGGAGTATGTGTGAATATGACATGCTCATGACCTACAGTATTGAAAAGGTTTGCAGGCACTGAAAATTTGCTGAAGACACTTTTATCGCAAAAGTGTTGAATTCTGCCAATAAAATAAACGAATGTTTATATATAAACAAGTATATTCATATAAGTTGTATGATTTAACATCTTTTCAACGGTCAGAATAGACAGTTGAAAATGTACTAGTATCCATGCACCTGTTGGCATAATACTTCGTAACTCAATATTCATGATTTACTCAATTTATTCAATATGTACATAGTAATGGAATTTAGGATTATAAATTGGAAATGGAACTCATAGTTGTAGGTGATATTTTAATTTCAGTGAAAATTTCATATTTAGACTACATTGAGATAAGTAAGATTAAACTCGGCATTGATTATGACTGATGATAAACGGCGTCAGTGTATCTTTCAATATTGTAAAGCCTTCTAAAATTTAATCTTGTTAATTTAATTCATAACTCATTTTATAGCCAAAAGCTTAGCAAAGCGAGGTGTCTTTCATATGCATACCATCCTTACCAACAGTACTATTATCACGTTTTACCGTTACCAAAGACCACTTGACTTTCCCATCTCATGGAATTAAATTTTATTTACTTTATCAAACTTTCACCTCGTATGCAAACCATCAGTTATGCACATATTTGCGGAAATGTCATCAAAATCAGAACTTCAGATTAGTCAGCATCATGAGCATCAAATAATCAGTATGTAATAATTTCAAGCTTACAATGGTCATTGAAATGTTTAAAAGCACATCAAGTTGATAACGCCCTTTCAAAATATCATTACTAGAAATCAAACTATCTGGCGGATCAGGTTCCAATGATAAAACCCACGTCAAGCGTTACGGAACTCTTGATATTTATCAAAATAATCATGGTTTTATAAGTTCATCAATATTCAAAACCCAGTAGATGAAAAAACGAAAATGGTATGCTGTGCTTAATAGTTTTGCAAATGCATGACACAAAAATAGTTAAATAATTTCGGGTTCTATCATTTTATGTTTTGAAAGGACAAAAGCTTCTCAAACTATATCATGCCGTGCCACAAGATTCAGGCTATGTTTGAACTTGTCTATTGCTCTGGACCTCTGCGTTGGTTGATACGTTCAAACTGAATAGTTTTTTAAGAAACGATGCCAAACTAGAGTCTTTATACTGCCGATGGCAACCAAAGAGCATTATTCAGCTGCTGATGTCGTCTGCTGATAAAAACGTTTAAAGCTAGTAAATCAAAACCAGCCTAAAGTGCTGGATTAGTACGACTAAGTTATACCTTTGATCATATTTCAAAAAGTGACAAATCAATTAAAATACACGCTTGGACTATGTGGCTCTAGAATGTCTTTAATCAGCAATTACAGTTTGTTGATTGTTTGTAAAAAATCCGATCTTGTCAAGATTACAAAATAAATGATGAAAAAGTCAAGTCAAGTCAAATTTATTCTCAAAAGTCATGAATGATGACATAGAGTGAACAAAACATACATGAATATAACATAACATACATATCAATGGAGCATACGAAAAAGAAGTCAGTGGTCACAGTTGTCCCAGTTGATAAGTGTGAGACATCATTTGATGAACTACGACAAAATGTAATCTATGAAATTGTTTCCTCAGTTTTTCACCTATCTAAAATGTTTAATGTGATAAAACTATTTTTTTTAAATACAAGGTTAAAAAGACTCCTTTTATCGGATTACCGATTTTGTTCTTTAGAAATAAATGTCACTAGTATAAATACGTTTCAGGATATGAGTATTTAAACAAGGATCACTTTAAAAAAAAGTGTTTCAAGCACAAAAAACTTATTCGTTGATATAAGTATGTTATTGGGTTGATTTCGTTTACAGACAAGATATAGATACCAACTAATTGTAGTGAGGAGAACTGATTAAAATGAACAGTCTGTAATTAAAAACTGACTGATTGATTTACCTTCTGGCATGGAAGGTAAAATACATTAGGTGTGAGGGAATGACTTACGTAAATATAAAAAAACCCCATTCATTTCAAACATGGCATTTGCTTGACTAGCGAAACACCAGTTCTTTCTCCCACCTCATTATAACCAATGGGTAATTAACTTAGCACATACAGGCAAGAAAAATCCTCCTTTGACGAAATTTGAACCGAAAAATAAAATTAAGACAGGACGTCGGGTTTCAACCAATCAATCCCGAGCTTCTTTTGCATCTTGGTTAATGTCACATGACGTTTATCCTACGTCTGTCTATATTTATCCTTTAAAATGTTATTTTTGTTTGACCTAATTTGTTTATTCACTTATGCAAAAATGAATAAAAACAACACACACATATTCCGTCCACAATACATGCACAGAATTGATGTCATCATGTTTTTCAACACAATTCACTGCGATACATTCAGATTTTGAATCAAGAACGTTGAAACAATCTCATTGACTCGCGATTCGAAGTGCTGGGCCAGTTTCCTTTAATTCTCGGATGTTCGCGCCCGCACGACACGGGATACGTGTGTAATTTTTCTAGATGTAATAACGGATTTCGGGATGTATTATGTTACAGCTAGTTTTAATGAGATTGGTATTAAGTTTCATTTCTAACACTTACCCACCTGGTATTATCAAGTCAAGAACGTTTTTTTTGAGACCAACTGGATTGGTTACTGAAAACTAAATCAAGCCAAGAATAAGCTTCTCACAGTGTTGTGTACAATAATTTTGATAAGTTTGATAATAGTAAATAGACTACGAATCAAAGTTCAATTTCATATGCAATGAAGATTGAATTATGAGATAAATAGTTGTCAGTAAAGTTCATTGGATTCACTGTTATCATATACTCGCAAATTTAGTTTTAAACCAAATGCAAAACATTATTCAATTCATGTTGGGTTTTTTTTTCAAAACAACCAATTAGAATTCAGTCATACACATACTCAATGCAGATTTAAACTCATTCCGTCTCGTGACTATTGTTGTGTGGTTTGTAGCTCAGGTAGCAGACAGAAGTTACTATGAGTTGTCTGACATTCAAACAAATTTGTAACTTGTACCCCTCTGTAAGCTAGTGACATGAAATAAGTATGCAAAAACATATAGCTAGATCGTTACCTCTTCATTTGATACACATCCAAACAAAATACTCCTATTATCAGCTAATTGTACGTGCAATATTCTTATTGTTTGTAATCTGGAATTCTAGTTCTACTCATTTCATAGGTATTCCCTGAACCCGTCTCACATTTACAGCCATATTAAGTTATTTTCTTAATCAAGTAATTTGGATATTGTTTTCATAGTGATAGTTTTTTTACATTAGCTATTTGATAAGGTCTGGCGAGGGTGATTACATATGGAGACTATATTGGTAGTTACGTTCAACGTTTGACACATGCTTTGCAATTAGACTGGAGTGGGAAGTTTGACTTCAATAATACATAATGTTAATCTAAGCAACAGTTTATTTATACATGTGCCTTACTGAAAATAGGAAACTGAATTTTCATCATCTTAGTCTTAGAAAGTTAGTACCGTATCATTAATTTTCAACCCACCTATGTATATTCAAGCAAATACTGTGACCAATATTATTGGATGATATTTTCAGAACTTATTGAAACTTGTGACAAAATCGAAATAATGTCTTCTAAAAAAAACCTCTAAAAAAACGAGCCGCATCCACTTCAGACACTGCTTGTTGATTTAAACAGTCACAAAATTGTGTTATTTGAATAATAACAGGGTTTCACTTATACAAGTTTATATATATATAGGACTATGACATCATATATATATATATATATATATATATATATATATATATATATATATATATATATATATATATATATATATATATATATGTATCTATATATATGACCATCAATTTCCCTCAGGGTCTTAATGTTCATGTTCTTAATGACATCATATATATATATATATACATATATATATATATATGTATATATATATATGACCAACAATTTCCCTCAGGGTCTTAATGTTCATTGGTTATTTGATATTGCAAGTTTCTCCAACACTGGCTAATTTGAAATGATTTACTCTTTAAGCAAATGCAAACTCGATACATTCATCAATGAAAAGGACAAACCATGTCCTCTACAAACATAAAATAATCGTCAGTTTTCAAATGATGTATTGTGATGACAAGAGCCTAAAGTGGGTAGATGACATTAGACTAATTTAGGTGTGCTGGATTTCTATGAAACACGCTTTACTTTGATTTCGATACCAAACAAAGTCGTTGCAATGACAAACAATATTTACTTTAAGCCAAGTAAAAGTTTTTAATATATACTTCTCACAAAAAATTAAGCAACACGGATATGTTTTGTTAGAGAAATTCATTGTTTCGATTTACACGATTATCAAATGATGTAATACAAAGATGAAGGTCTTGCACACTTTGTGGAAATGTAAAGAAAAAAATTGTTGAGCACTAAAAAAGTTAGCATTCCTCAAAAAGAGTTTCAATGACACAATCATGCAAAATGTACTGTGTTGAAGAAGCGAAATCTTTGAATGCCAAGATAATGTCCCCTTGAACAACAATCGTGTGTTCAATAACGTGTATGTCCGCCATTGGCTCCAATACATGCTTGTACACGCCTTGGCATTGACCATATGAGTCTGTCAAATGTCCTTTGTGGAATGTTCTGCCATTCTCTCCGTAAGGCCTGTTCCAGCTGATCTAGGGACTGAGGATGAACATGAAGGCCATAAACCCGCCTTCCAAGAATGTCCCAAGCATGTTCAATGGGATTGAGGTCAGGAGATCTTGCAGGCCAGTCCATATGCGTGATGTTGTTGTTTTGAAGAACATCAGTAACAACTCTTGCTCGATGGGGACGAGCATTGTCATCCATGAAGATGAAGTTAGGACCTGTTTGCTGTGCAAGAGGAATGATTACAGGAGTGATGATCTCATCCCTGTACCTTACACCTGTCATTGTACCCCGTCTGATGGCCACAAGTTCAGTTCTTTGTCCAACACTGATACCACCCCAGACCATCAAACTTCCACCTCCATACTGGTCGTGTTCAGCAATGACACAGTTGGCGTATCGTTCGTTACGATTTCTCCACACACGTGGCCTACCATCATTGAAGTCAAGGGAGAATCTGGACTCGTCTGTGAAGAGTACGTGGCGCCAACGATTTACCCTCCAGTTACGGTGTTGATTCGCCCAGATCATCCTTCGTTGACGATGCTGTGCTGGCAGTGGGATACGTTGTAATGGTCTTCTGGACCTAAGGCCTACAGCATGAAGTCTGTTCCTCACTGTCTGTGTCGAGATCCTGTTCCCTGCAACTCTGTGGAGGTCATTCTGGAGTGATCTTGCCGTCGTGAACCTGTTTCTCCGGGCTAAGGTACCAAGATATCGGTCCTCTCGTGGATTAGTCACCCTTGGACGACCTGTTCGTGGTCTCTCTGTCATCTGTCCTGTCTGATTGTAACGGGTTATCGCTCTTGACACTACGCTACGATGAACATTAAAATGATTGGCAGCAGCTGTTTGTGTCATACCCCCCTGGACCATTCCAACAACTTGAGCCACATCAGTTGCATTCAAGTGACGCCTAGCCATGTTAAAAAGGTTACAGATACCAAGTGATCACTGCTGACTGCTTTTAAACAATCAGAGTGCACGTGTAAAGTTTGGAACACGTGCATGTTGTGCAATTTGCATGCGCTTTTTGAGGGTGGTTGTGTTCAAGTGAAGTGATCACTGTTTGGGACAAAATCAACATGAATCTGATATAAGGTTATGTATTGCAAGACATTTTCCTGCCTTCATTATGTCTTAATATCAGACTATTTAGAATTATAAAAATACCAGACTGAAAGATATTCTTGTTGCTTAATTTTTTGTGAGAAGTATATATAATACGGAAATGTTTCAATTTAATTTGAAATCATATAAGACACATCTCAAATTTTGATATTATAGTACATAATGATATCGATGATATTCCTGGTATTAACAATAAAAAACAAATTTTAATCGTAGTTCTAGGTTATTTATTGATTAACATAATGGCCGAGAAGATGTAAAATGATATTTTATATCTTACTATATTCAAATTTCTCAAATATTTACGGTTTCGTAAATATTTACAAACAAGCATAATTGAAAGGAAGAATGATATTGGAATTGTATCATTTCAATGTTTGTGAACATCGATATGATAACTTTATTATTTTTCTTAAGAGAAACATATGAATATTGTGAAAAAAAAGACAATAGAACAGTTATAAGAAACATAATTAGCAACTACCGTCTAATCAAGGTGCAAATTAAACACACCTTACTGTTTATATGGCCTACATAGTACAATACCTATTATTCCATAAAAAATGATTTTTTAATGCTGGAAAGAGTTATTGCTTATGATTAGTCCATTTAGCCTTGAAATAGTAGTTGTCACTCAAATAATCTTGATTGACGAAATCTTGCTGTCAGGTCAACTTTGACTTTAAGAAAGTACTTATTACTGTCAATTTTATTTAAATTTTCGTAGATATCAGAAATATATTGCCCGGTGAACTGTTATCAGACACTTATGAGTTAATTGTGTTGTTTGATTTATTCGTTGTCTTTGTCAAAGTCATAACATGATCAAGTTCAAATGACCATATCCAAGCAGTAAAGCCTCTCGCATGGTTGATTCAAGAGATACGTTTTAAGAAATGCGTCTTATCTTACTTTGTTATCTCATGATGTTGTAATTTATATGATTTAAACAGTAATTCGTAGCGAGCGAAAGAAAAATGAATGATGTCATAGTAATCATTAATGTCATTTGTCATCCTTAGAAACAATTTTTGTCTCATTTGAATAAACTAGTAGCTTGCACACGTGTAATTATCGTTTCAATTTTTGGATTGAAATCAAATTAGTGCCAAAACAAATAAATACCTTAAGGTTTTATTCATTGCAGATTATACCCTTTAGTCAAACACATAGTTATTTGTGTAAAGAAATGGTACAATCATTAGGTGCGAAGGAATGCACAGTTTCAGCAGAAGACTTTCATTAACTTAACAGGGGTTATCCATTGAAGTACATGTTGAATAGATCTCGAACTTATTTTATCATTGTTTTTTTCCCCAACTGTTTCTTCCACTTTCAGATAACTATTGGCAATTTAGCCAAGTGCAACAACCTTGAGGTAATCACTTTCAAGCAGGTGTAACTGGATATTCTCTTTCAATATATTGTATATCCATGTGTCCTTAGATTTGTTTTATTCTCATATTTCTTCATGAAACTAAAATGAGACGGTTATAAAAGATCTGCCTTGATCTTATGATTATGTTTAGTATTTGATGATACATATTTGTTAACCGTAGATAGTACTGTTGCAAAACCCATTAAAACACTAATTAACAACCTCCCAGTACACATACGAGAAGCGAATTTCCTTAAAAGTTTTAAATCTCTCATTTCCCCACGAACTTCTAAAGCACCGAAATATTTCTCATTTGGAAAGAGAAAACTTAACATAATTCATACTCAGTTAAGATATTCGAATTCATACAGCAGATTAAATGATGACTTATATAAAATTGGTCTTACAGACAATCCTGGATGTATTTGCATACCATTCTCAACATGATTTGATAATTAAATAATTCTTTGAGTACTTCTCAGTGCCATTTTACTCTAACTACCCTTTTCTTTGTCTCCACTTTTGTATATATGTATCTCATCTCTATATATTTCCATGTATTTACATATGTATATAAATATATACATTTATTGTGTCCATATGATATGTAAGCAATGTACATTGGAGAGGGTTTCACTAAGTTGGATTACTTGTACCCAATCCTTTCTCTTGAATAAATATGTTTAAATCAAACACTAAGTTAATACATACACTATCTTAAAAGTGAAGTTTATTGGGGCTTTGTGTTGTGAAAATGACGAACAATAGCAAACATTCATTAACAAAGGAAAACATGAAGCCAATCTGCGGCGCTACCTATTTGAAAGCTTTGTGTCAGCGAGACAACGCAACGTTGATCAATATTTTTATTCTTTGTATAATTAGTAAAATGCATTCTTATCATTCTACATAATTAACAAACTTCTTAAAGGTGGATAACCACAGACGTCATAGCAAGATGTCTTTGATCCATGCAAGAATTTAGAGGTATTATGCAAAATCAGAAAATACACAAACATTTAGGTTTTATGTGCGATACATCGTATCATGTCCATTCAGTATCAAATGACTACAAAGGAATGTTTAGAAGTAAAAGATCCATGTAATATTGTTGCTGAAGCACGAGGTGCTGAGGTTATGTTGAGATAAGGTAACCACACGTCAGTCAAACGATTATACTTTACATTTGTATTCCTCTAATAAACTAAGTATCCCTTACTCTGATAGTCAACAATGGAGCTACAATAAGAATGTTAATATCTATCGATATGATATCATTTCCATAATTGTTAACAGGAGCCATTAAGGTTTTTTCTCTGCGTGTAATTTAGGAAAGAATGTGAAATGATGAAGGGAATGTAAATAGATGTTTGTAGCCATTTTGTTTAATTGGCTATACCAGGGATGAACGCAATTAGTCAGAGAAAAACCTGCACCGGAAGGTTTAAACTTTTACTATGAGTGCTAATAAAGTATACAGACAGTAATTACTGAAAAAGATAAGGTCATAAAATATATATCCATTTTGTGGGAGTAAGCCTGACAGCATAAGCTTCTCACCATCTGGTGATAAATTATTCACGTTGCCTTGATGTATCTGCGACATTGTGGCAACAAAACGTGCATTTAAGTACAAATCTAAGAACCTTTACCTATATATACTATCCCAAAAAAGTAACGCATAGGTGATTTTTCATAATTGAAATCGAAATATTTTTATTTGTATTATTTTTATTGTCCAAAAAAGTAATGATATTGATGATACTGACAAGTTGCTTTCGTTTTCTTTTCCAAAAATGGATCTTACATGGAAATGTTGACTTTGGTGAACATTTTAAGGGTAAATCAAAAACGCTTCGCCACAACGCAACACGTGCAATTACGCACGTGAAAGTTTTGTGGAAAATGCATGCAGTGTGTGGCTATAAAAAGGGATGCCGCATTCGGATTTGCCACTTGTTTGGAGATTGATTGTAAGACACTCCATGGTGGCACGTCTTGACGCTATAACAAGAAACATCGCCATCGGAAGACTTCAAGCTGGAGAGTCCCAATGTTCGGTGACAGGACGTCTCCACGTTAGCCAGAGCACCATTTCAAGACTTTCGACAGGTTCTTTCAGACCAACACGACAAATGACAGTCCCCGTTCAGGCAGGCCATGTGTCACCACACCAGCTCAAGATCGCTACATCCGGGGCATCCATTTGCGTTATCGCACAACTACTGCCGAGAGTACTGCAGGCAACATACCAGAACTGAGAAGAATTTCAAGCCAGACTGTAGGGAACAGCTTGAGGGAGGATGGATTGAGAGCCAGGAGACCCTACGTTGTCAACGTTCCACGTCGTCAACACCGTGCCAATCGACTTCGTTGGTGTAACACAGTTGGTGTTTGGAATCTTCGCAACTAGCGCCTAGTTTGGTTCGGTGATGAATCCAGGTTCCTATTGCGGAGGCGAGATGGCAGAAACCGTGTTTAATGGCGTCGGAATGAACGTTTTGCCGCTTACTGTGTTCTTGAGGTGGACAGATTTGGTGGAAGCAGCGTTATGATGTGGGCGGCGATATCGTACACTGGTCGCACCAATTTAATCCACGTTCATGGAAATTTGAGGGTCGTACGCTACAGAGACAACATCCTGCAGCCACACCCCCTGCCCGTTATTTTTTTTTATTTATTTTTTTTTTATTCCATTTCAATTCATGTTAACAGTTCATATTAAACAGTAGGCAATGTACATGTCATAAAGCCAACATATCTGGAAATAATACAATCATCAGCGAGGGTAGCCATTCAGAACCCCCTGCCCGTTATTGACGTCCAATGTGAACTGTTCCAGCAGGACAACGCCAGGCCACATGCTGGACGAGTCACTGGATATTTCCTCGCCAGAAACAACATTAATAAGTTCCAATGGCCGTTTCGTCACCAAGATTTGAATGCAATTGAACATCTTTGGGATGAACTTGATCGACGTCTTCTTCAGCGTCAACAACAGCCTCAAACTCTACAAGAACTGGCTCTATTTGTGCAGCAGGAGTGGCAGACGATTCCAAAACCAACCATATAGCGTCTAATCCAGTCGATGCCAAGGCGGGTGAGAACTGTCATCAACGCACAAGGTGGCCAAAACAGATGCTAACTTTCTACGGACGTCTGTGAAATATTGTGAAAGCCATATCTAATGTTTTTACGTAATTTCGTTAATTGATATTTCCTTAAATCTGATGTAAAAAATCACACTTGTAACTTCATTTCCTTTCAATTTATATGCGTTTGAAAATACAGCAATTTCTCCTAACAAATCTGGCTATGCGTTTCTTTTTTTGGATAGTATATGATTTTTATGAACTATGATAAAAGATCGAGTAAATTATAAAAGACATTATTGTATAAGATTTGACTAGTTGGGCTAGTTGGGTTTGTGCTCACCTCCTCTGAGATGGCAGCATGGGCTAAATTTTAACATCTATGCAAAAAGACGGATGAATCCCATGAGTGTTAAAGGTTATGTTTTATATGTCTTTTATCTACCTCAGAAGTTCGACTAGTAGGAAAACTCTACCATGGACGCAATGTATTAAACGTTTTCTCAACAGTAAGCAAGATCAAACATTATCTCGACTCGAACAGCAATGTCGGCTACTCATTGGCCAAAAGCGGTCACGTGCCGTAGGTATATTTTTCTATGTTAAACTGGGTCACGCGCGACCCTAGTAACAGAGACGAGGTACTGCCAAGAGTTATCTCTCTTGTCCCACTGTTAGAGATATTATATCCCAGTTTTGTATCCGACTTCAATCCCCATTTTCATAAAGACAATACATTCAAGTAAATAAAACACCAAACAGAGTTTCGATGCGTCATTTAATTATAAATAAATATCGTTTCAAAGTGCGTAGAAATTGGCCACCTCGAAAGCCCAATTAAAAAAGTCCCTACAGTGGCCTAAGCTCTCCTTCGGCGGACGTGACGTCATAGACAGGACTCGCTCCGCGTTTGTTTGTAAACAAGTATATTCGAATGCAGATATGGGTCGCATTCGTCTACGTTTTCATTGCGAACGAGACATGCCTTCTTCCTACGTTGCTGCCAACTGTACCAATAAGAAATCAGGAGACATTCAACTGCATCGGTTTCCGAAGGATCCTGTCCAATCCGCGAATTGGACAAAGTTTGTTAGTCAGAAAAGAGCGAAGTGGAGTCCCAATGACAGGTCTGTCATGATTTTGCAGACGAATGTTGAGTTTTTATCTGCATTATAAATTTATATCTCTTTAGATTAGTCGCAGAATTTATTAATTCAAACCCAAACAATTGTTTGAATTTTTAGTATTTGATTGCATATGGGGTTGAAAAATTCATCGGGTTGAATTACATAGTTATTTCAACATGTTGGAGACTATAATAAAGTAATGTGCATATATAAATAGATCTGTAAATGATACACAGTAACAGGTTTGTAGTTTGTTACATTACTAGTTTTGGGGTATATATATATTTTTTTATCCTGATTACTCTAAGGATACATACAAAAATGTGGGCACCTCACTTATGTTTGTATGTTGACACTACAGTTTTGGTTATAACATTTATGAAAATTTTTAATTTTTTGCTACAGCGTCATTTTAGAAGCAACAAAAAGTAAAATTAAAGTCATAAAGCTCCCCTGGAGAAACATTTACCATTTTATGTAGCCTTACAGTGGATAATTTATAACCTATTTGATATTGATAAACATTGCAGAATGAAATAAGATATTTAGTTATACAGATTTGTTAATATATTGTCATGTGTCACATGTATTGACAAACCTAATTACCTTCACCAAGTTTCAATAAAGGCTGTTGTTCATGTGTGAGGATAAAGGTTAGATAACTAATCAGTGCCTTGTGTAGTACCTCTTGGAAATGTGCCAGGTGCTGAGGTCATTAAGTTTATTGCTTATTTGCCATAATGTACACGTGTGTGGCATTTCATGTAGACTGTTAGGTAATAAAGTATGACCATATTGTCTAGTGTGAAAAAGTAGTGTTAGGTAACTAAAAACCTCTCTCTGGTAAAATACCGGTACTAAAGTACTGACGGAAATGGAAATAACATGCTTTTCAACGTTAATATTTTTATTTGGTTGAAATAGTTAAAACTGAAAAAGAGTTCCATATTTACAATACATTTCCAAGCAGGCTTTACATCACATGGTAAATGGTGTGTTGTTATTGAAAATATTGGCCTACGTCACTCTAGATTAGTACCACAATCTTTATCTCAAACATTAACTCACACAAAACAACAATCTGTATCCTAGCAAAATACATTAGTACGTAACTCTAAGTTTTTACGAAGATGGCAAATCGCGAATCAAGAGGTACATTTACTAAACACATCAAAGATTTGATCTTCATTATCACTAATAACTGGTTAATAAGGCCAAAAACAGCTAGCTGCTCGGAACCGTCGTATCCCAATGGCGAGATCCGGAAGTTGCCGAGAGGCAGTCCATCAAAAGCGAGATCTCATTGTTACAGTCATGCAAAGCAGAAACACAGAGTTACGATATTCAGTTGACACTTTAAAATGGCACAAAGTAGTAACAAATATTCTACATATACAATGGTCAATCAACTCCACAGGGGGATAGTCGATTTGTCTAGGTGTTCAAACAAAAAACAGTCACAATGGCGGCAGATATCAGTTTGGGTTCACTCGATCGGCATTATCGTAGATTAACAACCAAAACAAATAAAAATAATTAATGTCAAACAGAATATGTCGATGTATTGATATTAATAGCTTTGCTGACTTAGGGGCTTTTTATAAGTACAGTCAGTGGAAATATATACGTTCACGATCGCTGGAATCTATAATGTAAACAATGACACAGATAAGCCAGTCGTTAACGAGTCCTGTTTATGTCGTCACAACCCCCTTAGCACCTGATTGGCTAATAAAACGTTTTGCGTCTGTTTTCCGGAAGTGTTTATGAAACACGTTTTTTCTGCTATTTTCAGGTGGATGTGAACCTAAATAGTTGTTGATATTTATTCTTAAATGTGTTATGAAGTATTTCCGCTAATTGTACCCCCTATGTGGATATATTATCTTTAGGTAAACAAAGGCTACGCTACGCTGGTTTGTTGAAACCTACCGTTACTAGGTTAGTGTATTTTCCACTAATTAAAGTCATTTCGCTTTTATTTAATGGAACAAATAAGTTCTTGTAAAAATGAAATGTTCGTGCGAAAAAACCGTGACAAGTTACAAGACAAGAGGTTCTCCATCAGTGAGCTGAAGATTGGAATTGTGAACTAGAAAATTAGTCTCTATACACATGGTAGTCGAGGTCATCGCCGACTTTCATTCATATCGAACATTCAAACCAACCTAAGCATTATGTTGTGATGCCTGCATGTTCAATGGGTCCGACACTTTCAAAGTCAATCACATCTTTCACGACGGTCCGCCATGACAGTCAGGAATCTACGGCGATTTTAGCGCCGCTTCAAATGGAACCTTTCCAAGGTGGAACGTATTTATGAGGTCACGTGACCAAACAATGAAAACTTAAAAAGCCTCGCATAATTGTTATAGTTATTAAAGTTCGTTAGTCCGTAATTTTTGTCTAGTACCGCTGCACGGTACTAGACTATACTTTTTGTGCTCTAAACGGTGATATAAAAATCATATTTGTAAATTCATAAATAAAAGAGTAACATTGATAAGATCAGCCGCCATTTTGACCCATCCCATCTTTCAAGCCATATTCAACGCATAAAATGAGGGTCCTCGTCGAGATAAATACGTTACCGTGTGTCCACGAGTTTGATATGGAGATGTGTCGAAAGAAGTTCGAGTTTGATATTTCACTCGGACACATCATATATCTCCATATCAAACTCGTGGACACATGGTAACTTATAATGTATGTTAATCTTAATGATCGCATATCCAGGCAAAATTGGTTATAAATGTTGCCCGTCAGATGATAAATATGTTTGAAGCCTTAAGGCCTTGAATAGTCCTAAGGAGCAAAGAATGTGAAAGTCAGTGAATAGTTTACTTATTGTCATATGCAATTACGACTACTTGTACAAATAACACACTCGTGTAAAACTGTCATGATGGAAAATATAATGCGACACTCAAGCATTCTTTGCGGCAATAACTGAACCATGGATACCATTCTCAACTATTCTACCCTAATTTTGTAGGCAGATCAGGGCCTCCTTTCTCAAAGCACTAAGGTTATCTTAAATCTCTACGTATACAGTAACATTAGTGCAGTATGGGAGTTAACATTAACCTTAGTAAAGGTTGCTTTGTGAAAGGAGGCCCAGTTCTGTTTGTAAAGTATGAATTGTTTTGGGCTGTTAGGAAGCAATTATGTTCATTACCAGTTCCGGTATGTACATGTCAGATATTTACAGAGAAACATACATCTATTTTTTAAAGTTACATTTCGTGTCGAGGTTTCCATTATTTAGTAAACAGAAGGATGTTATGTCGCTCATATTTCTATCACATTCAGAGCAAATAAACTGAATAACCTTGTCAACTATCTGTTTTTGAGGCCTTTATTGAACCGTTAGGTAAAGAAAATATTGCATATAATTGTCAAATATACCTGACTGCAACTTTACCTACACGATTCAAATATTTTGTTGCTAAGGATCATACGTGAGCACAGGTGAACAGGTACTCGTTAGTGAAGATATATCACATTGATGGTCCTACTTATCTACTAAGGTGCATGATTCATAAACTTCTGCTTTTATGATGGCGTCTTTATCTTCTTTATTCAAAAGATTTATAATTATCAAAGCATTGATGTCAATAAATTATATCATTTAGTTGAATATTATTCTAATAATTGGTTTAATCATAACATATGTTATTTAACATATTATTGTTTTACTTCATTATAGCAAAACAGCCTCTCCTACTGAAAGCAAATTCATTATTACAAACGCTTTGGAAATCGAAGTTACATCTTGGAATATAGTTTTTCTTTGTCAAGCTTGTAACGTCAAAAACACTTGTAGCCATCATAAAAAGAAAATGTGTTCCATCACTGTAAGTTCAGTTCTTTATTCCATTCTCATAATGATTTGTCCAGAAATCACATGTGCACTTTTAATTAATATTTCCTTTTTTTTATACAATAAAATTGATTGACACAAATGAACAAAAAGCAATAATAATTACCATTTTAAAAACTAAAGTAAACAATTTAAGTGTAAACATGTTTTTTACATAAAATAAATACAATTAATTAATCTCAAAAGCAATACCAATACTTCCATATTCTAGGACACATACATGTAGTTAAACCTTGCCTCTTTAGTCACTAATAAATAGCATATATTACAGATTGGAAATTACCATTTTGAAAGGCCCATATCCTAGTTCAAATTCTCAAAATCATAAGTCCAGCTGTTCGTGAGCACGAGAGAGTCCCTCACAGATGCCAGTCGGTCATTTAGAGTAACTTCCCTTTAGGCTAGAGCTCAAAAGAGAGCAGTGAAAAAGGAGCCGTTGGCCATGCACTATTGCAACTTTTATATGTTTATGGGCATGTATAAACAGTTTGTATGTGAAGTATTTAATTTATCAAGCATGAATTTCTTGTAATATGGTTCTTGTAAATGCGTTCTAATAAGACGTCGTGTTAACATTTGTGCCCAACAATATACAGTGAATATTATTTTTTAACCATTACTCACAATTATTAACAGATATAATATCTGCACCTTATTTTTTATGAGAAATATATAAACAATAAATTTGATGATAGGACACTAAATTTAATTCCTACAAATCTTTTAAAGAATGTTTTACACTTATGCCAAAAAGGAAACATATTTGAGAACATGGCATGCTGACAAATCTCATTACAGATCACAATGACATGCTATTTAACAAAGTCTCTGAAACATGTCGATGTTTTCCCTTCTCTGGTTGAGAGTCGCAGCATCTTTTTGATGCCTTTGAACGTAAACTGTAGCATACTCCCTGTTTGTTATGTCTCTCTGGCAGATCCTCTCATCAACAACACATTATATATTTCTTCGAATTGCTGTCAATCTACACACTTCACAGGCAGCTTCATTGACAATGACATTCAATTTCACCTCACAACATAGATTCGTCAAAATCTTTAACTTCACTATTGCACACTTTGATCGAGAATACAAAATGGGAAAAGATGTATTCAAATTTATTACAATAACATTACAAACAAACTACCAAAATAGTCTTTACTTTAACTCTTTTAGTGGCATTATAGAAGTTGTAGTAGTAATTTTACAACATAATTCATGGATATTCAACTTCTTTATTACCAGATTTGCAACGTTTCAGTACAGCTACTTATACCAATTGCTTGAAAAAGGTATAAGGAGCTATACTGAAACGTTGCAAATCTGTTGATAGAAGTTGAATATTCATAAAATGATCTGAGATTTATTCCCTGATGTAATCAAGGGAAAACACACAGGGTTGAAAATAATTTTTTTTAAATTTTTAACAAAAGCAATTAACCTTTACTAAGACAATTAATTAATTAATCTAACTATCTTTGATGAATACATTTTTTGACTTACTGCGCAAGCAAAAGGTCACATGTCAAAGGTAAATGACACCCTTATTTTTTATAACATTTTTAGCAAATACAACATCTTACATATAAAGCTGAAGAGCATAACACGATAAAGTAACTTAAAGGAATAGCTTAGAGCCTTGTCTGTCTTCTGACAGCAAGTCTTGCTAAATGTAGAAACGTTCGCCAGCTTATCAAAACTCAGCCCCTTTGTCCACTATTCTTTACATACATTTCAAGTTTTCATTTCAATTTTCAATGTGAACGTGTTTTCATTAATGTCTTGAGCAATGCTGTAGTGATCATTTCATAAAATAAATGAGATGCGACATAGAAATAAAAGACCTGACACACAAGCTCATAACAAATGGACTTTTATTTTGCATAACCAAACAAACTGATCTGGATAAGATTTCAGATATATAAATGCTCCTTGTCTGATGTATGAAACACAAGCAAAATTTATCCATTTGGAATTTGTCTGCATCAGATATATTCAAGAGTTGTGAAGGCAATTAAAGTGTTTATTTCACAGTTATGAAAGAGACAGATTGTTGAATGTTGGAAGATGGTTTTTGCCCCTGTTATTGATATTTGGTTAAAAGTGCTGTTCTGTTTATTTGCTGACATTGTATCAGATAGAGTTCAATAAATTGTATGGACCTACTGAATGTCTTAAAAACAATTAAGCCATCAAGGTGGCTTCACTCTGGAACTACATGTATTTGCATAAACATTGGTAACTAGATGTTAATATACTTCTAACAAATTATGTGGATTTTTCTATAGATGGTACATTTTCAAAACTAATAAAACTCTATTTAAATGTTCACTTTTCACTTTTGTTAATTTTTAGCTGAAGATAATGAGTAGATATCATAATCAAATAAAATTTAACAACCAATTACGACTTACCCTTTTTCGATGAATGATAACTGTACATTGATAAAATGGAGGAAGAAATTGCCTCGCAAGATCAAGTTAGACCAAGTCGGTGTTATTTGGAGTCATTTTCCAAAGAAATTTCCAGTCATTTTCATCATAGTTTTAACGGTAGGACTTAGTTTATCCCTAGGTACAAAGCATGGATACTGAGGTGGCAAATGTTCTACTTTGTCTAATATATTCGAAACAGATCTCTAATGTTAATAAATGCCTAACTTAATAAGAAATTTCGAATAACTACAAAATCTGAAGCAAACTTTTCATCTTCAAAGATCTCAGCTAATTGTGGAACACCTTTCAGTTCTTATATAAGTGGTTTGTGTTGATGTTTCAAATACCAGGATAAAACAGACATGACTCAGATTAATCCAAACTTTCTACGCAATTTATAAACACGATGAGTTTATACAAACTTAAATGCGTTACAACAGCTACATTAATGGTTACTTCCATAGATTGCTTGGGGTCTAAAAAACTGTTTGAGTTGATATATTCAAACGGAATAGACCCACTAGTTTGACCTACTTTAGAGGAAAACATGGAAAGTGTCTACAAGCCAAAGTTCATAAAAAACAAAGTTAGACTTAAATCTTCTAAAGACAAAGGAAAATTAAGTCTTGATTAAAGAATTTTTGAACTCAAATAAGGATATTTATTTTAAAATAACAAAATATTTTAATACGTTATCCGTGAGCATTTGTGATAAAACACTTAAACCACTTGCTATTTTATAAAATGTATGGGTAAAACCTTGTACACCTACATAAAGTTTTTTAAATATGAAACTCATTGCAAATCTTCACTTGTTTGCAAGATTCATGCCTGAATTCATCTCAGATGTATCTCCTTCTAATTTGAACTTCACTATCACACAATAGCACACTTTCTTCAAAAAGAAAATGGTTGACACAAAAGACTAATTTATATTATGTTAATCTTTTATCCTAGGATACTATCTAAGCGTAGGCCAAAAATATATCTTATCTGCACTAATGATTTTTTGTTGTTGGAAATACTTTTGCTTGTTTTTGGTGTTTGTTTAAACATGATAATTGAATATAAAAAACATATTTCTCAATCGTTGGAAATTTGAAATGTTTTTATGGAAGTTTAATTTCTTTTGAGTTATAAAGAGACGTAATAACAAACAGTTCAAGTTTAACTCAATTAACTCATTATAAATGTATTGCCTGACACGTTGCAAATTGAAATCTTTTCCAGCTGTTAGAAAAAGTCTTTATTAATTATTAAAAATATGTTTTCTTTGCAATTTCATTATTTTTAACGTTGAAAGGCTAAATCAAAACTTTACTTCAAGTGACTACCTGATACTATACCATTTTGACTCTGGCGTTCCTTTCATTAACATGTACAAGAGAAGATAATGCGTGATTTGTAAACACAAACAGGTGTCACAATAATGAACTAATGAGGATAGAATATATTATGGATATTGATGACTTTAATGCAAACAATATTTATTGGAAGGCCCCAATAGCAAATTAACACGATAATGTATACCCGAATAAACAGCCCTACTGTACACACATTTAAATGCTCAAACAGTGTCTAATGGGAGACACAATAGCTGTTTTTAACCCTAAAAGAAATCGTCGCCTTTACATGTAAAGATTTATTTGAAGCAGTGGGATGCAATCTAACTGACTATAACTCTATTGTCCCAAGCTAATAACTATAAAGATAATTCATGAATACTCTTACATTTTAAAAAGTATTTTTACTTTTGATCAAATTTACACTAAATGTAAGCTATTTATGGCTAAATGTATTCAACAAAATTTACTTTTTTGTTCAAAGACCTTTCCAGCTGAGAAGAACCTGTGTAAGTATCAAAATCTATCTCTAATATATACGTATGAATTATTTCATTGTAAATTCATACATGAATATCAAACATTTAACTAGATTTTCGGAATCTTCCTCTGTTAGTTTAGAAAAATGTTGAACTTTTAAATAAATGCTGCAGCCAATATTATTGGATGATACTTTTCAGAACCTTTTGAAATACCGAAATTATGAAACTATGAAAGATGTTCAAATGCCCTTTACGTCTGAAATTTTCCTTATGTATTTTTGATGATAGTTGCCCTACAGAGAAAAATCGACATCTTATGTAAATTTTGAACGCCATGGGGGTTACAAGTTGATTTGGATAAGACCGAGATAAATGGTGGCAACCTTCGTAATTATGACAATGGTGTTTTGATGGTGTGAAATTAAGGAGAGCAACATATTACAATTATCTTGGTACGATGTTTTCTACATGGTAGTCTTGGAGTGTTTGTACTAAGAGGTAAGTTGCAAAACCAAGCAAAGCGTTATTAGTTATAAAAAAAACAGTATAGATTTAAGAATATTCCTTTTGATGTATTATTTTGTTATTGTAAAATTGAAACAATGTTGCTATTAGGAGCAGATATATGGGGGTATCAAGAAAGAAATGTAGATGTTAAATTTCATTATAATTTTGTAAATTTAAAAAAAATTTGTTCCAGTTGTTGGTAAACATGTGCCAAGTAATGCAGCCTAAACTGAATGTAGCGGATATAGTATGAATGTCTACTATTATCTCAAGTGTATCAATCTCTGGGTATAAATAAAATTATAAGTACATGCTCGAATTAGATTATGTTGGTAGGATCACCTGGGCTTCAGGCATACGTACACTTCTAAATGAATATGAATTTGGTTATAGATGGCTTGTTCAAGACATTGCAGATGTATCATTATAATTGTCATCATTAAAGCAAATATTAATTGATTGCTCAAAACAAGATATAAGTAGCAATATTATGTATTCCACAAGTCTGACACTTTCCAAAAGTATTATATGATCTTTTCTCATTGATGATTGCATTTTGAGAATTAATGTAAGAAACCTCAGGAGATATTTATGCCTTCTAAGATTCAATGCATTACCGTTTAGATGTAAAATTAGATGGAAAGAAGCTGTTAGCTCTGATACTATTGGTAAGATATGTAATAGCGGTAATAATGAAAATGAAGTCTAATTCCTTTTTTAATGTTATAGATATGCAATACTTGGAAATAGTTATTTACCTGTAAGTAATAGACTAACAAATAATTGTAAAATGATCAAGCTATAACGTCATCTGCGCACGTACTTTTAATGAATTGTGCAATTAATGACGTTAGCTCTTAAATGTCGAACTGTTATAAACTGAAAGTTACATATAGAAAAACATAAAATGCACTTGAGATATTTTGTAAGTACAAGTAGCAAAACAAAAGTTCTTGTTTTTAGAAATGGTGTGCCTTTAAGAGATTATGAAAAGTGGTATTTTAATGGTAATGTTATTGAAACTGTTTCTTTCTATAAATACCTGGGACTTGTATTCACACCTAAACTTGTATGGAGTAGAGCTCAAAGCTGTCTGGTATCTCAAGGAAATAAGGCAATATTTTCTATAAATTGTTTTCAGAGAAAGATGGGAAGAGTAAATTTAAAAGATTTGTGTGGTAGATTACCTCTCCAAAATGTGTATATGACTAAAGCTATAAAATTTTGGTGTCATTTATTGAATATGCCTCAAAATAGATTGCCAAAACATCTGTATGGTATGATTAAGGCTCTAGATGATTCAAGCCGCTTCACTTGGGCAACATGTGTAAAAAGATATTCACTCACACATTGTCTTATTTTAGTACACATGCGACTTGCACATAGAAAACGATTTTTAAAACTGGAATACAATTAGTGCCTAAATCAAAATAACAAAAGTTTTATTCATTTCATTTCACCCCCTGTCGTTAAAAACATAGCAATTTGTCTAAAGAAATTGTACAATCATTAGGTGCAAGGGAATGGAGGGGAACATTCTCATTAACTTCATAGATTTGACACTGCATTACATGTATTCTTTTATCAATTTTTTGTTTTGCAATTCAAGTTCAAGCTATCATCGTTAGCAGTTAATACCAGATATTCTAAACCAATTTGCAAAAAAATCTTGTTGTCTTTATATTTCTTTATGCTCTTATTGTGTGTGTAACTCATTCAATTATATCCAACATGATGATAAATGCTATCTGTCGTATAGATGATACAATCATGTCAACAAGACAGAGGTGAGAAAAGAGTTGTTATGGTTTCAGTTCTATATTTGTACACTGAAGACAGTATCATGGTAAATATAAAGTGTTAGATACATGATAATTTTCTCATAAATTGAGTTTGATAAATATTTGTTTTAAATGGAGGGTTTAGTATCATACGAGCGATTGCAAGACATATATCGCGATATAATCAAGGGTTTAAAAGTTAAAGATCTCCCACGAGTGTGTAAATAATATTTTTAATCACATTACGCATTTGTCATTTAGGAAAACATAAGAAAAGGAGGGAAATCATATTTTCAAAGAAAAGTAGGTTGAATGCAACAAGTAAGAGAAAAATAGGAAAGTGTGGAATTTTAGTTTGAGTGGTGATCATGTATACAGAAAGTAAATACTGAAACAGAAAATGATTAAATCATACCTATTTACTTGGTTAAGCCTGCCGATAACATATCCAAGTTAAATTGATTTTGGTGAGGGTTTTGGTAACATAACATATATGTTAGAATCACCCCAAGAACATTTACCTGCATATAAATGTTATCAAAGATCTTGAATAAACGATAGCACATACTGAATTACATCATTGTATAAGACTATCAAGCCATTAAGAGTACAAGTCCATTTGGACTGTGCTCACCCGATCAAAAGTGGCAGCAGTAACCTAATCTGATTATCTATATAAAAGGAATATGAATAATAATGAAAAGGAAGAACTCAACGGTGAAAAATATAACGCGACACTCAAGCATTCACTGAGGCAATGATTTAAAGATAAACAACATTCTCAACTGTTCAACATTAATCATGTACATGTAGGTAGCAATTATGTACATAACCTGTCATGTATGTGCATGCAACATGTCAAAAATTTACAGACAAACATACGTCTACGTCGAAAGTTATATTTCATGTCAAGATTTCCATAATTGAGTACACAGAAGGATGTCAAGTCGCTCATATTTCTAACCATTATCAAATTCAGAGCAACATTTAAACAAATATCATATTGTAACTCCTGTACTACAGAATTTACACTGGCTACCAATAACTTTCAGAATTCACTACAAGCGCGAGCTCATGCTCCTTGTTTTCAGATGCATACACGGTAATGCTCCTGTCTACATAATGAACCTTATCTCACAATACCGACCATGCTGGACATTCCAATCTCCCGCTCAAAGAAGTTTGGGGACCGTGCTTTTGAGTATGCCGGGCCCTATCTCTGGAACAAACTCCCGTTAGACCTTAGATTGCAGGTGGAGGAACAAAAGTTCAAGAAACAACTGAAGACACACCTCTATCAATTAGTATTCTGTTAAAACATTCCACATTATTTGCCAGGCTCAGCTGAGCGCTTTTGAGCTGTGCTTTATGCCGGATATTAGCGCTATAGAAGTACTTGTATGTATGTATGTATGTATGTATGTATGTATGTATGTTATATATTTGTTATTGAGGCTCAATTAGATCCTTAGACAACATCATACTACATATAATCGTAACATATTATCTAATTGCAGCTTTAATTAGACCGTTCAATTATTCAGACTGTTCAATTATTCAGATCTCAACTGTTCAACCTTAATCATTAAGCCAGACTAGTGCAGTTCGTAACACATGCTTAGGGATGTAAGGTGGCAATTATGCTCATTAACGGTTCATGAATGTGCATGTCAAATGTTAAATATTTTACAGAGAAACATAAATATACTAATGAAAGAAACATTCCTTATCAACATTTAATTAAGTGAACAGGTGGATGTTAAATCGCTTATATATCTTATCATTATCACATCCCGAATAACAAATAAACTATATTACATTGTCATAAATATTTTACTGAAGCTTTACTTAGACCCTTAGTAAACAACATACTACATATAATTGCCATTTATCTTACATGTGACTATTTCAAAATGCATTTGGGCAGGACCATATGACAGTGCTTTTGAGCACAGGTGAAAAATGTGTTTTAATTAAATTGATTACAAAAGTTATCAAAATTATTTAGTTTTATCAGCAAACTGTTCCGCAATCATAGGAGCATCAGAGAGTTGCATAATTAATTTTTTATATTTGCTAGATGATAAATGGTAAAAACATGCCTGCGACATGAAAGATGCATGTATTTGGCTCATCTTAATTTGCTACATGCAACACCAATATGAAGTACAAGACAGCTACAAGACTTTTTGCAGGCTCGGCAGCGCAGCTGCAGAATGCAATAATAGTTTTGCGGCAACGTATCAGGACAACATTGTAGTTGTAGTTTAGAAACTAGCAATTATAAAACTCAAATGCAATTGATGTTTGGTGACAAACTTGATCAAAATCGTATTTGATAATATGACTGTAGATATAAATACAACATAAGATAAAAACATAATATAAGCATTAAGTTCTTTATAGAAAACCCTTCAGGCCCAAAAACATTTAATCATAAAAATCATTTGCATCACACGTTGTGAAATACAAGATAAGATTGTTCCTTTCTTGACAAAATGAGCTTTCATCTGTAGTTATAATAAAAGAAAACACGTGGACTAATTATAATAATAAAACATCTTAATTTGAGCGATTCTGATGAATACACAAAATAAATAAATGAAACATTTTACATTTCCACCTATAAATGATAGCGTATTGATTGCTTCAATGTTATACAAATTCCAATGTTTTTCATGGCATATTTTGATTTGAGCAGCAAGGGAATAATATTATGTTAATGATTATTCTTTTAGTAGATATTCTGTCCATGTTTCCTCATGAAAAAACCATATGACCTTTTAAACTGAACAGCATTAACTGATAACTTATTGTAGGTGCAATAAGTATCTTCCTTTTCTGTCTTCCGAAACCTTTTGAACAATATATATTGATAGATATGGATCACATTAACTAGCTCTTATGAAATATTCCCCAATTTGTCCACTATAAGCTATATGTGTATATGTTTTGAAATTGAAATTAGATTAAACGGGTTTTAATGTCTGAATTATGGCGAGGCGGTAATGCGCATTTCATAATATCAGTGGGATTCGAAAAAAATAGAAGATTTAACCAATTCGTACCAATTCATTACAAATGGACTTTTATTTTGCAAACAAATCAAAGCTGATTGGGTTCAGATTTCAGAAATATGAATACGTCTTGTCTGATATATGAAATATAAGCCTGATATATCCATCTGGAATTTGTCTGCATCAGATAAATTCAAGAGATGTGAGGACAGGTGAAGTGTTTATTTGCAATCTTCATTCTCAGTTTTGACAGAGACACATTACAAAGATAGAATATATTTATTTCTTCCGTAATTGATATTAGGCGGAAAGTTCTTTTCCTTTTTTTTACTGACAGCCTATCACATGTTATAACTGTACAAAAAAACCCTGTTAACTTCGGTTTTTAAAGAGCTTGATATACTGAATAACCATTTCTATCATCTAAAAATCCCTATTGGCAGATATATGTAGTATAAAGGTATAAGCCATTTCAATAGCGCTTCAGTGCTAAACACTCAATGTGTTTTTGCCATATCTAGTTAATATAAAACTCAAGAAAATGTTTCAGTAATAACATCAAATAAAATGATGAGTTCATTAATTTTTTTATGATAATAGAATGGTGATCCTTTACGAGGCAAACACTTAGAGATAAAATATCTTGTTCTGGAAGAGTCCTTGAATTTAAAAAATAAACATTTGCCTTTACGTCTGAATAAAAGGGCTAGGCAAGGAACTAGTCGATGTACACTGTCTACCTTACGATGAAAAGATATACCACGTTGAGCAAAATAGCATCAAAGGTGTACTATGCAGCAACAAAAAGCATTGATAAAATTTGACATGTACACATAAAATCTAGGAAGAATCTTCTTATTGTTTTCTGTTCAATTGTCACCGATAAAAGATTGGTTTTGTGCCTCGAGAGTGGACGTCATAATGTGATATATCAGCCCTGCTGAGTGAGTAAGTAAGTTGGTATTTAGTTGTTTGTATACTGTTTATATTACCACCTGGTTGAATATCATCTATATGAAAGAGGACAGTTAAGGGAGAAGCGGGATCGGGAGGACGAGAAAGAAGACGGAAAGAAAGTGATAGTGAGGAAAAACAGCAGCTTTGGTATGCTAATGCTTTTTAAATCCAATTTATTAACATTGAATTTGCACCCTGATACAATTACTAATCGTCCCCTAATGGAACTGTGTCCTTGTTATTGAGAGGAGCCATTACTGTATGACTATGCACATAGTTGTAGGACAGGCCATTTGTGGGAGGATCAGTACTTGTATTGCGGGACCTTCTTATAGTTATTTGAAAACGTGTAATCTCTAGCCATGTCTATAATTGGACGGAATAATTAATTCACATGGAGAGACAGTACTTGTTATCAGGAATACTTGATTTTCTGTACATTCAGAATTTCGCAATTCACATGCTTTGGGATTGCTGCACGTGCATCATACCTCACAAGGAGAATATCACGACATACCCCAGGGTGTAGAATTTTAATGTAAGTCACAAGCGAATTTCTTTACAGACTTTTTGGTAATTGAATTTGGCGGTACATGATTAATTTCCATATGTATATCTACAACTTTATATTATCCCACAATTGTGTGGTGGTTAGGGCGCTGACAGGTATACCAGTCGGAGTCTACACGCTCCTGGTAGGGGACTACAAAGTTGCAACCGTTTACAATTATAAGCCAGACCTTTTTGAGTGGTTCAAAACCTGCTTTCTTCCTCTCACTTTCTTTCCGTTCAAACCATTGTCTTCCTGATCTGTCCACCCCCGTTTGTATGATCTTCTTACATGTTTTAAATAACTAAAATAATGTTGTAGGAACGTTTAACCCTCTAACTCACTCATTCCATATAAACTGACCAAAATAGAAAACTTGACTTAAAGGATGTCCGTTCCTCAAATTTAAAGTATTAAACTTTTTTTCTAACTTGTTTTTTTTCAAAGGTATGGTGTATTTGCTTGAAATATCCACCCCCCCAAAAATAGGGGTTAGTGTGGGTTTTTTCGAGATATTCTGAGACATCTGTCAGTCAGAGTTTTAACATGGGAGTCTATGGGGAAATGATGACCTTTTCGGAGAAATCTTAAATTTTAATTAGTTCCTGTATTAAACTTTTTTAATATGACAACATGTTAGAGTTAACATAATCTTCTTCCAGAAAAAAGTAAAATATATATATGGTACTGCGGGTTTTGAGCCGCTACACCACACCATGTATTCAAACATTTCAATTA
Source organism: Phorcus lineatus (assembly GCA_921293015.1). Taxonomy (NCBI): domain Eukaryota; kingdom Metazoa; phylum Mollusca; class Gastropoda; order Trochida; family Trochidae; genus Phorcus; species Phorcus lineatus. Next base: position 76,408,052 of record OV121081.1, on the reverse strand, counting down.
AATTATCAACATTCAAGCTATTTTTGGACTAAAAACATGCTTTCTCCCACTCATTATCTTAAAATATACCTGAACGCATTCATACAAATCATATTCATTCAACAACATCTACTTTCTAAGAAAAACATATAATAAAACTTGCTCAAATAATAGTTACAATTAAAATTGCTGAGTCAAATGTAAAATCCTTTGTATTTCAGTAAATTTCATGTGTCTTGTGGTCCACACAAGTCGGTTACAGCCATAAAAGGTGTCAATATTAGTCCATTACACTGATGGCTTTAGAGAATTATTTTGCATTTCTGATATTAACATTTGTTTAGTGGTTTTTACAAATTAGAACGTTTTTATTATCATGTAAAACAATGCACTGCTAATGTATGTCTGTGTAAACCAATATTTATCATAAAATAAGCGTCTTCTCCCGCACGAGTCCGTATCACTTGCTAACTTACACCTTGCTGACGAGCAGTCAAAATGTGTGTTTTAGGTGCAGCGACCTCTACGGTCAAATTTGAATGCTCACATGATTTCTACTTGGACATGTACAGTCGCGATCCGTCGCAGCATCCAGCACAGAAAAGCACGGAAATGGGGTGAGGCCTAAGTTAGCAAATCAATGGGGCTGGCGTAAGAACAGGCCATGCGATGATGATTAAAAATGGCATGTAACCTAAACGTACACAACCTTTGCTTATAAATAATTACTTCGAATATGTTTTGACAAGTATGTGTGATGAGGTCCTTTCTTTATACAACGTTAAGCATGAGTTTATGCAAATGTTAATTTAACGCTGAAACTCTTTATAAAGAAACCATTAGACAGCTGCACTATTCCCCGTTTTATCTCAGCTTTGAGATACTTGGTTTACTTTTTCTTACATTTACATGTCTTAAGTTTATGCATACCTTTCTACAATTGGAGATAGTTATGTCTTAATTCCAAACTATTTTACCTTCTTGAAATCTTTAAGATAAAGATATTCTATCACTTATATTTTCTTTGACTTCGTTAGCTATCATTAACCCTTGATCCTAAGATCCACATACAGTTTTTTCTTGAGAAAGCAAAATTCATAGAATATCCTCTCTTGTGAAAACATTCTGTTGATAATTTATCAAAACATATTTCCTTTGTATCAATTGCTGACTTGTTATTTTTAGAAAATCAATCGCATTTGTGTCACATATCAATATCCTTAATAACCGTACAAACACACTTTGATCATTTTGTTCCTTGATATCTGGTATTATGGAAACACTAGTTTTGATTATGAAATTGCGTATTGTTCATTTATTTTGATTGACAAATTGACATCGCAGTTTGTTTTGGATAGGTTTGAGTTTTTATCTTGACACGACTTTAAACTTTATTTTTGGCATCATAAGCTTAAATAAACTTAACAACATGTAGCGTAAGAAAAATCTTTCCTTTGAAGTTGTTATCGTTCTAAATACGTAAAAGATACGATGTTTATATAAACTATGCCTTAAGTTTGAATTATTTGCCTCTTAGACATTTATAGCACCAACGAATTTAAATAGTTCTTTTTGGGGTTAAATAGTTTGAGACTGACGTTTTAAACCAATCGTATCCAAGCCACGGACAATACTTAACATTTGAGTGGAAGACGGTTATTAAGATGAAAGGATCATTGCAAGTTTTTTGGTAGAAATGAATGTTTCATATCAGGTGACTTTTTAAAAATTTTAAAAGTTTAAAAGTATATCATATATTTCTTTGAGCCTGCACAAGATGATTTACGCAGCTTATTCGACAATACAAGATTCATCATTAGTTTCAAATACACTTTCATTGTGCTCTTGTATTTATTTCAAGTGGATAGTTTTATGCCTATAGCTTACAAACATGAAAGTGTATATACCGCTTTTGCTTTAATTCAACCTTTAACTGCTTGACATATAGAAAGCCACACAGCATGCTGAATAATGTCTAACATTATCATTTGAAATTAGGAATGAATAGAACATCTAAAAAGATTTTTAAATCTGCAATATTCTCTTCTACTTTTGGAACACCTTTAAGTTGCTTTTTAAATGGTTTGTGTTGATACCAGGATAAACAGACATGACTCAGAGAAATCCAAACTTTCTACACAATTTATAAACACAGCTCCCCCATTCTGAAACTGTTTACATAAATGTCAACAAAGTTACAACAGCTCAATTGGTTTATTTCCACAAACATAGTTCATAGAACTGTTTGACGGAATAAACCCCGAGTTGACCTATTTTAGGTGAACTTTCAAAAAATATCTCGAGGAAAGAGTTTATAAACACAAACAAATGAATTATATAAAGGCTTGCAGACGAAAATGAAAATCTAAATTAAGGATAAACTATTGACATACGTTTCAAAAGTAAAAAAGTCTATAGATGTAAATATAATGCATACTGATAGAGAACATATAGTTCAATTTTACTTATATAGTAATTGAAATATAAATATTATTTTCAAAATTGTTTAACAAATGATCCAAAAAGAAAACTGGTATTTAGAAATTCTATCATGGCAAAGTGAATAATCATTGAGAAAATTTAGTGAAACCATAACGGAAAACTTGAGGAGCAAAATAAGGAAAATCATTTTAGGATGACAACATCGTGAAGTCGTTATATATCAACACTTGTGATAAGTTACTTGCATATTTTGCTTAATTATGTAAACCTTTCAGTCCGAACATCGCCTAGTTCAAGATTGTTGACAAATGTAAAATGCTCCACATACTTTCTGAGTGCATTTATATGATGTTTTATTACTAGTGTTTGTTCAGTCTGAAAATTTCATTTCAAGGATGTAGAGAAAGAAATTGAATGATTAATTCAAGATGTTAATTGAGTTATGATTCTCAATGATACTTCGTTTAAGTTAAAGTTATGCTTAAGTTCCGTTACATAGAAGGATAGAAAATGTCATTGTTAAGCATTATCATCTGTAGACAACTGCCAAATATGGCATTTTAAAAAGTTAGTATTTGATACGAATTAGGATATAAATGTTTCAGAGCGAGCATTTGAGATGCAAAAATGATACCAATAACTTAACATGGTCATAAATGTAAGAATTAATGGTACAGAGAATTTAATGCTCCACTTTCGTATTTTGTTTAGAGTTGGAGCTGTTTACAGCAGAGCACACTAACATACTTTTAGAAAATACAAGGGATCTGCCATAAGTAGTCAGCCCCAGAAGGTTCTATTTGTTCAATATGCCGAGAACAGTCGGGAGGATCAAAACCTCTGTCAGGAAGACATTAACTCCGTCATAGCGGACAATGTTTGTTCTTCACAGAGGTTTGTTGTTCTTTTACTCTGATCGGTAGACAACTACCACTTTGTCTGATAGACACATGCAGATATTGAACTTCAATATGAGCTATGATAAGAAAGTAGAATAATAATGAAGTAATAACAGAACTAGGAAAGAATACCTCTAATTAACACGATCAACACCTTACAAATAACATTTACGGGTATCATTTTTTGTTTATAGTCCTGAAACTATCTGCGTTGCAGTTTCATTTTTCACATGTAACTACCTAGTATCGTTAAATCAGCAATGATTAACACAAGAGATGTTCAGAATTTGAATTATGAATGCAAAAATACATTATTAGATGAATGTTTTGATTATAAATACCAAACGAACTCCTGATGGTGAAATGTTAAACATCAGTGATTTTTTAAACACCTATACGTGAACTTATTTTATAATAGATGAATGCATCTTTTTTACGTCAAATGTCATGTTATTACACTTTGAGGATATGAACTTTCAACCAATATCAAAACCAGCCGGATGAAAAGAAAATAATGTCTTGAGCTTTCATAAACTCACAAAAGTGATTGGCAGCTAATTTGCCAAATCGCATATTTGGGTGTAGACCTAAATGACTAACATCATTTTTAAATGAGCTTTGAAATTGTCTCTCAAATACTCGGGTATTGACTATTTGTTTTTCAGAATGGAAATTTAGACACTATATTCATTCAATAAAATGATGTTGATGTTGGTATCTACTGCAATAAGTTTATTTTCAAACACAAGACAGTTTATATAATTATTTATTTGCAATATACATTTAGTTAGCCATAGTGCATGTGGATATTTTCTTAATCATAAAATTCTTAAATTGGTATTGTAGAAAATAGTTATGAGGACATAGATATTTTTTGTTAAAAACTAATGCTCAAAAGAAAATATACAATGACCAAACAACGAAAAAGAAAGGCATGCATAGACGAACATTTGTTTAATAATAATAAAGTATTCAATTCCACAATAAATGCCAATAATTTCATTCCATGCCAAGTGGAACTAAACTTAACCGTCTGACTGATACTGTGGTATCATAATAACATCAAATTGAACTTCTTTCAAAAATGGTTTAGATTGCTAACGTGACAGTCAGAGTTATAACCTTGGACATCAGTACAAGCCAAAACATGATCATGAATTGATAACGTATGAGAACGTGATTCATTGCCATCCTTGCAGCAGATATGTTCCCAGTTGTTGTCTTGTGAGAGATGCCACTGGTAGTCTTCAGATTTTAGATAAAGGTAGTCCAAGAACTTGTCATTATGATTCATGCCTGGATAACATGCTTGACATGGCAAAAGGAGGACGTTTAGTTGTCTAGCTGTGTGAGGACCTTGAGTTATAATGCTGGCAGACAATACTACAAGGTTCTTGATAGATTTAAAAAAGAGGGCGTAAACCTTCATCCCTCTCTTTTCGTTTATTTTTGGTCACCAAGATTCTCCTTTTCAGATCGCCACAGATCGCGCGTCACCCTATAGTTCTACCATATTAAAAACTACGGTCTTGTTTACTGCAATATAAATGGCAATTGACACGTCTGGTAACTTCTTTTTCTGTAAAGACAATACTTACATGTACCATTATCTGTGAACGTCTAGCATTGTGCTGACACAAACTGTTTCCCAAGATGAATTGACCGTACACGTATAAAGCGACCATAAGTGGGCTTTATCACACGTGATCGATCATTCTATGGCGTGTTTACTATGTTGTCCTTACGTCGAAGTCGTTGCAACCAGTCTGAAGAAATTTACCCGCGTGTGACCACATGTTTTGACAATGGGGGTGTTGTTAACTCCTTTTTTGGTCATTCCGACAGCTCTAATTCTCTCAGCCGGAGTCAAACATGGTATGACTTTTGTGGCTCTTTATCAAGTTTGTAAATCTTTTGATTCATTGTTCAAACATCCTTTTAGGAAATATGTAATTTAATAACATCTGTTGGCTAAATACAAGAAATAGATAATAAAACGCATTTTATATTTTTCGTTACGTTTTCATTTGATACTGATGTCAATAAGAATATTCTTGTGCATGAAGTTTTGTGATAAATAATCTTTGTTCTTATGTTACTATTACTATTACTATTATTATTACAAATTCATTCATTCGTCTTCAGTTTAGCAACGATGGTGGTTTCAAGATCACACAAGCTTTGTTGTTGATGATGATGATGATGATGATGATGATATGAATGCCTGAGCACATTTGTGTTATCTCCATTAGTCATAAATATTTCTAGCAATGATATCACGTAATAACATCTAAAGTAAATAAATGAGTTCTTTTGTAATTCAATACTAATTATAAGTGCATGCAACGCCATGTATTCCTAAAACCTCTTGCCCACATAAATGCATCATTTCCTTCTGAAAAATACATGTGAATGAGTCATCTGTAAGTTCACAAGTATCAATGGTTTAGAAATATGTTTGTAAATCTTTATACTTTCAGGTATGATATCAGATTAGTATGGAATTACTAACAGCTGAAATAAGAGTTTTGTCCATTAACTGGAGACTGTTTTCTTTCAGTTTTATTACACTGTAGCATTTGTTAAAACTTTCTATACAATATATCTGAAATAAAGAATGAATGTAAATAGCTGAACTAAAATAAATAAATTGGTATTTTTCAAATCTGTTAAAATACTTTTCGGTTTCAATGATTCTTTTTATCAATTAGGCATCCACAAGTTTAATTAGAATCAATTGATCAAAAGTGATGGGTGATTTAGCACCATTAATTATTTGAAGTGCAAACCCAATGCATCGTTATATACACTTGGTAAAAACTATTGCAGCACCAGCGTTTTCCTTCACAGTCGTCATGAAGACATATGATATCGGATTGATATGACTCTAATTCACAGTAAGGTGTTTGTTTTTCGTTAAAATAATACTTGAAGATGTGAAAAGCAAAAAACTGTTCTGTAGTTTTTGTAAAACAATTATATATAGCACATAGCCGAAAGGTTTTATTGTATCAGCAATATGAGATGGTTATCGAAAATTACCGATTTAGACTGATAACTGAAGACACAAAAAAGAAATAATTTCAATATTTGGTTTACTTGAACCAAATCAACAGCACACTGTTGTTGCAATTCTTTTTCCAGGTCTAAAGTCTAATTTCATATAATTAACAATTGAAAATGTGATATTCTCACTGTTAGTAATTTTCAATACTATTCATTTGTTGGGTATTCCCAGAGTCCATCTCACATGGCAATGGCCATATTATATTCTGTTCTAAATCATATTAGGTGGATATCGTTACGATTATTTACATTAGCTAAGTGATATCTGATGGGCTGAATACGCATTGATTAGACCTTATTACTTCGCTTACCCTCTGGGCACATGCCTTGCAAATACACCAGAACGAAAAGTTTTATTTTAAAAATGCAATGGAATTTAACTTCGCAACATTTCACATAAATTATACATGTACCTTGCTAAACATTGCTTCTGTTACAAAACAGAGGGAACCGACTAAAGGGTTATGTATAAACTAAATTCGCTATGGAATTTCAGATTCTTATCACCAATATGATTACACCGCTCAATAAGCAGAAACAATTTAAAGACCAACATGAAATGTGAGTTCTGTACTTTGTAGATACCTGATTGCATTAAGCACATTTCAAGCATTAGTTCTAATAGTTATTTTAGAAGACTAGAATGTAACGATTACATTATTGAAATTGGAAAGAAAAAATGTCATTAAAACATCTAAGATTCTTATTGAATGACTCTTCACATTGTGATACTAACAGTTCCTAATATCTATGGCATGGATTCCATAAACCATATAGACTTTTCACCAAAATGAATTGCAAAGACTTTATATTGGTAGTTGCTTTCCAACTTCCACAAAATTGAGTTGTTTGAAGAATAACGTGATTTTGTTAGTCTATACAAGAAACTGTGTCTGGGCCTTAAAATTCATTAGTGTAGTTACATAGTCTGTTGGTCTTGGTCGAAAATTGGCTCCATCGGAAAAGTTTGCTCTCGAAGCAAATACGGAACATGGACGCGTCCACAATGACAAGGACAAACCATGTCCTCTACAAACACAAAACAATCATCAGTTTTCAAATGAAGTATTGTGTTGGGAAGAGCCTTAAGGTGAGTACATGAAAACTAATTTAAAGGCGCTGGATATCTGAGAAGCAGTCTACCTTTCATGTTGATGCTAGACAAAGTACAAACAACATTTGCTTTCCGGCAAATACAAGTATTCAATTTTACATGAATTTTCCTTTGATTTTTAAGCCTTAAAAGGCAAATTTGAATTGTTTATAATCAAACAGGAAATGATAAAGACTTTATCCCTGATTGTGCCAATTTTGATATTAGTTCTAGCAGTTCTAGTAGCAGTAACTCAAATTTCTTTGATTGATTGAGGAAATTCTGATTGTTCTTGTATATCATATTTGGTACTCTGGACAACTTTAACTTTAAAGGAATCATCTAATGATGTCAATCTGTGAAATTTCTGAGATGTCTGAATGTTACTTCCCTTCTACGACTGCACGTTCCAATAAGTCATAATTTGAGCTGGGAGCTCTTGCAAAATATGATCTATTGTGGAAATAGAGTGTCAAGTTTATATAGATATTTATTGGAAGTCAAAATACAAAAACACCTGCAAATATCACATTCCTATAAACCTGAAAGGACAGAAAATATGATGCAATATTCATGTTCCCTTCGAGCCTTTGGGTGGTAATATCTGAAACATGAAAAACATTCTCAACTGTTCAACATTAATCGTGACAGAACAGTGCAGTACAGGAGTAATATGAGCAACAAAAGGAAATGTCATCGTGCAAAGAACGCGATATTTCAATCCACCAGTAATAAATGCGACAGAAAAGAGTTCGATCGTCTCTTCTAAGGCCAACAGAACCCCATTTTATATAACACAATATCTGTTCATGTTTTTTTTAAAAAGCACCTTTACAGAAATCGTCGTTTCTTAACTTCCTTCACTAGACGACAAAGGAAAAAGGAGTTTTGGCTTAAACGTTTGTTTTTAAAATCTAAAAATATTGTTTTAATTCTGCGAAACGGCATATTTACCAAGACAAGCAAAATTGTAATTACAAATGTTTTGGAAAAGATCACTACATATCAATTTATGTATATTTAACAGCAAAAGAAACGCAACTTTTTCTTTTTTGTAAGTAACGATTAAGTATTTTTTAAGTAAAAAAATGCAGTTTAACATTAAAACACGCCCTCCAAGATGGTTTTGTGCATGTTTCCAGTTATTCTTTGTGCTAGTCGTTAAAACGCAACAGTTTCCATGTTTTTGCATGTTTTGCGTGAGTAATTCGTGTATCACACAAATGTTAAAGGATTTCTCGCTGGATGTACCCTTTAAAAGACGGGACATTAAGAAAACATTTCACTTTAAACAATTGATTGGAAGAAGAAAAACTGATCATGCCACGCTTAAACCAGCAGGACCGAGGAATTGCCAATGGAATGATGGAGACTGGCTCAACAGCAACTGCGGTAGCCAGGCACTTTGGGTGCCATCTTACAATCATCACTAGACTCTGGACAAGGTATCGCCAAACAGGGCATGTTCAAGATTATCCACGTTCGGGACGACCAAGTGTGACAACGCCAGCTCAAGATCGGTACATCCGGGTCAGCCATCTTCGGAACCGTCAACAGCAAGCAACGCAGACGGCTGCAACAATTCAAGGACTACATCGGAACATCTCAGCAGACACCCATCGTCAACGTCTGCGAGCTGCGGGAATCCGTTGTCGACGCCCTTACGTCGGACCAATACTGACGCAACGTCATCGCCAACAATGTCTACAGTGGGCCAGACAACATCAGCGTTGCCGTCGTCATCATTGGCAACAAGTTGTCTTTTCTGATGAGTCGAGATTTAACATGTCGCACGCTGATGGTCGAATCCGTGTATGGAGAAGACAAGCTGACCGCTGGGGAGGAGGAAGCGTCATAGTGTGGGGAGCCTTCAGTTACCACCACAGAACACAGCTGCATGGGTTTCGACAACGTGTGACTGGTGTTGTCTACAGAGACGAAGTTCTGCAAAACCATGTTGTGCCGCTGTCCCAAGCCCATCCTCAACTCCACTAGTTCCAGCAGGATAATGCGCGTCCCCATACAGAGCGCATGTTTCCATGGACTTCCTGAGGATGAACATCGTCGCTGTAATGCCATTGCCTTCCTTGTCTGCAGACATGGCAACAATTGAGCATGTCTGGGATGAAATGGGAAAACGAGTTCAAGCTGCTGGTCCCCCTCAAAATCTCAGACATTTGGAGGCCATGTTGATCAGGACATAGAATCAAATCCCCCAGGCATTCTTCCAGAGACTTGTGGACTCAATGAGACGTCGTTGTACTGCATGTGTTGCAGCCAATGGGGGTCACACTCGCTACTGAGGACGACATTGTGTTGTGACATTTTCCCTGTTTGGGGGTAGAGTCGTTACGAGTGTTTTTTTGGAATAAACCAAAGTGTTTTTACACAGTGAATTCAATGAAATTTCTTTTATGATAACGTGTCTGTTGTTTTGTCAAAACTACCAATAACATAAAAAATAAGATATCTCATCTTATATAAAGTCTGCACCTTCGTAAATTTACTACTTTTTAGAAGACAAATTTGGTTGAAAAATCAAAACTAATGACATTATTTTCGATTTACTCCTTAGAATAATACTTTTTAGATGACTTATCTATCACAAAGAGAAAACAGTTTGCAACTTTTAGGTGTCACTGTGACACCGGTCATCTTGATGTACACTAAATCATACTGGCATTCTATTCTAACAATGTGTTTGGAAAATGTTGGCGATTTTGTCACACTGCTTTAGTGCTGAAGCACCTATGGGACGTGTCTTTACTTCTGTCCCCTTCTCAGGTAGCACAGACACATCTCAGGCTTTACCTGCAGCACTTCAATTATTAGTATCTTCCTCTCACAGCGTGACAGTCATCACGACAAAGTGTTCAGCGTTATCATATTGCCTCCCCTCCAGATTCATACACACATAAGCAGGCTCCAATAATGACATTCGAATCCAGCTCACAAAATAGATTACTCTATTTCATTGATTAACTTCACTATGCACAGTCGAACCACACATTTGTTCCCCCTTTGTCCACTAATAGTTACATGTATGAATGTTTTGAGATTGAACTTGAGTGTAAAAGAATTTTGATGTATGGTTTTGGGTAGGTTGTATTGAACATTTCACAAAATTAATAGATTGCGACATAGAAATAGGTGATTTGGCATGCATGTACCACTTCAATGCAAATGGACTTTTGTTTTGCACAATCCCAAAACAGTTCTGCTTCTGATTTCTGAAATAAGTCTGATCTATAATCATATGGCTTATTTATCCAACTGTAGTTTGTCTGTATCAGTTAAATTCTAAAGCTGTGAGTGCAGGTGAAGTGTGTTTATAATCTTAAAGGTTTGGCAAAGACAAATTGCAAAGATAGAAACAGCTTGTTACTTCATTGATACTGACTGTTTATTTGCTTACAACGAATAACATTTCATAACAGTGCCAAATGATGTAAATCTCGGTTTTGAATTCCTGTCAATTCAAACTACCAAGGTAATCGTCGCGTATGTTTGTTTGTGTTTTTGAGCCGGATGTTAAAAATTCGTCCATTTCTAGCATATCAAATTTCCCAGTGTCAGATTTATGTAGTCTAAATTTATAAGACATTTTCAAAATGTTATTCTTCTGAAAAGTACATGTGGTATTTGACATACCTGCTACTGTTTTGAAGTATGAATAGTCCTACTTCATGACTGTGTATATAAAGGAGCCTTTAATACAGTCTAGTTCCTCATAGAGCAAGTCTATATTGACTGAATTATAAAATAATAAGGAGCCCAAAAAAATAAATTATTGATGAAGGAATATTTAATTATTAAAATATTTCATAGACTAAATTTTAGTCTAAAGTATGAAGTACGACTACAACTACGCGTGTCTGATTTTCGATTTTACCCTGTACTAGTAATCCCACCAACTCGATGTAAAACAATGTACTAAGAACGTTAGAAATGGATCTACAACGTATTTTCACATGTTCAGTTAATATAAGATGGTGATACTTTATGAGGAAATAACACTAGAAATAAACATTATATAATCTCAAGCAGCGCGGGAAATGAAATCTAAGTTTTTCGGAATAAAAGATCCTGATTTCTATATTCATTATTTTTATAATTATGATTGTTAATAATTATTATTCTGATAAAGGATATCTAATTTTGGGAATGAGTTGTGTGTTTATTACTGTGTATTAAATAATATAATACCTCTTTTCAGCCTGTCAATGTTATCATATATTGTTTTCAAAGTACAGTTTAACCCAGTTTTCTCAAACGGTTTCGTTACATCTGAATAACGTCGGGATAGCGAATGAACCGGTTATCCACATAAAACATAATAACGTTTATGACTGGTATATATGGAAGCTGTTTCTAACACCAAAGAACACTTTCAAATATAGGAACACAATTTATAGATAAAATAATTTGAAACAATGATTAAACCTGATGTAATTTGATGAACTGGACACTACTTATTTTGTTTTCATTTACTATTGCATTTGCTTACATATAGTTACTTGCTTTTTGTTTCTAAACGTTTGATATTGTTTTACATAGAATGCATTTGGATCTAGTTAGTAGTAATGGTCGTCTCAAATTAACTCGTGTACACATCTTGACATTCAGAAATGAACAAAAGACAATTACGAAATAGGTACCGCTTGCGGATTAGGATTACAAATTCTATTAAATTAACTCAACGAGGTTGCAACAACTGTTATGTGAGACGGTAGTAAAAGCTTACTTAGCTGGTCGTTTTTATTATATCATACTGAGGATGTTATTGATGGCACGGTGAGAAGGGATGCTGTAACTGTTGGTTTTATACACACTGCGATGAACTGATAAATATATTATTTCAGTTTGAGAAAGATTTTGGTTAATTTTGACGTCCAAACAAAATGGCTGCTGTTCGCATTTGTGTTATATGTTTAAGTGGCATTGGTGATAAACATAAGATAACAATAACTAATATGTTTCTAATTTTTTGTCGCTTCTGTTATAAAGATGTCCATTAGTACACTTAGATCAAATGACCAAAGAAATCCTGTCATCCTGTCATCCATCGATCAATGGACATTAATTCAAATGCACGCAGTGCATGTAACATGTCAGATGCCAAAATGTCTCAAAGTCTTCTCACTTACATTCCTAATATATAATGTGTAATAAACTTTAACAACTTAACCAATTTCACGGTTTTTAAATTACAATAGTTTTGTCTTAGAATATTTTTCATCAAATAAAAACATATTTCAGTTTCACGCTATTCCACCAGTACACCCATCTATTCAATCAGATGTGGGAGATTGTTTACTTGACTCATCAAATCAATGTTTTTTATGTTTTAAATCATTTCCTTGCGTTTCCATTTACATTGTAAGCCTTATTTTTCTCAGCTATCATCTATCATTTACCCTCCATCAATATTTAGTGTATTTCTTCTGAAAAACAATTCAATGAATAATCTTGTTTGCGATATCATATTAACATATGATTAAAACCCACTCCCTTTAATACGGTTACTTATTTTGTTATATTCACAAACTCAAAACCATTTATTCACATTTTCTTTTGTCCAGAACCTTATTTTAACAACGATACTTTAATTTGGGTTTGTTTTGTTTAAAAAAATTTAATATTTGTTAGTTGTTCTGTTCTTTTATTTGTTCATTCAAATGGCTTGACAAATTGAGATCGCCATGTGTCTTGATTTACGTTGAGTTTGTTATCATGATTGCTATGTTGTTGAAACCCTCCGCTATGGCTGTTTACCATAACTAGACCTTCTACCTTAGCATCCTGGAATCATTGAATAAACTTTGCAACCGCTAGCGCAAGCAAAAGTTCTTTCCTTTGAAGTTTTTCTCATCTCAACAGACGTAGAATATATGCTGTTTAGATAAATATTCAGAAAGTTGAAAATACTTAGATTTCTGACTTCTCATGTTCTGGTATGTTCGAAACAACTTGAACAAAATATTAAAAACTCAAACAGTTTTATACTTACATTATTATTCATCAATCCAATCATATTTGGGCTAACGACCATATTTCTATGTACATTTTTTGAGTGAATGGCGATTAAGATTATGTAGTCTTGCACGATCAAGTTAGAGTATGTCAGTTTTAATCGGAGTTACTAGTCAACATAAAAAAAACATTTAATTAAAACTGACACCAAATTATACCGAAATTTCAATGACACAAGATATATCTTTGTTTTTACATAAAAACCTAATTTATACTTAAAAATAATACATGGGATTTGAGTTTAAAATGTTCAACTAGGCTACGGGGTTCCCCCAGGAATTCTAAGCCTACTATAAAGGAAGTAAATGCCTCAGTCAAGTAAATGCCTAACTTTATTTGAAATTAGGCATAAACATTTTCATGTGATCCTTTTATCTTCATTGATCTCAACTAGTTTTAGAACATCTTTAACTTCAAATGGTGTGTGTTGATGTAGCAGATCTCAGGATGAAACAGACAGGACTCAAATCCATCCAAACTTTCTACACAATTCATAAACACTGCGACCCCATTCTGGAAGTGTTTACATAATTGTAAACGCTTTGCAACAGCTCCATTTATGTTTCTTTCCACAAACTGATTTGAGTTCATAGAACTTCATATATAAACGAAATAGATCGCCTTGTTAAACCTATTTTACGGGAAAACTAGGAATATGACTACAGGACAGAGTTTACAAACACACACAAATTGAGACTTCAAAAACTTCCTATTGAAATGATAACTCAGTTTTAATAAAAAGATACACTTTTTACGATACATGTTTAAATGAAGGGCAATTGATGTTGATATAATGTCTAATAATAGATTCAAAGCTTGCCTAAATATTCCTAAAATACAAATATTTATTTTTTCAAAAAATATTCATTGAAAACAAATAAATCTGGATATCTAGAGTTTGGTATTTGATAATACATCAAGGCAAAGTTAAAAGTTTTTGAAATGTCAATCTTTTAAAAGAAACTGTTTTTAAGTCTACATAAAATAAGTATTATATGATAACAACCTCTTGAAGATGTTTTAAATGTACATTATTCTATTTCATATACATCTTTCACGAGGATGTTCAATATTTTCTGTAAATATTGTTTGTGTCGAAACGTGGTTAATAATATTGAAATAATCAAGAAAATATCCGATTGAAGAGAACCACATGTAAACATAAACAATAAAATGGTTTAAAGCATATTAGTTTTCAATGATTTAACTTTTAAAAATATTGTAATGACATTCTTAGAAGGTATTATTTAGTGTAGACAGTTTCAGACAGACAATTTCACTTCGATTATGATTATTTTGGAACTATTATCTTACAGTGAGCAGGTCAAACACTAACTGGGAAATGACTTAGAAACAGGATACTTAACAAACCAATTATTTGGAAATAGCTGGTTATGCTGTACAAGTAAATGATCGAGCACTATTTTTTGTCATTTGAATTCTCATTGTCTGATGGATAGCATAAAAGCTGTTTCTAACCCAATAAGTACGTGTCGCCGTTAGATTTAATGATTCTTGAAGTCATTTAAAGTAGTGAAATGAAATCTAATATAAACGAGATCAGACTAATACTAATAACGAATATGATATCAGATTAAAATGGTCACGTTTTATAGGTTAAGGGTATTGTTTATAACTTGGACCTTTTAATTACTTTTCATAATTGTAGTGTGTATGACTGTCTCAAATATCTCATGGCAGAAATGCACTTTCATAAGACACTGTTGCCGTTTTGGAAACTGTCTTACATGAACATTTGAAGTATTTACGCCAATAAAGCTTGTAAATATGACGTGATGCATGTGAGGTAGAAGGATGTAGAGCTTGGGCTACGTCAAGATTGGATTGGCTTTTTGAGAGGGTCCTTAAAGCAGCTTTTTCTGACTTTTATTAATGCTGGATAAGCTATTGTGCAGGGATATTGACCAAAAATTAGCAGAAGTAAAAATGTTTTAGAAAGTGATGAAAAGAGATTAAAATGCTCAACATAAAATGAGCGGTGATGTTGGCACAACACCATCTTACAGATATAAAAATAATCATCGTTGGTTTATGTCAAGCCATCAGCGAGGGCTTTGGAGTTGGATACCTTGTGACCAATCTATTTCTTCTTTGACTGAAATATTTTTCAATCAAGATTTCCATCACCAGAGTAACGACTGAGTACATTGTTACACAAACAAATTCAAATATGACCACATTCATTTTTGTAAATGTTTTTTATTTTTAGTTCTTTGATCATGTTTTGTAATAGCTTAATGTTGTATGGACATGTTTGCATGGTATAATGTGTTTCCTGTTAGATTTGGAAAAAGTAATCTAATTTCCAATACATTGGTTCCGATTTGATCTCATGTTAAACTCAACTAATGATTCGTTAGTTTGATTCGTAAGAACTAATCCATTCATTTTATTTTACTTATTTTAGTTGGCACTTTGGGCTTTGTTGGTCAATAACTGCCGCTGGTACTGTTACTACTAAATCAAATCAAATGATTAAATTATGCACCATGTTTTAATTAGCAAATGAAAAAACTTCTAACTTAATATTATTTATAAGGATGAAGACTTGGGGGTCTTAAAACAAAATGTTTATGAGAATTAATTAGGTTTTAATTTATTGAGTTTGTAATTTGCTCTTTTTAAAAACCAAGCAGACAGAGTCATCTTTAAAATGATATGAAATGTGTTACAACTGAAATTTAATATAAGGAGAAGAGAGTTACAAATTGAGTTGTATCAAAATATTTTGTATCATTTCTTTTTAATCAGATACTCTCTACTGCCAACATCCTTTACACCAATAAGTGTGTTTATACTTGTATGCGTTTTGTACCAACCAATACTCCTGTTACATTTGCCGGTATGTCAGTTAAACTGGAATAGAGTTTATACGCTAGTGTCATTAACAATAAAGAAAATTCCTTGCTTTTAAATTTTTTAACTTTTCCTTGTTGTCAGTTCTTGAACTTTTTACCAAGACAATTTCATCCTTTAAAATGGAACTCAAGTTGTACAATCATTCCTGTCATCAAAGGTTAAAATTAATTAATTGCAATCTAACGTCAAATTATTATAACTGTGGCACACGTTACCAAATCTATCAGAAATGTTGAAAGAATTCCAAAACATCCTTTTAACGGCAAGAGAGAATGTCAGTCATATCATTTGGAGGAATACGGTGCTGTTGTTATCAGATATTCCTCTGACATGTGTTGTCATACTAATTGAAACGAATTCGGTGCCAATAAAAGTTAGGTTTCAATATCTTCTTATGGAATATCATAAACAAAATAAACAAATAAAAATAGAAAAGATATAATCTTATTTTGATAATGCAATACTGTTACAAATGTGTGTGAGTAACATAAATGCTAACGTAAAAAATATATGTTCATTGACTAATAATTGATTATCCCAAGGCATTTGCAAAATTAATCAAAGCGCTTTTACACCGACTTCTCATCTTTTGATCTGATGAATAAATATAACTTCTAAAAACATTCGCTAATAGGGTTCCTAAAATGAACGACTCCAATTGAAAGTAGACATTAGGTAAGGTTTTAGGCTGGAGTTGACGTTGATTGAAGAGAAACATGTGTTTAAAATTGATTATGTAATTAATGGAAATAATTGAAAATAAGGCTTCTGAACCAAACGTGTTTTCAATAATACGAAAAATTCGTTGAATGCGTTGAAATCTAGAATTCGTTATTTTGACTATTTGTCATTTACCATTGTTTCACATTGTACAAACTTAACCAAATCCCATACCAAGAAATGTGAGGTATCAGAGATAGATATGTACAACTCGATATATTACAAGCAAACACACAATTCCCGAATGGACGGTTGTTTGGCCTTAAAATACTTGTTGTTAGGATTTATATGTTGAATCTACCGGAAACTCAGAAACTGCTGAATTCGAGCATAGGAAGTTGTGACCTTAGCTACCTCTGTTTGGAGAGAAAATCACCAAATTGAAATATATATTGCACAATGAAACAGTTTCGTCATTTAATCCAAAATAAATAACATTATTTTGTTGAAATTTGTGTTAACTGGTAAAATTATAATAAACGCTTCCTACACACAATGGTTACAAATCACAAGTTACACCGGGCTTACCATTCTCCAGTTTTTGTTTCCATTTGAAGAAATTACCAAGACATTAAATGCGCAAAAATGAACCATTACACATGATAATTCCTCAAATATAATCAAGCTTTGAGCTAAACTGTAGCATTATTAAGTATCCACTGAACCTGCAAAACAGACCTTAGGAAGTTAACTATCCTGAGGGCTAAACCAAAAATACTGATTGTTGCACTTACAAAATTTGAATTATACCTCATGGTTTGTGTTTTCATTTGAATCCCTGATAACGTCAGGGCGTGCACAACGCAAAAGTGAATACATAAACAGTTGTTTAGACAACATTGATATTTCATTGTTTAAAAAATATACCCAAATTAGTCAAAAAATGCTAATCACGTTGTGCCACATATTATCGCCTTTATATGGTTTTGTTTACATTATTGACTTAGGGGACGCGTAATTTCATTGGGTAGAGGTTCGATCTGGTCTCTATATGCTCAATTAATCTTTATTACACAAAGATACCGCCAACGGCATCACATAAGTTACATGAACAAACATCATAAATATGTTTAAAGAAGGATGGCAGATATGAATTTGTTAAAGCACGACAGATAGTTTTATTACATTGATAATCTTTCACATTCTATTCTTAAATTGCATTGTAGATAGACATTGGATATCAAACATTCATATTTCAGATTAAATCGTTGATTCAGAATTCGGGATTACAAAGCAAATAAATGTATGACCCGTTGTGTAAACTATAGTCATTTAATAATACCGGTTCGCAGACGGTGATTTCGTAAGAACCTCCTACGAATTCGCCTCCATCATCTAAAACAGATTTCTTCATATCTCAGAATATATACAGAGATGAGGGTGTATACGTTGACATACTTTGTCAGTACTATCACGGTAACTACGACCTACCTTGTTCATATTACTCTGTCCATATGTGATTGTTATTCCAATGTTACTGTTACCAACATACTGCGAAAATATTCACTACGATCTACTACTAGATCGCTGTATTGCATTGAATCAAGTTTGATCCGTTTGACCAATGAATAATAGGATCGATGACTCTAGGAAACATAGGTGTCACATAGAATAGACGGAAGACATAAATATATATTTCTAAAACAAAATGCTTACGCTGCCATAACATCAAAGAATTGTTAGACCAATACAGGCCCCCTCATTACGCAATCGGATTATGAGGTGTCGGTTTATTACTACCATACTCTTGTTATCTTATTTTGATAAAATACGTGTGTATGTTCTGTGAATGTCGCCACAACCCACTTCGGGCATGCGCAGAACAACTATTTTCGTTTATCCCGCAAAAAGCTGTCTCATCGTAATATCTTTTTTATTAGATGACCCTTAGAAAAATGTTTTGGTGGTTTATAGATTTTAAAGTATTGTCTGCACAATAAACTACTTCATTTTTAAAAACATAATGAGGTTTCATATCGTTTAATGGTCTGGAAACAAACTAATACGATGGGATTCGTAGGAAACGGAAAAGTAAAATGAAGAAGAAAAGACTACTATACATAGTTATTGGTATAAACATACAAAGTTTCTATGAGCTTAAGCATATGGCTTGTAAGTTCGTTTCCTGAAATACACTTTTTAGTTTTGAAAAATACCAAGAATATCCCTTCAAATATCACTTGACCGTTAGAAGTTCTGGCCAGGAAAACCCGGAAACCAGGATTCTATATTCCTCGCCAAGTTCGTTTTGACATAAAGATGAAAATGGATAAAATACGTTTTCTTCTCTCTATCATTAACTATCATTTCATAGCAAAAAAAATGAATATATGAGGGCTTTAACATAACGTATAATTCAGGGTGAAATCATATTGTTGCAAAACTTCTCTATTCTTTTTAGCAGAACGTCTGAGGTTAATTGTTTAAGGATGAAGCTTAAAACATTTAAAAATAAATGCTCGCATAAATGCTCCTGTTATTTTAGTTTTAAGTGTTTTTAGTCCATAGATATCACACTACTTGAATGTCTGAAAATGGTCGCCACGATCTTGCCAGCAAACGGCTTAGACAGGATCCGAGTGATGAATCCACGTTTCATCCCTTGTAACCAGGCGGGCATGAAATTTACCGACATCAGCAATATAAGAGCTCACGACTGGATTAAACTGTCTGGTGTCGATCTTGGGCATTTGAGTTTCGTGGCACCCATCTTGCAGACACCTTGGACATGTGCATGAGCTCTTAAAACATGATGCAAACACTTCCATGAGAAATGCCACACTCTGAAGATTTCTCGTCCACCTTTAATCTACGATCGGACATGATTAAAGAGCCACTCCGTGAGTTGTTGGAGTCATATATGCAAAACTTAATCAATGGTGTCATTTGATCGCGAAGTATCGACTGTAACCAAAAAGACACATTTTAAAGCTTATTGTTTTTTTACAGTGACAATATGAAGGTATAAAGTCGCAATTATGATCGAAAACGGGACAGTGGCGCGCGTCAAATAGTCAAACGTAATTTTGGAGACTTATCTAAAACAGCCAGGAGGGCAGTTAGGAGTTGATAGTGTTTGTTAGGTTATATAACTAGTATCCATGTATGTTGGACGTGATATCTACACCTCTGTGCATTTATGAGGCTGATTTTAGATTTTCATGGAAAACCAATATTTGTCATATATATGTCTTTTGGAAAATATAAAAAAATTTGATTTTATATCACCACATATGACATTTAGGTTCGTATCAAATGTAAATAACATGTTATGAAAATCACGGAGTGGCTCTTTAAGCCCTGAGCCCGTGCTACAATAATATCTTTAATGGCTTGAACAGGCCTTCCTGACCGCGGGTCATCGTCCGAGTAGCTGATTAAACCCAGCTGACCATTTTGCAACAGTAGAATATTGAGGGGCTTCTTTCCCATGCACTGTTCATATGTTTATGCATTTCGGTCGCCCCATCTTTCGTGAGAAACTTGATGGCCTCACTGTGCTCAGTTTAAAGAACGTTCCATGATTACAGGTAGGTACATGTGTTCAACAGGCTGTAAATGATCGGAAGGGTTGTTTATGCCTGTAAACTGTCGTCATATTTCTTATCTCAATAATTACATCAACGAGGATGTCTTCAGGGGTGTATCAATACTCACCTCTATGAAATTATTGACTTCCCCTCGTAGGATACCGAGAACGCATGACTTATCCTTTAATCACAACTCTTTCGTCACTAAGAAAATATGTTTGAAAGTACGAACAATCTTTTATAGCTGTTGATTGATTTACAATTGTGTAAATGGATGTTATTTCAAACAATATTTTCTTAAGGGGAGTTCCGAGTTCAACCCATTCGCAATGTAAACAAACTGACAAACATGCCAAAACTGGTAAAAGAAATAGATAAAGATAAGTAAGAGGATAATAATTTTAGATAAAATGTCGTATAAATCCATTTTCCACTCCTAAACTCCAACACTGCTTAGTTTCGACTTATCAGGATTGCACATACGAAATCAAAAGTCAACAGGCGACTCAATGTAGGTTATGTGAACATCGTGAAGATATTTCATCATATTTCATCATTTCATATTTTCACTCTAGGAGGTGCCATATCACGCTATGTGTTGATGTTCACCATTGTACATTTGTCAATTGAAACACACAATTTCAAAAAGCGCCTGTCTTACAGTGTCTTCATTGTGTAAATGTGGGGATATTGACACACTGGCCCCAGGCATGAACATTCAATGCACTCCCCTTCTCTTCAGAGATTTGAGATGATGTGTGTTTAATATGGTTGCGCCTATTTCAAATGAATTTAACAATTATCATTCGGTCCGTCCTTCATGTTGCAATAGGCTGGAGGTCGATAAAAAGATCAATGGCATATATTGGAATTGGTATATGAACAAATCTCATTGAGATGATTTCCTAAACGCTTTGAATCACAAATTGAATGTTTCTGTGTCACGTTTCATTGCAATTAGTGATTGCGACATACTCTACATAACAAAGCTTTAATTATTCACAGGCTACAAAACATCAATTTAATGATGCACTTTAATGATTATTTTTAAGATTCAGTTGCATTTTAAAATGAGAATCTATTTCTTGAACGAATGGTTAAGTAAATTCTACACTATTGTATTGAAAATTTATACATGAATATAAAAGTAGCCAAAAAATATTGTAAATCGGTTTCTTTCTTTACTTCTTCATCTGTTTCTCATCAATCAACGACTCCTTTCATGGCGTCTAGTTTAGATTTTGAATCACTTTTATGTCCTAATAAGACCTGTAGAAGCTCGGAAGTGTTTTATCATAATGCCCGCTCCCTCGGCTGAGGATTGAAACAAAGATATAATCAATATTTTTTTTAAAAGTAAACGTTGTTCTTATGTCGAAACAATAGAAGATTATGATGATTCCACGATTATTGACAGTCATCTGTTCATTCGTAAATAACACGTTCATCTATTCAGGGTTAAACAGTAATGTTAAGTTATTTTTGCCGTTTCGGAACATTATTTGATAATAAGATACATTCATGATAACTAGCGTCACATCTATGTGAATAGAAATATGTTTTTGAGTTTCCAACCATTTTTTGGTTGTTGTTAAGCTTAGTTTTAAGTACTTTATGGAAGGGCGTTATGGTTTGCTCTTTCTGCATCAAATGATAATAGTTAAGCATTTATCATTATCAATATGGACAATTGCCGGAATATATATAAAGAAATACTAGGAGACCATCCATTTGTGAAGTATTACTAGTAAAACTCTTCTTGACTTTGTTATAAACCCGGGATGAAACTGACACATTTCTTCACATAAAAAGAATACGGAGTGTGTAATTCCTGAAGACCGAAAATTTTGTTGTACACGTATTAATATGGCAACATATGGAAGTATTATTCGCAGCATTTTGAATGACTGGCAAGTTCCCGACGTTTAGACATTTAAATCAGTCATATATGATTGAAATCGGTGTAATCGAAGTGTGACAAACAATGATAAACCCTGAGACCCTGTCTCATGGTTAAAATATTATGAAATTCTGAACAAGGCTGATGGAAATCTTTTACATGTTCTAAACAGAGCAGTCATTAGCGTCTTCCCCTAAAGGAACGTCTAAGAAACAGTTGTCAGAATATGTCACACACAGTACATTGCTGTCTTTGGGAGACGATACTATTCAGAGATAGACGATAGTGTTGATTACTTCAACGTTTGGAATCTTCTATCCATGATGCTGTTCCTTATCAGTGATAAGCCTTTTGAAAACATGCCTTTATTCCTAATGGATTCGTTAACTCTGGTTTTGTATTCAAGGAATGGATATTTCACCTAAATGGGATGTAACGCTTCATAATTCGAATAGTATTTGATGCATCAAATATACAAATGCAGAAAGATACCTAACTCCTAATATCCCTATAATCTAAGTATTTGTGAAAGGTTGCTTACATATAGTTTTTAAAAACGTTTCTTGACAGTAGTTTGTGTCAAGTGTCCAATTTGAAAATGAAAGCTTAATTCTCTACTTTATAGGTTGATTGGCACAAAACTGTAAGTCCCCTTTTCAAAAATACATGAGGATATTGACCAAGATTTCGAGTTATTTCTATAACGTGCATAAGCTTGTTAGGAAAACTTTTACATCTGTTTGTCATCAATCAACGACAACTCCTGAATAAGACCTGACTTGGTGTCTAGTTCAGATTTAGATTTTTGTTTATCTTGAAACGCTTTTTTATTTGGTAATGATTTCTGCAGGAACCCATATTCATTTATCATAATGTAGAGAAGTTTATTTTCGATGATTCACTGTTTTCTTCAGATACCTTGGATGATAAATATACTAAAATGAACGAAATAATCCTACTAGAGTATGTCCGGTTTAAAACCTCTTTGGTTAACACATTCATTATATTTATATCACTGAAATAATGATAAATCACTTTCATGCCTGAGCATGAAGTTTCTGAAAGATGCCTTATTTATAAGGGATATACCAGCATTAATATTTTACAGCCTTAATAATTCACTTTTTGTTATAATCTGGTACTGGCAGAAAACTAAGTTATGATAGGTGTGTAGTTATTACTCATTATGATTGCTCAGTCAGTCGATGAGGTACAGACGTTTTTCTAAAATGAAGTTTTCATATAATTTAATCATTTTTTTGGGTGGGAGGTAGGGTTGGCATCCTCGATCGTATCGATCGATCAATAGATGTAGTGATCTTAGTTTGGTGACGGGTCATCAATCCCCACAATTTGAGAAAAGCTGTTACGCAAATGATAACCTACACTTAATAACATGCAACACTTGCAGACCTGACCTGACAACCATAACGTCATCATGTTATATAGTTTAATTTATGAAAACAAAACTCTTGCAAACGATATTCCTGGAGTGACAGTGATATCGTATAATTTGAAATTGATAGTCTAGACAGATCCCTGATGTTTTATTAAATGTCACTGTCAAAGTGAAATACAATTAAATAGGAAGTATAAGACTTGAATATCGAGATCCACGCATTAACGCCTCCTCGGAGGGCGGGTCGACATTTACCATCTGATATCCTCAACCTGTTTACATAGGTGTAAATCCTTCCTATTTGTGAAATTTGTTTAGATATAAGTAAATCAGTCAACTCTTATCTCTGATTGGTCATATTTGTGTAGCATGATCAGGTTCAGGTGTCTTGGTATATTTCTTCACATTATCTCCATGAGAAATGTGAGATTGAGTTAGATGATGATTAGGACGAATCTTTTACTCTAAACAAAGTGTTTATAGTTTACTTTTATATAATAAAGTTTTATCGCACATACTCAGACTGTTAAAAATCTTAAATGTTCTTAGAATGAGGAATAGTATGTTTTAGAATAAATCTAATGAAATGCCAGGTTTGTTGAGGGTTTCTTTCATTCATCATCCTTGATATCATTAATCCCTTATTGTCGCTACGTGATCATGATGTATTCTATCTGACGTTGAAACTTTGCAATTTAATAGTGTGTAGGTATGATATGTAGAATAAAAGAAGGCTTATAGAATGAATTTCAACTGAAAGTAGCAGAATAAATCCTTCTTTTATAAATACAGCCATGAATACACGATGCCAGCTATGTAATATATTTAACATCTGTTTATCTACATGTATTCGTATGACTTCCACATTAACATCTCCAGTGTTCAGTGTTCAAACCAACAACAACAAAACAATGATAATGACATGAAATTCAACCTTGCTTACAAAGACATGCTTAGAATACCACACAGTAGGTGTGAAGATCTAAAACCCTTTGGTACGTTAGGTTATGTCATTCCGAAACATTCCTTTCCTCAACTTCTAAATATCTAAAAGCATTTTCCTTGAAAAATCAAACAACCCATAACGAGAAACGTCATTCCCCATTTCATTGGCGTTTCAATATCGAGTTACAATCCTATGGCAGAGGACTGATTTTTATCCGCTGATAAAAGCATCGCAAAAACTAAACTAAAAAAACTCATCTCAAAAACAAAACCTGCATGTCGATAACAGCAGCATAGACCATCTGAAATATTTACATCTTGTATACACAATGGTAAACCACTTCTATCTTATGGCCAACAGCCAATGGTATTGAAACGAGATGTTTTTCATGTAGGTGAAATTGTATCCGCAACAATACTCAAAGGTGGATAGCACGCTCACATCGCGGATATAACATAATACTGTATATTTAATATTTCATCATATCATACAATGTATACTATTAATTGAATATAACAATATTGCAATCCAAGTGTGTATAGTATGTGTGTAAAAGTGTATCTATTTTTGAAATAATGACATTCACTTAAGAAATACTTATCATTGGTAAATTTCGGATGCTCACAATGTAAACTTATGAAATCGCCCAAATAGTTTTATCTTTGTCTGACACCAACTCAGACATTTCTATGTGAAATGCAAATCATGTAATCTACATGTGAAAGAAGAAAAAAGGTAAACAAAGCTCAAATAATCTTCCACAACATTTTAGTTTAACAGGAACCCAAAAGATGCATTAGATCCATTTGGACTATTCCTCACATAACACAGAATATGTAATTAAATCTTAGCTCTTTATTTTAAGTTTTGTTATGTCATTGAAATGATAAAAAATTCATTTTTACACTAACTTTAACTCTTAAACATAAGTGACAATCAATTTTGTTATTTTGGTTTGGTAGAAACGTTTTGAATTTTTGAAAGTGAGTTGTGATAACCGTGAATCCTGTTGTAATAATGGAAGTGAAATAGATAACTGGCGCATATAGCTTAAGACAGAATGACACACATACAGAATGCCGGAGGACAGTTGGTTAACACATCGAAAACGCTATTGAACTATGATTAATATGAAACTACTGATATGATACATTTCCCAAAAAGTCCCGTGTTGTGTACAAACTGTTTGGGAATGTTTGGAAGATTAAATACACTCCTAACATTTTCAATTAACACCACGTCCTCTTGTAGCGTTTGAAGATAAGCTGGAAAAGGCTTCTATCTAAATAGGAAATAAATGAATTAACTTTGTCTACTCACGTTTTATTTGAAATAGATTAGCACATGAAGTAAAATTCAAGTAGAATTTTCAAATGTTCACGTAGAGGAGCAGCTGTTTTACAAAGTCATTTTATTTCTTGCCTTTTCTTCATATTCAGTGAAATCTGAAAAGTTTCCAAGAATGATAGAATAGGAATGTTTTCATCTTGGTGCAACGCCTTTATTATCTCATGCACATAATACTACTTTTATATGAAAAACGCACATTTTGAGAATTTTGTATTAAAGTCTGTCCTCAGTAATTGTCGATATTTATAATCAGGTTCTCTTTAAACATGCACACTATATGTGCATGTTTGTCGAAAAAAAGGCCAAACCATTTGGTAGATATTTTATTTATTCACGTCAAATCAAAATATTTTGTGCAACTTTAATCGTTTTGAAGATATATAATCTTTTTCGTTTGAGGTACGACTTGCATCTTTCTCCTAGCGTTATAATTAGAACATACAGCAAAGGGATGTCGTGCAGTTGTGTTGTGTTTTATTGCGTATAAAAGGCTAGAAATCTAAATGACATCATTCTCAGCTGCACTTGTAAAGCAGTTTCATTTGATTTTACCGTGCCATGTACTGGTATATTGATTTCACGTTATCATTATATTTCTATAGAAAGACGCACATCGGCAGGTTTGACGTGGTGTGTATACAGTGATGAATACACGAGTCGTGATCAATGTCAATAGATTAAGATCATTAGGTTTTCTTTCCCTTTCATGTCAAACTGTTGATTTTACATTGACCAGTGACGTCGAAGATGCCTTTACTAGCCTGAGTATTCTTGAGACTCAAAACATTGTTAGGTCATTTGAGGGTGCATGACTCTACCTTCAATTCTACCAAAATATCAAAATAGTCACCTTGCTGAATAATCTGATTGATAAGATGCATTTATAGATTTTTGATATGTTAGTTAATGTGTGTATTTGCTAAGAGATGATGACAAATGTCAACTGACATCGCACACTATTAATCCCGGAAGTGAAGGCATGTAGAGTTTAAAATTTGCGTTATTTAGTTTATACTCAAAAACAAAGTGATAACTCCGCAGTTGAAAAATCATGTATAGTGGTCGTTTCATATTCTTCTAAGATTATAGACCATAAAACAAAAAATTCTTATTCATGAAACAATTTTGTATACAACTATTTACACGTCACCTTCGTTACTAGTAATCACAAATTACTAATACTGAGAACTGCACGTAAGCTGTTATAAGTCACAGTAGCACACTCTACTCCGGTGTCTATTTAAAAACATACATGATGGGTTAAATTAAATTGCACACCTCTTATACCAGCCAATCTTTCACGGTAGTTACTATTTAAGGAAAAACAAGCCGATCTAATGCATAGATTGTGTTACGATATGCTATTTGGATGTAGCACCCTTGTTGATGTCTATTGTGGGGGGAGAAAACAAATTGTGCCTATACAACCTCCGTCTTAATTCGAAGGTTTCTTGGTCTAGAAATGTAGAACGCTGATTGGATGCAATCAAAGTTAGTTGTGCAATCAGCGACACCATTTCAAAAATTACCATTCATGTCCGTTATTTCCATAAGCTTTCTACAAGTTTAACTTTATTCGAATATGCACCTTGCATATATATAAGGACAGGTCTTCTTTATCTAATTCTTGTGTCATCTACCATCTGAAAATTCCAATTCTAGCATCACTATAAACTACCTAATATTACGAAAACGTGATGGGTTTGAGACTGACAGTATTGAGTTACTTATTTAGACATCATGTTTTACTGATTACAAAGATAATATTAGGAAAGTTAAGAGCAGTTAACAATTTAACATTTACAGACAGAACAGTGTTCGTTTACAGACAAACAGTGGTGATTGTCTTTAAGCAAAACATGTTAACCGTAATTAAAAATGACTACAGCTTAGTTTTTAATAAATGACCTGAAGCAGGTTTTGCACACAATACCTCTAATTACTTACCTAATCATTACATTAAAAAACACAAGAAGACTTCGGTCTGGTCTCATCATTTACCAATTCTGCAGGCATAAAGACCTGAGGGGAACCATGGAAGATTTTATTTGACAGTAAATAATTCCACAGACGATGATTCAGAGACGGAGAGTCGGTTGCTTTCTGAAATTGACCATTTTCAGAAAACAGATTGAGATTTCCTTCTTCATATTGACCATATGAATACGTACCAAATTTGACAGCGGCTTTATTTGCTAAGACACAAAATACCTTATGAAAATGCGTCCTTTGCTTTTCACCAATGACCTTATACCCTTGAAAATAGATTGATATAACATTCTTTTCGTGTGCAAAAGTTGAACAACAATATCGTTTCAATTGTTAAGCACACCTTTGGACATTTTGCATGTGACAAATCTGCAGATTTTACAAACGTTCATATAAAAAAACAAATCCTAAAGACACTAGTGACGATTTTCTAAATCTCTAAACTTGACCTCTGAAATCTTACCAGAGTTGTAGTTATATCGATTATGGTATAACGTTGTTGCTGAATACGGGAAAGGATAGTTATTTACGCAATAAACAGCTCAAAAGGATTGAATTTGATAACATGGTAGATTGATTCCTGTTTTACCAATATTTTCTCAATATTTCATTCTGTGTAAGGAAATTTCATTTAAGCCAGCGGATTCCCTTACATACTCATGTCATGAATAAAATGGTATTTAGAGAACTAACAAACAAAATCAACTTCAGGAGTATGAGATCAATCTATTTTGCCTAATTGGTTTTCTCATGATGAATTCATACCGATAGCATTGAAGTAGACATTTGAATTGAAACCAAAAAGAAAAAACACATAATATTATATTCTAATGTTTTCTGTGTTCCATTAATTGTAATTGAAAACACAGGAAACCGTTTTTGCCCTCAAATTCAAAATTTTATGGTTGTATTCATAGGTGACTCATAAGAACAAGTAATAAATATCTTGTTTCAAAGATGTTACTCTCTTTAAGAATGTTCTTAAATAAAAACTGGCCCTCTCTGAAATGCGCATTCCTGGAAAAGCTTTTTTGGGAAAGGCATTCATGGAGTAGCTTTTTTGTGCTGCTCTACCTGAATAGGTCAGCTCTGTATGTTTTCTAAAGGAGTTAATGTGTTGTTTGGGGAAAAACAAATGATATCAACTGCCATACAATATTTGTAATCAATACAAGGAGTCATTAAACTAACATAGCAAATTCATATAAATTAACCAAATCGATTTCACACTAAAATTGACGCATGCGGTCCTTAATAAATGATATTTTTATATGCTCACATATTATCGGGTTGAGCAACGAAATGTTTGACTCTCTGAAAATAATACCTTTTCAATAAAATGATATTTATTTTTGAAAATTGAAAGAAAAAGAAATTTGAAAACCCCAATGCCTTTACAAAATTTCTCATGAATTAACGTATTATTCTAATTACTACAATTAAACAAATTATAAAGTCATCAATCTTAGTATTACAATATGATATATGATCTGATATTTTTTCAAATGAAAGTTCTTCGGTTCGCATTTATTTGTCATTCGAAGGTTAAATTTGCAATCGGAAATGATACTGTTGAGACATAATGGTGCCTAATATACGTAATTTCCTTCTAATTATTTGAATCCCATAAAAACAGAGTGAAATAGCAAGCGCAAACATCTTATCATGGTAATTTTCTTCTTTAGTTAACACTGCAAAAACATTAATTAATCTAATAATCTATGTAACTTAAACACTTATAATTTCTAAAGAGCTTGCTTTACATCAAAAATTTCATTACTCGTTACTGTATTACCACAGTATCAAATCCATTATCTCCAAGTAGTTAATTTATACATTGATTACTTTTCATGACGTTAAAGCAAAAGAAAAGGAGGCATCTGCAGCTGATTCATCCCCGACACAAAACTATTTTACAATAAACCTAATAACTGGAAATTAGCATTTTAACGAAGGCAATTTGTTTTTAGTAGATCTATCTGTCATCAATTTACAATTTTATTTCTTCAAAATAATACAGTTCATAATATACAAATATGTACCAGGCCAGTGTGTGGGTTGCGCAACAAGCGAGTTTCTCTGAGATAATGTTCATTCATTGAATTGGGTTAATGTTTTTGTGGTAATATCGAACAACATCTTTTATCTTGATCAATACTCTGTATTTAATCATATGATGGTTTTGATGACAAATTACGAAATAAATTTAAGAATCATTTTAGCACACCCTATAGTAGGCCTTAGATAAAATGCATACAAATTTGCCGCGATGAAAAGGCATTATAATTCCCATCATTTAACTTAACCTAGGGTTTCCCTCCAAATGGACACATCAAGTCACAGATTACATACATGTAGAAACAACCATCCGTAACTTTACAGAAACATTGCACGAACTCTTAGCTATTTCTGTCATTAAAGATATGATAAATACATTTACATAAATTCAATATGGTATCATTGCCGTTATTAGTAGAAATCTAACGCATTCACACATTGGATTATTGAAATATTTCTATCTATGTCTCTTGAAGTATCATATTTTGGAAAAATCATAACACATTAATCCTGAATACACACTGGACATTTTAACGAAGGCAATTTGTTTTTAGTAGATCTATCTGTCATCAATTTACAATTTTATTTCTTCAAAATAATACAGTTCATAATATACAAATATGTACCAGGCCAGTGTGTGGGTTGCGCAACAAGCGAGTTTCTCTGAGATAATGTTCATTCATTGAATTGGGTTAATGTTTTTGTGGTAATATCGAACAACATCTTTTATCTTGATCAATACTCTGTATTTAATCATATGATGGTTTTGATGACAAATTACGAAATAAATTTAAGAATCATTTTAGCACACCCTATAGTAGGCCTTAGATAAAATGCATACAAATTTGCCGCGATGAAAAGGCATTATAATTCCCATCATTTAACTTAACCTAGGGTTTCCCTCCAAATGGACACATCAAGTCACAGATTACATACATGTAGAAACAACCATCCGTAACTTTACAGAAACATTGCACGAACTCTTAGCTATTTCTGTCATTAAAGATATGATAAATACATTTACATAAATTCATTATGGTATCATTGCCGTTATTAGTAGAAATCTAACGCATTCACACATTGGATTATTGAAATATTTCTATCTATGTCTCTTGAAGTATCATATTTTGGAAAAATCATAACACATTAATCCTGAATACACACTGGACATGTCATGCCCTCAAACTTTAGCGTAGGCTTTGCCCTATGACCTCTTTCAATCATTAACTTATGAGAGCCAGGGCAAACTTTGTAGATACAATTTTATACTTAATTACATCTATATTAATCAAATATTTTCATATTCAATGACATGTTTATTATATAAATATAAACGAGTTTCTCTCAGCAAGCGGAATTATTATGCCATGTCTGAATACTTATCACTTGGACTCTTTGCTTAAATTCACTGATAAAAAGCAGTTTTATTATTCACTATTTGTGACATCCAACAATATCCAAATCCATACTGTATTAACAGATCTAAAAACAGCGTAGGCCATGTTTTTTATGTTCTTGCATGTGCAAAACAAGGTCAAACATTACATTATAAATCTTTCGTAACGATAGTAACGAGGATCATCAAAATCCAAAATTTAACAATACGTTTAAGTTAGGTCTTTATACAATTGAACACTTGAAGGATCTTAATCCCATTGTAAATTTCAACATTTAAAATCTGATAATGAGCTTATTATAAAAGACGTTTGTAATTTTCTATACCATGTACTTAAACATATAAGAAATGCTTCAGCTCAGTATGTGCACCAGGTTATGAATTAAGCAAATGAATGTTACCTGGGCATACGGCCTTTTACTGAATAAACTTGTCTGTCTTGTCTGTCTTTCTGTCTGTTTCTAAGTTCCCCATATACAAAGGTAGACGGTATGGACAATTTTACTTTCAATAAATATTTCAAATAAGTATGTCAAATGAACTTTATCTACTGCATGTGTTTCCATAAAACCCCAAACGTCACAACCATAACAAAGTATATATATCGGCAACATATCATACTCTTAAACAGATCGTACTGCTGACGTATATCTATGCATTTGTTAACATTGCTTATTTTATATAGAGTAAACAAAGCTTTATCTTCTTGTTTGTTTTTTCGCATGAGAAAAAAATCCAAATGAAGTGAAAACTAACTCTAAATATTTAAAACTTCTAATAAATCCACTTTTCTCTTATATCTTGATTTTAGATATATTGACTTTTAGTCCCCAATTTCCTGCAGTAGTTGAACCACAGAACTATTTTGTCATTTTGTTATAATCTTGAGATTTTGTCATTTTCTGTTGGCATTTGTAAGCAAATTATTATGACTATAATATTCCGTTCTTCTTTTTCATATATATTTTCTATATTATTGATTTGAATATTTAAATGTCACAGTTGTCATATAATTTCAATATTTCACATAAAGTTTCTGAAAGATTCATTACTTTTACCAATATACCCCCTCAAAATATTTTTACCAACTTTATCATTTACTCTTTTGTTATAAACTGCTACTGGAAATAACTCATATGTTGTGACATAAAGTCCTGTTTGCCGTTTCACAAAGGCCTCCTAAATTTAGGAGGTCGTTGGGCATACGACCTTGTTTACGACCCTCTTACGACATGCCTTACGACCGTTTCACAACGGGGTCGTATCCATGTCCTACAACGGTGTCGTAAATCCAGGTCGTAAATCATGTAAGAGGTACTTGGTTGCATAGCAACATATGATCTCGGGAAGACGGGCACCTGTCTCCGCATTCGTACAATTCATATCCTGTTTATACCTATAAATTATAGTGTTTGTAAGTATTTTAGTTTTATGATTTACAAGTAGCTTACACAGTTCTAAAGGTAAATTCATGAATTTACTACAATCTTTACATTCTAACAGAAATTGCAGTAACTAAAACAAATCATTTACGGACAAAATCAGAGAGATTTGAACCTGTGATTTTAGTGCCTTATAAACAATTTTTGTTCATGACCCTAAAGCATGAGTTACTTCCCTTTAACACTGTCGCGTAAAACGTGACGCCTAGTTGCGGCTACCCTGACCCCGTTGTATAAGGTAAGGTCGCCGGATGACAACTTGGGGATAATTTAGATGCACTTGGTGGAAACACAAGTAAGTCAATAGTGCCAATATTTTAAGTTCAGGTCAAATTGAAACGTTAGTAAAATATCGACTGTAAGATTTTCAGCTTTAAAACTATAACCTAAGCACACAAACAATTATATCATGCATTATAATGCATGCTTGTCATGGTTTAAGAAAATAAGATGAGCCATTACATCGTGCACGGGACAAAAGAGTATCCCAAATCTTTAAGTTAGATTTCTTCATGAATACAAACATCCTATGATACTATGACTGCAGGATTTGATTACTTAACAGGGTTTTTCAACTACAAAAAGATAGATCAAATAAGCAGGAATATTCCAGATATGATATTCTCAGTTATGCATGAAAATTACATTAAAAAATTTATTGGAAATCAAATGGAGAATATTAATTCTGGTTTATCAATTCAAATAATATATCACATTCTCCAACTAAAAAGCATAAATCAAGGATGAGTTAATTACTTGCAAATTCTAATTAAGTACAATACGGGTACTTTAAGCCTGAATTTGTTTTTGATATATCCTATTAATAGTTTCAATTGGTCTTGATTCTTGACAAGAATTGTAATATTTGTTATTTTAATAAATGATATGGATAATGTTAAAACTCGATGGATATAAATATTAACTTTTAAAGATCTGATTTGCATAATTTTTTTACTCTTATGTAAAATTAAAGAAATATTTGTTTTACTTTTTAAGTCAATTGGTGATGAATGTGTAGGATTTTAGGCTTATATATATATCACATAAATTAAGGTTGTTATATTTGGGACACTGTGTTTGGCATAATACTTAATTAATCCATTATGTAAATTGACTGTTCCAAGAAATGTATATGTAAAGAATATTTTCATGAATAACTTGTTCTATTGTTGTTCTGATAAGTTTTAAAACTCAATTAGTTATTTGTACAAACACATTTACTAAAAAAACATAAAAAAATCTGAAAACATATATGCGTTCACGGAAAGGTCAAAGGATATAAACTAACATAATTTTCTTCAAAATATCTTCTTTTATTAATTTCAAAGATTTTGATAATGTCTATGTAGATTGTTTATTTAACAAAGCTTGACATTAATATACCAGCAGAAATGAATAAAAGCAGTTAGTTTAAATATCAGGGCGTATTAAATGTTTGAATTTGAATTGTGCGTTTGAATTTTTTACAATATCTCTAAAAAAAATTTAGTTTAGAATATTGACATCTTCTTTAAAATGTTCATAAATTGACAGGAAATTATTTTCAAGTACCTCTTTTAGATATTAAGAAAATATCATCTTGTTTCAAAGATAAAATGTCAACAATACGAAAAGGCTGTGTGGGTTGTCGCAAAATTAATGCAATGAAATGATGATTTTGAAAACTATATATATATTGACAAACAAGAGCCCACTCAAAGTCTAGAAAAATGATTGGCAATGAGACGTTTCCTCACAAAAGTTTGACGAAATTTACCAGTTACATACTTATTTTTCCCTTGCTTATTATTTCACTGCTGGAAAACTTGTTAACTATCTATGAATATTAAAAGGTGTTTAGATAAGGAAGGGCTGTAATTATAATTATATGTTTTATTACGATCATCGCGAGTTACGAAGCATTGTTGACATCCCGCAGTAAAGGTGAAGGTCACAGAAATGTAACTTACCGCAGTTTTGCAGTGTTCACCTCATTGAGCTAAATGTTGATGTATTAGTATCATCTATCCTTTCGTGAAAAGAGTGTGCAAATGTATCTTGGTGAGGGGCTAGAGTTCTTGATGAGGTACGTGTGTTGTAGGTGAAAACAAATAGCGGTTTATCTGAGGCTTCAAAAAGTCTACGCGAGTTTTCGGTAGGACGGTCGATCGTTGTCAGGCATGTTAGGTCTACTCTCGGTCACAGTCGAGGACACTAAGAATATTTCACAGATTTGACCAACACATTTCTCAGTAGTAAGGTAATCGACCCCCAGATTGACGAAATTGTTTGTATCTATGGGACTGAAGAGATTTAGTTGAGTGAAATGTAAAGTGATCCGTTATGTCATGATTGAAATAATTGAATCGCTGACGGATTTGTTAACCAAAAGGATGTTCGGAATCACTATGAAAAACAAGCAAATTGCTTCCTAATATTTCTGAATGTAGGTTCTTTATTCGAAGCGGAGGATGGCCGCCATGTTTATATGATTTACGACGTCCTAAATCATTTACGACAGGTCAATCGGGCTCCTAAATTTTGGGCTGTTTAGGACGCAGTGTAAATTTAGGAGGTCTTTGTGAAACGGGTAAAAATTGTAAGAGGTGGGCTACGACCTGCTTTACGAGGTCGTAGCGGTAAGAGGTCTTTGTGTTACCGAAGACCACGTTTAAAATATTACAGAGAAGATTTGAAGGTCTGACACGCAATGATATGTTAAGTTATGCAAGTTCTAAAATCGTTCCTAGTTTTATTCCAAAATATCCAACAACACCAGTTTAGCTTTAGACGTCAAACAGCCGAAATGGTTCCTGCTGAAAACGTTTGCCAAACATAAATCAGATTCATCACAAGGCACAATCCTCTGGCAAGTTGATGATGTTAATCCACTGAAAAAGATTAAAAAGAATCAAAAGCTGAATCTATGTGTAGATAATAGAAGTATAATTATTTACATTTTATGTACGCAAATGTAAACCATATCTATCTAATCGCCAATGCAACGGCAAATGGTATTGAAAGAGCTGCTTCTTATATAGGTGAAATTGTATCCAAAACAGTGATACACGCTCACAAAGTGGAAGTGAAATAGTTATTTACAAATAATAAATACATAAATTTATATACACCATAGCAATGTCACAACATAACAGACAAAACAAACAAAACTCTAAAAAGTACTCTGCATATATCTAGTTTAAAACTCTCATGCACACAAATTTACATAATTAAAGGGTAGGTTTGAAATCTCAAAGTAATTGTTGTCTTAGTCTGACAGCAACCCGATGTGAAGACTTCCTACAACGGTTCAGTTCAGCAGGTACCCAAAATATGTATTAAATCCATTTACAATATGCCTCACCAAACATTGTATGTGTATTTAAACCTAAACTCTTTAATTATGGAGCTTTGTCTCTGACAAAGTTTAATGACATATTTCAAAGTAAAATATAATTCTTAAACTAATTTTAAAATCTAAACTTTAAACAAAATCAAATTTCGTTGTTTTTGGTAGAAACATTTTGCATATTTGGAATAGGGTGATCATAACTAGTGAATATTGTTCATTATTTGAGATTTCTTTGACAACCTGCGGAGAAGGAATCAGATGGAAGGACACACATACAGAAGACCAGAGGACAGATTGAGAACACGACAAACACACCCAACCGATGAGCAACAATTACCATGTAAATACTGATATAATACATTTATTGATAAACACTATTCAAGTCGAAAAATCATTTCGTGAAGATTATATACGGTTGTAACATATTCTATTTACATTCTATATCCAATTATGTAAGAAAATACTTCGTCTTTTCAAATGAGAAATAAATGAATTCACTTTATTTGAATTAAAGCACCACATCAAGTATAAGTGGCAGACTGCCAAGAAAGGAACGTTCAGGTAGAAAAGCAGCTGTTTTACAAACTTACTTAATTTCTTGCCTTCTCTTCAGTGAATTTTGAAAAGTTTCCAAAAATGATAGAACAGGAATGTTTACATTTAGTTGAACCGCCTTTATTATCTCACAAGGTAAGATTTAAATAAAAAGTATATATTACTCAATAAATGCTTTTTAAAAATATAGTAACTCTTGTATCTAGGTCATCTTGCCTTCAAAAAGAAAATTCTTACTGCAGTGTGACTCATTTAGGACATCAAAAATAGCATCACAGTAAATAAAACAAGTATTAGGGAGAAAACAATTACACTGCACTCTCACTCCAGTTACTATTTCTTACATCTAATTTCTCAACATTCTGCATAAACTATACAGCTCCATGCCAAAATTTTCTTAACATACCTGAACATACTAGTGCAAATATCATGTAATTTGAGATACCTTTGAGGTATCATAGCGTTGCGAAAAAGAAACGGTTATAATTGAATTTTCAATACAGATATGTAGATCCATTCTTCTGTAAGGCAAATGTTTACCCATAACAGTTTTGGCAGGCCATTGAAGTGACCAGAGGTCAAAATTCCGAAAACACTAATTTTTATTTTTCTCCATAAAATCCTTTATAAGTTATCAACTTTCTTAAAAATTAGTCACGTTGTTCCTTAGCACAAAGGCAATGTGATTAGGTGGGTTTTATTCTCAGAGATTCGATACGGATCATTTCATTTGACATTTAACGAAATCTAAATTTCGAAATTATGACGCCTTCTGTCTATATCAATATGCCAAAGTTAGAATTTTTGCACGAGAGACCAGACGATGCCAAAATGATTTCAAGAATTGCTATTTCACACATGGACAGTGGGTGATCCATTGTTAGTTTTGCTTAAGTTATTCTATTGACGTTGAAACGAAACCCACATTACATGATATTTGCACTACGATTCAGTGGTAAGTGAACAAACTTTCGGTATGCAGCTGTATGCAATCAAGAGAAAATAATACTTTTTATTCTAGAATGTTATATCTTAAAAAATTTGATTTGGTGAATTGACAAAATTTGAAATCTTTACTTTGATGTAGAGATTAAATTAATATGAAATCAAATTAACCAATATTCAGGTTTGATCATTTTCTGTCATGTCGCTTTATAAATATGCAGACTGTTAATGCAGGCATAACTAATTTTATCTATTCCCTCGTTCAATTGAATTGAAGCGTTGTAGTTTTAAAAATTTAAAAGCGTCGTTAAATCATATGTTCATTTCATAAATACTCTGTTGTTAATATAAACTAGCGAGAAAAAGAATGTATGACATTTAATAATGCGAAACACGTAATAACCGATGAGAATTTCATTAAAATGTATATAGAATAATATGTGCATGTCTACTGTAATGACAACTGATAAAGTATTACACTTTGTGAGTTGAAATGTACGCTAATGCTCCATAACATTGACAAACTTGTTGTGCAATTGCAGCTCCAAACCTTTGAGTATTTCCTGTCCTAACTTACAGTTAATTTGTATTGAAAACATACAGTGAAGGAAATCATAAAATGGCCAGATTGACAATGCAACAGCGCGAGAGGGCTATAGGAATGAGTTAAACGGGGTACCACAACGTCACACTCCAAGGGCGCTGTTTAACTGCACGACTACAACCGTCAATAAGTTGCTACAGCGATTGAGGCAGACTGGTGTCACCGAGGACCGGCCAAGGTCAGGCAGGCCAAGAATTACGACACCTCGCAAAGACAGATATCTGTGCAGACTCCACCTGCTAAATCGTACCCTTATAATTACTGTGACGTTATCGGCGGTGGCAGGGGTGAATCATCATTTATCAATAACTAATATCTGACATGTATTTTTTGTTGACCACGTAAATCTGAATGAGATCGATGATTGGGATAAATTTATTTCAATACCAGTGAACTGTTTCGAATGCAGAAATTTTCCATGTGTATCAATGACGCCGAGGGGGTAAAACACTTCAATACGTTTTATGACAATTCATCTACAACCATATTAATCAAATCCAAGGAATTTGTAATGAGATTTTAGATTTATTCTCTTTATGTTTCTTTCTAGTTTTCCTCAACAGACGTGTCCCTATGTCTAGGTAACGTTTGAAGTGCCTACGGGATGGAGAGCAAAGCTAATATTAAATGAGTGTATCAGCTCAAAAATAAACTCATTCCACTAGAGACGTTTACTTTATTATATTCCTCATCAGTTTTGTCATTCTGGTAGGACGTTTGACATTTTGAACAAACTATATTTGGAATGAAGACTGAAACTTTCAGACAACCATCAAATAGACTGCTTTACTATCTCGTTATTTTTACTTCATATTTTGATATTTTCAACAATAATTTAAAGCAGCAAAATCAACATGCACACACTAATCAATATAATATGGAGCAGATTATTGTTCAGTTGGAGTACTGTTTTTATTGTGCTGAACGTAAATGGATGTATGTGCTAAAAGAAAATGGAGTTATATAAGACATGGTCATGGCACGGGATTGCACAATGTGTAGATAACAATTTATTACAGGCTTAACATAAAATACAAAGTGGCTGATGAGCTACAAAGCCTCTGACTCTTTCGTTTGTGTATTTAGTATCAAGTATCTCCCAGCCATGCATAAACAGATAGTTTCTATCCTGATGGTAACTCATATAAATAAATGTTGATCATCTGATGGTAAAATATATTCCTACTTGTTTATCATCATATTTTTTTCTACTTACAAAACAGTATTTTGTGTTGAAGTTCTGAATGCCAGACTTCAATAGGCATACCTCCAAGTAACCCAAACTTTCAGTAAAGTTTATATAAACATCATCGCTCCCATGTTTGCAGATAGGTAAACAGTCTCAAATAGAACAGTTTCTGCATACAGTGCAGCTTTTAAACTTATTTTTAACTTATCATGCTTAATGCAAAGTTACGACTAGTCAAAGATTAGAGGCAAGACAATTGTAGAACATAATCTGTCCTGAGGATTTAAAAGCAGTTATCAAAAGAGAATAAATAGCTAGGTGTATAGTATGCCAATCTTCTACTCTTATTCGTGTACTCACAAAGCCTGTCTGTACAGTATTCTCGTCTGGGAGAAAATGAAATGCCTCAACATGCTAAACATTTTCTTCAAAGAAAATTTCTAGTAGAAGCATCTTTGTAGATCCAGTCTAAAGTTGTATAATCTTTATAAGACACTGAGGGTTCAGTAAAAGTTAAGTATGAATTTATTTTCATCTCCTTAACACACATTTAGTTAATTGGTTATTTTAGAACAAAAGAATAAACCTCAACATAAAACAAACTAACATACCAATGCAAACTGGAATGCATCATATAATTTACTTATTGAAACCATGATAAAAACAATAAGAAAATAATCGTACAAAAGGAAGATGGTAGTACAACACACATACATGTTTGGGTGGGGATGATGATGATAAGAAGTATAGAACATCAATCATCAGTGAAGATACGTTCTCGTTGATTAAACCAATTGTATGGAGGCTTTGTCGACATTCCCTCGTAGACA
This sequence comes from Phorcus lineatus, assembly GCA_921293015.1. Classification (NCBI taxonomy): domain Eukaryota; kingdom Metazoa; phylum Mollusca; class Gastropoda; order Trochida; family Trochidae; genus Phorcus; species Phorcus lineatus. The sequence continues at coordinate 76,367,476 of OV121081.1, read as the reverse complement.
GTTTGAACACTAAAAACATTAGATCCCAGACATTATCCTCATTGCGAAGGCCTCGCTGTACTTTTGAAATAAAGATAACAAGTCTTGGTTTAGTTCCTAGACTATACAATAGCAGAGTTACTCACGTCCTAAGGTGTGTCAAGTTCCTTTATGCCTTGGAGGGCATACAAAAATGAATCAATGATTATGTCCAACATGTTTGAAAAAAATCTGAAATGGTTCAATTGATCATTATTTTAAAAAAAATTCAATTACAGATTAAAAGTGAATCCACATTCCGGAGCATTTCTTCAAAAGTTACCGCATGGAAATGCGTGTTTTATGAATTGTTTATTGATAAGTTTTTCATATGACCTTCTTATAATTAATTAAATAATCGATTATTGTGCCAACGGTTGATTTTGACAAAAAGTAATGTCGTTTCATATGTTTAGTCAATCGTTGTGTAAATGACACACGATAAAGTTACAAACAAACGTTCATATAAATTCAAATCATGTAGACAATTTTAGAAACTCTCAACTTCAACTTTCATATTAATGACCTCTCAACTCCAACTAGACTTTAAATGTTTTGGATTAAAGTATAACTATGGATTGCGTAACATGATAGTTATCAACGCATCTGAGTATTCAACGTGATCGAAGCTGATAACATGACATATTCACATTCTTGTACTCAATATTTTCTTTCCCATTTATCGTTATTTCATTTAGTGTAAGGATTAAAGGATAAACTCAGATCATGAAAAATATGGTATTTCAAGAACTGATAAACAAAAATAATATCTTGCTGATTTGCTCATTCTATTGTTCCTTTTTGGATTTCCTATGATGGTTTCAGATCTAAGGACTTTGATAAGACATTTGAATTCAAATCAAAAGAAAAACACATTCATGATATTACATTTCAATAATAATTGTAATTGAAAACACATCAAATTCAAGTTTTTATTGTTCTTATGTCAGAGATGACATGTTAGTACTTTTGATAATTACAGAGTACAGATGTTATTCCCTGTAATACATTGTTTTTAAATTCAAGCTGGTCCTCCCTGAAATTTCTTGAAATATTAAAAACAGTAGTCGAATATTTGTAATAAACATTCACGGAAGGACACACTATTGTACTGCTGCACAAGAGTAGATTAACCGTTTATGTTTTAAAGACACATGCCCGCCTGATTTCACAAGCAGTTAAACTGAACTTACGACAAGAAAACAAATGATACCAACTGTAATACAATATTTTGATCAATAAAAGGTGTCATTCAACTAACATAGAAATTTGGCTCAAGTAACTATGATCAATTTCATTTACTCAAATGATTAAAGATTAAATGATTGATCTGAATTTCACTCAAAAGCATTCACTTATCATTTATAGGTTAAATCTATAATATCAAATTATGATTTTAAGACAATGTGACAGAGGATCTCCAGTTACAGCATGTTGCTCTCATTATTTGTCATTCATCTATTTATTACGTGTATTGTCGTAAATGATATTTTAAAGATATATTGTCAGAGAGGCAGGCATTAACTGTTACTGCGCATGCTCTACATAAAGACAGACGGATATAGTGGGCAAAAACATATGAACATAGTAAATGAATTTGTCTTTTTACGTTAGAAACAACTTAAAATATTTTTATACTGCATTTTGCTCTATCACTAAATTTCAAGAGGGCTTGATTTACATTCAAAATGTCATTACTCATGATTAGCATTACATTATTATCGAAGAATCAAATCAGCGATCCCTACGCTATTACAAAAGAAATTGAATCATCTTATTAATCTCAGACGCATAACTATTTAAGATGACACTGTCAACTGAAAATTAAAACAGTTTATTTCTGTTTCAGCCTTATTACTTTGAAATTTGTTTTTTTTTTAAATAATAAAGTTCATCCCTCAATAGTATGTATCAGGCCAGTGCGAGGGTTGCACAACACACGAGTTTCCTCAGAGGAATACTAGTATGAACACATTAAATTTGTTTATGTATTTATGTGGCTATATCGAACCTTTGATGGACTTATAAAAAGCTACGATTGCAAATAGCTTCTCAAAAATTATATGTCCATTGAATGTTCAGACTTCGCTGCCATTCTTTTATCTATTTTGGTCAACACTTCATTTCATGTCTATGTTGTATGATTTTTATGTTTTTATGTTTATGTTATTATTGCCATATACGATGATTGTCTGCTCTTCATATCATTGTCAAGATGGTTCCTTTATGTACTCACAAATAGCAAGTCTACATTTACACTGTTTTGCATTAGACAAATTCATTTTCCGTTGCCAATTATTTATCTCTGTTAAAGGGATATTTTACTTGAAAACACATTCGATAACCAACAATCTTGTTTTTTGGAAAATGTATCTTTTTGATATTGCACCTCTGCCAAAAATCCAGTGTTTTAACCTACACAAGACAATTAAAAGTGTAACGTTAGACACAGTTCGGTTCTAATTATGTTACCTTTGTTCAAAATATTAACAACAATTTTATTCATAAGTATTTGAAACTTTCCATTTTGTCCAGCAAAAGTTGGCTAGGATTGGCTAGTGAAGATCATCAAGAGAACGACGGGTTGTAGATGATAAGGAAATAAATATTACCCGTACCGACTTACCCTTTTTAGCTATGGTTTGTACCTTTTGTCACGTGGAGGTGTCACGCATAATGTATTTGTAAGTAGGGGCACCGAGTTCCCAACAGCTTAGGAACTGGACTAAAACCAACAAATAAATTGGCAGTAAGACAACATTTGATGAAGAAAGGATGAATAAACCGATGCAAATGTTCATTTACACACAAATGAGAGACTTTTATGTATTCCAAAATCAAAAAGGGTTATTAGTCATGAGCAGCCGGATGCCTGTTGATTAGTTTAAAATTAATGACCTAAACCATAGTTTGAATAAATTACTTCATATCCAAATTTATCCGCTGAAATATTACAATAAGATAAGACATTTGGCAACTTCGAAGCATTCCACATTCTTCTAACTTGATTTGAATAACTTCTTTAAATTAACATGTTTTGTGTTATGTAAATAATTTGTAAGAACTCTTAGGCATAAGTGTAGGCGAATGTATTTTCAACATAACTGTGAGCACATGTAATAACTCATTAAAAACCATGATATGGATTCAGGTAACAAGTCATCTTGTAATTATTGCAAGCATCAATCAGCTAATAATTTATCAATATATTGATATAGACAATATATCAACGAAAAGAGGCCATTTGTTCAAAACATACCACACACACACACACACACCCACACACCCACACCCACACCCACACAAACGCACACATACACACTAGTTTTGATATAGAACCGAGGTTTTATCAGCACACACACACACACACCCACACACCCACACCCACACCCACACAAACGCACACATACACACTAGTTTTGATATAGAACCGAGGTTTTATCAGCACACACACGCACACACCCACACACACACACACACACTCACACACACACACACACACACCCACACACACACACACACACCCACACACACACACACACACTTCGTGGTCAATTATAACAGCCTGGCTGCCAAGGGTTTCAATCAACAGTCTGGCAGCAGAACATAAAAATCAGAAGATCTTTCTTATACTCTGCAAGTCAAGAGTACAGCGTCAGCAACACTAAATCAACAGTCTTGATTGGGCGTAGTTGAAATTTGAGTGATTAGATATAAATAGAAAGGATTCCACGAGTATTTCTTTTTTCCACGCTCCCTTCCAAGAAATGAAAATAAAATTTGGTAAAGTGAGAGGTTGTATTTCAAAATTGATCGCATTTTGCTATTGACATGCAATTTTAATAATATTTACCTAATGCAAAAGGGGCTGCAGTTGTTCTTGATGCATGTAAATTTCAAGTTTAAACTTACTAAATGACAAGTTTGGTTAACTCTTTCTTTTACCATTACTATAACCTAGCTTGTTATGTGAAACATGTGTAAAATTAAACCAACACTAGTGACTTAATTGTGAAGTGAACACTGGTGAAGAATTGTATATGTACGGTAAGTGTTTTGGATTTTTCTTCATCGTACTCAAGAACATAGCCAGAATATCTTCAAATGAAAGTAACACATGTCATTGTGAAATTAGACAAATATATTTACATACAGTGCCTATTTAGAACAATAACTATTCAGTCAAATAAACTTACCTTGGAAACCCGATATTAGTAAAAGTAAAAGATTTTGAATTACAGCTATCATCATTGGCGCAGATTCTGGATTTGACTTGCAATGTTTGAAAAACGTTTTTCAATGATGGAGTAAGGTTCTGATAAGGCATCTGTCACGTCTACGCCCATAGCAATTCGTTTTGCGTGGAATGCAGTTTAAGTATTTTTATGCCGCGTTTCTTCGACGATTGAAAATTCTGCCCATGACCATTTAAATGGAAAATGCACGTGCATTTTCATACAAAAATCATCAAAAGGTAGAATCTTTATCATGGATTGTATAACGAATACCAAATTGAAAATATTATTTATGAAATAAAATTTCTATTAAAGAAATTAATATACGAATATGTTGAGCTATTTGCCTTCTGTTAAAACATGAAAACATAACATTGAGTTATGCTTTGTAGAAAGAAATGTTCTTATATCTTGTACAGATATAAATATGTGTATTGCTAATTAACAAAATAAATGTAAACGTGTGTTTATAATGATTGGTATATTTCCAACTCCAAAATATCATACTGTATTGATATGCTTCTTTTGATGGCTGTTATTTAAACACATTTTGGATTAAAAAGAAGATTCAAATATTTGTTGTGAGGTAAAAGTTGAGGTACACGATTTATCTGTCTTATTGCATATGGTAGGATCATCAAGGTAATAAATCTTTCCTAACGAGCACCGACTCACCTGTGCTCACTACTCACCTGTGCTGAGAGTGAACATATGTGTTCCTAAGAAACTCAATAAATACTTTTGAAGTGTAGTTAACGTTAACCATTAGCAATCTTTCATGTATTGTCGTAAATCCACATTGTCACTTCAAGAAGGATTTTAATGGTACAGTACACCCATAAAGAAACATACCCCGTATCTAGAAACACACTAGAAACACACTAGAAACGCACTAGATACGCACTAGAAACTTTCTAGAACGTATCTAGAAACTTTCTAGAACGTATCTAGAAACTTTCTAGAAATTTCTAGAAATTTCGAGTTTTCACTCTTTTCAAAATATTCAAAATTTATAACCTGATTCAAAATCCTCATGTTTACTTTGCCTGTTGTGAAATTTTGAACAAGATTGCATTAATATAAAGAGAGATAATTGATAATGAACTTTAAATCTTCCTCGTTTTAACGCGCCTCTTACCGCTGCACAAGGGGCAATCTATATATAGCGCACGTCGTATATTAGCATCTCACTGATCGGCACTAATTAGATCGCTCGTCTTCAAGATGTTCCAACTTATATACATTGCGATTGCCTTTTTATAAATAATGTATGCGAGCTTATGAAGGAAGAGACATTGGGGACATGTGTAAATCTGTCACTACATGAATTATATTAAGGTTTAAACATATTTTATTTCATTTTATAAATGTCGCGTCTAAACAAATATACTATTACATAAAAAGTGACGTACATATGGACGAATGAATACGTACATACAGTTAACAGGACACTATAGATGCATGATTATGTTGGACACCTTTCAATGAAACAATAGAAATTTACAAACTTATTTCATACCGCTGATAACTTCATAACTACATGTTGTTTGATTGTTTCAGCAAGGCAGGGCACATAGAAAAACGTTTGTTGAATTCCGAAAATCTTTTTGATAAATTGATAAAATTATTAACAGATTTCAATAGTCCTTGGTTAGCCTCTTGTGATGAGCCCGGGTGACCACATAGAATTGACGACAGATTAAACCCTTTTTGAAAGAAATATGCCTTTTAGTCTTATGTCATCAACATTTGGACAGGTGATGAAGAAATGTAAGGCGTTTAGTGATAGCAACTGTCACATATAAATCTAGTATATTCCATTAAGATCACTACACCAAAGTCGAATATGAAAAGATTATATTATGATAGAGAATCCTAGTTGTGATTACTTGTATGCAATCCTTAAAAAGTCCTAAAGCCTAAAGAAAACTGCTTAACATCTGATGTTTTTATCATTCAATACTAAAAGGAAAATGCCTACGCTAACCAACTTAAAAATGCGAGGTTTTGTAAAAGAAGCATGAAATGCAAGTGTGCATCGTTTTTTTATATAATGCGCGAAGTAGAACAATCGTTTCGCAATATAACATTATCACTTGATGGATAAACCTTCTATTACATATAAAACGGCATAGGAATGGTGAACAATCTTTTTAATATATCAAAACATCTCTCAAGACAATGTACCGAAAGTGGCCAAATTAAAATAGTGATTACGCTAAATTAATGATGTGTATCGACAGGTATTCACTTCGCGCGTCATGCGTTCCGATATGGGTTTCTGATCATCAATGGATAAGAATTAGAAATACTTATAACTGATATTTACAAACCTGGCAGTGCCGGTTAACGTATTTACCACTCTTACAGAGAAAGGGGCACAAACGTTCTGTGCCATCATAAATGATATATTCACTTCAGTAAAAGTACAATAAACATTATCTCGTCCTAATGCTGGATTGACTTATCGTTATTCATTTCCCCCCGTCAATTCAAAGTAGATGGATACATGCTTTTGACATTAAAAAGATAATGAAATTAAAATATATAGTTGGATTAAGATTGAACATAATGAAAACAGCATAATTTACATTTTGTCATAGACACGGTGATGTGTCGGTATCATATTCCACCTACCGGTAGTATATCAGACGCTATACCCTGCATGAACGAACCGGTTAAGCTTCATTCAACAGTGATGTTATGTTATCTAATTAATCAAGGCGAGGCATACAGCAATAAACACAGCTGTCTCGGAACAGGAAATGATAATAAAGATATTATGTAAGAGATCGCCGACATACGTAGTTTATAGCACTACAAGGAAGTTATTTAGTACTTGGAAAGTCTGGTCAAAATGGTAACTGTAATCTCGCTCTTCTCCTGTGTCCTCAGTCATGGATCGTATAGACATGTGCGGTGATGAGTGACCTGGTAATGAGCGAGACGAGTTGTGTAACCCCCGTGTAGCAGTAATGTCGTACAGTCAGTTATTTGTTTCATATCCCTGTCTATTAGATCCCTGCTTCAGTTGACGAGCTGGAATAAACATTGTCAATACACTTCCTTTCTAAGTCTGTTTTATTTGTTTATGAGTGTATGAGGAGAACTTTTAGGTGCCCAGTTAAAAAATAACATCTTCTCACGACACGCTTACGTTATTGCACTAAGCTTTTCCCAGTGTTTATATATTCCACCGATCGGCACAAAATCACACAAGTGCAATTCGATGGATCGCCAAACAGTATTTATGAACAAACTTATCAAAACCTGTCGGAACGTAGACATGTCTAAATTGACAACGTTCTTCAAAAGGAAGAATAATCCCGCGCCTGAATATCAATGTAACCTTCTACCTACAACACCTAACAATAACGACAGAGAAAATTCATCTGTTCGAACAGTAAAATGTAGGACAGCGTCAAATGCAAGAACGTTTTTCCTGACACAATAAAACTATAGAATTAATCAACTCCTGGCAATAAAATAGATTATTTAAATTGCTAGATTATCTACTCTCACCCGCTGTGGTGACTTGAACGCTGATAGGTTAAACAGACATATCATAGAAAGCCAGACTTGTTCCTGCATGTGGTCACCCAGTCGAAAACGCTGTTCACTATTTCCTCACATGCCGAAAGTACATAGAATAAAGACAGAAATCATTCTTTTATCTGAAAGAATTTAGTATAAAAACAGTACTACGGGGATGTACATCGCTCTAATTACTAGATTGTTGAATTCTATTCATCATACATAATGAAATATGATCGATTTGACATTTCATAATGACTGCCAAACAAGCGAAATGTTATTTATGCATAACCACTTTCTTTGAACCTATGATCGCAATAAGATACGTGTAACTAACCCACAATTTCTAATTCTTTCTCATATGTAATTGCTTCGGAGTGGCCTTAAAATAAGCACCTTGGCGCTTGTTGGACAATCAATTCATGAATTGTACATTTTCTTCAATAAAAACAAGCATCTCATCTTCAACACAGTCGGTACAGTTAAAACACTCTCTCATTAAACGAAAAGATTTTCATAACGCCAACGTTGTTTCAAGTGTTACCGGTGCAACACTGCTTATGACCAAAACTAACGATCGTCTTTATCGGTAACGGCTTTTGGATACATATTTCCATGCTGCAGTCTTTCATGACTTTGTTTAGGCACAATTTATCAACTCCCCTGCCACTCACACTGACACCCTCTGATATCGTCCACACCGTTATATGCAACACAATTTGACACTGGATACTCTGAACGGAGTCTTGTCCGTCGTGGAACTACACGGTTAAAAGAAAATTATTCATTTGACGTATTGTATGTTTCGATATTAATAACCGTTTTAAAGATGTCGAAGATAGACATGACAGCTATGGAAGTTCAACAACTGTTCATTCATCGTTCCAAGTAACTTTGTATGGTTTGATTTTGTAGAAAGTCAAATACACCGTGTGTTCATTAAATTTGATTTCTTATTGCATAAAAGTAATGAAAATAATAATCTTTAACCGTATATGTTTTTTATGAGGCGAGATTTAACATTTATATTTATATATAACGAATTATATAACTTTGAATATGATTAATGTTTAAACTGCAGCCTCTACCGTCCAATGGTAATAAACATGTCCCCTGTCGTAGACTGAATTGCGTAACATGATTAGGCGTTGTAGTCTTCAGAAAAAGATTCGCATTCCCGTCTTTGTCTCGACAGCCCGTTTGTGTATTGTAGAATACACTGTTAATTCACACTGAAGTACTTTGAAATTACGACATATTCTTTCCAGGTTACGGTTCTCCGTACACGTGCCTGTTCGGGAGATACGGTTCACTGAGTAAATTGCACGTAAAACAATAATTATTATTGCAGTTACTCGTCATCATTCCTTTAAAAACCATTCGTATTTGACGTGTTTTTTTTCGCCTTAACTTACACAGTCGAACACACTTCAACTTAAACTCACAAGTTACATAATAGTACTGACGCTATGTCTTGTTGATTTCCTTTTTGGTTAAAGGGGCACATAAAATGTTTTTGGAGTCAAATATGTCAAACTTGTAATTTTATCGATAAGTAGTGGTAGTTTATGAAATTCAACATCTGTTAAGTATAGCGACAATAAGCAATTTTCAGTCTGTGTGATCAAAACCCGGACAACGGCATGCGACATTGAGCAAAATGTTATTTTGGAAACTTATTTACAGCAGACGAAAATACAAATATGGGTTTGTAGTGTTTATTAAGTGTTGAGTAATGAACATGTAAATGTGACTAAAAAGTTTTAAACATACGGCCGTTTCCAAATTTATTAACAGGAAATATTCCTTGATTTGGCATTTTAGAGATAAAAATAAATGTTAAGAGAGACGATTAGAACCTCACTTAGGACCCATGGTCTTTGAGCTATTATCTGTGTAATATGAAAAATCATAACACATACTCTGTGTCACTTTAAAATGACTGTTTCCAAACTTACAAAACATGTCATATTCTAATGTAGATTAGGAATGTAATATCTACTTTGTTCCTATCAATACGCAGAAACCATCGACAGTAAAATGATTATCTCTATGTTGCGTTCTTATATAATTAAATGTATATAGATATGTGAATAACATAACACTGCGTACATGTCAATATGACTGAGTTGTTATTAAATTATAATACAAATTGATATAAATCTTTAAACACATGGACATAAAATACCGTTATAGTTGAAAACATTATTGATTTATAACATATTAAATTGTAATTGTGGGGATGAAGAACAAACGGAAATTGTCTAGCAATGTCAAGAACTATAAAGTCTTCATCGTTTTCTTGTTTCATAAAGGTCAACTAGGAAATGAAGGTGAACGTTATGATCATTTACAGTACGTTACATAAGTGATTTGTTTCGTTCAGTTTTGTATCTCTCTGTTTGGCATAGTTCCAAATGCAGAACTGTAAAACGCAGAACAGTTAAAGGGCCACACAGTATGTTGTTAAGAGTCAAATATGCCAAACTTCATATATAGTGTTATTTTATCAAGAAGGTATGGTTGTTTCAACAAATTTAGCATATTTCTGCTTATGAGTTCAGTATAGTGACAATAAAACAGGTTGAAGTCTCGATTTGTGATCGATAACCGGACAGTGACGCGCGTCAATGATTCAAACGTAATTTTTAAAACCTATTTACATCAAACACAAATGTAAATATTGATTGGTTAGGACTTTTAACTACTACACTTGTAAAATGTATGCAGAATTTCGACGTCCTAACAGAGAACTAACTCTTACAATCTTTTCATTTTCTGAAGAGCAAGCAGAGGTTCTTTACATTAGTCAATCCCCCTTTAACCAATTCAATTATGATATGTAAGTCTTTGAAGAAACGAGGGTATTTTTGATTTGCATATTTACTTCAAATGTGTCCTATATTAAACCAACAAGAATGTTTTTCTTTTTTTATCTCATTCACCTATTTATCTCATAACGTTTTTGGTTATTCTTTGCACTAATGTTAAGTTTACAGATTAAATATTACGAACTGTGAGAGAAACTTAATTTGCTAATTCCTTTTGCATATATTCTAAGGTGACTTGGTACGGAAGAAAGGAAAACTGCGTAACGACATCACAATTCCATAGCGCGTATGATTGGGTGTCTTTAGAACATAACCGTGATCTTTATACCATGCGTGCACCCCTCAATTAAGATCTCCAAATGTTGAGAGTCGTACGCGTATTTTCATACATGAAACATGTAAAATATAGGACAGGGCACTTATACTCCGTAGACAATTTTCAAATGGTCACATATTTGTTTATACAAGGTAATCATTTCAAAATTTGTATTTGTGACACCAATAGGGCACATTCTTCTCAAATAAAAGTCTTGTTTTCGCCCATGGACTATATGCTCAGCTGGTTTGATAAGAGTGATTTACAAACACAGGCAGACAAATATTCCAAGGATTGGCCTAAAGAAACAAGTTGATCCCGTTTATGCATTTTATAAGTATACCGAGTTGGTGAACGATAGGGATAATAAATAGAAAATGCGGTGTGATCCGATTACAGCTATTACAAACTGCCTAGTTTGTATATAAATATCCTGCTATTTATGATCAGAAGAATACTGTTTGATTTGTAGGCACTAGCTTCTATAATGCAACCCATTGAACATTTAGCAAATATAGAAAGAAGATTAATAAGACGCTTTATTATACTAATAATGCTATCTATATACTTATATCTAATAATTAGGCTAACAGAGAGAAATGTGCTTTATCGTTTTGATTTGTAATGTTCCCTAGAAGACTTAGATAGATAGTACGTACTTTTTCTTTTGAGGTGATAAAGGGCTTTGTTTATAAACCTTATCAAAACCATTTTTTTAGAATTTACATTACAACATTAAATTGATTATATCAACTGTATTTCTTTTTCTTTTCTTATTCTACTTTTGAAGGCAAATCTGTAGGCTGACTTCAGTTGTTAACATGAGTTAACGATCAATATTAACAGCAGGGGTTTACTGTCTCAGGTAAACCGACTTTAATATCAAGATATGAGATAAACAATACGCAATAAACAACAAATACAACCATAGAAATTGTCAAACACATTGCATATGCCAATGCATCCATTCTAAATGCAAGACAAGACGCGTTACAGCTCATTAGTGGGAGCCGGAAGCGCGTTAACAATGCGTAGCATTCCGCTAGCAGGGGGCGTTATAATGAGGTTACGTTGTAGAGGAGGGAAACTTTAACATTGAATATCTTCTTTCCTAATTAACATAAGCAGTTCATCTTTTCATATTATGCAAAAGATAACATAGAGTTTCAGAAAAAATCTAAATAATTTGAATATCTCTCAAAAAATAAAAACTCGAAATTTCTAGAAATTTCTAGAAAGTTTCTAGATACGTTCTAGAAAGTTTCTAGAAAGTTTCTAGATCCGTTCTAGAAAGTTTCTAGATACGTTCTAGATACGTTCTAGAAATTTCTAGAAAGGGGGTACTTTGTTTATGGGTGTAGTGTACATGTACTATAGCACGCATCTTCGCGCTCCAATTGGCTATTTTATGGCCTATTAGGATTTATGCATTCAATTTAGCTTTCTACAGTATCATTGAAATTCCTTTTCTTCTTTACAACTAACCTGCAATCAGTAATGAAAATATTAATGTGGCCGAAATCACAAAGGAATGTCAAACATGTTAATTGTCGGTTGTACACAAATCGTAAATTTGTGTTCTTGAATAGGACTGAACTAGTAATGTGTTCAACTTCTGAATAAACTTAAATCTCTTAAATGAAGACAAGGATAGCATATTTTTATTAACACATATCTGTAATTTCCCTAATTTCATACACAAGTAAGCATTGATCTTGCATTGTATTAACCATAACGACTGCCGTTTTTGGTTTTCAGACTGTATTAAAATCTTTAGGTTCATGCTATTTAAAACAACGTTGTTTTTAATAATGTCGAATTAAATTACAGCCTAAATACCTATACATATTTCAAATAACTTATACGATTATATAGATATAGATTATACTTATAGATTACTTGAGTGCGGTTCGAGAGAGATGTGCATTATCTATGCATATGTATACTTAATCCTGCAATTAAGCATGTTGAAATGTACTGCTTTCTCGAAACAACTTTGTATTGCAATTGCCTACTTGAAAGCCAAATTAGCCTCCATAACCATGTTAAACCATCTTAGCATAAGGCAACATCCCTGTAACAGTTTGTAAGTCATGCAACAAGTTTCAGTCACGAAGAACGATTCACTAAAAGTCGCAATTTATCTTAATTCAAAGTGGCGTTTAACTATTGAATTCCACTAAGTTCTTTATCTTACATAAATCATAACCATTATCGGAATAAATGGCATAACCATACACCACTTTACATTACTTTTGTTATTAGAACTAAAAGACATTGTCAATTTACAACACTTTAGTTCCCATAAACTCTCAAAAAATCGTTCATACGTCTGTGAAACTTTTCTAGCGGATCTAAGCGGTGTGGACGTTCACCGGAACTACTTTCTCGTTTCCCACATCGAATATAGCGACGAATTTATATAAAATCTAACTCACCATATTCCTTTTTCTTTAGTCAATAAAATGAAAAGAAGAAATCGAATTTAATCATTTGGTAACTTTTGAACTGAAGCGAACGAAACGAAATGCATTTAGACAGTCGCAAGATAATTTTCACAAAACGATCAATATAGAGAACCTTGACGTAACAAACCCGACTAAACACTCAATTCTTAATTGTCATTTTCATACGTCTTCAAGATCGGTTTGACAAAATTTCCCGAAACAGAGTTCATGCGCATATATATATACGTTATGGATAAAGATGAATAGTTGAACTTAGCCTTGATCACAATCTGTATCTATACATATGCATTTGATTTAAACTGCATTTATTTCCAGATGGCACAGGAAAGGGTTTGATAAACAGGGTTTCCCCTATATAAATACTGCTCACCGTGACGAGGACAGGATACATACAAAGTAACCTGTAACACATTATAACAGGAAACAAATTCCTGTAAAACTTACATATTATATAAATAACATGATTTAACACAATTTGTAAACTTGTACATTCAAAAAAAAAGAAAATAAACTTTCAAATGTTTTGCCTGCGTTTGGTAACAAATATAGGATGGTTAAGGTTGAGTCCTTTTTAAATCTGTACTGAAATCTATAAACGTACGTACAAATTTTCAAGTTAGTGTCATCAGATAAATCGTTATTACCAAAAAGAACAGTTTTTATATAGAAACCTTTTACATAATAATATTAATAGCTGTTTGATCTAATACGTGAATAGTATTGGCAAATGAACAAGTAGTGCATACATACTTCATAATGGTAGTTACAGGAGCAAGTAGCATATTTTCTATAAACTTATCGAATTTGTAACCGTTAAGTTCACTACAGCTCAATCTTAAACTTCAAAGTGTTACTTGGTTTACATTTATTTATAAGAAAAGTAAAATGCATGTTTCTTTGAAGACTTACTTCGATTTATGATAAAAGCCAATTCAAAACTAATGTAGACAGTGTATTGTGATACCAGTATTCCCTTTGCACTCGTTGATTGTATCAGCAATCCACACTCGTCATATCAGGTATCTTTTATGCAGACATTGAAATGTATTTGAACAAAAGTTAAGTAATCCCTGATGAGAGCTGTAAAAGGTTGTCTGGCAGCACTTTCTACATGTATTTCACGAACTTTTTTTTAATGTCAAATCAATGTGTCGATAAACCATGTCAGGTGATAAAGACTCTAAAATATTTTAGGATTAAAAGTTTTCTATCGCACATGAACGTTATGTAATAACTTTTACATTATTTGTAGAAGATAATTGACAGAAGGGCTTTCAACTTGAAGAACATTCCTTAGAGTACACGTGTTGACTCTTAGAAGTTCACTTACTGAGTACTTTACCGTACTGTTCATATTTCGAATCATCACTGTAAACTTTTACTTACATCAAATATACTATTTCCCTACATATAAAATATCAAAATAAGTATATGAAAGTGTGTAATATTCTCATTTTTGACATAGGCACGCGTATCACAATGTTTTAAGTCGCAACATATAAGTGTACACAATTATACATTGATAATAAGACATAAAGTAATTTGACAGTAACTGCCGTTAGCCTGCAAGATTTTATTAATCGTATCGTTTGATTTGTTCGCTGACTATATCCCAAGTATGTCGAAATCAAATAAATGTCTTAACAAAAAACATAACCAAAAAAGGATTATCTCAAAAGCAGAAAACATGTACTTTGTTTGGCAACGTCTAGGAGAAACAATTTAGGGAGAAGGTTAGCCTATTCACAACACAGTATTCTGTTACTGTTAAATTCAAATTTACGCTCCACTCTTATCTGATTGCGCACACAGGATTACCCTCTTTTCAACCAGCGGAGTTTAATCAAGGGATAGGAGTTTATGTAATGATGGATCGTAAGATTTTGATTGGTTGTTGATGCCTATGTAAATATGGCAATAAATTTTCAACGGTATGTTAATGAATATGTTCCCGACGATATCAACCAAAGATTAACTTGATTGTCGGTGTGTATATATATATATATATATATTCTTTGAAAATAACAAACCATTACCAACCGGTTTCACAATATAGTGATCATCAGGGTAACTTATACATTGTGTTGCTAATGGTATAGCGTTAACAATGTCAAGGGACGTAATTCATGACGTCATATCCATATCACTAAAAATATATATAGTAAATGCGACGTCAACATGATTTCATATTAGTTCAAGTTAGGGGTATATCCATCAATAAAGAATCGTTCTTTTATTTTCCTCAGCTCTTCATTATCTATGCGCATTTTATATATAGGACAGATTGTGAACTGGGGATTGCAATTCTTTGCGCATTCATCTATATGTGCGCTAAGGGGTATACATCTATAGTTTGGTGTTTTAATCTGTTGTTTATGCACTCGGACTCTCGCCCTTAATGTATCCCCCGTTCGACAAATATACTCTTCGCAACAACCAGCGCATGTTATTGCATATTATAGGCGCAAGATATATTTTCCATTATTTTGAATTTTGAATTATTCCTAAAGGTGAATGAATTAGACTCCAAAATGTGTGTACATGTGCCGCAATTCGGCCTATTACATTTTGTGATACTTCCACTTAATTCAGGTTTTTGATCTTTAAAGCACGCTTTAGTTTACAGTTGTTTCAGGTTTTTGCTCTGCCGTTTACTGTTTATCATTTTAGTATCTTTTAGAGCGTGCTATAGTTTTGGACATGCGTCTAGCGCCTGTACATAGTTTTTCACATTTGGATAGACATTTGGATTACAGGGGTTAAATGTAGTAACAATAGGTAGGGCTGCCGAATTATTTTCTGTTGTCTTTGTTTTAGAAGATCTTCTCTTGGTTAAAGGAACGGGCCTTTGTTAAAGCATCCAAAATGATGTTATCAGGGTACCCTCTCGTTTTGCTATTTTTTAAGAATATTTAATATGAAGACCAATCTTCAGTTTGTTATATTTTCAAAGAATATCTAATACATAAACCATGAACATTTAACTATATATATATGTAATTCATGCTTGATATATATATATATATATATAATTCTCCCTGGAGAGTAAATCGAAACATGTAGGTAAAAAAAGTTGTGTGCTGTTGTTTTTTTATCAACGCTTATAGCTATGAAGACTGTACACTTGATATATATATATTCTTATTTTTCGGGGAACGTATTAGGCTGACCATAATTGGTTACTGGTGATCAATAATATCGAATGGGCGTGTCAAGTTATAATTTCTATAATTTTTTGTCAGTGTATGTATCTTTTCCTTATAATTCATATTTTGAAAATTGGCCTTGATAACTTTTGTTGACATTCTTAAGAACTGCCTTTTCCCTTCTCACCCTGAGTCTATCGAGTTATCGAGTTATACTTTTTGCACTTTTGCTTTTTACTTTTTTCTTTATCGCTGATTTAGCTTTAATAACAGTTGATCAACGCATTTCTTTTGAAAGTGCTTTTAACTTGTCACTCAGACCATGAAGAGCTGTGTGACAGAAATCATTGTTTCTTAATCTGTTTTTCTGACGTTCATTGTGTTATATCTGTTTTTCTTATCTCCGAACTTTCATTGTTTCCAATAGCAATTTTAATATCAGTGAAATAGCAAGCGGGCACACGACGTTGTGTATAACTTGCAATTTGACCTATTTCAAGGCAGTAAATCAAGCAACATTTTGTTTTTCTTTAGATTCCTGAAATTTGTCGTGAGGTTAAACAAACAGATTTAAATCGATTTTTTACTGTATTTCCATCGCTTCACGTAGAGAACAAGTGAGTTATTAATGTGAATTAAAGACATTCATAGTTCTTGCTAATTACATAACAACGGAAGTATCTTCATCGCTAAAAGAAATAATATATGTAGATATCTTCAAAATAAAATAAAACAGAAGTTTATTGCTGACACAGATTCATCAGGCAAATAAAGCCAAAATTTTAGTGTAGAAAGTTTCCAGTTTCTGAAGAAAATGTCAAATAGAAGTGAGGTTAGGTGAAATGGGTTTAACGCCGCTTTCAAGAGTATTTCACTTATATCGCGACTGCTTGGTATTATTGCAGGGAGAAAGCCAGCAACGACATTGTGGCTATGCATTGCAGTGAAACCTGCGAGCATTGGCTGGAACTAGCGAACTATGGGTGCACTGGGATCAGTGAAGCATTACACCTCAACCTTACTGCGTGTAGAACAGTTCTCACTGCAGACAAAGTTGTCGAACCCCTGGTAGGACCTCTTGATCCGAAGCCGAACGCGCTATAACCACTGCGCTACTCCGCCCCTTCAATGTGCGTATATATAAAGTGCCAAAATGTAAACTTATTTGATATTTTACGAACGCTTCTTGAATTTCGTGAAGACGTTAAGGGCATACCCGCAGAACGGCAGAAAGGAAATGGAATTTGCCATGTAACGCGATATTAAAAGATATTTCACTCCACCGGCCAATTTCCTTCGGTATGAGTTTAAACAGGTAAGCCAAATTCGGAGATTGATAGTTGACAGTAAGTTTTAATCATTAAGGGTCCATCTTTCTCTCCAAACAGAGGTAGCTTCGTCATAAATTCCTCATAAATGACGGAGCTATTTCTGTGGGGAGATAATTGGGGTCGATATATAATTTTATAGATTTAAGAGCTTTTCTCTCAATGATACAATTTGGAAAGTTGTCCACCTTTGAATATTTGACAAAGAAGGCCCTGTTTTTTGGGGATGATTAAATTGAGACTGTGAGTTCTATTCCCTTTTTATGTCTCAATTCATGGAAGAAAGATCTTTCCCAGGCGGAAACTTTCTCACTTCCATCTCTTTCAAGTCGAACACTCTCTGGGTTAGAAATTTATCTTCTATCTTTAAAACCTGATACCGTCGTGTATCTTTCTCCCCTCCTTCTGTCTATCTCAACCTCTTTCTCGTTCTCACTCACTCTATTCTCTTTATAGACATCTCATGACAGACATGTTATATCATTTGTCGTGTGTATTAACGTAACGGCTGAACGTCTGAAGCGTACATAAAATATCTTCTAGAGCACTCGAGCATGGTACTTTGGATGTAATGTAACGATATAATGAGCTACTCCTCTCTTCTAATGTCAGTGTTAAGCCTGATAATTGAATGAAACAAAGAACATTAATATATACTTCACATGTCACCATTTCCTGACAATTGAAAACCTAAAATCGTGGTTTTGATTATTAAAGGTTAGAATGCTTTAAAGCACTGTATCTTAAAAACTGGTTCAATAGAAATAGGAAAATTGCATATTTGACTATAAAACTTTGGTCAATCATTGGATTCCTACCATCGTTCACTTAAGATGTTATTTCGGATCTGGTGGGTATCATTCTCAAAGGAAAATGGCGTTATATCCTCACCTGAAAAATCAAATGCGGATAACGTGTGATGGTTGTCACATAATGTCACCTATTTAAGTAAAGAAATATGATCTAATCTGCTGATATGTGATTTAAATCCAAATAACTGAAAATCTTTCCACATTGCATTTAGTTCGTTTGACATTTAACATTTAATTTGAGAGTGTTAGGATTTGGTACTCATCTGCTTTATCTATGGATAATTATAAGCTATAAAACCCATTACTGAAACTGTTTCCCTTTAAATGAGTATCTTATTGGAGTCAAGAGTTATTTGCCAAATATTCACCTATTCAGGATAAATTAATTCCATCTGACCGGAAGTATTTAATGCAACGTTGAATTTTATAAGCATGAAGTAAGATATCGGCTTGAAAAGCCAAAACGGCAACCACGCTGATTAATGCGAGAGCCATGTTTATACTGTAAATAAGAACGGGTTAAGTAACAGATATATCTTAGTAATGAATATTTTATCCCTTGTCTATAGTTAGAAAATTAGTGCGTATTCAAAAGTTATAAAATTTCTATTTTAAGCGTTCTCAACAATCAGTATTTCCGACTTGTACATAACGGTCACATTAGAATTTTGACGTCCTTTTTTACTTCGTCTGCTTTATCATTTTCATAATTGATTGCAGTTTTTTTGTAAAGAATAATACGCATGTTTTTGCATCAATAGAAAGCTTCATGCCCTAGAATATGAAATTTGACGGCGAAAATGCGTACACTGCACGGTGCCTTTAAATAATTGAAATATTTTCAGTATACATATCAATCGGCATGTATCATATAAAGTCTAATATCCCTGTGAATAGAGTGATTCGAACATCGAATATATCAAAAGGCACATCTTAACGTACGCCTTAACAAACAACGTTTTCACTTTATATCTGCTTCAAGCACCCTATCAACATTAATTTCACCTGACTCTAGTTTGCTGATGAATCGAAAGCTAAATTAAACATATCTAATGACTTCCCATGATTGTGAAATGAATAGTTGGGAATCTGCATCTGCGGACCTTGATGAATAATAGATACGACACAAGACCACTCGCCAATCTGCAGTCTCTTCAAATATCATATGCAAACAAGTCTAGCGGCACTCGGATGTATAGCCCCGATGCCATTCTGAAAATGCCACCGGACGTATGTAAGTCATTAAGTGTCCAGAGGATATCTCATAGTGAATATACAACCGAGCAACAATGGTAAAATCCTCGAACAGTGTTCCTTTCTAACAATTTTAACGGTCAGAAACCGCTGGGAAACAAATTATGTTGCAATAAATTCGTCATTGTGTGGTCTAATAATGACTTTATAGGAGCAAATTGTAAGGAGAAGTGCGATTACACGAGAAAGTGGAGGACAACCTGATAGAGTTAAGGTTGGCATTGTTGCCGAATTTAACAAGATGATACAATTTGCCATAGGATCATCATATATGGGAAACGATAACGATAACGATAACTTGATCGTCATTTGCCTTTCATTCGGCACCCTCGTCAATGCTCGAATGTGCACCTCTTATAAATGCGTCAACACTTGCGACCTGAATATAGCAACTTATCTGGTCGCACAATAAACATACATATATACCCTTGCCACGACTCTTATGGGATCTGTTTGTTTCACATCACAAAAATACGTTTCAGAAACTAAATAGAAATACAAAAGAGTTTTGATGGTATTATTAACAACAAGTAATAGTATCCGTGCTGGGAATGTACAAAGATTTAGGTTTATTGTAATCCTCACATAAAGGTATTCCTCGGTGTATGTTGTATGTTAAATGGTTTAAAACAATCACCAGAAACATCCAGATCCGTTTAGTTTTCTGGTATCACCCACGAGAGAAATGTTCCTTGCCTACTACTCCAAGTATTCAGCATTAGCAGGTCCTTTTCAAAAACAAATTTGCAATGTTGTAAATTAACATGGCGAAAAATCTTGCCATGGTATTTTTTTAGTTCTATCATGCCGATTAACAACTGAGAGCATTCAAAAAATCGACGTGAACCATAATCTGTCATATTCTTAACCTCTCTGCATGTTTATCATAAATAATGACCTATACACTACGTCCTTAAATAACAGTTTGCCTGACTGAAAGGCTTCTGGGGAATAACATAAAGTCAGAATTGTTGGTAGAGAAACCAACTCATTTAAGTGTATTATCCTCTCCATGACATTTATGTTATGTTAGCCATGCTATGTTAACGACACGGATATGTACCTCAATATTGATAGTTCGCAAGGAAATGCTTGAACGAATATCGTAATATGGATATATCTATAATGTTCTCAATATAACAGACTTCACACAAATGCGATAAATACACACCAATAATTAGATTATTTACCTAGTGTGGTTTTGTATCATTCATATAATAAATTATGAAGAAAATGTGTACTGTGCGAGCCTTTGGCGATATATGAATACATATATATTGCATTTCTTATAAATGATATTAATGATAAAGAAACACATGAGGATATTTTTTTTACAGAAATTTGAAAAGCAGATCTCTCTCCATCATATCAAATGTCGTGACCTAGATTCTGCGGATCATTTACAATACACCAAGGTAAAGGTCACGTTCAAGGCGATATATGGTTGTGTCACTGCTTTGAGTTATTCCTTCACAAAATATTTGTTCAAACTGACATACTCGTCTCCTAAAACTTTGCCAACATTTTATACCAGATTCCATGTTCATAAGCAAATATCTTAGCTTATTTATGGTACTCTAATATTCCGAATGTTTATTAATAACGCCTCAACGTCGCTAAAACAGGGGAGGCGACTCTAACTACATGTTTTCTTTGTTCGGATCGGCGATTATCAGTATCTTAGATTAAGCGGCGATTATTTGCGCATGTGGCGTTGTTCCGTTTGTTTGTATGATACTTGATTCCATATGAATTTCGAAGTCCCTCAAAAAACATGATCAATTATTAGTTTAATAGGTCAGTGGACAACAGTCAGTCAAAGCGATTCATTTTTATATTTTTTAATACGGACATATGAAACTCGCAGTAGTTCATCCATAATTTACGATTGACGCAAACTTTTTTTTTTGGAGGAAACACATAACACATATTTCAACACTTTTGACAATGCCTCGCTTACCAGATTTGGATACCAAGTTTATCCGATAGCTTTATTGCATCGATGGCTTTTTATGATAAACTTCCATAACTTAAAGCCGGCTTCCCGCCATCGGCAGCATTAAAACGCAACGTTAAAGACATGCAATCGTCATGAGAAAGCGATGTTGTACATGAGGTCACCGTATGTACAATGTAACCATGGTAAGAAATACATAAACGCTACCAATATTCTGTTTTAGCGAAAATTCATGGTTTGATGTATGCAATCCACTTAGCTGCATTGCATGTTGCTACCTACAACGTCCACCAATAACACGTGAAAATACAATATATATGAGTAGGTTTATTGGACAAGCCGTTTGATATACACCTTAAACATTTCAGCCATGCATTAAAGCACGAGTTAGCATGCTTTGAGTCGCTTTCAATTTGCAAGCGTAGTCACTATGGTCATAGCGTGCCTTTCAGGAAAATCTCGGAACCGCTTTTAATCGTTAGCTATCAATAGGTCATTCTAAGTCAACCGCACTTAAAACTAGTAAAACATCATCTACGTAGTTTCACTTGAAGCTTTTTTAAAGTATACAGTTTGAAACATAATAGTATAATCCTTGAAAATGTTGGTTAGCAAACAGTAAGTTATCGAATTACCATTTAGGACAGAATACTAGAATTGCCTATGAAAACAAACACATACATGATTAATACACTGCCAGTATAAACAAGTCATCTGGGAAACGCTTTTTTTAATTCAAAGTCTTTATTTAATATCTATCGACGATGAGCTTCAGAAAGACATCTGGCAGTATCTTGACTTCCTTATATGATATCCTTTCTCAGCTCCATATAGCACAGTTATACAATTTTGTCCATTACGTCACGATCATAGTTGGTATTAGAGTCCTGCACCTGAACAATTTGAATCATGACCCCTTTGACCTCTGACCCACCAACTTTTAAGGTAACAAAATATTATCTCAAAACTAAGGGAAAGTTACCAAATTTACTGAAGGTCAACAATCGTAACCAATCAAAGTGGGTCAACAGCAACAGCCGTCAAGCTACCTAATGTGTAACGATACTCATACACCATACAGATACACAATGCAAGCCATTAGCGCTGAGCGTTGTCAGAGCGCAAACGTTTTAATCATTTACTGTTTTCAGTGTGTGTTCCTCTCTGTGAAAGCTATCCCGATAGCTGGATTTATGTCATGAAATGTACAACTTAGTGTGAATTATATCACTGGTACCTAGGTCGCATAGGATAGCTATTGATTACAATATGTTTGAAAGGGTTTATTAACAAAAGTCATTGAATAATTACTGTAAAACGTTAATAGCAATTCCATACAAAACGCCCTTCTGATTGCCATGATCTGAATAGGTTAGACAATGCAGTCAGCTGCCCGGGTTTAAATAAGATAGAATTTGTGTGTCCTTCATTTCAGGCTGAAAGGGTACGATTTGATTTTATGACTATGTACATCACGGTGTCATCAATTAAAGAAATGTTGATATAGAGAATCGATTTTGTCGTCTTGGATGAATAATGCGCTTGCTGTGGCAATGCCATCATCAAATAGTCATCAATTAAAGAGCTATTCATTGAGATAATCAGTTTTCCAGTCACCATTGGACGCTACCAGGGCACACGTACGTAGCTATGTATCTAGGCAGAGTTTCAATACTGTGTTTAAAAGACCCGAAGCTGTGTAACATTCATGTTGGATATTTTAAAATATTTCAGATTTCGATTTGGATTATTACCACATATGTAAAACAGTAAGGTACGTAGAATATGAATAAGACCATCGACCCTTTTCATCTATCATTTTCAACGAACATTTCTTGTTTTGTGTCATTTTTTAAACTTGGTTAAGTCTTCTTGTTCCCATTTTAAATGCTACTTTGCATTATTCATTTAGATCTGTCTTAATTTTGTGCTGTCTTGTCGATACAAAGTTCACCTGAAGGTAATCCTACAATTTCGATAAATGTTAACGGCAAAATGAACTTTGACCGGTATTTCATTTGACAATACATGGAATTGTGAATTTGAAAATATTCTTGATTTGACATTTGAAATTTATCAAGAAACCGTATTGATCGTATTAGATGTGCAATGATTACTACTCACAGCCGTGAATACCTGGACGCGTAGAGGTCGTTAGTACTTGGCAAGTAAAATAACAAGATAATGCTCAGCTACGCATAGAGCACTTAGTCTTGTATGCATTAATTACTGGTTGATTCTTTATTTTCAGTATGTTTGATTGTCGAATGTGAATTACATCACAATAAACATCAAATATTGATAGAACAATAGATAAATCAAATCAAATTGATATTACGTATGCATTGTCTATCATATAAACTATGAGTTTACATTAAAAAAGATTTTGATGTTGTGTCAAGCTACCGAAACAGATTTTGTATCATTATCATGGTGAATACGATCATGCAAACTGTCATTGTAAATAACATTTCATGTCTTTTGTCAGGTAATATCCTGTGCAGAGGTGTATCCTGATGAATCATGACGAAATGATATGGAAGGTAAGGATGACACAAGTGCTTTATACAACCTATCACTGGGCTGTCATCCATGATCAACTTGTGTGACGTCACATGAGCCAATCAAGAACTTTCGTTTTAGAATTGCATGGATCCCCGTCCCGCGTAACAAAAAGATTTTCGTGAAGCTAACAACCAACTTGCTCGCATATATACCACGCTCTTGCTATCATCATTGTCATGACGTAAACATACACTATTACATATGATTTATTAGCGCAAAAAGATAAATAAGATGAAATGAAACATGAAATTTCAAATCAGATTGAGATACGAAATCTATACTGAATATCAATTCATTCGAGTACGACTTAGTACAGGTTACTTATTTAATGCTCATAAAACGCAGCGAATAATTTGATTTTTTTTTAAAGTATGACAAGAGATCGAACATTTGGTGAAATAATTGATTTTAGTGAACATCAAATTTGAATGTCGTCAGAAATATTTTGGAAAAAGACCGGTGATAATATTTACCTATTGTGACATTAACAAATCTTTATCATTTAGTAAATTTACGCAGTAAATGATACCATTTGACGTATGGCGACTTGATTTTACAAGGTACTTTAACTGTTTAACTGTTCTGCGACTTGATTAAATTTTGTTCAGTTTGTCTGACTTTATCACCAATGCTAGATTAAGATTATGATATCAGATTGCTAATGTGCCTTGTTATATTCTTGCCGGTATGTCAGTATATAAACCGTCTCGGATTGCTATGACAGAATGATGAATCTGCCGTTCATGAAGACGATTGGATTGCCGGCTGTTGCAACAGTATAAACCATGTAGAACAGACGTGGGATGCTCAGACAATTTATAATAAATTTGTGATTAGCTTTTAAACAGATTACAATACGGAGCTGGGTGACTAGACCTGAAACATTAGTGCCATAATACTTGATCATATGTAAACGTTTTGAATATGACTTTCTCTCAGAGGTCCTCACTAACGATGATTCTCGTGAAGGGAAATCAACAGCCATCGTTTGAGAAAAATATGCAAATACAGACATCGAGACCACTGTAAAGGCGAACTCCTAATTAACGAAGACCATTTTTAAACAAATACCAATAACGGACAAGAGAACGGATAATTGTTGTTGATGACCAGAGGTATAAAGTGGACAGTATCAGCGGCAATCGGGGCAAGTTTGTATTCCAGCACAGTTCACAGGGGACTCCCACTCCACATGTAACCCGACTGCCGCCCCGACATGCGGTACGCTTGCTCCCTTGTGATCAGAATGGAAATATCGCCACAAACCGTCTACTATCCCTCAATGTTGCAATCTGGCAGCGACGACACAACGTGCAAATCCGACTCTGCAGTGAGGAGCTTGGGAGGGGACGCTGCTTCAAGTGTAGGTTTCAGGAAGCCAAGACTGACCCCCCGATCTCGGAGACGTCTACAGCCCCATATCAGCCGCATGGACGACGGAGGAGACGATTTCGGCAGCATTGAACAGGTCAGGGGTTACCCGTTATCTATTACTTGTCAGTCAAGCTTAGCGTTTTCTAGATAATGAGGCATTTCAGAAAAGTCATGATTATTCATTGAAATCGCTTTCAGCCATAAATAGTGGTCAATTTCGATTATTTTTCCGTTAAAAGCCAGTATGTACAAGTGGCATGATTCTCTCCTAATAACTTGAACGGGCTATCATGATCAATGGCTACGGATCATCGTATGTAGCTTCAATAGCTCGTTGCCTCTAGGAACATATTATATATCAACACATGGAGGCAGATGGCAAGCAAACATCGCCAACACATTGTTGTTAATATTGGAAATTCTGGGTTGAGATGTGGCTGTTTCTGAATTATCCGTTTTACTTCGTATCATTTTTGAAAGACGGCACTGATTTGAATATGAGACATTACTTTTTTGTTTTAATAAACTTTAAAAACTAAATCACTTGATATTTTTCATGTCAAAACCTTCAACGTAGTGAATATCCTTGTTTGACTCAGTGGTGAAGCGATGTTCAAAGATTAGGGAAACTATGGACAAAACATACGTAATACGTCATGCAATAAACCAGGAATCAGATATCACCCGGCTACATGTTCAAAGTGACATTTAAAGGAATGATACTTGAATGCTAAAAGAGGATCATATTTCGAAAGGTTAGATGACTGAATGCAATATGTCAACTCAAAACGTTCCTGAGGATTCGTATGAGACAGAACGCGAGCTTTTGTAATCGTTATTTAGCAACTTTAGCCTTCCAGTCATACCTTAATTAATGTTTTGAGTAGAGACTTAAAGTAATGAATTTCCAACTATCTTTACATTTTACACCTGTTACGTGTGGAAGTACAAGAAGAGGCAGGAAGATGTTGTCTATATTCCTCACAAGTTTAATTATACATTTCCACTTTTATAATCCAGTAGGGTGTTGCTAAACTGGTTTTACATAAAACATTGAACACTGGTTTTCAAACTGTAAATCATTAGTTGATATGTTTGTGTTATTATAGGCATACTTTATTCTGCTATTATCATTCTTAACAAATGTCAGTTTACATTGACCTAAAATGTTTTGCAACTACATTCGAATAGATCCAGTCCATTTGACTTTCATGATAGCCGATTATCAGATTGATTTTCTGGCATCGTTCCCAAAACATTGGTGTGTACAATGAATCTGTGGGACATGTGGCAACAGTTTCAATATAAGAATGAAATAAAAGAATAGATTACTGATGGCTTAAAATGTGTTGGAATTCAAGTCTGTTGATAAAGATCTATTTTGCCCCAAAAAAGAAAGGTTATAAATGTGTTTTTTATTTGCGACATGTTTTTCAAACTGATAGGTTTTAAAACTACAATGGATTCCGTCTGATCATAAATCGACGTAGAGTAGAAAACTACCGATGCAAACACATATTCATACATAAGTAATATGTTGCATTTGAAATGCTTGAATGAATAACAAGGCTTCCAATGCTGTGTTTGCTGTTTTTGCTGTTTTAGTGGAAAATGCATGAGTGTCTGTCACGGATCTACGACTTTGAATTCATTCCCCATCTTTATCCATGCATTTATCATGTTAAGCCCCTGTCTAAACATGCCTAAATGCAAATTTCGTTGCTCACTTATCGAATATGGGTCACTAAGATAAACCCATCATGAAATGGATAATTCTCTCATGGAAAGCGTTGGGCTTGATACCCATGCTCTTCTCTTCTCATCAAATGAAGAACACTTCAGACTTCAAACATTCATAATGAATTAACAAGCCCTTCGTGGCCTAGCTTATAATAGCGCCATGTAATTTATCAAAGGGTAGATGTATCGAATCCCAGATAACATATCTCAAGTTTCGAAATTATCAATGAATGACATCCTATTCAGATCTACTTAGACTTAATTCCATATCCTCGATAAATTTACTGGGTCCTGTGTAAAACCTAACTACTCTCTTCACCTGGGCCTAGATTTTCGAAGCTCTCTTAGCACTAAGATAGTCGTAAGTCCCATCAATTAACATTGGCCTACGACTATCTGAGCACTAAGAGAGCTTCGAAAATCTAGACCCTGGTCATTCAATGAGCTGCAGCTTTATGAACATTACTCTCTGTTAACACAATAGCGTGACGTCATAGAAACCATGGATTAACGAATCATATCATACACCCGTGTGATGTGGCAATACAACAGGTGCAGGATAGTCGTTGAGCTGATAAGAACGTGGGCTCTCGCCCTGATCGGGAAGGTCAGTTGTGGGATTTCATAAGCCATTATTGAGATTTTATGAAGCAAAGGCCATGTCCCACGATGGCATTATGTGTTTCCTATGGCTCAGGATTAATGGAAGGGGATAAAAGATTATAGATTTTGTTTATTTGCTCTCCGCGGTTCCTTTGTTTGACAATTCAGTTTTAGACTTTTCAATTCATAGATAGTTTGGCTATAATAGATAAGTATTTTCTTCTTTGATTAATATCCTATTTTTGCAAACATGAGGAGTTAGATAACCGTAAACTATGATTTAAAATGAAACAGATAATATCCATAGAAGAAACAATGTTACGAAGACAGTTTTTAAATCCTTAAAAACAGATAAACAAATGAATTATTTGAAATAAATAAGATTACATTGTTTAAGTGAAATGTCAGTTAACAGTTGTTAGTGAACTTCAACATTGGATAGGATATATATATATATATTCTTTAAAAATAACAAACTGAAGATTGGTCTTCATATAAGTTCATTACCAACCGGTAATATATATAGTATATATAGTAAATGCGACGTCAACATGATTTAATATTAGTTACAATTCAATTTCGAGGTATATATTTTAGTGGTATGCATATGACGTCATGAATTAGGTCCCTTGCCATTGTTAACGCTATACTATTAGCAACACAATGTATAAGTTACCCTGATGATCACTATGTTGTGAAACCGGTTGGTAATGAACTTATATGAAGACCAATCTTCAGTTTGTTATTTTTAAAGAATATTTGATACATAAACCATGAACATTTAACTTTTACATATATATATATATATATATATATATATATCACATTAACATATTGCTCAAGGGGTAAACTCATAAGAGAGTG
This sequence comes from Phorcus lineatus, assembly GCA_921293015.1. Lineage (NCBI taxonomy): Eukaryota > Metazoa > Mollusca > Gastropoda > Trochida > Trochidae > Phorcus > Phorcus lineatus. The sequence goes on along the minus strand of OV121081.1, from coordinate 76,338,431 downwards.
ATTGTGTCAATCAGAAGACCAACAAGGAAGAACCATGATGTCACCTGATTAGCATAATTTACAATATATCCTTGTACATTGTACGTATATTTTGTTATAAAAACGCTTGTAATGCGATGTTAACGATCATATCGTTTCATCCCTGATGAGTCAATACTATTGACGAAATACTAGTATCGGATTAAAATGATTCTTCAAACGACTATGTGAAGTATGTTATATTTAATCTATATATATATATATATATATATATATATATATATATATATATATATATATATATATATGATAATACAATTCAATTTCGGGGTATATATTTTAGTGGTATGCATATGACGTCATGAATTAGGTCCCTTGCCATTGTTAACGCTATACTATTAGCAACACAATGTATAAGTTACCCTGATGATCACTATGTTGTGAAACCGGTTGGTAATGAACTTATATGAAGACCAATCTTCAGTTTGTTATTTTTAAAGAATATTTGATACATAAACCATGAACATTTAACTTTTACATATATATATATATATATATATATATATATATATCACATTAACATATTGCTCAAGGGGTAAACTCATAAGAGAGTGATTGTGTCAATCAGAAGACCAACAAGGAAGAACCATGATGTCACCTGATTAGCATAATTTACAATATATCCTTGTACATTGTACGTATATTTTGTTATAAAAACGCTTGTAATGCGATGTTAACGATCATATCGTTTCATCCCTGATGAGTCAATACTATTGACGAAATACTAGTATCGGATTAAAATGATTCTTCAAACGACTATGTGAAGTATGTTATATTTAATCTATATATATATATATATATATATATATTATAATACTAAATTGGAAAAAAACGCCCAACTTTGATTAGTTGTAATGCTCATTCTGATCAAGTCCAATTACTCAATTACTCAATTACTCAATTACAAAAGGTCAGCGACATTTTCACTTAACAGTTCATAACATGATCCAATTCTACGTAATTATGACCAAATGAGTATATGAAATATTCGAAATGGATGCTGAGTTAACTCTTCATTATTTGGATGTAGAGGCTGTAGTCTCCAGACTGTTATTATAATCAATGTCGTAGAAAGGACATGTTCACAAAAACATTAATTCCTATCGGCGTATATTGTTTGTAATCCATGGTTTGTAATGACAATTACATCTAACCATTGACATCTGTAGTCATACCCTATTAGCAAACAGGAAGAGTTCGATACCCATAAAATGCTTTGTAGTGACTGAAACATCTAAACAAGACATTAACCTTACCATTGAAATCTGTATTTATGCATCAAATAACACCATATTTTGCAAACAAGAACATTTCGATACCCGTAAGATGGTTTGTAGTGACAGGTAGGTATAAAGACGACAATAACTTTTCTATTGAAATCGTCTTTCTGCAGGTGAATGTCTTCATCCGGGTGGTTTTTCTCAAGATAGGAGAGGTGAATACGCTGAAGGAGAAGTACGCCGCGGATGTTTTCCTGCAGGCGAGATGGCAGCAGCCTAAACATTACAAACAGTTGGTATGTATCATGATAACTTCATTCTTTAATTGGCATAATCGGTCCATTGTTTAACGGTTTAGGTATGTATAAAGTTATTCTCAATCAATACCATTGATGTTCTTATTAGTAGTAGTAGCAGTAGGGATAATGTGATTGTGTAGTATTTAAAGTAGTTGTGGTAGTGGTTGCAGTCATAGTAATAATTGGACTAGTAATAAAATACGTGGTAGCAGTAGTGGTAATGATGGGAGTAGTAGTTGTAGTAGTATTTATCATTGTATGTGGTTTTGAGTGCATTTGGTGCAAACTGTAAATATTTGTATACTTCGTTTCGAACATGTCATTTAGGGTTTGTTTCTCTTACGGACCATGCATGTCATAACTAAAAGCACAAAATAAGCAGGAATTAAGACAATTTAGTTGTTTCGAGAAATGTCATGAGAATATTTATTTAGATATCGCCTTATCATACATAAACGCATGAAATATATACTTTTACAGCAAGCCCTGCATGACCATTGTTGACAGTTGTTCTATATCGCTGACAACTGATCGGCGTAATGTTTCAATGTGTATGTTATAAACATTAATAACAGTTCATATCCGTTGAAATCTCATATGGTTTCATAAAATATACTGAATTAGATATATCATAAATACTTCTACTCTTGATTTCTCGTATTATCACTTTTCATTAATCATATATATATATAATTACTTTCTTGTGTAACTGATATGAAACATATCACATCGTTTTTCATTATTAAATTTTGATATTTACATGCTCGTGTGTATTTCCAAATCGATATCACTTATAGACGGTATTACAATAATGAGAAATGATTTGTCATCAACAAATGATTTTAAGATAGAATTATCATTAACGCTACTAGTTTCCAAAAGATATCACTATGTTTGGAATATAATTCATTATGATTTCTACTAAGGAATGACTTACTAACCAAACGAGGTTTTTCTTATTACAAGTTACTATCATCTCTATTGAATGCAGTTTGTTAATGTTCTTCACTGAACGTGAATCCATGTGTGTGTGTGTGTGTATAGATTAAATATAACATACTTCACATAGTCGTTTGCAGAATCATTTTAATCCCATTTTAATTCGATACTAGTATTTCGTCAATAGTATTGACTCATCAGGGATGAAACGATATGATCGTTAACATCGCATTACAAGCGTTTTTATTTATTTATGTATATATATATATATATATATATATATATATACATGTAATGATGCATAATATATGCTAACATATATGACAAACGGATATACCTACGATAATATTCAAACTAGTAATAACGGCATAGAAACTATACAGATAACATAACAGAACAGGGCTAGCAGATTTAATGTACCTATCATTTAACCATAATAAAACAATGTATTCATTTAATGGTTTCACATTTCGTCATTTATATATGAGACGCTAAGGTATTTTACTCACAGACAGACTTATTAATAGTGTTATTCATCACCACTGGCATTGCTAATACACAGTTAACCATTTCTGTTCAGTTCAGTAGCCGTCTGATAACTACATTCTACGTCTAGAAACGCTTTTATATGGAGCACAGCTCTAAACTATCCATGCATTTATTCATGATTTAAAAGTGTCTTAAAGACTGACATGCGTTTAGTTGTAAGAACTATCATTACATTATTTTATGTGTTCCTATGTTCAAGAACGATCAAGTTATTTTGAAAATAAAAATTGGAAATCAGTCTTGCAATATTAACACAGAGCAAATCAAAGTGTTCAGCTTCGTTACTCTTGTAGTGTTGTTGATTTTCGATCTCATTAAACTGAAATGAGTCTCGGGATTTGAAACCATATCGTTTTCAAATCGAATTACTTTGCGTTCATTTTCATCATAACCATTTCAATTAATTAACTGAATGTTATTAACGTGAAATGTTTATCCGTATGGAATGTATACATGTATGGAGTGTCTCTATCAACTTCTTTTAATATTGTATTATATTTTGTAGTATTTTGATTTTTCTTATTGTATATTTGAAACATGAGTGGATGACATTAGTTCTCTTTCATATTAGGATGCTTAACTTGTAGATGGATAAATAAAGTTTAATACATGCTGTTGTATCAAAAGACGTCCTATCGACGTCAAGGCTTGAAGATCATTTAGGTTCTGTTAGCTTTTTTTAATAAGCATTGCATCATCTGTGAGGCTATGCGTTTAGCTTCAGCTCTGTCACAAGCCTTAATACAAGATTTATATGTCTGCTCTTGTGTAGTTACTCATGTAATGGAATTAAAGTTAAATGTAAGTATAATAATGTTTATATGACACTGCAACGATTAAGATCAAAGTGTCATCAAATAAATGTTTGTTACAAATGCGCAATTACCGTGTTGTAAGAACTACTAACCTTATTCAAATAGAAAATTTATCTTTTCGGTTGTGAAAAAACAAAAACTGTTGAAAAATACTATATACCTTGTTAACAATAATTAGATATAAGGACAGTGTTACTTCCCTTTATGTGAAATTAAAAGAAATTAACTTTTATGCATCTATATCCAATATTAATAACACTTTTAAATGTCAATGGTAGCTGTTATTTCTTTTCATTTTTTATTGCATTCTTTGAAAGAATCCATAACTTATCTGATGTTATTAACAATAATGAAATGCTATAAAAGTAATCACTTGCCAGTTCTAAGTTGTTCTGATGACGTCGAAACAACGTCAAAAACCAACCAAATTTCAACGCCAGGAAACTATCCTTGTTCCGACGTCGACAATTGGTTGATCAATGTCCTGACCTGAAATTAACCAAATTAAGACGTCGAAATGACGTCAGATGCCTGCTGGGCCTGATATCGCTTCTATTGTGGACGGGCGGGACAGATGCATAGAACTCTTATTCTTTCTGTCTTTACTTTCGTATATCAAACACCGCTCATATCATTGAAGAATATTCTGATAAAACATTTGAATGGATTTACTAATACTGTAACGTCAGGACATTACTAATCCTAAAAGACATGTCAACGAACGCGACTTTTGTGACATAGGCAATATATTGGTGCTCTGCCGCGGCCAACTAAATCTCCTGATATCGCGTCTATAGTTCAATTAAAACTATACCAACAGGATAACCTCGGACGTCACACCAAATATAGCCAAACATTTTCGTTAACCAGGATTAGGCCCTGCAGGAAGAATGGCAAAAATTACCCGATACCCGGGGCACCAACTACGACATGTTATCTAAGCGTGTGATAACGTCTAGGGAGGACACGTGAGGTTTTGGGGACCTTGCTGTCGTAGGGATTTCTTTCTACTCTAATGTGTATCTAATCCAGGTAGATAAATGTTCGAGAACCAAACAATGAGCATCCTATGCTAACTCAGTCTTTCAACAAAATTAGATACAAATATAATACATTACATAATGATGTCCTTGTATATGATTTGTATTGAGACAATTCCTTTCCACGCGAGATTGTTTCATATCAGTTTAGCAATTGAGAATCAAATACTTTCTTTAAAAGCATCAGCACTTATTCCCTCCTAACATAGGAAGATCTGTCATAAATTTATGTACTACCTCTGTCCTGATACTGCGTTCTCGGTCTGGAAATGTAGAAGCCTGTAGCAGATTGGATGCAATCAAATTTAGAGGTGCAATCAGCGACGTCGGTTCAAAGGATATCATTCTTAACGCCTCAGTTATTTCCGTAGTCTTTCGGAAAGCTAAATTTTATTCAGTTATGCAATTTGTCCTTTGACGAAACTAACTCTATGTCGCGAGAATGATCTGCAACATACAAATATAATTTCAAAAGTTCTCTTTTTCTTTTCAGGACGAAGACGGCAAGGAGGAGGAATGGAATCCTCAACTTCAGATCGAAAACGTTTTGGGGGACGCCAAAGAGGAGGAATGGCGTTATAAGGAAGCAATTACCCCAAATAATATACGCGTGTACGAGTGCCGACGAATAAAGGGTGTGTTTGTTGAGAACCTGGAACTAGAGCACTTTCCCTTTGACACACAGGTAAGAACAGACCTATCGATGACTTTTGTTTCTATACCCTCAACCCTTTCAAAGAAGTAGTCGGTGATTTATAGTTTTCACTAGCGTACCCGTCAACTAATAATTCAGACATTAAATGTAATTATTATGATGACGGTGTTAGTAAGCCTTTGTGTGGTTTCCCTATATACCCTCTTAATTATTGGGCGTTTTGTCATTTTGTCATTATGTAGATAGCTTATCACTCAAACAACATAGAAACAGACAAACTTCTAAGAGAGTGTATTAAATCAACTTTTATGTTAGACAATGAGACATATTCGTTTGTGTTTGCCGTATATCAATTTACCTAAGGTTAGAAAAGGTCTGACCTACTTTCGGGCAGTTGATTCAAAGCTCTCGCATTCATACATGGTTAGATACTTATTATTTCTAATTTCACCGAAAACTCAATGGACAGATTATGTTAAAGACTTATAAAGTACATGTATGTAGTAACATGAATGAAATTGTCATTGATAAGAAGCATGCTTTCTGATAGCAGATATTCTGCATCTGACGTCATAACCACGTTGAACAATGACGCCATAACCACGTTGAACAATGACGCCATAACCACGTTGAACAATGACGCCATAACCACGTTGAACAATGACACCATAACCACGTTGACGCAAAAATATGTTAGCTAGAATCCGTGTTTTAAGAAATAATTATTTTGTTTAATGTGCTTGTTGTATGTGGATAATTATACACATTGTTCGTTTCATCAGTTTCGAAAAAATTAAAACAATCATAAAAGCTATTGAAGAGATATTACGGTAGCCAACTTATAGGCAAAACTGCTTGAACTAATGTCATTTTGCCACATTATAAATATATACTTCTATAATCCCGATTTATTCAACCTATATGCAAAATAATTCCGTAATGAATAATGTTTGCGCTTCCAACATTCCAATAACCTAAAGTCAATATTTACATTGAAACAAATATTTCATCCAAGGTTTTTTCTTGGATACGGGAATTGTGCCTTCGCGCACAAACGTCATTTAAAATGGTTCCCGACAATCTAATGTTAATCTAAAATAAGAATAACATTAAGAATACAATATGTTGAAGCAGTAATTTGAAAGAAACGGAGTGCAGGGATTGTACATGATTTTGCATCAGATTCAGTTGAAAAGTGTCCGAAATAATAGAGCGACTTCGGATTGTTTTCGAGCCTCGGTCAGTTTGCCCTACATTCAACCTCGATCTCCATTTGTGCCTGTTTTGGTTTTAGACAAATATATCATATTTCATATTTGCAGGATTTATGGAAACACTTTATCATTGATTCCATGTTGAAGTCACTTTGTCTGGAAAACACCAAGAACTATTCATGCTACTTGATACACATTCAAGCCGTCATCCCTTGGTGTGCATTTTATTGGTTGAACCTTTATCAGAATTTTATGTTTTACAGTTTCCACGAAAACAGGAATTAAACCTTGACTGGACAAGGAAGTCGTTGTCTCTGTAGCGATAGTAGGAGAGATAAAAGTTATCATTCAAGTTCCATTTCATCTTGAAAGATTAGAATTATAGAATTATTGTTTTCTCTATGTTAGAACATCGGTATGGTGTGTCAATTGAAATTAAATAGGATGAATAGGATAATATTATACATACACTATTGTGCCGTCAAGGAAGTTTTTTTATCCTGCGAAAAGCCAATAATTATATAGAAAATAGATGATGTAAGTTTTGATACCAATGAAACGATAATTGCACCATAACACTAACCAAATGCTAATCATACAAAATGGCTTTGTAAAACAATAGTAATTATTAGGTGATATGATATATTAGTCTAATTTATGCATTAGTTTTTGTCTATATTGTTAAATGTTTTAGGAAAATGAGAAGTTCGACCAGTTATGCATTAAGGTATTAATGAGCATTAAGGTATCTTTAGTATTCAATTAAAAGTGATGGATTTGATGAATGACCGGAGCATCTTTTAACTTCTTGTTGTACATGTATTATCATCGGAAAGCAGTGACATTTCAGTGTAGTTATATTGAATGAGAAATGAGTGTTATATTCACATGCTGGCATTTACAATACAATGCTTTTTATCTAAATGATGACAATCAGATACGCAATCACGAGTGAAGCGATCATGAGTGTCTATATTTGGCTTCTGTCTTGTTGACGCACAGCTATCTCTAATACATTATATGACTATAAATCATGTGAAGCAATAAAAGCGTTCTGGTCATTCAAACCGAGAACAGTTTGACATTTCTACATCAAGCAGTTTTGCGATCTTATCTTCACAATATTACTATTTCTAACGAATCACCACTTTTACAGAAATGACATTTTCGTTCTAATCTCCATATTTTCGAAAGCCTCCATTCAAAAAGATACCTTAAAAAACATTAGTTTTTACTCCTTTTCCTTAACTAAGAGAGTGAAGTGGATATAATCATCAGTTGTGTATTAAAACACATTGCATTTGTATTGTATTGCATTTGTAAACAGACTTGTTCATTGAAATAACATTATTTAGTTCTTTAATCATCTAAACACCTGGAAGGAAACATTGCAGCAGTAACTTTATCTTTATCCTAGCAAGTTGTTTTTAAACAAGTATTCTGTTCATAGATATGGAAAATATTATTTCATAATGAAATAATTTTTTACGCTTGCATTTTTTCCCACAATTTGTTGCTGACATCAGACTACAACTTATGTGATGAAATAAGAACAATCAACGCAAATAGCTCCAACAAATGCCCGTCTACAATTTTGAATCATTGGAATAACAATAAAGGACTCGCCCAGTCTATATAGAATAATGTGAAAAGTCGAACCCCGACATAAAATTATTTTATGATAGGATAAAGTTTTTCAAGTAATTTGTGCAAAGGGATTCGTTGTAATTATAACTATTTGTAAACTTTCAGACAAAAACGAATATCCCATTGCACATAAAATTCGATTGATATATGTTATTCGTCTGATTTTGTATTTATATAAACCTCTAATATAGTGGCAAGGAATTTCTTAGATTGATAAGGAATGTATACGTAAATCGCATGCATATATTGCTGATATGTTTATAAAAATAGGCATAGACCTGTTATAATAGAAATATAAACAAGATGTTTGTGTTATCAGCTTCATGTGTCCCTGTATGTGTCCTACTCAAAAGGAAACAATTGGCATATTCCTTTTGACATCGGTCAATTTTAACATAAGAGGCTCTGATGAATTTAAAATAAACATCTTATATACATTTTCAGGATTTATCTCTTACCGTTTCATCGGAGTTAACGGAAGCGGAAGTGAACCTAATGGAGGACCACGAGGAACTGAGCAGTGTCAACAAACAGAGTTTTGTAGACGAACAAGAGTGGGCCCTGTTCGAACACGTTGAAATGTTCCCTAAAGTCTCTGTGAAAGAGTACACGAGCTCTAAGGAAAGACACCCTACAATGATGGTTATGTGTCATGCCGCTAGAAGACCTGGATTTTTTCTCTGGAATATATTTCTTATAATGGTTTGTTTACTGTCGATTTATCTGATAATGCTTTGTTTACCATTGAAAGAAATAGGTCATATTCTTTTGAAGTACTGTCATCGTTTCATTACCTTGACAACTTGTCCAAGTAAACAAGCATATCCTGACGCCGTTTCATGCATACACCTTTTGAGTAAAATTGACAACTATCTAGATTATATTAATTTTAAAATTTGTTAAACAAAAGCCTGAAATTGATAGATGCATCTTGTATGTCTAAAAAAGCAAGTTTGTTTTAATAGATTTTAACTTCTTATTCCTTTTGTTTTAACGGATTATAACTTCTTAAAATTTGCAGCTGAGTAATAACTTCTGCTCCTATTTCATGAAGTGATGCAGAAAAGAAGAATAAATAGAAATAACATATTTCATGTTAATATCATTTCAACATAATTATATACGGAATACACAATTTAAGGGAATTAAAATCTTTAAGTTAATTTTCTTTATTCTGGTAGTTTCATCGTGCTTCATCTTATGATGAACGAGTATCAAGCCAATTTAGAGGGGGCTTTTACCCTGCCAGGTCCTCGCTGGGTTACCTGAATTCAAACACAGCTCTGGAGTAAGCTGCATGGAGTTACAACCTTTTTCATATTTATCCCATCACCAATCAAATTAGAGTAACATAAGCAGTTCATGTACCATACTTTCATGATAAATTATAGATTATGAATAACTTGCATAAACATTATTGACAAAATGAGGCCTTGGCGTAATTTATCCCTCAATCGTTCTTTGCTGGATCCACGCTATGTTTCCTAGACCCATTCATAGCTCTTATAAGCTATGATTAGTTACCTCCGATTTTAGGTGTATCAGCCATCAAATCAAAGGAAATAAAAAATTACAAAACCATACTTTTAAATCAATTGTAGATAATGAATTTCTTGCACTAACTTCACCATTCACAAAATTAAGCTTTATCGTTATTTATGGCTTAATTTTTCTAAAGGTTAATTTTCAAAGCCGAAAAATAAAATATGACATGTAAATACTTTCCAATGAAATAAGACATGAATCAAACACTTTAACGAACTATAAATAAAACGATTTTGGAGTTTATTTTTTATCTTTTGATATAAAAATATGTTATTACAAAATTTGCAATAACCATGATTTTTTAGAAATGCGTCATGAGAATGCGTCATGTAAATGTTTTAAAAATTGCCTTTTTACGGGTAAAAAGCTAACGCATTGCTTTCGTGAAGCACATTCACAAAGCATACTTTTACATCAATAAAACTATAGCCTGGGTGAAGTGCAGCAACTCGTGATGTGAGTAGCAGTTAGGATTCAAGGGCATCAGTTTTTCGTTATTTCAGATTACAAGGTTGTGGGAGTACATTGATTTAACACCTTCTTGATTCTATATATATATATATATATATATATATATATATATATATATATATATATATATATATATATATATATATATATATATATAAATGCGAATTAAAAAGTATTGTTATTTCTATCATTACGCAAAAGAATATGGTATGCTGTCTGAAATTATTATCTGCAAGATTTCGCAATATACAACAGAGCTGATATAAGTCACGTGATGCCTTGATGCTGTCCTCCATCCACGCCTCCTCATATTTTTGTAACTCGTGTCAGCTTACCGCAGATTCAAGTTTGCTATCCTACGACTTGTAACGCAGATTAATTGAAACTGTTTTCAAACTTTTAAATGTATTTAAAACAAGTAAAAAGTTTTGATCATAAATGTGATATTTCACAATGTTGCTTTGAGGTCATTTTACATCTGTTCCTTAATGTCAGACTGACACTTTCTATGAGTTAAACACTATATATCCAATGGCGTTCTTGAATCTTCATTTGATTGTTGTTACACTAACGATGGTTTCCATTACTTTACTAAAATTAATTATAAAATACATACATGTATTGTCGACAACAACCAATCTATTGAATTTACAGACATCAGTTAGTTGTTTTACTTATTTTTCAAAATAACATTTTCTTTGTACTCTGGGTATTGCTAATTTTATATCCTTTTTATTTTACTGTGCCAAATTCAAAAGAACATTATATTACAAATTTGATAATGGGCGATTAGCTAGAATGCAAAGAATCGAAGGCAATCGGACCATTTGACAAAATGTTTAATTTGCTGCCATATTCTTTAACACTGAATTGTATCAAATTCTTCAAAACAATATCAGTTACTAAAGTGTTCTTTTTGCCCATTATGTAGGATAGTAGAAAGCATTTCCTTTCAACCGTCAAAGTGTTTGACATGTTTAATTCAATACAAAATGCTCATTAAAATACGTCTTTGCTCTTGACTATATGGATGTTATTAAAGAGATTAGGGCCATGTGAGTCCAGGAAGTTTTCGTGAGTTTTTTGCGAGTTTCCGATGACCATTTAGTTAAGTGTTTTACTTAATAAAGTGTAATGAAAATATAGGAATTACTGTCTCTATTGCAGATGTTGATAACCCTGTTGGCCTTCGCTACATTTGCTGTAGGAATCACGCTCACCCAGAACCGCCTCCAGCTATCCTTCACGCTCGTGCTTACAGGGGTCGCATTCAAGTTTGTTGTTAACCAATCACTTCCCAGGATATCTTATCTTACTTATATGGTAGGCTTGACACATTTGAGATATTTGCATTATTAGTTTCAGTGTGCTTGTCTGAGAACGCTGACTGTTTGTAAGAAATGGAGATGATTTAAAATTTGAGAATGTTTTCAAACTATTGCCTTCTTTTTCAGGAGGTGACATGCTTCAGCTATGGTTAAAGATTTCATTAAAGATAGATTCCTCAATCGGAATGTTCTTTATGTAGCTAAACGTATCATTTACCTTAGATCGCAGGCAATGTGACTATCATTAGAGTGGACTTACGAACTTTACAAGGCTACAAAAATAGCAGACCAGACTTCGAAGAGCTTCATGTAAATGTAATAACTTTTATTCACTTATTAGGTAATGAACATGTGATTATGCTTCACCTGGTAACACGTAAATCAATGTCCCACAACATAACCGTAACTACGTTATAATTATGCACTTACACATGTAGTAGTAACTAAGTGCTCCCTTTAATTAAGTTCGAACATGCCTTTGGGCATTTAGAGCACTGAAAGGGTTTATGAACATGAGTGCTAGGTCGAATGACCCACTTTAATATAGTTTTTATTATCTTACTCAATCTGTTGTTCAGGGACCTGAAAGGGTCGTAGCTTTTAAGTTAGTCTGAGTCTTTAACGATTGTTTTTATGAAGTTTGCTTATGAGATTGTAGTGTTTATGCCATTATTTTAACATAACATGAACTTGAATTAACCTGCCTCTCTTCATTACCACATTACCTTGAAACAAAGTTATCGTAATACTTCATTGGTGGAAAAGTCATCAGATCTTACTATCGTCTCTAGTTGTTTTCTTTGTTTCTGAAGGCATTAACTATAACAGACTGACATCACAGGGTCCCGTCTTACCATAAGTGATAATTTACAGACTAATTCCGTAACGTCCACATCTCATCCTAATGCTACCCAAATGATTGGTACCGTAATTTTTTATGTAACGTAAGAGGAGTTCCCTGCTACTCTTACATAGACACGATAATGTGGATTAGTTGGGCTTTGGGTAAACTAACTTTGTAGACGTGGAGCATTTATTGAATTATTGTTTTCAAAAGGTTTTGTGGCTTTTGTAACAGACGTCGAAACGTTATAAACACTCTAAAGACATTATAAAATGATTTCTTAGATAAACAAAATGAAAAAAAACCACATTATATACATACGATCAACAATAATTGTTACTGTCGTAAAGGAACTCGTCGAGCAATTATTTCCATATATTGTTCAATTTTCACTTGAATTTCAATTAAAAACTTCGAATCATGCATAATGCTCCAACTACGTAAGTCAACCACGGTATTTGGAAATATGAATAGCGAAACAAAATGTCATATGCACAGAATATTGACTTTATTACATCATGTAATAAGATAAGACATACTAATGATGGTAAAGATGATGTTATGTGCGGAGATTCTTTGATCAAAAAATGCCACACATGAAACATTAGCCGCTTCATATGCCGATCATTAACCGTACTTGTAACCAGATGAAAGGAAGAAGAGACAAGAAATCAATATACCTTCTTCATAAATCGTCAAGAGTCTCCACGCACGATACATTCTACAGTGACAGCGTCTTCTGTTAGTGCTGCTGTCCTCGCTTAGATGACTGCATGTCTTGGTGAAGCCGTGAGCTTGACGTCCCCCCTCTCAACGTGTCTAAGATCGGTTCTTTATTGTGTGTCCACTCTTAATTCTCATCTATTTCGAGACATGTGCGCTTAATAAAAACAAGGAATTTAATGAAAATGTTTATCATGGGTTTTTTCAATATCAGATGAGTAATTATGAGCCATTTTGATGAAAGACTCGAAGACAATAGCTCCATTCCGTGGTATTTAATTTCAACAATTCGAAGTACGTGAGTCTGTTCTTTACTTGTCTCTGTTGTCGCAAATGTAATTAAGTGGTAATTGGTATCAGTGTTATTGGCACAAGTGCCCAACAGAAACGCGCGTGTAAGGACAAAACGGGGAAATACGACAGAAATGTCAGATATTTGAGTATAGCCGCAAAGTTTCGAAAACTCCTCTTTAAGGGGACAGTAAGACGAGTTTGTTTGTAAAGATAAATGTTCTCATAAAAATAGACAACAAAGGTAACCAATTACATGACAAGAATTTGTTTTATCTAAAGACGCAGTTCAAATATGAATATTCAGTTGAGCTATGGAATCAATACCCTTACCTCAAATGGTTTAAAGTTATTCACGCAAAAGTGGCATCCGGTAGTGTTTGTTTGATACTTAATCATTTCCTTACGACAATGGATGACTGGGTTAAATAAGGTACTTTACCGTCTGAAGATGATATATTTCGCATAAACTTTGAAATTTAAACAAATAAAGTGTTTAAAAATATCTTAGTGGCCCTTTCTTAAATATGTTGCTTATTGTCCTCAATCTTTTGGAATTCTTAGGGCTTCAGTCTTACGCGCAAGTTTCAGGTTAGAAATATTTGTAACGGTGAAACTGTTCCAGACGAACATAGCTAATTTTAATTTACCAAATCTTCATTTACCTGGTCTGAAGTATTCATTACTAATGACAGCTGAGAGTGAAACAGTATAATCCGATGTTTGATAACATATTGGTACTTGATTCAAATGTTTTTGCTTTCTAATGTTTTATAGCTCTTATTCAAATATTAATCTCTACGAAACGTTCGTAAAATATCAATCAATGCCCCTGTTTGATAATCAAGATTGTCTTTACCAGCGATTAAGCTATGTGAAGATAACTCGTTACCAATGTTTGTACAATGATGATAATATCTTCGACCACATATCGCACCTAAAAAACCGTAGAATATAGAACAGTTTGAATGTTTCTATCAAAGTTCAGTTATTTTCACACAATTTCATACAATCCAATGCAATTTAGCCGCTGTTTATCTGTCGTCCTTTCGTATGTCCTTATGTCCGTAATTCCGAAAATTCAAATGTACGCATTGTATGACGATTTCCTGGTCATACATGTAAGTGTATTAGCAAAATTGCGTCGGCAAATCCACTTTTGTAACTTTGCTCACTTTCATGTCTTTTCTGCGTTTAGAGATGTTTTACTTCTTCCAACCTGTTTCTCAAGCCTTGGAAATGACACAGTGCCACCCCATTTGTGTCAGTTTGATTTTGTTCGAAACTATGATTACGATTTTAACCACACTGCTTTGGATGTTCTTTGCTGATGGTTAGCAATAATGTCGGATGACATCACAGCTATTCACGGATACATACTCGTATTCTTTATTCATCTAGATTGAACTTTCAAGAGAAAATTAATAAACTCTTCAAAAAAAGAAACTTGGCACTGACTTTCAAAGTTCAATATAAAGACCACAGATGCAAGTTAAACATTGAAATGAAAACTAAAACGCTGTTTGAAGACCTCTGTTCAGTAAATTTTATTCCGAATAAGCATGATCTTGAAATGCACAGGTGCACAAGTGTTTCAACATCACAGGGGTGCACAAATGTCAGTATCGGGTATGGCCACCATTGGCATTGATTATTGCTTGGCACCCATGGATGCAATCAAGTTGTCAATCACAGCCTGTGGAATGTTCTGCCATTCGTGCTGAAGTGCTGCAAGAAGTCCTGGAAGTGTTTGGGGTGGTGCAATCCTACTGCGCACGCGTCGATCCAGTTCGTCCCAGAGATGCTCAATTGGTGACAAATCTGGTGACCTGGCTGGCCATGGCAATGTCTGGACATTGTTACGCTGTAAAAAATCTTGACAAAAACACGTGCAACATGTGGTCGAGCATTGTCCTGCTGAAAGAGACCACCATGGACGTTGACGTGAGGAATGACGTACGGCTGTAGGATCAAGTCCCTATACCGTACTCCTGTGAGGTTACCAGCAACATGCACAAGGGGTGTCCTAACACCGTGACGAATCCCGGCCCACACCATGACACTCCCACCTCCAAATGGGACAATCTCCTGAACACAGTTGGCAGCATAACGTTCTCCACGACGTCGGTATACACGTGCTCGTCCATCACTTCGTCGAGGCAGAAAACGGGACTCATCATTGAAGAGAACGGTTCTCCACCTTGCACGTGCCCATCACATCCCGTGTTGACACCACTGGAGACGTTCCGCCAGATGACGTTGCGTTAAAACGGGACGTCGAACCGGTCGTTGTAGGAAAAGTCCAGCCTCTCTCAGCCTTTTGCGTACCGTTTGGTCGGAAATTCGACGCAAGCCTGGTATCTGCGTTGTAGTTGACATTGCTGTCCTGGTGCGTTCCCGAAGGTGGAGCAGTCGGATGTACCGATCTTGGACCCGAGTAGTCACCCTTGGTCTGCCTGACCTTGGCCTATCATCAACGCTGTTTCGGGTGTTGAAACGGGTCCACAATGAAGAGATGGTTTGTCTGGACACGCCAAAGTGTGTTGCAACATCTCGCTGCGTCGCTCCTGCTTGCAGTCTGCCCACAGCGTTGTTGCGTTGCGCTCTCTTGGCATTCTTCAGGTCGCCGTACCGATGTTGTGTAGTCTGAATGAACAGCGGCTGATATGGCTTTTTATGCCCCTAAAGCAGACGTGTCTGCATGTAAACCTTCATGATCCCATGCTACACGTGCTTTGGCAGAAAATGCATGCGGACGAATCTCTCGTTTTCGTCCCTGAACACAACGTAAACTTTTTGGGCTATTGTTTTTGGTAAATTTACACTTTTGAGCAAGCCTTTCTTTTAATTACAGGTATGTATCATGAAAAAAATTGACCCGTTTCGAAAGAATCAATTTGGCATGAATGTCAAGTTTCATTTTTTGAAGAGTTTAGTTCGTGTTTGCAAACAAAACCTGTTTACCTAAAGTTGTGCCACGTACATGTATTCTAGACATACTTATGGACTTTCAGACAAATACACGATATGAACAAATTTGATACAGTATACATCTGCGCATGAAATATGGAAGTTCAATTCTTATTATCTGTATACATACATTGCATTACAACATGTTCATTAAGATATCATTTAGAAAATGGAATCTAAAGCATTATTTGATAATATAGCATAGGATAATCTGTTTGCAGGACAAGTACATCCTGTCGTCTATGATCTACCTGTGCTTGGTGTGTATATGGCACTCTGTGGTAGGACGTCTCCACGAAGCAGGGCATGACGACATGGCCGAGAACTACGACTGGAAAGCACTCCTGTGTTTCGTGTCCTTCTATGTCTTCTTCCACCTCGCCTTCTCCGTCTGGATCTACAAGAGCGTAAGGGTGCCTCTTAATTATGTTATTACGTACTTATTAACAAATGACGTCATGTTAGAATTCCACATTCTTCTTTTTGCAAATGAAGCTATCATAACGTTTAAAAATTGCTCTCGGAATCAGACTCGATGTCAATTAACTGAATCCTACGTATCGCCATGTCAAATTGACAGCTTATCAGCTCACTCATATATAACAGTCATTATGTAAAATTTTATTTTTTTCAAATACTGGTAATATATTAGTTTAGTGCAAGCAGGCCATGTTTTCTTTCGTAACTTTCTCTTAAAACGTGTAACATATCTTCTTATAGGGATATAACTTGGAAACATCGTCTTGTTTCTATAGATGCTTGCTGGTGGCCCTAGCGTGTTGGCAGTTTGTCAAACATCGGTTATAACATAGTTTCAGCGATAACATTTATCCACGCAACATGCTGTTTTAGTGCTTCAACATGGAATACATGAAAGTTTATACATGCGTGTTGATGACATAAACATATTGTTATTGATCTATAGTAAATTTTGAATATACAATAACTTATTTATATTATGCACCTAAGTTCCCTCAACATGTCAGTTCGGTACACCTGTGATTGATATACGGTATAGTTGACCTCGCTTCCCACACTCTAGTACAACCGAGGACAGGTGTGTAATGTGAATTTATGCTAAGCTGGCAGTGACACCCCGTGTGGAGTTGAAGTCAATCAGATGTCGAGGCAGTGGTTTTGCAATTGGGGAGGCGTGGTCAAATCTTACTGGTAACAGGACGACTAGAAACCGTTTCTAATGAATTTCCTTAAAGGGGCACAGAGTATGTTGTTGGGGTCAAATATGTCAAAATTTTAAAATTGTTTTTTTTTTTTATGGCGTAATTATTCATGTAAATTAAAATCACAATATTAATGCCCATCGGTTCAGTATAGTGAGAATAAACAGCTGAGAGTTGCTGTAGTGTGATCGAAAACCGGACAGAGGCGCGCGCCAATGACGCAAACGAAATTTCGGAAATTTATCAAGAGCAGACACAACGTCCAATGGTATGGAAGTGTTTAGCGTATCACATAAGTGGTATACACGCAAATGGGACGTAGCATTACAACCTCGTAACATTTATATTGCCGACTGTCGATTATTATTTTTAAAAAAACGTATTAGATTATTGACATTTAAATGATGAAAATGTTTTCTAGACATGATTTGAACTTTACGAAGGACACATGGTATATTGGTTAATATTTGGAAACATACTCTGTGTCAATTTAGAAAGAAATATTTAATCAACTGCAACCATAGGAAGAAAAGTGTATGATAGATATTGGATTCTGATTAGATAAAAAAAAGCCTAAGTAAGTGCTTTTTGATTCGAATGAAAACATGCATCTTTGTTTCTTTTTATTTGAGAAATCATTTGTCAATAATCAAGAAATTTAAGATCATCTGTTGAAATATTTTTACTGTATTCTTATCTCTGTTTTATGTCGTAATTTGATTCTTTTAAGAGAAATTGCAGTTTGATTTAAACATTCATAATTCATTTTTCACGTTAAGAAAGGTTTTGTAGATTCCAAATTACATTTTTATCCGTCACGTTTGAAAGGACAGCTAAACTATTCAAAATTGATTCATCGTATAAATGTACATTGATAAAGAGAACCTTGATCGATTCAATATAATAACCCGAACATTTAAATGTCATATGGATTCATGAATCATCTTTAGTGAATAAGTACGTCAGATGGGAAAATAACAAAAATCGTATGACCCTTCCACCTCTAGCAGTTAATGCTAAAACGTTAATATAACTACTGTTATCGTTTAAATTTAGCAAAAGGAACTGATGTATTGGTCATTTCTTGCAATTGAGTAATTAGTATTAATACGTTCCCATAAAGCTATTGACCTTCCAAATCATACTTAATCATTTTGAATGTCAAGAGTAAACTGTGGTTTCCCTTTTCGGCGAAGATTTCTTTTGGGTAAGTAATAAAAAGACAATTTGATAATTTGAGTGTACTGAAAAAAGAAAAATTCCACAGTATAAAGAAATAAATCTATGAAATATTCCAATCGCAATTAAGGAATTGCCTGTTATACTTGTCTTTCCCGGAACAGTATGGTTAACTACTATTCAAAAATCCAAAATAAACACGTTAAACGATTACGTCTTTGGACAAGTATATACTGTCATTCTACTCTGAAAGTATGCTATTGTTGTCTGTATAACTTTGCATAACGTTCGCTTTTCGAAAAGTTAATTATTGTTAAAATCATCATCTTTCAGGCTTTCAGGAGACGACGAATGATGGAGAAGAAGGATGAGGCTTATAGGGTAGGTAAAACGAGATTTATTACCTGCGGGGCAATCGTATGGGGGTTCATATTTTTCATTTGAAGCTCTAGGGAAAGCTATGGCTTTTTATTTTGACGTCACGTAAAAAACAATTACAGATGCGTTCCAAATGTCCCGACTGCGGGTAATCCGTTTATGCTGGATATTGGTTTTCATTATTTTCTTTGATTTTACGACTTCGGTAATGAACAGATTCTTATATTCGTACCCATGACATACTATGCGTTTGCATTGTGGGTCATTTTCACATCCGAGGGAGCTTTTCATCCAAAGAGTTTATGTACGAGTCCCCGCATCCCCTCCTCTTTATAAGTGAATCAGTAATGTGTAATTAATAAAGAGGTTACGGGGGCAAATGTGCATTCGTTACAGCACAGGTTAACATATTCCGTGTTTTCTTGATGACAGGAGAAAGTAAAACTGGTTGTTCGTGAAGACACAGCCACACTGTTGAAGAGACGACGAATGAGCGCTTGGAGTCCGGCAGTTACTATGAAGAATATGATGCAGCCTACGTGACAACCAGCCAGTGTCCACTTCAGACCAACAAACATGATAAATTCCCTAAGAAAGTTTTGATACAATCTTCGTCATACTGCTTATGGCTTGCTTTAAGGCACAGTGAATGGTGGAAAGACCAAACCATTTGTCGTATCGCGATTTACGACGAGACTGCCTTGATTTTAATGGCAATTTCCTTGATGATTCCCATCCATTACAAACAATACTACAGAAGTTATATGGTACCTAACATGATTTGTTTTACTGTTTGTAACTTGATGTGGTTGAAAATGGACTCTTCGTCAGGTCAATGTAATCATTATGAACATTCCACGTTAATTGGTTTTGCCTTAACCATGTTTGTTTTGTACCTTGTTCAATGTTGATTTCTACATTGATTCATAACTTAAACACCGACAAACAATTTCCAATTGTTGCTTACGACTTTATCATTTGTGTTACGTATTCATTTACCACCGCACATTCTCTTATCAAACCCATTGGAGGTGTTCCCGCAATATTGAAATCAATCTCAAAGTAGAAGTGAAAATATTTCTTGTAAAATTATTAGTTATTTTATGATACGTTTTAATAAGTAGTTTTTTCTCCACCATGTACAGGTAATGTGCCAATGATATGTATTTTGCGGTTACTTCTTACAGAACATAGCAATTGCTGAAGGCGTTTTTTGTCATAAAGAAACCCTTCGTCAGTTATTGTATTAATCTACTAAACTCGAATGGTGTCAGTGTTAATGATTCTGTTGTTTCATCAAATCGAGACGCTGAAAGCGAAAGCCTGTCGATGAGGCGCGTCAAAATGTCAAATATAAATTTTTACACTTACCTAGCTAGAGCATAGTTAAAGATACATTTTGAGTTGATAGCAGTAATTTGCATTTATGCAAATTGTACGTGTCATTTCGTTTATACATAAGGTTATGGTTCGATTGCAAACAAATAATTGCCGTATTTGACATTTTGGGAAGGCATTTTGTTATGAATGAATATTATCATGATTGATGTTTATGACAAGTATATGAAAGTAAATGAAATACAGTGAAAATCACAGAGCGTCTCTTTAATGGATCGTCAAACTACCTTACAATCTTTATCTGGACTGGATACGGTGAGGTATCTTGTAAAGTTCCTAAAGTTTATTGTTTAGGAACTTTGATAACCTGCTCACCCGTGTTCGATGTACCAGCATGTTGCAATCGCATAAATGTCATGCAGCGTAATTGTACAATGTTCACCAATAAATAATGAAATGCTTGATTTGTGTCCATCGTTCCAAATAAATGTTTACAAGCAATCTCAAACAAAGCATCAAAAACACGAACAAATAAATTTTACTCACCATAAGAAGGCTTTTATACCATTTTCTAAGCCAATCATCAAGATTGACACATAAACCCAATACCTTGTTGAAAGTTATAGACGAACTTTTGTAACAAAAAACCTATCTTGTAACACTCTTAAGACTTGCGTAGAAGAAATTGGTTTGCAAAACAAGCTCTTGGCTTATATTTCCGTGTTCACAGACAATTAGGAGGGAAGGTTTCAAAGTAATATCTCTGTGTTTTATTCTCAGCATTACCAAATACATACCGTACATCTAGATGTAGTGTCAAACTATAGGAATTGGTTATTATTTCATAACAAGACTCAGTTATTTTGGGCACACATTTCCCGATATGTTTAACATTGGACATTGATGAAGAAAACAATTCATATGTGTGTCAACACTGGTTTTAACTGATTTTTCCGCGGAATAAAGACTCGTACATATACATGATAATAGTGTTTAGGAATCTCTGTAATTAGATCTTTATTCACTTTGTTTTCAAAAACACCGTCCATGGTTCCGGTACATACACCCATCCAGAGTACTTCTTTCGTAAGACAGGGTCATTCCATAAGTAAATTACCCATAATGCAATAAGAGTCATTGACAACAGATATGAATACAACAAGTACAATCCATTTGAGTCCAGTGTTTTGCCTTGACGAACCTTATGTAATGTCATTATCGTCATGGTAACGAGTGTTGGCAGAAAAACGATAAAAACTTGAGCTTCAGTGACCAGGTACCTGAAATGGATATACATAGAATTAATGTTTCATGTCTCTCAAACGATACGTTGAAGTTCTGCCAAAATGAGTTGAACTTTTTATTGCCATTAAGCAATGAGTTTGATATTTTAGGGGAACTTACGCCGATGATAGGCCTATATTAATAACGCTCTTGGATAGCCATTTTGTAGGCGAAAATACATGCTATATCGCTAAGTAGACTTGGATACTGACAAAATGACAGAAAAGAAATTGTTGAATATTAGGTAAGTTCTCTGCAACAAGGCTTGATTCTTAAAGCGACCGTGAAGCTTTTTCGTCTTTCATTCCCATTTATTGATACTACTGTCTCTTTAGAACTTAAGCACATTGTACTGTAAACTCATACCTACGATATATCTTTCCTAATGATGGCAAAAATAAAACAGAATATTATGCGTGGTACGAAAGTATTTATTGGAACCTTTTGTTTGATACCACCATATTATCACCTCTTCTCATTTCAAACCAAATCATTATTCTTTTATGATACGAAATCTACACTAAATCTCTCACATGATCACCAAATCAAAATATATCGTCACATTAAACCTTTTTTTACCTATATCGCTTCATATCTGTATCTCAGTGAATTAATATCAAACATAAAATCATTTACACCTTGGCATGCAGAATTGACTGACGAAAAAATAAAACTTGTAAAACTTTAATGAAATTAAAAGGAACTAATTATTAACTCCTTCATTGAGATCATGTTTCGTCAACGTGAAGAAAAGATTATCACAAACTCCTACCAGTGATAAATCCCGTTGAGAAAAACAAGGAAGACAAAGAGAAAACTGTTGTCATGGGATCCTTCAGTTGTGAAACATTGTTTGAAGTATAACAAGAAAACAATGAAGAACGGTGTATACCTGAAAGGAGAAAGAAAATATCAGCAAGCATCGGAAAGTTAGAAATGTCATCCAGGGAAGTTTACATATTACACTGTTTCAGTTTCCTTTCGTGTTGGTAAATTTCAGATGTATTCGTAGACTTACCACATAAAATGGCCAATTATTTCATCATAATTGTGTACAAGCTCGAATATTTCCACCTGAAAATATAAGGTTTCACTGTTTAATCTTACGAAAAGAGAATTACACAAATATTTATCTTAATGAAAACAATAACAATGTGAAAGTATAAATGATGTGACTTGCATGGCATTGGCATTTGTTTTACAAAAATAGATTCGATCGTAGATGAATTGGATGATACCTAGTTAAAAGCATTTGTCATGAATGCCAAAATCGGCAGAATTATAAGCATGGTGTTACATAATTACACGTTTATCGTTCTCACACTATCATTGAAATATGAACATAAACTTGAACAGTTAACCACGATAAGTTGAGAGAGCATAATCTGCTTTCCTCGCATCGCATGCAATTGCATCATTGTGTACATGTTTCATAGGTTTACATAGGCTTTACTTGAGACTTTATAAACACTTTCTTGTCGTAATGATGCACAAATAGTCAGTTACAACATTGATGTTACCATCCTTGATGAGTTGAGTTGTTTGATGAGTGGGTTGTCTCTGACAGACAGGTGAGACTGGTAGCCGGCCCGGATGAGGTTACACTGTATGGAGTCTCCTACTAGGTGTATAGTAGCTCCCATCACGAAGACCAGGATACACACGTGAGTGATGGTGCTTGTCTGAGATTGCTTTAGACGACATCGCTCTTGAAGCTTGAAGAACAGTTTATATCATAATTCTTGAAAATATGTATACCCACATGTTTACGATAAGAGTTTTAATTTTGTTACATCCCGAGCGGAAACGACAATGTACAAAATATGGTATGGGAAAGGCGATGGTTTGAAGTAGTTTTTTATGGAAAAAATATATGCATGATAGTCAAAGTATCTTTCCCCACTGCCTAATGGACGCAAAGAAATAAAATATCAAATAACAAAATAATGTGTTGCCCTTCAGTGTTGTATAATAACTACTATCCCTATATACTTTCAACGTATGTACGTGTTTGTAATTCAACTTTACTTTAAATGTAAATGATGACACGGAAGTTGCTGACGAACACATTAACAAATACAGAATTATTAAGCCTTCTGTTTGAATAAGGAAGATATGTAAAGTAAAATTTTCCCATCGTGTGGGATGAGGGTCGATCAAATTTTGAATTTGGGTCAAAGCAACTAATACAGCGTTAAGATCATTCAAATACGATACCCCATGACCTTGAATATTTGGGATAGGCAAATGTTTTGTAAAGAACTACTCACAATTTACCACATAATAGTAAAATAGTTGTGTTTCTTTAATCTTATATGTGTTTAGATAGACTAAGGATTCAGAAATCGCTTTTTCAAAATGGTCTTTTGAATATAAGTCAAACAATTATGAAATGTAGAAATTTCATTAACATAATTTTTTATCGACATACATGACCTTCTTTGGCCTGAATTTCCAACGCATTATTACAGTGGCACGCCCTAGAACGACACAAAATAGTCCTTTTTGACTCTACTATCTTGTCTAGTTGAGGAAGATTATAAAACAACATCTTCTGTGAAGGCGTATTTTTCAGAAACATGAACAGATATTGTGTTATGTTGTAAAACTTCTGGAGACTTTATGTAATTCAGTTTCAGTCGCGTTTTGTTACTCAGATTACAACATATGCTAACCTTGAGGATGCAGAGTGGGATGATTATGTTGTAGATCATGTGAAACACGTCCCCGATACCTGGAAGGGTTGCTGGGATCCATGCAGCAGGTATATACATCTGTAAAGGAATTGAAATTGGTTATAGAATATTCTATTCAAATATTACCTATTGCGCTGGTTGGGGTGATTTTGGGTTTAGCGCCGTTTTAAAGAGTATTTCAGTTACGGCTGCTGGTATTATTGAAGTAAGAAATCCCGCCACACTATTGATTGTGACTACCTGTGAAACCTGCAATCTCCGGCTGGAACTATCGAAGCAAGGGTGGCATTGCGCTGAATTTAGTGTAGAATTGCTCCCAAATTGCTCTAAATGTAGAAAAGTTCTCTTTTGCAGACAAAGTTGCCGAGCCAACTAACATTTTCAACGATAGTGTCGAGAACTGCGTGGATTAAAGCTACTCTCCCTGCATTTTTACCTTTTATCGAAGTCAAGGAATATCCTACTAGCTAATACCATATAATGCCATGTCAGTCATGTCATGATATCTCTAAAATATTATACCAGAATCTTGTTATATAATGAGGTCAAATCATTCCAACTCATTTCAGATATTATCATATGAGCGCATATGATCTCTTATATTTTATACTATCCTCGAATAGTGTTATATATCTAGGTCGGACCATCTCTGTCAGCTCATTACATACATCATAACTTATCGCCTAAGGAAGAAAAACAGGTCAAGCAAATCATAGTGACACGGATGAGTAGAACAGTGATATGTCAAATGAGGTCATGTTCTATTCTTGAGTCAACTGGGGTCATGTCATCTCTAATCATACCACGTCATTCTACTTTATATCAAGTCAATATCAAACACATGTGGCCACGATTCTGAGAATAGTTTGTATCTTCCACATGGTTGTACATGTACATTTGTTGTACGTCACGATATGTATGTCATACCATATGAATCACGCCAATATGCTAAAGGGTCTCTGTAAAATATGAATGATCGCCTTCCTTCATTAATTGCCGGGTCAAAGCCTTCCGACATAGATAATCATCTGCTTTTAAACGTCGTAAAGTAAATCGCAAAGAAACACAAAGATCTCCTTTTCTTTGAATATTCCCTATATACAATGTAGGCATATTAATCACCTCAAAGCACGAAGTTAAACTACAACTTTCACAATAACAAATTTGGTCATAATCTAATAAAACACACATTCACTTATTTTTACACAAAGGTTTGCGTAATAGCCTGCTTTGATGACTGATTGATGAATCAAATCGGTGTTTTAGATTGATGACAGCTGTTAAGCATTACCAGAGGTTTTACGGTAAGTACAATGAACACAACGACGTCACATACCGCTGCTATCGGTCTGCCGAAATCCAGAACCCAGTTTGTGAATGCCAGGGTCAGCCATAGGTCGAGATGAAATGTTTCTTTCTTTCGTTTCTCAATAGCGCTGTAACACACGGGGTAAATATCACAACAGATAAACACGTATGCAATATGTTCAATGTGATAGATATTCATTCATGCGATTTACATAGGTTATTTTGACAACCAAGATGTTTGGGGCCTCTGGACGGGGGCAAGGCTTCTTTCTTTTCTTGCCACTTTTAATGTGACATCATGTAAACAAAATGAGGACTACTACACGATATATATACACACAAGAAAAACATAATATTATACATATTTATAAACATTATTTAGGTTATTCAGTCACGCATCCGTGTTGTTCCATTAAACATAGAGATCGAAGAGAGTCAACCAACCTTGCTCTACTCGCGGTTAATTCTTCCTTTCGGGCGAATTTACTTTCTCTCTTCCTCAACAAGTATTTCTCCGCCATTTTGTCTCCTTGCTTCAACATTAGCCAAGGTCCCTTGTCGCACTTGCACTTAATACTTCCTTAGCAAACAGTCAATGCACATACCCACGTGTTACAGGTTTCTACAGGTGTTTTCCATTGAAAACGCTCAGGGCATATCTGCATCGTCAACAAAGGCATTTTATTTCTTTGTTGGTTACTAGAGGGTTATTTTCAAAATTCAATAAGCTATTTACCCCCACCAGATCAGTCAGGCATGAGCTACTGCTGTAATGGAGGGTGAAGCTTAATATAGGATGAAAACAGTATGTGGTCGATATTTGTTTGATCAAGAGTCTATACATGGACGTGGTTATTGAAAAGCACGAGATTTAACTTTTTATATTCTAGTACATGAGGAAAAGCACAGTTGCAAGCAAAAAGCAATTTCAAATGTTTATGTGTGTTTTCATAGTTATGTAATATTTGGTATTTCATTTCATTCATGGAAATATCTCTGTATACCCCGTTCTATAATATGATGGACTGGATTAACTGTAATGATAGCATTAGCTATATTGATACCACAGGCTCACATCTAATATACAGATCTCTCTATTTATGTCTATAACACTTGCTCTTTAACACTCGCTCTATGTCTTTCTCCCCCCTCTCTCTCTCTCTCTCTCCTTTATTTGAACGCCGTCAAACTGCTCTCGTTAGATTTTTTGCCTAGCTTTTGAAATGTGTAGCACTTCAACCCGTAATCGTTTTAGACATGAGTGGCTTAGGGTAATCTCCTCGACGCAATCATTAAACCCCGCCTATAACGTTGTGGGCTACATGTATATATAGCGCTCACACTGTTTGTGCGTATTGTATTGTAAATAATGGTAATCAGTATTTGTCGCGAACACATTGAGTTTGACACACCTGATACTCTTCATTTACATTTACTGGACTACTATTTTGTGTCTTGTAAAGATCTTAATCAACTTTGACTATATTGTTTTACGCTGAACAACAGATACCTCATGCGGTGTATCTAAGAATTTGTTCTACCTTCATACACAGCAAGATTTTATGAGACGATAAAATCGTGCCTTTTAAGAATAAAATGCTATAAACTTACTGTCATGATTTATTCAAATACACCAAATTTGGAACCTACATGATATAGACATCCGAATATATTCAACGCCCATAACCCTTAATTTCACAATGTATCTAACAATAACTTTATTCAATGTGCAGTGAATAAGTAACATCATGTACTAACAGCATTTGCCAACTAGATAACTTGTAAGGTCATTTATCAGAATTGTAACTTTGAAAACCTGGGTAGTAATGAAAAAATGTACATTTACAGAGCGCCTAATTCCGGAGAGAAGGTGCCCACTCAAAGCGCTACACAACAATGAAAAGTCAAAGTCTGTAATGGAGTCTAAAAAGTTAGGTTTCAAGATACATTTTAAAGGTGGTTATAGAGTTTATGTCTTTTAGTGTTCTTGGTAGCTCATTCAACAGTTTGGCTGTTCTATATGAGAATGACCGTTTTCCAAAACACGTCTTCCTTTTCGTTAATTCAAACAGCATGAGATCAGCATAAGGTGCAGTGATTACACACTGGACAAACAGACTGAGTCTGAAAATTTGAGTCTGAATTGGCAATCAATTTCAGGTAATGATCTTCGTTAATGTCGTGATCTAAACATTCAATAAGTTACACAGAGTCAAATATATCATATTTATAATGTATCAAAATAATTCATACTAAATAATTCATATTAGATTATTTAGTGTCTATTTGAAAGGGATAGCATGTCAAAGACACTAAGTCACTGGTTCGTGAAATTGTTTTGATGAAACAATCGGCAAAGTACTTCATAGGCAAAAATGGACGCCTATAAAATGCAACAGTCATAGTCCAAGATTCACTCTATTCCACAAAATTGTCACCTTGTGAATTAGTTTTACCTTGAAGTTGTCAATTCATCTATTACTTGATTTTCCAGTTTTATGCAATCTTTGTTTAGTATTGTCTTTGCAGAATGTTTGTTGAAATAAAATATATGACCTTATTTGGTTAACTGTTTCAGCTGGTGAAATGATCCATATCCAACATAATTCGATACACTTTTGGTTATTGTAATTTTTGAATTTGAGTTTTACGTGTCATGATTTTATCACCTTCATATTGGGATTGATATAATTATCATACTTGAATTTAGTGTTACAGATAGCACGAAGAAGTTACATAGCTCGAATGACTCAATATTGACTGTTCATGCAATCAAGTTGGACTCGGTCACTTTTTTCGTGTTCCATTAAACAACCGCTAACCTCTACTTTATCATATCCTGATTTTCGTTCAAAGATTTTTCAACAAAATAAGAACTGGGCTTGATGTTTGTTAATTTGTCCAATAAACACCTTTAATGAGCCTTTAATTCAGACAGCGTAATTATCGGCTGTGAAAAACCCACCTGGGCTAGGGGCCATAACATTCACGCGGGTGTGACGTAATAAACAGACTGTAGAGAGTGGCGCTGTGATATTGTTACGATAGATGTATAGATTGCAATGATTCTGTTTATGACGTCACAAAAAGGGCATGTGACCAGTCATGTATTCACTGGTTTGTGGCCAGATAGATCTAAGCGATCCATTAAAAATGGCATCTAAAAACGTCTTTCATTACCAAACTGAATATATTTGAGTAAGGATAAGGCTAACAAAGTTATGGCTACACACTAATTTCGAACCTGGTTTGTTGACGTAAATGTGTACATAGATTACTGCGTAAGTAACTGTCATCAATAGATAGCAAGGTTATAAATGTCTCTGCCTGCTGTTTATATGCCTTTGTTGTCAATTATTCTTGTCTCCTGATTTATAGCATCTCAAACTATCATTAAATTTCCATGTACAACATCATCAGGTACTTTACTTCAAGTTATTGCGAAAGACGATAACTCTTTAATTCACAAAAATAAAATCTTCTTGAAATAAACTTTTGTTTAAAGAATGTAATAGTCTAGTTCCAAGATACCCTTCTTGTCTGTAAACCTAGTTTACACGTGAACATGTGCAGTTTGCTATACTAGGATGATAGTTTACTATCACAGACCAGGGACGGCGTCATACAATGTAAAGGTATAGCTATTTTAACACATTCCCTAATTGTAACGATCAATCAAACATGAGTATCTAAAAGAGGTATTCATATGCTATTTTGTTATGTTTCTGTCAGTTGGTTTGTGTGAGGAATTGTTAACTGATCTAAACGTTTTTTGTTTTATATCAATAATTATGAATCAAGTTGGTTAATGATACCAGGCAACTGTTGCTATATGCAGCTTGCTTCACTAGCTAGGTAAATGTTTTTTGCAGATCCAGAGGGTGGGTGCGGAGGTGCGCACCCCTATCAACTTTATCGTAATTCTCATACATGTTAAATATATACAAGGAAAGTGTAAGGAGTTATAACTTTCATACATTGTAGAAATATAAGAAAAGTGTAAAGCATGGAACTTAGATTCAGTTGTTCAGCTAATGTGTGTTATCCTTTGGATACTCATTCTTTTATCAAAAGTACCTATTTCAAAAGTTGTGCTTGTGACACGAATGGTGCGCACCCCAAAAGAAAATCCCGTATTCGCCTATGATGTGAGTGATTTCAGCATAACCTTACATTTTGACATGGAAACTAACACTTTTGAATAAAAATATTTTTCCATCAACAACATAAACATAATAAAATTGTATTCACTTGTATGACGATTGTGTTACATCATGATTATTTGAAAAACACGGCCCATTGGTTTATTTGAGAATAAAGTACTTCAATGGTTGTCATTATTCCAATCCGAGTACAGCATTGAACTTTAACCCGTGAGTATAATTTAAACAAGGCGTTTTTAAATTGCTCTCTTTACATGTCCATGCAATCTTTACATGTATATAAGTAAGGTATATATATATATATGTGTGTGTGTATATATATATTTATATAAATATAAAACACACACACATTCATGAGATTTCTTCAAATAAAATAATAAACTCGTAATAGGATGTTTTATTTTATTCTATTACTTCTATATGAAATGGTTATCATTCACACATTCACCCTCACGTATAGAACAAGGAATACACTGACCATGGTTCAGGTATATACAGCCATCCAGGATATTTCTCTCTCAGAATAGGATCCTTCCACCAATAGGCAACCCACGCAATGACCAATGCCAAGGTCAAAGTCAAGGTATGCAAGAGGAACAGCCCGTTCTGGTCTAGTGTCTCTCCAACCGCTAGTTTATAAGCAGTGGTTACCAACATGGCGATCAGAGTAAGAAAATATACGCTAAATATTTGACCCTCAGTTACCAAGTACCTGAAAGATAATGTGACATTCATTGTTTTTTCATAGACAAACGTGAATGCAACAGAACGGTTTACAGCACACATCGATCAGCGTAGACATTGCGTTATACCTTTTACAACATCATTGTATTCCTCAACTACTCCTCGTTAGTGTTGCTGATTTTAAAATCCATTTACATATCAAGCAAATGAGAATGTTCGGAAAATGACATTCAACACAAGTACCTGAATCTTCGCCTGTTCTTATTTCTACCAATATGATTTGAAATAAGATGCGATGTATGGAAATCCTTGATACTTAACTATAACTGACCCTAACATGTGTAAAACTCAATCAACAATCAATCAGCAATCAACGTTTACATCCTTCTGAAGACAACATGTGAGTGATCATCAATAAAGATGGTACCTACCAATAGTATACAGCGCTAGCAACGAGGAGAAGCCACCAAATGATACCCAGCTTTCCTCTTGACGTCTTCTGGAAACATCCCAGGAAATATACAAATAGTGTGAAGAAAAATGGAATGTACCTGAAACGGGAGAGGATTGTCTTGTTTATAGTGACATGAGTACTGGATACATCAAGACGGAGAGTTGTACCACATTAAATAACCGATATATGAAACAATCCAAAGAAAGTTGTTCAGTATTGTGATTGTGTGATATAGAGCCATATATGTAGGTGTTAATGTTATTACAATAGATTCATACCACAGATAATATATTCAGTCGCTTTACGGAAAACGGCTTAAATAGACTCGATACATAGTTACTGAGAGTCGCATGACCAAACACTAACTCCTTTTTGTAACGCAGACCTGAACTCATAGCACTACCAACTCTGTTACTTTTTCGCATAGCATCAGCGTAATCTAGGACTAATTCATTTTCTTACCACATGAGATGTCCTATGTGCTCGTCGTATGTATACAACAATTCAAACATTTTTACCTGAAAGAAATAAACAGTATATTGAGAAGTATTTGAATGAATCTCGAACCCAATAAAAATGAAAGTATTTGTTGAAAGGCACTAAATTCAACGGGATTTCTAGGGTTAGGAACATCATATTTTGTAATGGATATGTATGTGTGTTAAGGCAAATTAGGGGGTAGAAAATATCCACTTATCCATCAATGAACTCAGAAAAAGAATGAAAGATGTGATCAAATCAGATTGGTTTGATAAACTATCCAAACTTTAAAATTGCAAAACCTTTTAACTTAGATTCGAAACCAAAGGGGTACATGTAATCAAATTCGCAACAAATAAATAAAATTAGAACTTTAGCCGTTGTGAAACACTCCCAACATAAATATAAACAGGTAGGATTAATGGCATAGAACGCAAGGATAGAGGATATGTAAATTAGGAGAGATTGATATTATTGTTTTACTTCACTCTAAGCCACTTTCACACATTAGAGAACCATTCATCAATATCGCCACAGCATCAAAACATCATTCCATAGCATTAATGTCAAATAAGAATGAACAATGTATTAGAAAAGTACAAACATAATATACTATGGAATTGCGAAAATCTTATTGCATGATCATCAATCATAACTATATTAACGCATGTACATCACGTTTTTCTATTTTGTTCACATTGTATGTTATAATAGGCCGTTGGCCTAAATATCAACCAAAATAAATGACACTGAAGGCAATACAAGGTTAAATGGTTTATGAATAGTTATAAAGCGAATATCAAACTATGGTTGATAACGTCTGCTGAAAGTGTTAGTGGCTTGGTATTTAACGCACAAGAAAGAAACCGAAACCTTTCTCGAATTTCAGAAGAAAAAAAAATAGAAAAAAATAGTTGTTTAATACAATATCATCACATAAAACACAACTTTGTCGACCTAAAGCATCTTTTGACATTAAACGAAAATTGTATATTTCCACGATATTTTTTTCGAAATGTACTTTGTGGTCACAAACATGAGTCGCGATAAACATAAAGTAAAGATTAACACTAATATTTTGTTTCCACCCTTGACTAGTAAAACCGAAATGCTCTTTAACCTTAACAAACCTTAACCTTTCGTAAAAATGAACGTACTAATTCCGGTGGCTTGAGTTGCTTCATGATAGGGTTGTCGAGCACAGAGATGTGCTGATGGTAGCCCACGTGAGTAAGACGGTGATTTACTGAGTCTCCCACCAGGTGCATACTGGCTCCCATTACAAAGGTAATGACTGCCAGGTAGGTGATGTTCGGAGACAACTTGTGGGGACTCCGCTCCTGGAGCTGGGGTACAGAAAGAAGTTGTAGAGCTGTCTATTGGAAATATTTGTGTGAGAAGAACAACAGTTATAACGGAAGTCTGAAATGAATGAAGAATATTTGCATATCCAGAAAGGGGAGCGAAAAGTTCAGAAACGGTGTATTACTGATAAAAGATCGCATCCGTATTTGTTGTATTGCGTATGAGCTTTAAAAGCTCTTTAGGACTTTCTACAGAGAGACGCACGAAGACGTAAAACTTATTAAGGGAGAACAGCGAATATTAATGTTTATATTTAGTACTGTTGGCTTTTATTTTACTTATAAAATTTAGAGACTTCGAGGTAAATGACATATCTATCACTGTTGTCTGCGTAAGTTTGATTGATACATTTAGAAGAGTATTGGAATATATCAATATATCATAGATGAACTGTAAAAATGACATTTATAATCTTTAACGGCATCAAACCTAACGCAACTTCTATTATTAATAAGTTAAACGTTGCATATACTTGATAAGCGGAGCAACGTATAGCGGTTTTATTACTTAATAATGGATGATGTTTTATCTCATATCTGAAAAACAACAAGATAATGTTATTTCTTTTTATATATAATTTTTTCTCCGAAACTGACACATGATCTCTGACTGTCATGTAAGGAACACCTTTGTCATAGAAGCAAATGAAAAGCTCGGATGAATGTTTGGAAATCTATAGGAAAGATGATAAAGTTTAATGATGACAACTTGACAAACGATGTAATATATCAAAGATCGCTAACGTTATTAGCCACATTCGACAGCTGCATTTTTGTCGTCTATCATTACGAACTATCAAGTGTTACATGTACGAGTTTTTCTGTATGCATTATGCAAGCCGAGTGAAGTTATTAAACACCGATAGTTTTTTAATAACCTGTATTGTTGTGAGTCCAATTTGCCATATTGGCATTTTAATAGCCCTTGTTTTAACACGTCATAGGTTAGTGTGCCTATATTAACAATAGTTTATATTGTTCTCATATCATACAACAGGTGTGCAATCTATGATGGGAACGCATGCTTACCTTTAACAAACAAAATGGTACAATGATGTTGTACGCCATATGGAAATAGTCTCCGATACTGGGCAGATTAAGGGGAGACCACTCCACGGGAACATACCACTGTAAAAAGTGTACCATTAATATGATATCACGAAAGTAGTGTTAAAAGTTACGATTGAGTGTCTTAATGGATTGCAAATAATAGTAACAGTAAACAGACGTAAACAAAAATACTGCCATTTTATATTATATTATTAGCATATATAACACGGCTTCATACGACATATAAGATATATGAAAGGTGTGTGTTCACAAATCGGAATCGTTAACTTACATACTGACATTTTCAACACAAAAAACATTCTTAAAATTCCTTTTTTCAAACTATATTCGAGAGTACTATTTACTTCATCACAATTCTGTACTTTTCATACTGTAACACAATTAGCTTGTGGTTATAAGCAACAATTTATGAGAAATTATTTCTTATCGAATTGTCATTTTCATGAAACCTACCCCGGCTATTGGCCTTCCAAAGTCGAATATCCAGTTAACAACCGCCAAACTGAGCCAGAGATCAAGATGAAATTCATTTGCCCATTTTGAATGTGACCTAGAGGATATATGATTCAATCATTGTCTCTGTAGCATAACACATTTCAAATGATTCTGGTTGTATTATTTGATAATGCATAAACACGGTGAAACAAATGTTATATATGTAGTTACATAGCCAAAGATGAAATGTGCTTTGATTGAGCTATTTTCGTAGCAATGAACCATAGAAGTAAGATCATCAATAAAACGGTTTTAATATTACGTGAATCACATGTGTGATACATACTTGCTACTACGATATTGGCAAATGAATGATGATGAAAGAAGATATCTGATTTCAATTTGTTTTTGGTGATGGAAAGTAAATCATAATACTATATCATTACAGTGTTTTTATAGTTATATAGCTCATTAAATACATTGTTACATACATATTTTAATATATTTCTACTCTAAGAAGGAAACATCTGTTTTTCCGACCCATATTTCACATTGAAGTGTTTATCAACAACTCTACTAACCGATCTGTTGTTGGTTGTTTTCTTGCTTCTTTATTAGAAACTGTCCCCTTTCGTAACCGCACAGTGTCCTTTTTCCCCATAGCTTGACATAAACCTTCCTCGAACAGCTATCAGTGTAGGAGTAATTGGATTGAATCCACAATTGAATTGTAGCGAGCAAATTAGATCGCCACGTGTCTCTATCTGATA
Organism: Phorcus lineatus; assembly: GCA_921293015.1. Lineage (NCBI taxonomy): Eukaryota > Metazoa > Mollusca > Gastropoda > Trochida > Trochidae > Phorcus > Phorcus lineatus. Next base: position 76,303,057 of record OV121081.1, on the reverse strand, counting down.
GGTCAAATGTCAATTAGTAGGTCAATATGACACACATTTATATACTCATAGATAACAGAAAAGGTTTGATAAAGTGTTATTGTCAACAGTTGTTGTATCGACATTATCTCCCTTTGGTTTGTAAATTTCTAATTCGCAGTCGAAACCATTTAGATTCTTCGTCTTACATAACAATACTTTATAATCTTCGCCTAAACTGAACTGTTAAAGGGGCGGCAGCACGTTCTATAATAACATAATTTTTCTTCCCATTTTCCACATTAAACGTTAGGTTCCGCCAAATGTATGATGTAAAAGGTATCAAAACATATCCTTATTGAACCCGATCGTTGTAAGGAAAGTCAAGTATCAAGCAAACACCACGGGCGTTCTTTTCTCTGTTGACATCTTTTAATCTTTTGAGATTGGGATACATATATCCGTATAGCTTGACCGATCGTAGTAATTTCGTTTAAAAATACTCTTTTTCTTATTATACATTTCACTGGAATAAGAAAGGTTCATTTTGTTATCGTGGGATAACTTTACCTTTAAAACAAACGTTCTACTGCGCCTTCAACTGCCCTGTATTATCTTCATTCAAAAATAAGTTTTGCTGAGGTAATAGTCTTCAAAAATGAGCAGCTTGAAATGTTCTATTTTCTCCAATGTTATAATGCGTTCAAAGAATATTACAATACTTTTCCCCTTTTAAAAAAAAATTCTATAGATAAAATTCGAAAACTTTTTAAAGCATCTGATCACACGAAATTACCAACGAATAACAATTTATTCAAGACGAATTTCTGTGACATCGGATTCCTTCATTGCAATAGAAAAATTAATAAACGTGTGAAATACATGTGTATAGATATCGAACTCGGTCAGCTCTGAATTCATAATGGTCAAAGCAATCTGTGAAAATAATCAAATGATTTAGTCAAGTAGCGAGGAAGTCATTAAACGAGATATCGCTTACTTGATTGGCTTCAATTGACAGAGCAAAGCGCAATGAGAGGATAAATTGATCAAAACGTTCCCTTTACATTAAAACGTTTAACATTCACTTTAAAGGCTGCAAGGATACTCATCTTTATCATAAAACAATATTACTAAGATGCCCAGATTTAGGAATCACTTAGCAGTCCTCATAAGCGTGCAATCGGGAATACAAAACACGTTTTAGCATATGTATATCCATAGAGTTCTTTATGCATCATTACACATTCAACTTATTTTTCTAAAAAAAATTTTATTAAATTTGTCAACAAATGCAAATAACGTTGTAACACTAATATCAAAGTACAGGTTGTGTTGTACAAATTCTAATGAAAATGCCAAATGGACAGGTTTAGTATTGCCCGTTTAAGGAACCGATTTGAATGCACGATATAACCGTCAGGGAATAATCTAAGGACATTATTTATTCGTCAGGTTTAATCTCCTCAAATAGAGGCACGTCATGCAGATTAAAATATCATTCAGCGCTACTGTGGGTGTCAGGATAGTGTCATATTAACAGGTAAAAGTCCACACACATCAAGGACCCCTGGTGGGCCCTGCTTGACGTTCAACCAACTAAACGGTACTGTGACACTTAATGAAAGTCAAGCCACACCTTCACGATTAGACAAGAGGTTATAGATTGAAGTGACGTATGTTTTGTTCGTGACTTAACCCCCCGTAGTACATGAGTACAAATACATCGACGTTCTAGCAAACCGGCAGAGTATTCAGTCGACAAGCGTTGACTCAGACTCGGACAAGAAGACATTGCATTTTCTTTACCTAAGCAGCAATATTCAATCACTTCTAAAAGCAAGATGCTGTCCACACTTCTTGTCGCTGTCTTTGTCGGGCTTGTGTCTGGTGGGTACGTAAGTAATCTTCCCGATGCACAGAGCGACCCAGAATCTTACATATTGTACGACGTCTCCGTACACAAAGGTTCGGCCGGGGGAGACCTTAAAACGGCTTTCAACAGTCTGAGGAACGTTGCTTATGCATTCAAGGTCAGTTTCCCTATAAAGATCATTTGACTGATAAAATTAGAGAAACTTTTCATTTAGATATACAAATCCAACGACGATGTAAGAGCTTGATTTGCAGTTGGTTATTCAGAATAGCATAAAAGAAACGGCGTAAACGTTGTTTGTATAATTTTCTCAAAGTCATGATCAACTTCTGGTACAAAGGTTTGTAAAACTCTAATGAACTTAAAATGTTAAACCAATTTGGCGCCCTTTGTGAATTATCATATATGAATTGTAAATTGTGAATATTTCCTTTTTAAGGTTATCGGGGAAGACAGAGCTCTATTCAGTGAGTATTAGTAACTAACAAAACATTTGACAAAATCGATTCACGTACACTTTAAGTTTGAGAACAACATGCAAATTTACGTCCTGAACATTTCATTCGAAATGTGTATTATAAGTTATGACACCCTAATGACGGCATGGTCTTGCGAGACAATATGAATTTTTTGCTTCCAACGTTAACATAAATATGGCATTTGTCAAGCAAAGACAAATATCCAATTGTATCTAACTATCTGTTTCATTGATCAAATGGCCATTTAAAATATTCAAGAGCCGGGAGCTTTTGCATCATAGACAATTAACTTTTGTGAACACATACAACATATTCGCCGATACTCGTCTATGACATGAGCCTCAAGTATCCTAACCCTTATCATAGAAGGGTTTAGGAAGTTTTAACTCACACCTAAAAGTTCAGATGTAACCAAGTCAATTTTTCTAAACACGTATTATAGTCAAAATAATCAATTTTACTCCAAATGCTATCAGAACTACATTTTACGAAGCACAAAACGTATGCAAATACTTAAAGCAAATGCTTCAAGGAAAATCATTTAGTCGCTTTGAAGAGGGCAATAGGTATAGTACGCAGAAGTGTGAAAAGTATTTCTTTGTGATATTACATCACGATAGACACTAGAATGAACTTACACAACGGATGTGATGTTCATGGTGATACCAAAAATTATTTGGCAAACGGTTTTGTTTTGTTGATGGATTTCTAAATTTGATTATAAAACATTAATAAAAACAAATTTTCTTCTGCACAATAACGCGTTACCTAATGTTATCTGAATGATTTGAGATTTGCTAGTAGATAATTGAAGAATTTCTGTGACAGTTGTTGAGAACAGAGACGACTGTGACACCTTCCAGACAGATTTTCACGGACTCCAGGTGGACGCCAGACCTCTGATAGCCCCTGGCAACCAGACAGTGGAACCATTCAACCAAACCGGACTTGTAGTCATGGAGCTTATCACTACCGGTAAGTATAACTTAGGTCATATCCTCACTAACATTCAAGTGCCAGTATGCTATACTTCATATGACAGCCGGAGGGCTGAGTAGTAGTAGTAGTAGTAGTAGTAGTAGTAGTAGTAGTAGTAGTAGTAGTAGTAGTAGTAGTAGTAGTAGTAGTAGTAGTAGTAGTAGTAGTAGTAGTAGCAGTAGTAGTAGCAGTAGTAGTAGTAGTAAATTGTTTTATTTTAGTGTCACACATTTATCTAAGATTCAAAATAAAGAATATCCTTTGATTTAGATTTGGTAATGTGAGGCTTAGAAAAAAATATTATCCAGTGTTCTTCGTCTCCGATACAACAACACTATACTTGTGTACAAAAAAACCAAAAAACCATATGCGACAAAAGTGAACCTCATCCACTCCATGTCAAATACTGTAAGCAGACTCAAAACCACCTACGAAAGTAAAAAAAAGTGCTCAATTTTGGGGGTAGATGTACATGGTTGAACTTTCTTGACGGGACTAGAAGACTGGATAAATGACTACATCTATGTCTGCCTTCATGAGAAAATACGCCATTCAATTTCTAAAAGCACGGGTAAGGATACCACATTTACGTTTTTCAGTTGACGACGCTCAGCTTGATGAGGTGTTCGCAGCTGCTGCCGAGGAGTGTGGAAACTGTTTCATCGTATACGTCCAACCTGGATATAGGCCCCAAGTTGTAAGAACATTCAGTTTCAAAATAACAGAGCCAATAACAAATCATATATAATATACTTTTCAAACTGTGTATTTGATAACGTTTTCAAATCAGATATCATATTACGTTTTACTTTCAACTGATTTTGGAAACGCCAGTTTTATAATTAAACAAGGGTCTGGCGAAAGAATGAGTGAATGCAGCTATGCCGAGACACTAATTTTACAAAAAAATTATAAACAATATTGGTAGATTATACTTCGGAGAATATACGTCCTCTCTTGAAAATAAAAAATTGAAATATCCACGATTCAGGCAAATGTGAAGTTACAACTCTTCAACTTACATCAACATATAAAAGAATTCACTTTCTTCTTGCAGTGCATTGTTGTCGGTAATATCCCACTGGACCTCGCCACACAAATCGCAACAAATGTAAGCTCCTCTGACGTGCGGGACAGAGCAAGCACCGAACTCGTCGTCGACTTCAACCTCTATGCCAACAAGCACGCCACTGGATGCATTGACCTCCACGCCACCCACCCAGTTCAGCCAATCAAGGACATCCACAAGCCCATTCCAATCCACGCCTTCCCCGGAAAGTCTGCAGTTCATGAGGCTCCCCATGTCCCAATCCACAATACCTTCCCCAAGAACCAGATCGAAGATCCCCATTTCAACGCCGTCAACTTCCCCAACATCAACAAGGGAGGTTACTCTGATACTCGGCCAAGCTTTGATAGCGGTCATTTCAACTTTGACCCCCATGCACAACAGGGAAGCTTCTTCTAAACTTGGAAATGTCGAGGGTAGGGGGTTTGGGCTTACTTTCAAATCATATCTCGAGTTTGAACGTTTGGGTGTGGTTTGTCATTACATTTTGGACATGTATCAGTGTTCGTGTTGGAAAATAAAACGTTTTCACATAATTGTACTTGTATGTGTGATCTGTAACAGCTATTGTTACCTTAGTATTTAGAGCATGAAAAAACTTCAGCGAAGTCTAAACGGTACATACACTGTTACTTTAGTTCACCCCCTTTAAACGAATTCGATACTAGAGTGTCATTTTGAAAATATATTATGGATGTTGATTAACCATCAAAAAGAAAAAGAAAAGAAAAGAGAACGACAGTGTGCGATATCAAAAGAACATGTAATGCCTACATTTACAAATGAAAGGCACCCAAACAGTCACCAAAGCCCCCCGGTTGGACTCATTATAACTCTCATAATGACGGAGCAAGGTCATCAAGGTAATGATACCTCGAAGATTGGTTATCCTATTTTGAACGGTTTTTAAGAAAAGCTATCTCGTTTAATGATAAGGGTACCTTAAACAGAGACAAAGGAACAAGGCAGTAACTCCGTATAAAATCAATTTCGTAAAAAATAAAATCTCATATTGCTGCACTACTTTACTCAGATCATAGATCTCACAAGGCTCCTCTAATCAAGCTGTCTATTGATTTTGAAGTTTTTAAGTCATAACGTCTCATTATGGCAAGATACATATATATGCAAACTTTCAAATAGTTCATTATTGACGTACATCTTTCCTTAAAATTTATCCATATTAGCGAAACATTGTGTGTTTCATAGATTTCAATACAAACATCAATAACCCTATCAACGATCGTCCAACTTGCCCCACCACATCATTTTGAAAAGGAACATGTAATTCAACCTAACGTTAAACGGAATAACAGCGGACACGTGAGATTGTCAATTAACTGCATCTAACAGAGGTTATACAGGTATTGTCATCTAAAGTGGGTTAGACGAAAATAGAACTGTAGCTAGCAACATTCCTCCAAAACTGATTTACATCCCTAGAAAACTTATTTTTACCTTTACCTGGAAGACAATATAGCAATACTAACATTTTCTTGATTTAATCCTTTGTTCTACAACCTATAAAAGCATAAACAGGTTATTCCAGGTAGAAAAGAATTCTCCTGATCTTGCACTACAAAAACGATTGGCACCAATGACGTCGAACTCTCAGACCGGATAAGCGTCATTCATGTTCAATTGGCTTACTCTCCTTATTGTGGTCTCGACGAAGTTGCACAGTTGAAATTCAATTATACTGCTAAAAAAGGTTATTTAGCTGATCTGTTTAAATGATGATCTGTGAAATAACTAATTAAAGCGTTTGATGATTTTCATATTTACCGACCTGGGTTTACCTTTAATCAAACGTAAAAATACGAATTGCATATCAATCAAACAACAATATGTTAACATTACAGCAGGTTATTTGACTTGTAACCACGCCTGGATGATATAAGGCGCTTTTGATGACCTATATATATAAGCTTCTAAGTTTGCCTGGCAAGATGATAATCTTACTATGACTTAATGATACAGATAAGCTGAAGCGCCGTAATATCTGATCGACGGGGAAGTGAGGTAGCGGCGAAACGAGCCACCGATTTGAATTAAACGTCGCAACAATCTAAATAAATTAATATCGACAGTTAGGTTTATGATACTGTTGTAACATAATATATAACTGTCAATCTACATTAATCAAGATTGGCCCCATTTACGGGTCGGTTTGAACAGTTGTTTATTGCGGATAAATTGTACCCTTGCAACAACTTCGTGATAGTAATCGGTTGTTTATATGACAAAACAAAAAATAGTTAACCCGTTATTTTGTTAAAAATTACATTTTTATTGGATATATATTCAGATTGAAGATAAATGTCTAGAGGCTTGCAGAATGGTAAGATGCGCATGTATGAACAAACATCAGCAATCACATTTCAATTTCCAATGATCTGTTCCAAACTTCCCTACCTTTCCCGAACTAGCAAACTACCCGAACTGCAGCAAACGTTCTTGTATTATCAAACGACTGGTTTTTTTGCTTATCTCAGTTGAATAGTTATGTTAATGTGGCACGATTCGAATTGAGTAGATGAATAAACAGCGAGCTATCCGGTAAAGAAAGTAATTTAGTTTATATTTATATTTATAGCTTCTCGATACAATCCAAGTTGAACTCATTTATTACGTCTACAGAAACAAGATAGCAATCGGGAACATCTGGTAAGATGTAGTAAAGGCCGAACGATTATAATACTGAAGGCTTGTACGGCAACGAAATATATACATATAAAGTCGGTAAGTTCGAGGACAAATTGTGTAAACGAGGATTTACATCTGCATGCCAAAAGTTTGTTCACATACCTGAATGTACTAGTGCAAATATCATGTAATTTGAGATGACTTTGAGGTATCGTAGCGTTGCGAAAAAGAAATATGTGATATTGAATTTTCAATACATATATGCAGGTCAATTCTTCTTTAAGGCAAATGTTTATTGTACCCCACAATTACCCGTAACAGTTTTGGCAGATCATTTAAGTGACCTGGGGTCAAAATTCCGAAAACACAAATTTTCATTTTTCTCCATAAAATCCTTTACAAGTTATCAACTTCTTTAAAAAAAATTAGTAAAGTGTGTTCCTTAGCATAAGGTCAATGTGATTATATTGGTTTTAATCTCAGAGAGTCGATATGGAACATTTTATTTGACATTTAACGAACTTGAAATTTCGAAAATGTGTCCCCTTCTGTCTATATTAATACGCCAAAATTCGAATTTTTACAAGAGAGACCAGACGATCCCAAAATGAGTTCAAGAATGGCTATTTTACACATTGACAGTGGGTGATCCATTGTCAGTTTTGCTGAAGTTATTCTATTGACTTTGAAACAAAACCCAAATTACATGATTTGCACTACGTTCCAGTGGTAAGTGAACAAACTTTCGGTATGTAGCTGTATAGTAGTTCTCATTCAATCGATAAAGTCTACAAACCATGTGTTTACGAAATTTAGCTTAATACGATTAAAACAGGCAAGTCGGCAAGCAAAGAGTAAAAAATTGAGGAACTGCCGCAGAACATTTGCGAAGCAGGCAACCTTTTTGGTCAAAGGCTAGCAGGGATCTAACTTTAATATGACAAACGTTGACTTTTTTGCATAATCTGAAGAACAAGGCGGACGTCGGGGAAAATATGCTGATATAATGATGTGATACAAAGTTGTTAAACCCTTTTAATTGCACTAGTAGATCACTTTTGATTTCCTACATTGAAATTGATATAAAAATATGTACTTGAAATATACCGTTATCATAGAAACGTAATCATTGGACATGGAATTCTTCGGGGTTTAACTTTTATCAATTAGGTTTGTACAAAGGCTTTATTTTCATTCTACTATGCTTGAAAAGGAGCACACATGCATACATGTATGTGACATCGATTTCACGAACTCCAAATGAAACTCGATTGAAGAGGCTCATAACTCCATCATAAAGTAGATAAGTTTCCTAATTAGCAAAGTTTACAGGCAAAAGATGGCATGAAGTGGGTAAGTTGACGATCGCGCTATTCATAAACTAGACTCTATAGCCAATGTTGTGCAATAGAAATACAGTCGTAAAAACTGACGAGATGCAAGTGACGTTATAATGATCTGCCAAGCGTCGCTGAAGTTGAGTTGGACATAATGAGACAATTAATGCGCTGTTCACGATTCTGATCATTCCTCCTTCACGACCTGAGTATCAGGGCGCATATGTCACTAAAGTATGCGGCCAAAGTATCTTTTTTTCAAAATTTAAATTACACGAATACTTTTGAAAAGTCAATCTCATATAGTCGAATCGTCAACCTTGGAGTTTATAACTTTTAATCGGTATTTATTTGGAAGCGTTTAAACAGCGATTACAATGAACATTAATTGCCCATGTAACTAGTGTCAATGAACATTGTATTTCAAATTTGAACGAATTGTCACAAGTGAAAATTTGTTTAGAAAGACAGCATTTAACCGTAATCAGATATGTAAAGAAATCACCTGTGATGACACTAAAAATGACATAAATGCATTGGACATAGGAATACATCATGACATTTGCCTGGTGAGCTAAGATGCACGTACAGCATACATGGTGCACGTGAGTTGCCATACCCTCTATATACAGAAACATTAGTTTTGATGAAGGGAACAGGCATCTTCCAAATTAAAAACAGTAATTGATTCAACGAATAAGGAGACGTACGCGTTTTGATTAACTAGTTCATTCCAAAAAGAGACAAAATATTGATCGAGAGTCCCTATGCTGACAAAATATTGATCGAAAGTCATTATACTGACTTGCTGGAAATTATTCTTGGCTCCTTTGAACAATATGTTACAAGAAAACGCCTTTAAATATTAACAGGAAAATTCAATATTTTTTTATCATGAAATTATGTCATAAAATCAAATTTGCGCCAAGTCGGAATGTTGTTGCTTGCCCATTGTCGTATCTCTGGTAACGGTTGACGGTCATTCTGATGAAAGCTCGACTAGTCATTGTTCTTTAATGATTCATTTACAACCTGATTTTTGTGCTGTAAATCCTCGTTGAATAACATCTTATATTTGTATTGAGATCTTTTAGTTAGTTTAAACATAGTTATAAGCAAGTTTTTTGATATATTAGAATGCATAACCTCTGAAAGATCATGTAGGTTGATAATAAAGAATTTGAAAAAAGAAAATAAAGCATTTTAATGGAATCCACGGCTTAATACACTTTTAAATTTGGATTTGGCGTGATTGGTTTCAATCATTTCTTGAGCCTGTCAATTTGTCTCCAATTTCAAGTTAAAATAACCAAGCGTTGATTCTTGTACTATTCCTTAGAACGGCAAAAAGATCAGCAATTTTTGTGGAATTTAAAACATATTTGTAACAAAAGTTTAATTTCCTTCAACATTGAACAGTAGAAATGCCTACTTTATAGGAAACGTTACAGCGATATAATTTTATACAAACTCTTACATGGTTTTTAGTAATTGGGCTGATTACGGTTTATTCACAATAACAGTTAACCGTGATGAACAGTGATTATTTGTGATGAGAAACAGGCAATATATGATTAGATTAGGAGAGAGATTTTCTTTAGAAACGTATCAGCCTTGTAACAGATAAAACGTTGAATAGAGGTAAAAAGTAAAGGTATATCAATTGAAAGATGTCTGAATATTGTCAATACATTTCTAAACTTAATATTTGATGACTTCAATATCAATATCTTTATAGTGTACATGTACATATGGCCACGTCATGGATTAATTACTTTCATATGGTTAAAGTAAACATGAACACTTGGCCACGCCATGGATTGATTACTTTCATATCTTTATAGTGTACATGTACATATGGCCACGTCATGGATTGATTACTTTCATATGGTTATAGTGAACATGAACACTTGGCCACGCCATGGATTGATTACTTTCATATCTTTATAGTGTACATGTTCATATGGCCACGTCATGGATTGATTACTCTCATATGGTTATAGTGAACATGTACACTTAGCCACGCCATGGATTGATTACTTTCATATCTTTATAGTGTACATGTACATATGACTACGTCATGGATTGATTACTTTCATATTGTTATAGTGAATATGTACACTTGGCCTCCCCATGGATTGATTACTTTCATATCTTTATAGTGTACATGTACATATGGTCACGCCATGGATTGATTACTTTCATATCTTTATAGTGTACATGTACATATGGCCACGCCATGGATTGATTACTTTCATATCTTTATAGTGTACATGTACATATGGCCACGTCATGGATTGATTACTCTCATATGGTTATAGTGAACATGTACATATGGCCACGTCATGGATTGATTACTTTCATATTGTTATAGTGAACATGTACACATGGCCACGCCATGGATTGATTACTTTCATATCTTTATAGTGTACATGTACACTTGGCCACGTCATGGATTGATTACTTTCATATTGTTATAGTGAACATGTACACTTGGCCACGCCATGGATTGATTACTTTCATATCTTTATAGTGTACATGTACATATGGCCACGTCATGGATTGATTACTTTCATATTGTTATAGTGAACATGTACACATGGCCACGCCATGGATTGATTACTTTTATATGGTTATAGTGAAAATGTACACTTGGCCTCCCCATGGACTGATTACTCTCATATGGTTATGGTCAACATGTACACATGGCTTCCCCATGGCTTTATGATTAGCATATTGTTATGGTGAAACTTGTACACATGGTTTACACATGACGATACATATTTTTGCATGGGTATTGTCATTTGCGGATAAATAAATTATAGTTTAAACAAAAGATCTTCCTTTTGAATATATTCGGTATCATTCATTGATCGTTCTTGATATTACGGGCACGATTAGCCAGTTCACAAACTAAACAACTAGTCAGAACAAATGACACACAATAGCATCTTCAGACCATGTTGAAAAGAAAACACTGGGTTAGATTTATGGCAGAGGTCAGAGTTTGTTCCTCGGAACAGGGTTGATTTGACTCATTTGATGAATACGGAATATAAGCTATCTACCATGCCCACTAAGTATGTCTTATCCGAGTTGTTAAATAAAAGGGGAAAGATAATTGAACATTGGGTATGCAATCAGGTAAGCCATGACAATTTGGTAACCAATTATACATATCAAGAGCAATCGAAATTCAAGAATGATCTATAATTCAGATTGTAGATGTAATAGTCTACTCAATTTGTTTGCGTGTCTTTAACCTATCCACTGATGTGTTTGGAAATACTGCTGATCAAAGCAATCGAATTAATGAGGTTGATCTACAAAGAATGAATAGTTTTGATTAAAGCGATCAAATACAAAGGAAGAAAGCCATACTTCATATGAATTACAAATGATTGGATCTAATTATTTCATGATTAGCTTTGGAACCGAATAGCCTTGATCTGTAGAAAGAGTTGTTTTATTCTACACTGAATAGCATACAAGGTTATTATATTCCTTGAGCGCTATTGATACCTAACCTAAAAGTGATATTGCAACTGACGTCAAAGTACAATGTTATTGTCATTATACAATATACAGCTGCATACCGTAAGTTCTTAACTTACCACTGTATTATATAGGAAATAGCATGCAATTTGGGTTTAGCTAAGAAGTCAAAAGTCTGCAAAGGTTCATCTATTGTCCATTTATAAGATAGCCATTCTCAAACTTATTTTTCGACCTTCTTGTCTCGAGCAAAAATTAGAATTTTGGCATGTAAAAATTGACATTCATTTTTTCAAAATTCCCATTTCCTTCAAGTTTGTTTGTTATATTCTATATCGGCTCAATTACATCAACTTAAGGAACGAATAAAAATAACTTTATGTAAAGATGTTGTTTACTTTTGAAGGATTTTTTAGATGAAAATTTAATTTAAAGTCTTCGAAATTTTTATGACTCACCAAAACTGTAACGGTTAACCATGAGGTAAGATATATGATTGCGTTCAGGTACACTGGATCTCCATTTCTGTATTAAAAATTAACATTATTTGTTTCATTTTTGCAATGCCTCAAACACCAAAATTACATGAAATTTGCATTGGTATTCGGAGGTATGTGAACAAACTTTAGATATGCAGCTTAGATATTGGACACGGTTCGCAAATATAACCATGATTGGATAGTCGTAATCCCATTTCTTTATTGCCTATTCTTAATGCGCGTTTGATCAAGTGATGACACTGAATTTGAAAAATATTATTCGTTGTCAATATCCTCAATGCACAATGATATTTTCACTTCGGGATGTTGTGTGACCTCTGACCTCTCTATCATGCTTAGGGAAAAGCATCACGACTTAAAAAATAGCTTTTGCCAACTGCAACTGTTAAATTAAATACATAAAAAAAGAGAAGGTGTATCTGTCATATTATGTGATCTTGTAGTAATAGGTGCATTTTTACGTCATTAACATTTAAACTTGATAAAGACTCATTTATAGATGTAATACGATGTAAACCAACTACACTTTGTGATTTTTAATTGAAATAGTTATTGAAACTAATCATCCTAAAATGTGCCAAGCATTAATTCAGAAGTCGAAATATTACCTATTACTAAAGCCTATCCAAGAACAAGGACGTAACTGAAAATGCTATCACGATGCTGTCTATGTTTTAAAATCAATTTTAACACGGTGTATACCAATAGATACTTTGACTCCAGCACAAAATGCTGGTGTATATCTTGTTGGCCATAAATAAAAGTCCCTTGTAGAGTTGTCGAATCTCAAATTCGTAATTCAAACTTGCTTGGGCCTTCCATCTGGTTAAGAAGATAACAAATGCATGGTCCTTGTTTCTTTAAAAGCGGCCTCAACCTTGAATCTATAACTCAAAATCACCCATGGTTAAAGAATTTGTTTACAGCATCTCCGCTTTACAGAGATTTTCATCCTGGAGAAGAAGGTGGAAATATGTTTTAAATAAATGCATAATCTCCATTTTAAAACTCCCATCGGATTTAGAGTCCGCACATGAAAAATTTAGCTTTCGATGCTATTTTCTTCTGGAGAAGAAAAGTAAAATAAAAGGATTTAAGGGCATAAACTCTTTGACAATTACGAAGGCAACATCGTCATCCAATCCTGTAATTTATAATAATATTTGGGTAAACATACTCGCATGATAACTTCTATCTTCAAAGCATTCTTAACTTTATTTCTGGAGATAGAAATAGGCATTAAGGGCGTAGCTGCAGTGACCCTTAATACAACTCCATATTCAGTATATATACAACACTACGCTTTCTAGTCCTTATCATTTTAAAGAAGATGAAGGATTTTTAGGCACGGTTAACCTTAGTGTAAGTTGCTTTGTGCAACGGACCCCAACTGCCTGTAAGAACTGATTACACATGTTCATTGTCTTACATTACTCGTTCCTTATTAGATTACGAATATTCCCTACGATTCTTTTCATTTGCAAATTGTAATAACAGTACGAACAATTTAGGTTATGACAAATATACATGGAAAAAGAAAAAACGCCAGATTAAAGCATCTTTTAAATATTGTATACCAAAGGAACTGGTTTAATAACAGCATCGAAAGTAATATCATGAGAACGAAGGAATGTATTTTATAAAGATTTTATTTCTGTATAGGTCAATGAACGGTCACAAAATAAGCACAAGTAGCATTTAAGCACACACAATATATTCTACAGTGATTGATACTGAGTATTGATGTCATCCAGAGCGAACATGTATTTGAGTTTAGCTTTAGTTATTATTACCCGAGAACAAATTTCAGAATCTTGCGTCATAAAATGTAAAATATTTTGATGATTCACCGTTTAACCGTTTACTATGAGTTATGGCTTGTTTAAGAGTAAACATAAAAGCACTTCCTAGCACGTTTTAATATTCACAGAAAACTGTTTTTTGACTTTTCACCAAGGATCGATAATGAATACATGAAATCTCATTAAAAAAACATGAGATCATGCTCGATACTTTGAACTCCAATTGATATATAAATTTCCTTTACATTTACTTAGTCAATATTTCTTGAAATTCATATTTCAAAGGCTTTGATTAGTCAATTGGAGTTGTTGTAAGATAGTCTTTGGTTTGAAATGGTATGGAAAAGTTAATGTCGACATTTCTCTCACGTTGCCTTTCTTCCGATCCATTTTCACCCCGATCTTTCTATTCACTTTTGAATGATCTTCGTTCACATATTGAATAACTGAAATGTTGTTGAAAGAACGTTGAATCCAGCTAAGCGCTCACTATAGTGTTTCTCACGCCGTGTGCGCACGTTTTGTGGACCTCCTTTTACATTAATTACATAAATATTTCACAAATATACCCTTGAAGCTGTCTATTGAAGGTTATAACAATTGTTTTATATAATATTGATATAATCAGGGAATTCTTAAGGATTCAATGAATGTAGGAGCATTAAATGAAGACAGAAGTATTCCACTCATGCGCTGAGACAGTTTAAAGCTAAAAGTGAAGTAAATTCGGGAGATTACGATTGGAATCCTATCCAATTTCAACCTTTCAGATATTTGCCAATTTATGTAACTCATACTCTCTAATTAGATACGAAACATAGTGTCACTATTTCATTAAAGCGTACTAACATTAATTCGTGTTATTGCGTATTTACCCTTTCTTGTGATGTTAATATTGTGTGAACTGAAAGAATAAAATATCAAAACCATGGCCCTTTTTTTATCAAAAACTACAGGACCAGCTTCCCCATATTAGATCTCTAACTGTATTTCCGTTGTAAGCTAGGAGACAGTTTGGTTGTTGCTGTGCGCTGTAGCTGAAAAAGCGACAGAACTGAACTTGACAACGCATGGCACAGTGAATCAGGCTGGATACGGTCACTGACGTAGAGTTCTGGCCCCTTGTGGAGGATATCTTTCGCATTGTTTGACTGAGCACTTAAACAGAAAACATTTGTTTTTAAAACAAATATGGTTTTATTCTCTTTAAGCCGAGTTAATGTTCATATTCTTCTATAAAATAGCTTCCTTATCAACTATTTTTTAACGCAGTAATTTCCAAGAAGTTTACGCTTTTGAAATCAACACTCTTCAAGTTTAAGATAAAGTTTTGATCAAACGTTTTGATGAAATTATTTCACACTTTTGCCACTAGGTGATAGATATAGCCGATTTTCCTTTTCCGTCTTCCATTTTAAGGAAAAAAAGGAAAAAATGACTAGGATCACCTTCTACATCTATAAAACATCATACCTGCATTCTTGTGTATTCTGACACCTTCAGCATCCATATCCAAAATCCCAAGTCTACCCCTCGTTTCTTTCCAGATCTTCACATAGCGCACTGGACCTGCATGCAAGCAGGGAAACTCCAATGTATACCCATAGATTCTCTCACTGGACTTTGGAGGATATTTGTTTGGCCATTGTCCGCAGATTTTAAAGTTCTCCCCGTTTTTTGAAACGCCAATCATCGCAGTTTTCAAAGTATTTACTGTAAATGAAGGAATGAAGTAATATATGGACATATACTTTACGCCTTTTTATCTCAGTCTTCATTCTGCATCAAAACTCAGTGTCCTGTTCACCTGCATCGTATGTAAATTACAAGAAAATATATCAACCTGAGAGACAGAGTCTTATGTCTATGTCACACCAAATTAGTTCTTACTATGTTCTAATCCTTAAGAATATAATCTTAAAACTGTCTCGTAGAAGAATAAAACGTGTTTGTTTTTAAAATTAAATTTCGAAGCAGTCATGCCGTACGTTAATTCATATGTTTCAGTACGTTAATCTCGTCATCAGGCATTTATTTACATGAATATATTGGGTAAAATGGCATGTTCATCTCCTATTCACGTTTTCAATCAATTTAACCCCGTTCTTAGTAAGTTCATTTCCGTTTTGGACTAATCTATCTCGTTTTTTATATGAAAAACCAGGTCAATTTTACCATTCCAACTGGTTTTTGGTAGTTCTCACTGTTTCTAATAAGTTCTGATTACGTTCTTACTGCGAAATAATTGTACAGCAACTATGAAATGGCCCGATATCTATAGTAAACCAGCCCTTTCTTCCCTGTTCTTTATTTTGGTTTCACGGCAAGAACATTTAACATGTAAATCATCCTCCGTGTGCTGTACGTCTGTACGTCTCGCCAATACATGATTTAATTAACAGTTGCCACTACGCCATTCAGTTACCGCACACATTCAAGAACGACGTGAGAACGGGTTCGGTGCAATAGGGGCAAAACAACTTCAATCATTTCATACCATCTCGCTTATTAATTGCACACCTGCTCATGTTTTGGAGGCATTAAAGTAAGTAAAGGAGAGGACAGTAATATTGTGCAACATATTTCATTATATATATTTGGGAAATAAAAGAAACGGGACATGATTTAAAATCCTACCGCTGCTTTGAAAATATATAGTAATCGACACACGACACACGACAGTAATCGACACTATAAATAAACCCATTCAAATAACCTTTCATGTTCACATCATAACATATAACCTTTACCGAAAACACAACGTTTACATTCAATCCTATCTCAAAACTATTGCACCGATACATTCATAGTATTTTATACTATACTCAAATACTACCATGCGTTTATACTCTCTCGCCTAACTAAATACACGTTGCACTATACATAAACAGATACACTAGAGATAGGATTTGTTTGTCTCAACAGCTTTACTGACAATTTCACACCTCGTGAACTCGACTCATTTTTGATGAAGTAACCATAGAAATGACGTCATACGTTTATGACAGTGACTGTTCTCCCATAGTAAAACGAAAATGTCATTAATGATGATGTTCATTACCAGGTGTTGGAAAAGCATTAATTTTGTCAATAAAATTACGAAAACGGAGACGTTCCCATAAATGTCCCAACTTAGTAGAAGTGGGTCCGGTTGATACGCTGTCACATTATTTGAATACGTAATCCGTATATCTCACATGTATTACAATCCTCTGTTTACATGGGTATCTAAAATACCTGTACACAAATATCTACAAAGAACTTGTTAAAGCACCCACTATTTTTCAAACTGAAATGGGGTGGTCTGGGAATGTTGTGTTAAATAAATGATCCAGATAAAACAATTATCTTTTTACGTACTAAGACATTAAAATCCACCGTGTGCTAAATTACTACTGAATCAATTATCGTCCTTCGGGAGAAACTAAGCACTAAATCTTAGAATTTATAACTATAAATGGCAGTTTTAATGTTAAGCTGACATGAAAAAAGAGTCATTGAGTTCAATATCTTAATTGAAGACATCTTCTTACCTTTTAGACACCATTACCGGGCTCGGTCATTGGGCAATTTTATAACTTGACCGATTCATGATTTTGTGATTTTTTACGTTCCTATTGCTTTAACGGGCGACTTTGTTATAAAGTCAATTACTTAATGGTGATCGCTTACACTCATATCAAAATACCACGTTATTGTAAAAGAAATTGTTCAACGACAGTGAAAAGTTATATTTGCGTTTTTACGCCGCTAGATTATCATTCTATCTATTATCACTCACTGTTTGGCTGACACGTCGCATTCTTTAAGAATCATTTAACTGCAGCAAATCTTGGAGATTGCTTAACTAAGTTCTTTCTGTCTACATGTTTGTTCAAATACATTTTTGCTTATATTCAACTACAGCCACGCATTGGTCAAAACACCCATACACCTCGGTGAAAGAGAAGTATGAACTAAAATTCCTGTACACTCATACGCAAAATAAACATCACGCTTGTTAACACAAATGTCTATGATACATGAATACAATGGAAATGTCGCCAGGCGTTGTTTTAATAAGTGGTATTGATGAAATTATATTGACATGTGATGGTCGTATTAATAGACAAAAAGCGTGTGCACTATGTTTATTCAAAATTCCATGTGGATGTGCTGCGAGAGTAGGTACTCTAGCGTTTGGACAAATCATCCATAACTGTGTAAAATCTTCTTCCGAATCTCAATTACAAATTCCAAATTTGCTACTTTTATCACAATTTTTTAATAGTTCCTTTATCAATAAATTCAAGGAGGAATCGGCTTGGGTGCAGGCAAATCCATTTAAAATTCCTCATATTCAGTTCAATGACCATACGATGAAAAAGTTGGCTAAGTCCGATAGGGAATATAAGACGAATCTTAATGGAATTATCGCTAAAATGAAAAAGAATGAAGTAATTACAAACAATGAATTAGACACGTTTACTGATGACTTTGAAACGAGCAGTTCGAATTGGGACGATTTTACTAATGTTTATCACGTTTTGGCTTTATGTTCGCTATTATATTGTGCAGTACTTACGGTACTAATTATACTTATAATTATTAAATTGAAGCGATTAATACTGATAATTGCGTTACTTTTACAACCACAGTCGGTGAAGAGTCAAGAATGGAATACACCATTTCCTAAAATTACGAGTACGAGTGCAATTCATTCTATGGTAAATACGAGTGTCGCTTTACACGTGGTCTTAATTGGAGCAATGATAGCGGTGTTTATTCTTATGGTTTATCGAAGATCTAAACGTTGTTCTGTTTTCATAACGGACCTTTGTATACACATATCGTCCTCCTTCAAGTGTGAGGAGATCTTGGTTACTTCGCTTGCGGTATGCCCGGGTAACATACAGATATCGTCCAGTTCGAGAATCCAAAATATGACGGTCGTGCGACGTCGTTCGAAATACATGTTCTATTATGAGTGTACTGATTTGAGAGTTGTTGCCGCTGGGCGGGTAATGACGGTTCCAAACGAAGTACAAGTGTCGTGGTCGACAGCGCGTCGGATAAAGAAATTGTTGAGAGGATACACTTCAGCGTTTATGCTGTTCAAACATAACGGAGTAGCATACGCAATTCAATTTGATGAGTAACAATGTTATATAGATAATTATGAACGGTTTATAATAATGGAATGGTGATCTCAAGTGTCGGTACGTGAAGTATATACATGTTGTGGAATATGGTCGTTCTATGTAATTGGATGTATCAAATGTGTATCAAGAGTACAGCGTAAGAGTCGGTTTCGTGTCGTGTAAATGGATATATATTTTTTTTCTTTTCTCATTCCTCTGATATGTAAGAAAGCAGGAATAATGGAGTGTAGGGAAGACTAACTACATAGTAGCGATCGACTTACGGTTCAGAGGCGGTGTTGCATGAGAATGGCAGTAGTACCCCGTTTGGTGACCGGGGAGTGGCAACGGCATCCGGTCCGTGCCTGGATAGAATGGCACCAAGACTTTTGGATGATACTTAAAGAATGTCATCCACAGGTCGGTCGTAAAAGGCGACTAAATCTTTTTAGGACAAATCTTTTTATTCTTCCATTAAAACGTAATTTGTGTACGGCCTTACTGAGAGTGGTACAGGTAAATTCCAGACCAGTTATAATACAGTAGTGTCATCTTGTAGACCAAGCTCTACGGAAAATGGATTTTTTAGACTTGTTCCGTCATGGACGTGTAGTCGGTCGACGTCTTCATTACTCTAATACACAGGAATTTTCTTTGTTAGGTCCTAGACCCCGTGTGGTGTCCGGGGGTGGCTAGAAAGCGACGAAAATCTTCTAGTCTGGTTAGAATAGCACCGCGGTGGCTTGACGGCGCAGTCCGTGCGACGTCCAGTAGCCTGTCGTATGAGGCGACTAATTATTTTTGGGCTTCTCTTCACATACTAAAATAATAAATACATATAATACAAGTGAGTAATATAATTTATATCAAAATCATACGTATGGTTTTCATTTTCATTTTAGTATTTCTTCTCTTTTCTATCTCAATTTTTGAAATTACTTTTCTCTTTCCTACATGTATTCATTCTGACTTTCATTTCCATATAAACTCTTTTAAAAGGGTATGGAGCTTTTCACCTTTCGATGAGAACCTAAAATGTTACAATGTATGGCGTACAAAACTACAAAGATATTTTGCATAAATGTTTCTAGGTCGGTGCATGGTTTAAGATTAAGAATGATTAATAGTCGGTCCTTAATGATCGTTTGGTATGAGGAATCTAACATTTAAATTTTTTTTTACGTATTATTGGGCATATGTTACAACACATTGTCCGTCATAGGATTTCTGGGACTTCATATGAGACTTCGGAGGAATATTTTCATAGCAATGGTGTTGTCATTAACATATGTAATGGACACCAAAAAAAAATGACTTAACTATGTGACACTGTCCAGCGATGTATTTATTTTGCTACTTAGATTCTCAAATGCAAACACAGTCTTTGTTGTTGTGTCTACGTTGTTCGATATGTTAGATATCAAAAGTCTGTGACATGTTCAGCTTAACTGCTGCATGGTCTGTTATCTAACAATTAGCAGAAGGATAATGACTACACTACCATTTGTTTTACATACAGTAATATGCTCCAGAGGCAAACTAGTGTAAAGTCGATGACGTACTGTGTCATTTTTGTTGTGAACAGTTACTGATTCATATCAGGGCAATTACGGAAAGAACAAGAGGGTATGTTACATGATTTATTGATATTCTTCATACTCCTCTTGGATACAAACTTAGTCTCAATACCTATTGTATGTCTGTTGTCGGTGTTGTTTTGGTTCTGACATCCTTTTTCTCAAGTGTTATAGGAGATGTCTGCCGGTGAATGCATACCACAATGTCCTCTTGTTAACTTCATCCAGAAGACTGTCGTCGCATTCTATGATGTATGGTCGCGTGATATCGGCGGGCCAATACGTCAGTTTGTCACAGCGGAAGGAGTTATGTGATCTGCTCTAGAACACTAGATACGGGCGTGCCTATTGCAGGGGCGTCTTGGAGTAGCGGGTCGTGACGGCGAGTGTCAGCTTCCTGTTCTATAAAAGGGAGCCCACCTAGGGACACACGGTGTTAATAGTACAATTTTGATCAATGTATCAGTGAATGACTTCAGTGGTGAAGCTTAGCATCATGATATGTGATATGTGACCTGATCTATTCCTTCTGAACAATGATTAGTGACTTAAGGGATGCGAAAGGAAGACAGAAACATTGACTAGCCTGATTTACTAGCGTATCAACGGTGACATTATAATGTGTCTGTGATAGCTTAATTACTAAGTCAGGATGGGAGGACCTTTACGAACATTAGCGATGCAGTGTGACTCAATGGTACTTAGGCTGGTACAAAAGTATTTCTGAAGCCATCAACAGTGACTGAGATAACCTATTTATAAGTGACCAGGAAACGGAACGTTGTGAACATCGGTCAGGAAATGAACACTGTGTTATTGCACAGTACCTCGGATTACGCGCTCAGCTTCGGAGGGGGCAGCAGACATGCGTGCACTATGAACTGTAACGTTTCATATTATTCAGTGCAGCGGGCTTACGGATATTGGATGAACATACAGAACTCTTAAATATTGTGATTCTAGATGGACTTCGTATTATATGTGCTTACATGTTTTCTTTTTCAGGTGTTAGACTGTTCTGTGTTTGCATTGCCAATCGGTGTTGGGTCACTGTTTTTCTATTCCAAATTCATACTACATGCCTGACTTTGTTTGGGCTCGGTCATTCGGTAACTTAAGGTAGAATATTGCTCTACCGTAGTGTACCCTGCATTGACTTGGTTCGGTTAGATGTCTAGCTCTTCATGAGTCGAGGGCGACTCATATTTGTAAGGGGGAAGGTGTTATGTAGAGATATTGAGAATTAGTTAGAATAATAGTTACTTGAAAATATTCAGTATGCTTAAAATAAGGTTTGATAGAGAGATATTATTTGAAAATAGCAAACATGTAGAGAAAAGGAATCAAGAGAACAAAGGACATTAAGACGGTAAAATGCGAGACATTGGGTTAGTAAATTATGCGAAACAAGAATATAAAATGAGTTTTGGGGTAAGACTAGAAGTAGGGAACGCATTATCTAATTATTATTCATGAGAAAGTTGGGCTTAAGCCATTTCAGATGCCAAATACTACGAGAAAACAAAACGTTGACGTGAAACTATGAATAACTGGGAAGATGTTCGAAATTGGATCACCATTGGGTAATTATTAGTGACGTCATAAGACTAATATTACAGAGGTTACAGGGTCAAAGGGCGTAGATAGAGGTTATAGGTTAAAACAACACTGTTGAGTGACTGCTGTCAAAAGGGGAAATAGGGAATATGATTGGATAGAAGTAAAACACACCTAGAAAATGATTAATGACAAGATGGGTTAAAAAGGGGATGCACAGTAGTTTCGGGGGAGACCAGAGCGGAAACAAGAAAAGTTAGGAAGCTGGACAGTGCAGAAAAGCCATCAGCGCTAGAGAAGCCATGGCCAGTGAGGATAGGATAACGTTGGGTAATGTATAGGGAAGTATAGTAAGTATGGGGAGTTAGGATAGAAAGGTAAATTGGGAATAAGAATTATATGTGAAGTTTCAAGATGCTTTGATTGTTTTTGTAATAAAATAATAGAAAAACCTTCTCTTGTATTTATTTAGAAGTGTGCCTCACGCAGGCTTATAAGCGAGTCCCCAACGTCAAGACAGTAAGTGTGGCGAGAGGAAATAATAAAGATACACCAAATATGACAATACCTGCATCAATATTTTACCATGTGCAAACATGCAGCTAAACATTTAATAGTGATAAATCGGTTCAATATAATACTTACATAAACCATTCTTAGCGCATGTGACAAAGACTCTGAATACGATATAAAGTTCCTGCAAATCAACTTGGAAGAAGGGTCCATCAGTCGTTGTCAGGACAGCCCCACTTCGATATCGGTCATCGGTCCCATACCTACTGTAGTATCCGGCAGCATCAGCCGTGGAGTTTATTGGTTTATTTCTCAGTATTCCTCCAGAAGCTGACAAATAAGACACTGAAGTGTATACAGGTCAATGTAAATCTTGACTTTTAATGACAAAAGGAATGTGTCAATGAATTCCAATTAAGCATAATTATAACCAAACTGATCTATGAAAAGTATTCTAAAATGTCGTTTACCTTAGTATTCAAATTGAAGAGTGCATATTGTTATATATATTTCAAGTGTGGAAAATGATAACAAAAAGCTGCAGCTTAAACTATTGATAAGAGTTCAATTTCCACATTCACCTGCTCAAAAAGATTACTTCTTCAAAATCACACTCACGTTATGGACTTGTTGTTGTTTCACCCCACCCAGATAAGATTGAACATGTTAAGCGAATCATAAAGTATACATTTTCAACGAGCTATAATATATCACAGATAAAAACTATGGGCTAAATGTGATAAAGGTTTTTATCGAAACCAACAGACGAGCTTTAAAATGAACGTCTCTGTTGATTTCAGAGTATATAGCGACAAATAGTGTACAAAATGTTGTAAAACATATTACATATTATTCAAATTTTAACGAAGTCAGTTAAAAAGGGATTTTTTAAAATATACTCTAGCTGTGATATAGAAAACTAAAAGTTATTATAAAAAACTTATCATAAACTGTGATAAACACAATAAGAGACATTTGGTGTCAAAGGATTCTTATACTTCTAACATCACAACATTCGGAAGATCCTAAACTCCATCATAAAAATACCCTCACCTGATATGTGTCAAAATTAAGTACTAGAGCACGCTAGACTGAACTTTTCGCCATTAAACCGAGGGCCAATTTACCAGATGTTCACACTATATTTGGCTACAAAATATAAGACTCATTTGTTAGTTTTACCAAATTTTATCAAGAATGAGCTAAATACCATTAGGAAGACTGCCTCACTCATAAATCCTGAATCAGCCAGATTATAAATGTACCAACAAGGATACCGCACAGCTCTCGTACTTCAATCGATTTGATTTTTGTTACTCAGGAAAATAGCGTGCTTAGCTCAGGCGTTCTTGATCCCATATGTAGTGATCATTGTCCAATCTTCGTAACTATGAGAGATAAATCAAATAAAATAAATGCCGCAATGAAAAGAACCGTGTACGATTATAAGTCGATGGATACAGGAAGCGCACACATACCTATCTGAAATTAATGAAACTGAAATATTCTCTTGCTAATGTCCTTAACAACTTTTTTGTACATCAAGCTACAGTGGCCGACCCATATTTGAAACCACTCGATATGCAGTTTAAAACCATTACAAATACGTTGAGCTCAGTCATTCTATCACGTGACGAGGTTCAAAATATTCTACTCTCAATCGATCCATCAAAAGCAACAGGGCCGGATGGAATAGGAAATAGATTTCTCATAGGTACATTTACTGCAAAAGATGTATCGCCCTTGTTAACTAAATTATTTATCTGTTCTCTTGAAAAGTCTGTATTTCCTTTCAATAAGAATAATAGCGTTAATGAATGTGCCAGTTATCGACCTGTGGCGCTAACAACTTGTGTATCCAAAGTTATCGAAAAATGTGTTTATAAATACGTATTTAATTTCTTTAGAGATAATGATAATCTTACAAATTTACAATAGGATTTATTCTGGGAGACTCTACAGCTAATCAATTAACATATTTGTATAATTTTATCGCAAAAGGCCTTGACGAAGGTAAAGAGTTTCGGGCTGTTTTTGCGGCATTAGCAAAGCGTTTGACAAAGTTTTGCATAGAGGAATTATTGCGAAAATAACGAACTACGGCATCGATGGATCACTTTAGAATTCATTTGAAAGTTATTTAGAAAATAGATTACAAAAGGTTGTCATCGACAGATTCTGCTCAGATAATAAATCTGTACTTGCTGGCGTCCCACAAGGCTCCGTGTATACATCAATGATATTGTCGATGGCATAGAAAGTCAAATTCGACTCTTTAAAGACGACACATCAATATACGTTATTGTAGATGATCGCCATGTTGCCGCTGCGTGTCTTAATGACGAGTTAAACCGAATTTCGAGCTGGGTAGGAAAGTGGCAGGTTAACTCTTATCCCCAAAAATAGAGAATATAAACTTTTCTAATAAACATAAAAGAGACGACATTCCGACTTCATATATGAATCAAACCCCGATATAAGAAGTTCAAAACCATAAACATTTTGTCATAACTCTTTAGAGTAACTGTTCTTGGAAAACATTGGAAGGCATTGTTGACAAAGTAACCGTCTTAGAAGCTTCAAATATCGCCTCTATCGGAAACGCTTGAAACTATGTACAAATCTTTTGTGATGCCGATATTTAACAATTGCTGTCATATTTGGGATAAGTGTACGAATGAAATAAATCATCTTCTTGAACGATTCCATTTAGATGGACTTCGCACTATATGCTATACCTTGAAACTAAACTTTAACTTTTACTTGAGAGAAGGCGAGATATTAAGTTGATAAACATTTACAATTTGTACAACTATCTCGCCCCAGATTACTTATGCGACATCGTTCCTAAAACTGTCTCTGAAAACAGTCCATATACTCTGAGCAATAGTTCTAAGCTCCAAACAATTAAGTGTAGGACAAAACTCTATGAAAATTCGTTTTTACCAGACACAATTAAAGTGTGGAACCCATTACCTGACAACCTCACAAATGCAAAAAAAATAGGTGAATTTAAATCTCTTTCAACACTGAACAAGATCTGAATCCCTCAATAGTCATGATTTAAACTACAGTAGCACATTTTGTCAGATTGTCAGATATATATCGACTAAAGCTGAATGTGCATGTAGATATCATTCATTATCTTTCATATGCAACTTAATACAGATATAAGATATAATTCTTGATTTTAAATAAACGGGCACAGCCTCCAAAAAGTGTTATAAGGATTACCATCAACTACCAGTAATGAAAATAAAGAAATCTTGGAATCATTACACCAATATAATTGCAAGAGCAAGCGATTTGAAAGGTAAAATGAATCGATTATCATAAAAAGCAACTGCAAGCGTTTTGTCACCTAGTTTTGTACCAACACATACTAAGTCATGTTGATGTTTTCATGCATTTTGTTCTGTTTTATACGTCTCGTTGTTGTGAACTTTGCTTATTACATTTTGTACTGGTGAGGTATTCATGAAAGCAAAGCCTTGCTTGTTTACCGAACAAGATTCTTATCTGAATGAAAATATGTTTAAACCAAATCCTGAATATGCTAAATCAAAACGAATATTTTTCAAAATATAGACGAAGCCCTACTTTCTAAACTTACAATAGTAAGAGTAAAATAAAAACAAAATTAGAGGAATTAAAATCAATTCCATGGTAAGACAATTAATCAAACCTAGATAAAGTTAAGGTTTATCATAAGGATGACATAAGAATTATGAAAATAGTGTTTTTTTTAGAAAATGTTACAATGAAATGAATGAAGTATTCGTTGCAGCAAAAGGCACGAACAAAGGGATGATTCTGTGTGTGAGTACGAGTTACCGAGGGGGCGGGATAGCGCAGTGGTTTGCGCGTTCGGCTTCGGATCAGAAGGTCCGTGTTTCGAATCCCGCCAGGGGCTCGGAAACTTTGTCTGCAGTAGAGAACTGTTCTACACGCAGTCAGGTTTGGGTGCAATGCTACACTGAAATTCAGCGCAGTACCACCCATGGTTTGCTAGTTCCAGCCGATGCTCGAAGGTTTCACCGCAATGCACAGCCACAACGGTGTTGCGGGCTTTCTCCGTGCAATAATACTAGCAGCCGCGATATAAGTGAAATAATCTTGAAGGCAGCGTTAAACACTAACTCACCTCACCTCACCTCACGAGTCACCGAATGAGCTAGTGTACATAAACGAGTGTAAGAATTTATGAAATAAGTAAGATTTTTAGGTATGGTGTCTTTTTGGTCTGACAGGGCCTAGTTTTAACGTTACAGTTGTAGGCATAATCCTGTTAAATATATATGTACATGTATTGTAAAGACAAGAAACAGTAACAAACAATGTTATTATCATTATTATTATTATTATTATTATTATTATTATTATTATTATCATTATTATTTTTATTATTATTATTATTATTATTGTTGTTGTTGTTGTTGTTGTTGTTGTTGTTGTTGTTGTTGTTGTTGTTGTTGTTGTTGTTGTTGTTGCACGAAGTAATGGATGATTGCAGTTTAATGGTAGACTGAAGGCTTAAATTTAAATTTAATGCTAAACCACTGGTGCATAAAGTTGTTGTTTTTGACTGTAGGCTTAATTTCCTGTAGGCATTAGTAGGTGAACTTATGCCAACAGTGAATAACACCTACAGATTGACGTGTTAGTAGTCAGCTGAAACTCGAGCTCTTTCTTTTTCTCTGTATTTGTTAAATAATTCAACAGCAAAACAAGGGAAATAGCATTAGCGAAAGAATTCATATATATGATATATTACTACCTTATGTTATCAAGGCCTTGGGCCATCGGATGTATAATCTTAAATGTAGGAGATAAAGTTAAATCACATGAAATCAAAGTTTTTAACTGTGTCAGTGACGTTGCATTTCTAATAGTTGTATCAAGCAAATTCCAAGCATTAACAGTAGATGGAAGAAAAGAGTTATTATAATGAGACAAACGCCCAAAAGTGCCTCGTAGATTTTCGGAATTTTGTAAAATATAACTGCTTACATCAGAGACATTTGGTGGAACCCATATCGAAAGATATTGTGGAGTTAATCCGTATTACGTACATAACTGTATAAAGATGAAACCTTTCTCCATTGTGGGAATTAATCATCTTACATCAGAAAATGATTTTATGTTACCCTCCTCGTGTGAATCCTTTAAACAAATATAGTGATGCATTTACATACTATTTCAAGGATCACACGTCATCTAATAAATCCAAATGCATACGCATTACAGATACAAAGTAAAATGTGAAAAGCATTCAAAGAAAATATTTAATCACCTGTGCTCGATTTCTTGTATAATATGAAAAATAGTTTTACTTGTTTCAGTGCTTTAATATATTCCGGCCAAAATATCGGGTAATCACTGTATAAAAAAACTATTATAACTGTTATTTTCCTGACCTTGTTAACGTTGTTGTCCTGAAGACATTCATTATACCTCTACCTGCCATTTTCCTTTTTATGCTAAATTTAATGATTTAACATAGGGAACTTACATTATACATAGTGCATTCATACCTGCACATGTGGGTACTTTAAAGCCATCAGCATCTATCTCCCATAAGGCAAGTCTCATCTTACTTTCCTGCCAGATCTTCACATATCGAACTGGGCCAGCTTGTGAACACGGGAACTCCACTGTATAGCCATGCGCACCCAAAGTACTTGATGGGGGTTCCCCGCTAGGGAACTGGCCGCATAGGAAGAAACTGCTGCCGTTCTTGGACACTCCGACTTTTGCTCTTCTCACAGTATATTCTGAAAGTAAATCAGTAAGGTCAAGGATATCTAGTGATTAACTCATAAATTCCAAAACAACCTCTGTCTTTATCCGAAGGTTTCTCGGGCTTCAGGCAGTTCCCCAATATTGCAACTTAGGCTACTTGGCATTATTTCAGGAAATGAAAACACCCAATGCATGAATATCATATTTGTTGTCATAAAGGCCTCTGCAATGATGCAGTCGCAAATTGATACGTCATGAAAGTCGTTGGTCTGGATGTAGTGTGAAATAGATTAATATTGAATGGTCGTTTTGCGCCAAGCATTTAA
Organism: Phorcus lineatus; assembly: GCA_921293015.1. NCBI lineage: Eukaryota > Metazoa > Mollusca > Gastropoda > Trochida > Trochidae > Phorcus > Phorcus lineatus. The sequence continues at coordinate 76,274,082 of OV121081.1, read as the reverse complement.
AATTCGCATATTCCAAGATGATGGTTAAGATGTGTTTGGAGTTTGGTGTTTTCATAAAATGGAAAAAAACCCAAGATGATGCAAAAACAACGTGACCTACGTCTTCGCCGTTATTTACTTTTTTCGCCTGTGGTTTATTAGTTTCAATAAACTAAGCGAGAGCACAGAAACGGTTGGATATCAAAACTAATATTTGAGCATTGCGTTGATAAAAGTAACTGAGGAATGAAAATAACTTATGAATGAAGTATCTTCAACAGAGTAGGATGTAGGTTCATGATAGTTAATGGTATTGAGAAGTCAACTCGACCATTACATAAATTCTTACATGTACATTCTTAAATTCTAGTAAGACGAGGCGATACCAGGTGTCAAACCCTGATTAAGTCTTAAAAGCTTTTTGTTTTCCATTGACGCTTGTTTTCTAACACATTACAGAGCTGTTTAGCGTATATTTTGTAACATATGAATTATCAAGTGTTTTTGGTTTCTGCTTTATTTTAAATCCACATTATCCCGGAGGCAACACCCTCCGGGATAATGTGGATTTAAAACAAAATCATTAACTGCATTTTGAAAATTCTTCATACAAATTGTCTTGTTAAAGCCTAATGCTTATTGACCTATTGCAACGCGCTATTGTATATCAAACATTCGGAATCAAATTAGATTTTTTCATTTTACTCTTTTTGTACATTTGCAAATGATAGAATCTAATGTATCAATAATTGAAGCTTTAATAATTTCATATGAAAAATATCAAGTCTACCCTCTAAAACAAAGTACATCATTACATAAATCAAAACGAACAAAACGAAACCAAAAAGAAACAAAACCAAAGAAATCGTAACGAATAAAAGAGATGTGCAAAACAAATCCACATATCTGTGAACATTTACAGATTTTTAACCTTAGACTGTTTCATTTCATTTTTTTCACGTCATAAAATCTAACCCTAACGTAAGCGGATAATTTGATGACTTGAACTTCAATTTGTTGTTCAGTAATAAAGATGACTGAACGTTAATATTTCCCTTCTAATTTCCCAATCAAAGACTAACCTTTCATTTGAGTAATGTATTATCAAAAGTTTCGTTCAAGTCATGAAAAAATAATTCTTTATGGGAGAGAAGTGTTGTTTTTATAATTACCAGTAGTTCAGATGTAACAACAATAAAATTTCACAACAAGGCACAAAAATGCACATAATTGACCTTTTAAAACAATCCCCGAAGGTGCTGCTGTTTAGCCGATAGAGTGAGTTGGGGGCCAATGTAGGTGTGCTAGCTTGGTTGTCTATAATTCGAACCTAGCACTCATCTTGAACGTCTTCAACGCAACCTTATAATACCTATATATATAAAGGCGAAGACTTACATATATATATATTTTTATATATATATATATATTTACTTATGGAATATTGACACATACATTCATTCATCAGTACACCTATTTAGTACTTACTTAAAGCCTCCTTGTGGCTTATAACAATGATTTTCGATACAATATATAGGTCCTGTAAATCCACTTGGAAGAACGGTCCATCAGTTGTAGTCAGGACACATCCTGTGTTGTAGATACCATCAATACCATATTTACTGTAGTATCCCGTGGCGGCAGGTGTAGAGTTTATTGGTTTATTTCTCAGTATTCCTCTGAAAGCTGGTAAAGTAAGACACTGTACTGATCCTGGGTGAAATGTTTATGATCATACTTTTTACATATAGACTCTGGCAATTATGTTTTTTGTAAATCTTCTGTCTAGTAATAGCAAACCTCTGCATTTCAAGTGATCGATTAACATAGACATCGGCCCAAATCTTCACAAATTTGATAAGCAGCAGGTATATATTTGAGTTGATTTATGTCAATCTCTATCTAGTTGATTAATTTGTCCAAATTGTTAATGCAATTTTAATAGGTGTTGATGTTCGGTTCGAACTCACGGGCACAATGTTGATTATAAAGGAATGGCAAATGAAACGTGTATAAATTGCACGCAGCTGTGTAATTCGGAAGTAACGGGTTTTTCTTGATTTTTTAATAGCTAATCTATTTTTCTTCGTATTTTACTCGACTTATATTAATATAATAAAGTCATTTGCATTCCACTTACCTTCTACAAGTACATGAGCGAACACCAAACACATTCCTGATAACACTTTCTTTAAGTCCATTTTTATACAAGTTACTACTCTTCTCAAGGTCTGTAAACAACAACATTGTAACATGTTCATCATTTTCATAACACAAACACTTGTGTTTGTGAGTTTGGTTGTTTGTTGCCAGTCGTATTAGATCGAATTAAAAGACATTCTCTGTGTTGCGTTTCAAACACAACACGGGAAACACACATTGAAAATATACATGTATCTTACTACGTTGATAACGCTTCATACATGTGCAGTCCACACAAGATAAATATATTCGCTACAATATCGCATTGAAATAGCAGAATTTTTTTATTTTTATTTTTTTTTATTTTTAAATATCATATATTTATTCGTAGCTCACCTTGGTGAAGGTTTTTCCTTATAACTTTTTTTTTTTTTTTTTTTTTTTTTTAGTTCCCATAGGTTACAGAGTTTGAGCATAATATATGGACATAATATATGGACATAATATATGGACATTCATAGTGAAAATATCTATCTAAATATATTGATTGTTGTACATTATTCCATGAATACTGGTATCAGTGGTTTCCATTTGTTGTTAAAATTTTCCAATTTGTTATTTCTTTTGAAAATGTATCTTTCAACGAGAAAGATTTCCTTCAAAGTCTTCAGATAGTTTTTTAATTTCGGTATCATCCTTTTTATATTACATAGGTTGACATATTTCTTTGCAGAGATAATGATTTGATTTATTAGAGTATTGTTGTATAGTGTTACAAACCAAATCAAGTATTTTGAAATCATTATTTTTTTTTCTAAAAAGTTATTCATCCAAAGTTGAAGTTCAATCCAAAATTTTGAGATTTCATAGCACTCCCAGTATACATGGTCAATGTTCTCAGAAGCATCATTACAAAAACTACATAAGTCATTGTCGACAAGATTCAAGAAATAGCAGAATTAATTGTTTCTCTTAACGTCGTTAGAAGGACGTTGCCTGATATATTAGCCATAATTAGAAAATCATTGAAATGTTATGCATAGTAATATATATGGATGATAATTATTAAACAACAACATGCAATAAACCTGGATCAAGGCATCTTCTACCATGTGCTTGTGATTCCGACATCTATTATAAAATCAAGTTGGAGGTAAATCCGGTGAATCTTATAAATCCATGGTTAGAATCATTGAATCTGTAAAATAAAACGAACGCTCCCGTTTCGCAATTTGACAAGCCAATGCATTCGATTGATAAATCTCTACCTTTACCCTGGATCCAGAGGTATTGCTTGCATTGTATTCACAACCATCGAATGTCTACGTTGAGAAGTTAAGTGTATAAATAGAAAGGCTTCATTAAATGCAGGGTAGTGGAGATTATTGGAACTTACACTCTTGGTTATTGAGGATGCTTCGTCCAGAGATCCGACTTGGTCAAAACAATCCATCCTCTAGACATATGATAAAGACTCATCACTTCACATTTGAATGTCGCAACTATTTTTTTGCAGTTTTAAAAAACATTCTTTCCTGGAAAAACACAATTTAAAACGACTTTATCAAGTCATATCAAATTTCTTCCATCAGGCGACGTTGTTAATGGCTGAAATACTGCCCATGCGGCTCTAAACTAAACTAACTCACTTCGAGTTTACCTAGAATAATCAAGTATACAGAACCTTGCAGGCAGACCGTGGTTTTAACACTATCCAGGTTGACTGCAGCTACTTATGTTACAGAGAGATTTTGTTATTGCAAATGCTTAGTAACAGTCTTCAGTCGCATGTGATATGTGAAAGTCTTGATCATCTCTAATTGGGATCTCGTATCCTAGGAAACAAATGTACAGGCAAAAAGGTAATGTTAAATTGCAATCAATACACTGGACGCAAAAATATATACCATACATATCAAAACATTAATATGTTATCTGCGGACGCTCGTTAATAATTGAAGTGCGGGTAAGGAAAAAACACCTTCAAATATTATAAAACTCAAGTAACGTCACTGTATTGTTTTTCATCGTTCCAAAACTAGTACGCAAGTACTTTTGTAAAGTGATATGTTTCCTCTTAGGTTCTTTCTACGGGAGATATAATGCACTTTCTACGGGAGCTCGAGATAGAACGGATACCCATTTATAGAATTCAGTGCACATCAGATATCACTTTACGCAAGGAAATTTATTGTAATACACTTTACTATCAAACAGAAAATAACTCCAGTCATTGGGGTCATTTTAATCTTCAAACGGTATATATTGAAAAATCGAAGGAAAATGAAAAAGAACGCTTATTGTCCCCATAAGTGACGATGAAGTCGCATCTGTTATTCAACTTCATAAAAAGGAATGTAAGCATTTATGCTCCGACAGACCTATTTCAGTGAAAATTTGTCTTTCAAAGGTTTTCGAAAAATGTGTTCATAAACATGTCCATAATTTCATTTTAAGTAATGGAATATTTACTCCGGTGCAGTCTGGTTTCACACTTGGAGATCTACGGTATAGCAGCTTATTCATCTTTATAATTTTATAAGTAAATCATTAGATGAAGGTAAAGAAGTCAAAGCAATTCTGCGACATAAGTAAGGCTTTTGATACGGTATTTTCATAAGGTTTGTTTTATTCAAATTGAAAACATATGGCATTTGTGGGAAATTATTGAACTGGTTTGAAAGTAATCTTACTGACAGAAACCAGTACACAGTTATTAACGGACAACACTCGGACACCAGATAAGCCTTAGCAGGCGTACCTCAGGCTAGGGTTCTGTTTTGGGCCTATTGTTATTTCTTGTATTTATCAATGACATAGTTGACGAAATAAAATGCAATATAAGACTTTTTGATCACGACACTTCCCTGTACGTCCTTATTGGTATTTATTAAACGTTTCCGGGCATCATTAATGTTTTCATTACATTCTATGGCTTCAACATCAATAAATCGATTTTGGGTTAGAAACAGTGTCCCGTCGTTGTCCCTGTCCATCATCTACCGAAGTCATTACACGTGTGTTGCTCGCACGTGTGATGTACGCGTTTTATGCTTCGAGAGCGCATGAATATGGACTAGTCCACTATGTTAGGGAAAATTCAGGTGTTCAAACGCACATTGATTATGGCAGTGTTGTCGGTTAGTTTTCAGTTGATAATGGTTTTATAAGTAGTTCAAGATACGAAAACGAGTTCTTTGTGTGAGGAGAAAGAATGAGGGGGAATAGGTGGGGGAAGATACAACTCGTGCTTCGTAGGAAGTCTTTGAATCATTCCACTTTCGTCTTTTACATTGATGTGTAAAGGTGTTTGATACCGTCAATAGAATGGTCTAAATGGGAAGTTTTATTTTTCTATAAGGTCCGTGTATGATAATAATACGTCTTGTATTACTGTTAAAAGGTACTTTACAGATACTTTCGCAGTCAGTAGTGGTGTAAAGCAAGGCTGTGTGTTGTCACCAAAATTATTTTCTGTATATATCAATGATCTGGTTGAGGAAATTAACAATTTAGGATGTTACATTGGCCTGAACGGACGGATGGTCAGTTTACTTTTATATGCAGATGACATTGCTCTGGTTGTTGGTGATGAAAATTCATTACATCATATGCTTAACTGTGTCTCTTCCTGGTGCCGAAAATTGCACCTAAAAATTAACAGCAACAAAAACTAAAATTGTTCACTACAGATCCAATTCTACGGCCAAATCTGAATCAATTGAAGTTACACATGCATATAAGTATTTTGGGTATTTGGTTACATGAATACCTGAATTTAAATTTTACAGCCAAGGAAATTGCTAAGTCTGCAAGCAGAGCATTAAGTGTAATTATCAGTTAGTTTAAGGCAGTTGGAGGAATGTCCTTTGATGTTTTTAACTCATTGTATGATAACCATGTGCAACCTACATGTATTGTATCTTATAGTACAGCTATATGAGGGATTAAGAATTTAGATGGTTAAACATCGTTCAAAACAGGGCCAGTCGCTTCTTTCTTGGTGTAAGTTAAAAGACTGCTAATCTCGCAGTTCGAGGGGAAATGAGATGGCTGTCCTGCATCTCCAAACAACAAATTGAAATTATCCGCTTTTGGGGGAAATTAAATATGGCTGAACCATCAAGTTATATTAAAACCTGGTCGTTAAAGTTTAGAAAGTCCTTGGATAATTCAGTCATAAGTTTCATCAGACAAGTTTATTCTCCAATTTATAATGTGTTTTCTGTTAGTTTCACACAATTAGAGAGAAGGTAATTAGCATACATCAGGAAAATTGGTTACTTGGCCTACGGAACGATAATAGACAGACTAATAGTAGTTAAGTTTAGAACATTCACACCATTTAAAAACTTGAGTTTCATCTCATGTTCGCTCAGTTTCTGACCACTCGCAAGGAAGCATTTTAGCAAAACTAAGATGTGGTTCTCTCCCTTTAGAAGTAGAGTTAGGTCGCTTTTTCCGCCCGAAAACCCCGTGTTTTTGTAAATATTGTAATTCTTCTGAAGTAGAGGATAATACACTTTCTAACTACACGTTAATAATATTCTGATACTAAATCCCATTTATGGTTAAAAGCCCAAGCTATTTATTTTCAATTTACTAATCTGTCGCACACAGACCAAGTCATTTTTCTCATGCATTCTCCCCAACTTTCCAAAACACTTGCCACTAAAACAAGCGCTACGTTTAGACAAAGAAGGAATCTAATTTAAACACGGCTCTCATGAATACATGAATATATACACTGAGTTGCAAAAGAAACGTCACTTTCGCATTTTTTCCCTAGAACCTATTCATTAAGAAATTAATGCAATTTTTCAAACAAATTATGTTCAGTATTGCCTAAACCAACTAAACATTTAGCCATTTCGTCTTTAAGGATCTTAAAAAATTAAAAAACGGATCTCCCGAACGCAGCTTTAAATCCGATGATGGTATCATTCGTGCTTCAACAAAAACGCCATGCCGAGACTAACAGCAGCTCAGATGAACCAGGCATTTGGAAGACTTTAAGCCAACCACTTCCAAGTCAACAGAAAAACGATTTACAGACTGCAGCAACGAGTTCAAGCCACCAACAGCACAAATGACCGCCCCGGTCCGGACGACCAAGAGAGACAAATCAGAGACAGGATCGCCATATGGTGAGGCAGCATCAACAGGATCCATTCGTCCAGGCCACTGAAACTGCACGTCAGACGATAGGGAGACACGGCAGACCCATCAGCGCCTACACAGTTCATGTACATATCGAAAAATATATTTCAGATGGTCTATTTCCTTCCAAACTTAAATGGCGTAAAATTGTAAATACATCCGTACATAACTATGAAGAACATCTATGGCAAATGCAAACATCTTTTAATGCAAACATGAGTCTTTATGTACATGTGCACAATAAACTAAAATGTCACATTCTTTGGCAATTATCTTACTTGCACCCTAAATATAAATCTGCTTTACAATTATGCATTAAAGTCTCATCACGTGGAAAAATATCTAAAGAATGCAATCTATGTAATAATTATACTAACGACTATGATTTTCATATACTACTACATTGTGAACACTTAAATCCTGACCGAAATGCATTCTTTGTTTTTATGATAGATCTTCTTGAAGTTGACGCTTATGTGGCCTTTGAACTACAAGATGAAATTAACATGTTAGCCTTTTTATTTGGAGGAATTACTGACTTCAATAAATATATTGAACACAGCACCTGGGAAACCATTATTTTACAATTTTCACTATATGTTTACGCCTTAAAACGTCATCTTTTACAATGTTACCCGGAATAATCAACTGCCTGTGCATAAAACATTAGTAAATGACTACACTGTCTACTATTCTATAATACTGGTACTGTAGATATGTCCATCTACTTAATATAAATCCCTATATTTACTTAATGTCTTAACATGTATATTCAATCCTCTTATTTATTGTGTTTGTATATATAAATGTAACATTGTATTTGTATAAATTGATGTATTTGTATATATGTTTTTGATCTTCGGTTCGAACTGGAGGAAATAAAGAATCTCTCTCTCTCACAGCAGCTCAGATGAACCAGGCATTTGGAAGACTTTAAGCCAACCACTTCCAAGTCAACAGAAAAACGATTTACAGACTGCAGCAACGAGTTCAAGCCACCAACAGCACAAATGACCGCCCCGGTCCGGACGACCAAGAGAGACAAATCAGAGACAGGATCGCCATATGGTGAGGCAGCATCAACAGGATCCATTCGTCCAGGCCACTGAAACTGCACGTCAGACGAAAGGGAGACACGGCAGACCCATCAGCGCCTACACAGTTCGTCGATGGCTCGTCAACCGGAATCTCCATTGCCATAGGCCACACCATGGACCTATCCTCACACCTCGTCATCGTCGGCAACGACTTCAGTGGGCCTTGCAACATCAACATTGGCGGTATCGACAGTGGAGAAGAGTCCTACTCATTGACGAGAGTCGATACTGTGTCTCCACTGCAGATGGAAGAGTGAGAGTATGGCGTCGGCGCGGTCAACGTTTTGCAGACTAGTGTGTTGAGGAAAGGGATGCGTGGGGAGGTGCTACCATCATGGTATGGGGAGGAATTGGACTTGATCACAGAGTGGGTCCTGTTGTCTTTCAAAATCTGCAAACAGGAAGAGGAGGTGGCATCACGGCGGTGCGTTACACCGATCAGGTTCTAAGGTCTCATGTAGTGCCACATTTCGCCCATCATCGGAATGGCATATTCCAGGAAGATAATGCACGTCCCCACACTGCCAGAGCAACAAGGGACTTTCTATACCAAACCTGAGTCAATACCACGGAATGGCCTGCACTTAGTCCCGATTAAAACCCCATCGAACACCTCTGGGATGAGATTAAAAGATCAATGAATGACGTCAGACCAAGGCCGACAACTTAGATCTTATTGTGTCAGACATTTCTCAGAGTGTGGCAAGAGGTTCCAATGGCCTTTATCAACCGGCTGATCCAGTCCATGTACAGACGCTGTGCAGCAGTTATTGAAGCTCAAGGAGGGCACCAACGCTACTGACTTTAACTTCGTTTAAAAACAAATGTAATTGAAATAAATGTCTGAATTTCATGCAACATTGTTGAATGATTTGTCAATGAGAAGCTGATAAAATTTCATTGTTGTCTTGTCATGCTATGATCATCTGGAATGCAGTAAATTCAGGACCTCTTTCAGTCAGACATCAGAGTGACGTTTCTTTTGCCGTTTAGTGTATATAATACATTTTAATTATGTTAGCGCTTATGCGCTTTTACCTGTTTTTATTTAGTGTCTCATATGCCATTCCTGGCCGGACAGTTTACTATACATTGTTATTATAACTCGCTCCATGCTTGTACGCTGTGTGACACTTAGATATATATTTTTTCTTTCGAGTGTGACAAGAGAAGCGAGACAGTTCTTAAAGTTAAAATATGTCTAGGCTTAAAAAGAGTGATAGCTTATTGATAGAATAGTTTGTAGGTTTTGATTTATCCCTTAAAGTTGTAAAGCAAACTGACACTCTCTTTGAGAACTTTCTGTAGAAAATGAAAATGATAGTGCGCTTTTGCAAATATAAGGTTCCAACTTCAACTTTAAACTCTCCCTCATTTGAAATTGAGCAGATTAAAAAGCAAAAAACGGCATAACTCTTTACAGCTTTGAAACAACTTGGTTTACAATCATTGAATGTTTTCCGTGCAGTATCGTTGGCCATCTTGTAAAGCAACCTGTACATCAAACGAGGCAATTAGGGAATCATCCTGTGTTACAAATCGGATCTATGGGTCAACCCTAGCGTTTAAGATATTTGCCCATAGGGTCAAAAAGCTTCTCCGTATCAAAGAGTATCCCAAGAGTATTTTTTTCATCTATCTATAGCCGATTTGGGTAATCATGTCTACACAATCTATGGAATTAGATAAAACAATTTAGATAGGTATTCAGCTCTGAAGATTTGAAGATATTTCTTGATGAAACTGTTTCCTGAACATGAACCCTGTGTTCCTAGTAAGGTGGTGGTGAGTGAGTAGTGAACAAAACTAAAAATGATAACTTTTCTCTTCCGAAATATTTGACAGCCTTTACTGTGGAAACGGATTGTTTTTAAACTCCTAAAACAAATTTAGTAGTCAAGAGTTAAAGTGGTATACAATTCTTCACCTTCTATTCCAGACTAATTCAAAATTACATGACCACACAGTGCATAATTTCGAATGGCATGATTTGGACAATGATTAGAAACAACCGATCCATTACACAATTATACGCGAGATGCAAGCAGTTACACATCGATAAGAAATGAACATCACAAGATGACTGAACATAGACTCATAGACAGTTTAACATCTTGTTTTGCGGAAACCATGCTTGCTCATTGTTGTTATTTTTACACAAAATACTGCCTTTCCTTTTGTTGTGTCCAGTTGTCAGTATAATTTATTTAAACGTTACATCCGCCTCTACTACTTGAAGATCGCTGTTATGCCAAAACATTTCAACTTAAAATGTGACTGTTTATCAAGGATTATGTCAATGACTTTTTAGAAATAATGCATTTGATAATTACTGAAGATTTTATTGGATTTTATATTTTTTGGTCAAAATATGACTTTGTTACTTCCGACGTCAGTGCAAATATCACATATTACCATGTTTTCAAAATCATATCAAATTTTGTCACCAAAAATTACAAATTCGGTTGTTTAATTGCTTAATTATCTTACTTCTTTTAATATTAAGACAAAAATGAAAACGAATTATTATTCTTTTCTGAAGACCATTTAGCAAAACAACGTCAAATATATCATAAAAAGTGAACAGAAGTAAAAAAATAATTATGGCAAAAATGGAATCAATGGATAATCCTAAAGTGAGAGTTTTCTTATGTTGATACCCTTGCCTTTTTTTTATTGGTATGCCAGAATCGTTTTCCTGAGTGCTACATGTCTTGCCTTTAAATGTTGTGTAAACAAGTAGAACAGACGTTTCATGAATGCACGAGGGATGTTATTGTGCCCGTCCAACACGGAATGATAAAAGCTGTTGTTCCGTGGAAGGTTTAGGTCTGCGACGAAAACGTCTCTCAATCTCATCCAAGAGGTGTTCAACTTGATTAAGGTTTGGTCTCAGTGAAGGTCGCTTCGTTGTTAGAATATTGTTGACAGCCAGAAACCAAAAAAGCAAAAGTTAACATGATATTTCTTTTTTAAAAAAACCTGCCTACCCCTTCGTTCATTTTTAAGTTCAGGTCCGTAAACAGAGTTTATAGTTGTATTTTTATGGAAACGAGGAAAATAAAAGTCAGGCGAAGTTAAATGCATTCAACAGATGTTGGTCTAACAGAGCACGTTTTGAGCCGGAAACATAATATTGTTTCGTTGGAAACAGCTAAAGTACTAGTACAAGTCAGAAGAATTCATAAACCCGTAAAAGCACTACTTAACATGATCGTTGTTATTGGATTATGGTATCTTTAATTTGGCTCAGATTCTAGGTTCCAGATTGCGTTTCCATTGATAGCAAATGTAGGAAGGAGTTGAAAAGCCATCACAGGTAACACAAGAGATTGATTGTCCCATAAGCCTAGTTTAAATGAATAAGGCTTACGGCTTTGTAATTTTATTTAGGAAAAGAATATTCAATATTCCCCGAAAACTTCAGCCAAAATGGGATAGATCAAACTGTCTTTTTGAAGACTTTCTTGTTTTCAAAATCAAAACCTACAGGACCAGCTTCCCAATGTTAAATGTCTAACTGTATTTCCTGTTTCAGCTAGGAGAAGTTTTGGATGCGCTGTGCGTTTTGGCTGAAAAACCGACAAAATTGAAGCCTGCATAAAGCTGGATACGGTCACTATTGTGGAGTTCTGTACTCTTGTAGCTGATGTTATCAGCATGGTTTTACTGAGCACTTAAACAGAGAGGACAAAATTCATTACTTGATATTCAAACATTTGTGAATCAAACACGTTTGGCATTTGTGCTATGAATGAAATAACATCATTATAAATTCAGCATCACACGAGGGACAATTTAGTTATTGCACAATGCCTTTAAAGAGAAGTGTACGCCTTTGAAATAAATATTATCTAAAGTGTCCAAAAAAGCGCATCATATTCTACTTTGCTATAAACATAATATTCTTATATCCTGAATAATATTTTTTGAAAAGTCACCTACAAGATATAAAACTCATGTGTATATGAAAAATAAAGTTGAGTCAGCTAAACTCAACACAATCAACCCTATTTCTTGTATACACATTCTTAATCGGCATACCCTCATATTCTACTTATTGTAATGCAACTGTAATGTACATCCACCCTTCAATGTAATAAATCACAAGGTACGCACTACTTTTATAAAGCCTTCATACCTTTGTTTCTTTTGCCACTCAAGTGTGTACATACCTCATGTTGTTACTGCAAATCCACATCGTAATTCCTTCTCATTTGAGTAATCGCTCTAATTAGATTTCCTCACTACTGTATAAGGTTTACTTCAAATGGTATATATGTACCCCTTTTCATATTCCCTACATCCCACCTAATGAAGAAGTAAGCATACTGTAAGAAACTACATGAAATTCATAATAAATAAGTCTTTATCTAGAAAATCTTGCCTCGCTTATGTGTATCACTTCTAAATGCCCTTAAACGATTTTAGATGAAACCACTTTGTTTAGGGCGTGACCCTTGTTGGGGGTCACATGATCATCAAATCTGTGAACTATCAGCTAAACTAAGGAATCTATACACAAGGTTTCATCTTTCTACGTTGTCTGCTTCTGAAGAATAATGGGAAAATACGTTTGTAGGTGTAGGTGTCAGTGCCCTGAAGCGTGGTGCCTCTCACAGTAAACCAAAATCAGTGTGCTGGGACACTGCTCAAGCCATTTTACCAAAATATTTCAAAATCACAACTCTTTGGATTTCAGATTTGTAAAGTATGTCAGTTTTTAAATAATTTAATGATACCTAGTCAGTTTTATTAGGTTAATTACAACTGGTCGTGAAGATATCGATGCTGTTCGTCTCGTGCAATGACTTTTAAGGATGATCTCGTGCAATTTGATACATTAATTCTTCATGAAGCAACACTTAAGTGTGATATTTGAATAACTGGTTCTAAATTTTGTTTATTTAATTAAACTTTGAATGTGAAATCGTTTAATAAAACCTTTTGGGAAATCCATCGAATCTTTCTTTTCACAACTCGCAAATTCCAATGAATTCATTTATCCCGCACAAAATTTCATTGTTAGAAAGCCAGGTACCTTAGTAGCCATATTTTGCAAATCTTAAATTATTGATTATTCATCTCAGTATAAGTCGGTTATGGCTGACAGATTGCGCAACTAGCGATAAACAATAACCCATACAATATTTGTTCAGGCCTTTTGATTCTGGCGACCTTTATTTTATCGCCCTTTTTTAAAGATGTTTTCTAACAAACGGACATACTCAACAAATTATATCAAATGCAATCATACCTGCACATGTGGGTACTCTACACCCATCAGCATCTATCTCCCAAAAAATAAGCCTGATCCTACGTTCCTGCCAGATCTTTACAAATCGAACTGCGCCAGCGTGTGAACAGGGGAACTCCACTGTGAAGCCATGCTTATTCCTACAAGTTGAAGGGGGATCTCCGCTAGAGAACTGTCCGCATTGGAAGAAACTGCTGCCGTTCTTGGACACTCAGACTTTTGCTTTTCTCACAGCATATCCTGGAAGTATTTTGATTCGGTCATTTTTGGAAGATGGTGAGATGAAAAGAGAACAAGTTCTATGGATTCACAACTTCTTTATTTCAGATTTGCGATGTTTCGGTGTAGATTCGGCAAGTGATTTTCTATTACCTACAATAAGCTTATCACAATTTAATTAACCTACTCTGTCTATCAACCTTATCCACTGCATAAACTTAATTATGTCTCTGTACTTCAACCTACTCAACTGTACTAAGCTATTCCCATCGATTTTGATTTGTTCTCACTGTGCAGGCAGCCTGAAGGGGATTAGGATTAACTGTGTTGTGTTAAGGAAAGGGGTCATGTCAGCACAGTTAACCTTCTACTAATTAGCGTGTACCTCATTGGCAGTTGAAAAGTGTTCACCAATTTATGTCTTGATGTCTAATGTGATGATATATGAATTTTATTCAATTTGACAATAAATAAGTCTGATTAGTGATCACAATAATCATACTGACCTCTATACAGGCATGCATGCGTGACCGGCGAGCTGATCAGACGTGTTTTTGGGGAGCTCTCGATCTATGCAGCTTACATGTTGATTAACTTTACTGCCCATACTACAATGGCCTAAGGAAGACACCAGGGAAGAAGGACAAAAGGCAGAAAAGAAAGAAAGTGTCTGATAGCTCTATTGAAGAAGGAAACTCGAAAAGACGCCAGGAATGTGAAGACACTGAAATTTCATTGGAATATCTAAGAGACATGGCGTTTTACTCCGGAATAACTCCCCAAACAGTCAACCCTAACATCGGACTGACCTATGGTCATCTGCCACAATCACCTCAGTATCTTACACCAGTTACACAGCTGTCAAGTCCACCGGATCAACAACCACGATGGGTTGACAACCTATTTAGAAGACTTGACAAGATGGACAACAAACTGAAATCCCTGGACAAGATAGAGTCGTCAATCAACCAGTTGGGTAATCGTATGGACTCGCTGGAGACAGACGTAACAATACTCAAGACCACTACTCGGAGTATAGAGGAATCCGCTCTCTATCGGGACAGGGAGCAAGAAGAACTGAAGAAAACTGTTAAATGGTTTAAACATATTTATTTCAAAAAGATGAATTGGATTGGTAAACAAGCCATAGGCTTATGTAAATACCGCTCCAAGATACAAATATGATACATGTCATGGTGATTTTACAATATACAATATACAGAAACAACAGTTCATTATAATTACAACAAACGCAATGATTGCAGAAAATTGAGTGCTAATCTGTTTTTACAAACGCCAAAAGGTCATTACCAATGCAAGTAATACAGAACATTGAAATATAATCAATCAATAAGTCATTTTGCAAATCTGCCTGTTAAATTTATAAATTCGTGCACTGATGTTAAAAGTTCCATATTTTTGGTAGCGGAACAATTTATGTTTCCGAACAAAACTGATTTTACATCAAAACCTCTATGAAAGTAAAACATGTTGTGTCTTATAGTGCTGTAAAGAGGACATATGAAGAAAAAGTGAGTTGAATCCTCATAACAATGGCCACAAGCACAGACGGGCGATTGTGATATGAATCTTTCATACTTGTGTGCATTTAAGTCGCTGCATTCAAGTCTTAGACGAGTATGTATGATTTGACAAAATCTGCTGCCATAATTTAGGTCAAAGTTACTGTATGTTTCATTATCATGGAGGAGAGCATTTTTGAAAGTCAATAAAGATGGTGAATTTCTATGTTCTATCGGTAATGAGTTCCAAAGTTTAACAGCGTCAGGAAGGAAAGATCTCGCATAGTTTACAGATTTACAATCTAAAGTCTGGAGTTTCGAATCATCACGAAGATTGTAATCAACGATATCCAATATTTTAGGAGGTACCAAGTTGCTTAGATAGCTGGGTGTATTGTGATTTACCTTTTTATAGAACAACGTCATTTTATGAACTGTTAAATCGCTCGCAAAGGACGTGAACAGTGTCAAACAACAACTAACCGAGGTGAAAGGCAAATCAACTGACAATGTCCAATTCGAAGAGGTACGTGAGTTGAAAGAACGTCTCCTAGATGTGCAGTCACGTTCTATGCGAGATAACCTTATCGTCACAGGAATTGAAGAAGCCCCAGAAGAAGATTGTGAAGCTGTAATTCATGAGTTTATAAAGACTAAGTTAAAATGTGAGAGAGAAATTAAGTTTGAACGAGTCCACCGTATCGGAAAACAATTTCCCAACCGGACTAGACCCAGACCTATTGTAGCCAAGTTTACAGAATTCAAGGACAGAGAGTTGGTACGTCAATCTGCCTTTAAGAACCTCAAGGGGACGCCTTTTTATATAAACGAACAGTTTCCCAAAGAGATAGAAGACAGGAGAAAGCAACTCTATCCTGTACGGAGAGAAGCCGCAAGATCAGGACACAAAGCTAGGCTTGTTGTAGACAAACTATATATTGGAGACAAGTTGTATGTACAAGGAGAACCAGTGTCACAATCTAAGAGCGCCATTCTACGGAGGAAACACACTGTGGAGGAACTTCGACCTACAACACCGACAACGACATCGTCTACGAGGTAGGATGACATGGAGCGTACGCACAGCAAACCTACCCACAGTTCCCACCAGTGTGCTGATGGTAAGCTTAAGATTCTAGCTCTGAACGTGTGTGGCATACGATCCCGACTACTTAGTCCTGACTTTGTAAATATGGTATCCCTGTATGACATTTTATGCCTAACTGAAACTAAAACGTGTGATGCTGACACAATCGATATTCCCGGATATACAGTGTATATGAACAACAGAAACAACGACAAACACTTGAGGACTTCACGAGGAATAATGCTGGCAATAAATCAGCACATTGGTGATCACGTAAGTGTCCTCGATAAATCAGTTGATATTGTGTCATGGTGCAGACTATCTAGAACATTTTTTCAAACCGATAGCGACATATATCTAGGATGTGTCTATATTCCACCGGAAAACAGCAGATTCGCTTCACCAGATCACTTCACTGCACTCGAGGAGGACATTATTAAATATACTAGTATATCTGATAATGTGTGCATAACTGGAGACTTTAATGCAAGGACGAGAGACTTACAGGATTATGTAAAAATTGACGATTTCTTTGAGATTCATGAACATATTGATAGTGATGTGCTTTTCTCAGATGTTCAATCACTGAACAATCTGAAAATACCAGTAGAACGTGCAAACAAAGACAAATGCGTTAACAATTACGGAAAGAAGCTGATTGAACTGTGTAAGAACACTGGTCTCTACATCGCTAACGGTCGTCTAGGCGACGACAGAGACTGTGGGAAGTTAACTTGTAAGGACTCTAGTACTATGGACTACTGTATTGCCTCGACATCTGTATTCTCTCATATGGACACTCTGAGAGTGGGAGAGTTTGACCCAGTGTACTCAGATGTACACTGTTGTGTGACATTTTCATTTAAGTGCAGCGACCGATGTACTGGTCAAAACAGTAATAAACAACATAATATACCCCGTACTAATGCAAATAAGTTCGATATTAATCTCCGTAATGAATTTGTAAATAATATTGATGTATCTGTTGTTAACAGTTTATGTACACTAATGGATAATGTCGATTGTGATAATGTGTTTTCATGTGTAACGTCCGTATGTAATGCATTGTCAAATATGTTTGTTAATACTGCTAAGAATACATTCGGTACTTTTAAAGTTACATCATTAAAAGCCAGCAGGAGGCACAAACCTTGGTTCAACCATAAATGTAGGACATTGAGACGCAATTATCATTCCACGAAACGTGCTTTTGGACGTAATAAGAGTATTTCAAACAGGTCCAAATTCATTAAAGCTGGCAAATGTTATAGTAAACTTTTGAAAAGTTCGTTTAAAGATTTTAAACTTCAATGTGCTGATAAGCTACGTCATTCGCAGAATAATGACCAAAGATCATTTTGGAAAATTTTAAAGTCTTTTGATAATCATTCGGAAAAGGAATTAAGTATTGATAAGGATAAGCTTTTTGACCTGAATGCAGGCCAAGCCTGTGAGGTTTATTGTAATGCTTCTACCGACGAAAGTGTGTTGAATAATGATATGCTAGATTCTGTAATTACTGATAAGGAAATTGTTTCTGCTGTCAATTGTCTTAAAACCAACAAAGCTTGTGGATTAGATAATATAATGAATGAGTATATTAAGTCTTCTATTGATGTAATGTTGCCTTTATATGTAAAGCTATTCAACCTTGTTTTTGATGGTGGTGTAATTCCTGAATCATGGCTTGTTGGTATAATTACGCCAATTTATAAAAACAAAGGGGATGCTGGTGATCCAGATAATTATAGAGGGGTGTCGCTTTTAAGCTGCTTGGGTAAATTATTCACATCTGTGTTAAGTAACCGGCTTCAAGCTTACTCTGATAGCTGTGGCGTCATCAGCTTCGCACAAGCGGGCTTCAGGAAAAACTACTCCACCATCGATGACATTTACATCTTAAAGGCTTTGATTGATATTTACCTTAATCAGAATAAGAAATTGTACTGTGTATTTGTTGACTTCAGTAAAGCATTCGATACTGTGTGGCGTTGTGGCCTCTGGCGTAAAATGATTGATAATGGTATTTCAGGAAAATGTTTTAATGTCATAAAAAACATGTATCAACATATAAAATCCTGCGTTTCTCATAATGGAAGTGTAACAGATTTTTTCCCTTGCAATGTTGGTGTAAGACAAGGTGAAAACTTGTCCCCTTTTCTGTTTTCTCTTTATCTAAACGATTTGGAATCTTTTTTAACAAGCTTCAACGTTAATGGTTTGGACTATGTAAATGATTTTGCACTGGAACAAATTGGTATTTATATCAAATTATTGGTAATTCTTTACGCAGATGATACAGTCCTCTTTTCTGAATCTTCTTCTGATTTAAAACTCTGTTTGGAAGCTTTTGATGAGTATTGTACTCGGTGGAAACTTAAAGTAAACACTTCTAAAACTAAAGTTGTAATTTTTCCAAAAAGAAGTAGCAGCAGACACCCATCTTTTACTCTCCAAAATACTGTTTTACAATTAGAAAAAGATTATGTGTTTCTTGGTATCCTATTTACAAGCACTGGTCATCACGTGCAATGTTTGCTATTTTTAGAAAGATTCGTTTGTTAGAAATACCTATTGATTGTCAGCTTAAACTTTTTGATCAACTTGTTAAGCCAATATTATTGTATGGTGCTGAAGTATGGGGTTACGAAAACACTATTCAATTAGAACGTATTCATTTAAAATTTTGTAAATATATATTGAAGGTTAAAGCGTCAACTCCTGATTTCATGGTTTATGGGGAACTGGGAAGATACCCACTTACTATTTCAATCAAATTGAGAATGCTATCATATTGGTGTAAGTTATTAATATCCCATGAAAAACTGTCAAGTATTCTATACAAATTAATGCTGAATTATCATAATTCAAGGTTTAATGCAAAACTCCCGCTGATAACAGAAATTAAATCTATTCTAGAAAGTACAGGTTATAGTTACATTTGGCAAAAGCAAGAATTTCAAAGTACGAATTGGCTTGTTAATAGTGTTAAAACTGTACTCCTTGACCAATTTATGCAAAATTGGAGAGAGAAAAAATCTCAATCTTCTAAAGGTTATTATTATGATAAGTTTAAGGATAATTTATGTATTGAAAACTATTTATTGCAACTTCCTTTGAATTTACGTATGTATATTACAAAACTTAGAACTTGTAACCACAGACTCCCAGTTGAAACTGGTAGATGGTATAAAATTGATAGAGAACATAGATTATGTCCATCATGTAAGCATAAGATAGGGGATGAATTTCACTTTATGTTAGAGTGTAATCTTTTTAATGAATTACGAAATAAATATCTTCCTGCATATTATTGTAAACATTCATCAATTGAAAAATATATTTCCTTTATGTCCATCACATACAAACCGATACTTGTTAAAATGGCTCTTTATATAAAAAATGGTCTGCGTATGCTCCATTGATATGTATGTTATTATATATTCATGTATGTTTTGTTCACTCTATGTCATCATTTATGACTTTTGAGAATAAATTTGACTTGACTTGACTTATAAATATGGAGGTAAATAACAGATACAGTATCATTCATCATGGCTAATGTTCAGGTCAACGTTGATTTCGTCCCAAATTCTCAAGGTGGTCGTAATCTAGTGTATCAAAGTTATAAGTTTAGAATACAGAAAAGACGTAACACCGGTGTTCACTGGAGATGTTGTAAGGCAGGATGTCGTGCAACTATAAATACCGCCAATGATCTCATAACAACATACAGAAATATCCACAATCACCAGTCAAATCACAGTAAGATCAGAGTTGATAAGTTCCTAAGCCCTACCCCTAGTAAGACCACAAGACATTGACGACGTGTGGATGAATGCTTTGGACAGTGTAAACCTCGACGACCCCTCCATCCAAAAATTTGCCGACTATGTCACCGACCAGTTGGTAGAGAGTCCTGGCAGGTCCGTCTGGAACCACTTCAACACCGATGGCGCCAGAACAACGAACCACGTTGAAGGGTGGCACTAGCCACACGTGGACCAAAACATCCAAACCTGTACAGGTTTATCGATCTCATGAAGAAGGAGCAGAGCCACACTGACACCACTATAGCTCAGATGTTGGTAGGGGGGAAGCAGCGCCCTAAGAAGAAGAAATATAGGAACCTGGACCATGAGATCCAACGGCAGAAGCATCTCCTCCTGACTGGTGCCAAGACCCCCTTGCTGCACGCAGATGCAGTGTCTCACTTTGTTGGACTATAATTTCATTGAAAATTTAATATGTTTATGCTATGACATATAATGTATAAAGGTCACTGTGAAACATGTAATAAACTGTTATGTTGATAAAATACTTTTATTTATTTTGAAATAGAATGTATATGCTGTGTAAATGCTAGCTTTATTTCTTGATACGACCCCCAAAAAAAAAAAAAAAATTACAAATTCGGTTGTTTAATTGCTTAATTATCTTACTTCTTTTAATATTAAGACAAAAATGAAAACGAATTATTATTCTTTTCTGAAGACCATTTAGCAAAACAACGTCAAATATATCATAAAAAGTGAACAGAAGTAAAAAAATAATTATGGCAAAAATGGAATCAATGGATAACCCTAAAGTGAGAGTTTTCTTATGTTGATACCCTTGCCTTTTTTTTATTGGTATGCCAGAATCGTTTTCCTGAGTGCTACATGTCTTGCCTTTAAATGTTGTGTAAACAAGTAGAACAGACGTTTCATGAATGCACGAGGGATGTTATTGTGCCCGTCCAACACGGAATGATAAAAGCTGTTGTTCCGTGGAAGGTTTAGGTCTGCGACGAAAACGTCTCTCAATCTCATCCAAGAGGTGTTCAACTTGATTAAGGTTTGGTCTCAGTGAAGGTCGCTTCGTTGTTAGAATATTGTTGACAGCCAGAAACCAAAAAAGCAAAAGTTAACATGATATTTCTTTTTAAAAAAAAACCTGCCTACCCTTTCGTTCATTTTTAAGTTCAGGTCCGTAAACAGAGTTTATAGTTGTATTTTTATGGAAACGAGGAAAATAAAAGTCAGGCGAAGTTAAAAGCATTCAACAGATGTTGGTCTAACAGAGCACGTTTTGAGCCGGAAACATAATATTGTTTCGTTGGAAACAGCTAAAGTACTAGTACAAGTCAGAAGAATTCATAAACCCGTAAAAGCACTACTTAACATGATCGTTGTTATTGGATTATGGTATCTTTAATTTGGCTCAGATTCTAGGTTCCAGATTGCGTTTCCATTGATAGCAAATGTAGGAAGGAGTTGAAAAGCCATCACAGGTAACACAAGAGATTGATTGTCCCATAAGCCTAGTTTAAATGAATAAGGCTTACGGCTTTGTAATTTTATTTAGGATAAGAATATTCAATATTCCCCGAAAACTTCAGCCAAAATGGGATAGATCAAACTGTCTTTTTGAAGAATTTCTTGTTTTCAAAATCAAAACCTACAGGACCAGCTTCCCAATGTTAAATGTCTAACTGTATTTCCTGTTTCAGCTAGGAGAAGTTTTGGATGCGCTGTGCGTTTTGGCTGAAAAACCGACAAAATTGAAGCCTGCATAAAGCTGGATACGGTCACTATTGTGGAGTTCTGTACTCTTGTAGCTGATGTTATCAGCATGGTTTTACTGAGCACTTAAACAGAGAGGACAAAATTCATTACTTGATATTCAAACATTTGTGAATCAAACACGTTTGGCATTTGTGCTATGAATGAAATAACATCATTATAAATTCAGCATCACACGAGGGACAATTTAGTTATTGCACAATGCCTTTAAAGAGAAGTGTACGCCTTTGAAATAAATATTATCTAAAGTGTCCAAAAAAGCGCATCATATTCTACTTTGCTATAAACATAATATTCTTATATCCTGAATAATATTTTTTGAAAAGTCACCTACAAGATATAAAACTCATGTGTATATGAAAAATAAAGTTGAGTCAGCTAAACTCAACACAATCAACCCTATTTCTTGTATACACATTCTTAATCGGCATACCCTCATATTCTACTTATTGTAATGCAACTGTAATGTACATCCACCCTTCAATGTAATAAATCACAAGGTACGCACTACTTTTATAAAGCCTTCATACCTTTGTTTCTTTTGCCACTCAAGTGTGTACATACCTCATGTTGTTACTGCAAATCCACATCGTAATTCCTTCTCATTTGAGTAATCGCTCTAATTAGATTTCCTCACTACTGTATAAGGTTTACTTCAAATGGTATATATGTACCCCTTTTCATATTCCCTACATCCCACCTAATGAAGAAGTAAGCATACTGTAAGAAACTACATGAAATTCATAATAAATAAGTCTTTATCTAGAAAATCTTGCCTCGCTTATGTGTATCACTTCTAAATGCCCTTAAACGATTTTAGATGAAACCACTTTGTTTAGGGCGTGACCCTTGTTGGGGGTCACATGATCATCAAATCTGTGAACTATCAGCTAAACTAAGGAATCTATACACAAGGTTTCATCTTTCTACGTTGTCTGCTTCTGAAGAATAATGGGAAAATACGTTTGTAGGTGTAGGTGTCAGTGCCCTGAAGCGTGGTGCCTCTCACAGTAAACCAAAATCAGTGTGCTGGGACACTGCTCAAGCCATTTTACCAAAATATTTCAAAATCACAACTCTTTGGATTTCAGATTTGTAAAGTATGTCAGTTTTTAAATAATTTAATGATACCTAGTCAGTTTTATTAGGTTAATTACAACTGGTCGTGAAGATATCGATGCTGTTCGTCTCGTGCAATGACTTTTAAGGATGATCTCGTGCAATTTGATACATTAATTCTTCATGAAGCAACACTTAAGTGTGATATTTGAATAACTGGTTCTAAATTTTGTTTATTTAATTAAACTTGTGAAATCGTTTAATAAAACCTTTTGGGAAATCCATCGAATCTTTCTTTTCACAACTCGCAAATTCCAATGAATTCATTTATCCCGCACAAAATTTCATTGTTAGAAAGCCAGGTACCTTAGTAGCCATATTTTGCAAATCTTAAATTATTGATTATTCATCTCAGTATAAGTCGGTTATGGCTGACAGATTGCGCAAGTGGCGATAAACAATAACCTATACAATATTTGTTCAGGCCTTTTGATTCTGGCGACCTTTATCTTATCGCCCTTTTTTAAAGATGTTTTCTAACAAACGGACATACTCAACAAATTATATCAAATGCAATCATACCTGCACATGTGGGTACTCTACACCCATCAGCATCTATCTCCCAAAAAATAAGCCTGATCCTACGTTCCTGCCAGATCTTTACAAATTGAACTGCGCCAGCGTGTGAACAGGGGAACTCCACTGTGAAGCCATGCTTATTCCTACAAGTTGAAGGGGGATCTCCGCTAGAGAACTGTCCGCATTGGAAGAAACTGCTGCCGTTCTTGGACACTCAGACTTTTGCTTTTCTCACAGCATATCCTGGAAGTATTTTGATTCGGTCATTTTTGGAAGATGGTGAGATGAAAAGAGAACAAGTTCTATGGATTCACAACTTCTTTATTTCAGATTTGCGATGTTTCGGTGTAGATTCGGCAAGTGATTTTCTATTACCTACAATAAGCTTATCACAATTTAATTAACCTACTCTGTCTATCAACCTTATCCACTGCATAAACTTAATTATGTCTCTGTACTTCAACCTACTCAACTGTACTAAGCTATTCCCATCGATGTATATAATCCCTCTCAAATTCCTGTTTAATATCACTTGCTTGATATTGGTGTTGGTATCTTCACATTCACGATGTATCCACAGTGCTTATTCAAAACCTTACACAACTGTTGTTTACATATCTTGACGAAGAGACAAAATCGAATGGTGGCTGTTATGACACTAAACATAAGAAAGATAACTCTGATGGGTTCTTTAACTCTTTAAACTCTCCGGAGTCTTTGCCAGAATCTATGATACTCCGGAGTCTCATGACTGATATTAGGAAAAATTAAGGATTAAATGTCAGTTTGTGCATTTGCAATAGAAAATGAACGTAATCAAAGCTACAATCAAAATATCGTATGCACCCACTCGCAATCTAATACAAAAAACACTTCTTTTTTGCTAAATATAGCTATACACCATGTATGTTTGAAGAGTTCTTTACAGAGCCACACTTGTATAATTATCCTAGGAAATAAAAGGTTACATGAACATAAAGTTTAAAAATCTTTTGATTTATTTAATGAATTAACACCTGACATACTCAAAACAATGTGAACTATTAGTAAATAATTACAAAATGATGTTGTTACACGTTTTTCGGATTGGACGAGAGCTCTTAAAAATATGCGACCATTTCTCGATGAATGCAGAAAAAAATTGCAGTTATGCCTCGTGCATTCATAATTTTTGACGTCACAATCTAACAGAACAAACTGACCCAACGGCTAGTCCGGTTATGAGAACTGAGCGTTACTTTAATTCTTTATTTATTTTTTCACAACGTTTCTGGGCTACTTCTTGCCCCT
The DNA here is from genome assembly GCA_921293015.1 of Phorcus lineatus. NCBI lineage: Eukaryota > Metazoa > Mollusca > Gastropoda > Trochida > Trochidae > Phorcus > Phorcus lineatus. The sequence continues at coordinate 76,249,126 of OV121081.1, read as the reverse complement.
TCATCAGGTGGATAATGAACAAAAATAAGTTGGTACAATATATATATAGGTATACAGGAAGCCATTGATTCAATTAATTATGTACAAATACAATAAGTGAGATAATAAAGTAATGATACAAAGAAAGGGGTGTTGATACAGGTCTGAATGTTTTTACAGTAGAGTGGTCTATGCTTCTTTGTGGATTGGCCAGGCGGTAGGGAGGTAAACCCCTTGATCCCTGTTAATCTCAGGGGCTAATCTTCTCAGGCAGATTGATTCGAGAAGTTTTCTTTTGCGCCAATCATTGATGTTGGAAGCCAAGATCTTTGTGTGTTGCCAGTTGATAGAATGGTTTGGGTTGTTGATGATGTGCTCAGAAAGGGCGGATTTCAGATCAGATTTTTCAACAGATGTTTTGTGTTCTTTGAGTCTAATTCCAAATGGTCGGCAGGTTTCTCCTATGTAACTACTACCTCAGTCACAATTAATCTGACAAACACAACCTCTGGGATTGGATTGCGTTTGACTGTTATCTCCTCTTCCGTTGGCTCTGAGAATGGTTTTTAAAGTTTTATCTGAATAAAATGTCACATCGATACTGGCGGTTTTTCTGAGTATTCTGCTGATGTGATGACTAATCTGGCCTTGATATGGGATGACATCAATGATTGGCGCAAAAGAAAACTTCTCGAATCAATCTGCCTGAGAAGATTAGCCCCTGAGATTAACAGGGGTCAAGGGGTTTACCTCCCTGCCGCCTGGCCAATCCACAAAGAAGCATAGACCACTCTACTGTAAAAACATTCAGACCTGTAACAACACCCCTTTCTTTGTATCATTACTTTATTATTACTCAACCGTGGTGAGATCACTCATTAGATAACAATGAGTTGGTAACATGTGTGTTACCATCTCGTGCGAACAAACGGAACTACTTTCGAACGTCACATGACATCGTCTAATCACGTGACTTGTAAGTTAGAAAATGGCGACTTTCAAATTTTGCATTCTCAACGAGCCGTGAATATCCAAAAATATAAAATATTCAAGTGTCAATAATCACTCTCATATTTAAAAAAAACAATCACTATTCACATAGTCTTTTGATCACTCGCCCAACTTCTGTGCCGTCGCAAGTTGTGTCACGTCCCCTCTCTGCCGGCCGTTCCACGCCGTACAGCATGGCCCTTCCATCATATGTTCCATCCAACCTGTCGCTTCCCCCTCAACAAGGATTTTAATAGGCCTATACACATCTTGCAACTCCCGTTCCCTTAGTTCAATATTTGCGGGTCCTATCAACAATTCTGTAATTCATGTCAATGTTATCAATCCTCCTCGACTGCTGACACTGGACATACGTTACGCCAACTTTTTAAAACTGACTGACCTAGAAATAGGTCACATTCCGATGACGTCACGACTCACGTATCGAGTGCACAATGGCATGACATTTTTAGTTGCTTGTAAGCATTTGTAATATCAATGAATTCTTAAAAATGAAATACGCGTTCACCAAAACGATTTTTGTTTCATGTTTTTAGGCCAGTCACTTATGTAGACACCCAACAACTAGGGAACTATTTTGTTCTGTGTTTCGTTTGACTGATTGATATTCTTACGCCGTTTCCGCGATAAGCTGACTGTTGTTTGACGATTAATTTATCAAAAATATTGATACGTGGGGATGAGTAATAAATAAAATACTAAAGTCATGATAATGTGATAACATTTTCATGCAACAAATTCCATTCACTCGTTGCATAAAAATGTTATCACATTACCATTCGTTTAGTATTCTCTATTTATCTCACTTATTGTATTTGTACATAATTAATTGAATCAATGGCTTCCTGTATACCTTTATATATTGTACCAACTTATTTTTGTTCATTATTCACCTGATGAAGGGGCAAGAAGTAGCCCAGAAACGTTGTGAAAAAAATAAATAAAGAAGTTGTTATCAATAACATCGTCTTGTATCATTACACCAACTTCTAAATGCCTTTGAAGAAGTTCGTTACTTTAATTCTTTTGCAAAATAAGAAATGTTCGCATCTCATCATCTTCATAACTGCGTTGATAACCAGATAATACTTTCGTTCCCCAAGAGAAACTATTACCTTCGCCGAAAACTGTTGATTTTAATAACTACGAGTCCAGAAGGTTAATAGCTCGAATCGTTTCACATACGGTAGCCATTTTGAATGGCACGTGTAATGCTGATGAGGGATATTCCAAAAATGCGGACCCGAGTTAAGACGTACTTTGATTGCATGAGCGTCAATTCTGATGAAAACAAATTAAATCATCTTCCGTTTTAGTTCATGAATTTCTCAATTTGAATTCCACCATGTATAGTCGTGTGCAACAAACTGCAAACTAACATTATGTTCATCTTTCGATGTATAGCAGCAACGCGATTTTATACAACTTGTTGCTCTTATACATCGATAGAGGCACAAAAAATGTAAAACAATCCTTAAATAACAGAAGATGCTTATGTATTGGGCATCTTTTTCCATGTAAAAAAAAGGAAAAGCTATTATCTTTGAATAACAGTAAAACTTAACGGAAAAATGGAAGTGTTTTTATTTATATCAAAAGCTTGTGTATTTAACAGGATATGAGTGAATTCATCATGGACCCACATTACGTCCATGAACTTGTCATCAAAACACTCGACAAGACCACAACATACAAGATTTTTTCCAGGAATCCGACAGCGAAGTTGGAACGACAACAAGAAAACTTGCAATCAGATCATTGTTATTAGTAAGTTACACCACATCCATTTCAAATCCCTCTTTGTCTGTCACTGTGAAAATTCATAAAAATTCTGTGAAAATTAGAATTTCTGTTTACTTAGGGTTTAGTGTACTTCAATACTGCTCAGTATCTCTTTAAACTCCTTGCTTATTTTTGCAAAAATGTAAATGTGACATCAGCGACTCTTTTATCAGAACTATTGGACTCAGGCAAATAATCAGATGTGATGCTGTGATAGAAATGGTCCACTCTGTGAAGCCTTTAACATCCCCAATCCTAAATATTAGAAGGTTGAATTGACACCATTTACACTAAACTTATCATAGATAGATTAATCAGCTTGGTATTCAATTGTTTCAAGGGAACATATTTCACACTAGCCTCGATGCTACTACATGGACTATGTATAGTCGCTATCTCTCCAAAAACCATCTAGAATAAAACCTGCCATAGTCTCTACCCTAAAAGGACGCGTCTAGGCCACCTATGATACCCCTTAACTAAGAGCAGAACTCAATCATCTCAAAACAACCTTCATTTCCCCAAACGGCTACCCCAGACAACTGGTACAAACAATCTCCGCCATCCTCCAATATCAACCAAAACATGACCAGGGCAAAATATTTGCCAAGGTATACTCAGCCATCGCATCTGATGTCTTCGTAGAAAAACTTCCAACATTGATGTCATTTCACTCAGAAAAACCCTTATTTCACGTTTTTTGACAGCCTACTGTGTGATTAATCATAACATCACAATCAAACTAATTGTCCAATTAGACTAAAGGTTTAGCCAAACTAATAAAATAATAACCTCGAATAAAGGTGACCTTTACGTCATACAGTATGTCCTAAAATGACAGTTAAAAAGGCATTGAGACAAAGTGTTTAAGTGAGTGTACTGGTGAGCCTATATGCGATACATTTACTTAAAAACCTTTTTCACAAAAACAAAGACAACTGTCACAAAATGTATCCAATGAGTTTGATTTCCTAGTAGTAACTCTCCTTAATACTTACTAAAAGGACCTGAGTTGCTTATGACAATGACTCTGAATAAACATATGCAGCTCCTGTAAATCCACTTAGAAGAAAGGTCCATCATATGTCGTTAAGATTACCCCGGATCGGTAGATTCGGTCAGTGCCATGGATTCTTTCATATCCACTGGCGTCAAGTGAAGAGTTGATTGGTTTATTTCTCAGTATTCCTGGTAAAATAAAGCACTGAAGTTGAACAGAGTAAAATCTCTTTTGTTTATACTGATTATAGAAAGTCAGTTGCAATTATGTCATGGTAACATTATCGATATAGCAATTACCGACCAGATCATTTCACCTGAACCGTCCACATGAATTTTAACCCGGATCTACATAATCGTAAGAAGCAGCTGTAGCATTATAGATTCCTCATTAGGATTACCTTTGAGTTGATTTACCTTGGCTACACAGTGTATTACAGGGGATAATGTTTTGTTTAAATTGTAATTGCATTCTTAAAAACTGTTTTGTTGTCACAAGAAATAACGTTCCTAGTGGAGGCGTCAGTTTGAACTCAGCGGAGCCTGTTGACAATAAAGGGGCGACACATGATACTGTATGACCTCAAATAAAATATTGCAAGCCGAAAAAAACGGTAAGGAATATTTGACATTAACATTCATATGATTGAAAGGCATATCATTATCGTACATTAACATCCCTATCATAGAAAGTCATTTGTTTTTTTCACTCACCTTCTATTTGTACATTAACGAAGACTAAACACATTCCTGATAATATTAACTGTATGTCCATTTCATACACGATACTACTCCCCTGAAGGTCTGTTAACAACAACCACGTAATATGTTAGATTTCTAATACAACAAACTTGTGTTTGTGAGTTTGTCGTTAGTTAAACATTTGTCAGTATAAACTATTTATGTAATTATGTTATCATGTTATAATTATATATGCATATATATAATTGCATACATGTTCATGATTGATGTCTGATGCAAACAATTTCAATCACGTCCATATATTGAAACATACATTGGTACCTTTTTAGATGTAATTATTGATTGCCGCATGTTTAAGGATTCATTGTCAAGGTTCACATTGTCATCTTTATTTTCGTTTCAAATGTAACCGATCACAACACAGTGGAGACATACGCAACCATTTCATGAACGGTGTCATCGGTGCACTAAAGACTTGGATAAACTTGTATACAAATCTGATAAACATGCAAAGAAGTTCATTAGATAAACTAATTTTGCAAAACTCTAAAATTACTCGCTTAGACCGACTGTTATCCACTAAACTCTTTAACTAATAATTCATTTTGTTAATGATTGACTACACAAAATAAAATCTGTAGTTTTCGCTTACAATGCGATTCTAATAATAAAAAAACAATTGGGGCAATGATAAATAGAACATTAACATATTGTCGAATTAATTTTAGATATCCTATATATAATACTAAAATATCAAAATTCCTTTTTGTATCACTTGTATCATCAATTCAGTTAGCACGGATAGATACGTATTTCATATTGAATTGAACGCAATATTCGTTTCAATATCTTCGCCAACAGTGAAATCCGCCAAAGAGTTCTGGTCATAGGGTATGCGATATGTTATGGGAGTGTAATCGAAAAATAATACGGGGTTCGGAAAACTCAATCGTTGAACTAACACGATCTCCTTACAGTTATTATACGGAACCTTCATAGAGTACGATAAGATAACGTCAATTAGTTCGTGCGTGAAAATATAGGTCAGCTTTCCGGTCCCCTCAGGCTGGTACTGCGGCGTAAAAGGATTTTAAAATCGGGGATGGGCTTCAGATTGCATGAAAAGACTTGATTATGCATAAAATATATTTGAAATCTGACCATGAACAATATAGATTTCTATTTTTTAAAATGATGCACGCTAAAAAGTTACAACTTTTGAGAATGACTCATATATTTTCATCTTGGAAAACTTCATTCAAACAATAAAGCAGTTGAATTGAATTGATACCATAAATAAAGATATGATGTGTCCTGTCATTAAATAAATGTTACATAAGTGATTTGATGTTGGCTTTTATAATATTATTATATACTGTGGGTAATCAAGGATGCTTCCTCTAGAGATCTGCCTCAATCCGGACTCCGCTACAGTAATATGATTTCAACTCATCTGTTCAGCGGAGCTTTTGAATGTACTTTCAGCACTCTTTGGCGGTTTGGGAAAAAACTCTAGCCTGAACAAACACAACAAAAACTTTTATCATGTCATGTCCTATCGAGTTCTTGAACCTTACCTTAAAAAATTTACTATGCAGATATCTCTACACGGGCCGAGGTTTACACACTTTTGAGGTTGACTGCTGCTAGTTGAGTTAGGTAGAGAGATTTTGTTACTTTCCATGTAACATTCTTCAGTCAAATGAAATAGGTATAAGTCTCAAACATAATTGATCGTATGTATGTTTGTTATCAAATTACCAAGCTGAAAAGGTTGTTTCAAATGTTAATAAAAAAACAATGATGTATGAAATTCAAATAATATGAAAAAAATCCGACAAATTTTTTTTTATGTTATAAGGAAAAATAAAGTCAAAATTAATATCAAGACGTTTGAGCGCAAGGACGTTGCCAGGTCGACGTCATACATGTAGCTATCAAAGTACCCAATCATTGTTCAAAACATATTTTTAAGCAAATCGTTTCCAAAAAAACGTTTAACGGTATACTTCTACCAGACAGAATACCTAGAATATGATAGGTTTACTAAGTAAATGTTATAAATCATTCCTTGTTTATGAAGACTTGCACTACTGTGTTAATCATCCAATTGTGACAGACAAACAATGTTCAAATAACGCTAATAACTGATAATATTCAATGTTACTTTGGCTTGATTCCAAAATATTGCATACTTTTATATTTTACACTTACGAAACACAATATGGTTCCATTCATTTAAAGCATTTGCCAGTAACCAATTTCTTCATGGAATATTTCCTTGATTACGGAACGTCTTAGATTATTACTGACGCAACCTGACCCCCGTGCGGTGTATAATTCAATATCGGCTAAAAAAGAACATAGAAAGAGGAGGTTGTTTTGATTTCCTGATTGTTTGGTAAGTCCTTTCTGACATATTCTGAGATAAAGTAATGTCATTTTTAGATATTTTAATTTGGTGATGTTGACGGCCTCTCCACTGATATTGTGCTCTAAAAGTACAGAGTTACATCCGAACGCCAATTGTTAAAAGGGAGGTGTTCCTGGCCATGCTTAATGTCTCTGTCGCGTGTGACTTTATTCGTCTTCGACCTTGGACCTGTTACGGATGGTTGCTCCTACTAATACGTTGATGGTCCTGTTGACTAAGGGTTATACGGACACAAGTCGCATAATTCGTAACAAATTGTGCCATATTTAAAACAAATTAAATGTCAGTCCATTATCTTTAAACAACATTATGCATGTGTGTTATCGTGGCCACAAAGATTTACTGGTAAATCTCAGTTGAAGTTTCCTGTGACTCAGAATCTGATGCGTCAAAGCTGTCTAAATACTAATGGCCTCTTTTGTTTACCACTATAACAATGGGGGTCAAATAGAGTTCGCACGTTGCATTAACCTTCAAAATTATTATTTCACACTTGTATTGATGTTTTTGTAAAGGTTTGTGTAGAAGCCGAGAAAGAAATTGACACGGCAGGTCAAGTGAACATGATGTACGAGTAACATGTCCCCAGGATCCTTTCCAAAGCAAATTAAGAGTACATACAAAATCAGGCATAAGAAACGGTTTTATCTCAATAACCAACATTCTATATATGGCATTAATTGTTCTTGCAAAATTCACGGTACAGTAATATCTCTTGAATTCGAGAGATAAATTTGAGAAAAATAACGTTTCCATGAGAGTTTTAAGGCTAGTATACGAATAATGCATCAGTAATTCTTTCAAAGAAAAAATATCAATTATACTTACAAGATAACAATAAATGACATAAAACAAGATTTTTAAAAACTATACCAGAGGATTCCCACAGAATGAAAGATTAAACTGAAATGTTAGAAGTATCAGGAGACAAAAGGACGTATGAGGGAATCTTGCAGACATAGAACGGTTTGATATCCAACTTCTATTTAACAGTTTTATGAACACGCTTTTTAACTGCGATAATACTAAAGTGTATTATTTTAAGTGCAAAGTGCAAAAAGTGATCTTATCCTTTGATAAGGTACTTGAGTTTTAAATGCTAAAACATAATTTTGCAGCTTTCAAAACCACATACAACCGATCGAAAGTTTAGCAAAACCAAATGACCCAAAATATCACATCAGTATATTGTTAAGAAAAGGTATGCGTTATAAACTCAGTAAAAAGACATTCAATGTTGATTGATTATGAGGTTAATATCTTGGGTTAGAGTGAGTGTAAGACCACTGACTGAAGTTGGTTAGTGTATGTCAACCAACCTTATCATTGATATAGAACCCCCTTTGATGGTAAGCATATAACACTCTTGATGGGAAGCATATAACCTTCCTTGAGGTAAGCATATAATCCTCTTGATGGGAAGCATATAACCTTCCTTGAGGTAAGCATATAATCCTCTTGATGGGAAGCATATAAAATTCTTTGATGGGAAGCATATAACCTTCCTTGAGGTAAGCATATAATCCTCTTGATGGGAAGCATATACCCTTCCTTGAGGTAAGCATATAATCCTCTTGATGGGAAGCATATAACATTCTTTGATGGGAATCATATAACCTTCCTTGAGGTAAGCATATAATCCTCTTGATGGGAAGCATATAACCTTCCTTGAGGTAAGCATATAATCCTCTTGATGGGAAGCATATAAAATTTTTTGATGGGAAGCATATAACCTTCCTTGAGGTAAGCATATAATCCTCTTGATGGGAAGCATATAACCTTCCTTGAGGTAAGCATATAATCCTCTTGATGGTAAGCATATAACCTTCCTTGAGGTAAGCATATAATCCTCTTGATGGGAAGCATATAACATTCTTTGATGGGAAGCATATAACCTTCCTTGAGATAAGCATATAATCCTCTTGATGGGAAGCATATAACCTTCCTTGAGGTAAGCATATAATCCTCTTGATGGGAAGCATATAACATTCTTTGATGGGAAGCATATAACATTCTTTGATGGGAAGCATATAACCTTCCTTGAGGTAAGCATATAATCCTCTTGATGGGAAGCATATAACATTCTTTGATGGGAAGCATATAACCTTCCTTGAGGTAAGCATATAATCCTCTTGATGGGAAGCATATAACCTTCCTTGAGGTAAGCATATAATCCTCTTGATGGGAAGCATATAACATTCTTTGAGGTAAGCATATAATCCTCTTGATGGGAAGCATATAACATTCTTTGATGGGAAGCATATAACCTTCCTTGAGGTAAGCATATAATCCTCTTGATGGGAAGCATATAACCTTCCTTGAGGTAAGCATATAATCCTCTTGATGGGAAGCATATAACATTCTTTGATGGGAAGCATATAACATTCTTTGAGGTAAGCATATAATCCTCATGATGGGAAGCATATAACATTCTTTGAGGGAAGCATATAACATTCTTTGAGGTAAGCATATAATCCTCTTGATGGGAAGCATTTAACATTCTTTGATGGGAAGCATATAACCTTCCTTGAGGTAAGCATATAATCCTCTTGATGGGAAGCATATAACCTTCCTTGAGGTAAGCATATAATCCTCTTGATGGGAAGCATATAACATTCTTTGATGGGAAGCATATAACCTTCCTTGAGGTAAGCATATAATCCTCTTGATGGGAAGCATATAACCTTCCTTGAGGTAAGCATATAATCCTCTTGATGGGAAGCATATAACATTCTTTGATGGGAAGCATATAACCTTCCTTGAGGTAAGCATATAATCCTCTTGATGGGAAGCATATAACCTTCCTTGAGGTAAGCATATAATCCTCTTGATGGGAAGCATATAACATTCTTTGATGGGAAGCATATAACCTTCCTTGAGGTAAGCATATAATCATCTTGATGGGAAGCATATAACCTTCCTTGAGGTAAGCATATAATCCTCTTGATGGGAAGCATATAACATTCTTTGATGGGAAGCATATAACCTTCCTTGAGGTAAGCATATAATCATCTTGATGGGAAGCATATAACCTTCCTTGAGGTAAGCATATAATCCTCTTGATGGTAAGCATCTAACTTTTGATGGTAAGCATCTAACCTTCTTTGATGGTAAGAATAAAACCTTCTCTGTTGGGAAGCATATAACCTTCCTTGATTGTAAGCATATAACATTCTTTGATGGTAAGCATATAAAATTCTTTGATGGTAAATTCAAACTCTTATAACCATCCTCAATCATATTTTGCTATTGTCTACTTGTGCCTTACGGACCTACTAGTGATAACAAATGGAGACATGGTATTGGTATCAGAGTGCATAATACTTTTAACTTAAGGGGAAGGCGTCTACAGTGTATATATCAAGACTACGGTCAAAAGTCGCCTGATACTAAGGAACAGAAGAACTTTGTCAAGTTAAAGATACGAATACGATAGGGCCTCGTGAATGTAAACTCGTAAAAACAGATGCATTGTAGTCATTCCAGATGGTCATTAAGAAATATTCGATATTATATATACATATATAGCCATGCATTCTTGTGGCAATTTTTTGTTTTGACTATCCTTAGATGTATAGACAAACATATATGTGAGGACATAGATGGCAAGTCAACACGTGAGTATCTATTACCACTTAAAGATACAATTTGAATATCATGTCGATTTGTTGTAAATCTATCATTCAGATAATTTTCTACCTGTTTGCTGTAAAGTGAGTTGTGCCATATTTGTAAAACAAAATTCAAATGTGGAGCTCCTTAGAGGGAAAATTCTTTGCTATTTAGATGACTTTTTGTTCAGGGACGAAGGAATGCCAACGTATGTCACATGGCTTTAAAATCGCCTGTGGGGAAGTGACGTACATATACAACATAACCAAACAAACAACGTATATTTAGGAATGCAATGTGATACTATTCAATGACAGACAAAAAATCTCTTTAAACAAAGTTTTTTGGTTACTCTAAGCAAAAAATATGTAACACCATGTAACGAACTTTTTAAAAGATTTGTGATTGTTTTTTATGTTAAATTGAATGCTTAATTCAGGGTCTCTAAGCAGGTTATCCTTTTTTTTAAATTATCTGATGTTTCGAATTTCACTGAAAAAAAACAGCTTCTGAAATTTATTTCGAATAGGCAGACTAAAAATATGAGACTGTTGTAATAGAACTCATTTAAACTCTTCCAAAAAAAAAGAAAAGAAACTTGACACTGACTTTCAAAGTTCAATATAAAGACCACAGATGCAAGTTAAACATTGAAATGAAAATTAAAACGCTGTTTGAAGATCTCTGTTCAGTAAATTTTATTCCGAATAAGCATGATCTTGAAATGCACAGGTGCACAAGTGTTTCAACATCACAGGGGTGCACAAATGTCAATATCGGGTATGGCCACCACTGGCATTGATTATTGCTTGGCACCGACGACCCATGGATGCAATCAAGTTGTCAATCACAGCCTGTGGAATGTTTTGCCATTCGTGCTGAAGTGCGTCGATCCAGTTCGTCCCAGAGATGCTCAATTGGTGACAAATCTGGCTGGCCATGGCAATGTCTGGACATTGTTACGCTGTAAAAAGTCTTGACAAACACGTGCAACATGTGGTCGAGCATTGTCCTGCTGAAAGAGACCACCATGGACGTTGACGTGAGGAATAACGTAAGGCTGTAGGATCAAGTCCCTATACCGTACTCCTGTGAGGTTACCCACAACATGCACAAGGGATGTCCTAACACCGTGACGAATCCTGGCCCACACCATGACACTCCCACCTCCAAATGGGACAACCTCCTGAACACAGTTGGCAGCATTACGTTCTCCACGACGTCGGTATGCACGTGCTCGTCCATCACTTCGTCGAAGCAGAAAACGGGACTCATCAGTGAAGAGAACGGTTCTCCACTTTGCACGTGCCCATCTCATCCTCTGTTGACACCACTGGAGACGTTCCGCCAGATGACGTTGTCTTAAAACGGGACATCGAACCGGTCATCGTGGTAAAAGTCCAGCCTCTCTCAGGCTGTTGCGTACCGTTTGGTCGGAAATTCGACACAGGCCTGGTATCTGCGTTGTTGTTGTCCTGGTGAGTTCCCGAAGGTGGAGCAGTCGGATGTATCGATCTTGGGCCCGAGTAGTCACCCTTGGTCTGCCTGACACGCTGTTTCGGGTGTTGAAACGGGTCCACAATGAAGAGATGGTCTGTCTGGACACGTCAAAGTGTGTTGCAACATCTCGCTGCGTCGTTCCTGCTTGCAGTCTGCCAATAGCGCTGTTGCGTTGTGCTCTGTTCTGTCTTGGCATTCTTCAGGTCGCTGTACCGATGTTGTGTAGTCTGAATGACCAGCGGCTGATATGGCTTTTTATACCCCTAAAGCAGACGTGTCTGCATGTAAACCTTCATGATCCCATGCTGCACGTGCTTTGGCAGAAAATGCATTTGGACGAATCGCTCGTTTTCGTCCCTGAACACAACGTAAACTTTCTTTAAATTCTTTAAATTACATGTTTGTATCATGAAAAATCAATTTCGCATGAATGTCAAGTTTCTTTTTTTTTGAAGAGTTTATAATGAATGAATGAATGTCTTTTTTCCTCTGACAAACGAAGATCACATAAATGTAATTACAAAGTCATTGACAAAGGCAACAAATTAAATTCACAAAACAAAGCATATCAGAAACTGTACATTAGGGATGGTTTTTCAATGTAGATAGGTACAAAGCAAAAAATAATAGAAGGGTTTTCTTTGTACAGTTATGTCGGGTATCACATTAGCGCCACTGAATAGAGCTTTAATATCATCATCATTATCAATCCTTTCAATTTGAACATACAATTAAATATCAGTTGTATCAATAAGATAACCGTAAAAAACGTTTCTGTGGTCCATAAAGTGCTCGCAGAGAAGAATAACATAACAATCATAATCAAAACAGAGTGTTTGACAATTTATACATTCTCATGAGGTTTTACCTCGAGAGTTTACAAGTACCAAGTTGTATTTCAGTTCTATATTCAGGGTTATCATTCATTATATCATACAGACTATGCAAGCGTAGCTAAGTTTGTACTTTAGCATATCTAGCCCTATCCGGTTATAGTTTTAAGCATAATATTGCGCCATGCTAGTTTTTGGGGAAAGTAACCATAACGTACATTATCAATAATAAATCTAAGTATATCATATTTTCTCGCTGTGCTTCAGAGACAAGCACATATGCTTCCTGACTTATTTAGTGATTCAATATTGAATGACATAAATGCACAAAATAAAAGTTTGTTGATGATCATGAGTGACATAGGTTATTAAACAACCGCCCACGTAACAATAGTCTGCATTTATCAATGTAACCTGTCATTGTCCAGAGACCCAAATGTGCAATCGCAGAAACTGTAGAAAAACCTCTTTTATTGAAACCTTGAACACAACGTGCTAATACCTTTGAGTTCATGCAATTGAATCAATATCCTTACCATGTAATTGAGGGAAAATTTCACACCCGTAAAAACATGTAGTATCATCCGCTTCCATATATTGACTGATGTAAGTGGATGTAGATCATTGCTATTTAAGCCAAGTGTTCTTAATGAATATACAGTTTATCTAGCCTTTTGACAACCAGAGAATATTCTATTTCTACATGGCATGTCTGAAGAGATAAAGACACCGCCATATTTCACAGATTCAGTATTGGTAATACTATTTTCGCAAAAAAAAAAGTTATATATCTGGACAAGGTTGTCTCCCTTTACGAAATATAATTACAGTGCTCTTGGAAGCATTGTAAATTAAACGCCATATTGCAGCATAATCATAAACATTATTAAAATAATCATGAAGAGCATGTGACGTGGTACTAATAAGGGTAGTATCATCAGCTAGTAAAACAGATGGTACATCAAGACCATACACGCGAATACCATTATTCTTTATTACTTTATATGACAGTTTTAAAAGTAAAATATGACAAATAGATTTACACTAGATATTCACCATTAACCATACAATCGATAGTGTTCTCGGCAGGTATTGGTATCCATTCGGGTTATATATAAGAGTAAAGATGCAACTCCTTTTAAAAACACTAATGCTGTAACACTTGTTAACATTTTGAAAGCCTTTAATGATGGTTAGAGTCATAAATATTTACATAACATGCAAAGACATCGATTTAATAACTTTTCAGAAAAAAATGCTTCTTCTGCCTTATCTATAATCAATCAGTGTCAATGAAACCGACCAAACAAGTTTACTCATGTTTACCCGGGGCAGTTTGATTCATGTGTTTATACACTTTATTTTTCCACTTACAAATTTTCTCGTGTAAGGTTTGATGGTTTGGGATTTGAAGACTCATCGGAAATCTTCTAGTTGAGATCTCCCTTAATAGTCGTTGTTTTTATGCAAGCTGCCATTTGCAAAGGAGTTGAACGGAGGCAACTCTAGCCCCCTTGAGGATGGCTCGCCCACTCTTTGCTACAAAGTCAAAAGAACGCAAGTTTGATTCGGCCAAAGGAACGTCGACATTTTGTTCATTTGAAAATAAAGGCATAATCATGAAAAAAATAAAAATACAAACGTTTTAGTCATGCCTGAATAACTAAAACTTGAACTAAAAGCATTACTGAGGAGGAATTTTGTTAGGTTAATTTCACCTTTACTCTCATTCCACTGTTCACCGCATATGTGAAGTAGATGAAGTATTTCCGTTGGGGTCGGAAGAGTTTTTATATTGCAAACTGACTTCCACTTCTTCTTCACTGTGAGAAAAAGAGCTTTTTAGTATCTAATGAAGCCTAATGTTGTTCCAACGAGCTGGAGCGTTTCATATATTAGTTCTTGTATTTCTAGGGTACCCTTGAGCAATTTTTAAACAGAATTTGTTACCACGTTCGAAAGCAGTCACTTCTGACTTTGATAACTGCGTTCATATTTCACATCCATACAGAGCTTACTGTAAACAGGTTTTTCATTTCAATTTGAGATTTTTCAGTTGGTTCAGTCCATTTTGATGTACGCCAGACTTTATAAGAGCCATTGTCATGCCTCTTAATTTGCTACTTCCTTCAGAGTTCTGTTCCATACATTGAATCCAGTAACTAGCTGATCATGTGAAAGTAATCTCTATCTAGCTACTTTTCACCATTTGGTCCAGTGATTATGAATCTTTATTATATCATACATGTACATGTGTTTTGCCGTTTTGACAAGTATTTATTTCAAACATTTTGTTGCTGTTCTAGTTTGTCATCGTTTTGACAGTATACCTTTTTCATTCCGTCCCTTTCGTTGTCTTCTATGTGGCCAGACCACCAAGAGGCACCGATGCTTATTGTTTCATACACCAAATTTAAATACGTTCGGACTGATTTTTTAATTTGAGTTCAGAGAGAATGGATAGAGGTGATTTATCTAACCCCCGGAAAGTATTTTTGGCGGGGGGTGATGTGACCTTATAAGATCTATAGTTTGATATAAAATACTTATCAATAAATTATACTCTTAAGTAATGTTGACATTATACATATTTCCAAAATGACAAATTTATATAAAAACTATGTTAGCAGCTGTAATTTGTTTTGCCTTACTGTTTAGTTGAAACTCTGCATATCTGAAGACTTTCTGGTGATCTTTATAAAAAAAAAAATGCAAGACCAGTTTCCCCATGTTAGATCTCTAACTGTAATTCCACTGTCAGCTAAAAGACAGTTTGGATGTTGCTGTTCGCTGAAGCTGAAAAAACGACATTGAACCCGACAAAGCTTGGCAAAATGAATCAGGCTTGAAACGGACACTGACGTGGAGTTCTTGACCCTTGTGGAGGATATTTTCCGCATGGTTTGACTACGGGCTTAAAGAGACATGGTAAACTTCATAAATGTCATTCGAACATTTGTTCATTAAAATCATTTTCAATGTTATGGGCATAGAAACGGAATACATGCTACTTATCAAATCAATCAAATAACATCATTATAAATGCTGCATCACATTTGGAACGATTTAGTCGTTGCACAATACCTTTAAATACAGTGATTTCCTGAAGCCTACATATTCTCACTGGACTTTGGAGGTTTTTTGTTTGGCTATTGTCTGCAGTAATTAAATCTATCTCCGTTCTTTGACACTCCAATCATCGCAGTTTTCAAAGAATCCATTGTGTCTATTTCCTTGGGCAAGTGGCAAAAATGCAAAATATACTGAATAATTGTTGTTAAGTTATTTTCTTTGATATAATAACGCATACATCAAGTTGAAAACTATCATAAACAAATTGTTTGTAACTGATACATATTTAACAATATCATTATGTATCATAGCAATATCATTTTTGTTCCATTTAGCAAGTTTCAATGAGCTAAGCCTTGTGCTTTTTTAACTTTGGCCTGAAAATACATTTGGGATTCCATAAAAACGGCAAAAAAGTTAAAAGGAAAGAAATTCAAAAACCCCAGAAAGGCACCACTACATGGTGATTGTCCTATTTAGCAAGTATCAAAAAGGTATGTTCAATGAGTTTACAGTTATGGCATGGAATATTTTTAAGTTGCCTTTCAATGCTAATGAGCTAGTCTTTATGGTTTTTGTGTTACGTCCAGGAAACAAAATATAAGTTGATGATTGTTATTAATAACAAATGTCAATCAGTTATGTCTTCAGAGATTTGAGTTTGGTCTTAAAAGAACAATCTGTACAGATCGTACAGAGATCATTGAGCATTGAGACAATGATAAAGTTGTCTACTGCAAATAACTCTTATTTATATCTTAATTACGCAACTGCCAATAGAATTTCATGTTCACTTGTCATGTAAACATCTCTACTAAACAAACATATCTCCACAAATTTAAATATTTAATGTAATCTTTTCACGCTAGACATAAACGCTATTATATCTAAAAAATATATATTTTTATTCTAACAGGCCAAGGTTAACATTCAAATCAGTGTGTTGTTTTAAAGGTAAAGGATAATCTTGTGCAAATAACACAACTATACAATTCTTCTGTAGCTCATTAGATTACTCTATTTCTCGGCCAAGAAAACCTTTGGTCTTATATGAATTTTGCCTAAGGTTTTAGTGTTTATGCATTGATTATCAAACAACAGGAATCAAGTGTGACTTGGGATGTAGGTCTGACTAACTTGGTTTTAACTACCGAAATGAAATTGTAGACTAAAGTGGAAAAAACTGTACTATCAAGCTGTCATATTTTTGATAATTTTTCTCATTCGTATATACCGATGTTGCTAATTTTATTACTTCATAGTAATTCGAAAAACATCAACTATCCACGTGATGACATATTTCATTAATAAACTCCCAGGCAAAAGAAAGGTTTCACTTTTTTCATGAAAACATTAAGAGGGCTGGGACGGGTTTGATTCTAAGCAGGAAATGATAGCATTACTGCATCGTCCCTCTACACGAACGCATCGCATTGAAGGCAGCCACACTGTTCACCATTTGCCACGTTTGTCTCATACTAGCACTGTTTTCCTGTAATTGGACGAACTGACGACTCATATTATGTACGCCATGAATAATGTATAAATGTTATACAATTGAAAATAAACTAATTAAAAGAAATATTACCAACTTTGCCAAATTCCAGCAAATGCATTCAATTGCGCACATTGCATTGTTGGTAAGCCACTTACTATCATTTTCATATCCTTAAAATCATATTTTCTCAGTCTATGTCACTATTGGCTTAAACGTTGCAGGAGTGATGCTAAACAATAACTCAAACTTCCTCGTAAAGGTTGTTGTTCTGGTGAAATTTTATCACTCGTTTTCCTTTCAGATGGAATTCAACAATCGCACATACTCAACTCAATTATATATAAAGCATTCATACCTGCACATGTGTGTATTTTATACCCATCAGCATCTATTTCCAAAAAGCAATTCTCATCTTACGTTCCTGTCGGACCTTCACATAATGAACTGGGCCAGCTTGTAAACAGGTGAACTTCCCTGTGAAGCCATGTTTAGTTTTACTAGTTTTAAGGAGTAAACTGTCCGCAAACGAAAAAAACTGCTGCAAAACTCTCCCCTTTTGATTACTGACATTTTCATGACCAGCTTTGAAGAGACAGCCTTATCATTACTCCTGAACTAGCCTCCATGCTGGTTTAAGAAGGCTGACGACACTTTTGCCATCATCGATCGAGAACATGATCCTACAGTTTTATTCGATCAACTCAACAGAAAACACACCTGCAACCATTTTATCATCGATACAGGACACCAAATTAAACTACCCATTCTGGACATATCCCTTACAACTCCTCGTACATTATTTCTTAATCCGTCTACATATATTAGTATATTCAGTATCGCTCAAACCAACTTCCACATGACTATCAGGGATCCCGCTCAACTCACAAAGAAATCGACAATCTTAAGAAAACCTTCATCTCCCCAAACGGCTACCCCAGACAACTGGTAGAGTAAACCACATCTACCGACCTCCATCCGCAGAATGACCATTCACCAAAACCAGGCCAGTCCTGGACATGTATGTGTATAAACTAAATTTCATATCTCACCATAAGTCAAATGAAGAAGAGACAAGAAGTAACCAAGAAATATTTTGAAAAATTAAATAAAGAAATTGCTACCACTAATATTTGCCTTGCAGTGAATTTCCTTAGCACTATTTTATTCTTTCATAAAGGATGTTTCCATCGTCATCACCAGACCTATGTCCTGTCTATTGTACTCATGATAATGCAAAATAATCCACCATAAAAAGGGAGTGTAATGGGGGTTTCTTGACTTAAAACCTTGTTTTTCTCATCAAGTGAGGTAGAAAGTTTAAATTATCACAAGTGGTTTGGCAGTGGGTGATGATATTGAATTTTCTACCTCACATGTCGCTTTAAACATGCTATTTGTCAAGAAAAGACACATTTTCTATCTATTTAATGATTGGATCATTTTTTCTTAACTGAAAAAAGTGCAACCCATTACCAAAGCAACGTGCACATGAGCATGTAATTACATCAGGGCATAGTTTAATGATGTCAAACGATTGTTGTTATCGAACTTGTTCCTTTGTTATGTGCCTTTTTGTATTGGTAACACAAATTATTCTTATTGATAGATCCCGGAATTCACCAACAATCATAAAATAAATAATGTATCTATTTAAATATATACAATCTTAAGAGAGATCGGAAGAATTTACAAAGTATTGTAGACTTATTTCAGACGTATATCTTTCAATATGGAACGTTGGATGTGTATTTATATAAAACTGTGGGAAAATCTAAGGGTTACCAAAACATTTCAAGAGTTATAAAGTTATCAACACTAAGAACAAGGCGTTCGGCAAATTACTATATTTGTTATACATAATGTTTAAAATACATTGTCATATTTCGATAGATATATCTTTTGTGTACACGATTACATAATAAATAGTATTGATATCATGAAAAGTTTATGTGATTATGTTACATAGACACCTTCGCACGCTAGGGAATTGTGATGTCATTACCAAGACTTGCATACAAAGTCAGCTTGGGCTATCATTTGAGCAAGTTCTATTATCTGTTTTTCTTAGAAAGCAGATGTCGTTGAATGAATATGATTTGTACGCATGCATTCAGGTAGACATTTAGATAATGAGTGGGAGAAAGCATTTTTTTAGTACAAACATTTTTTAATTTGTAATTTTCAGTGTTTGCACTTTCAATTCGTGAAAAGAACTCACAAACATTGACAGGCAAAAGGGTGACCAACACTGATACAAAAATTAGTTTTCGTGTTAATTTGATATCAACCATGTTAGAAATACATGTAATTGTGACGTTTAAAATATCCTCAAAAATTGTGAATGTAGAATTTATCTCAGTGCAGCTACCTTTTGCCATTTGGTTCAGTGATTATGACTCTTTAGTTGAATCGTATATGTGTTTCGCCGTTTTGACGAGTAATTTGGCGTCATTTCAAACACCTTTTGCCGTTTTGGTTTGTCATCATTTCTCTTTTGCGCCATTTTGTTGTTATCTATGTTTTCATTATTTGAGTCGATCAAAATAGGCACAGAACAAGTGTTGATTGTACCATACACCAAGTTTAAATATGTTAGGACTTTTTTCCCAATTAGTCAAGAGAAGAACGGATGGTGGCCATTCTACGAATGTTTTTGTTTGTGTTTTTGGGGGAGGGGGGTAATATGTCCTCATGAGCTTTAAAGGATAGTCAGTAAATGTTTGTCTTAAGAAATGTTGACATAATGAAAATTTCCTGAATGACAGATTTATTCAAGATCACGTGCACCTTTGTTCATCAGCTGTAAAGTTCTTTTGCCTCAGATATTTTACAGTATTTCCGAGGCAATTTGGCATGGTTCATACTTTGCCTTTCTGTAGATTTTTTTGTTTTCTCTGTCAAAAAATGCAAGACCAGCTTCCCCATGTTACATCTCTAACTGTATTTCCACTGTCAGCTAGAAGACAGTTTGTATGTTGCTGTGCGCTGTAGCTGAAAAAACGACAGAAGTGAACCCGACAAAGCATGGCACAGTGAATCAGGCTGAAGACGGGCACTGACCTGGAGTCCTGGACTCTTTGGGATGATATTTTCCGCATTGTATGACTGATCACTAAAACAAAAGTGTTATCACTTGATGTTCAAACTTTTTTGCATCAAAGATATATGCAATCTGTTGGGCATAGTAACGGTAAACATGCTATCAGTCAAATCAATCAAATAATACCATTATCAATTCTACATAGCATGGGAGACAATTTAGGCATTGCACATTAATATATTCAAAATACAGTGATTTTCCAGAAGCCTACACCTTCAAAGTTACATAAATAATAAATTCAAGCGATTTAATTTCAAACAAATGTTTTTGAAATTACCATACATACATATATGGTTACACTATATAAAGTCCTGATAAAATAAAATAAAATTTTCTGAATGACCACTTACAAGAAAGAAAACTAATTTTCATATCTAAAAAAAATTAATATGAAGGTCATATGCATGTGATACAAATCATAAAGCATATTCATTCAATAGTCACATATAGATCCATAATTCCCCTATCTTATTACAAATTGTTAAAATGTTGAAACCTGCAGAACAACTGGATGTTTATTCATCTTCCAATTCTTTACCTTCTGAAGAATGATATAAAGAAACCGAATCACCATCTATGCAGTTACATATATGAATCTATATCATACCCGCATTCTCTTGTATTCTGACACCTTCAGCATCCATATCCGACATGCCAAGTCTACCCTTTGTTTCTTTCCAGATCTTGACATAGCGTACTGGACCTGCGTGAAAGCAGGGAAACTCCAGGGTAAACCCATATATATTCTCACTGGACTTTGGAGGTTTTTTGTTTGGCCATTGTCCGCAGTGAGTAAATCTATCTCCGTCCTTTGAGACTCCTATCATCGCAGTTTTCAAAGTATCCACTGTAAGTGGAACACGCAGATTGAGTCTATTTCCCCAAAAAATACAAACATGCTGAATAATTGTTATAAAGCTTTTTTAGAATAAACAATGAATAACTCATATATCAAGTTTAAAACTATCCTAAACTATTTGTTGGTGATTATTTCACATCCTTTGTTTCAAACCGAAACCACTAAGTCGTAACAAAATTGTGTTTACCATCGCCATCTAAACCACATGAACAAATACATGTTGACCACATTCCCCTTAACCATTGTCTTCTTGTCACATATTTATTCTTTGTATATGTTGTAATGTTTTGCAAATTTATACTGGTCCGCTTGAGTCACTAAAGTAAACAAAAATAGAGTCATACAGTCAAGCAAAAAGTTGTCTGACAGATAGCAGTTTTGAAAAACGATGTTTGTTTTCTAAGGCAATTTATGCCTATGTTTGCGAATTTATTTGAAATTACTTGCTCATTTGTCTTTAAATTCATTTCTGCATTGTGCCATCCCTCCCCTAAACAGAATATGGTAAAAGTGTGTATTTTACTGTGTACATGCATATATTTAAATATATAATAATGGTGTAGGTTCACTACAATACTTACGCATAGCATTTTTTTGGCTTGTGACAATCACCTTGAGTACAATAAAAAGCTCATGTAAATCCACTTGGAAGAAGGGTCTATCAGATGTTGAACCGTTAGTACCATCTGCATTACCCGTCGAGTTGATTGTTTTATTTTTCAGTATTCCTCTGTCAGCTGGTAAAGTAACATAAATAGAATCTGTAAAATATCGAAGTTTATCTGTGGTCTATCTATGGAAATATTCAATGCAGCCATCCCACCATACCAAACCGCCTTAAACAACAGTGTTTACAACTACAAACTGAACTACAACCCTCAAGAAAACCAAACCAAAAAACGCCAAAAATCCCGCCAAATAACCTGGTTCAACCCACCTTTTGACCTCAATGTAAAAACTAATGTTGGAAAACAATTCCTCGGTATATTCGACAGCTCATTCAAAAACAACAACCCACTCAACAAGATCTTCAATAGAAGCACAGTTAAGCTTAGCTACATCTCTATGCAAAACTTGAAAAAAATCATTGACAACAACAATACAAATGTAAAAACAACAACAGAAACAAATAAAGACAAAACTTGCAATTGCCATACCCCAAAACATGCCCCCTCAGAGGAAACTGCCTTGCCAAATCAGTCATATACCAGGTTAAAGTAACAACCAACAACAGAAATGAAACGTATGTCGGGCTTACAGAAACAAAATTCAAAACCAGATACAACAACTACAAAACCTCTTTCAACAACCCCAGCAAGAAGAACAGAACCAAGCAAGGACATCTGGCAATTAAAAGAAGAAAATACAGATTTCAACATAGAATGGTCAATCATAGGCAAAGCCAAACCATATTCAAATATCAACAAAAAATGCAGCCTGTGCATATATGAAAAAATTATCATCATTTGCAAACCACACATGGCAACCCTAAATAAACGCAACAAACTGGTCAATACTTGCAGACACAACAGCAAATATCTGCTAAAAAACAGCCACAATCCAAAAACAGGTCCAAAACGCAGCTCTAAGGGAAACACCGAATCATATCACCAAAACACAGCCAGTGGACACTTATCAGCAGACAAGCCCAAGCGTACACGTAACAAAAGTGGCCAGAACAGAAAGTAAGCTATTACTTGACAATTGCAGCTCCCATGAAACAGCGCTGTAGTGATACAACATGACCTGTAAAAACTGATTTTACATTAATTTGTTTATATCAAAATGAAAGATGGCATGTTTAATATCGGAAGAAACAATCTTTTAACAATTCAATTGAAAACGTACAATTCTGAATGCAACACGCTTCTGCATCATCGTTCTTATGATCATACAAGGAAAACAGGTAAACGTCAATTTTGTTGACATAATGCCACTATTGTATCTATTCTTAACCCGTAAATGATTATGTAAACCTTCCAACTATCGCCCTATACCTCGACAGGTTTTGTCTGCATAACTATTAATAGGGTGATTGACGATCGTCTTGTTTCTTATTGGAAACAAACAATTTACTAATTGATATTCATTATAATTACCGGTAAAAACAAAGTGCCACTGGTTATCATGTTTATCTAAAAACTTTTATTCATGTTCCATGTAAAAAAAGATACTGTGTCAATATTATTTGCTTGAAAAGATCAAATGCACTGCTATGATACAAGACTTCCTCAAAATGTATTTGTCCAGGCATTTTGCCTCTGGTTATTATTTTATCGCCATTTCTCTTCCAGATGGAATCTAACTATCGCAGATACTCAACAAATTATATTTAAAGCAATCATACCTGTACACGTCGGTACTCTAAACCCATCAGCATCTATCTCCCAAAAAGCAAGTCTTATCCTTTGTTCCTGCCAGATCTTCACATAGCGAACTGCGCCAGCTTGTGGACAGGGGAACTCCACTGTGAAGCCATGCTTATTCCTACTAGTTGAAGGGGGATCTCCGCTAGGGAACTGTCCACATTGGAAGAAACTGCTGCCGTTCTTGGACACTCCAACTTTTGCTTTTCTCACAGCATATCCTGAAAGCATTTCGATAAGTTCATATTACTAATAATCTATTTTTAACGAATCTAAGTTATGATCCATCCAACTTGCAGAGAGCTTTTTCATGCAAAGAACATTTGTTAGAATTGTGTAAAACAATCCAAACCTAATGCCCAGTTTCTCAGCTATGTGTTGAATGGTCACAAGTTTGTCTGCAAGCGCTTGAACGTGAACATCACCGACCAGACCTGATATCATCTTCGACGCTCTGTCGGCCACATTTAAATTCAGCTACGCACTTTGCAACTGAAGAATGTAAGGAGTCATCACTCAAGGTATCGACCATAACTTTTAGAATTCCTTTGCAGACAACAATTCCTGAAGACATGATTACTGTTTGCTTTTCACCATCATTCAATGTTCCAATTCCTTCACCCCTCTGGATGTGACATCTCGAAGACTATTCTACAAATAGTTGCAATATTTTGTCACTAGCTTTAGAGAAGCCATCACTCTAAACAGAGGTAGATCCTTGTGAGGTGAGGTGAGTTGGTGTTTAACGCCGCTTTCAAGATTATTTCACTCATATCGCGGCTGCTAGTATTTTTGCAGGGAGAAAGCCCGCAACACAATTGTGGCTATGCATTGCGGTGAAACCTGCGAGCATCGGCTGGAACTAGCGAACCATGGGTGGTACTGCGCTGAATTTCAGTGTAGCATTGCACCCAAACCTGACTGCGTGTAGAACTGTTCTCTACTGCAGACAAAGTTGCCGAGACCCTGGCGGGATTCGAACCACGGACCTCCTGATCCGAAGCCGAACGCGCTAACCACTGCCCTATCCCGCCCCCCAGAGGTAGATCCTTCATAAATTCCTATACAACCTCTGTCTTAATACGAACGTTTCTTGATCTAGAAATGTAGAACGCTGATTGGATGCAATTAAAGATAGTTGTGCAATCAGCGACACTGTTTAAGAAGTTGTCATTCAAATCGCATTTCAAAAGCTTATGTTTATTCAAATATGCATATTGCACTTTGAGTTGTCTTTAAAGAACACAAACGACTCATTTTTCGTATGCATCACTGCAAAGACCTGTGTGACAACAAATATGTTATTCACTGGCTGAAATATAGTTGGCCAGGTAGTTTGAGCTGCGATATTGTGCCGTTTGGGGATATTAAGTGAGTGATACGGGGTTTAACGTGCTTTGAACAATATTTCAGTTATTAAACACGTGGATGACAAGCACCCAAAAGAGAGTGGACAGATCAGGGAGGAAGGGATCGACAGGATGAGGAAAAAGACGGAAAGAAAGGCATAGTGAGAGATAGACAACAGGTTTTAGAAGGACTCAAATTTGGTCTGGCTTCTACCCGTCGACCTGTCCAGCTTGGGTGTCCCTACAAGGAGCATGTAAGCTCCGGCTGGCATAGCTCTCGGGGTCTCTGAAGCACTCAAACCACCACACCACGACAAGGTATTGAGTCCAGTGGTGGTATATTAAGACGGAGGTTGTATAGGAATTTGTGACGGAGCTACCTCTGTTGAGAGTGAACGTAGAAAAGCTTCCTTTCAATGAAGTGGTAGTTATACGAACTTTAGATTTGCCCTAGTAGTCTAGAACATTGAGAGCAAAATCAAGTTATCTAAATGTCAAAAGTACCATTCACTTACATTCACCAAACATCGTTCATACTTGTGTGAACATATTCCAGCCAAACCAGGCCGTGTGGACGATTGCAGGAACTACCTCAGTGTTCTCAGTTTCCATATCGATTTTTTAATTATCTATTTATGAATTTCCAATGACGAACCTTGACGTTTATCAAATCTAACTTATTATATTCGTTTTTCTATGTTCAATTAAATGATAAGTACAATAGATAATTAATGAGTATTTTGATAAATTCAATATTTCAACAATTCTCTCCGTGTTTTGGCTGGTAAACTGAAGCAAATGAAATAAGAAGCATCTAGAGAGTCGCAAGAAATGTTTCACATTAAAATGAATTTCGAGTAACAATACGTAATAAACCTACCTAAACATTAACGCTACGTTCATCCAAATTAATTAATACTGACGCTGTGTAAGCGGTTGACACCGATTATGTTAATAATTCTTTTGATCCTGAATTAATGCATTGCGAGATGTCTACAGTGGACAGAGTTCAAATTATCACCTCAACAGGCTAATCGGAGCTCGAGACATTACTTGAACAACCACTGTTCTTCCGACTGGACATTATTCAACAGTTATATTGACTATCCATTTGTATTGTTATTGTAAGTTGACCGTATTGTTAACTATCCTTTACATACTCGTCCAGTCATAAAAGTTCAGCAACTGCGCTTGTTGCCATCATTAAGTTCTGGTGAAAACCTCCCGCAGTAAATATAAATATATATATATTAAAAACATAACGTCCTACTGTTTGTCATCATTTGAAATGGGATTGACACATACAAGGAAAACACAAAGCGTAGTTCAAGCTGTGTTAAAACCCTACACAACTGTTGTTTGCTTTTTCTGACGAAGAGATACCATCAAATGTTTGGCTGTCATGACATGCCAGTATGGAGAAGGCAGTTAACTCCTGTCCTCACGTGGATTTTTTTCTATTTATATAGTGAGTTAGTTTGATGTATGGCTAATATCTCTCTTAATACTTACTTAAAGCATCTGAGTGGCTTATGACAATAACTCTGGATAAAATATATAGCTCCTGTAAATCCACTTGGAAAAAGGGTCCATCATATGTCGTCAGGATAACCCCAGATCGGTAGATTCCATTAGTGCCATGTCTACTTTCGTATCCTTTGGCATCAGGTGTAGAGTTGATTGGTTTATTTCTCAGTATTCCTCTGTAAGCTGGTAAAATAAGACACTGAAGCAAGTTAAACACAGAACAGAACAGAAGTTCATTGCATTTCGGGGCCAGGAGGCATAGAGTAGAAATTCAATATTCCATTGTATGTAAGATAATACCAGAGCGCTATCATAATCTAAATACTTTATATAAGTAGGTGGCAAAGCGGAGCAACATATTACTGTTGGTTGTTGATAACAGGGAAATAAAGTGTTGAGTTCATGGATGCTTTAGATAATAAACCGGTAAATAATATTCACGAATTTGGGCATAATATGGACATATGAACTAAACATGATAATCATCTTCTTCGCCTTCTCCGCAATATGGACGTATAAAATCATCAGGGTTAGGATTCTGGACATGTTTGTATTAAGTAACTTTAAAATTATTTGAGCAGCATCCATACTTTGTTAATGCCCTTCTTAGTTGTACAGATTTTATACAAGTAAATATTTCATGTTTATTCTGATAACGCAAAGTCAGTGGCAAATATATCATGGTAATATTATCTATATAGAAAATACAAAACAGATCATTTAGCGGGAACGTCGACATGAATGTCAACCTAAATCAACATATTCTTATGAAACAACATCAGTCTAGATCCTCAATAGGATCACCCTTGAGTTTATTTACAATAATGTTATATACTTTAATACAATTGTTAAATTTTGTGTAAAGTGTAGGTGCAAAGATAAAAAAAACTGTTTTGTTATTACAGTAATAATACACCTAAATTCGAACTCATTGGAGATTTTTAATCATTAAGGAATGACAAACAATATGTGCACTACCTTAAATGTGATTGATGACATAGAATGAACCTACCAAGTACTTAATTGAGTGATACGTATACAAACGGAATAAAACGATAGGATTGATACTCCTTAACATTCATATCATAGAAAGTTATTTGCAGTGTCACTCACCTTCTACATATACATTAGCGAACACCAAACACATTCCTGTTAATATTATCTGTAAGTCCATTTCATAGACGATTCTACACCTCCCAAGGTCTGTCAACAAAAACATTGTAACATGGTAGTTTATTCGTTTAACAAACTTATTTGTGTGTCTGTTGTTATTGGTAGTGAATCTCTTAAAACTTCATTTAGTTTATACCATTAATGAAATTATCTAGTCATGTTAATTGGTCTGCCTATAAATTATTTTTCAAAATCATAGACAAGCGGGCAAAATAACTGTTATCAACATTTTTAATTGAATATTTTGTTTAGAAAATGGAGATATGTGTAACTCGTTGTCAAACATCGAAAACCCCATGACCAAAAATCTTAAACAACATTCGGATGAAAGTGGTCACATGGAACAAGGTAAATAATTGGACAAAGTTAGCAAGTTCGGATATTAAGAACATCGATCATAACATATATCAGAACATTTAAATCTCGAGACGTTTCACATGTAATCGTCATGATGTATAGAGAGACCCAAGTGTCTTTTGATATCAAATATGTATATATACAAAAAGTCTTAAACGCCTTTCTGATGAAAGTGGTCACATGAAACATGGCAACAAAATTGGACAAAGTTAGCCAGTTCGGATATTTAGAACATCATAACATGTATTCGTCATGATGTTTTGATAATCTCACCAAAGTTTCTTTTGATGTCAAATATATCAATGATAATTATAATAATAGATTTATATAGCGCCTGGTTTCCACGAGTTGATAAAAGTTACAAATATCCGAGGCTTGCCGAATGAGTGTGAATTATTTTATATCAGAACACACGAGGTTGAGATTCTATTCATCATTCAAAATCATATTTCATTTCCATTCCGTGAAAAATGTTTATTTCTGAACGCTTAAACTACTCTTAGACTCTCAGTGCGGTTTTTTCATAGCACTGTTACGTCATCATTTTTATGACATCATAACATTGTCATGTCAATACTTGATGATGTAAAACAAGTATGATGTTATGAACTTGACTGTAACAGAGCATTGTTCAAAATCTACTGTCAAAACGATATTTTGCAGGAGATATCGCGTGATCTTCCACAAGCGATTTTTCCTGTGGAACACAGTTTTGGATGATAAATCCTGATGTAATTCATTGCCATTCAACGTAGGGAAATCTTTCAAATGAACTAATCAGAATTTAGTGTTCACCCACGTCATGTTACAATAAGAAATCATATGGTAAGGGAAGAAATCAGCAAATAATATAGCATTAACTTTTTGACGTGAAATAAAAATAAAAATTCAGGAAAACAGCATATCAATTTAAGCTTTTAAGAATATTAAATAAATTATACATCAATAATGATATCCAGGGAAAATATATAATTCTCGTCAAGATTGATGCTTATATACATATTTTAATGTTTTTCCAAGTGCTGATTATTACACTACATATGCCATGATAGCCCTTGTATGTTGTCCCATGAACTCATGTTCACATCAACCCAGCAAAATACATCCAAATTTACGATTGACCTAATGTTTCATTGATAAAAGATAAGCGTTTTTTGGACACTACAAAAGCAGAGACGCCAATAAACTAAGGTTTGTGCCATCCCCTGCTCTACTTCTATGGAACGACAATATTCACGTTATTGCCCGTAGTATTTTTTGGAAAAATCCTGACCCTTCCATTTAATAACATGGAAATTTAATATACATGTAATTCTGATATTAAATTCTTTGATTACACATCTAGTTACTCTATTGTTTTTATTAATTTTTGCAAGCCTTTCGATGGTAAATCTGAGTTAGCATCTAAGTTTGTTGGTCAACATTTTGAATGCTGCATCTGTAATAACTATTATATCAGGAAACATTCTATTATAGTTCGATGATATATGTCAATAACTAACATGTTTCTTCAAAAATTATTTATGTTTTCGACCGTCCAATACTTGATTTCTACAAGATCATCAGTATAATCTCCAAACCTAATATTTAGTGGATAATCGCATATGATGTTTTAGAACAAGAAAATGACAAATAGATAATAGATATTAGGTGAATATTTCAAATTCATTTAAGATATTGGACAAGGAAAATATTCAGGTCTTGATTTATGGGGATATATAAGATACCCACGGCATTAAAACAATGGCGAACAATGGGACCGACGATGTGCATTATTTGGCACGACGAACAGAGAAATCGACCGACCAATCCACAATGTGGGGAGTTAATATTTTCAGAGGTAGGCTAATATTTTACAAATAGATATAAATGTTAATAATCGATCATGTATTTCCAATCCAGATTTCAAAAGTAATGTTTTCAACGTAAAACAAATATTCCAGCGTTATGACCCATTAATTGACATTTATGTCGATAAATATTGAACTAATATTAGGCTAGATTGAACATATATTTCATTGGAACAATCATATATAACTAAAACAGACAAGAAAAACGAACTCACTTCCCGACCTTGTCGAAACACAACGTTGCGTTGACTGTGTCAATGTCAAGGCCATTTCGAAGTAACGTTACTATGATTTTCTATATATAGTTAGATGCATACCACATACAAATAATTTCTAATATATATCTCTTAATATATTTCAGACTGGTTGCTTGAGAGAGGAGATGAATTGGAATTCGAAAGACTGTCGACTGATGATTTTAACAAAAAACTACGACACTTTAACTGTGAAGTCTGTACATATGGTAGTAAACCATACAGTAAATCAGGTTTGATGGCCATAAGAGCAGCTTTATTTCGCTACCTGACGGACCGCCACATAACAGGAACATAAATGCTCATTCAACGGAATTCACAACCTCTAACCATGTTCTGATTGGCTGTATAAAAGACCTTAAGAGACAAGGCAAAGATACGTCAAAGAATAAATCTTCCATAAATGAAGCGGACATAAAGAAGCTCTATGACAGTGGAACTCTATCATGTGAAAATCCATAGTCGCTACTTCATAAGGTATGGTTTGAAATCGTACTTCATTTTGGACGCAGAGGTAGAGAGGGTCTACGGAAGCTGACAAAGGATAGTTTCCATGTGGGTACAGATGAACAGGGAGTGAAGTATGTGGAGATGGCATTTAACGAGAAGGACAAGAATCACACGGGTATGAATAGCAGAGAACAAAACAAACATCCACGCATGTGTGAAGTTCCAGGGGATGAGAGATGCCCTGTTAAAAGCTTTATGCTTTACATCTCCAAACTAAACCCCAAGTGTGCTGCGTTTTTTCAATATCCTTTAAAGAAATCTCCCTCGACAGGTCCTTGGTTTGGCAACCAACCTCTCGGCGAAAATGCTTTGAGTAAGCTGATGAAAAAACTATCGACGACAGCACAGCTCAGTGAGATCTACACAAATCATTGCATAAGAGCGACCTCGGTTACTCTTCTCTGCCATGTTGGTGCCACGGTTCATGAAGTAATGTCGGTGACGGGCCATCGTAATGAAAGCAGCATTAGAAGTTATTGCAGCAAAACTTCCGTTGTACAAAAAAGAAAGCTGAGCAACATTCTTCATAAGAAGACCGCAGGCAGTGTGGCTTCCCTGCAGCCTTATGAACCATTCCTCAATATGTGGACAGTTGAAAGTGACAAGTCGGTGAAACAAGGCGTCGCAATGTGTGACTTTAAGATGGCATCAAGTCAATCTGTAGGAGTAGGGAATTTCTTTAACAACGCTGTCTTTAACAATTCAACTGTCACCCTTCAAGTTTTGACCAAACTGTAGGGATTATGACACAATAATATTTGTCATTGCAGGGAACTTATTTAATCACATTTCATTGACATAGAGAATAAATATGTTGTGCAAATATTTAATTGTATACATGTTCATTAAATAAAATTCACACTGATTGTTCAATTCATTTGATTTTGTTTTTTTTGGAGCGCCCACCCCTATACATGATAATGGACTGGTCCAATGCTACTGAATATGTTCTACGGCGGGAGGCATAATTGTTTTCAAAATGTTTTTGTTAAAAATACCATCATTTTTCAACTGTTTTTATAAATAAAGCAAGTAATTGTTAAGGGTATCTCATATAAGAAATAGAAAACTCGTTGTTGTGCATCTATCGTTGAATAAAACATAGCAGGGAGTGTTTTATGCTCCCTGCTATGTTTTATTCAACGATAGATGCACACCAACTCGTCTTCTATTTCTTAAATAAGGAGATGCATCAGATTGAAGACACTCACCTTTCTGCAAATTTGTATTGAATCTTGGCAGCAAGATTACACTTGCGTGTTAATTCTTATATAATGGTATGTATTGAGTGTTATGTGATGATATACGGCCGCATACCAAATGTTTGTTCACATACCTGGGTATCGAAGTGCAAATATCATGTAATCTGGCATGTCTTTGAGGCATGGTAGCAATGCAAAACAAACCAGATAGTTTTGAATTTTCAATACAGAAGTGAAGATCGATTGCACTTTAATTCAATCGTATGCAATACCCAACAGTTAAAGGTAATAGTTCTTGGCAGGTCACTGGAGTGACCAGGGGTCAAAATTCTTAAAACGGCAATTTTTATGTTTCTCAACAAAATCCTTTATAAGTGATTAACAGCTTTAAACACAAGTCATGTTTGTTTGTTTGCATTAAGTAAATATTATTTTGCTGATTGGTTTGATTTTAATTTTTGCACGAGAGACTAGACAATCGCACAATAAGTTAAGTAAATTGCGATTGTAAACATTGAAAATTTGTTATTTGATTGACGTTCAAACCAAACCAAAATTACATGATATTTACACTTAGATACAGTAGTTACTTTTGATATGCAGTTTTAGGTACCCGCACCATTGATAACTTATGGTAAATCAAACATGTTATAGAAAGGTATTAACTGTCCATCTAAGATTATTCAGCTGTTATTCACTTGCGGGTTTTGACACCTTTTTAGGTACTCCGTGGAGCAAGTGTTACAGTTTAGTTTCTAAAGGTATTTAATTAAGTTTCTAAATGTATTTAGAATACTTGGTTGTGCCTACCAAGATTTACATAACACGCATGAACTTTTTACCTGAATAAAGCCATCATTGTCTACCTGAACAAGGGGGTAGTACGGACCTATACGGTCGCGCGGAGCGCTTGTTAATCGGCGAACCGAATCATATATAATCCTTTAGATCCTAGATAATAGTGGGGATTATCTGAACTTGTACTATTGGTAGTCCAGGATGCTTTCTCTACAGATCCGCCACAATCAGGACTATCCATACGTCAGTGATATGATACATATTCATCTGTTAGGCAAAGCTTTAGAATGTACTTTCAAACCTGTGTGGCGTTGTTGACAAACAGGCGTGCCAGTACAAGCGTAATAAAAAGGCTTTATCACATCATGTCATTTCGAGTTGCTTTCTTATCTTAAGCTTACCTGAATGAATCGATTATGATGATCTTTCTACTCCAGCCGAGGTTTGAACTCTCTCTAGGGTGACTGTAGCTAGGGGAGAGACCTTGTTAATTTTCCTGCTAAGTTATAGTCGAAATGGATATGTGTAAGTCTCATACATAACTAATCGAATTTCTGTTCCTAAAGAAACAAATAACAAGATGTTAAGAGCATTTCAAATGTAAATCAATAAACTTGAACTATGTTATCTTTTGACGTTGATTTTTATTTGAGTATGAAGAAAGAGAAAAACATTAAAATATTACAATCCGAAATTTTAGTTACTGGAATGATGAGACGTCACTGCTGTCAATTTTGAACCCTGTCTTATCTTTAAACACAACCGGTACTCAATAAATGTGTCTAAACAATATCATTTTCCCTAGAGGTAGAATCTCATTCATATAAATAATCTTAAAAATAAAAGACTTAAGATAAATCTTTGAATAGCGGTTCATTACCAACTGATTTCACACAAATGTTATAATCAGGGTATTATACATATTGATACTACGCATGAACGAAATTGCTTTTGATAGGTCAGTTAACTTAAAATATTCTTTCTAAAGTGATAAAGTTATGATATTTTCTTGTTTTCAATAATAATCGAAATGAACCATGTAAATGTAAAGAAGTTTTCTGCGTCCCATTTACCTGCTTATTAGCTCAAAGACTTACTCGGCTTACTCGTTGTGTCTGCTGTAAATATGTTTCTGGAATTACGTTTGAGGCATTGGCACGCGCCAATATCTAGTTTTAGATCACAGATATATACTCTAAACGGTTCAGATGCTAATTATCAGAAATAACCATGCATCACGGATCAATCTGTTTATGAAGTTTGACATATTTGACCCCAACAACATAATCTGTGCCCCTTTAAAGGCACTAGCTCACACCAATATTGTGAAACACAACGAATGCAAGGTACTGCATATTTCTCGATATTACTTATGATACGCACCAAGGTAATCTACTTCGTAAGTTATGTAGCAAATATATACGAGTTAAGGTTATAAGGTACACTTTAAAAGTCCGGAAGAATTGAATGTGAAGTTGCATTAAATCCAAATAAACTACGGTAATTGAAATATCAAACTTTGCTTACAATCAGAAAAGCAAAAACGGCTGCTTATTAGGTCAATTCAATAATAAAGCTAACACTATGCTATCAAATCGGTTAATTTACAAGATTGCTTGAACAACTATGTTTCATCATTTGTTCACATGCTAGGTAAGTTCAGCAGTTTTCAACTGTCCATAATTTATCCGTCTTGTGCACAGCTAACCATATAGATCTGTAAGCCGACAGCATTTTCATTGTTGAATGCAGGTCAATCATAGAGAATGATAAGCATTTCCTTGCATCGATGGAAAGCTTCAAAGAGTACTTATTTCCTCATATATCTAAAATAGCCAATTTGAACAGAAAAAGCTGGCTATATTCCCTTTAATAATACACATGGTCAACTGTACAATTTGATGATAAAATGTCACTTCTGAACTTTAATCTCAGTATATTACTGTTTGGACGTAACGCTTCTTGTCGGCTCATTCTTGAAGGTTCTGTGTGTTTGGAGGATGTTCCCGTTTAGCTTGCGTGGTCATTCCATGGTAACGTGTCTGATTGCTAAACTCGCATCGAATAACATCTTAAAGAACTTAATATTAAGCCCTAATTTTACTTACTTGACAGGGGTCTTGAGTATATTTAAACTGTAACTTATGTCAAAGTATTACTGTTACGAACAATCTGGGGTATATCACAATCTGCAGATTGTTCGAACAATCTGCAGATTGTTTGCTCACAATCTAGGAATTCCTAGATTGTTTAAACAATCTGCAGATTGTGCGACCTGAACAATCTGGGAATGATCACAATCTGGGAATTTGTGTTTTAGTAGTATTTTCATCATTATAAAATGGGAATTATTTAGCTTATTAAGGTTTTTCTATTTAGCAAGTATAAGGATCGATTCCTAGATTGTGATGAGCAATCAGCTTGTTTCTTTCTCAAGATGAGGGGGTATGGGGGCAGATTCCCAGATTGTGAAGGACATTCAGCTCGTCTTTATGTCAAACTTAGGGGATGTAAGGGTTGACTCCTAGATTGTGAAGGGCTCATAGCTCACCTTTATTGAAACTGAGAGGGTATATAGGAGTCGATTCTCAGATTGTGAAGGGCTCTCATTTCGCCTATATGTCAAACTGACGGAGTATCGGGATCGATTCTCAGTTTGTGAAGGGCTCATAGCTCGTCTTTATGTCAAACTGAGGTGGTATAGGGGTCGATTCCCAGATTGTGAAGGGCTCACAGCTCACCTTTATTTAAAATGAGAGGGTATAGCAGTCGATTCTCAGATTGTGAAGGGCTCACAGATCGGCTTTATGTCAAACTGAGGCAACATAGGGGTCAATTCTCAGATTGTGAAGGGCTCACATCTCGCCTATATGTCAAACTGACGGAGTATAGGGATCGTTTCTCAGATTGTGAAGGGCTCATAGCTCGTCTTTATGTCAAACTGGCGGAGTGTAGGGATCGATTCCTAGATTGTGAAGGGCTCATAGCTCGCCTATAAATCAAACTGACGGAGTATAGAGGTCGATTCTCAGATTGTGAAGAGCTCACAACTCGTCTATATGTCAAACTGAGAGGGTATAGCAGTCGATCATTAGATTGAGAAGGACTCACAGCTCGCCTATAAATCAAACTGACGCAGTATAGGGGCCGATTCCTAGATTGTTAAGGGCTCATAGTGCACCTTTATTTAAACTGACGAAATATAGGGGTCAATTCTCAGATAGTGAATGGCTCACATCTCGCCTATATGTCAAACTGAGGGAGTATAGGGGCCGATTCCTAGATTGTGAAAGGCTCATAACCGGTCTATTGTCACACTGAGGGAGTATAGGGGTCAATTCTCAGATTGTGAAGGGCTTACAGCTCACCTATATATGAAACTGAGAGGGTATGTAGGAGTCGATTCTTAGATTGTGAAGAGCTCACAACTCGCCTATATGTCAAACTGAGAGGGTATAGCAGTCGATTCTTAGATTGTGAAGGGCTCACAGTTAATCTATATTTATACTGAGAGGGTATAGGAGTCAATTCTGAGATTGTGAATGGCTCATAGCTCGCCTATATATGAAACTGAGAGGGTAGAAGAGTCGATTCTCAGATTGGGAAGGGCTCATAGCTTGCTATTTATCAAACTGAGAGGGTATAAGAGTCTTTTCTCAGATTGTGAAGGGCTCATAGGTCGTCTTTACGTCATATATACGGGGGTATAGAAGCATGTTTACACAGATGAAAATGGAAAATGAAGATGGAAAATGGCAGCATCATATTGAAAATATACTACGCAAAGCAAGTCCACTTATTGTTGTTAGTAAATCCCGCCTGTTCTTGTGGAAACATTCGGGAGGATCCTTTTCATTACTTCTTTAAATGCCCACTATATGATAGATTCCGATCAAATCAGTACTTTTTAAAAAACGATATAACATTAAAATCTACCTTGAGCGGCGATAAATCCTTGTCACAGTGTGCTAACGAATCCCTAATAATATCTGTGTATCATTTCATAAATGATACCAACCGATTTTTATAGCTCTTTAATTACATCTGTACCAAATGCAAAGGTAGAGAATGCTTAATATGAATTTGATTTTAATAAGAATAATTGCAAATATATATTTTCACCAATGTACTTGATATCTTAATCGTTTCATGTTTGTTTCAGGAGAAGCATTTATATAGGCATTTGCTGCCTGTTTGCTAATCCTTTTTCCTTTTTGAATATATGTATTCTGAATGTTGTGTCTTACATGTTTCATGGAAATTAAATACTGTTTAAATCACACAGAAGAAATTAGTTGTTTGCCACTCCCGTCACTATGGTCGCAGCACGGAGTAGAGACGATGCCATTATATGACTCTTCTTGCAGCGTAGTAAATAATCCACTCCAAATAAAATATTCTTAAAATATTGAATCATGAACAGATAATAAATAAATCATTTCTTTGTAAAATTCACAAACCGATATAACGGAAACTATTAAAAACGTTACAGAAAAACATGTGTCAAAATGTTGACCATAGTGTGACCGAAGAGCACTTAAACATTTTACTCCAGTCAATTCATTATTGCATAAGTATTTGCCCACATGATATCGTGCGATAGATAAACATTAAATTACAGAGAGGAAGTCAATGTGATTGTACGCGAATTTACGCGCAAGTCTGAGTAGAGACGCGACACAGTGACACGATGCTTTGATAAGCAGACCCAGCTAGACATCTGGTCTAATTATTCACGACAACACAAAATCCTAACTGTTCGAGTATTATAAATTTTATAAATTCATATATTTAAAAACTGTTCATATACAAACTCAAAAGATTAAGTAACTTTCCGATTTATGCATCTTTCGTATAAAAACTTTCAATCTCACGATCCAGGAAGAAATGAGGGAAAAAGGTAACAGTTATCAAGTTTCCATAATGAACAATAAATATATGAATCAGAGATTGTTGTCTTTGATGTTTAAAACTCTTTTTAGCATCACGAGACTATTTCCTTCATTGTACTTTGTAAGTGTAAGTGTCTATGCAAGTAATTCATACCAAAGGAGATTAGTGTTTTGTGTCGATACAGATAGTAATTATGCTCAATTAACCTAACTTAAGTAACTCAAATAAGCGAGAAATAAGAATTAAATTTCAGTGTAATTAACTTTTCAGATAATATGTTTACTTTCATAGTGAATTGTTATTTATTGATTTCCATATGCAAACCTTTTACACATATAAGAAATAATTCTTACTTCTACATAAATAGTAACACCCTCCAAACAGTGTTATACGGGTTACCGCAAACTATGATTAGTGAAAATCTAAAATCGCAGAATCGATATACAAATTTAGTTTTCTACCTCCACATATTCACAATATGTGAATTGAACCCTCTCCTAGCTAAATAAAACACAAAGACAAGCGCAATGTCCTTCACAATCTAGGAATTGACCCCTATACTCCCTCAGTTTCACATAATGACGATATCTGAGCCCTTCACAATCTAAGAATAAACCCCTATACTCCCTCAGTTTGACATACAGACGCGCTATGAGACCTTCACAATCTGAGAATAGACCCATTTACTCCGTCATTTTGACATATAGGCGAGCTGTGAGCCCTTCACAATCTAGGAATCGGCCACTATACTCCCTCTGTTTGACATAAAAGCGAGCTGTGAGCCCTTCACAATCTGAGAATAAATCCTTATACTCCCTCAGTTTGACATATAGACGCGCTGTGAGCCCTTCACAATCTAGGAATCGGCCCCTATAATCCCTCAGTTTCACATAATGACGTTATCTGAGCCCATCACAATCTGAGAATCGACTGCTATACCCTCTCAGTTTAAATAAAGGTCAGCTATGAGCCTTCACAATCTGAGAATTGACCCGTATACTCCGTCAGTTTGAGTTAAAGGCGAGCGGTGATCCCGTCACAATCTAGGAATCGGACCCTATATTCCCTTAGTTTCATAAAATGACGATATCTGAGCCCTTCACAATCTAGGAATCGTCCCCATACTCCCTCTGTTTGACATAAAAGCGAGCTGTGAGCCCTTCACAATCTGAGAATAGATCCCTATACTCTCTCAGTTTGACATATAGACGCGCAGTGAGCCCTTCACAATCTAGGAATCGGCCCCTATTCTCCCTCAGTTTCACATAATGACGATATCTTAGCCCATCACAATCTATGAATCGACTCCTATACTCCCTCAGTTTCACATAATGACGATATCTGAGCCCTTCACAATCTGAGAATATACCCCTATACTCCCTCAGTTTCACATAATGACGATATCTGAGCCCTTCACAATCTTGGAATAAGCCCCTATACTCCCTCAGTTTGACATAAAAGCGAGCTGTGAGCCCTTCACAATCTGAGAATCGACCCTTATACTCCGTCAGTTTGATTTATAGGCGGGCTATGAGCCTACACAATCTGAGATTCGACTGCTATACCCTCTCAGTTTAAATAAGGGTGAGCTATAAGCCTTCACAATCTGAGAATAGATCCCTATACTCCCTCAGTTTGACATATAGGCGCGCTGTGAGCCCTTCACAATCTTGGAATCGGCCCCTATATTCCCTCAGTTTCACATAATGACGATATCTGAGCCCATCACAATCTGAGAATCGACTGCTATACCCTCTCAGTTTAAATAAAGGTCAGCTATGAGCCTTCACAATCTGAGAATCGACCCTTATACTCCGTCAGTTTGAGTTAAAGGCGAGCGGTGAGCCCTTCACAATCTAGGAATCGGCCCCTATATTCCCTTAGTTTCATATAATGACGATATCTGAGCCCTCCACAATCTAGAAATCGTCCGCTATACTCCCTCTTTTTGACATAAAAGCGAGCTGTGAGCCCTTCACAATCTGAGAATAGATCCCTATACTCCCTCAGTTTGACATATAGACGCGCTGTGAGCCCTTCACAATCTAGGAATCGGCCCCTATACTCCCTCAGTTTCACATAATGACGATATCTTAGCCCTTCACAATCTGAGAATCGACTGCTATACCCTCTTAGTTTAAATAAAGATGAGCTATGAGCCTTCACAATCTGAGAATCGATTCCTATACTCCCTCAGTTTGACATATAGGCGAGATATGAGCCCTTCACAATCTAGGAATCGACCCCTATACTCCCTCAGTTTGACATATAGGCGAGATATGAGCCCTTCACAATCTGAGAATTGACCCCTATACCCTCTCAGTTTTATATAATGACGATCTGTGAGCCCTTCACAATCTAGGAATCGATCTCTGTACTCCGTCAGTTTGATATATGGGCGAGCCATGAACCTGTCACAATCTATGACTTGACAACTATTCTCCATCATTTGGATGCATACACAAATAAAAACCTAAATAAACTAAACAATTCTCATTTTATGATGCAAGATGTACTACAAACATGCAAATTCCCAGATTGTGATCATTCCCAGATTGTTCAGGTTTCACAATCTGCAGATTGTTTAAACAATCTAGGAATGAAAAAAATTCCTAGATTGTTCGAACAATCTGCAGATTGTGAGCGAACAATCTGCAGATTGTGATCATTCTCAGATTGCACGGAACATTACCACCTTACTGCGTTCATTATAACACAACGTTTCTATCACTACACTTGCAATAAAAAGCGTCATTAGGACCGAGTATGTGTTCATCTCACAGTTAATTAAATGACTGATATAAATCCTCTATTTGCCTACATTGGTTATTACCTTTATCATAACTCTCCTGAATGGTGATAACGTTTATCGCCACTCTTATGACACCAGACAGACAGACAGACAGACAGACTGAATAAATTGTCTGTCTGTCTGTCTGTCTTATGACACCATAAAAACAATATTATGACGTCATTTAGAATTCTTGTACCAGCTTCCTTAGAGCGCAAATACTCCATTGAAAAATCAGTTGTTATTGAGGGCCTCTCCACCGAAACTGAGCTCGTACATATAGAGGATGACATCCTCACGTCAATGGTTAGAGGAAGGCGTGTTCCTGATCATAGTTGATCTCTCTGCTGTGTGTGACGCTATCATACTCAACATTCAGCTGCCACGACTGAAATACATATTTGCCTTGACTCTACCCTTAGACCTGTTCAGCATGTCTGTACCTGCTGGGAACATCAATGATATTGATGATTAAAGGCCGGGATCCAAACCTCCAAAAAACCCATGGGTTTCTTATCTTTGTCAAATTTTACTGTGATTTGTTGATTCCATAAACAGAAGATATAATCAGTGTTTGAGTGACAGGGCAGTAACGGTTTTTTTGGTGCCTTGGAGAGCTCAGCAGGGTCAAAGGGCACAAAACTTTACTACAACTTGTGGCTGGTAGTAGTCTATTCAGATTCAGTGCATAATAATCAGGAAAAACCCCATAAGTTATAAAACATGAAGTTTGATTTTGTGTGATAAGCTGATATCATCATCAGTATATTAAGTTTTATATATTTAATGAGATGACCAACGCTAATTTAATGAGATCTTTAATTAACTAAAAGGCCTTACAAGCAACTGTACTTATTTTATTGTGGTAAAAAAAATTTCAAAACAATCATAGTCTTTTACAATGTTTGAATGTATTTGAAGTGAATATTTCACTATTGTTGACAAAAGTTATACAAAATTATCTAAATTCATTTCCTGTCACAATAATCTTTTCATAACCTTACTCATAAGTCTCTATAGCTTATCCCCACAACCATAGCTAAATATTTGGGGGACATATGGGATGATGGGAGGTTTTAATTTCCCAGTCAGGCTGGGAAGGCAGTGAAATCTGACACTCTGAATGGATCTTTTCCTCCACTACCGGGAATTCTCGTATTTAAGCCCTGCCGTTATTAAGCCCACGGGCTTAATAACGAGTTTAAATTTCGAATTTAAGCCCATGGGCTTAAATTTGAAATTATTCATAGAGTGGTCTCCCTTTCAAAATTTCAAACCAAGGGTACTTACTTTGACGGTATCGCGTCGAATCGGTGATTACAACACTGTCAGTGCCGTAAGAGGGTTTTATATTTTCAAAACCCACTGGTCTCCCATCGCAGGTAAACGTTCTAAGCTATAAATAAGATGCCTCTGATCAATACTCAGTGGCTGTCGAGTGTAAAAACGTCATCGTCCGGTATATTCTGATTTAGCAAATCAAATTATGTAGCTTTTTCATTCGCAGTTATACGTGACGGGGAATCACAATTGTGTTTTACAACCATTCTTGTTTATCAATTTGATTTAATTCAATTCGTTCCATTAAAAAGTATAAAAGAACCATGTTTTTTGTCGTTTACATCTTTTCGAATTTAAGCCCAGGGCGTAATATCAGTTGAAATGTTTCAACGCTCACATGGGCAAAATTCGAAATTAAGCCCTGGGCTTAAATACGAGAATTCCCGGTAGCAGACTTGTTTGGTATGGTAGTGATAAGAATCTAGTCACGTGACAGTTACTGAGTTAATTCAAATTTGGAAACAATAATGAAGTAAATGCAGTCAAAGTACTCTATTAGTTTTTAGTTTGGATCAAACATGTTTAGGAATTCCCCTTCTTTGAATTGTCAAGGATATATTGTGTAAATATGATAACTTTCCGGTTAGACGATTTTGATTTATTCCACTTTGAACATAGGTACCCTAAATTTTTCCCTTCAAGGTGTAGTTTTTTC
Organism: Phorcus lineatus; assembly: GCA_921293015.1. NCBI lineage: Eukaryota > Metazoa > Mollusca > Gastropoda > Trochida > Trochidae > Phorcus > Phorcus lineatus. The sequence continues at coordinate 76,206,679 of OV121081.1, read as the reverse complement.
AGGTCAACTTGGCCACGCCAACACCGTGTATAGTGGCGGATGCCGGCCTTTAAGGTTATGGAGACACAGCCCTCTACACCTCAATCAGGTGTTGAGTTACGTGAATGTTTAACGCCGCTAATGGCTGTGATATTGCCTAAGCGGCGTTAAACAACAACTTACTCACTCACGTGAACGTTTATATTTGACAACTAGTAATAAATTGTATCATAATGAAAACAAAGTAAACTTCAGTTAATTCTCTCTAAACAACATAACGTATGATTGCCATCATGGCCGCAATTACTGATTAAGTCATTCCTATTTCGGTTTCCTGAAACTCAAAAATCAGATTATGATGTGTTAAAGCTGGTTAATTACTTCTAGCAACAATTGTTTATTACTTAAACAAAGGGAGACATGTACAGTTTGTGTTTAGCATTTACATATCTTAATCCAACCAAAATATGATTCCAAATTTTTTTTTTATGCTTTTTAAAGGTAAAGGCCGAAAAAACATACTTTTCACAAACATTAAACAACTCTTCATTCAAACGATTTTCTTGCACAACAGTCTCTTAGACTGTGATTGCCACACGGGAGATCTGATCACGACCATCATCTGCTCTAGTCAACATTATTTCATGTCCACAGGATCATTTCAAAAACAAAGTTAGGGAGGAATATTCAAACGTCTTTATCTCATTAACTTAAGATAAGACATTTTTTTCTTGCAAATTTCAAGGTTCAGTAACATATCTTTAATTCAAAAGCTAAATTTAACAAAAATATTGTTTCCATGTGAGCTTTTAAGACTTGTAAATAAATAATGCGTCAGTAATTGCTTTCAGGAAAAAATATCAAATATATGTACACAGTGAAAATAATATCATTAAACAACATTTCAAAAGGTTGATAAGAGGATTCTTACAGAATAAAACATTAAATTTAAATGTTGTGAAATATCAGGAAACAAAACATGTCCCAAAAATCCAAGGGTATGAGTACAATGCCCCAAGACAATTAACTGTTTCATGTCAACAAACTCTTAGATTTTACTGGTAAATGCAAGCACAGACTGTCTGTATCTTTGAAAACTGGCAACTGTTGGCGCAAGGTTAAGCTCTCTGAATCACGCAAGATAATATCAATATAATATCCTGCTGAGACCAATATGACTACAATTAAAATCATGTAGCACATGAACAGATCATTAATATGCAACAACACGATAGAACGCTTACACAGCAATATGTAGCAATATCACTAAATGTATAATAACATACGTGTGACACTTTGTTAAAGAGACACTTCGTGACATTCTTTGACTTTTAAATGAACCTGACAAATATGATAAATATGTCTCACAACTACGTGTTTTCCATGTTAATCTAAACGCAGCCTTACATGTAAATGTGTGCAGAAACTGACATCACGTCTTATTTACATTGATATTTTTCATATCACCTTTCAAACACAGTAAACTCCGGGTGCTATAGCTTAATTTCAAAATTACATTTATCTAATTGACCGGTAGTCCCTGTAGGAAAAGTACTAGCTTTAAAATAATTCTTTTCATCAACACAGTTACATCTCTTGAACAGATGACATCACTGATAAAGCTTTGTACATTTGACTTCAACAACTCTAGGACGACGTTGTACTAACTTCACATAAAATCACAATGAAAAAAACAAAACCACATTAAAAAACGCAATGAATACACAAAATATGTAAAACAAAAAACAACAACAAAATATGTAGCTACTATTAACTGAACAAAATATTGTACAAAATCATGATTCATTCAGGAACTCAACATAGATTATATTCTTAAAAATCATTGACGTAGCATGTAATTCAAAATTTTCACGCTTTCAAAATAATGTTCTATAAACCTGATAATATAACTGATTGCATTGATATCGTAGAAACGGCTAAGAACAGCTCTGGGTTGAAGAACAGTGTTTCTTTTAAATATTTAAAGCTTTGAATGATATACTAAAAGTTGAATTGGTAATTCGTAACATTCATACATGGTTGTAACCAGTACACTTTTGGCAGAGCCACGAGGGCTGTAAACCCATGCACGTTGAGATAAAGGCTATATATATTTGGATGTTATGATGAGATAGTTAAATCTGCCTTGGACTCGGTCACGTTTTACGGTATCTGCGACATTTTAGAGTGACTGTTTAAACAGTTTTGATAAAACATTTTTAAACTTCTATGCACGTAAGTGTAATATACTGAGTGCAGACTGCATACACTTATTATTATATATAAACTGAGTTGCAAAAGAAACTATATGTTTTTATTTTTGAAATTTTCAAGTTACGTTAATACTAAAAGGAAAATCTTCGTAAGTGCAGTATGTGCCCGAACATAGAAAGTAGTAAACATATAGCCAAAACGCAGTCTACGCCATGGTAACGTTACCACGTCATGAAAATGGTAAAGCATGTTTTCTCGTGGTGCACGGAAATACACGTGCAGAAATTGAGTATAAAAGACACCATCTGAGACGTTTTGAAATCAGCTATCAGAAACACATAAAAGTTATGCCGAGACTCACCCAGGAGCTGAGATAGAGGGTCATTGGAATGGCAAATATGGGCGCTACGCAGGCCCAAATTGCAAGAACGTTTGGTTGCACCCCCCTGACCATTGCAAACTTGTTTCAACGATATAACACAACTGGTGGAACCCAGGACAAACCGAGAAGTGGGAGGCCACCTGTCACGAGCCAACGGGAGGACCGCTACATCCGGAATATCCATCTGCATAACCGGTTTAAAACGGCGACGTCAACGGCGGCAACAGCTTTGGGTCGACCCATCAGCAGATGGACAGTGCTTAGAAGATTACGTTCTGCAGGAATCAGAGCCCGGTGTCCACTCCGTGGAATGGCCTTGACCCCGAGGCATCGGCAGAACAGATTGGTCTGGGCACGACGTGTTCTTCGTTGGCAAGTCAGAAAGTGGCAACGAGTGTTGTTTAGTGACGAGAGCAGATTCTGCATGTTTCACAGCGATGGGAGAGAACGGGTTTACAGACCACAAGGCGAACGGTTCGCCCCAGTTTGCATTCGTCATGTTCATCCCTACAACGGACCAAGCTTAATGGTGTGGGGAGGCATTTGCGGTGGTGACAAATATGACTTGGTGATAATCCGTGGAAATTTAAATGCAGCTGAATATCGCAGACAGGTTTTAGAGCCGGTTGTGGTACCATTTCTTAACAACCAACCTCAAGGAACCCTTTTTCAGCACGACAATGCACGGCCCCATACTGCAAAAGCAACCCAGGATTTTCTTAACCAATGATACGTCCGTGTGCTCCCTTGGCCAGCATGTTCCCCCGATTTAAATCCAATTGAACATTTATGGGACGAGTTTGGCCAACGACTGCGACTACGCCAACAACCTCCACAAAACATACAGGAACTCCAACAGGCCTTGATGGAAGAATGGCGTCGTATCCCTGCTAACGTCCTCCGACGTCTGACAACTTCCATGAGACGACGTGTACAAGCATGCATTAATGCTGCAGGAGGTCACATGAGATATTGATTTATTAATTTATCACTGACTTTAACAAATGATGACATGTTTATGTTGTTGTTATGTTTCTCACTGTGGGAAAGTGTCAAATTTTTTACCCCACACATTTTTGGTGCGTTATAATTTTAAAACCGCTATAGTCAGGAGCATAAAATGTACACTGTTTGAAAGGGCTTTGGTTAACAAATAACTCACACAAAAATTAGTTCACATACTTGCAATATTCTGTCTTTTATTCAAGATTGAAGTGGACCTATAGTTTCTTTTGCTACTCAGTTTAGAACACTGTATTAATTCAACTGAATAGAGGGCTTGAAATGATACCGTTGGGCGACTTTAAATTTTCCATTAACGTCACAAACAATTCTGATTTAGACTATGCTATTATGATCTTTACTCGAAGTAAAGGATCCGAGTGTTAACATCCTAAAAAATCAAAACACTTTTTACGAGTAGTAAGAATATCAGTATCTTACTCTACAATGTTTCAAATGAGAGAAGTTATTTATACCTGATATTTTCCTTAAAAGAGTCTGAAGCCGACGTCACACGCCAACGACAAACGTTGTGTGATGGTAACAAACGGCTGTTTCAATCTAGTTTTTCTCGTGTAATTTGATATAATTTATTGGGTTAAAATACTAATATTGATTTCTTATTTTTCATACTATACCTTATCTCATGCTATGACTTTTTCATTGTGACGTCACGTCAATAACATTGTCTTGACGTCGAGGTTTGCCTATGACATTGCGTTCCAAAAGCGCCGACGACGGGAAATCCGTCTATACTTGGATGTTGATTTTCATTATGATCTTTTATTTTGCGGCTTCGATAATGAACACAATAATGACATACTATGTTAACGACACCCGTGCTTATCCCTTGCTCTCTCTTTGGAAAAAGTATTATTTAGCCATTATTATTATATTATTCATGTCATAAACATAGTATTTCATGAATACTCATATATTATCCTCTTTGTAATCGTTCCACTGTGTGACTGTGCCTTGAAGTGGGGATACAAGACGGAGATATGGCATTGGTACGATACGAACAATGCTTTTATACACTTTAGGAGACAAGTCGCCTGATACAAAAGTGCAGACAAATATTGTTAAGTGAAAGATTGGGAACAAACTGGACGACCTCATGAAATGTGGGCTCGCAATAACATGCATAATAGTCTTGCCAGACAGAATTTTAAATACCATGAATTAACCTTTATTAACTATGAAGACGAAATAAGGGGAGTACACGAAACAAACACTACATTTACAGCAGGAAGGTCAGCTTCTTTTATTATACGTTAATTGAGCATAGATGAGGCTATTCCTTCTCCTGACTATGCTGAGATATTTAGAACATATATGCGAGTACACAGATGGTAAGTCAACACGTAAGTTTCCATTAGCACTTAGTCACCCGGACTAAATATCAGTTCCATTTGCTTCTTGTTTGTCTCAGACACTGCTAGTACCCTACTGCTACATATCGAGTATCCGGCACTAGATGACAGTCAATTGGTCAGTTGGTTGATGTATGAGGATAAAGTTTGCACTTGAGCCTGATTTAGCTGTCCCCTTGATAACCAGGCTATTTGAAAATCATCCCTTCAAAACCGATGGGAGTTTTTAACACTTCTATGAAAGGATAGATTTTGTAGAAATCACTTACCCCAATACATTTGGTTGTTTACGTGTCTTTCTTTAAATCAATTTAAAGTGTAGCGTAGATCTAGATTAAGGTATTAGTTTATTAAGATTGTATTTTAATGATTGTCTTGGAATGTAAAGGAATTCCATAAGAAGATCAGGTCTCCTCGAAGTCTATATGCTCCACTGTTTATAAGTAGATAAATGATGTTAAATGTGGGCAGGAGATTGAAAACAATGATCTCGAGTCTGTTCGGCTGAGAACCTAAATCTGATATTGAACAAGGTTCCTGCAGATAGACGCGTGACTATTCAACAAATCGCTTGAAAACTGAAACATTTTGTCTTTGTTGCAGTTATTTCTGACCAACGTTCTCTGCATAAGCACGCTATCTACAAGATAGGTAAAGAAATGTTAAATGTAAAATGGTTACTTAACTTTCCTGCTGTTTAATTCCTTTGTTCTATGCATTAAAAGACCTTGAGAACCTTCAGATTTATTGTGACTCTGACAGCAACCAATGTCACATAACAAGCAAAAATTTGAATATTAATGTTAAGGGACCGGTTGTTTTGCAGCGACATTAAAACTCTGTTTAATGCATGTATACATCTTTTAAATAACCGTCCATACACTAGCGCTTCTTCTCACTACTTACTGTTGACTATTAACATTTCAGGGGTCAGTTTTAATTTCGTCATAGAGGATATACAAAATTTCGATTTCAGCAGTATTAGTGATTTGTGCATTGACAACAGTGGTTAAAATTATTCCGTATCCCTATTGTTAACTCTTTAAATGAAGGGCAACGAAAATTTGTGCGCACTTCAATATCATTAATTTTTCAGCAACGCCGATTCGAGTTTGAATTGTTGGCCTTTTTGTTCAGTAAAGGAGATAAAACCATTCTATAGACAGTATCTTTTAAATCATCGAAACCTTGAAATAGCAAAAACTATTTCAAGGTTCAACAAGGTTCCAACAGAGCGTCATGGTGCTGCTTAGTGCTGGAGGATCGTACACATAGAAATTCCATTACGGTTGTAAATAAGTCATTCAGTATGCAGAGAAGTGCAAACTGACTTCCACCAGCCAAACAGTTTAAGTAGTTTCCTTCAATCTAAGCTCTTCTTGTAATTTGCATTCAACCTGTGTATTTAACGGCAATCGGATCACAAGACAAACCGCAATCGAGCAACCTAATTGACAATTTGTCATCTCCTTCGAACGAAAACAACTCTTTTTCTATCTTTATGTCAGTAACATTGGTGTGTCGTTAGGGAGTGCTTGGTATTAAACGCTTGTACGCTGCAATGAAGAGTAATCTAACTGAAGTCAGTTATTAATTCTTGAGTGTCAAGGGCGATACAATAATTCAGATCACCCTTATGACCTTGCTTGCAAATAAAGCCTCAGGCAAATGAACTCTATATTGAGTTGATTTTACCCTGTTGAGGCCTCTCTCAATGGCAATGGAGTTACATATTTATTTCACTACAATAACACTTGTGCCCACTCCTCCAAATGTTATAAAAATCCTTACGGAAAAGTAAGAGTTTATCATTCTGAAGCATGAATTTTCATTTTGAATTAGGGTAACATTTATAAGAAAAGCCCACAAGTGTCAAATTTCACATAACGACAGTCAATTTTCAACCGAGACGTGATTCCATCCAAGGCCGAATCACTAATACATAATAATAAATAGAAAATAATTTGATTACAGTTTTTTGTGCCATTCTGATTGGACATGAGCACAACATTACTCGATGAATTCACAAACATGTTCATTCATATATCGTGTATTCATACTTTTAGACGCCTAAACACGCATTGGCATTTGAAATCAACCCAGTACATGAATTGATGGTCCTTGCATGTAGGGCGTGTAAGAAAGGATCGTAGTTATTAAGGTCACTGTGCTCTGGTAACGGATACTCTGCAGGATCCTGGACCCGGATTGTTTCCATAGCATCCTATGTAGATATGGTTACTGGGCAGACTAGGTTACTGGGATGTCGTGCACGATACCTAACCAGATCATGTCTTAGTTATAGGAAGTTGTAACGTTTGTTTCGAAACAACAGAGAGAAATATGTCTATTCGTCTTCACGCCTGCTCTGATAACTAGAAAATACTTTCCTCCCCAAAGCAAAACAATCACCTTCACCAGGATCACACGTCCTCAGGCGTGTTCGCTTCTCGCGGATCTAAAAACAGTGATATAATTTCGCGTGATATGTTAATGAGGGTTATTTATTTTTTAAAAATGCCGACTCCAATAAGGGAGGTCTTTGATTCTTTTTACAACAACATGTCTCGTTATCGATCAATTCCTGTTACAGTGTGGTGTTGGTTTGTGTTATCATTATTCATTTGTTGTTAAACTGACCTGATTCTTACACATACGAATGCTACATAACATGATTAGTCAGACATTATTAATACACCACTTATTTAGCATCCTTCAAAAAGATTATTCACATCATCAGCTCAAAGTGTTGTACAAAAAATCTGTAGATTTAGATTACTTACAGTAGTCTTAAAAGTGAAAGCTTTTCACTAATCAAGAAAATTGATGGTAAGATGTTAAAATTCCTGTTTGAACATTAAACTACAAATATTCATATAAAAATGATAATGTTATTGGCAATCTTTTTTCTACAGAATAACTGACGTTTTGGAAAAGTTTATTTCATCATGAGAAAATTTCAAACTTTATGGTCGGGCTTTAACTTAAATCTCCTCGCTTATCAGATGCTGTTTGATTCTCTATAAATCTGTTTAAAAGTGTTCTGTAACTTTATACTGTTAACTGACCTTGAGCAACAAAGACTTTGCCACATCTGAAGTTGAAGTAAAATGTTCTTTTTGTCATGATATGTTGCTAGAGTGTATTCTTAATATTAAAGTAAGCCGAACAAAAAATTGGATTTCAAATCAGCCCACACGTTCATAAGAGTGAATTTGTGTTTCCAAATTCTATTTTACACGTGCGTTTTTTGTCAGGGAGGTTTATATCATTTCCACTGAACTAAAACTTAAAATCTTGAAAAACAAAATCAAAACAATTTCACGAATCAAAACTTTAGATATATTCAAAAACAAAAGAAAGTTGTGCGTGAAGATGTATTGCTTTAAAACCTGTTAAATATACCATGAGGCACTGTACTTCTGAATTAAACAATTTATTTCTATCAAAATAGCTCGACGTAGACCTAATGCTTCCCTAGTAATTTATCAACTATTACCACAGCGCTGATGCCGGCATGCCTTTCTTTATCACACTACTTTCAAATAAACTTGATAAACATCACGTCAAACTCTGATTCGAGAGACGAGCTGAGAATCACAACTAGTTCTCACATCCCAAATTTAAATCAGGGTTTTACGAGGATCAAGCTCGGCGTAAGAACATAAATCTTGCCCCTTGGACAGACTGAGCAAATTATCCAAAGTTGGAATGAAATTTTCTTTTGAAAATAGTTCAGTCCGTATCCGAATTGTATTTTTCTTCGTTTGGTTTAAGAGATTTATACTCACTATATTGATTATAAACCTGACAGTGTGATGTAACGCCTTCCCAAAAACAGCTTTGTTTGTCTGAAAACTGCAAGGAAACACAGGCATTGATATTTGTCACAGAACATTGATATTGACGGCATTGATTCAGCATTTTTCGACTTCCGAACAAATCATTCTAGCAATGAGTCATTCAAAAATACTCGACCAATAGTCAAAGGTTTGTTATATGGTAATTTTAGGCATTTTATTTTTCTTTTATCCTACATGACATATCAATAGGCCTGAAGAGCTACAGAAGTTTGTGTCTCTTTCGTTTTCATTACGTAATATTTTGTCATGTAAAGGGAGAGGGTTCTAAGCTCATGTTAGTCAAAGTTTTCCCCTTTTGAAACAGGTAGCAATATTCATATGGCAGTGTAGTGTAGAAAATGTTAAAATCGATGACATAATCAGGATAAGAAAATGAACAGTTACTATTATTCCCAACACCTATAATGACAGTATGATTTTTTTAATCACTGACACCAAACGACCTCAAACATAGAGAGAGATTCAATTGGAAACCTTTTGACATTATTAGCTTCGAGACCCGATAACTACACAAGGTGAGGTGAGTTGGTGTTTAACTGCGCTGATATTCAGTGTAGCATTGCACCCAAACTTGACTGCGTATAGAACAGTTCTCTATTGCAGACAAAGTTGTCGAGCCCCTGGCGGGATTCGAACCACGGACCTCTTGATCCGAAGCCGAACGCGCTAACTTGAAATCCAGAGAACTTAATTTGTTCTCTATTGATATAGATGCAATCAATTGATTCGAAGGAGGGAGAAGAGGAAACTTAACCTTGTTCTCGTCAGCTTTGCGGGTTCCTTGCCTGAGAGGTACCCCAAAAGTTTCGATTCTGGCCTGAATATAACGACATGTGCCCGAAACGTAACCATACTGTACATTCATAAAGCACCTCTCAACTGATATTACATGGCAAAATCAAGTGATACATACGTTTCAATTGGCTGCAATAACCTCTTCTTCAATTGTACCCGTACATTGTCTACAAAAAGACATGTAGAGCTGTATTCAAGTTCCAAGATTGGTCCGCACTCTGCCTACTCTGTAGATCAAGACCATCAGACTTCTTTCTCGTCCCGCAACTGAAAACAGAGCCGGTTGGCCACGAATTCGACAGTAGAAGAGATTTTAGGGTTCCAAGACAATAAGTGGTTTTCAAATTAGTAGAATATGTTAGAAAAATACGTGGGCAACCGCTTTATGGTCAGGTGTGATTAATGAACACCCGACATACTTAGAAATTATAAATAGTGCATATATCATCATTACGAGCCTACAGTGCGAAATCTACAATGTCATTTATCAAAATCTGGTAGTTAAGGCCGTCTTGTCGACTATTTGTTACACTCATTCCTACGGTCATATTTCTACCATCTTAACTTCGAAAATTTAAACACAGATGTCGTCCTCAATTTTATTCGAAACAAATATCGTTCAACATCGTCTACTTCGCTCTTTCTAGACAAAAATATAATAACAGTCCGCAAAGGTAACAGGCCAAAAGATCAGTTACTTAGTTGCAACCAATCATGACTTGTTTGTGGTCCTAAAACTGTCAAATTTGTTACAGTTGTTATGTCGCAGAAATGGCTTCAGTAGCCTCTATCGGGAGAAAATGTGTTACAGTGTGATATTATGAGGGAAATTCAGATGTTCAGATACGGTGTATATATAGATATAAAGATGACTATAGAGAGTTTGCTATGATGCACTGGAATGAATAAAATCGTCGTATCTACATATTTGTGTCGAAATAGAACAGAATCATTTAAAATAATATTTACTATATACAAACAGTCATTGTACAAAGCCCCTAGTGTTAAAGATTTTAGTTGTACTTTTGTGTACATCGGAACACATGTACTTCTAGATTTGTGGAGCAATTTTAGAATTTTGAGAAAAATATTGATTAATAAGGGAACCGCATCACCTTTAATCACAATAATGGATGTTTATGTAAGCGTACTTAACAAGGAAAGACTACGATTTCCAACTACCAATCTGCCTTAATCCCAACCTCAGGCTAGCTTTATTCATGAATTGTCATTTTGCACGAAGGGGTATTTCCTTTCAGTAAAAATCCTGTAACGTTTAGCTATAATCTGTTGAAAACATGTCCAACCTAATTCTTACAGCAAATAGTAAATTCAACGTAACATGGCACATACATGTGTTTTATTACATTAAGCTGTGCATTGAGTTTAATTTGGAATAGAATAACAAGTGTAAAGGTTATTTTCAGTTTGTTCAATATTAATGGTTTGCATCTCATATACCTCATTTGTTGTGTTCAATATTCAACTCAATATACTTTTCTTATTAAGAAAATTCAGGGAATTCCGAGCATCACATGCATTAGGCATTTATAATATATTACAATGTATAAATACTTACTTCGCAGTTTTAAAAAGCATCACAAAACATTTTCATCTACCTGTATTTCAATATGTTAAATTGTAAGTTGTGAACACTGTGTAGCATCTTGCCTTGACGAAACGACGCTTCAATGTACATTAACATAATCTAATATCATAACAGTCAGTTAGCTAAAACAGTTTTGACAGTTCCCAACAGGTGACCAAAGGTCAAACATTTGTTTGTCTCTGTACAATCTCGAAGACCTGTTCAATGGCATTAATACATGGGTCACGTATTGTCTTTTTTTACTCATTTAATAAAACTTTGACTATTTGGTTCAGATTAAGTAAAAATTGAAAATTATATGATAAATCTAAAGATCAAAGAAGCAGAATTGACGAATCAGAAACTTATTTATCTTTATCTTATATGAGAACATTGTCCCTAAAACCAACAGTCAATGGACTGAAAATGGCTAAATCAATGTTAGCGATATAATTTGCCTGTCACTTACGACAGCAGGTTTCTTGAATGATGCTATTTTTGTTATATATTTCCGGCAGGATAAATCAATAGTAAAATTTTACAACAAACAAGGGAAAGGCGACTAATAAGAGTCAATAGGCTTATCTGTTTAGAGTTTGCCGATATTCTGCATTAGAAATAATGTTGTATGAGCCTTATCCAAATAAATCCCCAAAATATTTAAGTTAACGTAATTGTTGTGGCATGGTCTTGAATTATCCATTTGTTGAATGTATTTTTAAAATTCAAAGAATTTCAGACGAGACATACTTTACTTTTCGATGACATATCCGAACTGCGAGGCTCGTGCATTTTCGAACTTCTTTACTTTTCAACAATCCCTTCAAAAAAATGGTATGTTCCCAATGTGCCTACAGCCCAGTTTGCCTACACTGCTATCAAAACAAATCCATGCATGAGTGATTTGTGTATCGGGTTCCTCAAACCTATGTTTGATAATGGACTCTTCCACTTGATCCATTTGAAGTAAGTAAAACGAAATTTGTTTGAGAGAAGTTTGATAATGTATCGGGTTCCTCCAACCTATGTTTGATAATGGACTCTTCCACTTGATCCATTTGAAGTAAGTAAAACGAAATTTGTTTGAGAGAAGTTTGATAATGACAATAACAAATTTTACTCCACATGACATTTCACGCTTTTTTATTTGATGAAGTTTGATATTTATTTAATAAAAAAAATATTCCTATCATACATGTGGTTTTACACATGTCACACTGCTTGGCTGCACTGATGTAACTAGAGTAACTATGTTACGACAAAGTCACTTGCATCCTCTGACGACGCACTTCCAGTGTGGTTTAAACATATTTATTACATGGTCAACAGAACTTATGTGAAGGCCGCTCGAACAACAAATATGCATGGTGAAATGCATTTGTGACAATTGCAGTCAATAACATAATATGAGCATTTAAGCAAAATGTTTGGATTAGTTTATGAATTTGCAAATTGATTTTAATATTTCAGATCCTGTTACAATGGTTAGAGAAGGAGGTCCATATAAAATCATTTCTAGTTGAAATTTTTGTGTGTATTTATCAAAAACATTCTCCTTTAACATTTATTGATAATGCTTTACCTTGAAAGCAAAAGCCCTCTACTCAGATTCTGTAACAGGTAACAGAGAGCAGGTTGAATAATTTCATAACAATTGTCGTCTTAGACGCAATGCAAGGTGGGTATATAGCCAACATCCAGACGTAGCCAAAGCAATAGGTACACAAGACATGCTTAACCGAAGAAGCATATGTATGATGATTAGCATGTCTAAAGAATACATCATTTCATATGCTTTCAGCGGGTATCGATGAGCAGACATGCGAATAACTCTAACTTACAAATAACTGGGATCAACTGTTGACTTACGGGTCAAACCCATTTTCCGAGAAGGGGGTGTTTTTTCAATCCCCAAAGTGAATACACATTTTTTGTAGGCACATTGGGATGTAGGCACATTGGCACCAAACCAAAAAAATACATCTCTGAATTTCAAGTAAATGAACATGTAAATCAAACTTCCTTGGATACTCATGAGTAGAATCGTTCATCCTTTAATCAATTCAGTAACATATGTTTCGTTGCTCTGTAGATATCAACCCGAATGAAAACGTTTTCACACTGCTTGATCATAATGAAGTTTATAAAACAACTTTAGAATAATGTTTGTCATTTATTTAATTATATGTTATCCATTATATTAGGATATTTCCTTTTTCATTATATGATCTTGATTTCCCGTGACTGTAGGTGTTCAAAATGTTAAATCGTGTAACGTTGTTGTTGTTGTTGTTGTTAAAAGATATGCAGGTATTTGACTTGCAAGTACATCCTCATCCACCTATGACCCCACACGATATCAAAATATTCGTTGGCTTGTAGGTTATAAATCATGTATAATGCCATGGGATAGCTGCGTCAAGCTGCGCTATAAGATTTGAAGCTTAGTCATACATGTAATACATGTGTTCTAATATAACCAGTGAAAACGTCTAGAAGGACCGGAAAAGGAAAATAGTTTATTGCAATATAGATATTGTGCCAGAAACATTGTCAATATCACAAGGGGAAAATCTACTTACATTGCATTTACATTTTAATCATAAAATTTATTTCGATAAGTATATGACTAAGCATTGCATATGATGTTATCAACCGTTTTAAATTCCGTATTCTGCCCAATATAGTTTTAAACCGTATTTGGATGAATTGTTCCATCAATCAACCAAGCTTGAAAATGTCAAGTTACTCTGTACTGTCCACTTTATGTTTAAAGGCACTAGTGCACGCATTTTAGATCTGAAAAAAGCTAATTTAGGGCGTACGTGAACATTAGCGCTCACTTAAGCTTTCTATTGATACAATTAAATTCAAATCATATTTGATACTTAACCTGCAATCAATAACGTAAAAGGTAATGTGGCCAAATGAGTGTGTATAATGCCGCTTTATCGTTAGGGACTTTATTCATATCAAAATGAAAGTAAGGTTACAATACTGTAAAAAAAATGCTTTAATTTTAAAATACTATATAAAGGAATAACTATTCTACGAAGCCTAAAATGCAATACACTATACATTTTACGTATAAGAAAACAAAAATATCGCATGTCTTGTGTTCCTTTTGTGAAATTTAACTCATATGCTTGCTCCGATACTCAAACGAAATAGTCTGTGCATGCGGAAAAGCACTTCGTGTCTTTCGTCTTGGTATTTAAAACCAAACCAATCAGCGCATGCTCAGGGATTTGTATTTGAAAGTTCGAACTTACAACCACAACCTGTGTGGCTGAAAATAAAAATATTAAGCAAAATCAATGTCAGAGACGTATTGAAATAAGTTTCTGTTAGGCTCGTAGGTCACAGCGAAGTAGATCCGCTCACTAAAATCAAGGGCGAGTGTTATCAGTACTTCACTGACGAAGAGTCCAGGGGGGATACAGTGTATCGGAACATAGAGTCCTTGGTGGCAAAGGACATCTTAGGATGATGATCATTATACAATTTTAACAATAAATATCAACAGCTGCTCACAATTGTCTTTGGTAATAAACAATGTAAACCTACGCTGCTCACTCGCTACAATAATCAATGCTTTACAATGCTTGAATTCGTCACACATTTATAGACTACCGAAATGATCATACCTTCAACACATTCAGTCGATAATATCTCGTTATTTCAAACAGAAGACTCCTTAAGTATAAGAATTGCTGCCGAAAATTTAAATCCGAGCTACGCAAACAAAAGCAAACTAGACTTAATGATTCGATTAAAAATCCCTGTAAATTTTGGAAAGAAATACGGTCCTTACAAAATAGACGGTCTAATCAAAACCCCATTCCAAAAACCGAATGGCTAATTCATTTTAAGAAAATCTTTTCCAACGAATGTGTTTTTGACAGCGACCATGATAACGATATCTTAGATGACATGTATAGTTCACCATCAGAATTTTACACAGATATGGATAAGTTGATTCTAGAATCAACGATATCAGAAAAGGAAATATCAGATGCTATATCACATCTTAAAAACGGAAAAGCCGCGGGTCCTGATAATATCGTGATAGAAATGATAAAATGTTCAGTATCTATTACCATGCCATTCTTGGTCAAATGTTTCAACCGGGTTTTTGATAATGGCTTGTTTCCAAAAAATTGGTCTACTTCAATAATTATCCCTTTACATAAGAAGGGTAAGCTTGATGATCCGGACAACTAAAGAGGCATTTCACTAATGAGTACTTTGGGCAAAATATTTACAACGATACTAAACAATAGAATAACTAGTTGGGTAAATATGCGAGATTTAATACCAGAAACTCAGGCCGGTTTTCGAAAAGGATATTCAACTTCAGACCACATCTTTACATTATTTGCAATAATTCAGAAATGTCTTTCGCGACGAAAACACAAATTGTTCGTAGCATTTGTCGATTTTAGAAAAGCATTCGATTCTGTTGATCGTTCTAAGTTATGGTATTGTTTACTTAGGGCTGGATTTCGTGGGAAAATGTATTATATCTTAAAGTCTATGTATGCTAACATAAAATCATGTGTTCGGTGTGATGGGGATCTTACAGATTATTTTGATTGTCCAGTTGGACTAAGACAGGGATGTATTTTAAGCCCGATGTTGTTTTCATTTTTTATCAATGAATTATATTACGAGATTGCTAACAATGGAAAACATGGCATTCAAATGTTCCCGGACTTTATTGAAATATTAATGTTGCTTTTTGCTGATGATGTCATTTTAGTGTCAGACACTGTTATAGGATTACAAAATCAACTTAATATTTTAGAACGTTACACAAAAGAATGGAAATTATCTGTTAACTATGACAAAACAAAAATAGTTATTTTCAGAAGGGGCGGGCCATTATCAGCAAAAGAAAAATGGGTATTAAATGGGGTACGACTTCAGGTTAGTAGTCAATATAAATATCTTGGCCTTTTGTTTAACCATACGATGAACTTCTCTAAAAGTGTAAAGGATCTAGTTACAAGAGCAAAGAAAGCCCTCTTGAACGTTCTTTCTGTTACATATAAGATTGGAATAACTACCCCTAAAGTATTACCCCTAAACTCTTTGATTCCCAGATACAACCGATATTGTTATATGGATCTGATATTTGGGGATACCAAAAGTATGATTGTCTAGAAAAACTCCATCTTTTAGCATGTAAGAATTATTTATCCGTTGGCTTATCTACACCTAATTGCATGATTTACGGCGAATGTGGAAGATATCCCCTGTATATAAATTCCCAAATTAAATGCCTAAAACATTGGATAAAACGTATCGGTATGCATGAAACTAGAATCCCAAAGCTAGCTTATAACATGCTTTTCCATTTAGATAACATTGGCAAAATTACATGGGCATCCCACATCAGAAGCCTTCTGTTCTCCCACGGGTTTGGTTTTATTTGGATGAACCAAACTATTGGAAATATTGATCTCTTTATATATGATTTTAGAAACCAAGCTATTAATATGTTTCATCAAGATTGGCATTCTACCCTTAATGATAGCTCACGGTATGATTGTTACAGGACTTTCAAAAGTTTACTTCAACCAGAAAAATATTTGTCAATTTTATATTCCAAAGACTTAAGAAAATTTTTCATCAGATTTAGACTTGGGTTGTTAGACTTAATGGTAAATGAAGAGAGAAAAATGTGTATCGAAAAGAACAGAAGAATTTGTCCTTTATGTAAATCAGCAGTTGAAAATGAAATACATTTTATGCTAGTTTGCCCATCTTATTCCGTGTTCAGAAGAAAGTACATTCCTGAAAAGTTTTTATCAAAATCACCTAATGTTGCCTTTACATCCTTAATGTCCTCTCAAAACGAAAATTTTATTCTCCATTTATCATTATTTATCAAGCATAGTTTAGACTTAGTCAAGACTTAGAGATGAACTGTTAAAAACTAGTTACTAAAACGGGATTTTTTTCAACTGTCATTTGTTGAATTGTATGTTTTTTGTGTCTTCACTATTTATATATGTACTTTTGTATGTGGGCCGGAGGCCTTAAATACAATAAACTCTTTGACTTTGACTAAACACGGTTGACGATAATTTTGTCACTTGCAGTTTCTGCTTGGTCGAATATAAAATAAACTTGATTATCTAAAGAGGACAGATTGAGTTCTTTGGATTAAAATCCCCATCGTTAGTTTCCCCTACTCGGAAGTCATTAGCAAGTGACTGAAGATGCTATGCTTTTGAAATGTGGAATGGACGGGAAAATCAACAGCTTCAATTTGAATTATTTTATCAATTAAGCTAGATGTTTTATTCCCAACACAAACGTGTAATCTTCGACGATTTAAATCAACGGATACGAAGGTTATAATATTTATATAATAACGTGTCATGATTATACTTATTTCCGTCTATTGACTATAAAAACTGACGATGTAAACAATGAACAGTACAATATATTTTATCGTGTTGTGATGGAATAGTAGCCATTTGTGCATTTAGCATAAATCAAAGATCCATATATTTCTGTGGTTTACCTTGAACGAATGCAGACCTGCTTAGAGGTACATTTGATAACAATTTCAGGCTTTGAAATTTAAAAGATTACTTCCCTGGTTGACCTTAACAAGGTCATTTGACCGGCAAAATTTCAATTAACCCTAAACAGCAATTTACATTAACTGATCTCTTTTGGGCTAAATCCCTCGTATGGCTGGCGGCTTGATATTCGTGGCTGTACTCACCTGCTATTTTATCAACCGATGCAATGTAGTAAAGGAGCTTGAAGCTTCTAGCTTGACCTCAAATGATTTTTCCATCCGGGTTGTGCCGCTGTTGCTGAATGCGAGTCGTCACACTGGCTGGTTAGATAGCTAGCGATACGAGGGTTTTGGCTTGAAAGAGATCATGGTATTAGGAAGGAGCGAGAGGTGATTCATATACGCTCATTTAGCAGGATGTGTGTTCACTTGCTTACACATGGTTAGAGATTTCAATCAAAACTGTGGTATAAATGCCGTCGACAAACTCCGTCATTTATACCACTTTCAATTGCATATTAAAACACGTTTTTAAGCCAGTGAACAGACACATGGTGAAACCTATTTCTTACATGAACATACTTTTTGTCCGCATTTCACTTTCACTGGTACATTTAATTTACATTAAATATTCCATGTCATGTAACGTCCACTTCCAGTAACAAAATGCCTAATTCATTCTCTATATTTAATTCTATTTTTGTATTTTGAAATACTATATAATGCCTTTTGACGTAATATGAACAATTTTATCTATCTTCCTCGTTTACAAGTACTCCTAAACAGTTAATTGAACGTCAATATTGGTTTATCAAACCCTATATTGCCATGTCTGACGATGCACTGAAGAAACCAGGGACTGTTTAACTCCTGCAAACAAGCGAACAATACTATCTCTGTTTGAAGCTAAGACAAGAGGTAGAGGCGTGTGTAAGAGGTGTGGGGAATGGACGGAGAGCAGGATATGGGCAGGTCAACTGGTAAACATGCACAAACACTGCACTGCACTGCAGCAGCATACATGCTTTATTTAACAAATGCATCACCATTCCTGAGGGTGAACGAATGTAACAGTTATCTGTCAGCCTGAGGGCATCATTACAACGTGTGCTTCTATCATTCTTTAAAAAAATTTTGCATTGTCGTCTTCGATTTGCAATTTGATCTTCTTCAAACTGCCTTAATATTATTTTGAGTGAAAAGGAAATAATGGTTTGCGTCATTATGATATGTGGTTCAATTTGAAATGTTTCCAATTTTTCATTGGTGTTGATAATATATTACTTTAGTTCTAGATATGATTTGATAACGAATCTATTATACAATGATTATAAAGTTTTCATTACGAAAATATAACTATGTTGAAAATCATCACATTTACCGAAGTTTGTTTGAGTTTGGCTTTGCTTCGGAAAGAGGGGCTTGGTTATCGAGTCTGTTACATTATAACACATTTACAGCTGAAAGCATATTAAAATGTTGTTTAATTAAGGCGATATATAATCTGACAGAACCTTTGACATTCAGTTACCGAGGGTGAGTTACCTGAAGGCGACAGCATACCTGCAACCTTATCAACACTGACCCTCCCATACATTTATCTCTTTCACAAATAACAATGATTTTATCGGGTTTATGTTATTCTTTTACAATCATGATACTACTTTAAAGGCTTTATGACATTCTCAGTTTGATAAAATATGAATACAAAGATAACTATGATGTCATCGAGTTAATGTAATAGTAATACTAACTTATGATTTCTGTTAACATCCATATGTTAGTCACAGTTTGCACGAAGATAAATGAAAGAGATTATATCAAACAATTCGTGTTATTCGTTAAGATTATTAGATGAATCCTTTATCTCACATATTTGGCTCTGTTCAATTTCCTCTAGTTAGATGTAATCATTTAAAGAGCAAATATCTTAAAGAATATCATTAAATGTCCTGAATCGACCCTTCAGATGAAGTTCTTGTCTCTAGGGTGAACTTCCGCACTGACTCACTGTAACATTCCCCTCGGTGCCGGGCCATCGAACACGCGATCCCTAGCGCGACAGGTGAAGCGCAAATAACAAACACAAACATTGAGGTTTGTTTTACTTGATTTCTGACGTGCCCCGGTAAACGAAGTCACTTCCGAATCAAACACGGGACAGAATTGATAAGCGATAGTTACATTGAACTGACCACATTTCGTCCTTGTCAGTTGCACGATAGTCTTATCTTTAACGATGAAAGGGGTTATTCATCTTTTACTCTACATGTTCCTGATGACGGAATCAGTGGATACGGTCATAATCAATTCAAACCTCACGACTTTAAGGAACGCAGCTGATGACATTTTCTGTGATAAAGGTGATTTTAGTAAAGTTTGGCTCAGACACCCGTCAAACTGTTCCCGATACTTCGCATGTTCTGGCGGGCAGGTTACGGAGATGGATTCCTGCAAGAGGGGACACGTTTTCTCTGTGAGTTCCAAGACGTGTGTCCCCGCCAACTCGGACTCGGACGACTGTGATGAGATGATATACAGCATTCCCCTCCCTGGGGATCTTCCTGGAGGTCCGGCCTTACTCTGGCACCCCCAGCTTCCTCACAACCCTGTTTCTAAACCGGGGGCGAAGGCCATAACAATCACGCTTGACGGTAAGAACCATAACAATATCAACACATTTTGCAATAATCCCTCATTAGATATAACTAACATTAAAAATGCTTATTCTAGGAGTATTTCCTTCATCATGAAAGCATCAAAAAGTCTAGAAGAAAGCGTGCAATTACTACTGTTTTCCGGCTTAAATAAGCAAACCATTGATGGGAGTGCACTGAAAAATGAAAATAAAGATTGTTAATTTTGAGCTTTATCAATGCAAGTTTGCATTTGCATCCTATTGCTCAGCTGATCAACGTGACCATGTCGTTAAAATGGTTAGAAAAGTGCCCCTGTCCAGTCAGCAGTATGACCTTGCAAGACGGCATTCTGTGATTTATACTTCTAAAACACCTAACATATGCATTTTAGCATGACTCGTTATGCTTTGTTGATCGTTATCCTAATGTCAATCATGACAATGTAACTGAATCTTTACACAATATGCAATTTGTAAAGTACAAAACAAAAGCCTGGTTTAAAAAAAGGTTTACATCGAGACCGTAAGGAATTTAACATCACCATTACGAAATCCCAAAATAGAGCTTATCAACCCAGAATCAATCATAAAGATGACCGGAAACGTAAGGCACCACAGACTAACAGAATCATTCGTCTCAGTTTCCTATGAAAATGACATCCTATTGTCCAAAACAGGAAGTCAAGTTAATGGATTGGAATCTTAGAACTTTCCTCAACTTATTTCTAAGTTACAGTTTTCTTAATATTCTCTTACGACACTGAAGCATTTGTCTGTGCCTGAATACCGTGGTTCTTAAGTAATATTTAGAAATGATCGTAACAATGGTTGTTCCCGATAATGCAACATTGTATTTATCATGCAATATCGAGGGAGGTTTTGTCAGTGCATTACGTATGTAATTGTTTTATTTGATGCCTGAATGACAAGCTCATATTCACAGGAACTTTTTGTGTAATTTCTTTTCTAACAAAAACTATTGTGTGATATGTAGCATGAAAGATTGAATATTCGTTATACAAAATTTGCGATCTACAGGAAATACCACTTGCGGGAGATCAAGCAAAGCCTCCTGTGGAAATGTTGCTTTGACCGTTCATTGGTAGCTATTGTCAAGTATATAACAATTATGTTACATCATTAATAAATTAGTAATGACATCACAAAGATATAACGTCATAAACATGTCGACGTCACAATGCTATGACATCACTGCATTTGGAGTCTAATACTATTGCTAAATTCAGAGATGCATATTTTTCATGGAAAATGTCTTTTCTCGAATATATCAGCACTCGGGAATGAAGGTACCAAAATATATAAAACCGTAATTAGCTTCTGTCAATACATTTCTTATAAGAAGACACTTATTTTATCTATCATCCACAACCATGTTTGTGGGTCGAGAGCGTTGGGAAATTAGTGCGAAACGATGGAGCGACAGAGCTCTAGGGTGATATAACAGCATTTTTTTTAGATGATATAAACCGATACGTTTTGTGCTCATTTTTTTACTTAAAACACTAGTCTCAAAAGTTTATACACTTGACTATTCCATATGATATGGCAAGTTAAGAATGTGCTACTGTTTACGTGGCATCGGATATTACAGTTCTCTTCATAAGTTGACTCATACAACAAACGTGATAAACGAACATTTGTGTGTTCATTTGGTAATCTAGGCAAAATAATCGAAGAAGATATATTTTTATAGTTTTATAAATCATTAATTTTCCATATAAAAGCCATGCAGGTCATTTATAATGTTGAAGCACATGTGGTCACAGTCATGAATTTATATCGGAACTTTAATATCCTATAAGTTTTCAACAACGTCATACCTACATTGTATATTACGACTGTCTTTGATTGATGCATATTTACAACACATGACCAATGACATTAGCGCGAAACATACATGAAGTATGATTAAGAATAGGATTCTAAAGATAAATAATAGTGTGATGTAAGATGACACAAAACTGCGTGTACTCTTAATAAAAGACTCCATGATGATACAAATTATCATTTACACATGTACACACACACACACACACATATATATATATATATATATATATATATATATATATATATATAATAGATATAACATACTTCACATAGTCGTTTGCAGAATCATTTTAATCCGATACTAGTATTTCGTCAATAGTATTGACTCATCAGGGATGAAACGATATGATCGTTAACATCGCATTACAAGCGTTTTTATAACAAAATATACGTACAATGTACAAGGATATATTGTAAATTATGCTAATCAGGTGACGTCATGGTTCTTCCTTGTTGGTCTTCTGATTGACACAATCCCTCTATATATATAGTATGGAAGCACTGTGTTCATTATGGTTGGATATTATGGGCGACAGACTGCAACATCTGAAATGAATTTCCATTGATAATATTACACTTGTCTGTCAAATGTGCTACGTTTGCAAAATAATGACTTTAAACTTTAACTTTAAATTCTACAATCTGCACACAGAAAAGGGAACAATCCTTACCGTCAATAGATTTAAGGACCATAATTTTTCTACGTTTACGTATTTCTGCAAAGTTCCCAAATTGCTCTGGCATTAATCCAAGCAAATGCCTCGTATCTATCGAAATATGACTAAACAAATCCAGTAAACTACAACGCATAAATGAATTTCAGTTTGTGAACTAAAAACCAAACTTTATTCACCTATTTAACTATTCACGTTTTTCTTCTCATGGAGCGTAATTCAGGAACATTCATAGACCCACAGTGTTAGCAATATACAGCTTTTATGATTATTATACAGCTTAAGATACTTTCAACCTGTATTAGTCCAAGAGTTGTTGTTAATGTATAGTCCTCGTTCATTTTGTCAGCCGTTTGTTTCAATAACGTCTTGGGTTTATTGACGCCAGGAAACTCGTGAATACACGTCTAGTGCATCCCAGTAAATTAAACCTAACTCTGGCTGAAAAGTACGGCCAGACACTGAGATAATTGATGAAAGCCGAGTTCAGTGTAAGATAAGACGAACAAGTCTGGAGATCATAGAGCACGAGGAAACGACCAAGGGGATATAATGAGGCAATCACAAACATCAACCCCAATATATTCAGATGTAGTTCTGATTGGCACGCATGAAATGATGCGTTCAAATACGACATGAAGTTTTCGATTTTGAACATGAATACTGTTGTGGAATGATTAAGATTGTTTCTGATTTAGGACATGTTCCGAAGACGACAGCGATATCTTACAAGGAATGTTGTAGGTTGACAGTTGGCTCTTTGAATTCTGATTCGTTTTATCAAGGACTTCAACCAACCAAATGCAATTGTTCGATTAAAAATGTGATATCCATTCAATGTTTTACACTTTTCGTTACACTTCTATGACGGTTTTAAACACCTATCAAGCTTTGCAAGTGCTCTTTGCCCCGTTTTGAACACATATTTAGTCTATGCATATATGCGATACAGACAGACAGACTGACAGATGTTTTTTTTAGTCTCACCTCACATTAAGATCATATTAATGTACAATTTAAAACGGCATAAAAGTGAGCCACCCTCTAAGGTTCATGTCAGGCGCAAAATCTTTCCGACATCTAAAAGCTTAAAGATGTTTTCCAAAAGCAGTTGATGGAATCAAGGTGTTGACAATAAGTATTATTGTTATTGTATTATTCACCGATTAAATAAGGCTTAGGGTGTACTAGAAAAATATCACTGAAATATTCTCCTTAAATGTATGTTGTAAATCAATTCAGACTCTGAGGGAATAACAGAGAATTCCATACCGAATGACCGGAGACTAGACTGTATATATAACCAGACGAAAGATAGACAAAATTGGTCAACTGACCATGTTAGGATCTTAAATCAAAAGTTAAAAAGCTAACATGATAATCTACAATATGTGAAGTAAAACAATAAAACCTCTTATTACTATAACAATTTAAAATTAAGAAATTCTTAAATCAGATATCTTAAATCTCGGAAATTTATAACTTTTATCAACTCTTGTTGATATATTTGATAACAGACAATTAGTTGAGAACGTCTATATATCTACAAAATACTAATCAACAGAGATCAGATAATTGCAGAGAAGCCCTTTCAGCGTTTATAGACGTTATCAAATTACAAGTAGCCTTAAAGTACATCAACAAGATGCTAATGCTAGGAAAGCATGGGTTGATTAGAGCCGGTCAGAACTTGGTAATGTTAAAGAAACTACAATTAGAAAGAGATACAATTAGAGGATGAGTTCTAATCACAGACAAGAGTCTTTCTGCGCCATGCAATCATTACTGAGTAACAACGAAAACTAATCGTTGTCAAAATCGTTAAGTAACATTAAGATATTGACTTTCAGAAAACGTGTATCCAATAAAAACCTGTTGAAATTATTTAGGCCATACGCGTAGCTTGAAGCTTCCAACTTTGATATTAATTAAGCAAAAACGTTTAAAAAGTTCAGACCTGATGCAGTCATGGGCAATTCCATTTTAGGTAGGTACAATGGATTACACCTTAACTAATATTTAAGTGTAAAAATAGAGTAGCAAACTTTAAAAACCAAAGAAAACACGGTATAACATCGACGTTTCTCTTAACATTCACGACATCAGCACAAAACATGACAAAACGACTTCATAAAGGTACTGAATCAGCTTCAACAAAATGGTCAACAAAAAATTAGTCTATCACGTGACCAGCCTTATGACGGTAAAGTTTCACAAGTGCTCGAATGAAAGCTGTCGTGACCTAGTCTGATTCAGTCATCGCGGCTTGAAATTAAACGTTTTCTTTTCCATATTGATGCAAACAAGTCATACGACTGAGTAATGGAAAAGTATGGCCATAATACGAAAAAGATAGGGAATGATCATGATTTAAGTATTTTTTCTACCCTTATAATTACATGCGAAAATCCTTGTTTTGTGATTGGTTAGTTTTATCGTCGAATCTACGTTTAAACACGATTTTTGACGTTCTACCGCTAAACATATTGATCAAACTGGCTTGGACAGCCTTCATTTTATTATGTTCACTGTCACATAACTTGTTATTATTCTTATAAACTAATTCGAAACTGATGATATTATAGAATACCGACCATAACAATGATCAAGACACGAGTCGACGTGCAGTTTCCGTACGATGAAGTATAAAATGGAAATCATTACGCCCGAAAGAGCTCTCTTAGATGAAATTCGAGCAATAATTTGTAGAAATCCTTCTCTCCCTCAGTATTACCAGAAAATAGTATTTGTTCCTTAAAGGTCATATGACACACGTCCGCAGGTACGAATGTCATTATAGCAGGTGGCAAATCCATGAAGAAATCTTTCAACTTGTTTTTCTCCTTGTCTTCAGAGGACGAGGGAGAGGCAATGATGTGCCACAGTGGACGCTCCCCGTTACTCCAGCCCCACCCAGACAACTGTGCATGGTACTACAACTGCTCAATGGTGCCAGACGCAGTGATGGAGACCTTCTACAGCGGGTTCACCATGGAGTGTCCCTACCCTCAGTTGTTCTCTGCCCAGACTCTGCAGTGTGAAGACTTTGAGGATGTTGATTGCAGAGGCAGATACGAACCTAAGTCTCCATGTAAGTTCATTGGAAATGTCATATGAACCGACATGTCTATAACATTGGATCATTTGAGGTTTGGTTGGTAATACGGTGCAGAACCCTACGGGAATATGAATTAACTTCAATGTAGCTGCAGCCTTTATAACAGCGTATGAAACTAAATTTCCCTGATCTTATAGCAATAATACAAATATTTATGAAAAATGATTTCAGTGAGTATGGCAAATGTAACGACAGATATTTAACTAAATCATTGTGTAATGATAGAAAGATATAAGCATATATCTACCCAACTCCCGTGAGTATAGTAAAAGTACCATTAACTATGTTACTAAACTCGTTGTAATGATACCAAAATACAAAAGCAGAAATGAACCAAATTCCTGTATAATTAAACCAGAATTACCGGATATAAAAAATCTACAGTTGGAAGTATAGCAAACAGATAAGAAGATATAATCTTGCTTAATCAGAATATTTGATTTTGCAGAGTTTCTGCAATATGCTGACATCCATCATGCCTCGTATAGCTTACGGCTTGCCACGTTTAGCATGCATCTTTTTCAGTCAATGAAATGTCATTCCGCAAGGAGTTTGAAGCTAATAGCTCGAACCTAACGGACTTGTCATCCGGGTATTGCCCATATTTCTAGATGCCAGTCCATTCCTTCGTTAGCTCTATACAAAATTATATGAGACATTTGGCCTCGTTGATAGCAATGTATTGAAGGAGATCTGTGGATCCAATTTAAAGCATATTTCTAGCATTTTATCTATTCTTGGCCAACTAGGACATTGCTTAGAGACACCATGACATTTTGGTAGAACATCGTTGCTGTTTGCAATGTTAGTAGGTTATCAGAATATTCTAAGTAACTTGTAAGTGGTTTCTTAATGCATAATGTCACATGTATCTCTTCTATCTATTCACGCCAGACAGTTCGAATTCATTAGGTTTCAGCAAGTTTACACTTGTTAATAAACCAATAAACATTGTATGAAGCCATTCCTGAACATCCATCAGTCCTTGCCCACCAATATTACAGTATATTTAGTCCACGCATCTCGAAAGCTGTTATTCTGATTAGGAGAGGCATAGAGATAAACTTCCTGTTGACATCAAGACAGATTTTGGTTCCCTTAATCTTGAAGCCTTATACATGTAAGACGAATGACTTCAACTGCAGCAGATGAAATCGTCTTGGTTTAGGTGATGTGATGTTTCCATGAAATGTAGAGACGCCCATATTAATGATGTATAATCTCGTATATACGTCTTGTGAAGGTATGATAGAACAGTAGGAAAAAATATTTGCATATGTTCATTTGACCCATCTTATTATATACTCATGCGCAAAAAAACGTCACCATAATATATTTCTGTTTAACCTTTTACTTGAATTTTACAAATATTAAGAATGATCATTAAATTATAACATGATGACACAGGTGACTACCGCGCTAACCACTGCCATGAGACGTCGCACTGCATTCCCTGCTGGGTGAGGTACGCGAGTTGCGAAGAGCAGGAAGACGGACTCAATGCCTGGCCAGAACTCGAGTGGAAACCCTTCTTCGTTGAATGCTACCTGGAGCGGACGGTGTTCCAGGGCGTTTGTGAGAAGAACGCTGTGTTCTCGCCCCTGACGAGAGCTTGTGAGACTCCTTACAGTATACCGAGACAACATGGCGGCTGGCGACCAAGCTGTGAAGGACGACGTGATAATGTTTACGCTGATGAGTACGGTCGATGTGATATCTACTACGTTTGTAAAGGAGAAATGTTTACAGGCTTCTTCAGGTGCGACTCCGACCAGTTGTTCAACCCAATAACAAAACGATGTGAAGACTCAGAGTTTGTCCCCTATCCATGTGGAAACATGGACATGCCAAACGTTTGTAAGACAAGAGGTGATGGCCTCTATCTGGACGCCTTTGGACGATGTACACACTACATGGAATGTAAACATAACTCGCTGGCGGGCGTATCCATGTGTCCTAATGGTATCTTCAACCCCGAAAAGCGGATCTGTGATGTGTCGGGAGACATCGTGCAACCCTGCGGGAACAAAACCAACCCATGCCTATATCTCTCCGATGGCTTCCACCCATCAGCTGATTCCTCCTGCCACAGTTACATACAATGTGACCGAGGCTTCCTAGTGGCCAAGTTCCAGTGTGAGAACAACCTCGTGTATAACGCGGCCCTGGAGAAGTGTGATGATGTGGGTAGTACACCACCCCCATGTGGCGTCGCCCCACACTGCAGTGGCAAGACTGACGGATTGTACCCGGCCCTAAACAAGGGTCTTCAGTATTACTATGAGTGCAAGGACAGAGCCTTTATAACGTATCGTAGATGTAGACTTTATGAAGGTGGACTCGTCTTCAGTCCTGAAACAAGGCGATGTGATTTGCCTGCAACTGTATGTGAAGATTTATATCAAGGTAATAATTAAATTTTTATTTTTTATTTTCTAAATACAAACTACCTCATCAAATCTTCCATTGGCATTATTATTTTCATAAGTCCTTGACTGAAGTAACATGGATATTCTGATGGTCTTCTTACCCAATGTGTTAGTGCAGTACAGCTACATATGATTAATGATTAACCTGCAGCTGAGACAATTTTGGAACATCGTTACGAAAGAAATTTATTAACTAAAACTAATCTAAGATAGTTCACATACGTGAAGGTCATATTATCCTCTGTTTCCTTTGTCATATTTAGCCACATTCATGTATTATTTCAGTATCTCAAAATTTTAGGATGTCCATTGGGATTTTTCATTTTGTAAGGATCTCAACATAATGGATCTATTTATATATTTGACCTGCATCCTGTCTCTATTCTAAGAAGGAAAGGTGGACCAACAAAACTTACGTTGCATTCTCTTGTTAAAGGCACAGTAGCACGTTTTAGATGTTATATTTGTTTCAGACTTGTCACTTTCTTAAACGTTAAGTGGATAATAATTTTCCATATCCTCAGGAGTAAGTCAAAACATCTAATAATTCATCCCGATTATATGTTGTAAAAAATGTCATAATTATCGAAAATTTCATTTGTGGGGGAACAGCTTAAATTCATTTGAGTAAACGAAATACAATCGCTAAACTAAACTTTGCACGTTTGCAATTCGTTTAAGGAATCCTTTATAATTAATATAAGATTGTTTCTTAAATTGTGGACAATAGTATTCATTTCGTTAGTTCTCCATATTTCCAAAAGAAAACGTTAAGTCTCCTAAATAGTGTTTTAATGACCCTGACTTGTAGCTTTTTCTGGTGATTTGAAAAATCAAAAAGACAGATTAAGTCAGCCTTGTTTTTAAAACTCCTATTGGTTGCGTTGTATTCAATGGCTGTTGGCAATGGAAGATCTCATCTTTGTTATTCGTATAGTCCCGTTCGCATCAAGCATTTCCTTTGATGTGTTTTCGAAAAATAAAAGCCAGAGACTTCTTAAATATGATATAAAGGTATCATATCACATTTGGATTATATGTTGAAGATTTGTGGATTGTTTATCTTTTCTTTGACGACTGTTCCTGGTATTAAAGTTCTTGAAAAGTCTATATTTAGTGTACGAATCCTTGACCAAAAAGATGTATATATTGTATAAAGCGACCACAAAACCAAAGTTCTACAACAAATTATGTCCATACGCATGACGTAAGAGCTCAATTAATGAACATTTTTTTCATACATCACAGTAGTGTTGCATACAGAAATCTTGACCAACTTGGGTTATAATTGATCTGGTGATGTCATGGCCTCAATAGGGGCAAAAGGCTTGAAACTTATTTTCGTCCTTTTGTCAGGTACTAAACCCTTGAAAATCTCGGCTAATTTGGGTTTTTATTGGTTATCCTCTGAAATTGTTTTTTATGAGATGCATATTTTCAACCTGATAAAGGTTTGATGAGTTGTTTTTTTTATTGTCTTTGAAATAACCATATTTTTCTCAATTATCTTGATTATCGAAAGTAGAGGCGTTGCAAAGAAGGGAAGAATTATTTTATTGAAATGAAATTGTGAAATGAAAAATGTTTATCATTGTTTTTACTCAAAAGTATAAATATATAATATTCCCTCATTACATGTTTCTCTGTTTGCAGCCGAACTTCAGAAGAGATGTTCGTAGCAATTCGGATCCATATCAAGTCTCAAGATTGATTACATTTCATTGTGAAACGTGGCCATTGTGAAACATCTGGTCAGTGTAAGATATGTGGTCAGTCTCGGACCTTTTTATTAGTGTCAGACTGTTCTATCAGTTACAGACTTTATGATCATTCTCAGACTTACATATTCCCTGGAGACACGTGGTATTTGCGGAATCACTGTCACGGTAGTAATTGCCAGACACCATGCTCATTGTCGCGAAACAGCTTTTAGTAAAAGTGAAAGGTCGACAGAAACTTCGTAACCATATTAGATATCTTGCAATCAAAGACAATCCAAATCAAAAGTGACTTGCCAAGAGTCCTCCGGACAGGTATTTTTATGATTGTTTACAATTAGAAACGTCGTATTGAACGCAAGCATTAGACTACGTGAGTGTTTAGGCAAAAATGGTGAAATTGAATAACAATAACATTTAAGTCAGGAATCTTTTTCTCGTTGGTAATAATCTTTATAAGAGAAAATTGATAATCAGTACATGTATGACTTTTATCAATGAGTGCAATGAAATCCCCAAGCAATTATGTAAGCTCCAATGAAAATGAGCTTTATCTTTGTCAAAGAGCATTTAACAACGATCCCCCATTCTCTTCGACAACATGACTTTAAAAAAAGTTTAAGTTATGCGAAGTGGAAAAATACATTTGTAGCTACTTTATTTTCAACTTCACGAGGATGGCCGTCCATATTTTAAATCGACAAATATTGAGTATAAGTGTTAGATATTATGTGGAAAGAAATATAAACATTTGTGTTGTTACCTTTTTGTATCTATTATGTAATATTGTATATAACAATGTTGTATATTTTCATAAATATTTTCAGATTATTTTAATGCATGGTGTCTTTCTTTCTAAGTCCTGTTCTGTTTGCCCTAAATTTAGAAGGGGCTCCAGTAATAACAGCTTTGTCTGTTAAACGATTCAATTCATAAACACGTTCACGCTTGAAGAATCCGGAAATGGACGCAACAGATACTTAAAAGATGTCCCTTTTCATACAAGATCTCGTCCTATTCTATCATTACTCTCAACGTTCAATCATATGTCATTATAGGTATCACCGTATATCAACGTTATAGTTTCGTTATTTCTAAAAACAGTTATCTCGAATATTGAGATATCGTTTACTTTGTTGATTTGTACTCATATCAACTGTAATGTATGGATTTATGGTTAACAATGAAGTTTTTTAAAATGAGTTTGCACGTATTTCAAAAGTATTTTCAGTTGGTTATTCGTATAAGGTCATTGTTAATCAGGACAAGTCTGAACAATAATTTCTTGATAGAAATCCTCCACTATCTCCCGGACCAGTTACTCTCAAACGTAGATGTTTGCATATAACTTTTAACTTTGTAAAGGGCACAGAAGAGCGCCAAGATACCGATACGATGCATTGTGATATCAACAATCTCTCACACCAACTATGTTATAAGCATCTTTAATAGGGTTTAATGAACAAACATCATCACCCCTGTTGCAAATGGAAACAACACCAACCTGGAAATTGCACAGATAGTAAACGAATCACTTGTGATCCTGAACTCGGACTCTCCTCACTGATATAGGTGAACAGGGCCAAAGTGTCAACAGCGTTGTCCGTTCTCGCAAGAAAGTCTTGAGGAAATAACGATTCCTTGCACTGGAACGCCTCACATGAACTGAAGACAATAATCGGAGGATTAAGTAACCCGGAATATTCAAAATGAAAAGCTAAAACAATGTTTAACTGGCTTACAGTACATACGTTCACGGATGATCAAAGGATAAGAGTATCCACACTTGTACATGCACGTTTTACCATATTATCCTCCAGCTAAACGCCAGCCGCATTTGAATAGTTAGTCCATAGATAAGTTTATATTACTCGAAAACAACCTAACAGGTAGTCACTTCCACACTGAACGATTTGTGTGGGAACAGCCTTCCCTCCTCCTCTAATTTTCCAGACACTGTTTCGTCAGCTCCAGGCTGTTCTACCCCCGCCCCCAGTCTACCAGAGGGTGATATGTGTGCTGCGGACGAAACTCCACACCCACCCCCCTAGCCCATTCTTAAAACGTCAGCTCCAGGCTATCTTTCTCCCACCCCTAGTCTTTCAGAGAATATAATGTCAGTTTCCGGCCTAATTAAACCCCCTCCCCCAACGTTTACAACAGGTCTAAGTCAGTCTGCCTTATTACTACAGATACATCATCTGTTTGCTCCTTAAACCTTTACTAGACACATCTAGGACATACTGCTACTTGCTTTTGATTGTGAATTCACATATTTGAGATTTTGAAGTGACGCATTTAACCTTAGTGATTACACAAAGACTTCATTGCTGCCCTCGACGTAAATTGAAAGGAGATGAGAAACCTGCAACATGATAAACGCATGAGGATGTGATAGAATGACTCTCAGATAGCCTGTCATTTGTCACCACCATTTATCATTTTTTTCATTTGAGATTTTTTAACCATGAATGTGTTGTAGGATATGTGGAAAAATAAACATAAAATGAACGAATTATCTTCCCCTTAAAAAATATACGGGATTTGTCACGCGGTTCGAGCGTGCGACCTTTTTCCCGCCTCTCCCCTAATGTACTTTCATAAAATATCACCAATTATTGTATATATATCGAAAGTACATATCCTGTACTTTACATTCATGTATCTATTTTTATCATTCATGTCTTTATTCGCCGACTGTGGCTATTTTTATATGTTCAAATGTCATTTTCATGCTCCATTTATCAGCCTTTTTACATGTAGCATTAATATGCCAATACTCATGATATATATATTTATACCTTCTTGTAGAGGAGTTTGCGCCATTTTACAATAAGCAATTGTAGGGCTCCATACCTTAAATATTTATGTAGCTAGGGATAATTTAGTTTCGCAAGGAAACACAGATTCACGATATCCTTACGATAGGCTACCATTCTGTTCTTCGAGCTAGGCATGGGTTACTACGACGTCCGCACGGAGCCAATGAATAGTGAGCTAAGCTCTGGTACCAGTAGTCTTGACTTGACCCTTGCTGGGAGAGGTCACGGGTGGACCTAGTGTTCTTATTCATTTACTCACTCAAGTAGTGATTAAAGATAATCTAAAGTACTGTGTGCTTATTGTTTATTCATCCCTATTGTTAGTCCACCCGTGCCCTCTTGTATATTCACGCCAAAGTGTTGATTTGTCTTATGTATGCTATCTCGTTAAGACGGCCATTAGCTTATCTTGTTGTTACAACGTCTGGGGGTATGCTAGAGTGATTCCCTACAGTTTGTCTATTTGTGTATTCATGGGTTGTTGACTTCCTTAATTAGTTGTTAACTCCTGTTGAGTGGATTACGGGTGGCTTGTTGCTGTACCCGGTTACCGTCTTGTTTAGACTGCAAATAAACCACTTGATTCACGGATTGGCTTCTCTCTAGTTATTTATTGGCTTGTTTATTTTCTCTTCTTATCTTTCTGTCGGATAACGGGTCTCGTCTGAGTTTAGATATCGTTACACCGTGACAGAGTAACACATATACAACTTTGACGTTGAGCGCCTCTGCCTGTGACATGATAATGATATTAATCTACCATCTGAACAATGACAGATCATAAATAGAGGCAAAGTCAAAACTGTTACAAACAATAATTTTTACATCCTTTTAATTTTTTTCAACTGTTTGATCTTTTTGCTAAACATGATAAAAAAAATTACGGAGGACCAATTTGTTCATACGATTGATAAAAATGTCAGTAAAACCGTCGCCATTCATTGACCCGTTGAATGAAACTGTTTATCATATATATAGATACCAATTTCCCTGTCACATTTTGTAACCGCATTTTCAAGTATTTTTTTCTTTTGGCCACTTACCAGCCAGATCATACCTGTTTCATCTGATTGAAACTGCACTTACTTGGAATTATATGAATATTCTCTAAGTGAATCCGAAAAGAGGTATTGATTTCTACAGAGAGCACATGTCTACACTATAATTTCATTTGCATATAATGACTGTCATCAACAGTACTTAGCGGAAAATTTGCATTATGGTGCTCGCCGAGTGTAAGTTTTACTATCAGACCTCGTCACTGCTGTTCGAAAGTCCATAAGATGGGGTGTGCTTACAACTCTTACACTTACTTTGTTCGACAACCTATAAATCTATTAAGTTTGTTCACTCTCTGATTATAAGTACCAGTTACATGAAACGCTTTAAGTTTTGCCTTTGTGTGAATTAATCATTATCATGAAGTCGTAACTTCCTTGACAACCTCTGGTGATGTCATCCCTTTGCTTTGCACCGTGCCGTAACCTGGAGGAAGAAATTGAATGAAACCAAAATAGGCCTATCCGTATTTCAAGGTAACCATATGAGGTCTTGCTGTGATTAAGAGACCTCATATAGGATTCTAACAACTATCTCGAAGGAGGCTGCCTAATTACTCTTCTAATTGAATAAAAAAATTGTAAAATGGTTTCTATCCCGTGAGCTACCTATCTAACCACGAATCCAGTTAAACCTAGCTAAATTTGTTCATCATTCATTGACTAAGATGCTTATAATGTCTAAAGTAAAAACACCAGTTTCTGTCGGGTTTTTTTTTTTCAATTTTTATATTAATACATTTTGGTTGCAAAATGATAAGCATACATGATGAAATTGAGGACAAATGGTCAGATGTGCCATGCAGTCTATTGTGTAAGTACTTTTCATCTTTGTACAAACCATAACAGAAGTTTTTAAGCACGATAGTGTTTAACTACACCTGAAAAATGTCAACGGTGCTTCGCCTGCGATGATAAATTTTATCAATCTAAACTGTCTACTTTTTTGGTAAAATATTGAATGAAAGCAAATTCGTTCTTTTGATTGATAAAGTTGTTACAAAAGATCAGTTTTTTTAACGGTCATTAAACGAGACTATTAGAAATTGTATTGTTATCAAATAACATCATTCGACCCGGTTCATTTTCCTTTTGGGTCTTCTGACTGGATCTTGATGGTTATAAATAAAATAGACCTTTTGCTTCGCTCTTGGTCTATCTGCTCTACTTTAGCCACCCTGTTGTCTACCTACAGGTACCAAGACCTCTTCTCAGTACCTTAAAAGTACAGGAGCAGTACTTTATAGATAATTTTATTCTTTCGAATATTTCTTCAAATATCTCACAACTCAGCCCAATTATCCTTAGTCTATCTATCAAGTATCAAATAGAAGTGCTGTCGGTCGTTATAATGAGCACGCCTTTTAATCATTTAACCTAGGGAAAAGGATTCGCGTACATGTAGCTTAACCAAACATGCCACGTTCATTCTAGAACTGTTACTTTGGATTAAAAAACATTGTTTTGCAATTGGAAACCTTTCTTTTCGTTTTCGAGAGAACTTCGTGTTTACCTAGAAAAACTTGTTACCACCCATTTAACCTTATAATGAATACAGCTCATCGAACTTCATGATCAGCGCGTAATGAATGAATATCATGAAAGCTTTGCATCACAAGGTCTGGGTATAAGAATTTGAATGTGATTACTGTCTGGCATCTCTGATGTTAACTGCTGATGATAGATTTAGGAGATTCTGTTTATAGTGTTTTGTTTATAAATTTACAAAAACGTGGGAACAAGATACTGATTAATTGCTTACAACAAATCGATTTTTTGTGCCGCATTTTATTAATTGATACTGCCATTATTCTGATAAAAAGGCATTTAAAAATACTCTGTCCCACAATTAAATGTGGCTATACCTGTGTTAGCCATTAGAGAAAATCATCATGTCGATATATATCACACGATACTACTTATAATAAATTCAAAATCCTAGGAACTTTAAACATTTAAATGAACACGGCTACATTATCGACATCAAATTCACTTACAAAAAGTGAAGTAACAAATCAAAAGCTTCATAGAGCTCTCTGGACTTGACTTACCTATAAACCTAATTAACACCCGAAACCAATTTTTACCTTAAATACGCTTTGCCGGGTTCTTGCACCTGCCTTAACCTGGATCACAACTGGACATTACAACTACACCAACATAATGGTTACCATGGAACTACTGTTATGTATTAAATGAGCCAAACATTTACATCTTCAATTCTGTCGATTCATATTGTTGTAATAGAACGCAAGTAGGTAGGTTTTGAAAAAACAAAAGAGTTTTAGATTTTGTAAATTAACTTTGGGCTATGGCATCAAAACTGTTCCATGTCAAAATTACCAAGGAAAAGTATTATATAAATCCATTAATATTTTCCATCACTATCATGATCATATGGAATTTAGCAAATGTGTTTCATACTTCCATCAACATTTTCACTGTAAATTACCTTCACCAATCTATATTTGGCAACTACGTTCATATTTTCCAAACCTGTCATGTTATTTCTAAGGTATCTGTTACAGACAGACAGACATTTTTATTCAGTAACAGCCATCCCGCCCAAAATACAAATACATAAGCACTTTTTATTATAACATGCGCATAAGTATCTATTTTCATTTAGATTTGTGTTTTTTGTCAACATTGTATAGATATAGACAAACATCCTACCTGATATTAACATTATTACTCTGTAGAATGGATATAGAATTAATCATAGTTGGGTATTTACTGACATATTTTGATAACTGTAATAAGCATTATAGGCACTACAAGAACTACTTGATCTCGCATGTATTCACACAAATGATTTAATGGCTACGGAATATTTAAGACATTTTTAAATGATAACGATTTTGATTTAAATTGACAACCACTTGGAGGTAAAGTTCAAATACTTTGAAGTAAGTTCGCTTCCAAACTAGAAACAAAAAAGGAATTGATGGAGGTAAAAGACAAATTTCCAATTAGCGTAATAGATGAGATGTAAAATCTAAGGACGTATACAACCAAACGAAAGCATTCTTTATTGTATAGCTGTATATAAGGCTTTGGATAAAGTTGGTCACGGTAATTCGGGATTGTTTCGCATTTGGATATAATTTCCCTTTTGACTAGATGTACATGTGTATTTTGTTCATTCACTGAATAAGATACTTTATTGTTAATCAACCTTTAAACGACAGGCGAATAACAACGCAATGTGATAAACATTTTATGTTAATAGGTTCATACTCTTCGAAGGATTATAACCTTTATAAAATGTTCGTCAAAAAGACAATAGGGTCTTTCAAAATAAACAACTATAACATTAAGGTTAACCTTAGGACAGTACTAGTCTTTCAATTTTGCACTAGGCTACCTCAATTAGCCTTAGTGTTTTGTGCCACATGGCCAAGGGTCAGTAACTATTTTCTTACTTTTTTCAGCTGTAGTTCTTTTAGAGAGATACGCCTTAATTACCTATCGTCAGTCTCCGTATGCAAATCATTCTCTACTTACTCCATTTGAACGTGGAGTACCTAAACTGCTAACAATTATATGCAAATGGGATAAAAGTGCAGTCTGATACACTCGAAAGAAAATTAATTGCTCTTGCCAGACTTTTAATCTGACTGGTTACGATCCAAAGAAAACAAATTGACAACAAATTACAAGTTCGGAAGCACTTAACGCTCTTGCTTTGAGATCATGTCATGGCGTTAACGTTCGCCTTTTTACCTATAGTCTATAGTCAGCTTAACTTGTAGGATGAATATACACCTACCGTGTTTCATTAAATCTATGATAACAAAATGCTTAAAGTTTGCAACGACATGTGTTTTAAAATATTTTATTTTTATTAAAATATATACTGGTGTCTAAGCGTTTAATACTTTTCTTATATAAAAAGAATTACAACTGATTAAAGGTGGAAATGTTTTCGTAAATTGAGAAAATGTATCACCGAAACGCAATATACACTTCTGAAATCAAAACACAGTTGTTGATTCATAAAATATAATTTTATATTGGAAATATCTATGAAAGTTGAATGAAGATCGCTAAGAATCTCAAGACCTATTACGTTTAACCAATCTATTACTCAGTCGCAAATAGTTTCAACGTGTATTAAACGTATGTCTGGAGACATTTGCATGTGTTTCTCCATTTGTAATTTCAGGTGGGCGGGATAGCGCAGTGGTTAGCGCGTTCGGCTTCGGATCAGGAGGTCCGTGGTTCGAATCCCGCCAGGGGCTCGGCAACTTTGTCTGCAATAGAGAACTGTTCTACACGCAGTCAGGTTTGGGTGCAATGCTACACTGAAATTCAGCGCAGTACCACCCATGGTTCGCTAGTTCCAGCCGATGCTCGCAGGTTTCACCGCAATGCATAGCCACTATAGTGTTGCGGGCTTTCTCCCTGCAATAATACTAGCAGCCGCGATATAAGTGAAATAATCTTGAAAGCGGCGTTAAACCCCAACTCACCTCACCTCACCTCCATTTGTAATTTCAGCATTTCTACGCTAATGGTGTTTCTTTTGCCTAATTTTAAAATGCCCTTAACACTGTTCATAGATACTTGATTGGACTGTTACCAATGCAAGTGTAAATTTAGCATTTCATAAATCTCTCCTGAATTAAAGTGTTTTTATTAGTTCATCATTATTTACGATTGAAAGATCAAGAGTTGGACTACCAAGGTCGTAAGCAGCATGTTGATTACAGAGCTGTTTTCAGTCACAAACAATATAGGCAATATTCACCAAGTTCATAAGTCAGGAGGGGCAGAGGTTTACCTTGGATGGATAGGATTATCTATTGTTTCCAAATGCAGTTCCGAAGACAAATCACAGGTGACTATTGTTGGAAATTTGCTAGATAAAACTTAACAAGGCAAACAAGAAACTTACTACGTAAAAAACACTAATTTTCGCTATCACTGCTCTGGCAACCACTAAGCCCTGACGAAGACCTGATTGCAGGTACCTTAGAAGCCCGTATCACTAATCCTTTGGAACCTCCATCAATTGCATACATAGACGAACTCCTGACGTATCCACTCCACCGCTGACAAATCTTGATATATTGAACGTGGTTGAAATCACTCATTGATATTTGAACGTGCGGATTGCTTAGTTCAGAGAATCAATTATGTTTCTAAATATTCTAGAGGCTTTTAGAAGTGTCCCTCATAGGCAAATCAAGGTTTTCCCTATATCAAGTGGAAAATCTTACTTTTCATAGTATTCTATGTTTGAAATATCACATATTCATTTAAACCTTTCCGAGTAACATGCGTCATAGTTATGATCATAACATTACTCATCATGGTGACGATATTTGGGAATTATTGTTATAAACCACAATTCCTCGCATCTTGCATTATTCTTATGTTAATACCCGCTCAAAGCGCCAGCTACAACATAAAGGGAAGGAATTGTATTTTTGAAGCTTCGCGCGACCTTGTAGGTCCGTAATCCTGTCTTGAGGTACCAGGTGCAGGTATAGCTCATGTGAATTAGAATGCAATGAACTGAAGGTTATATGTGATAATGCTGTACAATAAGAAGACAGCGTTTTGGAATAAAACATTGACACATTGACTTCTTTATTTTTTAAATACATGAATTCGACTGTTTATTGTTTTAAACATTTGTTTACACGCCCCTGTGTATCCATGTACTTCAGCTGTAATTGGATTTATGCATTCTGTGTACATGTTAGACATTGAAACATAACAAAGTCGTTTTAATGAAAATGATTAACTAATACATCGATCTAACAATTTATTGGGGAACGCAGTATTGACCGGTAGCAGGTGTGTTACTGCTTGAACACTAATTAGCAACTGATGGACTGGTCAAATTCTTATTGTTCAAGTGAGATGAAGCGGTGAGGGACACAAGGACGTTGAGATTGTTATTATGGATTCATTAGTTGTGTCCATAATCTAATGGGTCAATGTCAATGGTCATTATTCGAAAATCTATATCCAAGAATTATTGAATTCAAACAATCAATTCCAACGCGGTAACAAATGCATCCAAAATATATGTCACAAATGCATCTCAAAGTTGTTGTCTGCGTGTTGTGTCTGATTGTTAAACATATGTGATTTATGATCAGTCACCATTGAAAACACACAATATAAATCGGTAGATAAATTGTTCATCTAAACCATGACATATGAGAATTAATGTAAATATCAGGACAATTTCTACGGACACCTACTTTTTTGTAACGCCCACTAGTGAATTGCGATGTCATTACGCGGAAGTTCCTTCCTTGCGTACTACGTCACCTTAGGTTATATTCAAAACGAAAACAAATTACGTTTCTTCTTTAAATTTTTATTATTAGATGTGTACACTTTATATTCGTGAAAAAGAAAAAATAACAAAAACATCTTGAAACAAATAGGAGACCAAAATTTACAAAAAAAGGAAAGAATAATGTTCTTGTTGATTCAATATGATTAATATGATTTTAAGTAAATATGCATATCTAAAATGGCCACGTTTCTTCAAAGACTGAGAAGTTATTATTTAAATCAAATCATGAGAGGTTTTGCCTTTTTGACTAGGCATGTGTTGTCGTTTCGATCAACTTGTCACCCTTCTAGTCTTTAGGAGTACTATATACCGATTTTCTTTCCCGTCCCGGCTTGACAATAATAACTCCATCCATATAAACACTAGTGACCCACTTTAACTAATTAGTTCAATTTTTCGGCTTAATTGGCTTTGAACAAACTAGTGAAAAAGTATGTGTATATCTTTTGTTAAGAATTTAGTTGATTTCATATTATTTCACAGCTCATTGTAATTTATTTCAGCCAGAACTGTAAACTCTTAATGATTTATTATTCCAATAACTGCTCCCTATTTCAATTGTGTAATGATTTCTCCCTGCCGCGAAGAGCGCGCAAATTTGTCTCATGAAGCCGAGATTGATGGCATGGTCTTCAGCGTCACTATTATTAATCAACAAATTATGGGTAGAGAAAGCACTCTTCAGAACAATTGAAGTATTCAACAATCTGTTTTGGGAACACAGTTAGAAGATTTCTACCCCTTTGTTGAGTCATTCTTTGCCTTACGCACCAAATATTTCTGAAGATATTTCTGAAGATTGGATCCTCATTTCTGTGCCGACCCAGCAGGCAACTAGGAGGTTTTCGTGTTTGGACTAAGGTGAAAGATGAAGAGACAGGTAGACACTGTTAGTCAGGCTGATGAGAGAGAAGAGAGTACTACAGAGAGTACTAACATGGCTACTACTAGCCAGAGTTTTTCAAGCAATAAAGAGAGAATAACACTTGTTAAAAATAAGAGAAAGGCTCTAAGGGGCAAGATTACTAGAAGTATTAACAGAATCAGAGAATCTATTCAGAGAAAAGATAAAAATGAGAGAAGATTTATGAGAGAATTAGAGGATATCAGGTCAGACTATGGTCAGGCATGTGACTTTCATGGTGAACTATATTCTTATGTTGAGGAATCTCAAGTTCAGAGGCTAGACCAGTGGGAGAGTGATCTGATAGATGACATGCATACTATTGAAGAGGAGGTAGAGGATTATTTGATATCATTAAACAGAAATGACACAGAGAAAGAGCCATCTTCAGGGAAATCAGGATCCAAAAGTACCAGGTCATCAAAGAAGAAAGGTGAACAGAATTCTGAGAGGAATGATACAGTTCCTGTTGTTACTTTAGCAGATAATTCAGGAACAGAGGATGAACATTCAGAGACTAATATGAACAGAACTGAACAGAGAAATGTGGACCCCAATCCAACAACATCAAGTAATGCTGAGTCTGATAGTGTTTCCTTTGATTCATGGATAAACCATCTTGTAGAGTTTCAAGAGACCAACTTACCTTCTGCAGTGAGTAACCTCTCAGTGGCTGATGTGCTTTACAAGCTTGAAGCTAGCAAGGACATTCCCCCTGTTAAGCTAGGGAAATATGATGGTAACCCTCTTGATTATGTAGACTTTATTGAGCGATTCAAGATTCACATTCACGACAAACTCCATTTGTCGGATGACTTGCGAATGGTACAACTCCGAATGCATCTGACAGGTGATGCAGAACGTGCATTATGCGGTTTAGGATCCAGTGGGTCAATGTATGCAACAGCAATCAAGATGTTACAAGATCAGTTCGGACAGCCAAGTCTCATTGCTTGCGCCATAGTGAACAAGTTAACGAAAGGGGCAAAGATTCCACCAAATAACAGAAATGCTCTTCGGGATTTGTCGATTGACCTGATTAACAGTAAAGCAACTTTAAAGAGACTGAACCACTTTGCGGATGTTAATGCCAATGAAAATTTGAGAAAGATTGTGTTGAGATTGCCAGGTTATCTCATTGAACAGTGGAAGAGTTTTGTAGCAAATCTGAGGGAGAAAGGGGACACACCTTCAGTGGTTCACATCAGTGACTTCATTCGCCAACGTGTCAGAGCTGAGTTTGACCCTGATTTTGGTGATCTTGAGAGACTGAAACCAGACCACAGATATGAGCGGTTCAGAGAGAATGAGAAGACTAGAAGAGGTGTCTACTCTCAACAGACTATGAAGAGAGCTGTCAAGTGTTATATCTGTCAAGAGGATCATCGGATATCTCAATGTCCAACATTCCTGGACAGTGATGTGAATGATCCCATACAGAAGACAAGGGATATGAAATTATGTTTTTCTTGTCTTGTAAAAGGACATAATGCCAGAGAATGTAGGTCAAAAAGAGCTTGTGGAAAGAATGGATGTACTCGTACACATAATGAACTTCTTCACATAAGCCCACCTGTAGCTAGTGCATGCTCACAAGGAGCATTTGATCGTGATGGCATCATGCCAGTTATCAGAGGCATATTTAGAGGAAGTAATGGGAAGTTGAGGGAAGGAAATATTCTTGTCGACAGTGGAGCCTCAACCTCAGTGATTAGAAGAGACTTTGCAAAAGCATTAGGATTGCAGGGAAAACATGAAAGACTAGATGTTTCAGTTGTTGGAGAGGAAATCCTGCAAAACGCAAATAGTCGACGACTCAAGTTTTGGCTATCATCAATGGATGGAGGAGAAGAGTATCCTATAGAAGCATATGAACTTGAGAAAACAGTGACAAGTGTAGCTGCTCTGGATAGGGAATAGTTACAGTCATTTTCCCACCTTTGTGTTTTAATCATAAAGCAGGGCCTATTGACCTGATATTGGGGATACAGTATTCTCATTTACATGAAGAATTGGAGAGTAGACAAGGTCTGCCATTTGAACCAATCGCAAGGAGGTCAGCGCTTGGATGGTATGTTCTAGGGCCTGACAACACAAAGAGGATGTCATCAGTTTGTTCAGTCAATTTCATGGAAAAGATCAGTTTGGAGAAATTTTATGACTTTGAAACTATTGGGATCAGATTTCCTAACTGCAGTTGTCCCAGAGAAGCTATATCAAGTGATGACAAGATTGCCATTGAGATGTTCAAGGCTTCGTGCAAGAAAGTTGGGGAAAGATATGAAATAGCATTGCCTTGGAAAATTGATCTACATATGCTTCCGGACAATTACCCTCTTGCAGAAAAGAGACTATGGTCACTGGAGAAGAATCTTCTCAAGAATGAGGTGAGGTGAGGTGAGGTGAGTTGGTGTTTAACGCCGCTTTCAAGATTATTTCACTTATATCGCGGCCGCTAGTATTATTGCAGGGAGAAAGCCCGCAACACTATTGTGGCTATGCATTGCGGTGAAACCTGCGAGCATCGGCTGGAACTAGCGAACCAAGGGTGGTACTGCGCTGAATTTCAGTGTGGCATTGCACCCAAACCTGACTGCGTGTAGAACAGTTCTCTACTGCAGACAAAGTTGCCGAGCCCCTGGCGGGATTCGAACCTCTCAAGAATGAAGAAAAAGCAAAGATGTATGATGATGCCATACAAGAGTATGTGAAAAATAACTGGGCGGAACCAGTTAATGAAGAATCAAGTGATTCGAGTCCAGGACCAGTCTATTATCTTCCTCACCATGGAGTATATCGACCTGACAAACCAAGTACGCCACTTCGCGTTGTATTTGACCCAGCCTGTGTCTATAGAGGGACTTCTCTGAATTCATTCTTGTACAAGGGACCATGTTTGATTGGCAACTTGTTGGGGGTTTTGCTCAGGTTTAGAGAGGAAGTAGTTT
This sequence comes from Phorcus lineatus, assembly GCA_921293015.1. NCBI lineage: Eukaryota > Metazoa > Mollusca > Gastropoda > Trochida > Trochidae > Phorcus > Phorcus lineatus. The sequence continues at coordinate 76,162,463 of OV121081.1, read as the reverse complement.
CCTTTGTACATGACATTTCCAAAATGTATCTGCAGATAAAGCTGCCAGAGAGTGACACCCAGGTTCATAGGTTTTTATGGAGAAATTTGGATGTGGACAGAAAACCACAGATTTATCGTCTACTCCGAGTGACCTTTGGCGATAAACCATCACCTGATATGGCCAGTTACGTCATGCTCCATATGGCTGAAGAAAATCAGAAGGAGTTCCCTGAAGCAACAACAGTACTTCAAAGAGACAGATACATGGATGACCTGATACATTCATGTTCATCAGCAGAGCAAGCAGTGCATAAAATTCAAGATCTAGACAAGATTTTGTCTACTGGGAGCTTTCACATTAAGGAGTGGTATTGTTCATCCGACATTGTAAGAGAGAGAATAGCCAAGAAGGAGATATCTCAGAAACAATCAGTGATCAGTTCTGACAATGAAGCTGTCAAAACACTAGGTGTGGTATGGAACCCAGGGAAGGACATAATTCAGTTCAGAGTTGCAGATTTGAGTGTTGAAACGTTTACGAAGAGAAGCGTCCTGTCAAGTATATCAAGAATTTATGACCCACTTGGCTTGGCATCAGCTGTGACGATAACTGCGAGGATGGCAATGCAAGATGAAAGAGGATGAAAGAGTTAGGATGGGATGACCCACTTCCTGATACTATGTGTTCTCTGTGGAAGAACATATTTGGAAATCTCAGACAGCTTGATACAGTATCCTATCCAAGATGTTTGAAACCAGCCGTTGTGATTGGACAGTCAGATTTACATGTATTTGCAGACGCAAGTGCCAGGGCCTATGGTGCGGTAGCATATCTGTCATGGCCAACCTATGAGGGATCACATGTACAGTTAGTATCAGCAAAGGCAAGGGTTGCTCCATTGCAGCAGACAACAATTCCTAGATTGGAACTGATGGCAGCGCTAGTTGCGTCAAGTCTCGCAACAACCATAGTTCAAGAATTCAAAGAAAAACCAGCAAGAGTGATCCTTTGGAGTGATTCACAGATTGTTCTCCATTGGATAAAAGCTGACTCTCTTAATTTCAAGGCATTTGTTGGTGTTCATGTAGGAGAAATTCAGTCTGCTTGGAATGCGGATCATTGGAGATATGTTCCAACATCACAAAATGTTGCCGATGATATCAGTCGCGGAATATCAGTGGAAGAACTAGGAGGAAGATGGCAAAGTGGACCTTCATTTCTTCATGGACCAGAAAACCAATGACCAGAGAATATCTATGAGACTACAGTGTCAAGTGAATTGCTAGAGAAGAAAAAGCCAAAGATTATTGGCATGTGTTCATCTGTTTCAAATGAGATTGATTCAGAGAGATTCTCAAGCTGGAAGAAGCTATTGAGAGTAACAGCCTATTGTTTCAGATTCATATTCAGATTGAAACAGAGATTGAGAGGAAAGAAAATTCAAATGAGTGAGACTAATGATAGTCTACAGTGTGAAGAAATAGAGTATGCAGAGATGTTTTAGGTGAAAGGAGCACAATCTTCACTTTCGGAATGGGAGACAGATTACGCTGACCTTGCGCCATTCATCGAAGATGGAATAATCAGAGTTGGTGGTCGGTTGCGTCATTCATCACTATGCAGTATGACGAAAAGCATCCCATTCTATTACCCAGTAGAAACCATGTGTCAAAGCTTATCATGGAAGATGCTCATGTGAAAGTGGCTCATGCAGGTCAAGAGAGAACACTAGGTGAATGCAGGCGGAAATTCTGGATATTGCGAGGTAAGAATCTTGCAAAGTGCGTTGTGCGCAATTGTATCGTGTGTCGAAAGCTGCGTCAACCTGCACATACTACTCTGATGGGGGATCTCCCACCTAAGAGATTGCGTCCATTCTCGCCGCCATTCTCGGTCACAGGTGTTGACCTTTTCGGACCATTCCTTTTGAAATATGGCCGGAATAAAACTACAAAAGCATGGGGTGCTCTATTTACTTGTGCAAATATTAGGGCTATTCATTTGGAAATTGTTGATGGTTTGTCTACCCAGGCTTTCCTTCAAGCTCTACGTCGTCGCTTTGTGGCACATCATGGTTGGCCGAATACCATCGTTTCAGATAATGGGACTTCCTTTGTAGGAACTCAGAAGGAATTGAGGAATTTAGTAGTAGAAGGAAGAAAGGAGATAGAGAACTTTGCAGTGCTGCATAAAGTCAAGTGGAAATTCATAACGGCACTCAGCCCGCATCAAGGAGGACTTTACGAAAGTCTTATTAAACAGACCAAGCACGCCTTGAGTGTGGCTGTCGGACAACAAGTTTTAACATGGAATGAGATGTCTACTGCATTTGCTGAAGCAGAGTGTTTGTTAAACAGTAGACCCCTAGGATACACAAGTAGTGATCCCAACAATCTCCAACCACTGACTCCAAATCACGTCATTCTTGGAAGAGCCAATGCAGATATTCCACAGGGACCATTTCAAGAAACAAAGAATCTTCACAAAAGATTTGAGTTTGTGCAGATGTTGGTACAACACTTTTGGAAGCGCTTTGTCAGAGAATACATGCTGACACTCATGCGACGTGCAAAGTGGCGCTTTCAGGGGAGACAACTACAGGTTGGTGATGTTGTACTCCTGGTTGACTATAACTCTCCCAGAGGAAAATGGGATCTTGCCAGGATCATGGAAGTTTTTCCAGGACATGACGGAGTTGTGCGGAATGTGACGGTCAAGACGAAGAATGGACAATATCAGCGCTCAGTCCAGAAGTGCTGTCTGATCCTTGAATATGATAATTCCTGAGCTTGTCAGTTCTTGCCCCCGGAGGATTTGTTAAGAATTTAGTTGATTTCATATTATTTCACAGCTCATTGTAATTTATTTCAGCCAGAACTGTAAACTCTTAATGATTTATTATTCCAATAACTGCTCCCTATTTCAATTATGTAATGATTTCTCCCTGCCGCGAAGAGCGCGCAAATTTGTCTCATGAAGCCGAGATTGATGGCATGGTCTTCAGCGTCACTATTATTAATCAACAAATTATGAGTAGAGAAAGCACTCTTCAGAACAATTGAAGTATTCAACAATCTGTTTTGGGAATACAGTTAGAAGATTTCTACCCCTTTGTTGAGTCATTCTTTGCCTTACGCACCATCTTTCAAGGAAATAGTTCATTGGCAATAATCTTTCAATTGCATCAACATATACGCTGTGGCCCAAATGGGGATTTAAGTCGGCTAAAAAAGACTGGGATATTATACCTTTAAGTGTAAATAGCTGTAACAGTAATAGCTTGCAATTGCGGATGACCATGGTCTACCATTTCGTTTATTCCTTGAAAAATTAGGTTAGCTGTAATTGATTTCTTTGCATTTGTCCTTGGCGTATATACCTTTGTTCGCAACTTAGTCTTTAAAGAAGAATGAATTAAAATATACTGATAGTGTTAGCTGCATCAAATGAAGTTAATCGGTTGTGTTTCATAGTGCGTTTCATTTCCTTCAACCATTCTTCGCTGTTTGGTAAGTGTTGTTAGGATACATTTTTCGGTTTTTTTTACATGCTTTGGCCGATATTTTATCAGATTTTTTATATCTATAATTGATGTGATACAATGAGATTCTTCCTGGTTTCCGTTAAATAGTGCTGGTACCTTTCTCCACCCTAAGAAGCGTGCTGAGAGATTGTAATACTAACATTTATTATACTTTCTACGTTTATTTCCACTTGTAAATACTAGTACTTAAGTGTAGTACAGCTTTTTACATTTGATCACATGATAACATAGTTACATTATTGATTTATTAGCAAAGAGATGTTTCGAATCCTTTGCCTGCCTCCATGATGAGTTATATTACCTCTTATGGTGTAACCTGATAACATCTGATGTATATTTTGACTGTTATAGATTGATTGATAACATTATCATTTATCTCAACTACACTGAAATCGGAATGTATCTTTGTGAGAATCGCATTGAGAGTATAACACGTGTACAACAAGACTAAAGTCTCTCATGCCAAATCTCTCCTCTTGTGAAACGACTGCAGATCCAGAACAGGATCACGTTCAATCTGCTCTGTGTTTCCTACTGCAATGGTCTTCACTGCTACAATCAAATAATGGTGACCATCCTGCTACATCAGCGTATTTGTCTCCGCCTAGCTCTATCATATACCCTGATATCCTTCGGCCTAAAACGCTCGTATTGCTAAATATAGCAAGCCAATGAAATGACTCGCATTCAGCGATAGTGGCACTACCCGAATGAGAATTCAAACAAATGTCATCGTAGGCTATAAATAGCCATGAGTAACCAGCCGTAAGCGATACGAACGTTTTAAGCCGAAGGATATCAGGGTATATGATGGAGCTGGGCGGAGACAAATACGCTGATGTGAGCAGGATGAATGGTGACTAGAGCTATCAACAGCCTACTAAATTACACTTTATCAGGGTAGATTTCAGTTTGAATATACTTAATATAATCGTTGTTGAATATATCTTTTTATACACTTATCGGCATGTTACATGATGATAGTCATGAAAATACTTATAATGCGCTGGGTTCCTTTGATTCTTTCATCATCTTATTCGTTAATTGTTAAACTGAATGTCATACCCTTTTGTGTCTTGAAAATTAATCGTTATATTCACCTTGCATAAAAGCGTCTATGATGTCATGTATAAGAAGCAAGTGGTCGTTATCTTCAATAGAACATCAATCCTGAAATGTTTAAAGATGCGGTTGAGTTTTTAATTATAACTGCTTATTACATAAACTTGAGATATTGCTATCAAAGTAGAAGGAACCATTAAACGCAATAAGATACAATAGAACTGGAAAACAAAAGATAAAAGAGAATGTTTATGAAGTATCATTTTGGAAAGTTACCAATACCTTTAATCATGATTTTATTTCGACTTTACATTATGTATCCTAGATGTGATTAAAGTTCTGAATCATATTTTTCGTATTTTGATTGATCGTATTGGATTTTGATATCTAGTAATAGGACAGGACCACTCATCATTGAATGTATGTATTACGCATTTATCAAAAAGGGAATTGTTATAATTGGTTAGTACATTGTATGTCTCCCAAGAAACCAGATACAACGCCTTACTAATGAGCAACCTCTGTAACCGATAACACATACTTATAGTAGGTTTACACCTGTGACAATAGGTAAAGTTGATTAGTTGAATGACATTTTTTCTGTACCTACACCTTTGAAGGTCATAAGTATGGGTCCGTAATAGAGACGATTTATTTCATCTCTCAGTTTCAAATCGTATTTGTTACCTTAGCAACTGGCAATCACTGACACGTTTTGATACGGTATAATTCAACAGGTGCGCAAAGTGTGCCAATAAATTTTAAATAGGTATATATGAATAAGTTTTTTCTATCCTCTGTAAAGACAACATCTCACAAGTTTCGATTGACAAATATACATCAAAACAGGTGTGCGAGGCAAATTGTCTGTACAAATTCTCGTCAAACATATTGCAAGTTACCTCACGATCTTTTAAGTTTTACGTGATATCATTTTAAACTTATCAGAAGACTACAAAATTGTTAACTAGGCATAAGCTATTTTCTACTTTCGTAAAAAAAAACACATACAAGGAGAAAATGAAATTCATCTTCCAAAGAATTTAAATTACATTTATCACAAATAAAATACAATGAATGTACATAACGCTTCATTTGTACTTTACGATTACACATCTGAACCTAGCCATTTAAATTATACGACACCAACACTTATACATCGACAGAAGTACTTTACAGATAGATAAGAACAACCGAACTCTTCAAGTTGAGTGCTAGAAGATGTTTTGATAACTCTGTAGATAGCGCTCAAAGTAGTTATCCGTATCTTTTCAGTATTTTTCCGATAGACAAAACCAAATATTTCGCTGCCTTCACACGATGCCATCACAGGATCAACTGGTACGTTCCGCTCGTTGCATAAAACCTTTCAAGGGAATAATATATCCCTATGTCACCCTTGACGGAATGTTATAACTTATAATAGAAAGGAAATCTAATCAAGGACAATAATTAAATGGGAAAGTAATACCATGTGTATTTGCAGCATAAAATGAGGTAAGTAAACACATGAGTGTTAAAATAAGAACAACGCCTGTAGGCTACATTGAAGTAGAGAGTACGTTGTAGTTGCCACTACATTGAAGATTTGATGTATGATTAATAGAATATGAGGGTGGGCCAATTGGCTTTATTGAGGAGGTTTATACAAGAAATAGGGTTGATTGTTTTGAGTTGAACTAATTAGCAACTGGTGGAAAGAGCTAAGGTTGGCAGTTGTTTGAAGTTGTTAATGGGTTCCGATTGTGTTGATTGGTTGGTTTGTATTCCCCGGACTACCCCTGACGGGACTGAGTGGGTGATGTATGTTTAGATGGATGAGACTCCTGGCTTTCTCATCCGAGAGGAGTGTGTATTAAGGAGCTGTATTCCAAGCACATGGTAGGAGGATGCCTTGATCGCGTTTTTTTGGAAGGTTGTTCCCTTCGTATCTCTATGGCTTCCTGAATTTTCCTTAGGAGCCAGTTGATGTTGATTGAGGATACTTTGGAATCAACCAAAGTCTGACCCAGATGATCTGTCTTCTAAACCACTACCCAGTTTCATTAAACATTATATATGTATATATATAACCTTCACAATGATGATATTTCTCTTGTATTAGCCATCTCAAATCATGTTAGATATTCATTGATTGTACACAATACTTTTGATTAGTCACAAGCAACTCTGTAATTCATCTTTATGTTGATTTTGAACGTGGGCCAAAGGCTTTTGTACCGAAATGAAATACTGATTGATTGACTTGCGTCATCGTCTTGTCATGGACATTGACACTTCACAACACGTCACTATTTTTGGAAACATTTCCAATTAAACTTTCAATAAACGTAATGAGATAAATAGATTACTCTGGGTACTCAGACACCTTTCTGAAGAATCTCATCCGATTGTCTCCGTGTTAAGAATACATCGGTACGAGTTTTACAAGATTACAACACTTTACAAAACATAAAGCATTAAAATCCAAATGTAATGAAGTATAGGACACTATTACAAAACCTGAGCTCACTCACATATATGCGGGATACAGCAATACCAAGCACATGGCGCGGCCCATCTCAGCACACATTGCAAATGTCCAAATATGTCTGCAGTACACAAACAGTATCACCATTCGTTCATTCGGACACAAACCATATTGAGCATGTTGTGTAAATTATTGTGTTCTAAATTGTAGTTGTAAAACATAGTTACATTTACTTCCAAACTTAATTATAAAGGATATTATTCTACTGTTATAGTTTTAGATAAAGTTTATAATTATTTATTCTTGAAGTTTATAAATTAAGGCTTTATCTGCATTAACAAGCACTGCGGAGTTACAATGTCAACAATAATGTTTCACCTGTGTCAATCCCTGTGTCCAAATGTGAAGTGAGTGCCACATGCATCAGTGCAGAGTTAGAGACAACTGTTGCCCAATTAACCAATCAGATACTCAGATAACTGATCATGTGATAAACAACTTGTCAATACCACTACCCTGACCTAGGACCTCTGACACTACCTTGACCAAAGATCTCTGAAAGGAAGCCTTGACCCTATACAACCAACGCTGACATTGTCAATGTAATTTGACACAAGAAAAACTGTCACTGCTGCCTTAAGCATCAAGATTGTTGACGAATACCACCACCATAAATAAACTATAAAATACTACCACCATATAAAATCCTTTTTATGAACTATTTCTATTCTTTGATTTTTATTTATGCATTTTTATGATATATAGTAAAATAACCACAACCACAATATGACAATTTTGCAACTGACACAAATGTAAAAACTCTGCAATATAAATTTCAAGATAGTTGAAGCAGAACAGATGGCAGTAATGCTCTGGGACTATAGTTCGGTCTCAAGCCTGCTAGTGTTGGGGTGATTGGCGCTTTTTCTTGACCAGGGGTCGAGGGGGCGTTATATCACAGGACCAATATTTAGCAGGTGCAAGGTGACAAATTCCATGCTGCCGCACACTACCCCCAACAGAAGTAGTGGCGTCCCTGCCATTATCCATGACTTTGGATCACTGTTAACATTACATCCGCCAGTTTAGGAGGTAGGGTGTTGAACGTTCCACTTGTTGCCAAATTTTCCAGGAATCTTGCCTTTTCTAGCCACTCCGGAGGACGAAATGCATGGGCCATAACAGAGTCACCACTTGTATGCCACGCTGGTTTACGCCGCTGACGTCCAGAACGCCGTGGCTCATTATCTGAAACTTGATTCTGTGTTTCCAAACTGTTCAATTCCGAAAAATCATTCCGAACTTCAGTTGACACAGTGGTATTCTCTTCTTCCATATCTTCGTCGTTTTCCTTAGCATTTTCTTGAGATAATGGTTCCATCTCTGCCTCAGAAGCTACATCATTAGATTCAGATCTTGAATCCTCAGCATCCCATCCAGAATTACTTGACCCATCATCAACCTGTTCAGCTACTGCTTCATTTTCAGTGACAGTTACTAGACCTGATGCACTATCTGATTGTTCAGCGTCATCTGTCATATTCAAAACAGGTTCCTCTTGCTGGGAATGCTCATTTGTTTGGCTAACTTGCTTACTTAATACCTTTCTTGGCTTAGGTGTAGGCCCATGTAAATTTTCCATATCCACGCTGCTAACAGGAAGAAGATGGTTTCTGTGCATGGTTTTAGACTTCCCCCCTTTCAGCTTCTGGAGTGACTACATAGACTGGAATGTCTAAATTTGGATGTTCAATAACAAATGCCTCATCTTCCCATTTATCAGCAAGTTTATGTTTTCCTTCAAAAGCAAGTTTTCTTACCAATACTCTATCGCCGACCGTAACAGTTGCTCCTCGAGCCTTCTGATCATAATTTTGCTTTTGTCTCTGTTTGGCTTTCTTGGAAAGTTTTGCTGCAAGATCATATGCGTTCTGTAATCTTTCCTAAAGAGTTTTTATGTAGGACTGTTTTGGTTCCTCTGAATTCCTGTCAATACCAAACACCAAATCAATCAGTAATCTGGAGTGGCGACCATACATTAGGTAGAACGGCGAAAACCCAGTGGTTTCATGACGTGTGCAATTGTACGCATGAACTAGGGGTGCTACATGAGCTTTCCAGTCTGTCTTCTGACATGGTTCTAAGGTACCTAACATATTAAGAAGAGTACGATTAAACCTCTCACATTGCCCATTACCCATTGGGTGATATGGTGTAGTTCTTGATTTATTGGTACCTGTCAGTGCACACAACTCTTTAATTAGCCGTCCTTCAAACTTTGCACCCTGATCCAAGTGAATTCTGGCTGGGAAACCAAACTGATACACAAAGTTATTCAGAAATACTTCAGCCGTTGTATGAGCGGTCATGGTTTTAATTGGAACAGCAACTGAATACTTTGTAAAATTATCTGTTATCACCAAGATGTGTTGGTAATTACCTTTTGAAGGTTCCAAAGTCAAGAAATCCATGGCAACTAGTTCTAATGGATATGATGTTTCGATACTCACTAATGGTACTCTAGAACTTGTATTTGATTTCCTGTGCAAACATGATACACACTGCCTGATCCAATTCTCTGTCTCTCCTGCCATTCCTGGCCAAAATAATCTTTCTCTGATTAAAGACAAAGTTCTGTCACGTCCCAAATATCCCATATTGTGTAAACTCTGAAGAACCTGTTTCCTCAAATGAGAAGGAATTACTAACTGCTTATTCTTCCTATCATCACTGTCTGTTATTCTATAGAGAACACCCTGATGCAGTTTCAGATTCTCAAAGGTCCGCAAATAGGAATTTAATTCACCTCTAACTTGACCTTTCCTTGGCACCTGTCCTAATCTAATCTACTTAATGACATCACTCAAGTTGTTCCTTTCTCCAGTCCCTTGTAGTCATCTCCTTCAGATCCTGACCTGCTTCATTATCCCGTACCAACTCAGGCGACATGCTCAAACACTCGATATAATTGGATGCTGATACAGACTGACAAATGGCTTTTATAGATTCTGAGGAAATATTTTCACTTGCCTCTGCTGCACGTTGTGGTATCCTAGATAGCACATCTGCATCTACGTTGGATTTACCAGGGCGGTACATGATATCAAAATTGTAAGCTGACAATGCAGCCAACCATCTATGGCCCGTTGCGTCAAGCTTGGCTGTGGTTAGAATATAGGTCAACAGATTATTGTCTGTGTATACAGTGAATTCACTCTGATAAAGATACTCGTGAAACTTGTCAGTAATGGACCATTTCAGAGCAAGAAATTCCAACTGTAGTTCCTCTCATGGTTGGATAATCCTCGACTGGCGTAAGAGATAACTTTTTTCCGACCATTCTGAGTTTGATACAAAACAGCACCTAACCCATTCTGACTCGCGTCTGTATGTAACTCGAAGGGTAGCGAATAATCACAAAATCCCAACATAGGCGGTGATGAAAGCCTATCTTTGAGCTCCATGAATGCCTGTTCCTGTGCATCTCCCCACAAACAGTCCACTGTGGATTTACCTTTCTCATCAGTTGGTTTTGGCATCAGCAAAGCTAAAGGCTTGGCTATCTGTGAAAAGTTTTTAACAAATTTTCTATAGTATCCTGCAAAACCTGAAAACTTCTGACTGCCTCTGGATTGATTGGTCTTGGCCAATTTCTAATGGTTTCAACCTTGGAAGAATCTGGTTCAACACCGTTCTTTGATATAATATGCCCTATGTAGGTACATGTTTCCTTAAAGAACTCACACTTGTCTGGGGCTAACTTTAGGTTGCACTCCCTCAGTCGCTGCAAGACTCTGGCCACTCTACGAAGATGTTCTTCATAACTATCAGCGAAGATGATTAGGTCATCAATGTAGATTACACATATGGATAGATGTAAATCTCCTAGGTAGTCTTGCATCAATCGCTGAAAGGTGGCAGGACTATTACGGAGACCAAAGGGAAGCCTATTGTACTCAAAAATCCTAGCGGGCCCACGGTAAATGTTGAGCGTAGAGTTACTACTAGCCTGAAGAGTAGCAAGTGACTTTGGATAACACATCTCCCTGTCAACATATCCCTTGAGAACAACTTGTGAATTTGCTGGCACAATGATACGTCTGCATTCTGCACTTCTAACTAAACCTAACCTCCAATTCCGTTTAGCCAATTCCATATCTCTGATGACCATATTACGGAAGTCAAATACCATGGAGTATAGAGTTTAGGTTTTTGAAGAAACCTTGCACCATGTTCTGCTCTAGATCTCCTCAGGATAGTTGTGAGTACGTCTGTCCCTAGTTATACAGGCACTGAGAGATTATACCGACTATCAAGAACTACCAGTAACAAACACTGCATGTTCACCAATGAATCATCTGGAATTAAATCTACAGCTATGAACCCTAAGTACGACAAAGCACCGCCATCTGCACACTCTATATCAATCAACGTGTCTAACTCATGTATTGGAATATGCGAAAGATGTTGCTTATAAAAGGATTCTTTAACTGTGGAGACTGTTGAGCCTTTATCCAGTAGAGCTACACACAGCTTGTCGCAAACTACCACTGATGCCTCATTGGGTTCACCAACTAATCCTTCTGGGAGTTGTTTGTCTGTTGAGAACTGTGCTGACTGACCCATGAGTTGTCCATGCCCATGGGTCGCTGTCCGTTTAAAGGCTGATGATGATCTGTGTTAATCCTACACCAACGCCAAATATGATCTTGCTGTCCACATTTCCAACAAAGTGGCCCTCTTTTTCCTTCGGATGGTGTAAGGTGTATCATAACATGTTCCACCACGTGCATTCTTGCCACTGTTTTCCTTAGGATTAAATCTGCCTTTCCTTGACTTGCCATTACTAGGATTTGGAGGATTATCATGGGATTCCTGTATTCTTTTGTTTCTTGATGTTGCCTAATTCAGAGGACAGCTGTTTGACCATATCTTTTAACGTTTGCATTTCAGAGGATGTGTTAGATGCCATCTTAGCAGGAAGAGGTTTTCAGGAGGATTTCTTTGATTCAGCTCATGTTCTTACCTTCTTATGGCAATCCTAAACGTGTCAAAGTTCTGAATGGAGTCATATTTGTAGCCTGAAATGGTATCAGTCCTTGCCAAAATACGCTCTTAAGAGCTCGATTGCTCTCTACCTCTGATGGATTGATGATTTGGGTAGCCTTTGCATAACGATCTTCAAGTCTACAACCCCATGTGGTTACATCCTCATCCGGTAATTGCTTAGCACTATAGAAACTTGCCATCAATGATTCAGTCTCCTCACATGTTCCGTAAACACTCTGCAATTTACTCAAAACAGTTTCAAGACTTGCACCAGATCTTAATAGGGAAGCAACTTTTCCTGCCTTGCCTTTCAATGAGCGACGTACAGCCTCAAATATGATGTGCTTAGGATAAGCTTTCTCTGTAAGAAGACAGTTGACTTCATATATCCACAAATCATATGGCGGTTCCCCTTTTCTAAACTCCCCGAAGAATATTGATGAACGTGGAATAGGTCCTGGCATCGGAAAAGACTGGCTAGACCCTTGACTCTGAGTGCCACTACCCTTATCACCAGCCAATGTACTGCCCGAGACATTTCCTGCCACACCTGTGGACTTCTCCCCTGACAATTTACCACCTGACTGGAAGTAAGACCTCATCAACTCCTGCATCTGCTCAGCACTATCTACCTTAGATGTTACTCCCATTAACTTCAGGGTCTGATCTAAGAGAAGAACATTAAGACCAACATCCTCAGATTCACTCTCATCACCCTCTAACTTTGGCTTCACCCCAGACTCTAATTCCTCTATCAACTTATGTTCCTGATCCGCCTTATGAGCCATAATGAGCGACTATGAACCACAAGATAACTGGACACATATTTCAGAAGAAACTAAGTCTAGCAGGACTACAACTAACTAGGTGAAAGGTTAGTATATAACGTGCGTGTGGATAAGAGACCTAGAGAAAGACACAGGTAAGTGACGTCGACACAACAACCCCCCAATCCAAGTCAACACAAGTATAACTATTTACCTAGGGAATTATAAATAGATATATCAATAGGAATATCATTTGCCTAGATTAGGTTTAGCTTTATATTTACCCTATATGTGTTCCTACATGTGTATGTATTGAGGTGTATGCTATATCGAACAAACTCAACCATTACCACAAACTTACCACTCATGGCATGCCGTCCCTGTCCTACACATAAACATTTAACAACTCAAGTACATGGAAATACTAACAAAATGCTAAAATATGTGTATAGGGCAAATGTATAAGGGCAAATCACATTACAAATATATATAGATATCAATAAAAAAAAATTCTATGTATATACTTCACTAAATAAAAATTTGAATGTTCATGTAGTCATGTATGACCTGGGACACAGTCTGTAGATGACACTTGGTGAGTATTGCACTTATATCACAAGTGCGACGCACAAAATGTCATGTGTGGTGCGTATGCGAACGGTCTCACCAATGTAGAAGTCACTGACGAGGCGATGCGATGTCAGTCGGAGTTAGGCGATTTCCCTGACGAGGCGAGGCGATGTCAGTTGAGTTTAGACCATGAGAAAGATCTCACTGTCTGAAGGTGTGGGCGTCGAGACCATATCGCTGGTTCCTCACTGAGGGCTCGATTTTGTAACAGCTATAAACAGTCGCCGATGACTAAGGCTGTTTGGGGTTCAATCGTTTATTTCTGACGTGAGGTTGGTTACCAGCTGACCAATATTATTTAAGCCCTGTAACATTTAGGTTATACTATATAGCATTTGACAAACATTCAAATACATCACATTCATTAAATACATCACAGTGTCATTCATAGTGTATTTTAAGCACATGGTGTAGCATAAACATTGCTTTATGTTTGAATGACAAAATTATACAAATGCTCATTTAAACTACTTTTATAAGGTTTTACAAGATTACAACACTTAACAAAACATACAGCATTAAAATCCAAATGTAATGAAGTATGGGACACTATTACAAAACCTGAGCTCACTCACATATATGTGGGATACAGCAATACCAAGCACATGGCGCGGACCATCTCAGCACACATTCCAAATGTCCAAATATGTCTGCAGTACACAAACAGTATCACCATTCATTCATTCATTCTGACACAAACCATATTGAGCATGCTGTGTAAATTATTGTGTTCTAAATTGTAGTTGTAAAACATAGTTACATTTACTTCCAAACTTAATTATAAAGGATATTATTCTACTGTTATAGTTTTAGATAAAGTTTATAATCATTTATTCTTGAAGTTTATAAATTAAGGCTTTATCTGCATTAACAAGCACTGCGGAGTTACAATGTCAACAATAATGTTTCACCTGTGTCAATCCCTGTGTCCAAATGTGAAGTGAGTGCCACATGCATCAGTGCAGAGTTAGAGACAACTGTTGCCCAATTAACCAATCAGATACTCAGATAACTGATCATGTGATAAACAACTTGTCAATACCACTACCCTGACCTAGGACCTCTGACACTACCTTGACCAAAGATCTCTGAAAGGAAGCCTTGACCCTATACAACCAACGCTGACATTGTCAATGTAATTTGACACAAGAAAAACTGTCACTGCTGCCTTAAGCATCAAGATTGTTGACGAATACCACCACCATAAATAAACTATAAAATACTACCACCATATAAAACCCTTTTTATGAACTATTTCTATTTTATGATTTTTATTTATGCATATTTATGATATATAGTAAAATAACCACAACCACAATATGGCAATTTTGCAACTGATACAAATGTAAAAACTCATAGTTATTACTGATGAGTTCATGACGAATTCCATACTGCAACACAAATTTCAAAATAGTTGAAGCAGACCAGACGGCAGTGCCCTTGGACTAGGGTTCTGTCTCAAGTCTGCTAGTGTTGAGGTGATCGGCGCTTTTTCTTGTCGAGGGGGCGTTATATCACAGGACCAATCTTTAGCAGGTGCAAGGCTTCCTTGCTTTTTCCCATTACTGGGAGCAAGTTACTTTTTACCCCGTTTATTCATTATTGTATTTTGCACTCATCAGTCTGACAATGGGTTTTGGTTGCTCTTTAGTAACCGCGTTTTTCTCCCTTACACCAAAAAAAATGCAAGATAGCAGCTTACTGGCAATTTGAAAATTAATTTCCTAAAAGCATTAAGTACACGATTGAGAACTTTAGACAGGCTATTAAGATCTTTTATGCTGGTGGTAGTTAGTATTTTTTTTTCTGAAAATGAACATGTTTGGTAATTTAAAGTATTTATCATCTACATGTTCTTTACGAATTTGGAGAAAAGTTTCACATCTAAACAAGTAGTGAAACTCGTCTCCAACAGCATTGGAGTTACAAAGTGGACATTCACGTGGAATGCTCAACCATCTACCTGTCTCGATTTGTAACTGATTGATTAGTTGTTCTGAATTTTAAGATGAGATAATAGACGTTTTTTGGGAGGAGGAGATAAAGGTTACCTGAGGCTTGCCGAGGATATTTATACTTTCATCGAACTGAGATTCGGACAAAAAAGGTTAAACTCTTTTTTTTTCCATCCAAAGTCATTTTTCATCAATCATTTAAAACCGTTTCAATTATAAAGGTTTATCTCGAAAAATCGTTCCGGATGCTCTATCCATAGTTTCAGAGATTGATGTTGTCGTAATATCTCAATGTCATCATTGTGATTTATTTACTAAATTGCATAAAACAATTGTGATGTCAAGAACTTGACAATGACAGGACATTGTTCACAATCTACATTCGAATTATTTATTAAAAAGTTATCTTAAACGCTTAGATTAAATATAACTGTGCAAAGGAAAAATACTTATGAACCATTTTCAAAATAGTCACCAATTAAGGAAATGCGTATTGATGATGTATATTTCATGATTTCTTACGTAAATTTCATCATAGGTTGCCATTTATCGAATGAGGAAAATTAATTGTCGTTTTCCCCGGTAAATCCAACTTTGCCTATATGAATTTTGTTAGCACTTGATTTGACATAAGAACGCGAATTATTTTCAATGTCACTTACGAATTTATCTGACAAACGTTTCTTTAAGATTTCGCCACTATACAATATAAGTACTTTGAACATCTCATGGAAGACGGAATTATCATATTTGGTGTTAATATATACGATAGCGTAATGTGTATACATGATTTGTCCTTAAAATCAGACTGAACTTTACACTTGCATTTCGCTGGGTTTCTGATCATAGTGAAGCTATCTTCGAAAATCCAGAGTAAAAGTTACGATAATCTCAACTTTACCCTGGAAGCAAGGTAGGTCGAAATAATACCTTTAAGTCTATTTCCACTCTTTGCTGTCGTTTTCATCGAATCAGGTTTCTACGGTGACACATTTTCGCTCATTTGAAAAAGATTTTAACATTTATCATGCATGGCTATCCTGTATAAATAAAAGCTGGATGTCATCTGCGACCAGTGCGTGACCGATTGCGAAGCAGAGCATTGCCAATGCCGAAGTCTGAATTTACACAAAATACTAAGGCGTTTCTGATTGGTCACTGTGAGGAGGTGGGCCAGCAGAGGAAGGTAAAAGAATTTTCGCGGTCGAGGTCACCTTGTCTAGAGAGAAGGAGAATTAGCGGAACGTATATATTTGTGCCTTTGATTATCGAGGATGTGCGATGCGCCGTTATTTTTAAAAAACTTTAGCTATTTCGCAAATAAGCGGCCTGTGATCGATGTGATGGAAGGTTTAAGGTTACAGAAAAGGTCATGTGATCAGTTAAGAAGGCCCATGTTGTAGTGATCGGATCAGAAATTTAGCAAGGGAAGAGCGTTACGTTTTATCTGATTTTAATTAACTTGTTTTATAAGAATTCCAGGACGTTTTTTTAAACTTTTGATCAGGCTTATTTCATGTAATACACTGTGAATTGCCGGGAGTAAGTTTTACTTTTTCAAATTTTGCGCAGCAAAAGATCTAAGCTTTATATGGTATTAAATGGTTAAGTATACTATCCTTTTTTAAACTAATCACTATGTTGGCTTAGCGTTCCAATATCAGGGGAAAATTTCTCACTCCCTGCTTTACCTCTAAAACTGCAGGCTAGCGTTCCGATAAATAACCACATACCCAATTGCTAATGAAATACAATGTATAACTTACCGCAATAACAGCCAATGATGGTAAACTATCCCATGATTGTTTAGATTTCAACTTCAAAATGTAGTTATTTACATCGAGTTATTTAAATAACGTTGACTCACATACTGAAATATTGCCCTCATATTCCAAATACTACGCCAATGCTATAGATATGGTTCTGATGACAAATAATGTTAAAATATCAGCATGGGGAACCTACTCGTACTATAACCAATACAATAACAACAGGTAGTTTGTCATTACCTTAACTGCTGTTGTGAATGTATTGTTTGAATATCTTGAATGTTTGTGAGAGCCAGTATAGGCGGATAACCAACAGATACCCTTTTTAAAACTCCCTGTTTCGGATATCCAAGCTGTGTCATGTACAATTGTAATGATATGAGTGAGTCAGGATGGTTTACCTTGCTTTTAGCAGTACTTAAGCCACTTAACCCATGGATGTCACCATTTCTGTCTTGGTTTATTATTCCCCGCCAAACAAAGTTTTCAGGAGATTTAGAAATGATCTCAACCCGACGATCTGTTCGTCCGGCCTAAAAAATTAAACACCATAAGGCCTAGCTCATTAAAACTCGGTTGTGAAACGATTATCATATAGGCAGATATTTTTTGCCGTTTTTCAGTTTCTTCCTAAATTTTGTTTATTCTCGATTTCATGGCAAAGCATTTAGAATTTTTTCGGACCGAAACCTCAAAGATGATAAGGCTTATCTCATTGACATTTGGTCCACGTAACAATCATGACGTGAAGTGGTGCTTTTTGGGTTTTCATGAATATTACTGTGCGTTTTTGGATGAGTTAGAATGTGCGTTTTCGGCACACTCGTTCATTCATGTTATCATATGTACATTAAGATTAACTTGTTTTTTAAAAAAATATGTTGTCCTTAGCAAAAGTTGTACAGTAAATATTTCTGTGATAAAACCTTTCTTATCATTTGAATGAGAAACTTAAGTAAGAGATTTGAATCTAGAACTTCCGTTACGTACAATTACGACGTTACCGTTGTGAAGCAACACTGCCAAGTATCTACACTCTTGCAAAAGAAACCTAATGTTACAAAACCTGTACCTAACCGATTCAACAAACTTTTTTATGTCCTTAAAATCGTAATTTTCTGCTTGTGTTCGGAATAAAAGTATTTAAAATTTTGATTTGAGGTCTGATCTTTCTGTTGGGATTAGCTTTTCAAACATTTTAGACATAGACCTTCCAGAACAAAATTACAACATCTATATAACATTAGACCTTTTTAGGCGTTACAGTGTACTAGTATTACGTGTAATTACATGTTGTTGGTACTCAGTTAGAAATATACAGAAGTTAACTAAAGTTGATAAATAATTAATTAAAATATCAGTTATTCATCATAAACAAAATTTCCGAAAAGGAACTAAATAGACAATTATATGTTTAAAGATCACTACAACATAACTTTGGAAAACCGTATCACTCTTATGATCTCTTTGTCGAACATCATTTGCTTATAAATGTCTTTTGTTATTGTTGTTTAAATCATCACAACGTCAAACACTAGCTGGTTAGGTAATACATATTACAAAAATACATCATCAAGTAAACTTATCATCCTTCGAAAATGCCTCTTTTTATAGCTGGACATCTTAAGAATACTGCATGTTTAGATATACATGATGATATAAGTTCTAACATGATTGACAGACAACTAAAACAAACAGATGCTCCTCGTAATATCCATAGCTTTATAGCATATTGATAGCAATAACAATGGCTGAAATGAAGTTACCAGGACACGCGTCATATCTCCAAGTCTGTTAAATGTAATTTACAGGAATGCGTGCCCTTATATAAAAAGACATTGAACCGTAAAGGATTCATTGGTTTGACATTAGGACGAGAAGAAATCAGATATGATTCCTGTCGTCGGAATTGGTTTTTGCTTGTAATCAATGGGCATGGTAGCAACGGTTACGTATGACAGTTACTTGAGTAAACATCAAATCACTAACCATCTGCCAAATGGGATTAAATCGTAACATATAGTTAATCACATTTGTTGCTGTACATTCAATCGTATTATTCTCCAATGGTTATAAACAAGATTTGTGATTATCAAATTGTGTCTAATGTCTTTGAATATTTTGAAATTTAAAATTTTTAGAAATCTTTTTGTTACCAATACGCTGAATCATTGTAAGCTGAAACAAATGTAAAATTGCAGTTTTTATCTCAAACACTTTATAACATAAATTGTACACAAATGGAATAGGAACTGAAAAAACAAAATCTATCAAATTAATACCAGCTTATCGAAGTTATTTCAGATTTATTCGGTAAAATGGTTTTGATTAATTGAAACTTACAAATTATCTTGAGTTTGTAATTGTCGCTGTACACTGATTATTGAATGAAACACAGTTTTATGTTTAAAATTAATTTTGTTTTGCATATTACGTACATTTCAATTCTTTATTAACCTTAAGTTGAACAACTTATCGGTGGTTACATGAAGATAATGAATAACATGGTACAGGTGGGCGGGTTACACAGATTCGCTTGAGAATAGATTATCTTTTATGGAGAGTGTATTGTCATATATTTATTTCAAATACAGATTTCTTATGTTACATGCATTTTTTTCCAGTAATAAGGCTTAATATAAAGTTGTCGAACATTTAGATATAAAGGGCAAACTAAGATGAAATGATACTTGCTATATAGGGACAATCGCCGTCCCAATTCAACATCAGTAATAATTTGAATGTGAAAAAGTGCTGAAATTCCTTTACAATGCCATCTGATGAATGACTTAGTATAAACCTCACTTTTGCTCCTAAATGATAATTGATAAAAAACGGATTTTTAAATTTTTTTCTTACATTTTATAGTATACAGTAAAGCTTCTTTCTTTCGTGTTCAAGTGTATACCGTATATCCAATTACAAATTCATCTGTAACGTTTTTTCTGTATCACATTGACTACACCTTGTACTGCGTACCAGTCTGTACCATTCATATACATGAGTCATGCTGTTTGTACTCATTCCTTCGGCTTTAGGAAATATAAGAGACAGAAAATGCATGGAAGAATAGTGCATGTCGGTGTAAATAGTAATTTCATATATAATTTGGTTCGTCAAACTCTACTTTTTGTAATTACAACGGGAATGCTACAATTATTTATCTTTACACTTATTTTTGTCGAATAACTTAACTGCTTTAAATAACTGAAGTAAAATATCCCAAAAAGTTCATGAAAGATGATGAATCACCTTGTAATAATTGCATTAAAGCTATTTATGTCGCACGCTATGAGTGTCTATCTAGACGCGTACGTGTTTTTAATTTTCGCAATTATCTGCCTGCATGGCTGTAAAACAGTTCATAAAAGCCATTACATGCATATTTCCTTGTCCATTGTTCACTGATATTGACATACCTTCATAACGATTTACAGGGTTTATTTTAAATGGCTTGATTTTCACTGCGAAGCATACATTCACATTTTCATTATTCATCATCCAAAACTTTGATCCACAGGTGATATTGCTAATGGTAGATCAAACAATATCTCTTAAGAGTTATTGCCAGTAGATTCTGAACAATGCCCTTTCACCGTCAAGGACATCACAACCATTTACAACTTCAAGTAATGACAGCACAATGCTATGACGTCGTAGAAAGGACAAGGTCACAATGCTATGACGTCGTAGAAAGGACAAGGTCACAATGCTATGACATTGCCGCTATAGGAGTCACGAATATTAATAACTTTTATCAACTCGTTTTGATATATCTGATACCAGAAGGCACATGGTTGAGATTCTCCATACATCTCTTTTATACTACATGCAATGAAAAGTGATTTGTCGTGTACTTGACTGATTGAAGTTTGACAGACATCTATCTGATGACAAAGAGGACATGATGCAAGGTATATGTATGCAATTTATATTACTTAAGCTGACAAATAAAGGAAATGCTGAAACTGAAAAGACAGCGATGGAAATCATTTAAAATATCTCGTTATCTCCATTTTTAATGTCTTCTTCCTTGCAACATATTTCTCTTTAACCTGACACATGATTGATTATTGTTTGTGCATCCGTGACAATATTGAAAAAATGGGGAATTTTATTGTCTCAGTCGGTTTGAAAAATGCGATTTTAATGTCCGTGAAAGAGGTGTAAAAGAACAGACAAAGCAACATAATTGGATTTTGTGAGAAATATGGTAATTCGGTTGAAATAAAATATAATTAGAAAATTGACAAGCTATATGCACATCCATAGAACTTTAAAGGATAGCTATCTTAACACGATCTTTGTAACAAATAAGTTTATCGGGGGTATAGGAATGCCATCAGCCCGTTCGTTCGTCCGTCCGTGCGTCTGTGAATGCAAATTGTTCTTTTCCGGAGCACTAAAGAAAAATCATGCGGCTAAGCTCTTTGAAAGCTGGTATATGGAAAATCATTATATCAAGCGGTGTCGTTTTGGGTTTCTTTTCTATTATTTATTTTTGACGTTGCCATGGAAACGCATCTTTTTTTTCTAGACCAGAACTGAGACGCTATGATGCCTGTGTTCATTGAACCTTGATACATGTGTTATATATATTGAATAATCATCATGTGAAGCGGTGCCTTTTCGGTTTTACCACTTCTTCAGAATTTGATTTCTTTTGCTGTTTGCAAGGAAACACAAGTAAGGATACTGTTTCAGGGGTAGAACCCTATTTGTAAGCATAATGAAAGTAAGGATCATAAACTAGTATCTTCCGAATGATAATCCATTACCATTGATAATACTCAGGATACTTAACTCAACTAAAATTATGAGTTAATAAGGTTTTATTGAAGAATACAACTTCAGAATTGTTTTCGGTATGTTTCACACTTTTGCCTTACAGCTGACTCTGCTTGTTGGATTTTCTTCCATGGTCTTTCTCCTGAACAATTATCTTTTAGGTAAATTTGGAAGATGCTTTCAATTTTTAACAGTTTTGATCACTATCTAGCTTTTTTGACGTAGAAATGCGAATATTAAATCTCACGATTAAGCTGCGCCAAAGGGCTTCACCATGCAGGCGCCAGAGTCGCTGTTTATTTAAGAACTGCCAAACCACCATGGAACAGACCGAAAGGTGATACTTTCTGATAACATGGACACAGATGTTGACGAAGCATGTTTATAGAAAATTGTAATTTACTGAAAAACAATGTCACATTTCGACCAAAATGGTACTTTTAATCAAATCAAAAAGACCTGGGGTCATAAAGACCCGTGGAATCACATACTGTGAATGGATTTAAAAATTGGAAAAAAACAGGTCAACACAAAGTTGTTAATTCAGTTCACACTAACATCAAAAATAGATTATAAGTAAATGTTGTTCATGTATTTCACGGTATTTAAACACAGTAAGAGCTTCAAGTTAACATGACTACATGAGACTACAACTTTTGTGACCAGTCAAGGCACAGCAACTGTGTGAGCTTATAATCAACTCCGACTTAGCCGTGCAGGCTGTTATTCCCCCACTCTGGAGTACGAGTTTCTATTGGTCACTTCCCCGCGTCTGATTGATCGCAGCGAGACAGCACAAGACCGTTTCTTCACAAGCCTCTGACTTGGCGACAGATGGGATAAACAGACGAAGAAAGCCTTCTTCCTGATCGTCAACAGCGGGATAAAGTATTTGTGTCTAATCATGTTGTTGGTTAAAAGTGGTATAGATTTGCTAAAAGTATAGATGTGAAATAGGAATTTACCTGACACAATCAGTCCTCCTTCGACGCTTTTGGATATAAGGACTGTGAAGACTTATGGAAATGTTATTTTGGGGTGTACAAGTAAATGTCTTACGACAGCTTTGTGTCAATGGATATTTGATTGCATACAAATAACAGTTAGAAGCAAATGGCCGGATACTGATATCTACTTTGAGGAAACCCCAAGACACTTCCAATGTTGAATGTACGGACGTATGTTTTGCTGCAAGTGCTGCAGAGTTTATTAATCTTTGTAAACTTCCATGCGTGCTATGATTGTGAAACCCAGGCGCTGCAGAACGGGGATTATGTCCTTCAGTGTACAACCCCGGACAGGCTGGATAGCCTTGCTAACCTTACGGACCCAGCGCTTATGGGCAACGTCACCGAGATGTGAGTTCTTTCATAATGTTTTCATAAATTTGAACTGTCGCTTTATCTCTCTATTTTATGTCAATCTGTATGATGCATACACTTCGATTGTGTTGATGTACGTATATGGTACTATAGAGGTATAACTTTTGATGAAGTTTTATTTAACATCTTGGGTCGGTATCATTTACACGTGAGAGTTGATATTGATATTGATTGAACAACCGACTTTATCCTATCAACATGTAGCTAAACATTCAAATGGAGTTTATTTTCACAATTCATAGGTATGAACAACCTCTAAGAGTTAATGAGGGCCAACTACTGTTACTAAACCTTAACGCTATTGATTGTGTCTAATCATCGCCCTTTCACATGCCATACACAAATCGTCTTAGGCCACTCTAGTAAGGATATGATTAGGGTATGAAGTCACTTCAGTTGCATCATTTAGTCAGTTTCTTGCAGTACAAGAAGTATTTTCGACCAGGATAGAAAGGAGAAATACTTTTCATGCATACAGTCATTCGTACAGTAACAGGGGAACTGTTGTTGACATTGATTGAGTCGTAAGTTACAAGTCAAAGCGATTACAGTCAGGATAACGAAAGGGATACAAACTTCAAACTGCATCATTATATACTTGTCTTAGATTTAATGTTGCGACTTGAGCGAATGGCTCAAGCTTGAATGATGAGACTTGTCAATAGATATGATGGCACCCCATAGATTTTGTTATCATTTCGGCACAAAATCACTAATAAGTATAATTTAACCTCATGATTTATAAGCTCTTGACTGACACATCATTATGTTGTTCAATCAAATCAAATGTCTATGTAGATGTGCCTCTTCTATGTCCGTATTACATATGTGGATAGATTAAACTATACTTGCAGATTAAATCTGACATAACTTTGGCGAGGGAAAATTAACGTGCACTGAATCTATCTGAACACTGCTTCTTGATTACCCATATTAAACATTGAATAAGGAAGGTTAACTTTCTACTGAAATAAATTGAATATGTATCAATTGTCACTCGAAGTTTTGGTAAACATTGACATTGTTATTTTCACGTTAAGGTTATTTAGTCAATTCTAAATTATATGAATATGAGCGTTAGTGAAGACTCAAAGAGTGTCCTTATTTTCTTCACAAATACCATGTTGATAAGGATTCTATGTATTGAAAAATGCGGATGTTTCGATGTAGAAAAGAAAATATGGTATATTTCCATCATTTGAAAGCTGATTCCAGAGCGTAAGTTCATGAATATGAGCAGCATGATACTTTGGTCGCAGATAACATCACTTCATGAAGCAATCTAAAGAACTACCAGTCTTTTTCTTCTACATCGAGAGTAAGGAAGTCGTTGTGGCGCTTCATGCCGGGATATCTCCGGCAGCGAGAACGCATCGAGCTAGACCACTTTCGTATAACCTACGGATTGAAATAAAAAGTTATCAGCATCACACGTTATCACACTCCTTAATGACCATTCATATCTAATTATATCAAACAGCATTATATCTTCGTCTACATCCAGTCACTTTTAACGAGACAGAGATGGTAACGATCGTTTATTTTGATATCATATAATGAATTGAAAAATGCATTTTAGACACACAGTAATACTTGACAGTAACATGTACTGTTTTACACGTACAAAGAACGTCGGGCTAACGCACGGTTGTGTATGATATATACTTCCATGGTTGTTAATTCAAATTCAACTTGTTAAGATTAGGAAGCAGGTTTTGGTAAAGCAAGTAACAGTGATTCTGTAGATTACTTTAAAGTAGATATTCCAACATTTCAAAATTTGATTTCCAAGAAACAAATTACCCTGAAATGTCACCGAATTTAGTTGAAAGCTTACCGAAATATGTTCATTTTCGACAGTGGAGTATAAGAGGGGGTACGTCATGGAACGATTTTTCATGACGTCATTGCAACGGGCCGTCGTAAAAGATGTCGGCCGTTTTGCTAGTTTTAAGACTCAAATGGAATAATATGGGTATGAACGTATACTTTAAATTAATCCGTTCAAATGTCTGAATAACACTAGGTCCTGCGTTAGTAATTCAAAATTCACACTCATTTCATATCAATATAAAGATTGATAGAAACGACTTGAAGACATTCGTAAGTTGAAATACATATCAATATTAAACCTTTCTCTTTATTAAGCATTACTCAAAGAAAATTGTCCTTTTTTAGATTGTTAGGGGTCTCTTTCTCCTTCTTCATTGAGAAACAAAATGGAGCACAGTGGTCTAGTGATTAGCATGCTAGCCTAATTCGCCAACGGCCCGGGATCGAATCATGGCGGAGGAATAAAATTGTGACCATGGCCTTGCACTGGTTTTGTGTCCCTGGCAAGGCGCTTCATACACATTGCAGTCAGTCTACCCAGCTGTTCAAATTGGTACCCGGACACCGGAATGTATGGAAATGCTGAATAGATGCATCAATAGAAATATTTATTGAGGGTAACAATACAATTTGCTAGTTTTGAGAAAGGAAATAGCGCGATAAAAAAATTATGGAATTATTACCACTGAAAAAACGACCCGGTTGCCAGTTTGTAGAATGCAAAGAATTATTGAAAAGCGTTTGTAATGTTTGTACGTGTCAGTTATAATCTTTGATTACGGTTTTTTTCAAAGAGTTTCTTTGACATTGAGAGACTTTCGCTACCGATACTCGAATTACTTGTCCTTCAGGCAATGTGTAGGTATTCTATCTTGAGAGGGTTCTTATCTGATTGTAACTGTTGAATAAAATATATTTGTGCGGGGGATGAGTGCTTAGTTTTATCATACGATCTTTATCTAGCTCTTTTCTTACCTTTAACCACACGTTCCATGTATCTTATTTTAGTATCAAACATAAAAGCGTTACTTATGAGAAAATATGATAGTATTTGCAAAGATCAAAACTAGAATTTTGTGACAATGACATTGGCAATGAATATTATCAATAATATTTCGTTTTTACTATTGAAGTAACTTTCGCTTATTGTGTTGTACCTATGTATTGGGAGATATATTTCTTTATACATGCTCACTTTCGCCAAGTAAAAGCATGTTACTTGAACAAAAACATGAACTAGAAATTAATGATTGCTGTGATAAGATATTCGTTATTAAGATACATACAAAACTACACATTTTTCTTATAAACAGTATAAGCATTTCCGCTGTGTTAACCATAACGGCTGGCGTTCTGGATGTTAGAACTGTATGAAAAATTTTAATCTAAGGTAATAGACCGATCCAGCCTGTCAATCAAATCTCGCGCATGCGTAATTTTAGCCAATCAGAGCGGCGATAGCACCACGCTAATTTGTCAACTTTACTTCCGGGGACAAACAAACCGATAATGGCGATATGTTTCGGTGGTTGCACGTATTATTAACAATAACATTCTATGAATCTACACACTTTTTATTCATCGATGTCACGGCATATGTATTTCTCGAGGTGTTAAGTAAAAATGATTACTGTTTTTAATCGTGAATTTGTTGGAAATGGGCAACAATTAGTAAAAACCAATCGCGAGTCGGATGAGTGCTCGGAGGTGAGAAATTGCAAGAATTGTACACTTTTCAAAGCGCTCTAAGATAATGCTAACAAGATGACAGCTCTAAAAAGCTTTTCACAATGTCACTTTATGACCTCAAAGTTTTAAATCAAGAACCCTTTTAAGTTGTTTGAGATTATTTGTTGCGATTTTACCCGATAACATTTGGGTAAGTTTCCTGTCAAGTTTTGTCATATTGTAAACAATCACTGTGTTGTGCAAAATATCTCATTAAACTATCATTTGAAAATAAAAATAAAAACCAACTCAGGCACGGGATATGATTCTATGTGATACTTTATCACATATTATATTTCCAAGAATCATGCATCAGGTGGTAATTAATTAATGTATGTAATAATCAAGCCACATGTCTCATGCATGAGTTTTCATAAATATGAAACTAGATAAACCAAAAATTGAAAAAATTATCTTTCCTGTCAGAGTTTAACTGAAACAGACATATGCATTTAAATCAACTTTCATCATGAAGGATCTGTATGTAACAAGGGATATATTTACTCAAACAATAATATAATAAATTAATTTAAAGATATTTATAAGTTTAAACTTGAAATGATATTTATAATATAATTTCACAAAAGAAACTTGTTGCAGCTAAAACATCCATTGACTGATAAATATTATTTTCCCAATCCAGTTACTATCTTTGTCATTTTGAAACCTGGAAAACATGAACAACCATTATTTCATGAAGATTGATTAATTTCAGTAGTTTCCTCAAAAAAGGAATTAAACACAATATCCTATATGTTATGTGAAGTGTGATTTCCTCTTTCTTGATAGCCTCACTTAATTTATTTACTACTTACTCAATTTTATAATCTGTGAAAAAAATTTATTAAAAAACCAATGAGAGGCTGTATCTTTTAAAATGAAAAAATATGCTATTTTCATCTTTTCTCGTAGGCCTATAAAACAATTAAAATTGGATATTTAGAATATCATATGGATATGTCCAAATCCAGACTCAAAGTCATCACTGTCAAATACTTAAAATTGTTTGTGTCTTTACAAACTAATACTATATGAGGACCTATGTCTATCCATGTTTCATAATTTCTTATATTCATTACCTGTTTATATTTTGATGACTACTTTTTTTTTGACTATTTCAAATATTTGGCTCTCAACCTCAATTACTTATAGTAATATCTGTTTGTGATTTCAACATAACCATTGAAGAATAAATAGACAATTTTATACACAGCCTGTTGTTTATTTTTGTGAACTTTGGCTAGCTGTAAATCTTTATTCAAAAGAAAGCTAAGAAACTTTGATGCAACTTTGATTGTTTTTTCATCGATATTTTTCTTGTAATTAATAGGCCTAATATATTTGCATTATAAAATCTTTGGTCAACGTTTATAATCAAAGCAAAGACAGTAAAACAATAAAAGTTTTGAGAATGCATTTTTGAATATTTTTGTCAAAGGCATGTTGACTAGCCCGGAGACCAATGAGTGTAACACTGACAGTGTTAAGAAGCCTAAGCGACCTTGACCTTTATACAACTACGTAAAAAATATTCAGTTAATTATCATACGAAGCTTTTTCGATATAAAATGACCTACACTTGTAAAGTATAAGTGAGATACAACAATTTACTGGTAATAGTATGTTTTGTAAGTTTACAATCATTTTGATTGTAGAATCATTCTCAGTACGGTGTTTGTTTACAAAGTGGTTGAGCTTGATCAATCGCTCTGTGATTTCATAAAATTACTTCATAAATATTTACGAATAAAGAAATTATGAATGTTATATGGGTTTTACAAATACAAGGTTGGATAATGTGCATGTAGAACGACGTCGGTGTAAACAAAAGCCAAATGTTTTGGTTAGTGACATTGTTGAGTTACGCGGTCAGACTCGCCTGAGCTTGAAACTTGTCCCCCCAAATATTTCAGCCAATCACATTTTAGGGGGCGGGGCCTAATGGCTCTCGACTGGATCGGTCTATTGAATATTAAATTAAACGTTGAAATGTTGATTAAATTCTTCCCGTCTCTTCGATTTAACATTATAACCTGAATTCGTGCATATCTTTTTTTATCAATATCGATATTATTTGTGCATTAGTAATATTTACGAAATATTTGTGTGTACTAGTTCCTTTTATACTTCCTAAATCTATCATATTATGTCGCCATTTGTCTACTATATGATGCCATAGCTGTAAGATACATGTCTTTTATTGATAAATACCATGCCTCTGTAAGCCAATGAGGTACAATTTACATACTACGGAGAGAATGTATATTTCCAATACCAGTTCACCTATTCTGTTTGAATAAACATATGGAAATTAGTATCCCGAACCAGACCGTCTAGTTCATGTACAAGTAATAAATTATCAAAAATGCGCCATGTTGAATTTAATAATATAGTTACAGATTTCACTTTGCGGTAATATTTCCTCGTCGGCATGTGATCTTGCACAACACATGGTTTATTATCGAAGCTGTTTATTCCTGTTATGGAAATATCATTAATAAACTTGACATATAGCCATGTGCACGTATAGTATTCAATTACATTTTATGAAAATATGATAATGTACAGACAATACATAAAATATTACTTTTTAAGCATTTCAAACCTTCTATATATGCCACATAATGCAATAACGGGAACACGATATTTTCCTCTAATAACAAGTAACGACATATACCATCATAGTTTGAGATATTCCAATAGATTCTTCTAGAAGCTGTCCAATCAGCGTTAGTTTGGCTTCTGGTATGATTGATCAGGATGTACGAAGTTACTTTTATTGTGGAATATAACAAGCAGAATTTCACATAAGTAAGGAGGATATTTCCTCAGTGAAGAGAAATTGACGCCATGCTGATACCTTGTGTAGACACTGGTCTATAGATATGAATTTCAAATTAATACGCAGAGTTGACGGATTGTTGATTTCACCTTTCTGTTATAAAGTATGCTGAATTTGTGTCCCTGCACGGTGTGTAGATATGTATCAAGTAATAATCATTCAAAATGGTTGCATATTATCAAATTTTCATAGTTTCGAGACATGTTGGAGTCATTTCTTTTAATTATGATTTACTCGCCCTTGAGTGTCACAAAGGAAATGACAGATAGGCAGAGGCTGGCATGTGAAATGTATATAGAACTTTTAAATTAGCCTTATGAAAACCATAGAGTGAGTGTTTTGAGCAAGGATGCAAGTCGTTGTACCGATTTCATAATGTGGTTTGACTTTAGTTCTCGGCGTGTCACCCAATGGTGACAAGCATATAGATATATTGGTTTGGAAAAAAAATAGCTAAAATAGAGACCAGCAATTAATTTGACAATTTTGAACATTGACTGATTTTGTCATGGGGGTAAGCTGTGACATATATGAATTTGACTTTTTTGAATATTGATCTAGTTACTGTTTCCGAGCTTTGTGGTGAATGTTGTGAAGCTAATGATGAATAAGTCAATAAAGAATTTGAAGACCCATTGTTGTCGGGCATGATCATTTTCAAATAATCTCTCATTGATCATTAATCAAATTGACTGAAAATAACCGTCTCCTCATCCTATAAAAATTACTTTACGCATGCGCATTAGAAATGTTGTGATTAAAACACATTTCTATCTCATTGACATCGGACCGATTAATCCGGATTCAATTACATTCTCTCTTCATTATTCATCCTATGTAAAACTTGCATGGGAATACTGAGATACAAGGCAGCTGAATGTATGCAAGGTACCTTACGTATACATATACGTCTGTGTGTATGTATTTGTGTAGGTAGGTACATGTAGGTACATCCGTATAAGTAGGTGAGTAGATAAGCATGTAGAAAATGCATGAGTGTGCATATACGTAAGTACGTGGGTGGTAGGTGGGTAGGTTCATGCAATGTAAGTTTGTTGGTAGAAAGATGAATACGTATGTAGACATATTGGTAGGTGGTAAGATTGGTAGAATTGACTTCATTTTTATTTTTAATAGGTAGCCTCATCACATCATAAGTACAAAGACGCAATTAGATACGTATATAGATAGATGAGACGGCAGTTAACATCGGACTGAGTCCTTTTTCAAATGTAAAAGATACCTCCGTTAGTACAATAATAAACCGGGTACATCGTTTCGCATTTTCCCATGAGACCTGTAAAACGGGTATCAATTAAACCTTAGTCGGTTGAATGTACGTGACTTTTGTAAAAATGACCACTTTAAAAAGACCTCAACAGTAAATGGTTCACGCCAGATATACAAAGAATATGTTGTAGGGGTGTAATGTACGCAAAGTTCATAACGCGAGATCAGGATAGAAATGTGGTCGCAAGTACTTTCTAATTGACAGTTCCCATCGTTTTCACCATGTTTTCATTTCGTCCTTAGTGCATGCTTGTAATCACGTCCTGGTCTGATTTCGCTGAAGACCCAGTATATTGTTGTTTTCAGTTCCAATATAACACATTAACATCATATCTATGAATACATAAGGTTCTACAGAGGAAGTTGTTTCAAACGAGTCAAGATAAAAAAAAAGTTTCATTACTCTAGAGTAGTGTCTGTCTCCCACCCCATATTAGAGCCAAAGTAGTTAGAACTTTGTGGAAACTTTAAAAAATACAGCGGATACAATTACGATCTTTTACAAACCTTAACAACTGTGTGGAATAAACTGTCATCACAGTTTCTTTTGGTCTGCCTGTGGACGTACTGTGGTCGAGTTTTATCTGTTTTCTGTGGCCATGGACATCAGTGAAAACAAAATACAAACACAATCCAATCAGTTCGTACACTAAGTTCCCTGACGACCTTAGTACAATCGGAGAAACGCAATTCCGTTCGTAGGCCGGCTTCTCAGTTATAACTTAATTTGTACTCCGACAAATTTGAGAACGGGTATTACGTTTGCCACGTACAACGCTATGGATCACCAATAAACTTACACTTCTTAAGAGTCGGTCCATAAAGTTTGAAACAATATTTCTCGCTAATTTCGATCCCGTTCTCGTGTTTCAAAGAGGGATGAAGAACGGATTTGCTTTGAGGCGGTTTTAGGTATATAGACCTCGAGCTTCAAAGTTAAAGAGCTTTTATTTGATATGAAGTTGACTGTTTTAGGGAAAACAAACAGTATTTATATAGGACTGTTACAAACATTCAGGTATTAATCGAAATAGAAAGGAGAGGTTTTGGTGGATTTCATGGATTAGGTCTCTGTTGTCATACAAATATTATATGCAAAGAGACCTACTTTAGTCTTCTTTTTCATTTCATATAGCCATTCAATGTCGGCTGAAGTATTATTTATAGAAGGTAGACTTCCGGCAAAATATCAATTATTGCTTACTAGTGCAAGTTCTATTTGTCTCCATCTACCATATCAGAATCAGACAGAGGATGTTATATTTTGTTGTTTTTCCATTTCCTATGATCGCCCTTCACCTTACTAGTCTCTCATAAATGTATGGAAACCTGGGAAGTTTGTTATATAGGTTGGGTTGGAGCGTCTTCTTATGTTATTAATTTAAACTATTGGTCGTGCTTGGACTTGTCGCGTACCGGGTATTCTTGATGAACATTGTTTCAATCAAATAACTACTTTTTGTCTGGACAATGCGATCCCCGTAGTGGTAAATACATTGTGTAGCTATATAGGTCACGTGGGTGGTGCTTGATTTGTACGGTAGTCGGTGCTTGGCTGGCTAGTCCGCAATCTGTATATTAACTTTAACTTTTGTCAGAAGAGAACTATGAAATGACCTGGCTCGCTGGAATCAGTCGTCTATCTCTCCGTCATCTGACCATCACTGAAGGTCTATCTCCTTGTGATACAGATGTCCCGACCGACGGTTCCGTTTCAGGTTTTCCCAAACCTGCTGTAGAGAAGGATGCAATGTGTTATACAGGGGTATGTTAGTGTAATCTCAGAATTGGAGAAAATTAGTGAAGGTACAAACAAGATTAAGTGATCGAATATTCGGTCATCTGCATTTAGAAAGGGTTGGTTTCAGTGGTTTATAAGGGCAGGTTTATTGATATAATTTTTTGTTTCTTTGTTATGTTAAAACACTAGTTTGCTGCCATCTTCCTGAATAAGTAACATTTACATTTAGATTGTTACGTATTTGTTTTTAGTTATAAGTTATGCCCGATTTTCGATATAGCAATATATTTTGTACCCTAACCGAATAATCAACCTAAAAATTCAAATGAAATAAAAGTACAAGAAGACTAATTAAGGTTGATCTTACTTTCCACTGGGTGTCTGGACTTCAGAACCAAAGTTTTTTTGTAACTAATAGTAACTAATAGTGATAGCAACTAGATAGTGGAAACATCTACTAAATGTCTTCTATATGACTTTTTAAATACTTTACCATATATCAAGTGAATGTTTATTCATAATTATGTTATCATCTCAACACATTGTTTAGCTAACATATTTTATTTGCATTGATTGTACATGGTCCAATGGCCATCTTACCTAAATAAACTTCAATCTTCCTGTTAAGTCTACGTTCGCAACATGCTTTTGACTATATAGCATAGAATTGGTCATCCTAGGTATCTGAACCCACAGAAGAAGCAGTGCGTTTAGCAGGCCTTTGATATATCTGCAGATATATCTCTGGTGTGATTCCACCATATCTAAATCTTTTGATATTAGCCTACTCTATACAGAACGGCCATAAAACACCTGGCAAGAAGACATAAATTCATATACGACAAGCACAGACTGGATTGAACCATAACAAAATTCAAATGTCATGATTTATATCAACCAGTTTACGATCCTTTTCACAAGCAGACACTGTTCCATCATACGACTCAAAATAATCACTTGCAACAAGATGCCACCTGACAATAGTTAGTTGAAGAGGTTTGTTTTGTAATAATAGATTTTCTGAAGGTTTCAAATATGTTTGTATGACGTAATTAAAGGATATTACGACACACATCGTATTTTTTTGTGAAAATTGCACCCAAAAAGTTTCAGCACAATAGACCAGCTGAATGGATTAAGTGCACTTAGAAGTCGATCGTAAATTTGCTTTGAATAGTTTTTCAAAGGAACCAATGGAGACGATATAGCGACTGTCTGCTTAATGTCATTGAAGTGGGCGTTTGAGTTGCATTAAATTCAAAAGACAAGTAAGACTTTGCTTTATTTATTAAGTAACGACTGGGCTTTGTTAAGGTCTATAAATTGTAAATCTAATCATTATGACGCTATTTTAGCGAATTCATTCTGTAGGATACAATTTAATGAAGTAGAAATACAACCTTTGCAATTGTAAAAAAAGGAGACTAAATAACGGAATTTGCATCTTTAAAGGAATTGTTTAGCAAGTCCCCTTCTTACCTTTGAAAAATAACAATGTTTTTACAATTTGAGCCATACCCACAACATTAATTGGTTATTCTTTGACACGTGTTTTTAAACGTACTCTTTATTCTGATTTTCGTAAAGGTTTTCATAATATGATAGAATTTGCAAATTGTATTCATAAAACCAAATCTTAAAGTAGAAGTTATTTACAAAAATGTCTTTTGTTTTGTTCCCTTTTTTACATGTCAAATACCATACACATTACGTACGTAAATGTTATGATATTGTATTTACGAATATTACTTGTAAAAGGTGATAGTTATGCCTGTAGAATGTAAATAATACATCCAGAATATGAATAATACATCCAAAATATAAAAGTATTACATGTACATGTAGAATGTAAATGTACTACATGCAGAACAATATTAATACCTAGATAATGTAAAGTACATTCTGAACTAATATTCATAAAAGTAATGTGTATGTCTAGAATTTAAAGGGGACTTTATGCATGACTTTCAATAACATTTAAAAAATGTATTGATTTATGAAGCTCTCATTATCCAAATAGTAAAGAGATAGCAATAAACAATTTAAGCATTTTTTCTTGTAATGACGATAGGCAGAATCCTTCAATGACGTACTCTGCTCTTTACGATTGTCCAGTTCTGAACATACCGAATTGTACGGAGTCCTTATTAAAATATCAAGGACACCAATTGTAGCCCATCTTTAGCAATTGGTCGATTGTATTCTGGCACATGTTCCACCGTTCATGAGTGCACCATATCCTGCTTTAGGGATCCTTTTCTGCAGACCAAATAACCCAAAACCTAAACGTGTCCCTGAGGAGGTCTGCCAAAAGTTTCACTCAAGCCAAGGACAACTACATCCGTTTACTTTCTTATCACTGAAACAATATGATATAATAAGTCTTTTTTTCTAAAGCAGACTATTTCGAAATGCCTTTATCGTGTTTTGGGATTGTTTATGAATCCTTTACGCCCATCGCTGATGTAAACTGCATGAAAGTATTTAAAACTTTGTAAAAAGTTTTAATCTTTTACTTCTAACGTATTTATAGTCTAGCTCTCGTTGAATGTCAAAGAATTAAATCACTAACGATACTACAGGTACCGATAAACACTTGTTCCAACTGATAACTATGTTTTATGTTTTTAAAAAATTAGTTACGATTAATTGGAATTTTAAGCACTTTCCTTTCAAATCGGTTAACAAAACCTTTATATACCGTTATATATCTCATTACAATATGAAAGTCACCCACAAGAAGTTAATAAATATTCATTGCCGTAAGTTGATCCCTATCAAACTGTTCCTCGTTCTTGCATCATTGCTACCTGTCTGACAAATGCCATCGCTTGAAGAACATTTCTTTCCTTCAAAGACTTCGTCAGCAGTTGTTAAAAAGTGCATCTTCTTCGGATCTTGAGATGAGTTTCATAAAAAAAAACAAATACGACAACATCTCACGATATACATGTATGTTAACATGACTACTTAAATGTTGTGATACTCTCCAAACTATCAATAAATTGTGTTTATTAATCTGCCTTGATGTTTTACCATGCTGCAAATACCAAATGACTATTATGATATGGGAACAATTTATTTGTGCCACATGGTACAGAAAATTTTATATATTCACTATTCACCAACGAAGGATGAAATATGTCTTAATTTCGAATAACATGATGAATACATCGATGATTTTTCATTCCTTTATCACGGAATACAGTTTGCTTTTGAACGTTGAATTGACATTAATACACTCAGTTTTACCAATATTTGTTACAACCATGTCTCCTGTGTTTGAAATCGATGCATTGCTTAAACAAATAGCTTAAATTTGAATACAGACTGTCAAGCCAAACCTGCATGCTTATGTAATCACACTTTTGTGATGTAATTCTCAATGTGACAATGTGTTACGGAAGTTATACAGATTAGGTTACAGTGACCCTTCTTTGAGATAGCTCTGTGATAAACAAGCCAGTGAAACATTCATGGGTACCTGTCACCAGGATTCTAAAACATATTTTACAGGTACTTATTCAATATCTTAATTTCGCGCTATCTGTCAATTCAACTGGCATTGATTGACAATAGTGACATAAATTCGTAATGCCACTGATTATTAAAATGCCCTCAAATAGGACATACAGTTATGTAACCATGCTTAATTTTCGCACTGGCAGTCGTTCAGATATGAATGAAAAAGGTTTCAAAGGGAATCGATTGTTGTATCACCTCACCCGTTATTGTAGGTTCATCTACAAGAATGATTATCTCTATGAATGTGTCTGTGCTACTTGAAATTCAAAGACCCAGAGCTTCATTTGCTATTTAGTTTGTTGATTCATAAAAAACCGCCGCACAAGATGAAGTGTGAACGTATAAGCGTCCATCTGTTAGCATGACTTCATGTTGTCCTCTTCGTGCAGAATAATGATACAAGTTATGAAGACCTATTTTAGTCTTTTTTTGTTTTTCTCAATGATAATAATAATTTGTTACATTACCAGATTCATCGGAAAAGACGTGCTTTTTAGATATCGGCTACAAAAACAAAAATATATGTTTAGGTCATTATCATTGAAAGTTAAGCCCAACTCACACTACGTACGATCGACTACGATCGATGTATGAAAGTGTCGTGTAGTCATCGTGTTGTTATTGTGTGGTTATTGTGCTGTTATTGTGTGGTGGTCATACAGTGATTGGGCTGATCGTGCTATTTTTCCAACACGATTCGTTCAAATCGCAAACATGTTCCTGCTTTCAGAAAATTGTATTGTGGGCGTATTGATCGTGTAGTGATTGCATGGTGATTGTGTAGTTTATATGTTGTGATTGTGTTTATCGCGTTTCAGCCTTAGGACACAATAACAGCACAACCACAACACAACCACAACACGATCGATAAATTGTCCCTCTTGCAATTGTACTATTATCGTACTCATGTTAAATTAACCCTCATAGGACTACGATGACAGTTAGTACAGAACACGGAGTCACACGATTATTGTACGATCAGGATACAATTGTTACACGATATAGGAATTGAACTTGCACCAACAAGAGCGTTTCCCATCAAAACGTTTTCAACACGTGCGCTTCGCGTGTCATACTTTCAGTCAACATGTCCTGACAAACGATGGTAAGGTATTGATGGTAAGCGAGGCAGAAGAACGAATGGCCACGTTACTGCCGACAGTTGTCTACCCGTGCATATCGACTGTTTAGTCCTACACAACCACTTCTCGGTCTTCCAGCAGGTTCCCCTATTGCAACATAAACTTCAATTCAATATTTCAGCTAATGGAAACGCTTTATGCATGGATAACATATTTGTCGTCACACAATCCTATAACAGTTTATTAGATATTTGAAATTCTATTTTGTGCAGACTGCAAAGTTAAAAGATCCATAAAAAGGCACTATTTGTGAAAACTAACAATGAATTTTCGACATAAAAGAATACCTTTATATGATAGGAAAGAAAAAAGATTACGAATTACTGCTGAAAGATTTTGATTCAGGGTATGTTAAAATACAACAAGATTTCATCACAACCCAAATTATGTGTAGCCCATCACAATTATGGTAAACCTATAAACTGTATACTGCAAAAATCGCATATGAGAAAATGAGTTTTTCGTCATGCTATTCTGAAGATTATGTGTATAGGACTTTTTAAATTTATGTATAATATTCATACGCAGTCATACGAAAATTCAAATGAGTAAATATAAATCAACCCCAAACACAGAAATAATGACAAAGAAATATTGATTTTACAGGTAAATGGAATATAATGTTTGCTTTGGTTTGTTCTCTGTTTAAATCAATAATAAATTAAACTGAGTCATTTTGAACAAAACAGTTATATTAACAATGGGGATACTTATATCGCGCTGGACTCATCCGACATTGTTCTCTCAGGCCACTTGTAAAGTATATACCATAGACTGAAGTTTTTGGAATGATAACCTAGAATTCGAAAATGGTAATTTGGGCGCTCAATATTCTAATAGATCAAGGGAATGTGATGATCGGCGTGTAGCGGATGTTTCCTATGTATTTGGTAGGAAGCAAATCATATTGTACATGTCCTGAATTATCGATCGACTTGGCAAGTTTCTTAATGTCAAGATGTAAACTTCCTTACATAGTCTTAAAATTCAGCTGCTTTGAAGCAGAAGGAATGCCTGTGAAACACCATCGATAGTTATTTGCATAAAACCAGGAATGAGAGAAAATAATGTTAGAATTAGTAGTATTTGCCCTCCTGTCTTTATCGCAATGAACTTGCATTTCTTAGCTGCAATGCAGCACAGGATGAATAACAATTCTACATTGATCATCAAAAGCTATGATTAAACGTTTTTGCCTTTACACAAATTATTTAAAATCGTGCATAATTCTTAGACAATTCGTGATTGCATCGTGATAGCATTGTGTCAAGTTTGTGTTGCGTGCAATGATTGTACCCACATCGTCTACCTCACGCACAGAAACCGTTTTCACATAACAGACCGTAAAAACCACAATACGATACCAGAACGATCGAATCGTAATGTTACCGTAGTGAAATCGTGCGGAGTGTGAGTTTGGCTTTATGTTTTTCACGCATAGTGCACTTAACTGGACTGTGTTTCTTACGTTCGTGTTAGAACTGCATGAACTGGTAATGAAACATTCTGATAATTACACTCGCTATTGAGTTTTTGTTCTAGAACAAAGTGAAAAGAGGAATTGAACACTTTCGTACAATTGCAGGACTAGCACTTTCATATTCCTTTATTCGTTATCAATATCACAAGAACTTTCAGAAAACTTTCCTTGTTTATTTACCATTCTTTTTTAATCAAATTCAAACCATTTTCAATATTTATTATATAATATTTTTATTTGTATGCCACGTACTCTATGCTATACACGAGTTGGGAAGCTTGTGGTGTCTCCTTAGGCAAGAGACTTTATTCACCCAGCAGTACTAATTGGGTACCTGGTGTAGATTGTGTTGGAGGTGACCTTTAAGCGCTGTAACCGGCAGCTTGGGTTAGACCAGGGTAATAATGCAGGGTAGCGCATTGAGCATGCATTTGTGTGTTGATAACTTGCGCAATATAAATATCCATTATTATTATTAGAATACTGGTCCC
Source organism: Phorcus lineatus (assembly GCA_921293015.1). Taxonomy (NCBI): domain Eukaryota; kingdom Metazoa; phylum Mollusca; class Gastropoda; order Trochida; family Trochidae; genus Phorcus; species Phorcus lineatus. The sequence continues at coordinate 76,122,993 of OV121081.1, read as the reverse complement.
TTTTTTCTGAAATTGTCACCCTCATTTATGTTTTGTCATAATTTTGTATCGGGATGTTTTCGATGCTTCATTTCATTAGAGGGGGAGGGGATGCTTCATTACATTGTTATCTTGATTAATAGCAATATTTGTGTGGAGTTTTAAATAGTGAAAATGTAGTTTCTAACATAAACTGCCTTAAAGTTTATTCTATTATCTTTCTCGAAATCGCTAAAGATCCTCTCACCTAGTGGTGAAAAGAAACTCGGGCATTACTTGGAGTAGAAGAGTGCGTTAACATTTCGCCAAATTAACCACGAACAACATTTCCCGTTTCCTGTCACCACATTCTCTCCAAACAGAGGTAGCTCCGTCATAATTCCTAAACAACATCTGTCAAAATACGAAGGTTTCTCGGGTTTCTGGCAGTTTCCCCTACCGGCGCAATATTGCAACTTAAACTACCTGGCATTATTTCAGCCAATTGAAACACCGAATGCATGAATAACATATTTATTGCCACAGAGGCCTATGCAATGATGCAGTCGTAAAATGTTCTGTAAAGAAGACTCAAAGTGCAAGGTGCATATTCAAATAAAGTTCAGCTATTTTAAAGCCTATGGAAATAAATTAGGTGATGTGAAATATAACTTTTGAAACGGCGTCGCTGATTGCACAACTAACTTTGATTCCATCCAATCAGCGTTCTGGTTTCTAGATCAAGACACCTTCGTATTAAGACAGGAGTTGTATAGGAATTTATGACGGAGCTACCTCTGTTGGGAGAGAATGTTGTCACCATTGAAGTAAAACTCTTACTTGTTTTCGCCTGTCGCAAAGTCGATGGTGTAATTTAAGAAAGAGTGTCAGATGATAAGTTAACACGACGGAAAAGCAATACTTAACTAAACCATTCGAGTTCGTGATAAAAAAATATCTAATGGAATGGATGTAATGAAAAATTTGAGAGTAAGAATAAGAATTTTATACCCATGTTAACAAAATAAGGAACATGTAGTTTGAAAATAAGTTTCTTCAGATATGCTTTCTCCTCAGTGTCGCCCACGAAAATAATTTTAGATTTTTGAACATTTAATGAGAGCGGTGGAAACAGGAACATAATCTAAGATTACATGGGCTTTCAGAGTTGATCATCAATTCCTGAAATCACTGTTTGCCTTTGGCATGGTTGTTTATTACGGTTTGAAGCATTCTAGCATATTTTACACGTCATCCCCAAAGGTATCGCCTTTTACCGTACAAACGTGCATTCTTTTATCAAACAAAATCGTTAGTAAGAAGCATCAATCATAAAAGTCATTACGTTATTATTAGAATTCTTTTTGAATTTGTTCCCATGAGAACATACGTCGTCAATAATTGATTGTTATTTTGTTGGAATCAAGCCATTGCCATTATCAATATCCAATATAGAACAAGGAGTAAAGATGGCATTGTTGTTGCGTTGAAGTTAAAGAGCCACTCCGTGATTTTCATAACATTTTATTTACCTTTGATACGAACCTAAATGTCATATGTGGAGATATAAAATCAAACCATCTTAATTGTCATGTCCCAAAGACATATATATGACAAATGCTGGTTTTCTATGAAAATCTAAAAACAGCCTTATTAATGTACAAAGGTGTAGATATCACACCCAATATACATGGATACTAGTTATATAACCTAACAAACACTATCAACTCCTAACTGCCCTCCTGGCTGTTTTAGATAAGTTTCCAAAATTAAGTTTGATTATTTGACGTGCGCCACTGTCTGGTTTTCGATCATAATTGCGACGTTCTACCTTCATATTGTCACTGTAAAATACAATAAGCTTTAAAATATTTATTTTTGGTACCAGTCGATACTTCGCGATCAAATGACACCATTGATTAAGTTAGGCATATATTCGTATATGTATATATGTGTTCGTATGTTCGTATTATGTGTAAAACGTTTTTGTTTCTATCAATTAATGTTATATAATGCTTATGTCTAGACACTATCATGATTATACATATTGATAAGGAGGATTTTTTCCTTTTTTCATTTTTACAGAAAGGGCGTATTGTTTCCTACAGTACATGAAAATGTGCATATTTCAATGATATGACGAAATAAAGTTTATTATGTAACAAAACGTAATAAGTATTATACGTTGACATATCTGTGAAAATATTATTAAACTACATGCATCTCATGATGATGTTTGTGAAAAATATAAGAATTGAATTGAAAGTCATAATATGGTCTTTTCTTCGGAATTCAATATATATCAATCGAATTATTCCTTTCCCGGCAGACTGTCCTTCAGCTGGACCATTATCAAAACCAATATGAATTAGCTGTCATTTTAGGATCTCAATCAGATTTTACTCATGTAATCTCCAACATCTTTTGAAAACATATATTTAAAACGAAGTTATTATAGTCCCTTTTTGTATAATTATTTCTCTTTCATTAACTGATTTAAGTCATAAACACCAAGCATCAGAAGCGCACGCTATTTGATTATAATCGTTATATTGCCCTTTTTGATAATAAATAGGGAATAAATTTGTTCTACTGAAGTAATACCTATATATAAACGTTATTGTTCGTAATTCTCGCAAAACGTCTTATGGAAAAAGTTATAGTCATTAAATTACAGTGATATATTTTTGTATGAATAAGCCTATTGAATAATAAGAAGTTGCATAGTTTCCTGTCTCTAATAATCTTATGAATCTATTTTGTCAATCATCTATCCCTTTATCCGGTTATGATTGACACTTATAGTGTGCAAAACTGCATTGCACATGAAATTATGCCCTATATCCCTCGTACAGGACCTGCTGCTCGGTGGAAGTGACCATCGATTTTCTCAACTCAAATATTGACCTTACTGACATGAATCTTCTTCATCTAGATTCAATAGCATACAGTCTTGTTTATTTCGCGTGTAGTCGCAGTGTCTGTTATAATGATGTGCAGTGATACAACACGGACTAACTGAAGGAACAAACCATTTCAATGAATGTAAAATTGTTCTAAAATGTTCATGTCTTTGAGGCGGAAGAGAGTATGTAAAGGGTCTTATGAAACAGGGGTGTCACACAAATATTGATTGTTGGACTTGTAGGTCATTATTCTTTGCTCCAATAAACAATATCCTTAAATCGTACCTATATTTATACCTCTGCAGAAAACGTAATTTCGATACTGTATCAATTTATCAAATCTTCGCTTTCGCGAAATGAGCAAACATTTTGGTATTTTGCCTAAGTTTCTTTTGAAACCGCCCCTTTCCAACACATTTTAACCAAATACTGACAAATATGATATTTATAATGTTTAAAAAGTTTCAACGTGTGAAAAATTATGTTTGACGCTGGATGACTTTCCATGTGTACAGAGATGGATTTGATGATGGATAAAGTCTTAAAAGCTGGATCGATTTCTGATGTCTTGAGTGTCAACACAATAATACATTAAGATAAATAGTCCTTAGTTATACCACTGAATACAAGTTACATAAAAATGACATCAAGGTTACGTGTACATGTGTTCTAAGCTTAGTCGATATTCAACAAATACTTTTTAGAACCCTTGCCCTTTCAAATAGAAAAGAGTTACCGTCATCAAAATCCGAGGCAGTTATGTACAGTTCTTGTTAAAGTTCGAACGATAAAAATCTTTATGACTGCCACAATGGAATCGCCTGGGAGCATCCAAAGGGTTTTTAAGCTTTTGGGCGGTTATCTTCTTTAATGGGATTAAAATGGTGCTAACATCATATTTTCCTATGACATTTCAGTTTTTAGATTTTCAGTAGTCCCTTGTCATCAGCTATCACCTGTAGGCAAAACATATATTCCTTTTATGTCTCTTTGTCCTTTTATGTCTCTTTAGATTCTCTTCTTTAAGTTTAACAATAACATAAAAAATGTAATCACAGTAAAAGCTTTCAAGTGTTGAAATGAACATAACACAATATTTGAATGTACTTGGTGTGATTAAACTGCTTAATAAATGTTTTAACTGAGCAAGTTTAATTTTATTTTAGTATTATCTTTACTAACGGAACCGAATGTACATCAGCACAACATATCCAATTTCATTAAACATAATTTACATAAAAAAGGATTTACATTGTTTTTAACATAGTGAATTTACGATAAGTATTTTAAGCTATATGAAACAAAATTTCTGTTTATCCTTTCTGCAACAAAAGATTCTTTTACACCTACGAAATATTCATGTATTACAAGTGTAATTTTGATAACATTTGACATGTCTATGTATTGCTGTTCTGTGAACAGATTAAAACATCATGAAGTAATAAATTATCAACCATCTCAAGCTTGTTATGGTAACATCACCAAATGTCACACTTATAGATGTTCAATACTGCAATCTATCAAAGAGTATATCTGTTGCAGGATGTCATGGTGCTTCTTTAAATATTTAATGCTACTCATATTAATGGTTTCATGCACAACAAACTTTCACAAATAGCATGGTGCGTATTACGTTATCTTCAACCAGTCTTACATCCTATGATAATTTTTAAGCATTTTGGAATGACAACTTTTGTTTTGTAAATTGTAATTTCTTAAGTTAAAGTGACAACCTTTCCCCTCGGACTGTAAAATCACACGCATAACAAAAATAGTAGAGTAATAATGTTGAGTGTGTGCAGAAACCTTGGATCATAAACTTTTCTGTTTGATTTCTATACCGTTTTGTTTTCTGTCTTGATGGTAGGATAAGTGTTTTAACAAACAAGATAAGATATAAGGTTTCAGTCCATGAATTCCGGCAAACAAATCTACATCCATAAAGCTTTTACATATCTTTCACTTTAAAAAGCGAAAAGCATCGACAGTTTTTACGTTATATTGTTATTTTTCATTGGAGACACGAAATGGAAGTCAATATTGAATGTTTTTGCAGACGAGGGAGAAATTCTTTTGGGCGAATAAGGTCATTATTACACATTTTCAATTTGTTTATACAAACTTTTTAGAAGGGGATATTGTGCGACAATGAGAGAAGGAAGATTTCTGGATAATTATGAAAGGCTAGTTGGAATATTATATTTATTTGTTTATATGACATCATGAAAGGAGGATACTAGCAGACGTTGTCACATATACATACTTTCTATCTTAAGATATTTCCCGACAAAGGATCCAAAGGGGTTTAAAAGCACCCATTGTTCATCAGTAAGTATTCTCTGGTTAGGCTTACGATGAAGGGAATGGAGCCAATATAGCCACTGTCTGCTTGACGACATTGATGGGGGCGTTAGTATTGCATTCAAGTCTAAGGGAATACAAGACATTGCTGTATTGAATAAGTAACGACCAAGTCTGTTTCAGATATCGACAAAATTTATCAATTCTATCATTGTCAAGGTATTCTGGCGACAACAGTCTGAATAATTCCATTTAATGAAGTAGAAAAAAATATGAATAAAATTATAGAATAAAAATATGGTTTTCACATTCAGTAAAAACGTGTAGGCCATACATCGGAACTTTCCTTTAACGAGGAAATAATTATTTACATAAATGTCAAGCAATCCATTTACGTTTTTTAAACAAAGATCTACTGTATATTCATTACATCTTCAAAAGTCGTTGTTTTCGTGTTTTTGCAAAGTCATTGTCAAGGTAAATAGATAATGCATTCTTTTAGATTTGTTTTGAGGTATGAATTTTAGCTTCAAACGAATTTGTGAGTTATCTCCTCTTAAAGTTGAAATCGATTCCAAACCGATAACCCATGGCTATTTACGGCAGTAATAATACACTGTCTTCCATTTCGAAAAAAAACCAAATTTGTTTAGGTTTAACGTATTTGATGTCATGTGTCTTTGTAAACTTTCTTCTCGTCACATTACAAACAGCCATTCATTGTAGGTGATTGAAGATTTACTAAATATGTGATACATTTCGTCCAAGTTACTTGCCCTTGAATTTTGTCATTGTTTTGCTTCATGTTCGAAAGGACATAACTTTGTAAGGAAAACACGTGTGTCTATTTATTGTTTAATCTGAATATGTATTGCGATCGTGTTTATTACGAGCCCATTTGTTCAATTTACATCAATATTGAAAACATGAATTGATAATCTTCACACTGACAAAAATTATAATGATCCGAACTAAAAACAACCAAGATTTATTTTTATAAACAGGATAATCTTTGTAGGCGAATGAATCTGACGTAATCGAATAATCGATTCAGAAATTCAAATTCTATATCAAAGTATGTCGATTTTCTTGACCATTAACATCTTCACAAACTACTTTTGAAATTTATCACAAAACTGTGTATATTTCAATTTAATTCATATTTTGAAATAACTTGTTTTAGGACATATACAGCAAAATAGGAAATAATTCTGTATTTTAGAGATGTATCCATTCAAATTCAGAACGATTTTCATAATAAGATACTTAAGATGAGATGTTTGTACTAAAGAAGAGCTCTGTGCTGCACAATGTCTGACGGAAATGACATCAAGTTACAGTGCCCTTGCCTTCAGATCACATTCTGACGAATACGCCATCGAAAGTATCAGGAGATGCATTGCTGCCTGTCACGAGCAATCTCAAATAACCTGTTTTTTCAACATCCATCTCACTTTTTTAATCATCTGTCACTTTATCCGACAATGATTGACAATGATGTAGTTAACTACTTGTACCTTGCAGTGAATATGAAAGCAACCTCTTCTTATAATCCAATATTTCTCATATCATGCTGCTCGGTGAGAGTGACCATCGATTGGATCTGCTCAAATATCAACCTCACTGCCATGGAACTCGTCCATCTACATTCAATAGGATTTAGATGAAGTCATGATTAGTCATTCAATCTCACTTTTTGTAATAAATGATGTGCTGTGATAAAAAGCAGACTGAACCTAGGAACTTTCCTGTGCCCTTACTTTTCATGTTTATCACGAATAGTGGCATGCTCTTACAGCTTTGTCAACTATATTTGTTGATATTTATCAAATAAAAGTATGTGTACTTTCGTATGATAAGTGTACAATTTGCTTTAGAATAATGGAATTGTTTTGTTGAGAAGGAAACGTATTCTTCGAACGCCACAATACAATTCTAAATTCGATGTAAGTAAAGTTATTGATGATTCATATTTGAAACTATGTAAGTTTTCATTTGAAAGACCTTCACGGCCGATATCTTCAATGATACAGTACCAATAACACAAACAAATTCGCCCATTCCCCGACCAAAGGTTACTTTGTGAATGGAGCTATATATTTTGCCGGAGAATGATGATGATGATGACATCATGACATCATCGTCACAATCATCATCATCATCACCATCATCATCACCATGACTTCAAATTCATCGCACGCCTCATCATCTTGACATTTATCAGGAAAATGTCCTTAACCCTTAAGGAATTTAAACATTTAGCTTTAGCTTTGAAAAATACTCAAACTTGTCTTGATATGTCAAGAACTATTTTAGTCAATATCGAACCGACCCTCGCCAGTTTCATCATCTTGTAGCATCAGGGTACGTTAGTTTCTCGACCTACATTGATGAACTTTATGAATTGATTGTAGCTCGTTGAGAATTTCATCTGATATATCCGATACCATGCTAATGGTCACTGTATTCTAACCAGGCTTCCAGGCTTCACCATTTTGAGAATTCAGGACACGTGTGTCTCCTCTCGTCGTAAAAGTTACTATATCATTGGTATTCTATGGTCTTGATAACTGTATTAAGAGCTCGACTCGCCTGTAAGTATCGGTAAACAAACAGCCGAGACCTCGTTCTTTCAGATCCTTTTACTGTCTAATAGATATATACCATGGTGTCACTGCTAAAGTCCTGCGTTCCGTTTTGTTCTGGTTAATGATAAATACTGTATATTGTCATATTGCTATCTGTTGATACACATACGTATCTGTCCACTTAGATATAACATGCTTCTAAAACAAAGTACAAACAGACAATTCGCCTTATTTTTTCAAACTTATTACTTCCATGAATCTTCACCTCAAGTTACAAGCAAAAGCTCAAAAATCATTCAGAAGTGTTTTCACCTTTTCACACAAATTGAATCGTAAATTCTCAATCCGACTCATCAAAAAGTTGTGAGATCTTTACTTGACCTATAAAATTTCATCTTGACTCTGAATAAGCAAGACATACCTTAGTCGAAGCCTGTTCTTATAAAGCAATACCTCAAGTCAAAATCAGTTTAAAATACAATTTTAGTCTAGGTTCAAACATTTAAGGCTTTTTGATTGTCATAAAAGGATCCCCTCAGAGAAGAATAAGCTTCTCTCAACTCGGAGTAAAACTAACTTGGCGTCTCATTTGCATTTATCAAATACAAACATATTTAAAGTAAAAGCTTTTAAGTGAAGATAACAAACTTAATAATGTTTTTATTAGAGTACATTTTCATGGCCCGTGTTAAATGTTATGTTATTATTAAGATGATCTAACAATTACCCAAATATAGGAACTATATATTTATCACAAAAAAATATTTAAAGTTTTATTTATTTTTAAAAAAATAGCGAGTTTGTAATCAAGGTATTGGTTTTGTAATCTACACACAATGAAGTTCCCCAGTATTTAAAGTCTAAACCTTTGCTATTTCTTAATGAAAAAAACATAAATACGTTCGGAAAATGAAAGAGTAATTATGATGGATATTAAACATAATATTCACATACAGTCTATTTACGTCTCAATATCACGATTTTATTTTTCGGGCTTATAATAGGATTTAATGCACACACAAAAATTCACCTTTACCCGGGAACGTACTTCCATAAAATGGATCCCGAATGATAGTTTCATATTGCTTGAAAGCCAACTTGGAGATTGAAATTACTTGTTTAAAAAGGTCTCCGTTTGTACAGACGATTACATCAGAGGCTGTCACCTAAATATGATTCATATCCAAAGATAATTACCAGGACCACAGAGGTTTCAGCGTGCGTAATATCCAACGGTAATTTTGCTTGAAAGGTTTTTTTATGAAACGAATGGAGACAATAAAGCCACTGTCTACGGTATGTCATTGATGGGGGAGTTGATGTTGCATTCAAGTCTTTGTGTATAGACGACTTTGTTGTAATGAATACGTAACGACCAAATCTGCTTCTGATATAAAAATGTTTTATTCTCTCAATGTCAGGGAATTCTGCCGACAACATTCTGAATAATGTTATCTAATAAACTAGAAAATATTACTTCCGCAAGCAGTATTTAATGCTATTCTAATAAAAGATAATGAATAAAAGAGATGATAAAAGAAAAAGTGAAACAAATATCTCACTATATTTTAAATTGTAGATTTTGATCATTTCTGTATTCATAAAACTGATCTAACACCAAATCAATACAAATATTTTTTTATAGATTTATTGTGAATATCACAATCAATTTGTTTCAGACGTTTATAAAAGATATAATTTTCATTTACAATTTCTTCCAAAATTTTCAAAGATTATTCTAATTCATCTTTGTACTTTTGGTGTAGTATTAACACTTTTCAATAAGCTGACTTTCAGAAGTAAGGTTTTTAAGGAAACTTAAGTGAATATTGATATAACGTAGATGTAACAGTATTTCATATGCTTGTATACAAGTAAAACGTCATAAAGCCGTGTTTCATGTTGTTACATCAAAGCCAAACTTCAGCTTCATGCACATGTATCATGTATGAACGTCAAAGAATTGTCAGATATACATTTGTATATATATCGCATAAAGTTACATTCATATATATATATATATATATATATATATATATATATATTATATGAATGTAACTTTTGCGATTGCGCGATTGTCTAGTTTCTGGTGAAAAAAATTTGGCATGTTTAATACAGAAGGGGTAACATTTTCGAATTTCCGATTTTCTATAATTTCGATAAAAAATATTTCATTTCGATTTTCTGAGATAGTAATCAGCAAAATAACATTTACTTAATTCAAACGAACAAACATGTTTAAAGCTGTTGATCACTTAGAAATGATTTTGTACAGACAAATAAAAATTACTGTTTTCAAAATTTTGACCCCTCGTCTATTACGGTTAACCTTTCAATATTCAAAATTCAAAACCGTTTCTTTTTCGCAATGCTACGATGCCTCAAATTATACATGTGAACACATTTTTGGTATGCAGTTGTAGTTTTTAGATCGACGAAGATTTCATTTAAGTTATGCACAAGTAAACATTTCTTAACAAAATACTTTCAAAAAAATTAGAACTTACTATATAAGTACCATATTTACGCTACATACACAAAAGACGGATATGTGATATACCAAACAAATGCTAAAGAGGTATTGGGTCAAAGTAAGAAATTATAAATCAATTTGACATATTGTCGGTCAGAATAATCTTCATTGATACATATAATGATACATTTTATAATTTTTACAAAACTTTATGCAAGATGGTAGTTTTATACGATAATCAAGAATTGTATTTTTAGACCCTAGTTTTGCATAAATCATTGCAAAAGGGTTTTCCTGTTGTTCTATGAATATTATCTTTAATCATTATTAGACATACATGTATGTTTCTTCTTCATCTACTCCAAAAATCTTATCTTTTTTGGGAATGATGGTTAAGTCAAATTTAAACGAACACCTTATTACTTGATATTCGCACTAAGTTTTAGTTTGCACTTAGTATTAACACAGTTCTATTTTACAATATCGATACATAGTTGCATTTGTAAAACTTCGAATTCAGGACTCGTTGTTATTCAACAGGCGCAGATTTAAGCCAACGCCGATGGTTTTAACCGAAATTTGCGGGTGTCGAATAAATGTGAATCCCCGAAATGTCACAAATACAGCTATTAATGTTCAGTGTTTTGAATAGCTGTCACCCCGTTAGCCAACTGCTGTTTGATTTCAGATGGAGTTTGTTTGTTGTTTGTGAAGAGGTATGCAAGCACGTCTCGCTAGTGTGCTTTTTTATAAACTAGGTTTTTACATATTGAGTGGCTTGTTAAATTTAAGGAAGGCTGGATGATTTCTTGAAACACAAGCCCTGTTTGCTTATGTGATCAGGAACTTATTTCTAACACTGTTTATGTTATAAATTCTACGATAGCCCTTTAGTTGTTGACCATGTTAAAAGGAGAAGCCCTTGACACATCATATTGATCGTTAACTTTTACCACCTGTATGTAACTTAGCAGCTGATCAGCCCTTTGGTAATGGTAAAGGTCAGTCTGATGTTTAGACGTGACAGCTGACTTATAACAAATGCCGAGAAAAGGAGAAGGTAAATGGTCGATGTCATAACAAAAGTATGTCGATTTACCGATCTTTACATCTTCATAAACTGCTTTTGAAACGAATCTGACACAATAACAACACAAGCCTTTATGATAGATGAAAGTCATGTACTAAAAGCAGTTAAACTTTCACTTGAACGTGTCTTATGGTATCAGTTGTCACGATTATAATCTCTATATCACTTAATATAATCATTATTGAAATTACCATGTTTTCATAGTTCTCGTTACGAGACTTCTTCAGAAAACAATACCAAATATCACGAAAAACTTTGATTTTAAGTCACGTTTTCATGTTAAGTAAATCGGTACCATATAAGTCATCGAGGACACATATCTCTTCATTGCGTTAAAACATCAACGAATTAGGTCATGGTTTTTACGGTATCATTTGACATTGTGTTACATTTTGAACCCAGCATGGACTTGAACTTTTTCCAGAACTGTACATTATCATACACATGAGATCATCAAGTGATTTATTACTAGAGACTGACATTGGCAACACATCATTAAATCGAGCTGGATTTATACAATAAGGGTTTATTTTGTCTAAAGACCATCACATTAACCTTATACTCACAAGTAATTTCCGCTCAGAGAGATTAACAGTGTAACAATATCGCTTCTTCACAGTGACTGCAAACTGGTTTATTAGTTTAAAGGCTGTGTCATTATGGCTATAGCTGAGACGTTATGTACATCGCATCTTGTTAACGCGTTCATGGAAGAACTGTCAACTATCATCTTTCCACTCAAGTCACGCAAACGGAAAATATTAAAATAGAAGTAAATATTTACTTGAGGGTTGACACTTTATGAATACATATTACAGTTGATTCAAAATCATGTTTACTGTATTTTATGTCATTAATGCAGCTGACATATGAAGGGTCGAACAGCAACAATAACATATGAACTATGGCATTGTCACAGAATTTAAGTAAATTTGATATTGTACAAAATCCCATCAGGTCAAAACTACTTAAAAAATATGATACTTTTCAATTCATCATCATTCGCTAGATTTTTATTTTACATGTTTTAACAGCACTGTGTATTATTTTGTACCATCATAAAATCACTTTTTGATTTTGACATTAGGAATTTTAAACTTCATTTAAAAGGGGCTTTATCAACAATTCTGTTATCGAAAGGATTAGGTTGACTTCCACGGTGATATTTTTACACGAATTTATATCTTAAGGGTATGTGAGGACATAATCTTTCGCTATTTTCTTGTAATAGTTCAATCGACTTTATCGTGCACATGCTCACCTTGTTAAAGGTTGGAGGTCATTTCAGTAGCCTTGAGCTCAGTTGTAATTCTTTCGGGGAATACCACTCGACCCCAATTTTATTAGATTAGCTATCAAAGATTAGATAAGGTTTCGACTTCATCTGGTTCGAATCAATTCAGCATTTAAAATCTAAAATGACAACAATTGAACTTGATATATTGTGCTATCTTCGATGATGTCATGTCACATTTTGCAGTGATAAGCTTATACATTTGATACACTTTCTTTTCAAAATGCTTCTTCCTAACGCTTTCGTATGAGGGATGCTTAAAGAAAGTCTTGTGTGCGTGTTTCCGTCAATGCCCTGTCGATAAAAAAGATGATAAAACTCATACTGAAATGGCATTTGTTTACCAACAAATATTCCCCTGTTGTACGATGTCGTATTTTCAGACAGTCCATGGGTGTTATAATCGTTTTCGATAATACACACAGTACTCCCGTCTTGCAAAATATCATACATCAGCTATGGTTTGAATATCGGAAATGGTTATAACTAACTTAAGAAAGCGATCCTAAATCAATATTGCGATTTCTTGTTTATATCACATTCAACAGATGCACCTCTCTATAGGAGGTTTCATGAAATACCATTTATATAATCTATCTTTGAATTACTACTTTTACTATCACCCTAATAAAAGAGTTAAGTCCGTCTCAGCGCATGTTGATCTATTATAAGAATACGAAACTCTAACAGTGTATAGAATTCAAAGAGTTGATACTTCGTCAATACAGGGACCGCTCCGTAGTTTAAGAGAGTTGATTAATAAGCATTTCTGGTTTCACACAATAGATACTTTCATACTCCTGGCGACAGCTGCAGTATTCTTAGCAAGATACAATGACATCAATAAAACCGGAATGTATTTATATTTCTGTACAATAATCACTATTCATTGATTACCACTTTCTGCAGTGAACCAAATTAGAATTACAATGTTGATGTATCTTAACCCTAGCTTTCCATCTGCAATTGATTCACGCTCTTACATCTCTTCTCTTGCTCAAGGAGTGATGACTGTATTGGATAATACTGCAATGATCAAGATCCTATCAATTATAAAACCTACCTTATTAGCAGTAATAAAACATGGAAATCGTAAATGTTTTATTATTTGTTTTGACATTTATGTTATGAATTATTGTTGAAGTATTTATTTTGATAACAAATTGTAAGTTTATTCTAATTTTTCAGTCCACACCATACAAATACGCCCCCCCCCCCCTCCCCCCCCCCCCCCCCCCCCCCCCCCCCCTCAAGGTTTTAACAATTAATCGCAAATACCGTCAATATAAAATTTGGCTGAGTTGAAAAACATTTGTTCGAAGATGTTATTTATTTTGGGCAAGATACAAGGACATTTGTTCGAAGATGTTATTTATTTTGGGCAAGATACAAGGACATTGTTGGTCTCGAAAGCAGTTAAAATATTGTGGTTATGAAGTTGATAATAAGGTGTTTTCCCTATAAATGAGATCATTTTGCAAACATCACTTGTAATAACAAGATGGTTTGGCTGGTTGTAGAAGTATGTGTTGCAATTTGCAATGAAACGACCTAACTGTATCTTGTTTAGACGTCTTCGTTTTCATATTCTGAGACGCTTTCCATCACTCTGGGTGTTGATATCAGCGACGATACGAACTTAAGGTACTGGACGAGGAAATTAACTGACTGTGATTCTGTCACTATTACAGAGAACTACTAAACATGCGTCTTATTAGATGCAATTATTAATAACAACGAAGGAATATAAAGTAACATAGTTTCCTGGGTTTGCATCAACCATGTTGTTACCCTTGTGATGAACTGTCAACATATGATATGTGACAAGTGACTGGTCAGAATTGAACTTATTAGCAGTCCAATTCTACCAAAGATCCAATATGTGAGATTGTGTCCACAGTAATTGACAATGTCGGAGCATGCCTATGATGAAGTTCCTTGCCGGATAGTCCTCTGCTCAAAACCGATACATAAGATAGTGTCCTTCCTATAACACATCATGCAGACATAAATGTCATACTGAATTAGACTAGTAAGATCAAATTGTAGATGAGAGTGCTTCAGGAACCGTTGCAATCATATGAATTGTATAAGCAAAGATCTTTACTTAATATTAAATCTATATCGTCTTCTTTACAAACTTAATTTGAATAATCTGTATCTTTTGTTTGAACCAGACTGCATCAGCACATCGACTATATGGCATTGGTCTTCATTATGAAATGGTATTAAACACACAAAGCAAAGAAGCAACAATTCTCATATTTTAACGTTTCCGCCTTTCAGTTTTCCTTTCGTACTGCTCATGGTTATGTGAGGACTATATTTTTGTATAAAACACAAGGGGCTCGTTAGCATCAACACGAATGTGTATTGATTTTACTTTATCATTAGGAGTGTTCGTCATTAAAATATCCATTCATTCCAAATCTCAAATATAAGAACACAGCTTTAGCATTATTGTGTTAAGATTTTCTCGTTTTGATACATCAAGATCATTATATTCCATCTATATAAGACCATCCCAACTATTTATCCGAACGATGGTAGAACTAACGTTAGAGGTTACTATCAGTGGAGAAAGGTCGTTTAGTTGGAAGAAGCGGTTCTAATTCTAGTCACGCCATGCTTTGAGGATAAATCCATGTGCCCGGTTGTGATAAGTCCAATGCATCAGTCTTCCGAATAATGCAAAAACCAGTTGTCTGGCTCCTGTATTATATATTTACCCAAAAGTTTGGGAAATAACGATTTTGGAAAATGATAAAGGCAATTTATGGAAAAACACGTTTATTTTTATTCTACACAGGCGACGTTTCACAATAGATACTTTTATCATTTTACTTGCTTTGAAAGGACATTTGTATGTATGTTGACGTATGTTTGATAATGTGTCTGCCTTTTTCATTGACGCTGGGCTCTATGAATCCGGTTGTTAGCCGCTAAAAGGTTTACTTTGAAAATGAAGTAAATGAATCTAATTTATTTCAGAAATGTAATGAATTTATTTTTCATTACTTCAATGACATTTTTATTTTAACGTAAAACACGTAAATCTATTATCGTTACGCTTTTTACTGTTTAACGTTTATTCACATTGTTCAGTCAGGCATTCAATGTTCTTCCCTTTTGATGTGGTTTTGAGATTAATTGCCGACAGGACAGAGCAATTGTAATAATTATCTTTTCATATCTGTCATAAGGTGCTGCAAATGTTTTCTGTAGAAATGTTTGAAAGTTATATTCGATAATTGTTTTTTAATAAAATTTATAAAGATAAAAATATGAATATTTTCTTCATTTTCCTGTTTTCTTTTAATCTCTTATAGAGGACTATGCAAAAATTTAAAGGCGATAAGTTTTCATGTATGCATTCAGGTTATAAAATAAATTCTAAAAGCACTTAATACAACGTTGCATTAAATACGCATGAACAACGACTGCGGCGATATTTAAATGTTGGATACAGCTTAAAAATCTAAAACAAGATATATTTCTAGTTGATGCAAGAATAATGCCCAGAGAGTGTAAAAGAACGTTTTAAGGATGTTCGCTCCTCAGTCACAGTTCCAAAATTCAAATAACCTTAAATCATAATGTTCTTATAAAATAAACCAAAATGAAGCGGTAATTTCTAAATTTTGATGATTTCTGACTAAGTAAGTTTCTTTATTGACTCAGCAATTTTAATTGTAACTATTATTTTAACAAGTTCTATTATCTGTTTTTCTTAGAAAGTAGATGATGTTGAATAAATATTATTTGTATGAATGCATTCAGGTATATTTTTAGATAATGAGTGGGAGAAAGCATGTTTTTAGTCCAAAAATAGCTTGAATGTTGATAATTTAATTGAAATGTTTGAATACATGATGTGCCGTAGCGGCTAAAAACCCACATTACCATACATATTTTTTACTTTTTTCTTGAAGAAAATTATGTTAACTCTAACATGTTTTCATATTAAAAAAATTAATACAGGAACTAATTAAAATTTAACATTTCTCCTAAAAGGTCATCCTTTTCCCATAGACTCTCATGTTAAAACTCTGACTGACAGATGAATCTTTGTCTTAAAATATCTCGAAAAAACCCACACTAACCCCTATTTTTTGGGATGGATATTTCAAGCAAATACACTAAACCTTTGGAAAAAAATGATAAGTACCTATACATGTTTGAGTGTAATTGTTTATTTGAAAATAGAAAAAAAATATTACCGAATTATTGTTGTAAAAAAAACCTAATTACTTTAAACTTCATAGTCTTTTCTCAGAAAATTGTTTAAATCGTTGACAAACTAAGTAAATTCATTAAATGTATCTCTGAACAACTTTCAAAAACATGATATTGCCTCGTTATAAAAAAAAGTATAAATGATTCTGTAAGAATGTACTATGTAGCACTGTGAGTGATTTTAGTGAATAAAGAACTTGAACTGGAACTTGATAAGCTGATCATAATCCTAGTTCAGCCGATTTCAACAATAACTATTTCCGATTAGTGCAAAACCGACACTTAAGATTCTTGCAGCCATTCTTGACTTAGGTTGCCGAAACTATTTCATGATAGGTTGCAGGTTAATTGGATAGAGTTTTACGTTCTAATTGCATCAATAAAAAGTTGAAATGAGTTCACATGTCCTCATATACCCTAAAGTAGCCAATTAGATCTCGAAAATGAGTGTTTTTGTGCCTTTAAGATTTTTTGTAATCTTACTTTGATGTGTAGTGCATTACAAATATTGTTTTGTAGAATCGAGTTGGATGAGAGCACGTTAAGTATCGATAAAGAATCTAAAGCATCAAATCATTTAACATGATGCGCACAATCAATGTAAAAAAGGACATTAAAACAACTTAATCTAACTTGTCAGAATTGCGTTAGAATTAGTTTGTAGTTAAAAGACGATATGAAGGATAATAGCGTGTTGGTAAAGATTATATTGAGGTATTTGATTTTGACAATATTTGGCTTATAACCATTTGATGAAATTTTTAATATCTAAAACATAGCTCGCACATTTCATCTAATCTCAACTACATTTCTATATACAGCAGACTTTTAATTAACTAGCTAACTCCACTTTCCAAAATTATGTTTAAAGGTCTAAACTATAAACATAACTGATAAGAACGCAGTTAAATTTTAGTAAAATATCGAAGCATTTGCTACTGTTGGCCCACGATGGCTTGACAAATAAAATACCTATATCGTGTACAAACAATATCACGCTGGACACAGAAGTATTTTTTCCCTCGGACATGTCAAAAGCGCAAAGATCAATCTTCATTATTGTCGCATGCGAAAAGCCATTTCGATAATAATTGCTCAAGGTAGAGTAGACCTTCAATTCGCCCTACCGTCCTTTGTAAAGATTGAAGCTTTTAAGAGTCCACCTCATTGTTAGCAATCTCATTAGGGCCACTCTACTTCTGTGATGCCGAGGGTCAATCAGGGATTAACTCTATCCTCCTTGTAAGTTAATTGACTGGGATAAACCTCCTATTTATCACTGTTGTGTGAATAATATTTTCGTAGAAAAAACTCTGCCTTTTTAGACGATAAAAATGGTTTCAGCAAAATCAAAAGTTTACATAGATGAAAATGAACCCTTTAGTTAATGAATTATGTGAGTTGCCATATTGTTATGAACATATTTTGAAAGAAATATGTGATTTTATAGTTATTCTTTTAAAAACGCGATTGCATGAGGAACACCTCTGTTATTGTATTGGTGTCGTGCTAAAGAAGTTGTAACATTATTTTCTACATTACTTTTGTCGGTGACACAAGCGGTTCTTTTTAGAAACCAAATGACTTTTTGAACACAAAGAGAATTTGTTTTAAAGACACATGATATAGATGAAAAGCTTCAGATCTGAAAAGAAATTTGCAACCAATTAAACAGAACTACTCTCACAACTTCCGATCATCAACGCATTTTTCATCCGTGATCGTTGAAATTGATTTTCCACATTTCCTTGACCACTCTGTAATACCCACTTCTTAGATACCTAAAAGATAAAATTAAAGACATATTTCAAACTAGAGAACTACAGAAGATATTCTTTATGTATCTGAGGATGCATCCCTATAGTAGGTTCACCTACGAACTTGACTGTCACAAAAACATTGGATTGGTGTATGATAGTAATGTTTATCGTTGTTTCTAACTTTTAAGATACATCAAAGAGGAAAATCAAAACTCTAGCTTTCAAAATATAAACCCTTGGTCACAGCTGCGACACTGTTGCGATTAACAATATACAATCGATTATGTACAGTTGAGAAGATTCCTTCTGAAGTAAATACACAACATTATTGGTTTAGTTTGCGCCATCCTACAGCGCCTCAAAGACACTATCACTATCACTGTCAGGATATTTTCTGAAGAATAGGTGAAATTAATTTTGAAATGCACATGTACATGTATATGTACAGATGCCTACCAAAACTACACGGAATGATATTTCAAATTAGAAAATGCACAATTACTTTATTTCAGTATCTCTTATCTTCCCAAACTACTAGTGATATGATACTTAAATGTAAATATCGCCATAGGCTAGTCAACAAGATTGCATCGGTTTTCAGGTTAATAAAATCCAACTTATGAATACCTAGAAGGGAACTAATATCTTTGGGAAACGATTAATCATGGCCTCATTATTAGTCCAAAGCACAGCTACATTTAGAATGAAACCTTCCTTTCTTTAGATTGATGATTGACCATAAAACAGTTCCAGGTCCTAAACAACACGCCTTATACACGTTAGATTATTATTCACCAAACCGGAAACAACTGTGAATAAACCGGAAGTCGATGATGCTTAAGATAATGGTCTCGAGGGACATGTCTCATTCGGACAAGTATGTTACCATAGCAACGTTTGATCTGGCACAGACATGCAACTGCTTCACAATTGGCATAATCAGTCGTCAAAAGAAAAGTGGTTAATTTCTGAAAACGATTTTCTACAAACTAAGCATACTTGAATTTAAATACTTTCATCATATGCAAAACAAAGGTGTATGCAAAATGCAGCAACAGAGCCTAACTCTGTGTTCTAGGCTACCTCGTCGTGAACATGATTATATGCTGTTTCAAGAGCTTGTCCTCCAATTACCGTGAGTGTCTGTTTACATGTATTCTGTAGAACTTATAATGTTGTTTAATATGTGAGTCTACAAATCTTTATCTGAGTCAGTTACCAATGTTTTTTGCTATCAGACAGAGGTTGCCTAAAGATACAAGTATTTATTTCCAATTGGATGCACATGTTCTTCGGCGTATCCTTTTCTCATTGAATTCTTTGTACGTTGTCAATGTCCGTGGGTGAAAAGGTGTATCTTCAAATTGAACTTATCATTGGATACATTTCCATTACATCATGCTTTTAACATGATATAGCAACATGGGTTTCCTATTCATCAGATTTTTTGTACAGAATGCATAGTCTAAAGTATGATATCCCCTTCCGCGATCGTCGTTGATTTCATATGGTAAAATCTTACTGGGTATTGTAGATTTGTTTGCTATGATGGTTCTGAGACGGTGTAAGAAAAATACAAATATTATATTACACATTGACTTAAAGAGAGAAATGACATTTAAAGAAATGATTGGGTCAAAGTTGTTGCATTCTTTAACCTATTTATGTGTTATCATCAACAATATTGGTTACTCAAATGGACTGTATTAAGGTGTGAATTAAGTCAATTAACGCCAGGATAAGAAAGTTTGTGCTTTGTTCTGCATTATGGACAAAATTATGTTAACTTAATACGCACTTTATTTACACTGCCCTATATTCACTTCGCTTACTTTGCATTACATTTTCATTTGATATCCATAGGGCATACTGAGAGAATAGTTTCTGTATCATTCATCAATAAAATGCAATCATCAATTGCTAAATTGCGAGATTATCTTTATTCAAAGATATATTACAATAACTACAATATCAAAACCAAATTATCAATAGCCACTTATGCGAATCAAAAGGTTTTTTAAAACATTTCCCTTGGAGATATTAATTAAGGGAAACTCGACCTATTATATTGAAACATTCCACATGTATGGTTATATGGGATTGATTGATTCTGAGAAGGCTTTTGACTTAGTTCTTCTTATGTACAAACATTTGGGAACACTTCAATGAAAACACAATTCAATTACGGAAAAAATTCATTTGCTGCTTATATATTTAAGGTTTTATTTTCAGAAATATACACAAGCAAACGAGGTTAAAGATTATTGGAAAAGATGAGCTAAAGCCATACATCCGCCTCAAGAATTTGTAAGTATTTTCAGGTAATCCTAAAAAATATGTGTTTTAATGGTTCATTGTATTAGTACTTGTAATTCATGATATACAAACATTTGTGTGAGATGAGAGATAATTGATAGAACACCCAACAATGTAAGGCCTGGTGAACGGTTTCTAAGGACGCAATACTACAGCTGCACTGTCAGTCAACAACGGATATTACCTTAAACAATTCATATCACATATTCATTCATACATAAGTTATTATTCCTTTCAATAACACGCCCATGTAAGATACAAAAATGTAATATTTATACGGCAATATCATACTAGTGTAATTCTGCTACACGTATGACTTCACAATAGTGTGTATTGTGACGTCACAATAATAGCACCGCCGTCACAATGGCAAACAACTCGCAGAAATGTTAGTATAAGGTATAATGATAATTGATTATCTTCTATATTTCGGATATCCTGTTCTTACCTCTTAAACGAGTACATATTAAAACGTCAATCACTTTGAATACTAGACCAAACGACTTAAAAGTTGCCATTAACATGCCGCATTTTAACTTATTTTACAAGTAAGTAACAATAGAATATTTGTTATGTTAGAATGTCTAAATTCATCATTATTGCGTTTAAAAGTTAATGTCGATCGAGTCTTCATTGGACCATGCCGCTTCACTTCTCATTCCTTTCTCCTTTCAAATGAATAACCGCAATGCTTTTTTGAATAGTAAAATCGAAAGCAACCAAAATATTACCATCAGTAACATGTCTCAACTGGATTATGTTATAATAATGTATATCTCACTATAAGTGTTTATAAACAAAAATTTCCCTCAAAAGTATACAAAAACCTACTCCGATGAAATCGGCATTTTCCTATCATGTTATTGCATAATGGATAAACTGTTGGAAGTTTATCAATAAAGAACAGAATATTGCAGCTATAATCATGTGAAACAACTATATCAATCTATGCATGGTATTGCATCAACCAATGAGCATTGAAGTTAAACTCAGCATATGAAACAACTGTAATAAAGTGAAGTAGTATGGCAATGAATAACACTGTTTTACTTTTATTTCAAATCAGTTATTATAACTGACACCAAGCTGTATACATTCTGAAAATAAATGACTGAATTTGTTTTTACCATCAAAATAAATAACAAAAAGGTGAATCATTATTCAAACATCGATAGCAAAGAACCAGTAGCAGGAAGTCTGACGACATTTATTATTTCTTAATGTTTTCAACTATAAAAGTATTTTTGCTCATTTCCGTTATCATTTCATAATTCAACAGAGAACTGTTTTAATACCAACAAATAAGATAGAATCTTTAGATGCTGTTATGATAACTTTCTTCAAACTTGTTCAATATATACATCTAAAGATAAAAAATAATGACACGAATTTATTTTGTCAACCCATCACTCAATAAAGTGAGTTTTATTAATTTGTTTGAAATGGAATACAAAATGTTGCATCTATTATTCAAAAAGCTCTAACGACGTTAAACATAACGACGTATTACATGACATTTCAGTTGGTTATCGTTTGTACCAAATGTCGCATGTGCTTTTATGGATTAATTAACCTGACACGGTGGGCTAAAGGAAAGGCATATACCATGTGAGAGAGCTAAATCACCGACAAATTATAATTCGGTCTTTGGATCTCATCAACATGTAGTTTATGCAACATGGTTGGGCCTTCTGCAAAGTAACGTTATCAAAGCGGCATAGCAATTTAAGGAACTCCCATTCATATATAAACATAATTAACCAGAGTTGGCTTTGTTTTTCAACTGTTTCCCGCACTAAAGACATGGTACATTGTTCGATTTTTATTATCAAACATACATTTAAATGTCAGTCAGACATTCTCGATAATTGTATACAACTACACAGTTTGACAACAGCAACACGTATGAAATTTCCTCCTCAGTGCAGGATTAACAAATTGATATAGATAGGTTTGAGAATAGTAACACGAGTTTCAAAGTATTGAATCTGTTTTCAGAATTATAACCATAAGCGGTTTGGAGGTGATCACTGGCGGAGCGTTCAACTCTAATGTGATGTTGGAGCACTTGTAAGTACTTCGCCGTCAATGACGGGTACATCGAAGGGTTTTTAAAACCCCGTCTTTGTAGAAATCTCGTTTTGATATGAATATTCCTCTGTTCATTGAAAACGTATGTACATTGTATCAAAACTTTCCATCTATGCTATAGAAATAGTTAAATCATAAAATAATTATCACTCAATTATCATTCAGCTAAGCTAGCCATAGACTATTGTTTATTTGTAGTTCAGCTCTCAATTTTCACATACCATAGACGTTTCTGTAATACTCTTTGGATAATTCTTTAGAATTGAGATCACGTTTTAAATTGTTATGCGTGTTTATATGTTTTTCGTGTGTTCAGTAGCAGAACTATTAATCTCAAGAAAGAGATAGTTTGAAAAGTATAAAGAACATAAAAGAACTTGTTCTGTTTCAGAGACTTTGAAAACAACAACATAACGGAGTTTCCAAGATATCTAATTGCACACCTGGATAAACTAAAAACACTGTATGTAAATGCATATATCTTCCCATTTGACCAATCTTAGTCATTCTGAAAATTTGTTACGATTGATATCTGTGTTTGGCTAGTAAAACAGTTTTCAATACATTAGATAACGTTAAAGTTCATGATTTAGGCGGTTTGACATCGCATCTTCTCTTACCACACAACGAGACTCACTGTGAGGATAATACGAAGTACAACAACTTCGTCAGTTTGAAATGTTTTACATAGATTTTTTTATCGTTTCCAAACAGAATACTGTTACCAAAACTCTTTTATACTTTTCCCGTTTACCCTTTATTCGTATCATTACCCAGTTAAAGTGTTTGCCTCTTTTGCGCATTTCAAATGATAATTATTACCAATTGTTTCAGGAAATTAAAAGGCAATCCGTTGCAGTGTAGCTGTGGTATAAGATGGATGACATTGAAACAGGGATCTGGCTTTGTAGATGGCCCTCTTTTGACCTGCCTCAATAACGGAGCTAGCCGACCTCTTAAAGACATCGACTTTCCTGGTTGTGGTACGAAGAGACCCTTTTCTTTAAAATTATTGTTGTAAATCCCGGGCTATAACAAATAAAATGTTTTCATATCAAAGAACGATAAGAATCCTCAAAGTAAATAAACCTTTGACATTTCTCAAATTTCTTATTGGAAAATATTTAACTTTTATGAAAAGATTAAACCCGTGGTTTTTTTTATTTGCACAAAATATTTGAATCCATGACACTGTTTATGTTTCAAGAAGTGAGTAAATATTATTGCGCATATTCTCAATATCTTGAAAAATGATTTATGTTTTGTAATTATCAACATTTTAAGTTATTAACAAAACCAATCTGTTCCAGAAGTTCCAACTCTGACAGTCTCACCGAAGAATGTTTCCGTCAATGTTTCCCAGGATGCCGTGTTTACATGTACCGGAAACGGTATTCCAAAACCGGATGTCTGGTGGAGGATATTGGACAATAACTCAACACACAATATAAGTGTGACTGATGACTCCATGTCGAGTAAAACTGTTTTACTACATATTTTGGATATCAAGAACCAAGATCACAACAATAGACCTGAGTGTATAGTTGAAAATGAAGTTGGGGTGACTAGGTCTACAGTTCTCTTACTAGTTACATGTAAGTGAGTCATTCCCAGTTTAAATATACTTTTTAAATATCCAAGCCATATTCTTGTAATTAACGTTTTAAAAAATTGTTTTCGGTTGATGTGAGTACTTTTTTTATAGTCATCAGTCCAATATCAGTTTGCATCCATACACGTAGACATATAAACGAAAGGAAAATAAAATTTATAAACTTCAACTGAAATATATTCAAATAGTTAATGAATTATTCCATCTGTATTTCGTTTTAGCTGCCCCCAAAATATTGAGTTTATCAAATAGACTTGAAAACAACAATTTGAGGTATGAAGTTCATGGGTGGCCAAAACCAGATATTAAATGGTTCTTCCAACCATCCCTTGGTGTAGAAAAGCCACTGCAAAACACAAACATCAAAGACCATCACTACTGCAAAGACAACGGAATTCTAGAGGGACGTCTCAGCTTTGAAATGATAAACCCACAACACAGTGGAACCTATACTCTCTTCGTTAACAACACGTTTGGCGAGAATCGGAGTAGAAGAAGTCTGAAGTTCGCTGGTCCAGGTACAGACTGTTGTGACTTATAGAAACATATCAAATATGGTCACTTTTAAATGTTGTAAACAAGCATATGATATTGATATCCTTTTCATAAATTTTTATTCATGAGTATATGATTTATTTTACGATAATACGCTTTGAAAATACGGCAGTGTTAAATAAAGCAGTTGTGAATGATTCCGTGTGTGTCATAAACGGGAAATTATACATGTGTAGTTGTTGTGGGGTTATTTTGTTCATTCTTTAACTTCTACTTAACAAATTGAACAATGACTCATTGACAGGTATGATACGCTAGGGTATCCAACTGGAGGTACTTAAGTTTCACATCTACAAAATTTAAGTTGCATTTTTTGGGTTAAAATGGCCTTGTTTATGTAAGTGAAAGCTTATCTGATCATCTTCATAATCAAACATTACCGTTGGACGGACAAGACAACTTCAACGTTATTGCTGCTTCTACTTTTCGTTTTAGGTCTTTTTGTTTTAATTAATGTGGTTTCTTTTCTAGCTAAGCACTTCCTGCAAGGTATATTAATTATTTAAATATATCATTTTGGGATGGTTTTATTTGTTCTTTTTCGACACACATAACCATTTGGGTAATTATTCGGTTTCAAAATTTTGCTTATTCATTTGATATATATTACTTTTTTCAATTATAGTTGCACATCAATGTGGTTTTATATAGAACATTATGAATGGTATTGAGTTCAAAGGTAATGAAATAAATAGGTTCATGTTTGTCTTTGACTTAGTTTTGCAAAATATGTTTCGATGAACATATGGACTAATTATTGAAGGTCAATGTAAGGTTTTCCATCTCTAATAGCATTGTTTTCTTCGGTGAAATTGATTCACAGGTAAATTATACCTTTTCATTCCAATATGCATCCTCTCCCAAGAGAGGTAGCTCCGTCTTAAAATTCTTTAACAACCTCTGTCTTAATTCGAAGGTTTCTTAGTCACGAAATGTAGAACGCTGATTGGATGCAATCAAAGTTAGTTGTGCGATCAGCGACGCCGTTTCAAAAGTTATCATTTAAATCGCCTAAGTTATTTCCGTAAGCTTTCCAAAAGCTAAACTTTATTCGAATATGCACCTTGCACTTTGAGTCCTCTTTACATAAAACAAACGCCTCATTTTGCGACTTTTTCATTGCACAGGCTTGTGTGACAACATAATGGTATTCATGCATTCGTTGTTTTCATTGGCTGAAATAGAGCAAGGTAGTTCAAGTTGCAATATTTTCCCGCTAGGGGAAACTGCCGGAAGCCCGAGAAACCTTCGTATTAAGACAGAGGTTGTACAGGAATTTATGCGGAGCTACCTCTGTTGGGAGAGAATGTTCAATATGAAACACATTCAATTCTTTTTATTATTCTATGCGACTTTTGTATCAATGTTGCGAAATTCTAAGAATAGCATATCATCATCATATTTTCATGGCCTTCTGTTTTTTAATGTTGTCAAAGACCCTTTTTCATTTTGTTCTTGTAGTTTTACCTATTTTCAGTTATTCCAAATTATTTGTCATTCAGGTAATCTCGGTAACCTCCACGAAGCGTCTACATGGTTTTCTCCAGTAAAATCATCAACAAGCAATGAATAATTCCAAACCTGTAATTGGATATTTTGTCTTCGTAAACTATAGACATCTTACGTATGATATAGGCTTACTTTATTTTATCAGTAAGTGTGTGTATCTGTTGTCTTCGTAAACTATAGACATCTTACTATGATATAGGCATACTTTATTTTATCAGTAAGTGTGTGTATCTGTTATCTTTGTGACTGCTTTAAGATTATTTGAAAACATTATAGTAAGTTGTTTATCATGGTAAAAACATGAAATACAAGACTAAGACATCACATTAATATGGAGTGTGATGATATCGAATCAACGTTGTTAAGCTTCCTCAGATGTTCAAATGACAACTTAGTTCATGATAACAAAGCACACTCGATATAGCTATATCTACTTTAATTCCACTTTACTTAATAAAGGCATGGGTGCACATTTTTCTGTACATACAATGGTTATTTACCTTGTGTTGACGATATTATGAATTGGTAAAGGATTCGTTCAAGGCTGCTTTGTTATCAATCATAAGCTACCAAAGAGAGGCTACTTCAAACATTATTTCTGTTGACTACATTTCCTAATACCACCTACAAGTCCCCAAAAGTTCACAGATTTATTTTACCTTTGTATTCTAAACTTTGATCTATATATATACAACAGTTGCTATACGGTAACTTTTGAAGTTGCAAATTTATGAAAATTGAAAATGATGTTATTGCTTTTGTCATTTCATATCAAGGTCAAAACACTGGAAGGCCTGGCCAGCCAATCAACACACGTAGAAGAAACAGCAGCGTTGTTAAACAGCCTCAAGATAATTCATCCGATGATTTCAGGATTGTAAGGTTCTTTGGATATTTCATATTTAATCATTAATAATTATCTTTAAAGTGGGTCTTAAGTAGCGATCATTGTCATAAGTTACACGAGAGAATAATCGCTCACAGCAATCATGCCATTATTTTCTTTAATCTTAGTTTTCGGATCAAAGGATATATCGAGAAAAGGTTATTTAACTACCGTTTGAAGTGGCGAATAGCTCCATCATTTTCTCATATAGTATGCCGAAACAATTGAATGTGGTCCTTACAAATCAATAAAGATCAAAGCACAATATTGAAACGCCTGTCCCTAAACTAAGTAGATATGAGAAAAATCTTCAAACAATTCAAAATATACCGTTTGCCTTATGCAGAACCATGAAATATGTCATTAACTTTATGAGACAAAACCTAAACATCTTTCTCATGAGGACACCAATTGAACAAAAAGGTCATACAAAGGTCAAACACGATTGTTTTAAATATAGTAGTTAACTATATATGTTCTTCACACGTGTTCATTCAACGTTTTTATATGGAAAGTGGAATTCTTCTCTTGCAATATAATACATTATATGCTACTCGGCAAAAATCTAAAGTTGTTTTGGTTGATTTAGAATATTTGTATTACTCACCATAATAACTCAAGCAAAGTTGAATGCCATTATACCTGGTGGTTTACAAACTCTTAATGGTTTTGTTGAACGGTAAGGGTTCAACTGCGGTGATGACGTTGTACATGTTATTGAATTGCCCTTGCTTTAATTCTACTTTCCGTTTTTCATTGCCGTGTATGAAACAGTTAAATGACATACGGTAGTATCAAAATAGTGTTAAAATGTATAGTGGTTTTGCCTACTAAGAACGAATTTGTATTTTACCAAGAAAATATTATAAGTGATAGTTCGTCAAAATATATCAAAGATATGTATCCTCATAAAAGCATTTTGGGAAAATAGAGAACATTTGTTTATCTCATCTAGAGAGAGATTGTCACAGCCAATGGTATCAATAACTTTTCTGCACAACGAGGTGAGAAAAACAAGGTATTCGTCAGAACAGAATTGTTTTTAGTAATCATATGATTTAATCGCATTTATGCCCCTGAAAGAGCCTGCCATCTAGGCAATGGCATCATGAGCATGTCATTACCTCCTAGCGTTGTTTGATAACGTCAGGTCATTGTTGTTATCAGACACTAGTGATTGATAACATGTTTTAATGTTATTTGGACTAGTGACTGACAATACGGTTTATTTTCACTGAGAGATACCAGTATTTCACCGGCAATCGTATTTAACAGTGAATTCGTTGTACTTCCCAGATACTGTTTATTAACTTTCGACTATTGATCGCTAGTTTATTGAAGGCAATGTTAATTGGTTTCGCAGTAATTTCGTTCCTTGCGCTTTGATAAAAATGTAATCACTAATTCTCAGCGACTGACATATTGAAAATTGTGAGCTTCATCGTTGTTGTATCCTAATCATCTTAAGGTATCAATTTTCTCCTCTAACCGCAGACAGTGATAGTTACTGCAACAGCCACAACCATCATCTTGATATTTGCCATCACGATAGTCATCTGTGTTCGGCGATACAGACGTAGGTTAACCCGCCAAACAGAAGCAAAGCGACACAAGTTGTTTGGGCAGGACAAGACCAAATGTGGACTACTCAGAACCCCAAATCAGTTACATGGATTAAACCTTGTGGAGAACCCTAACTATTTGCAGAAGATGCCTTGCCGCAATAACCCAGGTGATTAGAATCTGCCAATATGATCATATAAGCAAAGTTATTTGTTAACAGTAGGTTTAGTGTTGTTAATATAAACAGCAGTGATTTAGGACTCGAACATTGCATTACTTTTTAAGTATGGTCACTACAATGAACATCACTTAAGTTTAGTTATGATTTATGTGTTAATAGCTTGACATTTGTATAGTATTTACTGCCATGAAGATATGCTATGGCAACTCCCCAAAAACATGACTCACGCTAGGTTACGTTAAACCATACTGAAATTCATTGCAATCAGTGACTTGATCACAGCGCTCTCATTGGTCAGCTAGTGACCTCACATCGACAACGCCGTTTCAAGCGCACAACTATCAAATCTGCCACGAGTAACTTTAACGTAAAGGTTGCCATGTTGTTTATGGTCGACAGGATGGTCTTGTAAGAAGATTTATGCTTGGACTTACAAGTTAAAGTGAAGGTCACTGCGAAAATGGCACAGAAGAAATGACTGCAGCAAAGATAACATTAGTTACTAATGTCGACTTGCGAAAGTTCTGCCTAAGTTAGGAGTGGTTGACTAAATAAATGACGGGAGCTTAATCAGTGTTGGAAAAAAGTGCCAGTACGCTACAATGCAACTCTTGGCTTTCTCTGACAGAGTGAAAGACCGAAGCTTTCGTTCCAAACTTCTTATCAGTTAAGTAATATCATTATCTATGATATCGGAACAGTAACTAGGAACATTTGGAAAACTAGATTTATATCATGTATGCAGCTACGATATATTTTTAATGATTTTTTATTTGGTTATAGAATGCTGATGATGATAATATGATAAAAGAGTAATAGCAAGATGAAAGGAACTAGTGCACGCATTTTAGCGATCAAATCGGCTGTTTATGGCATACGAGGACATATGCACTCTCTTTAGTTTTTTTATTGATGCAAGATAATAGTAATATTTCTTATCACCTGCAAAACGTTCAGGGAACCGAATTCACAAAAGGAAGTAAAAAAATTCCGAAGTATCGGTTGTACACAATTCTGAAATAATGATTGTTGAAAACCACCAAACTAGGAATATGTTCAGCTGCTGGATCTACTTTTATCTCTTTACTGAGGACAAAGGATAAAGTATTCGTTATCAAGATATAACTGTAACTTCCTCAATTTCTTTTACACAGTATAGGCGTTGTTGTTGTTTTAAACATTGCAGATACCGTTTTATGTTTTCATGGTGTGGCCAAATTTGCATATTGCCATTGCATTAAACACTTCCGGTCTTTTGAAATAAACTTAACCAACATACACCAACCAACGTGTATATTTTCCATTTTTCATAAGATAGATACCCGTGTGTCCTATTTTTATTTGCAGATCTACAAAATCGTTCATCGACAAAATGATATCCAACAATGAGAAACCAATAATGATAATATACCCCCGATAATTCAGAAGTCTCAGTTGACCGTTATTGATATATTTTTGATATATTGGTATGCGCAAGTGACTGACAACAACAATTTCGATCTTCAGCTTTACGGGTATTGAGACCAGAAACGATATGTTTCCTCCGTGAACTGGGAGAGGGTGCGTTCGGGCGAGTGTACCTGGGGACTTGTACCGGACTGGTGGTTGAAGGAGAGGTGTCTCTGATCGCCATCAAAACACTCAAAGACACCAGCAGCGACTCCACTATGAGTGACTTCGAGAGGGAAGCGGAGCTACTTGCCAATCTACAGCATGACAACATCGTCAAGTTCTACGGAATCTCTGTCAACAGTGAAACGTGCATGATGATATTCGAGTTCATGACAAATGGGGATTTGAATAATTATTTGAGGTATTTATGGCACATATGTATATCAAAGGTTAAAGTTATTTTGAATTATTTTATTCATCTCATTTCATGATTATAAAACATATATAAGTTTAAACGTTAGGAAATTGAATCTGTATCCCATGTTTTAAAGAAAAATCTTTATTATTTGAGTAAATAGAAAATATAACCGGGATAAGTGGAATCGTGAGTGAACTTATGCGCATAATCGCAACATGCTTTAATCGATGGATGGTATGGCTCACATCTTAAAACGCTACTTTCACCTTTAAATGATGATATTATTGGAATCCGATAATAGGACAAGCTCGTTAATGCGCTATTCTCGTTTATAACATGTCAATAGTACAACCATTAGAAATTATGTTGGAAGACGATCTATAGCCTGTCTATAAGGATTCGTCCTGTTTATATTTGCAGACCTACAGAATCGTTCATCGATAAAATCCTGTATGGATACCAATAATAACATACCTCCTATAATTCAGAAGTCTCATTTGACCTTAATCGATGTGTCTCTACAATCCAACGGTACTAATGAGCATGAACTTAACACAGTATGTTTTGGGTTCCATCAATAGCATCGCACTAGGCCCTATTTATATGCTTCTATTGACAATTGACGTATTGCCAGTAGCCTAATCGACCCGTTGTTTACGTTTATGACTTAACTCTCTAATGCTATTTCGAGGTGCCAGTCCCTCTGCACGTCTATATCTACAATGGCAATCGATCAGCAACAAGGAATGGCGTTAATCTTTAACCCATTCATCACAATTCTAGTCAAACTCGATAAAGCTTCCTCCTAATGAAGTCATAAAATCTTTTTTCTTGTATTAATGCCGCATTCTAGATAATCATCTTACACTTTCGTAACTCAGCCGCTCAAAATGAATTGAAGGTACATCAAGGTTAGGTTATGTGGGATATTCTGATGTGCGATTCCACAGATTAAGTGATTCATAACAACATTTTTATTTTCTCATTATTCTCTCTCAACGAAACGAGAGCGAAAAATCAAAATAAGAGGGAGTATGTTTTCTTTTGACAGAATCGCTTTGAGTTGATGAATGACGTTTGTCTATTGTATACCGTTGCATATTGACCTTCAGCTAGTGTGTTTATGAACGTTTAAATCGTTGATCATTGTTCAATGTATGAGATGAGGTAATTTTTACGATATTGTGAAGATCGGACGTCATTCAAGCCACTTGGATGTTGTTGTGGGAATCGTCCTTTTTTCGTTATGATTTTATTTCTCATTAGTTGTTACATTTACATAAACATTTACAAGGAAGAAATAAAATTTACATTGGGTTGATAAAATATAGTATCTAATTTAATAACTGGACCTATCTTATTGCGACGTGCAGCTATAATATTTTCCGGTTTCCGGTTTATGGGTTCTCTGTGCGTGAAACAGTACATGAGACATTAAGTTAGCAGAGTAAAATGTTCTGTAAATTTCAATTGCGAAACCGCAGGTGTCTGTCCATCGTAAATACACTATTCCCGGCGTCACTTTCGGCAATCTGAATTTCCATTTCCGATTCGGATGGGACTTATTCTCGCCATGCCACAAGTAATGGAAATGTCTGGCCATCAATTTAGCTTTGCATCTGTCACTCAAAAGGGTATAATGATTCTAAACATTCGGTTAACCCTTTGCTCCGTTAAATGATGCGTTCTGTAAATCTTGATAAAAAAAAACCTAATCTATTAAGTGTTCAAGGATAGATTCTAGGTGTTTCCTTGACGACAGTTCTTTATCATTTTTTAAAAACAGGTTTTATGTTTTGATTCATCTCAAGTCATGTAATCAATGTTTAAAGGAAATATTTTACCCCTTACCTCCCAGCCCGAATGCCCCACCACAAACCACGGTGTGTAGTTGTTGAATCTTGGTCACCTTGAAATATTCTATACACCATCTATGCCATTGTTATACTGGCTCAAACAGGCCCAGGCTTTATCATTTCGTGAAGACTAACGTCATTCAAGGTTGTCATAAATTTAACTGATTCGTTGTTTTATATCGCGAACTTATGATTTTACAGGAACATTGTTTTGAATGACTTCCAACATACCGTCTAACGATACATACTGAATAAATTTAAGGTAAACCTTAAAGTAAAATATGAGGGGATTTAGAGGTAACTTTAGAGTTTTAAACAATATATTGATATCTTTCAAGCTCAAAGCACTCAAGTCGCCCGGCAACCCTTTATGTTTCAATGCATTTTACTATGGGAAACAAGCGCACCGAAAGCTCTTAGAACGTGTCCCCGTTGAAATCATTATTGACGAGTAGGCGTGTATATTCTTACGACACTAACCGAATAGGCTGCTAAGTCATCACTACTCAAGAGTAACAAATGGCTCAAATAAAACCTTTACCCCTTTATTCCACCAGGTGCCACGGTCCCGACGCCTCAATGATGTCTAAACGCGACACCCAGGGGGAGATCCTTACCCTCACGGAGCTCCTGCACATCGCTAACCAGGTGTCTACGGGCATGGACTACCTGGCCTCGCAACACTTCGTGCACAGAGACATGGCCACCAGGAACTGCCTGGTCGGGGACGACCTCATCGTCAAGATAGGAGACTTCGGCATGTCTAGGGACATCTACAGTACAGATTACTATAGGGTACGTTAAATCTATTCTAATTCGATTCGATGTTATCATATATTGAAAGCCGTAATTTTATCCAGACTGATCTTCAGGATACAAGCAATTGCGAAAATGTTATTAGTACAATGTTTTGTCACATCAATCATGTCATGTATATGTTGTTTAGGACGATGACTACCTTTGTGACTCCTTATCAACACAGTGATTGTGAGTCATTCACACCATTGCACATTGCGCAGATTTTAAGCAACCACAACATCTGCTTTTGCCTCGCCTCTTTGATTTTTTCCTTATTATTTCAACGACATTTCGTCAGTGACTAACCATTTCCTTTACCCCTAGGTTGGAGACAAGGCGATGCTTCCAGTGCGTTGGATGCCTCCAGAGAGTCTCCTCTACAGAACCTTCACAGTGGAGACGGATGTTTGGAGCTTTGGAGTCGTACTTTGGGAGATTTTCTCTTATGGGAAACAGCCTTACTATGAACTCTCAAACTTGGAGGTAAAACAACTGTCAAGCTTCGTACTTTATGTCATCACTTACCATCCTTTTCTTACGTGAATAAAAGTTGGTACTATGCTTTTGAATAATCTCCGCATTTTATGATAAAGTCTTTATTTGTAATCGAGATATGAAATACTAAGTTATGAATTGGTAATATCCTTGTAATTTAAAGATACACTCAAGAAAATTAAATATTTACTTTACATAGGATGAGTATATTTCACTATGAAACTTTGAGGTCAACCTGAAGATCAAGCATCGATGATTTATACGTTTACAGGTTATCCAGTGTATCCGGAACGGACACCTGCTATGCTGTCCCTCCATATGTCCAGACGAGGTGTACAAGCTCATGCTAGGTTGCTGGAAGAGACAACCCACTGAACGTATTGGTATGAAGGAGATTCACAAACGTCTGGACAGCCTGTGCCTGAAGGAACCAACCTACCTCGACCTCATTGCATGAGGGAAGCCTGGGATGGGATGAGTCACCAGTAACCACGTCAGGAGCTCGAATTCATTACTTGGATTAGTATTGAGTGTAGCCATTTGGAACCGTGCACGTGTTAGGCTCTTGTATATAAGGAACTTTGAGTTTCATTTCAATGGGAGTTTCGAGATACGACAGGATGTCGGACTCAGATTCTGAGAAAATGCTTCGAGATGGACGATTGATAACGGTGGAAGGTATCCATCAGAGAACATAGTCGTCATGCAGGAGAGCTGAACGATAAACAGTTTGTTACATGACATCATAATACCAATTTCAGGGGTCTTTTTCGAGAAAAATAAACGAGACAGGACAATGCAGATGACACATTTTTGGGTATATTTTAAAAGAATCACGATACCGTAATTTTGTATATATCAACGTATTGATTGAGCTGACTTTATAGTATGAGTCTCAAAAGTAATTTTGGAGACTGAACGATGTGACACAGGAGCCTTCATTTTGTGGAATAGGACACGCTTCCGGGTGTTTGAAGACAGGGAGGTTTAAGATTTGCCTTCAACCGTGAGAATACAGTGGACACTGTGAGGTTATATTTTATATATGTATTCCTGAACAAGGTAAGGGCATAGTCTGTTTGAAACAATGTTTCAGAAATACCTTTCTACGCAAAAGTTCTGGGAATCACTGTTCCGTTATTCTTTGCTGAAATAAAGCTAGCCCCGTCGTTTCTGAACTTACGTTGCGTGTATTGAATAACAATGAATTCCGAAATTTTTTACTAAAGCAACGATTTATATTTCAATTAAATCGACTAAATTTTGAAATGTCAGGACGCAGGAAGTGTTGAGCTTGTGCATGCTTTTTATAGCTTGGAGTAATCAGTAGATACTTTTAGTTGGTACGAGGCAAATGCTGATTATGCAATCAGCGGAAGCAGCTGGATGATTTTTCTTGGACTAGTGGTACAATGATACCTTGGTTATGCTATGATTTATCATTGTCACATTTGATCAGAAAAGATAGTTCGTTATATGCTAAATGGTGTTAATTATTAATTTATCCCTGTCTCCCGATGAAAGAAACATGAGCCTAGATTTTCGAATCCCTTTTTGTATTAAAATAGTCGTTGGTACCATCAAGTAACATTGGCCAATAAATTGATATCTTAGCACTTCGAAAATCTAGGCCCTTGTTTTTGACAAACATTGTATCAACTATATATCAAAATAAGTTTGGATGTAACTTCAGTCTCACTAAGGAGTTCCTTATCAAACCGTTTGGGTTGATTTTAACTTAAAAAGGCAAAATTCTTGATCCAGCATAGAGAAAGCAATCCTCCACTTTTAAAACAAAACCTGCAGATTTACGCCTTAGAATTAATTAATGCAAAAAAACTTATCTTAAAATCCTCAATAGACACACTTTTTACATGGATTCCGCAATGTTGTCGCGGTTATCTTTAGTAGACATGTTATATGTACATAATGTCAAATAAGACAAACTGTTTTGTCTTGTGGTCTTGATGAAGAGAGTTTTACCTTTTGATTTATTGTTGACATTTTATGGAAAGATATTGATCTTGATTCGTATATAGATTTGACGTTGATTTGAAGCTGACCTTGTTATGACCCATTTGGAATGGGATCATAAGTGGTATCATCGTGGATACATGTAGATGTGTACATGATTCATTTAATAGCCTAAATATTGACTTACTCCCACAGAGATGGGTAGGTACAGTAAGTCAAAGTTCTCCATTTCCCGTAGGACCTTGTTTTCAATTGAGTTATTGATATTGAAATTTATGAACTTTAATTATTGTTATTTATGTATATCAATGAAATATGCTTGAAAAAAGTACACGAAATAAATGACATGAGAATGGCGAAACCGTCCAAGCTGAAAACGTTACCGTCTTAGTAGATATTAGACAGATGGCTTTCTGACACTCCCCATTTCTCCTTTAGAAAATAAAATTGAAGACCCCCACCCCCTACCCCCTTCCTCCACATGATTCGAACGCCATCATATTTATACAATTTCAATACATTTAAGTATGAAATTGTAAAAATGAGGGATAGGGAAAGGGGGAGGGGCGAGAAGGGAAATGTGGGGTAATTTTTTGGACCGAAGGACCTGTGCGAGAGACATGACATATTTTAACGCTGTCATGGTAGTGACAGTTATGTTTGAATAGAAGATAATGCTTATTTTACACTGAAGACATCACTTTGAATCCTGAGCAACTTTTTGGACTCGCTACTTGATATGTCTAATTTTTTCGAGATTCTTAACGATACTAGAACCATGTAAAATGTCGGTTATGATGCCTGTTTAAAGCGTAACTGTGTGCTTTCAGGTTTTTAAAATAAATTCATGTCAGCAGTTTTATTCTGAATACAACTACAGTATCTTTGAATATTTTAATATATATGGCTTCATCATCCCATGCAGTGTTCGAGATGAATATGAGTATCGATCTCCCTTTGTCAAAGGACTTCGTTATCAACCAGAAAGACCTGAAATGTGAAAGAAATCAGGTTTTCGTTTTGTGATGTTGTTGATGCCTTACAATTTTGCTCAAAAATAAGACGCGTTTCTGCTATTTGAGTCCGTTATCAATAATTGACTATAAGGTTCGGTTTCTATTCTGTGCTGCGTAATCCGTTATTTGTTATCTGTTATACTTTGCATACATGTATGTTACCAGTAATTCTCGAAAACAGGTAGTAAATATCTTTCTCTTATTAGTAGACGTAAGACAATTCTTTGTTACAGGTAAAAAAACAAGATTAATTTTTAGATGTAAATTTTATAGAGATATGACCAACTTTAAGTTGTTTTTCAATTATTTGGTCATTTAAAGTTGTTTCAAAGTTTTAATCGTTAATTTGAGATTTAAGATTAAATGACTCTTTGTGTCGGGCTCGAGTCAAAGAATTATGTAAAGACTTAATTTCAGGAAAAATTCAAACACTTCAGACATGACATTTTGCCCGAAATGAAAGGAAACAAATTTAATTTTCATGCGTTTAGTTTGCTTATGCTAAAGCGTTTCATTGTTATGTTCCGTTCTTTACTAACAGAGGTTACATAAGTCATTACTTCCTGCGTCGATCCTGCAGCAAGTACACTATATATCTGGGAATACAGAGGTTGGTTGTGCTATTCGCATAGTTTCAACAAGAAATACGGCCTCTTTCAGTATTCCATATTATAACTAACTAATGTTCCTTCTCCTTCGAGATGCACACATTTTCTTACAAGTCGCGAAGATAATAAAAACGTCATTCAAAAGAGGTTTCAGTTTGGAAATTTTCAATGATGGAAATTTTAATAGAACCTACACGTGGATCTCATGTTACTCTCAGGTGTTACTTAGGAAGAAATGACTTGAGTAATCTTTTAGGGAAAACAATGGTTACGTTCATGTGTTCGGGTGTGTGACTTTTGCATCAAGCGTGTACCATTGGGCCTTTCGGGCAGCTAATGCCACCATCTTCTTCTCAGTCGTGTCGTTTACAAGCAAAAACGGTTTGTAAAATGTATTTGTTGAATAAATGGCATTGTTACATGAATTTGTGTTTCCTATTACTCCATCGCTGGTGTTACTTGATACACAGAAAAGCGTTTGTGTTTTTCCGGTGCAATAAAATTATTTGTTTAATGACCTAGGCCTAACCTTTTTGACTAGGCGAGTATGATTTAACCTTAAACAAATATACAACAAGATAGGATTTGTCAGGCAATTATTATAACAAAAAGTCCAATTAAATGTAATGTATAAAAAATTCATCGCATACACAAACATTATCATTTATTGTGAAAAAACTCTTTGTATAACTCGTCAAGTGTTTGAATTATTTGACATTATCGGTTACATTTTGTTATGATAAACTGAATTTGAATGCCCACTGTAAAAACAAAGTGTCTTCGGAATAAAATACCGGTTGAGAAAAATGCTAAGAAGTTGATACTGCAATGAAAACATAAGACATAAGATTTAATCTAATTAAAACTAGCTGTCATGATTTGTCATTAAGTCTAGAGTCAAAAATGAGGGCAGAAAGTCAGCTTTGAACCAATCAATGAAGAGCTTCTTTTGCATCTTGGTCATAGTCACATGCTGATGTTTACCCTACGTATGTCTATATTCATCCTTCACAATTGTCTAACCTCATATGTTATCTTCTTTGCACAAATGAATAAATAAACAACACACACATATTCCGTCATTAATAATTCCACAAGAATTGGTTGCCATCATATTTATCAACAAAATTAACTGCGATATATCGATAATAATCGGATTTTGTAATCGATGTGCCCATGAATTACGAAACAATCGCATTGAACTGCAATTTGAAGTCCTAGGCCAGCTCTCTTTTGATTGGTTGATGTTCAAGCCTGCTAGCTGTAATAACGGTGCTTGGACATAAACTATTACAGCTAGTTTAAACTAGATTGCATAAGAATTTGCCACGATTTACTCACATACGTGATATGTGCACACGATTTTCTCACATTTTCTTCTTTTTTATTTTTTTGGATAATGCATTCTAACAAAATGTGTTACTGACCGGATTTAAGTTTTCACACGAACCTTTTACTATAGGGAAGTCAGGTATATTGTCGAATACATTTCTTTAGTAGAGATACTACAATGAAATGTATGTACATAATGTGGATGAATAATCGTGAGAAGATGGTGAAATTCAAGCAAATTTGTATTGGCTCACTATATTTATTTAATGAGGTTTTCGTGACTGATTGGCTCATCTGGCATTATCATTCGATCTAATATCTAATTATGTACGTAGATAGAAAGAAGATGAATTTGAATTATGTCTGGCAAACGTTTTGAGCAGGTACATTCTGTACCTACTTTATCAGACAGTTTTTTGCAGTATATAAACATATATAACGAATTCTCTAATGTGGTAGCTACGACTATTAAACAAACCCCAAATACTTTCATAATCAAGTATGTTGTGCCATGCATAATGCCTAAATATAGGTTGTATTTTTAGATTTTAAGTTAAATGAAATTCATTTGCTGTTTGCTGTATTCTTGTCTTGTTCGGATTGTTACATAAACACCATCATCATGTGTACTTTATTCTCACTTATGGTGCTATTTTCAAGAAGGTAAACTTGAATCATAACATCTGTAAGACTACCTATTTCTTTGCTTTTCACAGAGTTAAAGGCAGAATCATTAGGGCAAATTGACCGAGGTTCGGACACCACCCGAGGTCGCCCAAACTTCGGACACTTTTGACTAGGAGCTGACGCAATAATAAGTGCATTGTAGGCAATATATTTGTTTTGAAATATGAATTTCTCGTATGTCAATTTGTTCGTTTCATTAAATAGACAATTGATCGAAGGTAGTATATCTCATCGGCTTTTTGCTATAATGTACAAATAATAGATCCATGTAAGGAATTGGCAAAATATTTGTTTCAACGTAAATGTTGACTATCAGGTTAAGAAATATACGAAGCGCCAAAACATTTTAAACTGTATCCATAAACAAAGATAAACAACCAAATTGTTATATCGTGCTGAATATTGGTATATATAAAGGTGATCTTTAAGTTAATGTTACGATATTGATAATATGTCAAAATGACCTTGCTTCGGACAGTTTTGACCATGGTTCGGACACATATCATATTTCACTTATACGGACTTGTAGTGCTGTAATTCAACCAACAAAAGTTCTGGAAACATGCAATAACATACGACTAACATATTTCACAAAGTGATACATTTTCAAAAGCTACGGTTTAGCGAGTACGGCGTTTTGCGTCAAATGCCTACGAAACTGATTGTGACGTCATAATTTTGTAACGACGCATGCGGCAGTTTTGGGAGAATTTAACATCGGAAAGCATGCTCTGTACAGATGACAAATTAATTCATGTTTCCGAAAAACCTTGATATTATTGTACATGAACTACTCATTGCGTGTTTTGGAATGTCTGAAACCATTTTGATAAATATTTTAAGCTAGGGACGCATGCGAGAAGATCATGTGCAACTGTCCGAAGTTAGGTCAAAACTGTCCGAACCATTTTAAGATAGAAATCCAAAATAGATATTACCTTTTGATAATTTGGTTTGCTCATATTTACATTATTCAAATTATATTTTATAATGCAGAGTTTCAAAACATTTGAATCGATACACTGTCCGAACCTCGGTCAGTTTGCCCTATACCATTAGATGTATGTTGACCGCGTTGTTATTAAGGACAATTTTACGATATCATTAGCAATAACGGTAGTCTGAAGTGATTATTGATTTCTGCTTTAATAGTATAAGAAAACTACACCTTGGCCAAAAAATAGCAATAGGACTGAAGTCACAGAGGGTTCACAATAACGGAAATGCATGCAAACTGGTTTACATAAGGTCCCGACAAGCTTTGAGCCTACAGTGATTATGTAGATTGGCGGTGGTACATTCCTCCTGGCATTTTCTAATGGGTTTGTGTGGCAATGAAACCAATTGCTATCCAACAGATTCTACCATCTCCACAACGCGATGTGATACTATAATTATTGCTTGAAGCGATCTTCTAGAACAGATATCAATGGTTTGTACTTAACTCAGTGTATTGAACCCATCTCAGTACATACTCTATCCTACCAATCTTGCTTCAAGATACATACAGTGTACATCTTCAAGAAGTCAATGGCCATGTCGTTGGGAACATGAATTAACAACGGCTGTGGTTTTACAGACTTTCCAAAATCAGAAGGTGTGTTAAACATCTGCACTGATTATTTCGATAAACCTTCAAACGTTAACTTCACAACTATCAAAACGCTCTTTTTTACCCTAAATAATAATGTAGGTATATAGATGTCAATATAACTATAAACAAATACATTTGTAGATACAACAAAATTTTACAATAAAAATAACGAAGAATATTCGAAGAAATATCCCCAAAAAGCAATGGTGTAATGTGCAAGGAAACTCAAACAGTACTCGTAACCTTTGAATTATTATGTTACTTTCAACTAATTTATTTTGTAAGTAGAATCCTGTGTAACTAGCAAAGATAATATATGTATAATGTTGAGAGTTAATATAATTTCCAACACACGACATGGCCATAACAAGTTCAGATAAGTCATTTTCTAGTGTACTCATTATGAAGATAGGAACAACATCCATGATGTAGATGGATGACGTGATCTAAGAGGTTTAACAAACCAAGTATTCTTGAAATAAGACAGACAATGCATAACAAATAAAGAAATCACAATGAAATCTATATCATGAATTGTAAGAAATGTTCGCTCAGAATATCTTCATCCTTTCAAAATTCAAATTGACATAACAAAATACAAAAAAAACGGTTTCACGTTTAATTTTTACAAAAATGCCAAACCAACTTCTTACCCCTGATTAGAGCTAGGTTTTAAGAATATGATGCCATAAATTTAAAGGATGAAAAGTACTTCTATAGAACAACAATAATTCAGTTTATTCTCTAGAAATAGTTTAATGCAGTGATTAAAAATAAAAACTATAACTCTAAACAAAAGTCAAATGGAAGAGACAATCCGGAAATGCAGGTTTCCGTGCTCAAAAATTCCTCATCGTACCCAAATGGATTTCGTCATGTGTCAAAGCTTGTTAACAGGCTGAGTATCTCCAGCAAAATAGTCTTGGGATATTCCACTGATAAGGTTAAGATGCAAGATTATTTGGTAAATAACTTAAGGCTTCGGTATGAACATGGAAAATTAAAAAAGCGTAAAGGTCATTAAACTTGACATGCCTTGCGTCTCCGAAGGAAGAAGCTTTGTGGTAAACTATGATGAGAATTTAATGTATGGTTCTTGAGATGATTCGCTTACGAAATTAGTATGCATGATTCAATATTTACGAGCTTATCATGCAGGTTTCACTTCTGACGAGCTATGCATGCAGATTTCATTGCTGACGAGCCAAGTATACAGATTTCATTGCTGACGAACTTAGCATAATGATTTCATTGCTGCCGATTAAAAGCTTCGCTGTTACGTTAAAATAATATCAAGGTCACCAGAATTGATCGCCCTTGCGTCTATCATTCGGAAGCTTTGTATGGGATATAAAGAGAATTTATGAAAAATCGTGCTGACAAGTGTTTCAAAGGAAAGTTGAAAGTGAAATTTTGAAAAATAGATTTAAAAATTTTGACTGTAGATATTCAGTGCACCCAGTCGATACTGAACTTCTGCATCTGACAGTTAGCACTTTTCACATTGCATTTTCACTGATATTGAGAAAGGGAAAAAATGAAAATCATGTCGTCGTGCTACTGGTGGGTATCACATGACACAGAGGTCGTATAAGTGTGTTTTATGAATGTTGATCATCGCCTTTATGAAGAAAAACAACTTAAAATCTTACAAAATTCACACCATAAAAACGTTAAACAGAAAATGGCCAATATATACCGATGTGACTACGT
This sequence comes from Phorcus lineatus, assembly GCA_921293015.1. Classification (NCBI taxonomy): domain Eukaryota; kingdom Metazoa; phylum Mollusca; class Gastropoda; order Trochida; family Trochidae; genus Phorcus; species Phorcus lineatus. The sequence goes on along the minus strand of OV121081.1, from coordinate 76,079,791 downwards.
GTACATATATTGCTGACAACTCGTTCAAACCTACTCACTAACTCACAAATGTGGAGTGTGTGGGTAAATAGTAGCCATTCAGCACGTGGATGAGTGGACAGATCAGGGAGAAAAGGTTGAAGTAAAAAAGGTAGTGTTCCTGTATTTCTGTTGGCCATGTGATGCTACAGTGAAGACGTATTTGGGAGTGTATTAGACAAAAGCCGTGAACAGAAGAAACAACAAGCAATAAAGTGAGCGTGGCTCACAAATACCCCCGACCGTGTATCCCAGACCAACTGAATTACTTGAAACTTCCCATAACATGAAGTTTCTTGACTTAGACTACTAGCAGATGTCTGTTCTCTGTTCTGGTGGATGTCATCTCAAAACACAGTTTCAAACACTAAAATTTAAAACAAATATGAAAGGATTCACAATATCCCTTGTTACATACAACTGTAACTCTTGGTCGGACAAATTCTGAACTTCTGAAATTCTGAAATTACAAGAAATAGAAATCTGTAAAAAATTTCCTAAATTCACAAAACTGCTTGAAAATTTGCATTGCACCCCTCTCTCACAGTGTAACAAAATCTAAACCTAGACGAGACCCCTTTATCCGGGTTATACTTATAATCAACTAAAAATGAGAGAGAAGTAGTGAGTGAATAAAAGGGTTTATTTGTAAAATGTATAAAACGATAAAATGGTTCGACAACTCATACCCGTAAGTTTATAAGCAAGAGTCAACAGCTAATTAGAGTCAACCACCCGTGAATAACCAACTGACAAACACTCTAGCGTATTGCCAACTTAGACCTTGAAACAACAGGACACCAGGATAACTGCCGTCTTCACGAGAGTACATCAATCAGAACAGATCAACACTGGCATGTCTTAACGGTTCCATGAGAGACATACTTGAGTGACTAAAAAATAAGGTCGCAAAGGCCAGTCATGTACGTTTTCAGCTATCCCGAGACAACACGGCAAGTTGTGTTTCTCGGCTATGCTAAAATGGGTGTACCTCCCTTATTATCGGAGTTACATTAACATACAATAGCTTATCATAAAGAAGACAAACTCTTCTAAAAGTTCATGTAAATATATATTATGTATATTGATACATGAATGGAACGCATATGGTGTGTACTTCCAATATATACAATAATTGATGATATTTCATAAAAACGATTTTGATGAAAGGCGGACAAAAGGAGGCAGGCTCGAACAGCGTCACACCCTCCTAAAAGGGTAGAAAACATGTGCAAGATTTGAAAGGAATCGGTTAAATTGTCTCTCTGTAATCAGTCGGGCAAATTTTGACTTTATGATATGACTAAGTACAAAACATTGAAATATGTAAATATTTTTTTTAAAACATGAAATTGCTTGAAATGTGGCAATCCATTTCGCCAAATAGAGTAGAAGACATGTGCAAAATTTGAAAAGAATCGGGATAAATAGTTTTCCTGCAATCGGTCGGACAAAAAATGTCTTCGTTGTTAACAATATATAACCTTGACCTTCAGTGATCCAACTTAGAAAAGCCCTCTCCAGATATATACACCATGTATCTTACAATATTGCACAAGAGACGAACAGGAATATGTACAAGAGAAATAAGTGAAAGTGTTTAGTTTGAGAGCTAAAAATATGTACAAATTTGAAGTGACTATTTGATACCAAATACCATAGGTCAGTTAGGACCTTCGACGTACATATTCGTTTTAAGCTTAATAGTAAGTTTTAAGATGTCAAGGATTTTAATTTGTTTAAAAATATGATTAAATTGACTTTTAAGAATCCGACGTCATCATTTGGATGAGTACGTGAGTAGAATGTAACGTGCTGTCAGCAATATTTAAAGTTATTTTTCACTAGGATGAAGCCAATCAGATAGAGCAAAGCTCAGTAAAGGGAGGGAATTGGAAAGACATGCAACAGGAGACCGTAGTCAGGTGAAATGACAGCTTTTCGACGGTTCAAAATAATTACTAAGGGCCCGATTTCATCCTCTCATTGATAATTTAATGTCAGGTGACGGGTAACATTCTTGTCCGTTTCTCTCGAAAAGTACAGCTGCATGCCAAAAGTTTGTTCACATACCTGAATATACTAGTGCAAATATCATGTAATTTGAGATTTCTTTGAGGTGTCATAGCGTTGCGAAAATGAAACGTATAATACTGAATCTTCAATAAACATATGCAGATCCATTCTTCTTTAAGGCAAACGTTTATCGTACCCCACAAGTAACCGTAACAGTTTTGGCAGGTCATTGAAGTGACCAGGGGGTTAGTGCACCCCCCCCCCCCCCCCCCCCCCCATGGCAGAACGGAAGTAACCTTTTTTTGAAGCCTTGACATGTCTGTTATGCAAATTTGAGTGGTAACAGTGTTTAACCGGGATGCAATGTGTCATTTTTACATATTTCCATGGGTACCCCCCTCAGCCACTTATTCTCTGAAGCGTCACACCGAAAGGTGGATGTCCCCATATCTTTGGTTCTAATTATCATAGAACCATAATCTTGGTATCTAAATGTAGGTTTAGAAGGTCACTAAATCCATTGACATTTCAGATAGCTACCATGAGTCATTTGTACGAAATTTTAGGTTTCCGTTACAAAAACTTATCATTCATGACTTTGATCGGTAACAATTCTATTTTTTCTTCTCTACAGTTAATGTATATCCTTTTATTTTACATTATTTGCACTGAGAGTAGAATTATGAGTACTTGTAACCCTTTTGTGTACTTATGTGTACTTATAACACACAAATTAAGTGTCCAAAAGCAAACCAAGGGACCTACCGTTAATTTACTATCATTGAAATACACCAACTCAGCCTTGGGAAAAAATCTATATTTCTCTTCTCTACAGTTAATGTATATCACTTTATTTTACATTATTTGCACTGAGAATAAAATTATGAGTACTTGTAACCCTTTTGTTTACTTATGTGTACTTATAACACACAAATTAAGTGTCCAAAAGCAAACCAAGGGACCTACCGTTAATCTACTATCATTGAAATACACCAACTCGGCCTTGGGAAAAAACTATTTTCTCTTCTATAAAGTGAATGTATATCATTTTATTTTACATTATTTGCACTGAGAGTATAATTTTGAGTACTTGTAACCCTTTTGTGTACTTATGTGTACTTATAACACACAAATTAAGTGTCCAAAAGCAAACCAAGGGACCTACCACTAATCTACTATTATTGAAATACACGAAATCAGCCTTGGAAAAAACTTACAATTTTGTATTTTGAATGTGTTGTTTTACTTCTAAATCATTGGGGATTTAAAGGGATAGATTTAAAGGGTATAAAGAAGAAAGATTCCACATTACACACATCACAGGCATGTAGTAAAAGAGTACATTCTTGCAAATTATTCATTTTCAATCTCAATATGACTGTTTGATTCAGCTGCTTTTGAACATCAACAATTTATCAAAATCATAGTTTTAAGAGAGAGCATCATCATCAATAACATCAACATACACCACACACCACAACAACCATCATTATCATCCTCTCTAGGAAGAGCGCACTGGCTCTAGCTTCCCATCCACAAGAGTCGAACTATGACTCTCATTAGCAACAAGAACAACAGACATTGGAACAGAGATGTATTCCATAGAGCCTCCTGCTAATTGAAATGCATCGTATGATACTCTAGGCTTTAGGAAATATGTAAAAATAACATATTGCATCCCAGTTTACACACTGTTACCACTCAAATTTGCATAATAGACATGTCAAGGCTTCAAAATAAGTTAGTTTCGGGGGGGGTGCATGGGGACCCCTAGTGGCCGGTGGACTAGGTCAAATTGACTTTTTCTCCATAAAATCCTTTACAAGTTATCAGCTTAAGCCACGTTTGTTTCTTGGCACAAAGTCAATGTATTTATGTTGGTTTTAATCTTAGCAAGTGGATGTGGAACATTTTATTTGACATTTAAAGAAATCGAATTTCGAAAATGTGACCCCTTTTGTCCATATCATTATGCCAAAATTCGAATTATTGCACGAGTGACCAGACAATCCCAAAATGAGTTCAAGAATGGCTATGTCACATATGGTCAATGAGTGATCCCTGGTCAGTCTTGCTGAAGTTATTCTATTGACGCTGAAACGAAACCCAAATTACATGATATTTGCACTACGATTCAGGGGTAAGTGAACAAACTTTCGGTATGCAGCTGTACATCTTAAATTTGCTGATACACAAGTTTTCCAAATGAAGTAACTAATTTTGCAAATGGAAAGATTAAATCGATAAGAAACCTTAAAAATTGAGTCTGATAATTTCATTTCGGACCCCAACTGGCTTAATTTTTATGTGGGTACAAAAAACGTCATTTCAACAACGAAAATAAGGATATAACGAAGGAAGTATAAGTGTACTTTATCTAAAATCACGAGCGGTTTTACATGATTTATTAGAATCATAACAACAACGTGACAACATTCGTTTGTGTGTTACTTATGTTTTTAAGTTATTCTTTTTCATACGCGTGTTGAGCTCGACGGGATATAAACAACCAAGGGGGAAGTAGCACGGGTTTTTTTTAAAAGATTTATTCCTTCACATTTCCCCCTATTAAGTACAGTAGTTTATGTCAAATGCATTATTTTCAGAATTTCCGTAGTTGTAGAGGACATATTCAATTATGTAGCAAAAACTAGTCGCGATCATTTTTCTTGGAACACGTAATAATCATTTGAGGTAGGGAAATGGATTCGCATAGCTTAAAACTTAATATGATTCGCTTGTTTTAAGACTACTATATTTATCAAAACACATTGCCTTGCAATTGGAAACATTTATTTTCATTTCCATGATATAACATTATTTATCTTAAAATACGTGATAATGCCCCATCAAGAGATTTGGCTCAATATACTGTCAGACGGTAGGAATTTAAGGAACACTTCGAATTGTTAAAATCAGCAGCAGATAATGTATTTTAAAAATCAGGCAAGAATATAGTTGATTGGATACTTGGAACGTTCAACTTATTTCTAAAGGCAGCGGGGATCCTTTTGACAATAAAGGAGAACACATTCTTTTTTAGTGTTCTAATCTATATATTGTTTTAATAAATTTTCCTGAAGTTGACGTCAGATTGGCTGAGAGTGATAGGTGAAAACAATACGTGAACAAATTACTTCACTTGAATAGGATGTTAAAGTTTGGTCACACCACAATCCGGAAGCTTTGTAGTTTTAATAACGCTCGGCAATTGCAATACAATAGGAAAGGTACATCCCTTTGGCAAGAACAAACGTATCTTCAGGTGATACATCTGGAACTGTAAAGCATACTGGTTTGAAATACAGCTGTGACCTTTTGATAATGTATCATTTAACGAGAAAACTGAAGCATATTATCATATTTAATTTTAACGAGGATAAGATAAGAATTATATTTCTCACATTTCATCACGACAGATTTTGTATTCAAGGATAACTACATATATTTAGGTGAGGTGAGGTGATTTTTTGTTTAACGCCGTTTTCAAGAGTATTTCACTTGTATCACGGCTGCTAGTATTATTGCAAGGAGGTAGCCCGCACCAATATCGTGGATATGCATTGCGGTGAAACCTGCAAACATTGGCTTGAACTAGCGAATCATGGGTAGTATTTCACTGGAATTCTGTGTAGCATTGCACCCAAACCTTACAGGACATAGAAATTCATATATTCGAACCCATATATTCAGAGGTGAGGTGATGTGGGGTTTAACGCCGCTTTCAAGAGTATTTCATTTGTATCACGGCTGCTAGTACAACTGCAGGGAGAAAGCCTGCAACACTATTGTGGTTTTGAAACCTGCGAGCATCGGCTGGAACTAACGATCCATGGGTTGTACTGCGCTGAAATTCAGTGTTGCATTGCACTCAAACCTTACTGCGTTTACAACAGTTCTCTAATGCAGTTGCTGAACCCTTGGCGGGATTCGAACCACGGAACTCTTGATCCAAATCCGAAAGCGACATATAATCGGAATTTGGTCAATCGCATAAGATAAATATTTACATAATGTCAACTCCATCTCCACCAACGCCTTTCTTTTAATCATAATAGAGACATATTACCGTAAATTAAACATTTTTGTGTCCATTAATGTCAGTGTCTCAGTTTTAATGTTCATTGGCTATCACTTAATCAAAGGAAATACCAACATTTAGTCACCAAGTTGTAATTACATAAAAACTTTGCCACAGCAAAGATTACCTGAATGTCATTGCAGACATTCTGTGGTGTCATTAAAGACACTCTTTGTACAGTGAACAAATAAAGAGCATTTTCTCCTCAGCCCACACAGACATATGTAGGTGGCATTGGTTAATCACCAATCATTGTTTTGAGGATATGTCCCGGATGCACATGGGGTCAAAGTCTCAACTTACAAAGCGCTGCCAAGGACGAGAGTAACTGACACTTGGTCTAACTAATGGTGATTTAAGACAGCCACAATGTCTGATAAATACCAAGATGAGAAGCGTTTTCTCAAGATGGTAAAAACGGAAATGTCGCGCAATTTTGCCTTTGAGGCATGGTGATATTTGAAATAAGTCTACATTCGAGACGAAATGGTCATTATCAAAGGTCTTGTGTCATCAATATGAGTTATGATTGAGTATTCAGTTTTACAAGACAGGATGTTTTTTATGTTACATTTGCTTATAAAATGTCTGCATTGATACGACGAGTGGTGACTTAATGTCTGTTTATAAGCCAACAATTTACGTACAGAACGTCCATTGACATCATTGGGAAGTCCATGTTATAAATTATAAGTAAAAAGGTTAAAAGCCTGAGAAAAGGAAGTTCCTGATATTAATATACACAAACTGCATTGTAGAGCTTAGATAATCGAACTGGTTTTATGGTTTATCACAGTATTCCCATAGCTGATTGACAGATGTCTTAGCCCGATAAAGCTACGTTCTTTAAGACTATAAGCAGGTAAGCTCTTTAATCAGAGTTGGCTCATTAGTCGCATTGTGTGACATTCATAAATCAATTGGAATAGAGACATGTTCAGTGCTACCAAAAGTAGTTTATTTACAAGTACTGAGCCGACCTATGACATTGTAAAAAAGTTGTGAGGTTCCTTTGCTAAAAGCAATCTTTGCTTTGTTTTGCTTGCTTTGCTTTGTATTGCGTCTTCCTTAACATAAATCGTCATCGCTTGTACGTAAGTATCAGAGAATGAATATCAAGTATATGGCCTACAAACATGAATACACACACTTAAGGCGGATCAACACTTCAGTAGGAACTGGTGGTCGAATGGTCGGTCCTGTCCGGATAATATACCTCTTTGTTTCATACACTTGCCAACTTAAATGCAGAAGGCTCCAAAGAGATACTGTAGCAAATCAACAGCTTTTTTTGCAAAAGGTTCAATCAAAATGTTTATAAACGTAACTTAGTTTGTCAAATAAGTGTATACAACATTCCTCAAAGGGACACTGTCAGAACGACAGGAAGTGTAATTAAACTGTATAAGGTATAAAATCAAGCTTGTCACTTGGCAAAAGCAGTTTTTGTCTGTTGATATTGTCTTTTAAACACCTTACTCTGTCTGTGACCTTCGCCCACGTATAAAAATGTAATGTGAGCTATTTTTCAAACTTACACGTTTGTCGTTAGGTTGACTAAATGAGCCCATTTTACCTGATTTTACCAGATATCCTGAAAAAAAACCTAACAAATCGATTTGAAAAAAGACACATTGATTGATTATCTATCTGTATTTTTCCTGAAAGTAAGACCACCAGATTGTGCGTACTTCACTTATAACGAAGGCCCTAGATAGTAGATACAAATATTTTCCTCCCTTTAACATTCTTACTTAAAACTTACACACGTGTTTAATAACTGCGCGAAATATTCTTAGAAAGAAATTTAACCCAAGCTCACTCACCATGTTTGCTAAACGGGGACAGTGCACCTACGAAACAAAATATGTAGATACCCGCCACCCTCTTAGACATCACTTCCTCCAAGTCATTTGTATATCAGTCAAAGTTCTGAGAATCCCTTTTGTAGACTCGGTTAAGTGACCTAAACCTAGCGGTACTTTTATATTATATTTATCTCGAATTGAGTTGTAGCTAGTTCTTGACATACGTTTTTCTTAGTCAAAACAACCACATTTTAACTCAACTCAAAAACAAAATAATTATCCCAAAACCTAATTAGATTTAAGCATGATGTGCTGTTTATTGGCTTATTCATGTCATTCCCATATTTTTTCTCCAGTTTATCCCGGAGCGAAGTAGCGAAGATGCTCTTTAGCTGCACTTTCTAGCCTTTGAAACTCAAGTCATTTTAAGATCAGAAGTCAGAAATAAACAACATGAATTTACAGTCTTTTTGATTTAATAAATGGTGTGGGCATAAAACTAAAGAATTTGTAATGCGCAAGGTAATATAATTTGAATTAAATCACATGAAAAGGGTTGTTCAAAGCTGGATTACTATATTTATCGCATCAGATTCCCTTTGAAGTGTCAGATGTCCTTGTGTTATTAATGATTGCGTTTGGAAATAACAGCAGAGTTGAATGTATAAATAGCAGGTTTGGGTATTGTAGCTTTTAATAATGTACTTTTCAATTGTAAAATGAGATAAGCACTCGCTTTGTTTGGATGAAAAATAGTGACACAGAATTGGTTGTTTAAGTATCCCCTTATGAAGAGAATTTATGAAAGTGATCTTATATTTTCATTGCATTTGTGTCCACGAGTAATGTATGTCGCGTAAATCCCTCATAGATTTAGATTGTGTTGAAAAAGATATTTTCAGAGTGCGTTTATTTTTTTTATCATCATATTCTTGTTTACCCCTTTTATTTTTTAATTGTTCGAATACCTTATTGTGTGTATATGTTTTGACGCAGTTGTTTTTACTTCTTCAAATCGAATGACTTTTAATTTTTGCATTCTACTTTTTTACATTAACTGAAGTACAAAAGACAGTACAAACCCCAGGGATTTGGTTATTAAAGAAAACATAACAAACTGTTGAGCATCTAAAATGTTTAATATCAATAGAGAATTATTTTCAAACATTGCAAGGACATGTTGGAGTGTTTTGTTCAACACATCACTTTTCTATATCTGTTTTTGTCCACTGGAGGTAAATTTTGAAATTTACATGGACAGATCAGGCGACATTACGTTGTATGATTTTCATAAATGGTGGAATTAATATCGGATGTGACCCCCGTTACAGGCAATTCGAGAATAGACACTTCTAATGGAAAAGGTAAGACGTCGGATGACGTCATTCGGGATACGTTGCCACTCCTCGTGTAGTGCCTTATCGTGTCCAGTTCGTGTGCAAATCGGAAAAATCGTGATTTCTGAAAATTCCCTTTTCCGTCAACTTATATGCCTCAGTTGCGTTTTAGCGATATGTTTTCATTGTTTCCATTCATTACATTAGGCTTAAACATTAAAAAATTCTATTTTGTCAAAAATTATAACAGTCTGTGGGTTTATACTTTATTTTGTACTGCAGTTTACTTTGACAAAAGTTAAAGAGAAAAATTGCACCAGATTGTCTTTCTCCGACTTACAAAAAGTATTCCTCCACCAATTATCGATAGAAAGCCTTTTATCGGACTCAAAAATAGACATCCTCAGCTGAACTTTGTATGTTCCCATCCTCTATCTAATACTGGGTTTCATTAGACTCTTCACTACGCAGCCAAATTGACAGTGTTGCTTTGAAAACGAATCCAATTCGAAAGCCGACATGAGGTGACGATAACAGGTTGCTGGCTACTTAATTCGCTGAAATCCATAAGAGCAAAGAGTAAATGACTTCAAATATGCGGTAATTACTGTTTCCAAAATACGGAATGAGGCTCTTCTTTCATTGGTTCTCAGGTCGAATCAAAGGATCATTTTCATTGGTTGAAATCAATGTCAAGGTTGCTGTCAGATATGATATGGAAGGAGTGTGAAGGAGCCGACGATTACAAACAGTCGATTAATAATGTTCATTCATAGTCGTGGTATGTAAAGAATATGAAAGGAAATGGACGAATTTGTAGAAATCAAACCTGGTTTTAACGCGCGTAAAAGGATGAAATTTCCTTACTCATTTACCGATCCGCCAAGACAAAACACACTACAATTCACTGCTAATATCCTATACTTTGAAACCTATGAAATTAGTTCCGTTTTATAACTGATTCAGAGCCAAACTAGGTTGTGAGTAACGTTGTTTCCTAAATTATTTTCTGCAATTACTGCTACATTAAGGACGCTAAGAAACAGCTTTTATTTGTTTGCACCGTTTTGTCTCAATGACCGAATGATGGTACATTTTGTCTTTCGTGAGCATTCATCGATGTCTCAGAAATAAATTAAGTTATAATTTAGCATAGTTTCACAATCAAAGAACAAATGTATCCGTTTCAAAACACTTTACAGATCACGACCTCCTTAACGGACAGCTGGAGTTTGTGTCCAATATGGCTTACACGGATTCTCATTACTGAACGGTTATCCGTATTGAATAAAAATAATATCTGATTAAAAAAATTAAGCTATGAATCACGATTAAAATCATCGAGTGAAGTACAGGAATCAAACTGAACCGCAAACAAACAAACCGATTTGTAGCAAACCAGGTTTTCAATAGCACCACAACTTTATCAAGGTGTATCAGAAGTTGTTTTAGAAAATCATCACCTTCTGTATCACAGACCATCATTCATCACCATTAATATCATAAGCAAAAATATTAATACACCCCTTGAACCTATGAGTTAGCGCTCATGAGGATGCATCAAAGTACTATTCCTTCAGGGTTATAAAACAATTTGTGTGATCACGTTCTGTCTTGGATATTGGCACGGTATACGAAAGTTAATATCATATCATCACATGCTCAATGTAATGTTAAATCTACATGAATTTTGAGTACCAAGTCCTGTCGAGGAAAAAAACATTCAATTTAGCATATCTCTTTCATGAGAAGTTAAAATGCATCCTCTTTTCTGCATTTGAAAACCTACATTAGTTTGTAATCTGCGAATTAAATACAACAACATACACTTGTTTTTGTACGTTGATATACCATTAAAACCAAATGAGAAATATTTGAAAAGATCTATTTAGAAAAGTATATAAGAGCTCTCACAACATTGTGACATGACATTACAAAATTTGCTCCACCAAATCACTCCTAACTTCCTCGACTCAAAGCAGTGTAGGTTGTAATTTGTGTACCAACTTCTGTTGAATAAAGAACCTCCTACACCCAAGTACTTGCTTCGTCAGCACGTTTTTACCCACAAAGGATTGTGTAGGAGAAGTTGAGACAGCCGTGATTGACGGGCCATAGAATCAAATCGATCGTTCCTTCTCCCCCACAGTAGATTCTACGAGGTCCAGCTATTGGGAGCGTAAGAACTAGCAGATTCTTGACAGACCATAGCCGCGAAATTTGTCGTGGGAGTTCTTATGTAATTTCAATGTCAAATGTACGTTATCTGATTTATTGGCATGGAAAGAGATGGTCACTGACATTATGGTGGTTCCTACACACATTGCTACCTGAAGCTATGTTGGATGACACAAATGAACAGATAGTAAGTAATTACGTATATTGGTACTAGTAACGACATATCTCTCTGAATTGTGGCTACATATATACATGTGGGTGGTGAGAACCTTTGAAACAAACCTTGCTTTCCCCGATTATATTTATGCTATGACATATCAATTTAACACATTTTCGGCAAAATCTAGTCAATATCGGTGAGCGAATGAATATATTAATATCATTTTCGAAACATATTTCCAATGGTTGGTGAAAATATCTTTATCTAGGTAAAAGTTAAGGATTTGACGCATATCCTTGTGCTGTTGACTCTTAACAGAGCTAGGAAAACGTAAACCTTCACCACCTCAAGATGTGCGACCTCTTATCCCTAGATATAATTTAATTACATAATTATGTGAAAGGTATATATGGCTTACAATGACGGATACTTATTGAATAAAAGTATTAAATCATATCGATGAATACTGAAACTTTATCGAGGACATATAAGTTATAAGATTTATCTTCCTAATATTGAAGCACTTTTTAGAGGTTTAGACTTAAAGATGGACATATATTTGGTTCACATTACATCAGTGAATTCTTTCTCAGGAAAAGCCCTCTCTTAATAGTCGTGAGTGTGAATATTAGAATAGGAAAACGTCCAAAGGCAAACCAGTAAAATATGACAAAGAATTTAATATGATTATTTTGATTGATAATAAACAAAGAATTAACGGTAAGAATATAGATTAATACAGACGAGTAACACAATCTCGAAATGAAACGCTAAAAATATCAATAAGCTAGCTATACATATTCATCACACTTAGCCATTACAGCAGTTGATAAGGTACGCCTGGATGATAACCCCTAGATAAATCAGGCTTGTAATATAAATCCCTGTATTGAATAAAAGAGATTGAATATGAAAAGATATTCGACAATGGAAATGAAATGTACGGAATATACACCAACAACAAACCTTTTGACAAAATCATATATTAAGGAGATTATAATGGTACAAAATAATATTTACCCACAGTTGCAGTGTTTCTGTTTACAAAATCTTCAAAAACTTCAAACAATTGTTTAAGAATACCATATCACAACAGTGTTTGGTTTGTTGGAGACATTGATCTTTATGTTAAATGTTTGCAACCACTCCATGTACGAAACGGTAATGACGAATTGATTGAAAATGATTAATAAGAGATTTATTTAAATATACAAAGGTCCAGGGACGTCATCGAGTATTCAATGTCATAAAACTAGTTCATCCAGTGTTCTAAGTGCGTCAAGATGTTTTGTAAATGCATATATGAATAAACAACGGGACACAATGTCTGATACAGATATTATGTTGACCTGAATGTAAATCAAAGGACGCCTGGAGAATAGCAATGGTTGGTCGATATGGGAGCCATAAAGACGACAGACGAAAACATGGCACTACGACGTTGGTGATATCTTTGAATGCACATCCGCTGCAACAGCTGAATAAATTCTTGGAAGCCGAATTTTCTTTTGTATACCTCATATGTAAGCTATGAATGAATAACGTGTTTGGTGACAAAATGTCTTATTGTCATAATGTCATAATGAAGCCCCTTTTAAAACACATGAGCACCCTTGATTATAAATGTTAATTTTAATTTAATTTAAAAAAAAACAAATGGTCTTTGATGGCAAATTATGTCCTTATTTAGGTTAAAAATACAGTTTTTAATGTCTGCATAGTTTGGGAATTTTGTATTTAATTAGGCTGACTTATGATGTTATTTAAAAAAAACCCTTAGAGACTTTCGCTTCTGAATGTCCTTTACTCCCATTAACGAAACCCTGCACATCCTCCAACACCGTATTGTCAACCTGGACTCTCCCCTTGACATCAACCTCTCAACTGACTTCAGCTCATTTCTAACTCATTCACATTCACCTACTCCACTAAGGGTGGTGAACTTCATGAGCAATGCCATGGTCTGCCCACGGTATCCCCTTCTCTTCCATCCTTTCCATTCCATATATGACCTCCTTTGAACAGCTTGCTGTCAGCACTTTATCAATGAAAATGACCTGCTGATGACACAAGTTTGATGACACCTTTGTCATTCTCCACCAATCTGCTGCCTTAATTCGTATCTCCCTTCCCTACATTAGCAAAACCTAATTTCCACAACACAACGTCAACTTGGACACTGTCAAAACACTGATAAACAAAAACACGATTACACTCAACGATGTTTAGCTGAAGCCAAACACATTTTTCGATTTAAGCCCTCCATGAACAGAGAGCAAGGCCATTCATACCATCGGCTTACAATCCATCCATAGTTTCACGATTAATCCTATCTACTCATTCTGGCTTTAATCAACACCCCTCCTCTCCTAACAGGTTTCCTAATTAACTGAGGTATCCCACACTTTGTTTTCATTTTGTTTACTCAGCTTTTAGTCAGACAGACATACAGATGATTTATTTCAGTCTCACCTCATAGTTTCACATTAAAAATACAACGTCCAGTAAAAATTTAGACACTCCGTGCGGATTTATGAGAAACTATATAATATATTTACAGATATGTAAAACAGACACTAGAATAATCATTAAATAAAACATATTCTTATCGACAATAAAAATGACACTTTCCTTTCATTAAATTATGATGACAGGTTTTGGCAGATAAAAAACACATTGCATGGGTGAACAATATAAAACACATCTTTTACACATCTGACAAAGTGTCAAAATTAAAATATTTGTTGCGACATACATTTAAAAGTTGAGATCTTTCATCCTTGTACAGAGGACAGTTCAGTATAACATGACATTCATCTTCTATCCTATCAGAACAATGTAAACAGAATCTTTCGGTCACCACTGTGCTATCATAACGTCGCTTTTCAATTCTTAAAGGGGCAGTTCCACATCTAAAATTAGCAAGCGCTCGTCTATACGAACGAGGCAAAAAACATGTAAAATTCACTATCAGGAAGGTGCTTAAAATTACAATAAACTCTTAGCTTATTACCTTATTTGCCGATAATGCTTGACAGTCGGCGCACATTCTCACTCCACTGATATTTGACCAAAACAAAATCCTGTTCGAACGCATGTTGCGAATAACATGACATTTAATTTGAACTAGATTGAACTAGAACACGATGTTTATCTCGCAAAACTTTAAACCTTGTCCTTATCCTAAAACAATTTATTAGAAACACGTTCAACGTCCCATCACTAGGAAAAAAATGCTATAATCCAGAAACGAACTTAATTAATTGAGACAAAGGAATCGTGTTCATAATTGTGGCTATTTATAACACCCCCACCTTTGTTCTTTATGATATCTCAGAGAAAAGGTGTACCTTCCTTTGAAACTCAGTTCAATTCGAGACAGAAAAACAGGAAATTTGCAACCATAGATTAAATCTTTGTTATCCATATGTGCTTAGTGATTGCTTATGATTGCTTATGATTGCTTATGCTTAGATCATTATATTATTCTTCATCAATTCATCGCCATTGATATCACATTCATGCGAATATATAAAGTCTTAAGCCATCGGCTTTCTTTTATAAGCTGGATAGAAAACACCAATTTGATTATCGATGCATTTTAAAGAACTACACACACGTGTAATTTCAACATACTTCATGGATTTTAGTGCATTTTTAGTGATTCTAAGCATAAAATAAGACATGACATTACAAATGTTTCCGTACGAAATTACTCTAATTTCATCAAATATGGTTAGATTGTTATTAGTGTATTAACTCCTCTCGAAATAAAGAACCTAATACACCAAACTGTTCCCTTCGACAGGAATTCCTTCTAACCGTCAAAGTGTTATGTAAGACAAGTTGAGAGAGTCATGATGGACAAGGGATAGGATCGATCGTTTCTTCTCCCACACATTTGATTCCACGGGGTCCACCCATTGGCAGCGTGGGAACTACCAGATTGTCGACACAGCGTAGCTACGAATCGTTTTGACCGTAGGTATAATTTATATTATTTGATGTCAAACAATATTTTCTCATTCAAGACAATGTCTGGGTAAACAGAGAGAAGATGACTGACACCATTAACCTTTTGTTAGATTTGGCATTTAGTTAGGAAAATCATTTGGGAATAAAGATTATGGTCTTGGTTTTAGGGGACCTGGTGGGATGGTGGGCAACAGTCAATGTTTTTGGTGTTCCCATACTGCATGCAAGGTAACAGTCCGTTCATAACTTTATCACAGTTCTAATTTTGTTTGCAAATTTGGTTGTTCATGTTGTTGAGTTAAACAGCTATTGCAATTATGATTTGTTCATCATGGTGTTATCTCTATTGTTTTTTATAAATATTATAAAGTGATACATTCAATGTGCAGTGCATAGTAGCTAGAATGATGCAGGATAAGTACTTAATTTACTTGTTTTAATACAAATATAACATAAAAGTCAGGAATATTCATTACGAATGTATTCCGAAATAATTTTTTATTATTATTTATCCTTCCTATTTCAAAGCTAAATTTTGAAACCACGGAGAAACATTTATCGTTTTATTTGTCGTGCCTACTTCAAATCTCTATTCTAAAGACAGCAAAACAGTTGTCTGGAAACTAGTTCAAAACATATGATCTGTGAACTTCTTTGCGATGAAACATATATGAATACCCTTATCGAGAATGTTTGCAATTTCTGGCTTAAAAGGCAAGCAAAACATATTGTATCATACTTTGAAATTATATACTTTCCGTCTCTTTCAGTTTTGAAATCATTATCATTATCTAACATGAACATTCCGATTTATGTTCATGCTTGATGTCGAAAAGGTCAGAATATGTCTCAGTTGTTAATAATGGATACAAGACTAAACAACCAAAAAACATAAATGCAACGATCAAACATTCAGGAAATCAATAACATTGAACTGTTCATTTGTGTCTTAGAAACTCACCCTGTTGGCCGTGCCTTTGTCTCCTCTAACTATGGGACTTTTTAAATGCGAAGTAATATATAGGTAATATATATAGGTAAAAAGGTGAAAGGTCGCACGTGAAGTAAATGCATATTTGAAAAAATGAAATACTTCAGACGACACTTGCTGTAGATATCATTTTAATGATGACTGGATGCGTCGCATTTCGACTTGTTTACAAGTCTTTTCAACAGTGTGGAGCTTTTCCAACATGGCAAATATATAGGTACATAGCTAAACGCTGTAACAATGTGTAATAGACTTAGATTGATTAGCAAGTGACAAGTGGTTAGCGTGAGTAGTGCACAATGCACTATTTATGAGGGATTAAGATTATATATATTCCCTCAAGAAGCTTCGAATGAAGAAGCAGAAATATGCATATTGGAAAAAAGATAAAGTCATGATTTTGAAAGTTGATTTACATCTTCTCTGTATTTTCTAATACTTCATATATTCTTCTCCACGATATATGCTTCTTACATTTTCTATATATATGCATAGAATGTTTTATTTGTTTTTGCTGTTTTTATGTTTTTAAACAAGTCTTATATTCTTCTTTTCTTTCCTTTTTTGAAGAGCGTATCTGGATGATTTTTAGGTTGGTCGTTTGCTTTTCTGCAGAAATGGCTATAGAATCTAGTTTACAACAGAATTATTTCCAATGTCTAACTTGTTATCATAGTGACTTTGTTGAAATGGTTCAATATTTCGGCTAATGACTTGTCCGCTTGTAAAATGTATCATGCTTAAATTTTGTCATTCATTAGCTATTACGCCACGGATCTCGTGATGATCGTATTAATGTTCTGCTCTCTTCCGTTCTTGTTCTGTCTTCTCGTCTCTTCTGATAATATTCTGAAAAGATTCACGACCTTACAAGGTACAGATTAATGATAGACTTTTTAATTTACTCATATGTAATATAAAGAACTTATAAATAATGCATTTAAAAATTGAACATGGTTTCCCAGACATTTCACAATAATTGAAACGCGTACATAGATATACAAGTAATAAGGTCCTGTCATCATAAAACACACCAGCTTCTTATTGATTGATGGCAGAACATTCCTCTTGGCACTCTATAATTTGGTTTGATGTCTCTGTTCTATCCTATATACATGAAGGTTAGCTTATACTTATTGCTTGAAGCGATCCTTTTAAACAGATAACACTAGTTTTTACTTCGCTAAGGATATTGAACCCATTTCTGAATATTCTTTCATCTAAAACCTTTTGTTATGCAGACCTTGCAATGTATATATGAGTATGTATCTTAAAGAATAAATTGCAATTTTGTTGGGAATATCAATTACCAAAGGCTGTCAATCGGGAAGTCTATGCCTTTATGATGAAAATGAAAGTCCAGTGAACTAAAGCAAAGCGAAACCCATAAAAACATGTGAACATTGCTTTCAATTAAAATGAAGGTCTGTAGGCTACGGATTTACCATGAGTTGTTAAAATTCCACGAAAAATATAGAAATATTAAAGGACTATTCAATTTCCAGAGAATACATACTTCAGAATGAGACTTTCACACGTTCCCAAACAAAAATGGTTGGTAGGGTATCTCCACCATTACATGTAATTTGTGTAGCATCATGTAACTTTGTCCCATTTATTTTGTAAGTGGAATGATGTGTACATTACAACGTAATTTGAGTACGATGTATATAATTAATCCCATCTTGTACACAGGACGTGCGTAGCCGCTAGTATATATAGTACAAATAGTATGTTTTTGTTTAAACATCATTATTTATACTCACCGTTGATAGTTAACAATATGCCCAATTATACTAATCTGTCTTAATCCGACAATCCTTACACAGAGTAAAGACAGAGTTATCGCTCAAGTGAGCTGCACTCAGTGCCCCCACCAGGTGGCCTACCTTATATGGTCATTGCTTCTTCTGACGGACAGACACGAAGCCGAACGCAACCGAGGGGAGGCCGGGTGGGAATTTACGATTGTTAACTATCAACGGTGAGTATAAATAATGATGTTTAAACAAAAACATACTATTATTTAATATAATCTCCGTGATAGTTAACAATATGCCCGAATACCACTGTGGTGGTGGGGTGAGAGAGGCCACTAAGTGGAATGGCTCTGTCTTTACCAAGAATCAAGTTGGTGAACCATAGTTGCATATAACCAGTATGATCCCCGATGGGGTTCACCTGTCAACCGGAGAGGTTAATCTTGACCCATCCTCGCTATGCGAGGGGTCCCACAACCGTACGGTCGCCAACTAAGGAAAAGACAACAAACACACAACTGAATTCATCGAAACTTATATTTATTGTTTTCATACTGGCCCATGGACCAGCAGAGTCAACGAGCGATGGGGTGACTCCTTCGGTACGAGGCCGACGAAGTTCGTTGTTGGGCGTACACCTGTGCGCCCAACCGATGAATTCCCTCTATGTCCTCGTTGGAAACGTCTCGAAGATAGTGGTTGGCGAACACCAGGCCTGACTTCCAGAAGCAGCCTGCCATAATGTCCGCCACCGCCATGTTGCTGTGGAGAGCCATCGTAGCCGAGATGGCTCTGATCTCGTGCGGGTTGGACTTCGCTGGCGGGTTGAGACCCGCAGCCTTGTAGGCGTCCAACACCGCCGAGCGGAGATAGACACTGAGCTGTCGTTTGTCTATCTCCCGGACACTCGTCTGGGAATGCGGGATGAACAGTCTCCTCCTCCCTTGACGTAGTGTCCGGGTCTTTTCGGTATAGATCCGAAGAGCTCTTACTGGACAAAGAAGGCGATTCTCCTCGTCCGTCGGATCTATGCTACCGGAAAGGGACGGTAACGAAAAGGTTCTACCCCTTTTGTCTGCGGCCTGGTTCTTGCAGATGAACTCAGGCGCCAACCCCAGAGTGGCCGACCCTCCGTCTCTCACATCAAACCTCAAGAGGTCCGCCTGGAGAGCATGAAGCTCTGAAATCCTGGCTGCGGACCCCATTGCAACCAAAAAGGTTGTTTTGATGGTGAGTCGGAGAAGTGTCGTCTCCGTCAACGGCTCGTAGTGGTCGGACTTGAGGTGGTTGAGTACCAACGTCAAGTCCCACTCTGGAGGCCTGAGTTTCTTCCGCCCGTCCTCGTTCCGGTAGGTCTTAATGAGGTCCTTAAGGACCGAGATGTCCACCTGGGGGTCACGCTTCCGTAGGACTGACATGACCGCCGCTAGGTTGGTATTTATTGATGATGCTTTCAGTTTCCTCACCTCCCTTAGATGTAATAGGTACTCCACAACCTGGGGGACCGTTACTACCTCGGTATCGTACCCCTCCTTCGCGCAGAAGGTCGCGAATGCACTCCACTGGACATCGTAAAGATTCCTTGTAGAGGGCCTCTGGGAAGACGCCACCGCCTCGGCCACGGATTTCGAGAACCCCGCGCCCGTCAGACGTCTTTGGAGACAAACCAAGCGTGAAGCTGGAGAGCCTGCGGGTTTTCGTGAACCCGCCCGCTCGGTTTGCTCGTCAATAGGTCCCACCTCAGGGGGAGAGGGACTGGGTCTTGGCGGCACATCCTCCGAAGGGGAACGTACCAGACCCTGGCTGGCCACAACGGTGCTATCAACAGAAGTTGAAGTACGTGATTCAGGATGGCGGGAGGGGGATAGGCGTAAGCGTCCATCCCCTCCCATTCTAACGCGAGTGCATCGAGAGCCCACGCGGTCGGATCCGGTACGGGAGACACGTACGTCGGCAACTGGTGGTTGAGCCGTGTCGCAAAGAGATCTATGTGAGGTCTGCCGAACCTCAGGCACAGACTTTCGAACACTCTCTGGTGCAACATCCACTCCGTGGATGGAGGTTTGTCCGGGCGATACAAGGCATCCGCAAGGACGTTCTTGGCTCCCGGGATGTGCACCGCCCGGAGAGAGAGTCCGAGGCTGTCTACTAGGCGAAACAGCTCCGACACCAGCGCCAGGAGGGAGTCTGCTTTGGTTGAGCCTTGTTTGTTTATGGCCCAGGCCGCCGCTGAGCTGTCTGTGTGTACACACAGACTCTGCCCCCGCAGACGGCCTGTCCAATGGCTGATTGCCAGTCTGATAGCGTCCAGTTCTAGGACGTTGATGTGGCGACTCGCTTGCGCTGACGACCACACCCCCGCCGTTTGGTCTGCTCCGAGATGAGCCCCCCACCCTTGGGTGGAGGCGTCCACGTAAAGGTGACACGTCGCTGGGGCCTGCCGGAGGGGCACTCCCACCAGCACGTTCGTCTCCTGCTGCCACCAGGAGAGGCGACACGTCTTCTCCCTGACATGTACGTTTACAAAGATCTGAAGGGGTCTGAGATGTAACCTTCCCCTTCGAGTGAAGTGTTGGGTCGAACTCAGTAACCCTAGCAGCCTTTGCAACTTGCGTAGTGACAAAGGCCCCCGGAGCGCTAATTCCAGGAGATCTTTGTAACGTCCCATCCGTTCCGTGGTGACGAAGGCTTTGTAAGTCACGGTGTCCAGGCGGGCGCCGAGGAACACCAACGACGTCGTCGGTTGGAGGTCTGACTTGTCGAGGTTGACCAGCCATCCCAGCCGCCTGAACAGCGTTATCACAAAGTCCCGTTGAGCCTCCAGAACAGATGGGGATCTGTTGTGACCAAACCCGTCGTCCAGGTACATTGCGAACTGCACGTCGACTGTGTGCAGGTACTGGACGATGGGTTGGGTCACGCGAGTGAAAAGCCACGGCGCCGACGATATCCCGAACGGGAGAACGTTACACTGGAAGTGGCGACCCGCCAGGACGAAACGGAGGTACCTGCGATCCCCACGATGGATAGGAATGTGCAGGTACGCATCCTGTAGGTCGAGAGATATCATCGAGTCCGAGGGCTCCAGTAATCGCATTACTGACGGCACGGTCAAGAGACGAAAATATGGCGGCCGATCTAGGAAGGAGTGGTTGAACTCCTTCATATCGTGGATCAGCCGCCACTTTTTCGGGTCCCGTTTCGGCCGTACGAAAACCGGGGAGTAGAATCCTGGGGTGAGGTCTTGGAGGGGGAGCTCCTCCACCGCCCGTTTGGAGATGAGTATCTCCACCTGCTCCAGCGTCACCGCAAGCCGATCGGGCTCTAGCGGCCGTTCTACCGGAGAACAGGTTAGCGGGGGGCGGTGTGCTACGGGAACACGAAACCCCCGCTCCAAAACCTTGCACACGAACGGGTCCAGTTCTAACTGCCTCCAGTTGGGCGCAAAGCGTGAGAGACGTCCCCCCACCGGCCCGTCCCAAGCCGGATCCCAGCAGTCACTGCTTCCTGACGGGGCCCCCGTAGACGCGTCCCTTGAGGCGCTGGTTCCCTTTCTTAGGGGTGCGCTTAGGAGAGGGGCCGGCAATGAAGTCGCGACTTCTGTTCTGTCGACCCCCCCCCACGAAAGGAAACTCCGCCAGTCTTGTTAGCGGAGGTGGTGAGAGCACCACCCCCCTTTTTCCTGGGTGTAGTCGCCTGGGGAGAGGCTCTACCCCCGCCAGCGGCCAGTCTGTTTGTCAACTCTTGTTGCTGACTCTCCTGGCGCTGACGAAGGGCTCCCGCGATCTGACCGTCGAAGAGCGAAGCGGAGGTCGCTGGCGCGGACCTCAACCTGTTCCGAAGCTTCGCCGGAAGGTTAGTCCGTGCCAGGAAACCATCGCGCCTGAGATTCCAGCCAGCCCCAAAATGCTCCTCGCCTCCTTGTCAAGATGAGAGAGATGAGCGTCTGACACCTGGTGAGGCACGGAGGGTGCGGCCACCCTGCGGATGTCATCGTCCAGGACGGGGGGAGAAAGCGGGAGAGAGCTGTCATACACCGGGAGGCCAGAACGGAGTTTGTCTGTAAGGACTAGGGCCGGCAAGAGACGACCAGGCCCCGCCGCCGCCACGTTTGAGTCGAAGTCCTTCCCTGCCGCCTGAAGGAGCCTGTGCGCTGGAAGCACCACCTGCCGCTGCGTCGGCGTCTCCTCCTCGACACAGAAGGTCTCCAACCTGGCCACCTTTGCTGACGAGGGTTCTTCCTCCACCTCGTGTATGTGGACCTGACACCAATCGGCGATTGCTGTCAGGCGGTCTTTTAGGTCCGGAGCATCCTCAGGCGCTGTCACAGCCGCGACGAGCGATGTCGTCAGTCAATTTCTTCTGGTCGAATGGTGGAGGCGAGACGGGTCTCGACCTCTTCCTCTTCCTACTCTTGTGCTTCTTTTTAGCGCTCCGGCGGAGTACCGGCGACGACGCAGTCTCAGGGGAGGACCTCCTGCCAGGAGATCGCTCAACCCCGCTTGCGTAAGGGGAGGCATGCGCATCCTTGACTGGGGACAAGTCCCTCTCCGACTCCGCCCCCACTCCTGATAGGTCAAACTCCGCCGCATCTTCAGCGATGACAAAGTCGGAGCTTGGAGGGGAATCGTCCGCGGCAGGCGCGAAAGCGGTGGCGGAGGAGGATGCAGACGGCCGCCTAGCGGCCCTCAACTTCTGTTGCGCCTCACTCTTCCTGACGGCTGCACGGTACTCGCGGTGTTCCGCCGGGGTAAGGTGTTCGCACTCCCTGCATCTGTCTGCCTCGGCGCAAAGGTTCCGACAGAGGCGACAGAGAGAGTGTGGATCGAAGCGCGCCGACTTCCTAGACCCACACCCTCCACAGAAACCTGAGTAGGGATTCGCCATAGCGCCTCGACCTGCTCAGGTTCCACCAAGTCAACTGTGCTCGTGAGAAGCGCAGACGCAAATAATCCGGCGGCGCGACCGAGCGCAAGTCACAAGCAAGCGCAGGCGCTGACAAGAGCAGACGCAGGCAAGCGACTATAGGCGCTAGCACGGGCAAGCGCTGACAGGCGCTAGCGCAGGCAAGCGCTGACAGGCGCTAGCGCAGACAAGCGCCGACAGGCAAGCACTGACAGGCGCTAGCACAGGCAGCCGCTAGCGCAGGCAGGCGCAGGCGGTGGAGCGGGTAGACCCTGACTTCCAAAGCCTAGGCCGCTAGAAGCGCAGGCGAAGGACCACGCCCCCCGAGGCAGCGAGGAAGACCCGGCACGAACTGCACGTGCAACTCGGTCACGGGTGAAATTGACAGCAGTCGACTGCCCCGACTGCTGACAAAAACACTGACTAATATCAAAATGTAGGCAAGGGAGAACCTAGCCCCACGGTAGAAGCAGAAGGTACCCCCCAAAACACACTAATGCGAAATACGGCTGAAAAACCCTAAAACAGTCGAAAATCCAAATAGAGAAGAGCTATCAAGACACGCGAGTGAACTCGATGGCCGACAGAAAAGCAATGGCCATATAAGGTAGGCCACCTGGTGGGGGCACTGAGTGCAGCTCACTTGAGCGATAACTCTGTCTTTACTCTGTGTAAGGATTGTCGGATTAAGACAGATTAGGATAATTGGGCATATTGTTAACTATCAACGGAGAGTATATTAAATAATAGGTCCCTGTGCAGTTTACGAACGCCTCCACATAAATGATGCACTTATAATGCATATCTGTCAATATTTTTTACTTTCTGCACTCAGGTAACCTGTATAAGTTATTTTGAAAATATGAACAGCTGCAAATCAAAAGTTTGTTCACATACCACTTTATCGTAGGGCAAATTTCATGTAATTTTGGATTTGTTTGGACGTCAATAAAATAACTTCAACAAAACTGACACTGAATCATCTATTGTCCATGTGTAAAATAGCCATATTTCAACTTATTTTGGAGTCGTTTTGTCTCTCATGCAATAATTGTAATTTTGGCATGATTAAATAGACAGAAATGGTCAAGTATTCAAAATTCTGATTTCCTAAAATTTCGATTTAAATATTCCAGTTCCAATCTTTCAGAAAAAATCAGCATGGTAACATTGACTTACGTTTAAGTACAATGGATTTTCGCTTCTGTATTGAAAATTCAACTTTCGTTTCTCTTTCGTAATGCCATGATGCCTCAAAGACATCCCACATTACATAATACTTGCACTAGGACACGCAGGCATATGAACAAACTTTCGGTATGCAGCTGTACGTATTCATGTTAAAAAATCAAACTAAACAAACTGGAAGGAAATAATGCAATGTTTGATTTAATCAGCAAGAATTACTATTTCAGAAATACTCATAGTATGTTTGAAAATCAAAACGACAAACGTTATAGTTAATCCAAGAGAAATTATTTATATGGAGTATATAAATCGTTAAGTTAAAGAGACACTTTGATAAAGAATAATTCATCCGTTGTTCTCAGTCACAAGATAATGGTATATTTAAAGTTGCATATATACCTGCATGTATGTAGGTCCGTTTCAGAGAATAAAAAATGTTTCCATTTTGTGCAGAACAGACTTAAGATTTGTATATGCCTATCACGTCAGTCAAAGTTTTCATCATTGACTGTAGGTCAATTGTAAAGAATGTTAACTATGTTACTGCTTTGACAGTAAGCCTTCGTCCCCCGTATGCCCTAAAATATCATTTTACGAATTGCAGCAACATAGTTTTATATATATTTCAATTTAATCTTTAAAGGGATTTGGCAGTCTTGCACGTGAATTAACGTGATAAAAAATTTTCCTTAGGATAGTACTAAAAGAACTTTGTACCATTTCCGTGCTCAACACTTGAGAGTGCAGGGGTAGAGGTCTATGGAAAGTAGTCATTGTATCAAAGCTTCAATTCAAACTAAGACTTAACGACAAAGAATATCTTCGTATTGTATTTGTATCTTTGAAAATTGTCAAACTGAATAGACCTGAATACAATTTCATTTTGTTAGTGAAAAGCTTGTATACCGTTAGTCAATTATTTCCTTATTGCATTTTCTAGTGTGTCGGAATTCTCGGTTACCCGGACTTGTAACTAAACGCCCATGATCATGGAAAGGTTAGTGAGTAACCGCTTGAGTTATCACATGGAATCCAACCAACTTCTTACAAGGATTCAATCCGGTTTTAAGAAAAATCGCTCATGCACTGACCAACTTATTCGCCTTCAAACAGAGGCGCAAAAGGCTATTGGCAATCAAGAATACATGATTTGTGTATACTTAGATATCGAGAAAGCTTATGATATGCTCTGGCGACAAGGACTTCAATTTAAACTGCAAACTCTGGGTGTTAAAGGGCGTATGCTAAAATGGATTGGATGGTTTGTCTCTATTAGAACTATTCGAGTTCGCATAGGCCAAGAACAATCAGGGGTACATGTAATTGAGAATGGCACTCCCCAAGGAAGCGTCATAAGTCCACTACTATTTAATATCATGATCAATGATATGTTTGATTCCTTACCAGTGAATATTGATGCCTCTCAATTCGCTGATGATGGAGCATTTTGGAGACGTTTTGGAAATATTGAATTTGTTCGTTGTTCCATTCAATCAGGACTAGACTCTTTTTTTAAATGGTGTTTACAATGGGCATTTAGAATATCCATAAACAAATCTGTGGCTATGAATTTGGAATTGGAAGTCAACGAATCAATTTTGTACCTGATTTCAAATTTCTAGGAGTTTACTTTGATATCAATATCACCATATTACTTACTTATCAAGAAAGTGTTCGAAGGGTTTGAACCTTTTAAAATGTGTCTGTGCAACAAAATGGGGTGCTGATAAATCTTCACTGCTATTACTCTATAAAGCTCTTATTCTCTCAAGATTAGATTATGGCAATCAAGTATTTATGAATGCCGCAAAATGCCATTTAACTAAACTTGATCGAGTTCAGTCAAAAGATTAGCAACTGGGGCATTCCCATCAACACCCACAGCTGCCCTGCAAGTTGAATGTTCAGAACCTCCTCTAAAGTACTGCCGCCAATAATCTGCTCTAAGGACTTATCTCTCCTTAGCATATTCCTCTGAGTATCACTCAGCTAGAGACGTGTTACGTGATTGCATTGAATATGCAATCTGTGACTGGAGTCATGGTAAACTACCTTTTGGGTTAGTAGCCCAACAACTAGCACATTCAAGTGCAACATTCAAGATTTCAAACATAACGCCCAATTCAGTCTCCCAAAATCAGCTCCATGGTGCTGAACACAGCCATCGATAAACAAAGACTTAGCATCAATTATCAATAAACAAATGAGCCCTAACATCATCAAAGCAATATCAGAAGATTTTATATGGACAAAGTACTACGGATTCACCCATATCTATACAGATGCCTCCAAAGATCCAGCATCAGGACATGTGGGCGCTGCTTTCTATATCCCATCTTTAGGGGTAGAGGAAACTTTCAGACTACAAGATCACATCTCAGTTTTTGCTGCAGAATTATCTGTTATTTTTAAGCATTAGTTTGGGTGAAAAAACATAAACATGAATCAATTGTATTTACAGATTCCTTGGCGGCAGTCCAAGCTATACAATCAGGTGTATATGGACAACGCAGTGACATTTTATATGACATTTTACATCTTGACACAATGTTGAATGAAACTTATATAAGCTGCGGTATAGTATGGGTTCCTGCTCATGTTGGACTGGTTGGAAACGAGAAGGTTGATCATCTTGCTAAGTCATCACTAACTAAATTTCAAATTGATATTGAATATATCTGTCCAATTCCAAAAGACATATCTCCCATCATAAATAAGGCAATTGATGAACAGTGGGAAATGACTGGGATTGTGGCAGTACTGCAAGGCATATGTACAGTTCATGCCCAATGGTTAGGAATCATATCAAACTCCGACGACAAAATCAAAGAGAAGAAATCATCCTCACTCGTTTGAGACTTGGCCATTGTGGTTTAAATGCTAACAGGCATATATTAGACAAAGGTGTATCGCCATTATGTATCAACTGTTTACCAATAGCCCAGAAACAGTCTTCCATTTTCTGATAGAATGTGAAGGTCATAACAATCAACGTGAAGACCTGAGAGAGGTTGTTAAGTCTAAATCCAACGTCTTCTCATTGAGATCTATTCTTGGAGAAAATCTGATGTTTGGCATTGTTCAGAGATCACTTTTAGATTTTGTCAAGAATACAGGCAAATATGATAGCATATAGATTTTAACTGTTTCTTAATTGAATTTCATTTTAACCACTACTTTAAATGCCGGGCGCATGCCAGGTCATTTTTGGCCCAAGGTCGCCCTTGAATCGTCCTACCTACCTACCTAAACGCCCAAATACCTGGGAATAAAAAGCTTGAGCTTAAGATCAGCTTTGTCAATCCGTCCAAAATTATGTCTTTCCTCTCTCGAGAAGTTTAGGACTGAAAATTTTATTTCCACGTCATACATATCATGAGAACCATTTCAGTTTGTTTTTTTCTTGTCGGTCGTCAGAGAAAATCTATATGTCCAAACTCAATAAGTCAAGATTATTGACAGTATGTGAACGAGATGACTGATCAATATAAATGAACATAAACTTTTTTGAGAGGAAAGTAAGATCTATCTTCCTGACATTACAGCACGGGTGCCAGTGACAAGTGATCCTTACTCAAATAAATGTTCAAAATACATTTATAAACCTTTCCTGTAAACTAAACAAGGTTTACTATACATCGCGCTGGCTTTGGGAATATTTTAAATGACACAAGAAAATCATAATTTATTTGTTAGTATATTGAGGATACACTCTAGATCATAGTCTCAACTTATAATGAATTTGGTACGCTTTTTGCTCTGAGTATGATTCCAGAAAATGTGAACTCACAAGTGGAGACCAATATCAAAATGAAAAGTATTTCCTGCATAAGTTGGCAATAGTAATTCATAATCCGAAGTATCAAACAACTATTGCTAAATCTTGGTGTAGTTGCTCCTCAATTATATAATCATTTTTGAAAGATGTTAGCACAAGAGACTTATCATGGGCTAAAAGTCTTATGTTACATAATTCAGAAAAGCTTGTCATGAATATAAAATCTTCAAGAGGCATGATACAGTAGTCCTAATGAACACAGGTTGTTTTCGTAAGAAAATCAGTATGCTTATAAACTATCGGCATCGTCTTCAGAGACAAAATGGTGATGAACCATGCCCTGTCGCTTTGTAATAAGTAAGAGACATCATTGACTATTCCAAGTCATCAGACAGGCCGGCCCCATGTACTAGCTGATGATTTGGGAGGCTATGCTTACAGCAAGTATACAGAGACGATAGATATGATACAAAAAGCAGGTTTGTCTTTGACCCGAATGTGTAGGAAACGCCTGGAGAACATCAAGCGTAAGTTGACATGGTAACAAGACATAAAACAGACACAAGCATGACAAGACCAAGATGCTGACAGATGCATATGCACATATTGAATAAGAGCTAATGAACTGTGCGGTGGCTCACAGACAATCAGGCTCTTTTATGTTCTTACAGTGCATAAAGCTAATCTGCTAAGTATCCTTTCCACGTTGAAGTCCCCCTCCAGAACAAATTATATTATAGTGTTCATAAATAACATTAACATGCTCTTCGGTTCCAAAGGCAGTTCCTTGGGTTAACATACAGTTGTTATCATTTCAAATGGTTTGTTGTTTTTGTTTTATATAATTATGTATATAATTACTGTCTTCTGACAGCACTAGGAAACCTTATTGCTTCTTATGCAAACAACCTTAACAGAAGCTGGGCTGAACCTTGGTCCTAAACGTTACAGTATATCCAAGGAAACCATGTCGAAAGTGCTTTACATCATACTTACTTTTAAAAGAACTTATCATTAAACAAATTCCACTCAATACAGCTGCATACCGAAAGTTTGTTCACTGACCACTGAACCGTAGTGTAAATATCATGTGATTTTGGTTACGTTTGTACGCCAATAAAATAATTTCACCGAAACTGACAAAGGATCACCAATTGTCCATGCGTGAAATAGCCGTTCTTGAACTTATCAAGAAATCGTTTGGTCTCTCGTGCAAAAATTCGAATCTTGGCATTTTGAAATCGACAGAAGGGGTCCTATTTTCGAAATTTCGATTTCGTTAAATTTCTAATAAAATGTACCATATCGACTCTCTGAGTTTGAAATTAGCAAAAATCACATTGACTTAGTGCAAAGGAATAAACATAACGCATGTGTAAAGCAGTTGATAACGTTTTAAAAAAATTGTAGAGAAAAATTAAAATTGGTGTTTTCGAAATTTTGACCCCTGGTCATTTCAATGACATGCCAAAACTGTTACGGTTCATTGTGGGATATGAAAAACATTTGCCTTAAAGAAGAATGGATCTGCACATCTGTACTGAAAAATCAACATTATACGTTTCTTTTTCGCAATTTTACGATACCTTAAAGGCATCCCAAATTACATGATATTTGCACTAGTTTGCCCTGGTATGTGAACAAACTTTTGGTATGCAGCTGAACAATATCTTCGTTATTGTAAATGATTCGAAAAAATTCAACAAAAGAAAACAACATCATTGAAAAATACAGCACCAGCCATGTGGCATTTAATGCGAAGAGAAGAGAAGACCGTTAAAATATGCATTTCAGTTTAATACGTTTCCTCTACCGATTCGATAAATTTGAAATAACTATCTTGTCATACAGGTTGTCATCGCTAATAAGTTTAGGATTAGAGAACTGATATTGACTTGAAATTATTTTGTTTTAAGAACTTAGTAAGTTCTACCTAAATAATTATTTACTCCTATCCATTATAAGTCCGGAATTTTTGCAGATCCAACCCTTGCTCCAGAATCAGATACTTACGCACAATGTAACTTCTCTCCTTTCCCTTAATCATCACCTTCTTCCAGAGTCAGATTATCATTTACTTTTAAATTGATGGTTATAGTGTGTCTGGTTGGCTGAATAGTCACAGTGTTGTAAACTGGACAGTTTGTCTTTCTAAAAGAATTGCAATTGTCGGAAATAAGAAAAATTTAAAACCACAGGTGGTAAAACAAATTATACAGCAACATCGCTAAAAGGGGTTCTGTATTCATGTAAATAGATGGAAAGAAACAGCAGCAAGGTAGAACACTTAGTTTGTTACTTGATGCTGCTGTCGTTCTAAACATCTTAATTATCACATGACCTTCTTTGGTGAATTTAGAAACAAGGTTATCTGTTTTTGGACACTAGCCCGTTTGTCTCTGTCAGACTTACATTTCATAAGACAAACTTCCTGAACACAGTTTCAAGATATCCAGGTATCTTGATAATTAAAACTAACAATGACAGATGGCTTTCATAACTACTGATTAATGATCCATATGTATATTTCCTGGAAGCAAGAGAGTTTCATTCATCCTGTCACTTAGTAGCATAGGATTGCTATGCATACATATTCTCAATGTAGTATTTCCATTTTTTTAAAGGAGCAGTAGCAGTATAAAGCAGTATAAATAATGGCTCCTTAGAAACCGATAATAAATGTTTCTAATTGCCGGACAATGTATTTTAATCAAAAACGTGCCAAGATCATTTAAGCTTTGCAAATCCATTTCCGTACCTTTAGATGATTAAAAGGTGTTCACACAAAAATGGAAGCCACTGTTTTTTGCTTAATACGTGATTATTTCCTCTAAGGCTGCTTTAGGTAATTAAGTCGATTAACGAGATATTTTCACCCACTGAAGATATTATATTTGGCATAGATATTGCTTTTAGGGAACAGTTGAAGAAAAAACAATTTTTTAATGTGCCACTTCCAATAAAAGCCGCGTTTACATGCACCGTTTACCTCTAGGAGAAAAATACCTCCATCGACAATTTCGCCTTAAAGATAGGATTGCTATCCTTTAACATTATAAATATAGTATTTCCATAGTTTTCATTTTGTCTTTAATGTAGTTGTTTAGCAAGCTCACTTTTGATAGAAAGAAATCGTATTTTTCCAGAGGACTTTTTGTACACCAAAAGATCAATATGTTGAGGTATTTTTTCAGAATTACCTGTTCAATGCTTATCACTAATTAAGAAAACATTTTTTATCATCAAATAGGTTCGGATTTAAAAATAGATGATACAATAGACCACAATAGAAAGTAGCCATAAATGATATCATATCTCCTTTAGCCTGACCATTGAATGTTCAATTCTAAACACATCTTGCAGTTCTTCAATGTAATTTATATGATGATTTGTCACAAATCGAAACCATATCAGCATTTATTCAGAAAGTCACTATCACACTGTGTGAACTCTGAAATAAAACATTGCAACTACACTACCTTACCAGTCTTAATATCAATAATTCATTACTAGAAGTAATGATATTTGCACGACATGACGGTAAGTTAAAAATTTAATGGACCGAAACAACATGTTTATCTCGTTAAGTATCGTACCTTGTCCTTGACATTTTTTTTTTCAAATAAAAACTTTGTCATTTCATCATGATAATCAAGAAAAATATCAGTTAATATCAACCTAAACTAATAAGAACCAAGGCATTATGTGTTGTTTATTGGCTTATCCATGTCAACCCAACCTTTGTTCTTCAGCTTACCCCGGGGCAAAGTAGGGGAGATACCACTTTCATGTCATTTCAAACAAAAAGTTTCTTCGTATTACCATAAGTTATTTCAGATTTTTTTTATTTCTACGAAGGCATTCGGAGCATGATTCAGGGAGCTTTAGTCGCGGAAGATATTCCAGTTTTACATTCACATTTTAAAAATATCAGTTATAGGAAATTAATAAGCAAAGAGAGAATATTACATTTCTTTTCGGTATTATTTAACATGTTTGGCAACTTAAGTGTTTCCAGGTTAATTTCTTGATTACATTTTAAAATCTTCTGTCCTTTTTTTCCTTTTATATTTGGAGTTTTGTGTAATACATGCACAAGAAATCATAAATTAATCAATACTCAGTCATCGTGAGCTTGATTGAAATGCTTTTAAACATTTTATAGAAATAAATAAGGTAAAAGCCCTCTCTTTATTGATGATATTTGAAACTAAACGTAAGCGAAATTTTCAGTTGCAGTTGAAAAAGGATGTCATTGCCAAAATATACAACCAACTTAATAAACCATTTCTAAAATCTAAATGACAGATAGACTAAACAAAATTAATTTTGAATAATTACAAATTCAATATGCGTTGTATTTATCTATATTGTATGCCGTGGTGATGTCATGTTACTACAAGATTTGACGATATTGTAACTCACGATAGTTAACATCATATTCAGTAGTCTATTTCTATTTTCCAGTCTATATCGTGTCTGAGGATGATAAATGTCTTCAGTAAATCACTGACTTTGAAAAATTAAGGTTACACATGACAAAATATGTTATTTGATCAATCAGCTACGACAAGTGTAAAATCTCTTATTATATCCTGTATTTATCCTCCTGTCGACATTATGCTTCATGAAAAGGAACCCGTTAGTGTTACAAATTGTTTAAAGGCTGTTAACTGTTCTGAGAAGATACTAACATGTTTGTATTAGTTACTTATATAATAAACTTATAAATAATGGTTTTCAAACCTATTTATAATTTTGTAAGGAGAAAGCACCGCTTACCAATTCTTAACTATTGAATTTTGAGACCGAAGGTAACTAAAACATAACAATCACAGTTACGTATGTTTCAATGAATTATTCAGTTTTATCTCTATAGGATAAAATATTTTATTTCAGCAGCTGTTAGCCTCAAAGGAACATTCATGGCAAAACTATACAATGGTTAAGCGAGTCTTTGGAAGGGACGTAACTCGGTTATTAATCACTTTTCAAACTAGTGATATTCACGCTATTAGTTTAATATAGTAAAGGGACATAACTGCTCACGGGTGAATTACTCCTTCGCTTCATGCAACGCCATTACAGACGTTAGATTTAATTCAACGTGATGCCGCCTACTAAGAGGGCTAAGAAGTCTTGTAGAGGGATGGCACATGTCCCTGAAACCGGCATCAAGAGGAAGCAGAAGCGGAAGGTCACTAAGAAGGTGTCCACGCCAGAAACCCAAGGGGCAAGGGCTCAGACGTGCAGCGGCCTGATGACCCGACAAGACCACGTGTGAGGTACGGACGACCGAGCGATGGACGAAGCAACAGGGATTGCCGGGGACGCTTCAGCATTCAGCACAGGGGCCATTCCGGGCGGCACAGGCGACACAGGGATGATTCCCTCAGGCGGTGAGTGTATTGAGATTCCTTTTAACCCACATGAGCAAAATACCACATTAACCTCCCGGTGCCGAGTGCACTTAATTTTTCTTCCCAAAACGCACGTGGTTCGGGTTTACCCTCTAACCTGATTGTCCCTCCTTTTGACATGTTGAATACAGGCAATGTTTTACCCGAGTTAACACAGTGTGGGGTTGATGACCTGGGTAGTAATTTACCCATTTCACTTAAAGAAAAAATTCGGAAAGGGGAATATATCAATTTGGCATTGATGCTCAAGTCTGATAGAGATTTGCAGGAATATGCTTGTACAGCGGCAGTGTTTGTGAATTCGGGAGGTCACTTGGAGCTTAAACCAAAGTCAGTTGGAAAGAGAGTGGAGACCATCGCAGAGTGGACCACTGCATTTACAATTTTTACTTCAATTTATATTCAAGCCCACTCAGAAGCAATCCAGGGTATGTTGAGGTACATGAACACAATACGAAAGCAGCTGGTCGTCATCCTGGTTTTGGCTGGAGGGCATATGATGAACAGTTTAGATTGCGGCAAGCCAGAAACCCAAATAATTCATGGGGTACCATAAATGTCGAGTTATGGATGTTATACATACAAGGTAATGCTAATCAACAACAATTTCCCGCTAGCCAGCCATTTCAACGCCAGTCTGGCAAAAAGACCCAAACTTGCAACTCCTTCAACTATGGATCGTGTTTTCGTAGGCAATGCAGATTCAGCCATTCATGTGCAAGATGTGGAAGCGACAATCACGCAGCAAGAAGCTGCAGATCAACGGAAATTGCCAGATCTGTTAACGCTGGGTTGGACTCCGGTCAAGCACGCCGTTTTACAGGAAATGGCAGAACAGTATCCCAACCGGGAAACAGCTCAGGAGCTAGTAAGAGGGTTTAGAGAGGGTATCAGTTTGAACTTCCATGGACCACGGGTACAAGTTACAGCTAAAAATTTGAAATCTGTTAAAGAAAATATCAACATTGCAAGGGAGAAGATTGATAAGGAACTAGCTCTGGGGAGAGTAGCAGGGCTATTTGATAACCCCCCTTTAAATCAATTTAGGATATCACCCATTGGTTTAGTTCCAAAATCGACAGCAGGTGACTTCAGGGTTATCCATCACCTGTCATATCCAGAAGGAGGAAGTGTAAATGATTATATTGACTTACCTCCAGTTCATTATGCTAGTTTTGATAAAGCTGTGGATATGATTCAGAATTGCACTCTATGTTAGGCAAGAAAAACATCATAGAATTCGAATAAACAGGGACATTAAAGCAGATCTGATGACATGGATGTCATTTCTTTAGCAGTTCAATGGTACAGCGATTATGAGACAGAGATGGTGGGAAACAAGCGACAAGTTGCAGCTGTTCACTGACAGTGCAGACGGAAAAGCTTTGGGCTTTGGCATATTTTTCCAGAATAGTTGGACGTGTGCAGCTTTGCCTTTGTCTTGGGTGCAAGGGGAGTTGACAAAAAATATCACTTTGTTAGAATATTTTCCTGTAATGGTGGCAATAGAGATTTGGGGTAGTAAATTGAGAAATAAGAAAGTGTTATTTCAGTCGGACAATCAAGCAGTAGTACAAATCCTTAACTCCATGACGTCCAAGTGTAATCAAGTAATGACCCTGGTACGTTATATGGTTCTACTGTGCTTAGAAATGAACATTACGGTTAGAGGCCAATACATCCAAAGAAAAAGGAATGACATAGCGGATTCACTTTCACGTTTTCAGATGGAGAGGTTCCACACACTGGCTCCGCAAGCAGACATAGAAGCAACACCGGTTCCTGTTCGAGTCTGGGAGATCTTAGTTCCGAGTCGAAACGTCTAGTCAATGCGTCTCTGTCCGTTAACACAAGAAAGGCTTATGAATCAGTCGACAATTCTTATGTTAATTTTTGTAGACTCTACAACATTAAGGAAGGATACCCCATGCAGTTGGATAACCTTATTCAGTATATTTCATCATTGTCAATCAATCACTATTCACCAAGCACACTGAGTTTACATCTTTCTGCTTTGAGTTATCAGCATAAAATCAGAGGTTTATCAGATGTCACAAGAAATTTTCTTGTGCGCAAGATGCTTCGAGGTAGCAAGCGAATAAACAGGAAGAAGGATATCAGAGCACCAATTACGTACGACATTTTAGTACAATTACCTAAAGCATTACAGGCAGTCTGCTTCTCCACTTATGAAATGGTCTTGTTTAAGGCATGTTTTTCAATGGCATTTTTTGGTTTCTTTCGGGTGGGAGAACTTGTCTTTACAGACAGTTTGCATGTTAATAGGCCTTTAATGTTAGAGGACATAATACTGAGTGATTCTGCTTTGTTGGTCAGTATCAGGTATTCTAAAACTGACCAATTGGGAAAGACTGTTACTTTAAGATTACATGAAGTGGTAGGGAGCTGTGTCTGTCCTGTGACTTCCATGAGACAATATTTGAGTCGTAGACCGTCAAAGGGTTGTTATCTATTCCAGCATTACGATTCAAAACCAGTCACAAGGTACAATTATTTCCAAGTGTGTCAATTACCTTGGGCTTAACCCTTCACTTTATAAGTCTCACTCTTTTCGCATAGGCGCGGCCTCAACTGCAGCAAGAATGGGTTTGTCCTTTGACGAAATTAAAAGATGGGGCAGATGGAGTTCTGAGGCATTTTATTCCTATATTCGCAAGCATTAATACAATCAATTGTGTTGAAATCACTTGAATTGTTATCCAAAATTTTTTGCAGATGTTTGGATGATAGGATCATCTTTCCTTTATTGGGCCCAGAAGCACACCACAAGACTAAGAATGGGTAATCATCTTGGCCTAGATAAGCTGGGACTGTCGGTAGTATGGTTTGGTATTCGGGGTATGAAGTGGCACCAATTAATGCCTCTTGTGCAGAGAGAGCTCACCAGCAGGCCCCCTCCAAGTGTTATTCTTATACATCTAGGCTCCAATGACCTGGGTAATCAGCCTATCAAAGCTCTCATTAGAAACGTTAAC
Organism: Phorcus lineatus; assembly: GCA_921293015.1. Lineage (NCBI taxonomy): Eukaryota > Metazoa > Mollusca > Gastropoda > Trochida > Trochidae > Phorcus > Phorcus lineatus. The sequence goes on along the minus strand of OV121081.1, from coordinate 76,043,180 downwards.
ACTGACATAGCAAAACTAGGTCTTTGGCTTTCGCATACAGTCTTTATTTGGTCACAGATACTACCCCGGGTTTACTGGCATGGAAGTAATGGGAAAGCAATGGAAAACACTAGAAAGCGGTTTAACCTTGCAGGTATAAAGGTGACTTTGCAAAACGGGGGTAGAACTATTAAGCATTCTATCACAACCGCTGACTTGGGTTTGTACAGACATGATGGGATACATCTGTCTGAGATTGGCAATGCTTTGTTCCTGAATGCAATGCAGGAATGTATTGAAACCTTCTTGAAGCATGATGGTATCAGGTGTTTTTATGATACTGTGTGAGAGATTAGTTTAGTGTTTTCCACTTTCCTCATTCAGTTACGGTTATTTCACCTAGTTGGTGCTGTGTTATTTCCATATAAGTATTAAGTAGCAAGTATGGGAGAACTGTGTAGAGACACAGTCCTGTGGCATAATACTTGCAGTCTGGGCATAGTAATTTCACCATCCTTGCATTGGATTAGTACCATTGGTGTACTATTTGTACCATTGGAGTACCGTTTGTACCATTGGAGTACATACCATTGAGGTACCGTTTCGTACTATTGTAGTGCTTTGTACCATTGGAGTACCTTTGTACCATTGAGGTACCGTATTTTTTACCCTTGCAAGGTTGGCTAGCATAATGATAACATGTATTGCGCACTTTTCAGGCCTCTTTTGGTTTACCCTGGGAGGTTGTTATCCTTACTGCGCTTTGGGGGTTAATGGGGCTATTTAATATCCATCCTCTAATCAAAATACTTTCTGCCCTTATGCTGTAAAGCCGGTAGTCTGTATAAATTTTGAGCTCGCCCAGACTGTAGGTGTAGTGCAATTTTACTCGCTACCTTGTAATTACATGAATAAAGCCGTGGCCATACTCCACTTTAAAGAATATCATCTTAGTTGTTTTTTCAAAGCGGTCTTGAAATAATGCTGTATGTCATCTTTATAACATCATTGTAAAAAGGTTCACCTACACTTGAAAAAAGCTAAGTTACACATGAGAGGAAATTTGAATCACCTTAAAAGGAAAATAATTATTTTACAGTAATAATGATATATACCACGATATATCGTTACAAAATCTCCCGTGACGTCACACAAGTAATAGTTTCAAAGTGTTCACACTTTCACGCTCTGATGACAAAAATGTTCCGAATCGCTCCTTTACATATACAGTACAGCAAGTAGAGACTTATAGATAGTCAAAATTACTGAAAACATATCCGAGATCACAAACAGCAAATTTCAAGTAAATCTAAAATCAAATTACGAAGATGCGATACGCCCCGTACCTCCCAGGTTTTGTCGTCTGCTTGTTTACCATTCTGCCGATGTATATCACGTTAATGGCAGCTGTCAAAATTTAAACTCTATGAAAACGTTTTTGGGTCATCTCTTATGCATATGTTTTTCCTTTGCAGGAATCGCCTACACCCTTCTTGATGTTATTATAAGAGTTATTCAGCTCTAAAAAAAAGATGAAAAAACAAGAATACCTGTTTAAACAGCGTCAAGTAGGCTTACAAATTGCTTGGGTACCAGAACAATCACCAAAGAAAACATAGGAGAGATTAGCACTGTTCAATTATTTGCGTCGCCAACATAAAATGGACTTTTAGATTATGTCATGTGTTTAAGATATGTTAATTATTTTGCTAGTAACTTTTGAGAAATAAGTTTGATTGATATATAAACTTTACCCATTGTCTCTTCTGATATCAAATATACAAACAATCGTTGATTCCATTAAGGCTCGCACATATCACTCAACTGGAGTTGATATGTTTGATATGAAAAGCCAGAAGACACTTGGGCGTGATTCTCTATTCTAACCTTAAAATGACTAACGATTGACAATATTCTTGTTTAAATTGAAATTTTCAACGCGAGTGTAAAATGATACTGGCATTTGATCATTTGTATAAATAGCCAACAGTCAATAAGATTAGTTGAAAATAACAACAGCCATAAGGTTCAATCCATGGTTCCTATCTCCAATGTAATCCGTCAAGGGAAAGTCCATCAACACCCTGTATCTGAACGATTTCTTCTACTATCCGTGCTCCGTGAGAGAATAGATTGTCATATTGCAGTAAGAACTTCCTTCCACCCGCGTACGTTGTAACAAAGCTGTTTCCAGTAAACACACCAAGTCAGATTAAACGTTATAATGAACCCAAGCCGTACATGAACTGACCCGTGTCATAGTCCATTTTACTTTGTCAGCAGGTATTGAGTTTTTCTAAACCGTCGCACAGGCAGGTTTTCTATCTACACGATGATGCTGGAAACAAGGATCATCAGCAAATAAGATCTCAAGGCAAATGTTGAAGTCAATTGTTGCAGCGTCTTTTCGCCTTAGAAAGACGTTCTCGGTGCTGACGGGTACTCAGTGGTACTATGGAAGCCCTTCTAGCAATAAATCCCTGTTGAAATAATCTGTCATTTGCGGTTTGCCTGCGTATTAAAAGAAACAATCCTTTGGTGGTCTTTAGGTGATAACAACACGTACTGCCTTATTTATTTTCCCTATCAATTGTGTGAAATTAACCTTACTCTATATTATTATTTTTCCCATAAACTCCTTCACCATCTCATGCCTACAAGTAACTCAACATTATAATAACGAGACTTCATTGAGTCTCAACGCATATCTGAAGTATTACAATGCATCAGACCGACAATAATAGCTGATCTTAATTCTAGAAGATTGCTTGTATCAACATTGAATCATGATGAAAGTTTACTGCAAAATACACGTTTATCATTGCAAGAATCACTCAGCTATCCGAACTCCTGGAGCCTTGTGATTTATGAATCGATTAATAGGGGACTTGTATATTGAGATTGTCTTAATCATCCACAACTGTAGTCCACAGAAGATGTGGCTACTGAGAGATCAAGTCATATTTACTGCCAGATATAGTTTTGACATGACATTGTAAATAATTCCTCGCTATCGTCAAGCATATGTACATGAAATATAATTGCTAAACATCATCAAGTAATGGCATCATAACGCAATGACGTCATAGACGTGACGACGTCATAATGCATCAAAATATACCTGGGTGAGATTGTCTATGTGCGAAATCAAAGGCATGTGAATATATCAAATAAATCATCTTTTCTTTACTCCTTAGCACTATGAAGTAAACATCGTCACAAAAATAAGTCATGTCATGTAAGTTATGTCATTTAAAATGAAAAATTTGGGAAATAAAATACAACATTAACTTTCAAAAGCGCCATTTTATGTTTTGAAGATATAATGGGTTTCTGGTTATAGATCTTCTACAAAAATGTTATAAATGTCACTGCACCTTTCTCTAACCAATTGTTCAGTCATCTTCAAAGCAGTGTAGGTTCCAATTAGTATACAAACTCTTATACCTGATACACCAAACTGTTTGCCTCGTCAGGAGGTTCTTCAAACCTACAAAGTATTACGTAACAGTTGTTGGGAGAATCGTAATGGACAAGACATGGAATCGATCGTTTCTCCTCCCACACAGTGGATCATTTCCAGTCATTGGCAAAGTATACACTAGGAGATTCTTAACTAAGTTGTCTGTCATAGGTGTACTTATGTCATTTTGATGTCAAAATCTATCTGATTTATCTGCACGACACGTATCTATATCCAACGGTTGTGTGTGCGTATATATAGTTGTGCGTGCATGTGCGCGTTTTTATTATATATGTAGTCTATGGTTTTGCACTGATGTTCTCACTCACCATGTTTTTATATCAATGTTGCTTCATCAGCAATTGGCATCTTTTTCTCTTTCAAGTTTTCAAACTTTTAATTACTACCTCAATACAGACGTATGTTTTACGAATTTGTATGTAAAACCTTCTGCTAATCCTACTTCCACTTTCAAAGTTCTTACTCTTCACTTTTCCCTCAAAGCTACATTTCGGGCTGTAACCGATAGGTAACTTTAACTCCTCTTTAAATTGGTAATGCCAATCGTTATTTCACAACATAATTTTTTATTCCTGTAGTGACCTTTCCTAACATGATAGAGTTTCAGATTAAGTATTTACTTAAAAAGATCATGAATATTCACAGAATATAAGGTGTCATCCAGAATTTCTTGATTCTCTTATGACTTCCACCTCAACGATAATACACCTAGTCTGGTTTGATTTCCTATGTAAAACTGGATGTAGGTGAGTCTTCCTTGGTTTTGAGACGGGAAATCTGACATAATGTGTCCGCCTTGGTTGTTAATGTTGTCAATGAGATTACAACATATAATACTCAACCCATATTCCTTATGTCATAGAAGCTGTTCTAAAGTAATATCTATACTACTCTTCCTAAGAATAGTTTTTTTTTCGGGCACAATCTTTGTTGACATTGTAACTCGAGATACAGAACAAAAACAATCGACATGTTTTGTCTGACATAGACGTTCCTGGCAGCGTTGTGATATCGTGTGAACATATGTTTGTCATGCTTATGGCACTGTCTGTGAATGTAAGATTGGTAATTGTCTATCCTTGTTTAGATAAGCAGGTACAAACATAGTTGGTTCTAGTTTGTGGTATCTATAGCTATACAGGATGTCGGTGTTGTCTTCGTCGGCTTTACGACTCTGAAAAAAACGTCGTGCATTTACAATTTGTGAAAATAGTTTTTAAGAAAATGTTGACACCTCAATGTGTTTCAATGTATGGGCACACCAATCTGAGACAACAACAAACATCTTTTCAGCAAAGTGTGATACTTGACCCGGAAGCGGAAGCTACAGATAAGTAGGATGGGATATACTATACACTGTAAAACTAGTAACAGTAACATTGACGCATGGAAAATGTTTTTAACGCTTATCCTGGTTTCTCTTTTAGGTAGCATTTGACGAAGACGTTGAAGAGGACGTATTTTCTGATCAGAGAAAAGCCATTTATATCATTGTGTCGGTCTGGTGGAGGCATGCATTTGTCATATACCTTAGATGTTAATTCATTTGTTTCCGCGCCATAGAATTTCCTTTGAAATTATGTTGTTCATGCAATTTAATGTAGGGATCACTTTCACTTTTACAGATTAAGGATGAAATACAGTTGCATTCTTTTTCCTCCGTTTTATCTACTCTGAAATGTATCGAGTGTCAATTTGTGAAGCTGTTAATCGTGATGCATGATGCAGTGTGCAATCTTTGTTATCAATGTCTTACTTGCCGTGCTGATGATTTCCAAACCTCCACACTGAAGTCATCATTATAGTGGTTTAAAAATCATTTCCTTGATAACGGCTTTAGCACCTCAACCGAAACGTCGCGCTCTTGTTTGAATTTGAAAATCTATATAACTCTCCCTCTTTCATCTAGACACTTTTGCCTCTCAAAGAAATTTGAAAACTATTGCCTAGCTTTTGTAGAGGTAAGCTTATTTCCGTGTAAATGAACTTTGAATAATTTTAGCGACAATTTTCTGCTCATCTTAAAGAAAGTTTACTACATATGCCATCTCTTGTTGTTTTAGACTTATTCAAACATGTCAATTCCAATTAAATGATTTGCTAGAAGCTGGAAAGGATGGAGAGACTTCCGTGAATCTCAAATTTAACAACATGTTTGATTCTCATATAACGTCCCCTGGAACATTTTACAGTCACACTGTAAGCATGTTTACACAAGTTAGTGTCATGTTCTTAGTTATTACATTACGATATGTTTCCAATACTCATAATCCGTGGTGGTAAGCTATTGAATTGAAATATACATGTTTGCATGTACTCGCATCCTTTGCTTCTTATTGCTCCAGTTAAGACACAATCGCTACATCTTGCAGGCAGCTGAAGCCAATATGTGAAGATAAGAGTGATCTTTTCTGTATGCCCATGCTATTACAATCACAAATTAGATTCTTGCTTCTGATCAATTATTTTCTTGTGTGTAGATGGTGATAACATCAATGTCATTGACGTAATCAGGTTAATAGAACCACAATACGTTACGTTAATGGTTGCTCCTCAAGCATATCCCTCTTGTATTGCAATGATTTACGGTTAAATACAAACTGCAGCTCCCATCTGAATGAGGATACTTTATCCATTGACATGCGTATGATTTCAAACCAAGCTTCCCTTTTATATCTCATTTTTTAAAACTGAGAAGGCAAAACTTTAAATAGCGTCTTTAATTCATATTTGTTTGAGATGCTGTATTTAAGTAATACAATTTATGCGTTTATAACTGTGTCCTATACATCTACACAGAGGAAGCTGAAGTAATTTAATCTTACGTTAACCTCTCGTTAAATCTGATGTTCAATCTGTAAATGTCTGTGTTCTCCTTGTGAAGTTGTACCATTTGTTATAGGAAGGGTGTATACAGTTAATTAAACTACTCAGACTTGACTTAATTCGAGAAAGTAGTTTGTTTATCCATATTGGAAACATAAGGTAAAAAAATGAACTTAGGTTAAACCCTAAAATGAGCTCCTTTTTTAGGATCAATAATAGTAATGGGTTCATGATATGAAATAAATGGTTACAAAGCAAAGCCTACACAGATAATTTGCAAGTAATGGTATACAGGCATAAACTATAATCTATCAAATATACGTATCTTTACCAGTGTATAGTTTTGTAATATCGCCAAATCATAAATCAAAACCATACGGTTTTCAATTATTCCAAGTTCGAAGAGGAGATATAACATATAATCCCCGTAAATTTATTGGGACTTTTAATAACTTCTGTGTTCTTATGTTCTTTTAGTAATGTATGCAATATGTAATATTCTCTTTATTTTATCATTGTCCAATGTATCGAACTCTTCGTGATGATATACCGTTCTTTTCAGTCATAAAAAGAATATAAATGATCAAGTATTTAATGGAATCTGACTTCCCAACATGAAAATTATACATTTATGTTGGGAAATTTCTTATGACGTGTTTCGTGTACGAGGAGAAATTATATAATGCGCGTGCTTCGTTTCATTTATGGTACATATTAAATGTACTGAAATAAGGGACAAATGACCTTGTAACAATAAAACCATTAAATTGAATTGATATCATCTTTAGATAAAGTAATATTTAGGACAATCTTAATACATTGATTTTAAGTACGTCTACACAAGATGGATGTGTACATTAGAAACAAGAGAAAAATTTAGAGTAACCTTATGTTACCCACTGGTTCTTGACACGAGTGCGTATCGCCCGAACGCTATTTACTTCGCGGATATCAGGTTGTTATCCATGCTATGCATGCTACATGCTGAAATTGACATGTCAGCTGATTCATAGCATTACAGGGTGTACTTATAGGCAGAATAGAATTGTTGCTTGCAGTGAGAGGACGCGAGTCTTCTGCTGCTTTATTGATTCATTTTTACAGAAAATTACAGTTTGAATTAGATAGACAGATACTGACTTTATTGCTTTTTATAGCATTTACAGAACAGACATGTAACGTTTGGGAAAACTTGTATATATATATATATACTTGTCATCCACGTGTTTAATAACTGAAATATTGTTCAAAGCACGTTAAACCCCAACTCACTCATTCACTCACAAAATCTATAAAACAATAAACAAAAGCACTTAATCTGTTCTATTATTTGAAAATGCTGAAATATTATATCATAACATCTGAACTGGCATCATTTTAGATAAAATAGGTCAGACTACATATCCTGAAATTATCTTCGATAATCTTTGTCGTTTGCTGTCTCCATGACTATTCATAGAAGCATAATGGACTAGATATTACAGACACGTGCGTCAGAAAGGAAACCAGCGATGGATATCTAACGTGTTAGCAATCTGTTCTGGATGTATCTCGCTGAACGAGGATGTAATGATCTACTTTTCCATACTATGGTTAACAAACCTTTAAACTATGTATTTATATATGCACTATAAATATATATGGTTCTTGTGAGAGAAGTGAAGAGCAATGGTCTCTGTAGTCTATCATGCTCTGGCTCGTTTGAAGTTGACGATTCGTTTTAATTGAAATATTCTTTCTCATTTGGAACGCTTTCGTGAACTTGAAACTATTCAGTCACACAAACTGAAAATTGTTGGTTGATGACTTCAGATTGCAATGGCAATATGTCATAACAAAATCCATCGCTTTGTTCTCCAGGCAATATTTTCCAAAAGTCACAGACACCTAGCACTATCAGGCTTTATTACGGATTTACTGGTAAGTCTGTTAAAAGTGTTAACCTCAAGCCCTCATTTGCAGGCATTTACAACAGTTCCTTACAATTTTTAATTATACAAAACAACATTTAAAACCCCTAGTAATGCTCTCCCTCATATACACCAAATTACCTCCCCCTCTAAAATCTCCCTGACCTTATAAATTAGATAGAGGAAGCCTTGTTTTAGGTGCCTTACTGTACGATTCAAGCCTCTGCAAATTTGATAGTGATATTAGGTTATGTGTCCAAACCTTTAATCTTTGGTTAAGACGTTGAGAACCATTTTGCTCATTGGGGGTACACGGAGGCCGTACGCATAACATCCTACTCCCATACAAGGTATAAGGACATTCTGCCTCCCCAAATGGTACATTGTTTAGGAGGTAGAAAACATAATCAATAACTTACCAAGTTACAACGGGTCTAGAGCAGTGCCGCCCACCATTATACTTTGCTAATTCGCACAAAACAGTTCATACACTCTCCATTTGCTCCCCTTTCCCTAACGATCATTATTCTCGTAGTCTGATCTTTAAAAACATTGTTCCTCTATACACTGGTGATTTCACCTAAATACCAAATAGTCCACTGATGAGTGAAAAGAACGTCGGTACCGTGGAACAACCTACAATCAGAACATCGTAGGCCTTTAACCGTTGAATCGTGGCCTGAAACTTCACATGTTTACAGTACATTAGCTGAATGATAATTAGCCAACCTGTTTGATAGGGCAGTATTCAAATAATTGTATGATAAAGCAAGTTGGGTTGAGTTGACAGTTAGGCTACCACAGAGATCAACAGTGAATTAGATTGAAGCCTTAGGTACGTCCAATAAAGAGTTAGAGTTAATTAGTTGTTTGTTGGCTGATTGTTTTCAATATGAGATGTGATTATCTTGATTCCTCCTCACAAAGGACTTATATCATTTGGTCCACAGTCCTTCGCGGTGCTTTCTCAAAGAGGAGTCTGATTAATTTAAGCTCAGAATCTCATTCCAGTTCAATTAAATCGGTGACCTGGGTTGACTTTGATTTGTGCATGTCTTGCCCGTGTGTTTATATTGTAAACGTATATGAAATGGCCAGGGGCCAAATTGGCTTGTGCTAATAAAGGTATCTGTCTGCCTGTCATAATTTCAACTAACGCTGATATCCATCAGATCAGGATATACAAACCCATAACGCCAAACTGAGAGGTTAGGTAATAATCTACGGTGCAAATCGACTGTTTCTTTACCCGTGACAACAATGAATGTTACTAGTAAAATGTATACATTATGGCGCCATGATGCAAAAGGTTGCATATTCGAGTCTTGAACATAAATTTTCAGAAGTTAAATCTTTTAATTGAGAGATTTTAGATCAAACATTCATGAAGCCTATGACGAAATTTCAAAGCCCTGACACCCTTATGAGCAGACAGACAGAGTTTATTAGAGTCTCACCACATATAAACTGTAAATTTACATAAAACATTTTTTTTATAAAATATATATGCGCAACTGTAAAAGATTTATGAGAGACTTGTACATTTATATTTATTAAATATATATACAGTAATTATCCTTACACGGGAGCACGATAGTCAAAGAGCAGTGAATTTATGAAAATATCCACTGAAAACAAGAGTGAGGTCATCACAATGGCTTGATAATAGAATATCCTTTATAAGAATAATGACTTTAACTGGAGATTATTTCCTTACCTGTTAGATATATGTATCAAATGTTTTACAAAGAATATAAGTAGACGACACATAACTAAAAGCTATAATTTTCAGATAAAACTGTGAAACACTCCTTCAAATATGTGATATTTTATGTCCGTTTGCTTCAACGCGTTGCTAAAATATAATCGATTCTCAAAAGGTTGATTTCCTGGAATAATGGTGCTATTACATGTCTGATTTGGTTGAAATATCGCTGAATTTAACCAGAGTACTCAATTAGTTATTTAAAGCACATATAATGACGTGATTGCAACTATCATCAGTATTTAGGGCAAATTTACTGAACTAATAAGCCATGAACAATGGGTCTGCGCAACTAGCATTAACGGCCATCCAACGTCTCTTTCATCTGTTAATATTATATTTCATAAACGTAATGTCTCAATTCGCCATATCTTGATATAACAATGGTGAATATTAATTGGCATAAAGCTTTAAGTTAGTAACGCCGATACTTACTTGAAAACTGCTGTGTGCACTGACTAAATGAAAGAGAAGAGTGAGAGAGTTCATGCTAAAGCCCAACTCACACTACGCACGATTGCACTACGATAACATTACGATTCGATCGTACTGGTATCGTATTGTGGGTTTTACGATCTGTTATGTGAACACGGTTTCTGTGCGTGAGGTACACGATGTGGGTACAATCATTGCACGAAAGATCACGATGCTAACACGGACGGAACACAATCAACACAAACTTGACACAACGCTTTCACGATGCAATCACGAATAGTGAAAGACTAAAGCGCCACTCCGTGATTTTCATAACATATTATTTACCTTTAATACAAACCTAAATGTCATGTGGTGATATAAAATCTAAACATCTTAAAGAGCCACTCCGTGATTTTCATAACATATTATTTACCTTTGATGCGAACCTAAATGTCATATGTTGTGATATAAAATAAACATATTTATTTTTCATGTCCAAAAGACATATATTTGAAAAATACTGTTTTTCCGTGGTAATCTAAAAACAGCCTTCTACCTTCATATTGTCACTGTAAAACAACAATAAGATTTAAAATGTGTCTTTTTGGTAACAGTCTATACTTCGCGATCAAATGACACCATTGATTAAGTTTGGCATATATGACTCCAACAACTCACAGAGTGGCTCTTCAACGTTCCATGTACAAAAGACCCATATAAACTCTTAAAAAAAAAGAAACTTGACACTGACTTTCAAAGTTCAATTTAAAGACCACAGATGCAAGTTAAACATTGAAATGAAAACTAAAACGCTGTTTGAAGATCTCTGTTCAGTAAATTTTATTCCGAATAAGCATGATCTTGAAATGCACAAGTGTTTCAACATCACAGGGGTGCACAAATGTCAGTATCGGGTATGGCCACCATTGGCATTGATTATTGCTTGGTACCGACGACCCATGGATGCAATCAAGTTGTCAATCACAGCCTGTGGAATGCTCTGCCATTCGTGCTGAAGTGCTGCAAGAAGTCCTGGAAGTGTTTGGGGTGGTGGATTCCTACTGCGCACGCGTCAATCCAGTTCGTCCCAGAGATGCTCAGTTGGAGACAAATCTGATGACCTGGCTGGCCATGGCAATGTCTGGACATTGTTACGCTGTAAAAAGTCTTGACAAACACGTGCAACCTGTGGTCGAGCATTGTCCTGCTGAAAGAGACCACCATGGACGTTGACGTGAGGAATAATGTAATGCTGTAGGATCAAGTCCCTATACCGTACTCCTGTGAGGTTACCAACAACATGCACAAGGGGTGTCCTAACACCGTGACGAATCCCGGCCCACACCATGACACTTCCACCCCCAAATGGGACAACCTCCTGAACACAGTTGGCAGCATAACGTTCTCCACGACGTCAGTATAGACGTGCTCGTCCATCACTTCGTCGAAGCAGAAAACGGGACTCATCAGTGAAGAGAACGGTTCTCCACCATGCACGTGCCCATCTCATCCTCTGTTGACACCACTGGAGACGTTCCGCCAGATGACGTTGCGTTAAAACGGGACGTCGAACCGGTCGTCGTGGTAAAAGTCCAGCCTCTTTCAGCCTGTTGCGTACCGTTTGGTCGGAAATTCGACGCAGCCCTGGTATCTGCGTTGTTGTTGACGTTGCTGTCCTGGTGCGTTCACGAAGGTGGAGCAGTCGGATGTACCGATCTTGGGCCCGAGTAGTCACCCTTGGTCTGCCTGACCTTGGCCTATCATCAACGCTGTTTCGGGTGTTGAAACGGGTCCACAATGAAGAGATGGTCTGTCTGGACACGCCAAAGTGTGTTGCAACATCTCGCTGCGTCGCTCCTGCTTGCAGTCTGCCAATAGGGTTGTTGCTTTGCGCTCTGTTCAGTCTTGGCATTCTTCAGGTCGCTGTAACGATGTTGTATAGCCTGAATGACCAGCGGCTGATATGGCTTTTTATACCCCTAAAGCAGACGTGTCTGCATGTAAACCTTTATTATCCCATGCTGCACGTGCTTTGGCAGAAAATGCATTTGGACGAATCGCTCGTTTTCGTCCCTGAACACAACGTAAACTTTTTGGGCCATTGTTTTTGGTAAATTTACACTTTTGAGCAAGCCTTTCTTTAAATTACAGGTATGTATCATGAAAAAAATTGACCCGTTTCGAAAAAATCAATTTTGCATGAATGTCAAGTTTCTTTTTTTGAAGAGTTTATATATATATGACAAATACTGGTTTTCCATGAAAATCTGAAAACAGACTCATAAATGCACAGAAGTGTAGATATCGTGTCCAACAGACTTGGATACTAATTATATAACCTAACAAACGCTATCAACTCCTAACTGTCCTCCTGTCTGTTTTAGATAAGTCTCCAAAATTACGTTTAACTATTTGACGAGCGCTAATGTCCGGTTTTCGATCATAATTGCGAGGTTCTACCTTCATATTGTCACTATAAAACAACAATAAGTTTTAACTACCGACGGTGTTTCACAGGCATTAATTCTGATTCAATGCAGTTGAATTTCCAGACCACGTAAGGAAGTTTTCTTCTTAACATCGAGAAACTTGCCAAGTCGATGGATAATTGAGGACATATTATTATTCGCTTCCTACCGAATTATAAAAACAAACGCATTTCTACATGCTGGTCATCACATTCCCTTGATCAATTTGAATATTGAGCGGCAAATTACCATTTTCGAATGTTCAGTCATTAATTGTTATCATTCCAAAAACGTGAGTCTGTGGTAAAAATCAGTCGTGCTCATCGGAAATTAATCTTGTAACTGGATTTCTATCGTAGGGTAAAACATTCATAGAGTTTGAGTTTTATATAAGTAGTGTCAGTGTGAGAAAGTTTCGTATTTTTCTAAACCCCGATAATGTATCATGGTGCTCTTATGTATACCCAAATCCTGTATGACTTCGTACATGTATATAATATGGCCTGTGACCCCTTTACTGACTAAACTCTCTCTCTCTCATTAATACCTTACCATCGTTTGTGCTCACATGTTGACTGAAAGTAAGACACGCGAAGCACACGTGATGAAAACGTTTTGACGGGAAACGCTCTTATTGGTGCAAGTTGAATCTAATATCGTGTAACGATTGTATCGTGATCGTACATTAATCATGTGACTTCGTGTTCTGCACAAGCTGCCATCGTGGTCCTTAAGTTTAGCGCTCATTAGTCATACATAGCTGCATATCAAAAGTTTCTTCACATACCACTGTATCATAGCGCAAATCAAATAGATTTTGGTTTTGTAAAGACGTCAATAGAATAACTTCAGCAAAACTGACAATGAATCATCTATTGTCAATGCGTAAAATAGCCGATCTCAACTTATTTGGAGTCCTCTTGTCTGTCATGCAATGATTCCAAGTTAGGCATGATGAAATGGGCAGAATGTGTTATATTTTCGAAATTCTTATTTCCTGATATTTCGATTAAATATTCCAGTTCTTATCTCTGAGAAAAACATTCAGCACAGTCACATTGACTTAGTGCACGGGAACAAACATTACCGGTACTTGTGTTTTAACCTATTGATCACTTTAAATAGATTCTGTAGAGAAAAATTAGATTTTTGTTTTCGGAATTTTGACCCCAGGTCACTTTAATGACCTGCCAAAACTGCCATGGTTAACTTTCGGGAATGATATCCTGTTTACGTTGACCTATAATGGATATTCATTTCTGTATGGTAAATTCGACATTATTTGGTTCTTTTTCGTAAAGCTATGATGCCTTAAAGACTTGCCAAATAACATGATATTTGCACTAGGATACGAAGGCATATGAACAAACTTTCGGTATGCAGCTGTAGATCAGAGAATGAATGTGATGATCAGCATGTAGAAATGCGGATTTTTCATAATTTGGTAGGAAGCGAATTATAATGTCCTCAATTATCTATCGCATTGGCAAGTTTCTCGTTGTCAAGATATAAACTTCCTTACGTGCTGGAAATTCAACTGCTTTGAGGTGAGGTGAGGTGAGGTGAAATGGGGTTTAACGCCGCTTTCAAGAGTGTTTCACTTATATCACGGGTGCTAGTATTACTGCAAGAAGAAAACCCACAACACCAATATGGCTATGCATTGCGGTGCACCTGCGGGCAATGGCATGAACTAGCGATCCATGGGTGGTACTGCGCTGCGATCAGTGTAGCATTGCACCCAAACCTTACTGCGTATAGAACACTTCTCTACTGCAGACAAAGTTGCCGAGTCCCTGGCGGGATCTCTTGATCCGAAGCCGAACGCACTAACCACTGCGCTATCCCGATAATGTTAGAAGTAGTAATATATGCCATAATGTCTTTATCGCAATGAAATTGTATTTTATTGCGATAAAGACAATGCATCACGGGATGAATATCAATTTTACATTGACCATTAAAAGCAATGGTTAACCTTTTTTGCCTTTTCGCCTCATAAATTATTTAAAATCGTGCACTATTCTTACACCACTCGTGATTGCATCGTGAATGCGTTGTGTTACGTTTGTGTTGATTGTGTTCTGACCGTGTTAGAATCGTGATCTTTCGTGCAATGATTGTACCCACATTGTGTACCTAACGTACAGAAACTGTCTTCACATTACAGATCGTAAAAACCACAATACGATACCAGTACGATCGAATCGTAATGTTACCGTAGTACAATCGTGCGTAGTGTGAGATGGGCTTAAGGGTTAAATCTAACATGAGTACGATAAGAGTACGATTGCAAGAGGGACAATTTATCGATCGTGTTGTGGTTGTGTGGTGGTTGTGCTGATATCGTGTCCTAAGGCTGAAGCACGATCAACACAATCACAACACATACACAACACAATCACCATACAATCACTACACGATCGACACGCACACAACACGATTTTCTGAAATCAGGAACATGTTTGCGATTTGAAGGAATCGTGTTGGACAAATAGCACGATCAATGTACGCACTGTACGACCACCACCCAATAACAGCACAATAGCCACACAGTAACAACACGATGACTATACGACACTTACATACAGCGATCGTAGTCGATCGTACGTAGTGAGTTGGGTTTTAGCGCCGCTGGTGCTATATTTCATCCCTTAAAGAGCCACTCCGCGATTTTCATAACATATTATTTACCTTTGATACGAACCTAAATGTTATATATGTGGTAATATAAAATCAAAACATCTTAACTTTTCACGTCCAAAAGACACATATATGACAAATACTAGTTTTTCATGAAAATCTAAAAAACAGCATTATGAATGCACAGAGGTGTAGATATCACGTCCAATATACATGGATACTAGTTATATAAATTAACAAACACTATCAACTCCTAACTGCCCTCCTGGCTGTTTCAGGTAAGTCTCCAAAATTAAGTTTGACTCTTTGCTGTCTTTGCAGAAACGTAGGAAATCTTTCGGTGACCGTACGCGGTGATTACCGCCTCAGTACGGATAAGGGAAAACGCAGACACGCTGTAGCAATTGTCGCTGCGTTCAGGCTATGTTCAAACTATGTATTCACCCCACGTCACCTGTACGGCCAGTACCTCTCAAGTCTTTTACCCGGACGGCGCACTTGGCACGTGCGGGTTGCATGCTTACTCGGTACTAGATCAGTTCAACTGTCCTTAACGAGTAAGCACGTGCGCTCCGCATTGACAACTCACTTTGCGCGGACTACAAACTTCTTAGTTTAGAATCCAGATTCGAGCTTATGACGTTTAGTAACCACTGTTGACTAAAATCGTTAATGTAACAATGCAACAGCAATTGTTCGTTGTGAATACTTAAAGGCACTAGTGCACGCTTTTACGGTTTAAATTGGCTATTTTAAGGTTTAAGAGGCCTTATGCATTCACTTAAGCTTTCTATCGATGCAATGAAATACTTTAAATTCTTCACAATTGACCTGCAATCAACAATGAAAAAAATTGAAAGCGGCTGAACTATCATTATGTGCAGCTGTTGAATTTACCTAAACTCTGAACTGAGAACAAATAATGAATTATGTTTTATGAAAGCAATGTTGTAAATAAACCGATTTAATAACACAGCATTAGCATTGCTATTAGATTGACCAAAGCGGCTGCCGTTTCCGCTTTTTTGGTTATAAACAAAATCTTCTAATATTTCCGATATCGTAGTTCATGCGGATTTATTGTAACGTAACATTAAATACTTCCGGTCTTTAAAAATCAACTTTACTACCTGAATACGTATATATTCGTTAAATAACTCACGAGGTAGATTACTTGAGTGAGAATCTTGAATAATATCCAGAGATATGCAGTATCTGTGCACTCGTTGTGTTAAAGAAATATTCGTGTGCACTAGTGCGTTTAAAATGGACGTACAACTCACCTACCACGTGCGCTCGCGGCAAGCCAAATGCGGGAAATACGGTACGTACACCTTGCGCAGCCGTGCGAGTGACTTGCGTTGATGTCCTCCCTCCCTGATTTTGCCACACGTAAAGACGAAAACACGCACTGTGACAGTGGGTTTGGTGACATAATGACAAAAAAGAAAACTACAATCGGGGCCGTCTTAATAACACCGACACAAAGTATTCATCTCCCATAACTTCACAATCGATTTTCATTCATGAAAAAACAAGGTGTTGCAGAAATTTTCCAATTTCTATTCTTTTTCAGATGAGTAATTCGATAAGCAATCTCATTAAAATAAAATCTAACATTGCTACACTACGTTACGCAGATTATAGATCTCACTAGGCTCCCTTACTCAAGCCGTCAGGTTAACCTTTGCTTCAGTTTGACCTCAAAATGTCATTGGCTTGCCGCAGATACCTAACAAGCAATCACAATGCGTGTCTCTTGGTTGCCTTCAAAGAGATTGCAAGTAATTGCTGATGAAGAAGTTAAATCTCTTATAAATTTTCGATTTTACAGAGAACAAGGTAAAGTCATTTGCATATGTCTATTAATACCATTTAACCCAGCAGATTTAGTTATAACATTTCAGTCTTTGACGAAACAAGGGTCAATCTCATTAACATATAAACGTCGCATATGACTAATATATAATTATCAAGAAACTTAGTATTGGTATATGTACATGTTTTGGTTGTTTTTGTTTCTCAGCATGTTTATGATTAATTTGTTTTACGAAATTTTAAATTATTCAACGATTACTACAAACTAAAAGACAAAACGTTTATTCAACGTAACTGTTTCCAGAAAAACATTTGGATTGATACGGTCTACTAAAGGATAACGTTGAGGAATGCAGTGTTTGCTTTGCGAAAGATAACTCCATAGCTTCGATTTAACTTGTTTGTCCAACAGACCAAGCTAGGGTAAATTGAATGTACACAAAATACATTAATTCAGGTATTTAGGCAGTTTGACATTCGGAAAACATTCGGATATTTGTGGTTTCCGAGATCTGAAATGCGTACAAGCAAAATGCAACTCGCCGGCACCATAGATTACGGGGCGACTTCGCTGATTGGCTGATTTGAATAATGTCAGAGGCAAACCTGACGGCTCACGTAACGGAGCCTGGTGAGATCTACAGGCGTAATGTAGTGGAGCATGTAGATTTCATTTCAATGAGATTGTTCGAGAAGTAAAACATGAAGAAACCAAAACAGTTATTTAGGGCGTGCTTGCTATGAGTTTTACTTCGGGTCATAGGGTCACCAAATTTGTAAATTAGAATCCATATCTGCTAAGGAGTCTGTACAATAAGATAAAAATTTTAGGTTGTGGTCCCTGTGCCCCTTATTATTGGTAACAGGGTGACCAAATCTATCAATCAAAACACCTGTTTGGGTGGCAATTTAGAAGTTAAAAACAAGTCAGTACAAATATCTATGGATGACTTCTTTATTCTTAGATTTGCGAAGTTTTGATACAGATTCTTGTATTGTTGTCAACCATGAACATACCGAAACGTAGCAAATCTAAGAATAAAGAAGTTGTCATCCATAAATATTTATTCTTACAAAAAACTTCATCAGTCAAGCAGTCTGTACACAAGATTTCAGATTTCTTGAGTCAATGGTTCTGAAGAAGAAGATGAAATAGTAAAAAACTTTACG
Organism: Phorcus lineatus; assembly: GCA_921293015.1. NCBI lineage: Eukaryota > Metazoa > Mollusca > Gastropoda > Trochida > Trochidae > Phorcus > Phorcus lineatus. The sequence goes on along the minus strand of OV121081.1, from coordinate 76,024,700 downwards.
GTCGGACGGCCATGGCCCATCCAGGCCAACCTTATGGTTTTGGTAAATCACCATAAATATGCACACCCGAAACCCCCATATTGTTTCTGGTTGGACAATGAAATCAACACTTTTTAGTCTCATTCCTGAAAAGATGATTTGACATTCAGAGCATTTATTGAAAATAGATAAAAGATGATTGAACACATTGCCACGCCCATATTTGAAGAAGGGTCAACACCAAAGTTACAAATTTGAGACTCCATGCCAGAAGGATGTTATTCTTAAGATTTCAACTTCATATGCCAATACGTTTTGTAAAAGAGACTCTGGCAAAGTAACTAACTAAACTGGTGTCAGAATGTTCCTCAGAACACGGCCGATCATAGGCAGACTCAGGAGCCTTCAGGAAATATCTTGATAAACAAATAAACACCAGTAAACATACACAGAAGTTTAATTGAATGATGATGATGGCATGTTCAATTACAATATTGTTTATTTGTACACACATTTATATCCTGGTGTGAACTCTTCTAAAAGCATGTCTGTTGGGATAAACCCTGGAGACTGATGATGTAAAAGAGCATGGTCCATGCCTAGTTGATATCTTACACGTCCCTCGCACCATGTACACTACTAAGTAATCCAAATATCCTTGCTTATTAGTCGCATATGATGCTGTACACTTGAGCCATGTTGGCCTGTCAGTGTCACTTTATCTACATTTCACCAGCAAGCCTTTGTTTTCTCTTCAAGCACTGTGCTTGTCCTGTGATTACTGTGCCGGCCATTTGGTAATGAAACAATTGAGATATTTGAACACTAGCAGAGAAGCAAATGAAAAATAGAACGCCTATATTGCAAATAAAATACTTACACTTGAAACCAAGATCCTCAGTATCACAAAGAACAGTTCAGACAGAGCCATAAATGCATTTAAATGTCATTAAATTATCTTTTGTGATCACTAACCCTTTATCCCTTATTGTTTATCTTATTATATTTATCCCTAGTTATTCATTCGAAAAAGCCAAGAGAATGCAAAAGAAATGATTTCTACACAGATTGACTACAGAAGAAATAATGTGACAGAGAAAAAGTAAAGCAGACAGACAGAATGAACTGAAAGCATAACCTATTGCAGAGTGACATACTAATCAATATACAGCAGTTAGAAATTAGATAATATCTCAATGGATGGCGTGATTCATTGGAAGGGCCTCGGGGCAGCCCTGTCATCACCAATTTTACTGTCCATCCTCCCTCCCTCCCTCCCCCCCGTCCCCAAAATGAGCTGCACCGTCAGCTCTGGTTGTTGGCACTCGGCTGCAAGGAAGATTTCTTGTGTATGGGATAGCCGACATGTTCACTTGCAGTATTCCGGGATTGCACAACAAGTTTATTGTTTATTATGTGTCACCGCAACAGTCCTTGTGAATCATATTGATGACATCGCAGTAAGAGCAAAGCACTTGTGAATGTAGAATTATCATTTATCCATCCTCCTTTGGTGGAGTAAACCAACCTATGAAAATAGAAAAGGGAATGTAATCATTAAGCTTCCATGCATGAAATATTAATCTTACACAACTGTTCACCTCAACACATGGATAAAAAAATATAGTTAATTCCTTTACAGGCGTAATCAAAGAAAGACATTGCCTTGTTTTGGACTCAGAAATGAAGTCAATGGATATGCTAACAAAGGACAAAGCCTTTCAATGTTCACAAAAGAAAATTAAAAATGAAGTATTTTACTGATTTATTCATGTTTGAACTTTTATTTTAGTGTCAATCAGTGAGTGAATGAAACTTGGGAAAATGCCATTAAATATGTTACGTTAGATTGAAACATACCATTTTTTTCATGTATCTGTACAAGAGATTTGAAAGACTGCTGCGCTCTGGCCAAACTGTACTGACTCTGGAAACAAGAACACGGAGATGCAAAAATAACCATCATCATTTAACTAAGACAAGAAGATAGAGGTCATGTTCTCATTCACAACATTTCAGTGAGGAAATTTAACACTTAACTATATATGTTCAAAGTTAAACACTTTTAATTTTCTTAACAATTGAGTTAAATGTTTATCATTCTCATCCTTGCGTGAAGGATAGCAACTGTGTTCGACAAGTTAGAATCAATGAGAAATAGGAGCTACTTCTCTTTAGACAGACCAGAAATTGTCAACTCGGTTCAAGTCAAAACTTTCTTTATAATAATAAGAATTATCATCTTGAGCTCTAACAAGATTGAAAGTTTTTCTAAAGAGCTACAATATAAATACTGGGGGAACAAAATTTGAAGAAGAAAAATAGATCAAGTCAAATATGGCAAGGGAGATAACTCTTCACAAGTAAAACTGATATCATTACCTTTGAAGCACTGAAAGTAATGCGAGCTTTTCCTTTCACCAAAGTAGCTGATATCTGTAAAATCACAGACTCTAAGCTATATGCACTGCTCCAACCCTGCAACCAAGTTGAACAGATATATAATAAGAAAGATGATTTTCATATCTATATATATATATATCTATCTATATACATATATATTGTGATGATCAATCATACTCATCCATCACAATACAATACAATACTACACAGTATAGATACATTTTTGGATATTGTAGGAAATTTATATTGCTTTGAGTTGAAAAGACAATTTACAATTGCATTTGCTATCTATAAGAGGGAATAATTTGCTAACATTATGTGATGGATCAGATTTTTTTAAATCAGTGTAGAAAAACGTTATTTCCAAAGTTCAGAATTATTCATGAAAAAAAAACTTATTTCATTTAAAACAAAAAAAGCACAGAGCATATTAAAATGCATCGTAAACTTGTTGCTAGCTTAACATGAAAATGTTAACATTTTTCTTCTAGGAATCTTTATCAATCATAATGTCTCAACTTTGTAAGTGGACATTTATATATGAGCATAGCATATGAACTGTAGATTCTAATGGTCTAAAGTACTTGTTGGTTTCCAGTCGAAAAGAAAGATGGAGCTGTTACCTGTTTGGTGAGAAGCTCCATGCAGATGGCTCCCCCTCCCAGCACATACCCCCCGGAGATGACAGGATGAACTACCCGCACGAATGGGGGGTCAAATGGAAAGGAATCCTGAGGAAGTAAAAAGTAATTTTTTAACAATAATAAAAATAAGCTAATAAATATCTAATTTGTATGTGACCCATTCAATGAGTCTTCTATTCATATTAAGCCTTAGAATTTTTTTTAATATGAGCACTTCTTATCTAGGAATGGAGTAGTCAATTGTGTTTTGTTTTGCCCACCAGAAAGAAAGCGAGTGAACTGTTATCGTTTTTATCTAAAGAGAATGGACGTTATTTAGAATTGACTGATACTGTTAATACACAATCTTATGTTTGGAGTACAGTGTTGTGGTGTTGTTTCTTTATGATCAATAGAGCATGGCTTTCTTTGTCTTTGATATCTTAAGAAATAAAACTCGAGGAGCCAATGATCGAGAAACAGCTGGTGTTTTTGAAGATAAACAGCATGAAAAACTAATTGATTTTGTCATGTCATCAGTTTTCAGATCTGAAAGGTTGGATGGATATGCTAAAATCTTTAAGCAGTTTGGATACCGCATAAAGAAAATCATCACTATTTTCTAGTTACAAAACTATTTTAGATTAGAGTAAGATCTTACAAAAGCTTACTAAAGTGGTTAACATTCTTACTTTGAAAATAAAGCAAAGTTGAATACAATCTTTTCCCTCTTTTTCCTTATACGTCTGAAGATCAGAATGAAGAGGACTGTCTTGGTCAACTCTGTAAAAGTAAAGAAATCATGAAACACTTCAGACAAAACAATATGGAGATGTTGGCTCAGGGTATGGTCCCTGTGGCCCCTAATTGCTGTCACAGGGTCAACAAATTTATAGATTAGGAATCTAATTAGTCAAGGAGACTGTACACAAGATTTCAGATTTCCTGATCCAACAGTTTTGGAGAAGAAGATTAAAAAGGGAAAAGTTTACAGACAGACAGACGCCAGACGCCATCCAATAGCAGAAGCCCATTGGGCTAATAAAGACTTCATATTTGTAAAGAGATATAAGTCAGATGGCGTAAGGCTTCTTTCAATTTCTGCAGCAGCGAAGGTAAGCAAATCCCTGTTATTGTGCCAATAAGTCCTTTATAATGGCTCTGTGCTGGTGCCAAAATACAGTTTCCACAATGGCTAAATCAGTTCGACAAGAATGGGGAGGAGTGTCTGCAGAATTCCCAACACATTTTAACTGTAAAAACCAGTGCTTGACATCGTAACACAATGGAGCAATTTCCCCATACACTTTTTTTGTTTCACCAAGTCTTCTTTAATGTGTAATCTTTCAAGGAAAAAATACTGATCACTGCTCGGTACTCAACTGGTTCAAGACTGACATGTACAAATCATTACAGGCATATTTTTCCTGACACTCTTCTCATAGAGATTAGCTGTTTTTCATTTTTATTTAGTCATAAATACAATCACATTTTAATCATGCATATAAAGTTGTTCATTCAATAGAATCACTTACTTTCTCAACTTGACACACCATTCATATAGACAATCATTGACTAGGTCTACGGTGTATATTTCTGAAACAAGAAAATATGTAATACTTAACTATAAAGCAAGAAAATTTATGACTTATTATAGATTTCTTATTTCATTTACGATTGTTTGCAAACTTTAACAATTTCAATTATAACATTAAAGTTTCAATTCCTACAATCAGAAAGACTTATTATTTGATTTTACAAAATAGTGTAATCGATATTTAATTTAGGCTCATTTGATATCTTCACTTCTTGCAATACATAGTGTGCCTGAGCAATCAGAAAGTATAGAAATGATTCAAATCAGCATGTTTCTCATAGTAACCAAAAACTATTACACATGTATATTTCTCATATCACCCATCTTGCACAAGACATAGCCCATTTGCCAGCTAATTTACTCAGAACTAATACATACGTCTCTTAAAGCTGTCTGATTTATAAATATCCCGCAGTTCCTTCATCAATCTGTCAGTAGCTTGTACAGAGCCTGTCACAGAACCCTACAAACAGAAACAAACAGTATCCAGGTATCAGTATTCACTATAAAAGACAAGTTATCATATCTTAGTATCAAATTAATCAAGACAAGATGGAGATGTAATGACAAAGGCAATTAAAACAAGTAAAGAAGTGAGCACAGCTCACATACCCCCGCTTCAAACTATAGTCTGGCTTTCTTTGTTGGTCTAACCCTCAAAAAGCTCACTTAGGGTTCATGGTTGATAAGTGTATTAAGTTTGTTGAAGCTAGCATGTATAGTTTAGGAGATATGCTCAGGAAAAAGCACTTTGTCAGATAGTCATTGTTTTAGTAACGTTTCCATGTAAACCGCAAAAAATAAAAATAATTTTTTGGTCTTACCCTCAAAAGGCGCACTAATATGGATCATGTTTGATAAGTGTATAAAGTTTGGTGATGATAGCATGTACGGTTTAGAAGATATACTCCGGACAAAGGACTTAGTCATAAATTCACTGTTTAAGTCATGTTTCCATGGAAACCGCAAAAAATAAAAATCATTTGTTGGTCTAACCCTCAAAAGGCACATCTAGGGATCATGGTTGACAAGTGTATGGAGTTTGGTGGAGCTAGCATGTATAGTTTAGGAGATATGCTTCGGACAAAGGACTTGGTCATAGATTCACTGTTTTAGTCATGTTTCCATGGAAACCGCAAAAAATAAAAATCATTTGTTGGTCTAACCCTCAAAAGGCACATCTAGGGATCATGGCTGATAAGTGTATGAAGTTTGGTGGAGCTAGCATGTATAGTTTAGGAGATATGCTCCGGACAAAGGACTTGGTCCTAGAGTCACTGTTCTAGTCATGTTTCCATGGAAACCGCAAAAAATAAAAAGTATTTGTTGGTCTAACCCTCAAAAGGCACATCTAGGGATCATGGTTGATAAGTGTATGAAGTTTGGTGGAGCTAGCATGTATAGTTTAGGAGATATGCTCCGGACAAAGGACTTGGTCATAGAGTCACTGTTTTAGTCATGTTTCCATGGAAACCGCAAAAAATAAAAATCATTTGTTGGTCTAACCCTCAAAAGGCACATCTAGGGATCATGGTTGATAAGTGTATGAAGTTTGGTGAAGCTAGCACGTATAGTTTAGGAGATATGCTCCGGACAAAGGACTTGGTCATAGAGTCACTGTTTTAGTCATGTTTCCATGGAAACCGCAAAAAATAAAAAGTATTTGTTGGTCTAACCCTCAAAAGGCACATCTAGGGATCATGGTTGACAAGTGTATGGAGTTTGGTGGAGCTAGCATGTATAGTTTAGGAGATATGCTTCGGACAAAGGACTTGGTCATAGATTCACTGTTTTAGTCATGTTTCCATGGAAACCGCAAAAAATAAAAATCATTTGTTGGTCTAACCCTCAAAAGGCACATCTAGGGATCATGGCTGATAAGTGTATGAAGTTTGGTGGAGCTAGCATGTATAGTTTAGGAGATATGCTCCGGACAAAGGACTTGGTCCTAGAGTCACTGTTCTAGTCATGTTTCCATGGAAACCGCAAAAAATAAAAAGTATTTGTTGGTCTAACCCTCAAAAGGCACATCTAGGGATCATGGTTGATAAGTGTATGAAGTTTGGTGGAGCTAGCATGTATAGTTTAGGAGATATGCTCCGGACAAAGGACTTGGTCATAGAGTCACTGTTTTAGTCATGTTTCCATGGAAACCGCAAAAAATAAAAATCATTTGTTGGTCTAACCCTCAAAAGGCACATCTAGGGATCATGGTTGATAAGTGTATGAAGTTTGGTGAAGCTAGCACGTATAGTTTAGGAGATATGCTCCGGACAAAGATTTGTGACGGACGGACAGACGGACGGACAGAATGAATGCTAATTTCATTCCAGCGACAAGGGTAGAACCTATTACCTCCCTTTGACACAATTATCTCCCTTTGTGATGTGTTGACTGAAGATGACTGACACGTTGTGATGTTTTTGGTCAATAACAGTTCACCTTTTGCAGTGTTAACACCTTAACATCATCCATAATCAATCATTGTAAAGTCCTAAGAATATTTAAATGATACATTGTCTCATCTTGGACCAATTTGTTAATTTGTTTGGGGAATGGTGTTAACCAACGTGCAAATATTTACACATATGGGGATAATGGGGTGGGATAATAAGGTAACTTTATTCTATCATAAACATAAGTTCATGTGGTATTTTCATGTAGTATATGGAAGATGATCAACAATTCCAATCAAAATTAGTCAACTTCACTTTGAAACCATGACTTAGAATATAAATGTATATATATATAAGTAAGTAATACCCAATATTTTATTCAGCTATTCAAACAGATATGTAAAGATATTTACCGACAAGACTGGTTTTAATGAAATATCATCACCAACCTGTGTAAACTTCTATTTGGATTTTAAATATTGCATCAGAAGTTTATCTATCTGAAATAACATCAGCACAACTGAGACATGCGCTCACTATATCTAGATGTAATGCTCACAGCTTCAAAGTTACAGAAGCACGGTTTGCCAGAATCATAAACACAATAAATACCCAATGTCGATTTTGTTATCTTTCTCAGGAAGTTGTCATAAATATTTAGAAATCCGAATTAAAAATCTGCTATGCTTTTTTCTATAACAATCTTCCAAAAATAAATTCCATATGTTATAGCACATTGAAAGTCTTAATTTGTTATTTAAGTTAGCTTTTCTGTTGTACCATATATCTAAGTTAAGGAAACATTATAATTATTAATTGGTTGCATATTTGTAGTTACGTTTTAGTACGGTCTTACACACGTGCTATATTGGTCTCAGGGTCACTTGTATACAAATGAAATCTGTCTGTTATAGATGTATAACGTAACGTACATTTCTTGGTTTGCCAAGAGAGACAATTAAATAAAGGTATGTCGACAGAATAAATATTTAAAAAAGGAGTATGGAAAAACTAAAGTCACTGGTCGTACTAATTTGTGACATGATGGCATTGTTTCACAGCAATGTTTGTAAGTTTTCAAATAGAACATATATGATAGCCCAGGGATTGGGAAAGACACCTTTGACAATGGGCCATTTTTAGGGTTTTGGTCATTTTCAGAATTTGGAATGGGCCATTCGCCTTCGTATCAATGGTAAAATTTCTAATTTGAATGGGCCATTTGTTCATCCAATGTGCAAAATGGCCCATGGCCCCTACCTTTCCCAATCCCTGATAGCTTGAAATTTATTTCATTATTCATTATTGCTGAGGTAAAATTTTCAACTATAATAGGACTGGCAACTTTAATGGAGGGCTGGTTAGTTTTCAAAGTTACCAGCCCTGGTGTATGGTAGACTTTTCTGGTAAGTTTCCTACACTGCAGTTATACTAAACAGCTGAAGTATGTAGTGAGTTATGACTAGCCTAACCTTAAACTTGTCATCACCATATTATTTATTTATCAAACAAACAGAGTTTTTAAGGACTTTCTCTGGACATGCAAAAACTGAAGACTTTGCTGAAAGTGAAGCAACTGACTGATGATGCCTTTGAATAATTTTCAATTTCCCAGACTATTTAGAATGTTTGTGGGCTAGAGATATCTAAAAGTTACTAGCCCAAAGGACCGGTGAAAATCTGTGGTTAATTTATAACCCTGTGTTACAGACTTTCAGCTGGTGCAGAATGGATTAATAAAACTTGGTAATCTGCCGGAAAAATAGCAAACTATTGACATCATTTCCTTAAATGTTATAAACTTTGTTGGCAACAGAGAAAAGACCTTCTCGAACAGAGAAAAGCCATCATAGAGACAAAGGGAGAGATATACCTTAAGATAGGACATCCTCTGGTTCTGTTTGAGTCTCTCGAGCACCGCCAAGTTCTCTGTATCTATCCCATCAACCTCCTCCTTGGCCTTCTGGTCACTGCTGCAATAGCAGAGAAACTATATCAAGAGGAAGGTCATCTAAACACTGCCATTGGAAATATTGTATTGAAAATATCATCCAAAGTTTCTATATTTGAAAACATGTTTTTGTCAATAACATACATGCATCAGAAATGAATGTATTAATGTTCTATCAAATAAAAAACAAACAGTCACTGCTTGTGTTTAATGGGTTCTTAGACAATATCTTTTTTTATACCAAAATAGGGGAAATCCTTGCAGGTGAAAATTGAGTGGAAACTTTTATTTAAAAGCACTGTGTAATCTAGAGCTTCATCATAAATACACACTTACATACAACACAGGCAAGAACCTGAACAAAAGAAACCTGAATAAAGTCAACCTGCATTTTACCTCTCTTCGACCTGCCACCTGTCTCTAGGATAATTAATAGGCCTATCTTTCAAGGACAGCATCTGTGCTAAGCATATTTACCCATAGCTTAGGTCAACAATTTTATTGGCTGATGATCATTGGGAACCTTATTTGTATTATCAAACACTGTTTCGAGGGATTATTCTTACAAAAGTAATGTTCATTTATAAAAAAAAAAATATATAGAACAAAATATCACTTCAGTTGCCAATCATTGGAAACAAATATATTAAACAATTTATGATTGGTATGACCGTATCGCTCCTCATTTCCGTACCGCAATACATTGCTATACAGAAAAGCGTATTGCTATACGTAGTGCAATACATTGGTACTTTTCATATATTAGTGTTTCCATGATCTCTTGACTAAATAACAGCAATAAGAAAAGTGATCAATGCTAAACTGGCTTATGTTTTGTAAAGAGAGTTAATTCAGTGACTGGTTTCAGACTTTTAATGTCTGTGTTATTTTCACTTTGCGAGGACACATTTTGCTTACAACTTTCTGAAATCACATTTCTGTTACATTTTTCTGCAATTTTACGGAAATTATTAGTTAGAAAACCTCCGATATATTGGATATTTTCAGAAGAGTGTACCGGTACGAATCAAGTTGTTTCTGTATTGCAATAAACCGATATACTGATAATACAGCGCACTCTAATAAACAGTATGTGCTCACATTTATTCACAATAAGGCTTTTGGGTTAAATGTAGCTACCACCATGTTTTACATGGTTAAACTAGCCCTAGGTAATCAAAGTCTTAATCTATGAAAGAAGAGTCTAACCTCTGAGTGTCGTCCTCCATATCGTAGTGGAATTCATCCTCATCCTCCTCCTCTGAACTCTCATGTCTCTCTCGCACTGGGTGACCCTGTAATATGTAAGATCACAGTTGCTTTTTACTAATCTAATAGTCCCTGCAATGTGATTGGGCACTGTTGTTCATCAGTCTTTACATGATTAGAATTTACAGACTTTAAATTTTATCTAAACCCACTATATTGATCTTCTGATCAATATATGGCAAGAACTCGAACAACAACACGCAGCAAATGGTTCACTGAATTTTACTACTGCTGCATTAGACAAACAGGCTTCAACAGGTACTAAATATTTATTCAATACCTCTTACGACAGAAGCATCTAATATTTTATATATCATATCTATTTTTAGGACAAGGACAATTAAATTTAGTCTTAGTCTCCTTTTACCAAAGATATTTTGAAATGTTTTTTGAGGAGGGATTATTTAAGATTTTAGGAATAACACCTTCCTTTGAGGTGGACGGAATCAAATGTCCAAATTTGAGTACCCATATCATAAATTATATGCTATTCTAAAAATAGTGATTCAGTCATCCGATAAATATTGGTCATAGTCCGGTTAAATATATAACTGTCCTGTTTTTCAAAAGACTGTTGTACATGTTGTCAGATAAATAATCCTAAATAAACCCCTGTTTGCTTAGATAAATAGAATGCAATCATGAACTGCGCAAGATATCATTTTGATATCTCAAACTGAATTTATTGTTCTCGGTACCAAATGTCTTAAAGATCGACTGAAATGACCCATGGCAACTTTCGTCATTCATAAGATATGTTTTCCAATTTGCCAGTAACTTGAGTTTAAATTTTCGAAATCGGCCGATAAACAACCTTGATACGGCTTTTTCGAATCACCAGCTAATTAGCACCAGTGAACAGAACTGAACTGGCCCGTGGTCACTGAGGCGTGTCCTGCCGCGTGTCATACCGTGTGACGTGCTAGTCGGCGGAAGTATAATCTCCTTAATGAAAAAACAACAGGAAATCTCACAGTCTTAACAACTGTTTAAACATATCTAAAGTCATCCAAGGAACTCAAACCTCCGATAAATTGATGTTAAATATATCTTTAATTATTTGTATTGTTCCAAGCGAAAGACAGCGTTTTAATATGATGCTATGCGCACTATCCCATGGCATGTGTACATCAATTACGTCTGCCAAATGTTGTCACAACAATCAGACTGGTTTAACTAGTCTTATTTTTTTTATGACACACAGGTGGCCGTTATGTAATCTTATCGCATTCAATTTCAATTCTTGATTTAATGGTCTCTAATTATACCTTTTGAATTTTAACGCCTTGGACCCACCAAGCGGAATATATTTCCTGTCATAATGGCGTAACTCTTGGCATTCGACTGCTACTTAGTTAATTGTCATGGCGTCCAGTCATTTTGAACCAATGGACTTGTAGAATATATATTCTACCATGACATTTAAAAATCCTTGTTTTTGATTGGTTTATTTCATCGTCGAATCTACGTTCGAACATAAATTTTAGATAGCCGATTAACCGCGTTTGAATACATCTGCCTCAAGGCTCTATGCAAAGAGAGACGCAACAGCACTGTGCGGAGTTCGACGCTCTACCGCTAAACATTATGAAAACGTGCTTTTGATAGCCTTCTGTTACCAATTATCATTAGGCATACATACTTCTTAACGCTTATATAAACAGTATACTACTCAATCACATGATTTGTTTGCATTAATGTGGAAAACGTTTGATTTCAAGCCGCGATGACTGGATCAGACTCGGCCACGATAGTTTTCATTCTAACACTGTGACGTCATGGGCTTGTGCGGTGTGACATGACGTCACAAGACTGATCACGTGATCAGCCTAAGGAATTCGGTATCGGCCATTTTGTTTGAGGTGATTCAGTACTTTTTGGAAGTCAAATTCTCATGTTTTATGCTGGTACAATGAGTTTCAAGAAAAACTCAATGCTCTGACTTGTTAACTTGACAATTATTTTATTTTTAACGTTCCCTACTCTATGTTTTCACTTCAATAATAGTTTAGGTGTTACCCATTCTACCTATTTCAAATGGAAATGCCTTTGACCGCGTCACACCTAAACTTTCGCGACGTCAAAGAAATGTAATTTAAAAGTTTATTAACTCGTCATGGTAGAATGGAGATAAACCAATTGTGTTTTAAATTTTTTGTGATTCGAACGTAGATTCGAAACCTGTTGATTTTAAATTCGAAGCCTCACGCTACGCGTTCGGCTCCGAATGAAATCAACAGGTTTCGAATCTACGTTCGAATCGCAAAAAATTAAAAACACAATAGGTTTATCTCCTAATTCAACCAATAAATTTAGAGAAGGAGATTTGGCTCATACACTTCTACAGACGATGACACACATTTAAAAAAGTACATCGTGAATAACGGGTACCAACATTCTTTAGGATTACATAGGATGTTTCTAACGCTTGCGCCAGGTATGTTTTCATGTCATTGATTGTTAAATTCAAAGACAGATATTGCAACACGGTGTGAGATGTTATACTAGATAATATAATATGTGTTATATGTGTTAGTAAAATACAAACGAATCATCCACTAAGTACTAAGTTGTCATGAAAGTGAAGTGAAACAAAATTATTTTTTCTATAGTGAACATTAAAAACGTTTCTACATTGTCTCCCGTTTATTACAAAAACCTTCATTTTTTGAGACAATTTAGAACTTCATATCGATAAATACATGTTGTTACACTACGTGATATCCCATAGTAATGGATCTCTCACCGACTAAGTTCTTAACCTTTTTGATATAAACCCACCCAAGAAAACCGCGTCCAAGGATTGTCACAGTACAATCAAGATGGATTTGACGACTGAGAGGGAAAGTTGATATCATGAAGCAGTTATATATCGTATTTTGGAATTCTTTCGGTCATGCTATTGCCTCTATTTTGCTGTTGAATTAGCTTAAAAATACAGAGAAAATCAAAGGGCTGGACTTTCAGCTGACGACTAGCACGTCACACACTGGGCGTGGCTTCGAGTCATGCTTCAGTGATTTTGTCTGAGCGTTTGCCAGTCTCATTAGGCGGTTATCCAAAACAGGGGTATAAAAGGTCTCCTAGTAGTCGAATTAAAGTGTATATTTTCTCATTTTTTGGCTCTATTGATTCTTATAAGTGAAGCGAATACAGATACTAATTTTTAATAATCAAATTTATGCGTTACTTCTCCTCTTTAACTGTCCTCTTTAACTGTCTACAGACTTCTCACTATTTTCCGTTCACTTCCGAATCAAAAGGACTCTTGTTTGGATAACTTAAGCTGAATTTACTGTTCTTGGTGACAATAGTTAGGTTAACTGTCTACAGAAATTTGTGCTATTTTCTGATCAATTCAAATTTCAAACATGTTTCAATTTCAATAGAAATGAAGAAGCCGACAAATATTTAGACCAACTTTAGAGGGGAAAATAGTACCGTAATGCCTAAGTGATGATAGAAAATGAAAATTTTATTTTTTGATTGGAAGAATTGACCAGGAACAAATTCAAAATGTCCAGTATTTTGTAAAGCTGTCAGACATGATGACCGGCTGTCAAAAATGCCAGCGACATAACTTTGCAAGTTCTCCTTGTCTGGTATTTTGGGATCAAATTGATGATATCCAGATCAATTAGGCTGAAACATCTCTTTGTCTACAGTCACAAAGTCATACAGCATGAATAGTTACTAGTAACACCCAATGCAGGCTCGGGGTTGTTTTTTGTAAACCTAGCAGAACATGAAAGAAAAGAAAAACAATTGTGATTTAATCATTTACAATTCTGTTTCAATTCAGTTCTAAATAGAAAAATGAAAAAAAAGTGTTTTCAAGAAAAAAAAACAAATATCCTTTTGGGATTCTTGGAACTGAAGGTTGAGAATGTTTTTCTATTGTGAGACAGATAGATAGATATTTCTGTTTATGGTTACTTTTTGAGGTCATAAAAAATGTAGACTCTGGTGCAGACACTATGTGTGGTGCGAACATGTTAAATATTCAGGTTGCACAAGGTGCAGTCTATTTTCAAATAACTCATCAGGCTATCTTTTAGTCATTTCATAAATGGTCACGGGGTCACCAATGAGCTGCCACAGGACCACTGAATCCTTTAATTGTAATCATCAGCTAGGGACTCAGTAAACAAGATTTCAGCTTTTTAGGCCTTTTGGTTCTGGAGCAGAATATATATGTAAAAATCTTTTTTGGGCGTGATCCCTGTGTCCCTTATTTCGGTTCACAGGGTCACCAAATCTAAAAATTAGAATCCCCTTCAGCTAAGGAGTCTGTCAAAAAGGTTTAAGCTTGCTATGCCTCTTGCTTATGAAGGAGAAGAGGAAAGATTTTCAGGGCCTTGTCCCTGTGGCTCTTCCTCGGGGTCACAGGTTCACCAAGCCATAAGAATCCCCATCAGCTAAGGAACCTTTAAAGGTCATCAAATCTATAAATTAGAATCCCCATCAACTAAGGAGTCTATACAAAAAGTTTGAGCTTTTTAAACATTTTGCTTCTGGAGAAAAAGATGAAAACAGGTTTTTAGGGTGTGGCTCCTTTGGCCCGGACAGACTGCTGAACATGACTCACCCTGTTGACCAAAGCGCTATCAATGAAGGCTATCTCCTCTGGGATGGGCATGTCATTTAATGTACATAGTTCAGACAGTAACAACTTCACTTGCTGCAGAATCTGCAAAAAATAAGGATATGGTTAACAAATAAAGTTAGCAATTTCATTAAAATAAAATCTAATATTGCTGCAATACCTTATGCAGATTATAGATCTCTCAGGGCCCCTTTACTCAGGCCGTAATATGATCAACTTTTCGTCCAATTTGACCTCTGAATCTCATTGGCTTGATGCAGATAACTTCAAGCAATCACAATGCGAGTAGAGCCTTAGATGACATATATTTTTGTTAATTGAAGTTGAAACTCTTATAAATTCAGACTTTGTGATGTAAACGATATGCTGCATTCTGATTGGATCAGACATGGTCATGTGATCGGTATACATTTCAATGAACCCAAAGTTGAGGGTTATACAAAATAACCTTCAGTAAATGCAGGTTATACGATATCGTGCCGGAACTATTTTCTAAAGTGACAGCTGACAGCTGATAGCCAAAACACGCTGTACTGTCACCTAGATTCTGGACAGTATAAATACGCGAGTGTTATTTGTTAACTTTGATCTATTTAAATTAAACTTTACATTTTCCACTTTTTTCCAAAAATATAATCATTGTTAGTTTTTTGATACACAAAATGTATTATTTGTAGAATAAAAAAGTGTCATTTTTACCGAGTCTTTGGAACTATTTTGTTTATGCGTCTGAATACGGGTAGAGATCCGTCTTGGTGTAACCGGTACGTAGGTCAGTGCGACAAGCAGCTATAGAATTGCATTTCGAATGCATTTTCGCTTTAAATACAACGTTTGAATTTATAAGAAATGAATTTCATCATATGGTTGTCCACACGGTTATAACCTGTTTGAAACTTGTAAGATAAACTTTTGTATAACCGGCGTCTCAAGCTTGCTGGTTATACAAGTTTATCTTACAAGTTTCAAACAGGTTATAACCGTGTGGACAACCATATGATGAAATTCATTTCTTAAATAATCTTTCCATTTTGCAAAGAACAAGTCAAAGTAATTTCCATATATATTCTTTCATTAAATAACAAAATCAGTTATAGCATCTCACCCTTTGACGAAAAAAGAGTCAATTTCATTAGCATATGTACATCGAATATGACTTATACATAATTGGTATTTTTGTCTGTTTTTGGTGTTCTTTTTTTAAACATGTTATATCTTTTCACAAAACTTAATGAGTATTCAACGAACACTACAAACTTATTCAATGTATTTGTTCTCAGATATAACATTTGACATTGGTCAAGCCTACCAAAGCATTATGTTGAGGTGTAAAGAGAACACTTTAAAATAGTTTATGAAAGATAACTCCATAATTTGTGATTTGACATTTTGACCAACAAACCGATTCAGGGTCATTTGAAAGGAACTTAAAAAACACTCAATCTGACGTATAGGCAATTCAACATTTTGAAAACAGTCAGAAATTATTGTTTAATGAGTGCTGAAAAGCATTGATGAACAAGTGAAAGAGAACCTGCCTGCACCCTAGCTTACAAGGCGAAGTAGCTGATTGGCCGATTCAAATTATGTCACAGGGAGACCTGACAGTTGCGTAACGGAGCCTGGTGAGATCGATATGCTCATGTAAAGGAGCATTTTTTATTTCATTTTAATGAGATTGTCTTTAAAGGAAAAAAAGACTCTTCTGTCAATGCAAGTGAAAGATGAAACGTGATAAAATAAAAAGCAACACTAAACATGTGAAGTACTTTGACTTGTAAACTTTATCACTGAAGTGTCCAAAACAAAATTGATCGAATTTATTATTATTGGTTACTATATTGATGGAATTCCCCGGAAGTCCTTCGTTTCATCCAATCAGAGCGATGTTTACAAGTGATTATTATCAAGTCTCATGCTTTATAATATTACTAAGTTGGGAACGGCAGCTAGTTACTTATACAGGCATGTGGATGCATGTGTTTTATCATCAAAACTTAAGCATGTATGGTAGTTTAAACTTTGATGTCTAAATTTGATGGCAATTTATAACCTTAAATAGTAATTATTTTATTGAAATAAAAACTCCATTAACAAAAAACGCAAAATAATGAAAATTTATTATTTCATTTCTGCACGCACTGTACAAAACCTACCGCGAACACTGTGTACTGTACTGTACATCAAAGTGAAATTTTGCTTCATATTGAAAACATATTTCATGTAATCAATATTACTGAATTTGATTTTGTTTTCATGATTTACAGATTTTCATTCCTCACGCTTAAATTTCAAGGAAAAAATTACATCCCTGGCAATTTGAGTTTGTTAAAAAAACCAAAATGTACCAAACCCAGGATTCTGTACTGCAATGTATATCGTACCATTTCACCCCTTTAAAAAAGCTTCAAGATAGCATCAAATCAAAACATATCACTTAAAAAATGAAGAATTAATTGATTTCACAGTTTGGGCAGGACTTACATTATATTTTTCAGGAGTTGTTTCTGTCAGTCTTTCTATCACCATGGTAACAACAGCTTCTTCCGAATCACTGAACCATATCGGAGCTGATTGTGGATATGTTTCCTGAAAAATAAATGACAATAATCAACAAGTTAACAAGAACGATGTTGCTGTTATGAATTTTAAACAAGAAGTATCAATAACATTTCAACAATGAATTGAGGATAAGAGATTTAACAGTTATAACATTATATTTCTGTAACAGGACCCAATATTTATTTACATGCCTTCAATTCAAAGCTTTCTTAAAGCAAATTTAGCTTAAAGTATTACTCATTCCACTGAAATTCAACCACATAAGCAGTGATTAGTTCCAATAATCACCTTTCGGATAGTGTCTATTATCATTTTTGTATTAATTTTCAAACTTTCAGAAAAAATTTTGAGGGAGAAATTAGAATACATTTTGTAGTCATACACAGTGTTGAAGAGTGAATGGTGAATTTACCTGTCATTGACTTAAACCCTATAATTTAACATTTGTCATATTTGTTACAAAACCATGGCCATTAGGGCTACATCTAAAACACAATTTCAAGGTAATTTCACACGTTATTGTAGATCAAAAGATTTGCCAACAAGAAGAATTGGGTAAAGCTTGTAAAAAACAAGGACCCATTGCAATATCGTGGATTAAATCCGACCAAAAAGTATAAATTGTAAAGATTCTTTGTTTGAAGAGACCATTGAAAGATGATTTTTATACTGGCTGCCATCTTGGTGTGCAAGGTGAAGTCATTTTTTTGTAGGTTATTTTGTATGTTCTTGACATGTTTACTACATTTCAGTGGCGATCTTTTTTGAAAGCTGGGATTTTATGGGAAATCTTTCATACCTTTGTTGTTGGGTGTACGTTCTGCTAGTCAGTAGAATAATATCAACACAACTGTTAAGGCAAGAGGATCTTGGAGGAATTGTGCCAAACATGGCTTCTGAATATGGAGTTAATGGTGAATGATAGGACGTCTGTTTCCAATAAATTCACACTTGGCCTATGCTGATTGATGATTCTTGCTGATTTGGTACTGATTGCCTCTTGGCATTCAACAGATTTTCTGCTATCATTTATATGTTACATTGATATATTTATTGCAGGTAATCGCATTCATGTAAGGAGTACAAAAAAATTCCAAAGGGTTTAACAAACAAGCTACATTTTCCTGAAGGAGATTCAAAATTGGAGGCATGAAGGTGGGTATCAGATCTCTTAAACGTTAAATAGCATTATCTAAATCAAATATTGATCACTGCAATAGTTGACACACTGAAAATTGAAATGTTTATTAATGTGACAGTGTTGTGAAATTGTGTAATTGTCATAATAAATAGTACAAATAAATAGTACAAGAAATTACACATCACTGACATTTTCTGATACACCAAGAAAAGAGAGAGTAGTTCATAAAGTCTTGGATATTTGTCAACAAATTTGTACAAAAGATACAAACCTTACTATCCAATCAAATTTCATTTATTTTAAATCATAAAACAGGTTGGATTGAAGTTGTGCAGATAATCATTGATTTCCTGACACATATTGTTTTCCTTTATCACCTGCAGGGTCACTAATATCTCGGTTCACCTTTTTAATATAATGCCCTA
Organism: Phorcus lineatus; assembly: GCA_921293015.1. Lineage (NCBI taxonomy): Eukaryota > Metazoa > Mollusca > Gastropoda > Trochida > Trochidae > Phorcus > Phorcus lineatus. The sequence continues at coordinate 76,005,748 of OV121081.1, read as the reverse complement.
GGATAAATTATCATTGTGTAGCAATATTTCGTCTGTGAACTGATAAATAAACCAACGACAGGTAATTCTCTTTACCTACACTTAAAAGTATATTTAGGTTATTTTCTTTGATTTGGCAACTTGAACAACTCAAGATTGTTTTATAAATATACCTATGCCCATGATATACTTCATTTATAAAATTTGTTCGTAATATCAAAACATTGTTGCACTTCCTTTGGAAATACTAATGGATACTAGGGATTGGGATAGGATTGCAAATTGAATAAAAAATGGCCAATTCAAATTAGAAATTTTACCATTGCTACTAAAGGGAAAGGCCCATTTAAATACTGAAAATGACTAAATGCCCTAAAAATGGCCCATTGTCAAAGTTGTCTTTCCAAATCCCTGGGATACTCATATGATATTCTCTTTACAAAATGTGTACAAAATTAATCCTGCAATGCAAATACAGAGCGACAGAGTACATCATGACCTGTCCTCTTTATATTATATTTACAAGAAACAACAAACAGCATCATGCATTCTTCATGATGAAATTTGAAGTTCTGAGAAAAGAATTGGGTGATATTTTCCTATTGATAGAAACACTTTGATAACAGAGATGTCGGTCAAAAGTGGTGATAAAAGTCCAGTTTTATGATAAGCAGGACTTCATAAGTTCTCGGCCCTTTGTGTTTTGGCAGAAACATGATTTAAATTTTTATAACAGCTCACTGGTACAATCCACCTGAAAAGAAGATAACCATGTCAACAAATGTGGCCAAACGAATATCTATGATTCAAAGTGATGAATCATTAGGGGTTTGAGAAATCCGGTAAGTGACTAGTTGTATAATTTTCCTTGTAGGAAATGTAAAAACAAGATTTTGTAAGCTATAACCTAATTCCAAGTCAGCCAATATATCGATCTGATCATGTGATCTGCCACCTATACCAGATTATTGTGACAAAGAGGAGTGTTGACAACTTTCTCAGTCCAGTGCCTGACATCACTTCCGCTTTGAATTTTGCATCAGGAAATTTTAAAACAACAAATATCAACATGTAAATAACAAATTTCATACAATTACGCCACTGACTAACCACTGTCCTTTCTAATATCTGAATAAATACCGTAATATTAGCTTGAATATCGTAGTGATTCCCGTTTCTCCCGATGAAACGACATGACAGTTCGTCAAGTGTTGCAGATCGAATCTGAAACCTCTCGTGTTCTCTCGGAAATGAAGTCTCCAAAAGTTTGATATCTTGCTTTAAGTTTGCTAAACACGCCATCGTTGGTAATAACTGGTACCCTTATTGGGCACCAGTTTATGTTTACCAATAACAAAACATTGAGATGGCCTTTCACTTTCTAGAGTTGGTTGCCTTCCATGGCGTGCGCGCATGCGCAACTAACTTGTTTTAGTGGGTTATGGTCCGTTTCAAAATGTTCTCCTTCCGGTAAGGTATAGTACGTTTCCTATGTTGATAAGAAATTTGTCTAAATACTGAGATGGAAAAAAAATCATAAATCGCTATGACCCAAACTGGTATTATTTTCAAATCATAAAAACAACAATATAGTAAAATTAGTTTAACGTAATATCAAGTCTCCATTTCTAATAGCCTATATGTTGAATGATCATAATGTTAATTATTTTAACTAGATGTAATTATGATACTTCCACATTGTTTTTTTTCTCCAAAATATTCAATCTCATTTGGAAATAGAAAACAAACGTTACAAGCCTTACAAAATTGGTATGTAGTCTTAAGTGTTCACCTACATGCCGTTTAAAGAATATTGGAAATTTCTATTAGTCGACATAGGCCAAATGTTTAATGTCATTTAATTTTTTTTTTTAAATTGAAAGAAAAACTAGCCTAAAAACAGTGATAATTCTTATGTATCATTGCACATAGAAGATTTAAAATCTCTATTTATTGACATATTTTATTTCTCCATAAGTTGACAATTACAGGTTAGGAACGGACATTCAGAAAGAATTCTTTAATTCATTTACGCATGGTTAATGATATATTAAGTAAGGAATCAATGTGAATTTTATTGGACACCAATAAACAATGAATGCAATAAACTTAAAAGGGTGCAGAAGATGACTCAAGTTCATCGCATTGATGATCATGCAAGCTTTGAAATGGGAAAAAATAATACAGAAAGCCAGAATAATTTTTGATCAATCGTATTTTTTTTTATAAACAGACGAGATATCTTTTTTTCACTCTATTGTTAAAGGAATAAGCGTATATTCCGAAAATAAGCCAGATCATTTGCTTTAATTAATGAGATATCAAATATTTGTTGAAGTCACGTTGTCAAATAAGCGAAGCGTTCGTAAAATTTTGGAGAAAAGGACTGGCCTGTGGGTGTCAACAGAAACAATAATTGTAGATTTCTTTTAGTCGGGGGAATTCCTCACAAACTGTGAATTGAATCGGTCAAAACATCCTTGATTATGTTTATTCAAATAAATAGGTTATTTAGGAGTATTTCTTAGTGTATTATTATTATCAAGTCATTACACACAATATTTTTTGTTTTATCCATTATTTGAAAATGAACACAGTAATTAGGTATAGAGTGCTTGAAGTAGGACAAAATCCTGAATCCTGAAATTCCAGTGGATAACGATGTGTAAATAACGCTGAATATATGTATAAAGCATGTGGTTGCTTCAGGGAGGGCACTTTCTCATCTATTTATTTTTAAAATGTATATAAATGTACAGAAAAACATGTATAAATCTAAAAGTAAGTAACAGTGATGTTCTGGAAATATTAAGTACCTAGTATGGAAATATTTGGATGAAGACTCGTATGTAATTTTAGATAAATGAAATGATCTCACGAAAACAAAAGCGAATTGCAAGACAGTGTAACTTAATCAAAAGAAATAGTTTAAAAGATCAGGGTCAGGCATTGCGAATCCATTTCCTTGGCTTCAGTGATCAAAGGTGCTCGCACAAAAACGGCCGCAAATGTTTTTCTTAATACCTTAATTAACATTAAGGATGCCCGGACTGATTGATGAGATTTTTAAACCTGTGAAGTTAATAAATTTGGCATGAACCACTGTTTATTGGAGGAAATCCGAAAAAATCAATCTTTCAAAAAACGGGCTACTGCCCTTTTAGATGATCAATCACGAACCAGATAGACCAAGAGAAGTGAACTAAGCACCCGTAACATACTCATAATTTGGTCGCAATACTATTCTCCCCGAAACAAAAGCAAACTTTTCTGGATAACAACCTCTTTATTGTGAATATTTACGTTTCGGCGTATAACTAAGTCCTTCATGAGATATAAATGCATGACTCAAGTTATCTATATAAATATAAGATCGACTGATTTGGACCCGTCAACAGCGCAAGACTCACACTTTTCAGTCGTGACATGAGATTTATATGTGTTATCTTCTTTTGCGGCTTATCAACAGTAAAAGATGATGCGTTCACATTTGAATTTCAACGCATTTCAGCGCATGCGTAAATAAGTGTAAAATAGACTATTTCATGTCCTTACAAATAAAAAAAGTCGTGTGTCATCCTTTTTTTTAGAACTTAGAACTTTAGAAAAAAGGATTTTTTTTATTTCTGTCGTAAATCTCATTGTACTCTCCTGTACTAGAAGATCAATAAACTATAAACCAGGGATATTATTTTTCAAAAACTCAAAAAGTGACCTTTTGATCGGTACCCATAATTTCACAAATGTTAGCTTAACTCCTTTGGGAAAAAACAATGAAACTACAATCTTCTTTTCCCTAACAGAGACACTCTGTGTTTTTTTAGTACTTTATTTAGCTTTCATACGTTTAAAAACGCCGATTATATTCATTCAAAATATTTCTCATATTCATTCAAAAACACCAAAAACATGACAATCATTAGTGTTCACTGAAAATCGAATAACATCCCTCTGAAACCTTTGAAGGGCAATTAGAAATGATATGCATAAGGAAGACAATATTTTCTGGATAACAACTCTTGATTGTGAAATTCACGACGTTTCGGAGTAAATGCTTAATACTTCATCTTCCATACCATTTATTTTCACAACTACTGGCTATATAATCTATCAAACACTAACCTAAAAAATCTTACTTCTTCTTGCCTTTTATAAGTTTCAAAAATAACGTTTGACTAGCTGACGCTCGTCATTGTCCGGCTTTCGGCTTTCTACCTTTAAATTGTCAGTCTACTGAACCGATAAGCATTTTAATGATACTGACGGAACTGTCACTATTTCACGATAAAAAGAACACCATTAAAAATGGTATGCATATGTTACTCCAATATCTGAAACAGAAAAAAGACCTTTATCTGTTGTGAACTAAAACAAGACCCTTAATTTCGTTTTTTGGTCCTACCATGACACACAACCTGGACTCATTGAAGGCAGGAAAACAGTATCTTTTGTAGTTTTTGTGTACCTTTTACTAAGTACTGCCAATTAGTTAGAAATCTACAACATCAGTATGTGGGCTAGTTATCTTGATAACACCTAATTAGATGCCCAATTTGTCGAAAGTTTGTTTCAGCTGGTTTATATTTCGTACGCCATCGCCAAGATAGACTCCCCCTATGACTAAACATAACTGACTGAAGCTACACAAGCATTTTCGTGTTGATCTGCAAGAAAACGTTATACTAACTGCAAAGAATGATTATATTAGTAAGAAATCTGAAATATATATAATGATATGGGATGAATTGAAAATGTCCAACCAGATTAAGAAACTGAAAACTGCAGCTATGTGGTTGTCTTCATTGATTTTTTTCCATTGTTATAAGACATCGCCATTCCTATTCAATATCACATACTGTCAGTAACCTTGTATTATTCAAGAATTTTCTTTCCCTTTCGTTTTTAGCATCTGGTTAATACATTCAGTTCATACATTGAGTTGGTATCGGTATCTCCTGCTGTTACACATGATAAGCAAAGAGGCACATGTATTTAGCAGCATTCCAATGATAATATGTTTGTGCAGAAATGCCGAAAAGAATGAAAATGGAATCTACCATATTCATGACTGACAGCTACTTTTACCATTCTATTGGTAAATAATGAATTCAATTTTTAACAACTATATCAATTTCGGGGATATGACATAAAGGATTTCGGAAGTGGGGGCATTAAAGTTGTAGGGGTAGGGGGAAGGAATGATGATAGACATAAGAGTACTTTTTGCTTTTTACTACCTTTCTTATTTACATGATGCACTGTATACAGGTCTGAAGAACTACAGGAACCATGTATTCCAAGGTTTCAAAAATATAAATTTTACTTTTGAAAAAAGTGTCCCCATTGCTCCTTGTTATAACGAGCCTTAAACACACCCTGAACCAAGCACAAATGTGTGTTTAATATCTAATATGGTTCGCCTCTAACAATGATATGTCCCTTGTTCCCTAGTAAAGTCCTCAAAAATTTAAACTCAACACCTTTAACTGTAGACAATACAATTTTGGCTCACTTTCTTTTTATAATTTTCCGTACCATTTTTCTGTGATCGACAATTGACCCAAACCATGCAAATATGGCCAGTAAATTATCAGTAAATTCTCAAGTCTGTTATTTTAGCACAAAAGACAAAAGCTATGGGATGTTAACACAACAAAGCAAGTTCCTCTGAGGACATAACCTTGTATTATATTCAAATCTAAAGAGGTGTAACATTTCTTTTGGTGTTTTTTCAATGTTGTTTAGCATGTTGCACGTTTAATGAAGAAGTTTCGAGATTTATTCACTCAATTAGCTACTAACACTTACGTTAATTGCCTCATACATTTTCAAAGGCTCTTGTCTAAAGAGGTGTATAACCTGTGAATTGCCCAATAATAAATCATACACCACATTGAAATAGTTTCTGGTAAATCGTGCTAGGAAAGTGATCTACGTTTCAAAATCATTATCGGGAGATAACAACATGTTACGAAGAAAATATTGATGTCATCTCTATCATACAGTAACGCATTCTCGTTTTATCAATGATTTGGATATTTCAAAAGTTTTTCAAATTTTAAACAATTAGTTCAACTTTATGATATTTCTATGAAAACGAATATACTAAATAGGTATCAAAATCTATTAACCAATCTTTTAACAATGATATTTGAAGTTTTTTCACGTTTATTTGTTTGACGTTTGTTTGTTTTTTTGACATCGTCAGTGGGACTTATGTCATTTTTCAATATCCCTCATTTCGAGTGGAGTTCCTTATCATCACTGGAGATAAAAAATTCACGTAGGAAGTCCTTGTTAAGGCACATTGATAGTATTATCATTTATGTATATTTAACATTATTTCGACATTCATGTTTTCTCTGTATATGTTGACGATAGATAGGTCTTTCAGCTGAGGCATGTCATGTAGGTGAATCGTTAATGCTGTATTATCGTTGTGTGTTCCATTCAGACACCAGGCACCATGAGAGAGTAAACTTTCTATAATGGCGTGTCCTATAACAAGACTCAAATCTTCGGTCCACGTTAACAAAGATAGGCTATCTTGTCACGGAGACTGATCTATAAATTTTAAACTGGAATGTCAATATTTAAGTTGAATTTGATATACGGGATCTGAAAATATACTCACCTGGGGAATTTTCAAAAGAAATATTCTCGATAAGAAGATATTTTTAATTTTTTTCTGATCGCCGACGGTTTCAAAAGCTGCCTGCAGAGTGCACTGGGTATACCAGATAACTCCGTACTTTATAAATCATGTTCCTCGTATCCAATCTGACACTGTCGGGATAAAACATTCAACTTGATCATAATCATCGGTGCACGGTATGAACACATGACAAGTTTGATGAATTATAGATCCACAAAAACGTGTACATAATGGCAGTCTTGGGAGTGTCTAAATATGACAAAACTATTAACATATAACATACTGAATGCAGAGATAGTAAGTGAAATATTGCATACGATTATAAAGAGATAGTTGTTCTAATGTATATGGTGATGTAGCAGTGCCATGAGTAAAAACTTCCACGGATTAGAAACGTTAGAAGTCAAACCAAAAACACCGTAACTAGCGAAACTGCTGTCACCGTGCCATCTCATGCAGTTTCATGACATATATTTCTAGGGTACGCCACATTCGGGGAAAAGCTTTGATCAAGGTCAGCTGTAAAACTAGTGTTACATTGTTATTGGTTGGGATCTCCCCTGTCGACACCGTTTATTGTTTAGGGGCAAACCTTAAACGATTGTAATAAAAACCATATTAACTCTTATTTTCTGATTATCCTGAGTTCAGAATTGTGATTGTTCATCGTTTCGCTACACAGAACTCACTTTCTCTGTATCACCTCTCGTGTCATGTGTTTGGGTTATCTTCCCTTCTGCTTTTTAGTGTTTGAATGAAAGTTTTATGAAAAATATTCCAGGAGCTTTTGTCAACTATGTTGACAAAAAGAAATATATTCAACAAAAACATATTCTCCATGAGGCATTCATTTCCCTGAAGAATTTGGTTTGGTAGAACGAATAGGGACTCTTGAATATGCAGTATCCCATATTGATAGACATAAATATCTTGAGACACAATATTTTTCAAATGGGTTGTTCTGACGGTGTTACATAATGCACATGTTTTCAGTCAAATCCGACTCGTGCAGTAGAAGTGTGGTTTGTACATATATTCATGATATTTTTACAACAGATTTATTTTACAGTCGTGAATAATTGAAGTTCTAGTAAGTAGCAAGTACACCTTTACATACAAGAACATTGGATCTGATTGCGAGCAGTTACATGGATTCATGTATCGTTTATTTTGTTCATTCTGTACGTCAATATATCACTTCGTTTCAAACAAACTCTCAAATTCAAGATATATGTTTATTCCTGTAGCTAGAAGTTACAATGTACGGTAAGTGATTTGACAAATAATAAAAGCCTAGTGTGCAGATTCGTCCCTCTTGACTAAACTATGAGCGGAGCATTGGGAGGAGGACGAGGAGATTTTCATAAGTGTTGATACTCCCGGGTGTCAGGAAGATGCTGCAGTTTATCATGTTCCTTGCTGGTGTAAATTCCTCTTCACAGTAATAGTGTCGTTAATCTTCACTAAGCTGACAAGATGTAATTAGCCTGGGTTGATTCCAAAGAACGGTTTCCTCTACCAACATGTGAATAAATAACCTAGAAGTGCATGGTTGCCAGAAATTATTATTCATAAAAGCCTCTCATTTCTAAATGCTTACAACCATTAATTAGTCATCAGTTCTTTAGAGTGCTGTGTACATTGGTTACAAACTAAACGACAAGAAAGGGATAGCACAGCAACTGTGCTGTTATAAAGAATGTAACTAACTATTGACAATGAAATGAAATTTGACTATGTTATTGAATGGAAAGGAAAAATGAACAGAAATTGAGAAGAAAGAACTAACCTAACGTTGCGTAGGTGACACATGTAAAGTAAATACTATAAGTATGATTGTTTCTGTGTGTGAATGAGCGACAAACCACGTCTCTTGAAATACATTATGATAGCCAACATGATTGAGTTAAAATACTTATAAATTAATGTAGCTTAATCTAAATAAAGGTCAAAGAGAAAAGTAATTAAGAAGTATTTTCTGAGGATTTAACTTGAAATATTGAAAACTATTTCATCAATCGGTCTGTATATCTTTCTGTCTGTCTGTCTATTTCTATCTGCCTCTCTTCGCTCTGTCTCTCTGACTGTCTCTCTGAGATGTGAGACACTAATCAAACCGTTGATTTGTGGGAGTTCTACGATTTCACATGCTGTTTATTATCGTAGTAAATACATTCAAATTTAATTTATCATTATAATTAGCGAGGAAGGAGTTTTTGTCAGAATCTGAAGATTAAACATCCGTTTGTTTCGTCCCTTTTGAACGTTCAAAATTGGTTAACAACTATCAAGAATATCAAAAGATTACAAAACTCCTAACTGTATATTGGGACGTGTTAATATGGGGATGGAATCGAATGGGGTGGGGGGGGGGGGGACGAGAAACAGATCTGATCTCAATGTTTGTTGTAAAGAATAGATTAATTTGAGCTTTATCATGAGTAGCCGGATAAGATAAAGACATTGAAGTGAATAGCCTTTATATGTTGTGTACACACGTATGTTTTCTGTCATTTTGTTTAATAAGGGTTGTTATGTCTGCATTTATATTCAGAGAGATGCATTTTACGTTTAGTATTGTCTATAATAACTTATAAAAAACCCTTTTTTCGTTTTTTTTTGGCCCTACAATGACACACAATTCAGAGTTCAGTGAAGACAAGAATTCATCATTAGTGGTTTTTGTGTATCTTTTACGAAGTACTGCCAATTAGTAAGAAGTCTATGGGATCCGTGTGTGGGCTAGTTACCTTATAACACCCGGTTACATGCCCAATTAGTCGAAAGTTTATTTCAGCTGGTTCATATATCTTCCACCATCGCTAAGATAGAGAATCCTCATGACTGAACATAAATGACTAAAGCTACAAAAGCAAACGTATTTGGATCGGCAATTTCATACGATGCCCTTGGACAAATGATTACTTTATTGTGTGATTGTTCTGTCATGACAAATGCTTTCATGTTAATTCAAACGTTGTATTCATTTTTCATTCACTCATACCTCGGTTATTAAAAAACAACAATATCATTAACTCTAAAATTCTACAAGTAAGCATATTAATGTTATGTCTGCTACTGGCATACCGATTCTCACTCGGTAATACCGTCGCTCAGAAACGTGCATCGTGAGCATACCATAACAGAACATTATTCTGAAATCCACTATAGGTAAATTCATCTGCAAGAAAACGTTAATCTGACTGAAAGGACATAATTGTGTTAGTCCGAGGACCGGAAGATATAGAATGATTTCGGATGGCTTGAAAATGTACAACCAGATTCAGAAATCGAAAACTGAAAATTACTAAATTCAATAATTCCTGTCCCTTTTGTAGCCGTTACGCTTGATGAGTTAAGAAGCACATGCCATTTTGCAGGATTCCAATGATAATATTTTGATTAGAAGCGCCTAAAAGAAACTAAGTTTAACCACATTCATGGATGAAAGCAGACAATTCTAAATCAAATAATGAATGCAATTTTTAGAACTTACATTTGACATTTGACATATTACTGCTACTTCAATATCAGCATTTAGTAATTAACACTTGTATAAATAAGTTATATGTACATGAGACATTGGATACAGGTCTAAGGACCTACAAAAACATTCATTCTTAAACATAGATCCCCCCCCCCCCACCCCTTGGCCCCTCATCTTGAAAAAACCAAAGGTTTGTCTTATGATTAACATTTTGCTTTCAACACTAATTGTTCACATGTTCCCAAATATAGTAATCTACACATGCTTTATTTACAGCCAACTTAACACAGTTGATATATATGTTGTTAGCATTGTGCACATTTAGTAAAGAAGTTTCTAGATTTATTTTTGTAATTTGTAAGTAACACTAACGTTAATTGCTTTATGAATCTCAAAGGCTCTTGTCTTTCGACCTGAGTTATTAGCCTAATTATAAACAATAGACCACACTGAGAATGTTCTCGTAAGTTGTATCAGGACAAGATATACATTTCAAAATAACTGTCGAATGGTAGCAACATTTAAGATAAGATGTGCTGAAGTCATCAATATCATACGGTGCCTCATGTTAGATATTTAGATTTAGATTTAGATATCTCAAGTTATTTTCAACCTTGAAAATTAAGTATACAACTGGATTATAAATAAAGATCCCGAATTAACAAATAAATTTGATTATTTTATACGTTTATTGTATTCAAAGTCGTTTTAATTTCATGAAATGCATCAGTCTCGCCAATGATATTTCTATGGTTTCTTCAATTGTCAGTTTCTTCTATTCAGACATCTGACACTTGACAGACAGTTTGACCTTCTGGTACGTAAATTTCAGTACAATCAGTATTGATGTATTCTGTGAAACTGGAATCGTAATCTTCGTTAACATTGATAGGCTTTCTTGTCAAAGAGACTGGTATGTATATACATTTGAAACCGGAGTGTCACTGTTTAGTTTCATTAATCTCAAATTATTCTCAAATGAGGCTATCAAAAAGAAATATTCTCGATTAAAGAATACACCTTTTAGACTGATGGATTTTAAGCTGATGGATTCAAACGCTGCCTGCAGACTGCACTGGGAAGTATCAATGACTCCCTACTTTATAAATCATGTTCCTCGTATCCAATCTGATTCTGTCGGGATAGAACATTTATCTTGATCATCACCATCAGTGCTAGGTAAGAAGTAATGACAAGTTTGATGAACTGTACAACCAAAAAAACGTATACATAATGGAAGTGCCTCGAATGTAGCAAACACATCGTATACAGAGATAGTAAGTGAAATTTTGCATCTGATTATGAAGAGATTAAGTTAATTCAATGTACATGATGATATATCAATGCCATTTAGAAAGCCTGCATGAAAATAAAGAATTACAATTTTAAAGCCAAACAAATAAAAACGTATATAAAAGAAATTACTGTCTCTGACTCTCTGTCTCTGTCTCCGTCTCCGTCTCCGTCTCCGTCTCCGTCTCCGTCTCCCTCTCCCTCTCTCTCTCTCTCTCTCTCTCTCTCTCTCTCTCTCTCTCTCTCTCTCATCTCTCTCTCTCTCTCTCTCTCTCTCTCTCATCTCTCTCTCTCTCTCTCTCTCTCTCTCTCTCTCTTACTTTCTTTGTGTCTCTGTTCTCTATGTCTCTCTGTCTCGGAGTCTGTGTCGCTCTGTGTCCCTGAATGTGTTAGTCTGTCTGTCTCTCTGTCACTCTCTCTGAATATTACTCTCTCCCTCTCTTTCTCTCTGTCTGTCACTCTGTCTCTGTCTCTCTGTCTCCCTCATCTAACCTAGAAAATGTATATGAAACAATGGTTTAGGAACTAATTAATCTAATAATTTTTAGGAGTTATATATGTCTTTGCATACTATTCATTAACGTAGTACATACATTAGATTTAAAAGTCTGGCTTCATTACCTATTTGTTTGCTTATCTAAACCCTATTTATACCTTCTACCACATTTATGTTCTTATTATGCGCCTTATATTCTGACATCGCGATGTATCAGAAAGTGTGACAACAGAAGAAAATAGAGCGGTTTGAAATTTGTTAAAAAACTCGTTCCACTTCCCCCTTTCCGTTTCTTTTTAAACGCCCCCACTCTCAAAAGTCCTGGATCCGCAACTTTCCACATATAAAAGTAATTTCAACTAACCAATTGATATTCAAAGCTGTAGATGTAAGTTAACTGCAGGGTGAGACTGATAACTTCATTACCTGCCGCCGTCAATGGGATAGAGCCAGAGCTGGGATTTGGAAAACAGAATGCCATGTGTTAAGATACTAAAACCCTGAAATACCACTGTCCTTGGTTCATACGATTGACACGCCTTGTTGAATGTATGAGCTTCTGTGCTTTAAGTTACTACATTGAATCTATGTTATTTAACGTTAACTCATATATTTTCTGATTATCTGTGAAAGCTTTTGTGTTTGAGAAATTGAAACATTAAATTCAATCACTATAAAGGCAATTTCGTTCACTCTAGTACAGCTGATAACTGTATTGTTATTATCTTTTTAAACAGTTGACCAGTAATGCATGTTTCAGAAGCGCTGTAAAGGCAAATGCTGGATTTAAGACCAAACAGATTCGAAACCAATAATGTAACTCATTGATACATTCAGTATTCTTGGAATATTCATATTGAGCTCGATTCTACGGCATTAGCGTCAGACATATTATTACCTTTGAGAAAGTACAGAGATATTTGTTTTTCAACGTTTCTAATCCGTCTTCATTCTCAAATTCTTAAGAGTATGGAACCACATATGCGTCACATTACCGTCACTTCCAAACCAGATACCCGATAGCAATGCTTACTCGATGAATTTCAGAACGTTGTGGAAATTTGTGAAATATGTACGGTTAATTGTGATAAAACCGTGGCCCATCGGATTCAGATCTTTTTCTCACACTGCCCCCGTTCTATTGATCTCCCTGCCATATGACCTGAAAATCTCAGACAAGTTGAACCTCTTTAAATCACGTCTCGACATCTGTTCAACAAGTATTAATCCTAATAGTATATCTGCTTGTTCATTCATCTACATTTTTCAGTTGTCTCATTCCTATATTTTATATGTTTTATTCCTGTAGCGCTCGGAGCATACCTAAGAGTGCGGATTGAGCTCATTTACAAATACGCATTATTAAGGATTCAGCAATTTTGCTGAATCCTTATTGTTATTGGCGTGTTTTATTATTATTATTATTATTTTTCTTCCACCGATTTTGTCGCCGCGATTCAGCCAATACCGCTGAAGCTATTACAGCCAAACTCGACACACTGATAGACCTTTATGAGACGAAGCCACAACAAGCTTTTGGGCTTAATCGGCTTAAGCGTTAAAGGCACAGTACCATCCAAAGTGCGAAAAATTAACATGGGAAAAATTTTCAAAATGCACTTAGAGACTTGCAACTTTTTGCAAACGATGCACAGTAACAATTCAAGCAAAAAAGTCAACCATGGCAAATTCGTAACATGAGTAGTTTGGCCGCCATATTGCTTTAATCAACTTTTTGAAATTTCCGGACCCCATGCATCTTTGAGAATCTTCTTCTCTGAAGATACTTGCATCTAAGAGCTGAAATTCATACTCAATGTAGCTGAAGCATTGTAATTTTGAATCTTTAATTTTCAAGGTCCTAACATTAAAACATTTTTCTCAGCAACCCTGCAAAGTCGGGCGACTTAGCTCATATAAGCATGTTCAAGGGGCGATAACTCAAAAAGTTAGACTCACAATCGCAATATTTTTTCAGGAATATAAGACCAGTATGTGGACTTGCAGAAACTGTTAAAACATTGATCGCGAACAGTCAATTTCGTTCACAATAATCGATCAAAAACAGCAAAAATATGTTTTCAAAAATTTAACATGGGCTAATTTTTCAAAATGCACTTAAATACTTGTTACTTGTTTTGAATGAGGCGTATTACCTGTATGAACAAAAAAGTCAATCATGACCATTTCATAAGTATTATAGTTTTTGCACAATATCAACTTATTTGTTCCAGAAATTGGTTTCCAATATTCAACCGATTTTGTCGCCGCGATTTAGCCAAAACCGCTAAAGCTATTACAGCCAAACTCACCAGTCTGATAGAACGTCATGAGACGAAGCCACAATAAGCTTTTGGGCTTAATCGGTTTAAGCGTTAAAGGCACAGTACGATCGAAATTTCGAAAAATTAACATGGGCTATTTTTTCAAAATGCACTTAGAGACCTGAAACTTGATTTAAACTATAGGCAATTGCATCACGAGCAAAAAAGCAAATCACGGCGAATTCCTAAGTAGCATTCTTTTTGCACATTATCAACTTCTTTGCAATTATCGCAATTTTCAGGTAAAACATGCCCCTGAAGCTTAGTGTGTGCATCAATCTTCATGAAATTTTCAGTGAAGCTAGCTAACATCACTATCTTTGTACTGAATGTGCTTTTTATGCGCTGAATCCTTTTGTCGTCGCTTGCGACTATATTTGTTATTTCAATTACAATTGGAATAACAGTTTTTTCCTCAAACTAGCTCAGTATCCAATATGTTGCAAATTCTTTTTATTTCATTACTTGAATGTATGTTCGTTTGCGTCTGTAACCTGAAAGGTAAACGTTTCTTCAGATTGCAGTACATCAGCTGGGTCTCTGGATAACTTCGAATTATCTAAACCTGGAGCTTGACTTCAAACTGAAATAAACATTCACCTGATTACAAAACACCTGTGAAGACAATCGAGTTTGGCTAAGCATTTAATCTAAAGGCATTTGATCACTTGCTTTATCAAAACAGTGTCATTGTCCTCTTTACGAAGAAATATCATGTTGTAGTTGTAGTAATGGTATCGATCAATACACAGAATTTATATTTGGTGTATTACAAATTGTGTTGCAAATTCATCTGTCTATATTATCATTGTAGTTTAAAATATTTGTTTTAAGGAGGTTTTAGAGAATTTCAATGTATGTCGGTTGATAAATGTTATCTATGATAATACACCATTTTTTAGAAAGAAACCTTCTCTTATACTAGCCACAAAAAGAGAGAGATTGCTTCTAAACAAAAACAAAATCAATTTGTACATTTACATTGAGACTTTGTAAATCCAGCGATATGTCCTATTTCTGCATTCAACAAGGTCATGGTACTGAAGGATAACGTCTATGTATAGTTCTAAGAATTATTCCTGGATTTCTGTGATTGATTATTTAAGATGTCCACTGAGTGCAATGATGAAAATAAGGATGAAAATAACTAACTAACAGATAAAATGTTATACTACACCTAACATAGAGTACAAACATCTTAGGGTCGTACTCATGATCTCTGAATGCAAATCACTTTAGCATGTTTAAGTGTTACATCTTGGAGACTGAAGATAAACTGACAATTGTTAAGATAATGAATTATTTTGTTTATTCAGGTGTATAGACGTTCTTTTATAAAACTTTGAGAATCCGCTTAGCACGTCAGAATTATGTCCAAATGCCCCACATTAACATTTGAAAATATTCATTGATATACAATGATAAACTTGCTTTTCGCATGATAAATATATGTTGAGTGTAAAACATATATATTTTGCCCATGTCGCAAAATGAAAATATATATAGAATGGTAAATGTATCAGTTATATGATATATATGATATGAGTACTATATGTTTATATAAACATGCAATTAAATAACAAATAGAAAATATTAGCTTTCAAGAATCAAGACTGACATTGTAAAATTCGCTTAAGATATCACGTATAGTGTACTTGACAATGTCACGTTTAATAAAATAATTTTATAAAACGAGTTCTTTGTCATAATGTATTGCCAAAAGTTGTAAAAAATTCAATTTGATGTTTTGCTTAAAATTGCTTAAAATGAGATGTTATTACATTAGAGTTGTTAGATTAAGCATTTTCTTTATTACTCAAAGAACTGTATAGTAAAATATCGTAAGAAATCATTTTGATGTTTTGGTTAAAACTTATGACAAAGCCCTGATAGAGTACGTTCGAATCCCGCTAGAGTCAATATTTAAAGAAACTTTTATTCCTCGGAACACGGTTTTATTTTTTAATCAGACTGAACTTATGATGTCAGTTCAATTGCTGAACATTCGATGTTATAACTGTAGATTTAATCAACAATGATAACACAGGTAAATTCCCAATTCCCAGGGTCTCTCGACCATTAAAGGTCTCACCAGGTGAATGTTGTTTGTATCTGCTCATTCTGCACTCATATAATGTAATTCAGCATAAACATAGGTTTGTTTGCACAATGTTGTTATTGTGGACAGGTGCTTGATAAATAATAACTTAATTTCCACTTAACAGCGCATATTCAATTCTCCACTTTGATGTGTTTTCAAAACTTCAAAGGAGACGTTAATGTAAGGCAAAATAAACAACCTCCTTAACAAATCTTGACCTACATCAGTATAGTTATCCAGATATAAAATACACATTATAGCCTTCTTATCACAACCAAAAACACCAGAAACATGAAATCATGTGTACATATTACATAATCGTAGTCAAGGCTGATACCAAGGGGTATTGGGATCGCATCTAGAATAAAAGCCCTATAAGTTGAAACCTTGTGTTATGTTATGTATGACATTAACTCATATTAGGTTACACTTGCTTCTGCTACTGGAATGTTCTGTATTATGTTAAACTGCAATGAATTACATGAGTTTCTAAACATTATTCTTAATGTAACCATAACATGTTATAAAACATTATGCAAATATAGCAAAGCGGATAATTCATGAAATATAGAGACGGAACCAGATGACAAGACATATTTGTAAAAATATGCATATAAGTGAGAAACAAAAATAAAATTACAGTTTTGTTATTGAGACATTTTTTTCTGCGCCCCTAATTGTTTGTTGTTAAATGCAGATTTAACATTCACTTAACACAGGAATAACACACACAGAGTTAATAACATCTACTTTATTTTTGTGAAATGTGAGTTTCGACTTTGTTTGTTTGTACATGTCAAGCAAATACCCAAATAAATATTTGATTACATAATGCGTTGAGTGCAATTTGGCTTATGTGTGTCTCGGTGGGGATTTAGGAGATAAACATACTGATTTTGTAAATCAGAGGCATATGACGGAACTATAATATTCCAATGCGTAGCGAAAGGCTTCAAATGGATAGTATGTGTATGTTTATCTCCATTCTACTATTAAAACGGTTTAAATTTGAACTCTATTCTTTTGCGTTAGTTTGGCTGTGCTGTGTCAGAGATGCCCGTGCACGATTTCCACGGACTGACATTCATACAGCGATGACGTATTTTGGAATCTCGAATTCCTTGTTGCTGACCATGATCATGACCGTATTACAAATTCCGAATGTTTAAAAAGGAGCTCATTCTATTCAGACGACGTTAGTATTTCGCGACTGGCGTCAGCGTTCAGAATAATTTCTGCATTATTTTATCACTTGACAACGGTGTTATTCACTGCCGTTTTTGGTGGGGCTTTGACCGCGAATAGCATTTCCATACTTTGATAGAATTGGATTTAAATATCGTGCTATGTAAATAAAAAAAAAACAATGATTGCTATAGTCCGGCACACAAGTACTACTGTTGCTAGGCAATAAGTGAATTCTTGCGCGATAGACAAAGTAAACAGAACACTATATAACCAGATTTGATCTGATCTGATTTTATACAGCGGCCAATCAGATGGGGTATTTCATACAGTTATGGTAGAATGAGTATTATCTTATTATTCAATTATTAATAAACTCATACATTGAAAACATTTAATCGATTCAAAACTTATCAATGTGGTAGCTCATTGTGAAGGCTTGTTATTAACTTTTGATAAGACTTTGTAGATTGTTGGGGATATGTGCTTGATAACAGCCGCTTGGAACAGTTATTTCTGGCATACGATCTATTCGGCAGGTTCATAAGTTCATTGCCAAAGGGTAGTCAATACCCAGAGTGATGCAAAGCGGATACTTTCATCCACGTTCTATGTGAATATGATGTCCGATTCATAATTTATAACAAGAACATTTCATTCTTACAGTATTCGAACCATTCCATGTTTTAAATTCTTTTCAAACGTGATATAAACATTCTTTATATTGCATCAATTAAAACCTCCCTTGAACACGAAATAGAAGTGCGTTATTATAGTTCCTATGTGCAATTTTAAGAGCAAACTCTGAACGTAAAAACTATGAAAAATACAGAAAACTATCGAAATATAGATTGCAAGAAATCAAGACTCCCAGATACAACAGTTTCACCATTCCAGGAAACATTTCTGATATTTCCAAACCATATAAACCCTTTTTTAAACATATTTTACTCAGATCGACGGGGCTTTGAGCAAAATCAAAAAGATTTATTTAGAAGAAGAATTCAAGCACATATACACATTTACAATGTTTCCTTTATGATTCAGTAAAAGAGAAAAGTGATGGAAATCCAAGACATCTATACCTCCTTTAACAGTTGTAGCAACTAGCAGACCAAAGGAATGAACCGAAGAAGTCCGAAAAATGCAGATAGATTATTCCAGGTGATTCCTAAAGCTCAAAGAGGATCATATATATGAAACTAACAGTAAGTCTACGTGTTGATTCTTTTCTTCTCTCTGCTGAGAACATGTCTTTGCTATGGTTTTCTACAATTATTCCTTGATTTTGCTTTAATTACTATCTACACATCCTCTACAGTTTTTGCTTCTAGTAACACAGACTGAGTTCGTATATTAAAGTATGGTTCTAAGATTACATTGTGAAAATGAACAGTGTAATCCCAGAGTAACATTCCGGTCTACATGGATATGGTACGTCATCAGCTGGATTCTGGGTAAAAACTGCTCAATAGATAAACTCTGCTGTGAAAACCATGTTGATGATATTTCCATCTGATATTTCACATTTCTGTTATCTTCATTCAGTATGTAAACTAAACGTTGCAACGTTGCAACGATATTGATGTATGTGTTTCATTTTATCAGTTTTCTGGAGAAGAAGAATTTAAAATGTTAAAAGATAGTGATAACAGCTTAATGTATATATGCTAACTATTTCGTTTGATTATTTATCAATATGATATTGAAATTAAGGCATTTAATGTAGTAAATCTTTTGCCAAGCTTACATATCTATTTTGAAGATGGTTAGGTCTGGGTGTCACACTTTCTGCTCTTTCACAGCGATGTCAACAGCGGTTACAGCAACTAAGCTCTGAATCGGTCGACATACCGCGTACCGGAGCCAGCGACAACGCACCATGCTCTTCAGTTTGGAGAATCTGTAAATATAAATGGATTAAACCATCAATTAATCATGATCAAAGTTAATACTCTATTTACTCTACAAACACATCCTGCTTTGCCACTGGCCTCAATTACCGGCAACATTGTTTTTCACTGCTAATTGTTACCATGTACATATATGCTCTTAACTTTCTTGAGAAGACATATCTGTCTCGAAACCTTGCATACAATGAATAAAGATGTTGTTATCCTTATATTCCTCGTCATTATATGGTTAGGGCTTCAACTCGTATGAATCCCATGTGTGCAGATTCATCCATCTTGACTAAAGGATGCCTCGAGAGCACAATACAGAGTGTCAGGAAGGTGCTGCAGTTGATCAAGTTACCTTGCTTGTGTAAAGTCCTCATCACAGTAAATTGTGTCGTTAATCTCCATTAAGCTGACATGATGTAAATAAGCCTGAGTTGACTCTAAGCACAGGTTTCCTCAACCAAAACATACATCTGTAACCTGAAAGTGGATATTTCCCAGAACTGATTATTTATTAAGGATTTTTGTTGTTTTTTTAATGATTAATGGTTAACAGTTCTTTGGAGTACTTACTGCACATGATATATTTCAACTTAGAGACAAGAAAGAGATAGTAAAAAGTAATTACAAAATCTACTGTCAAATATTAACTGCCGAAAATGCTTTCATCCTTTTAAAGTTACGCAAATTACTCAAAGTGGAAGGATATGATTATTAAACGATTAAAATTGTTTTAATAAAACTTGCTTTCACGTGTATAAAGTGATTGTTTAATATACGCTTGATTTTGGAAAGTGACTTCTACATATGCATCAATTGATGGAGAGTTACTGCTTTGTAACACATTTTCATTGGATGATAGAGACTGTTAAAATTCTTTTGTGGCTTGATGTGATTGTTGAAAATGGTTTATTGGCCGAAATAGAAAGTTAAAAAAATACATTCGATGGTAAGAACTGACTGTTGTGTAATACTTTTGTGGAAAAATGACTATTTCACATGATGGCAATTATTAAAAATACTTGGTTTTAAAAGTGACATAAATAAAAATATAAAAGTTTATAGGAAGAAAAACGACTGTGAAATATGCATTCAATGTTTGAAAAATTACTTAATTTTTTGTAGATGCTTTTATTGATACAGTGTAATTGATCAACATACTTGCCTTGGCAGAATGTGACTAATGAACATGTTTTAGTTTAGAGGAAGTCGTTGTTACATCTACAATGTTGAATGGTAGTGATGAATAAGCATGAAGTGAGAAATTAACAGTTGCGTACGTGATATATCTACAGTAAATGCTTATGGTACGATTGATTCATAAAGTGAACGAACGATTGATCACGTGTACAGTTATCATACACTAACTTGACGTCTTTTGAAATACAATAGTATTGCAATATTAAATGAGTTGAAGGTCAAATCATTGAATATTGAAAAGTATTTTCTGAGTAATTCACCTAAGAATGATGTACTGACTATTGAATCTCTCTCTCTCCCTCCCTCCCTCCCTCCCTTGTCTCTCTCTGTCTCTCTCTGTCTCTCTGTCTGTCTGTCTGTGTGTGTCTCTCTCTCTCTCTCTCTCTCTCTCTCTCTCTCTCTCTCTCTCTCTCTCTCTCTCTCTCTCTCTCTCTCTCTCTCAGGATCAGCCATTGCTATATACAATGTTTAATCTCTGGGTAAAGCTTAGTTCTACTCACCTCCACGTGTAACTGTACTTGAAAATGATTTTCATAGACACGAGCGGCTATGACATCAGAGTATCATCAGTTACGTCACAAGTTCAGCCGTACTATAGGGCGTCGCTGACCTCTTCAAATTAAAACAAAAACTGTTAAATGTGATTAGTTTGAATGACGGTTATGAAAACAGGATTAAAAGTTCAACAACAACTTACAAAATTAATATAACTCGGGAAAGATAATCTGTCATTCCCCGTCACTCGTAAGTTATTGTCTATATATCGTTCCTTTCTGTTCTGTTCTGTTCTGTCCTTATTCTCAAATCCTTAGGAGTATGTAAGTAAGCAGCCGAGCTCTATGGTTATCTAAATTCATAACAACACTGAAAGTAATTCCTGTATAAGGATTTGATTACTTGTTTTATCAAAAGAGTGTTATTGCCCTCATCACTACAGTTTTACAGTTCTAACAATATAATTACACAGATTATATTTATGCGTATCATAATCTGTATATCTTTAAACAAAATTACCATCTATATTATCTAGTATGGAATATATATGCTGTATAGAAGTAAATTGTGTTTGGTATTTGTTTTAGAAGATTTCAGAGTATGTCAGTTGGTAAATGTTATCCATGACACTATTGAAATTGATATTTATGGAAAGAAGCCTTTTTCCATTTTCTGTTGTACAAAATGGATACAGATTTTATTTGGATTGTTTCGAAAGATCTATCATAAACATTTCTCAAATCAATGTATGTAAAAATAGGGCGTTACGAGTATGTCATACTTCTGATTGTATTAACCTGGTATACATTTTAATGAACACTCATAAATAACCTGCGCACTTTAAATTTGAGTTTAAACAAAAGAATATCTGGACTACTTTATTTGTATAACATTATAACCTCCTCTTAAATTACCTGTGAATAATCCATTGCATGACTACATATATTTTTATCAAATATTAGTAACTGTAGGAATCAGTCTATGGAGTACTAAGCCTTCTTTCTGGAATTCTGTGATCTACTTTTTCATATGGCCACTGCAACAGATAACATGTTATACATGTTATACTACAACTAACATATATCTGAATGCAAAACACTTTAGCATGTTTAAGTGTTACATCTTTGACACTAATGATAAACTGACAAGTGGTATGATAATGAATTTTTTAGTTTACTCAGTTGTATAGACGTTCTTTTATAAAACTTTGAACTTCCGCTTTGTCCGTCAGAAATATATGCAAATGCCTCACATAAACATTTCAAAAGATACATTCTAAATACAATAATAAACTTGCTTTTCGCAAGATAAATATATGTTGAGTGTAAAGCATATGTTTTATATATAAGTTATATAAGACATATCATATGATTACTATACGTTTATATCAACATGTAATTAAAAAGCCAATTAAAATATCAGCGTGCAAGAATCAAGTCTGACATTGTAAAGTTCGCTTGAGATATAATGTGTATGATTATAATTAATGCCAGTTCATTTGTCAAATATAAACTTTACTCAACTGGACTGAGTTTGATATATTTTTTTCTTACTCGATGAACTATATTGCCAAAAAGTAAAAAATCATTTTGATGTTTTGCTTAATATTCATGGCGTCACATTAATTACGTAGCATGAGATATTTTTACATTAGATTTATTGTCTTGTTGTTAATAGTTGTAAGAAATTATTTTGGCCTTTTGATTAAAACTTATATGATGTCACGTCTATTACTTAACATGCTAACATGTTATTACATTATATATGATCAACAGTAATAACGTTCTGGAACATTACAGGTCTCAACAGGTGAATGGTGTTTGCATCTGCTCATCTTGCACTAACATAATGCAATTCAACATAAGCATAGGTATGCTTGCACAATATTGTTATTGTATACAGGTGCTTGATAAATGATAATTCAATTTCCACTTAATAGCGCATATTCAATTCTCTTTACTTTGATGTCTATTTCAAACATCAAAGGAAACTTTATTGCAAGGCAAAATAACAAACCTCCTGAAAAAATATGTATGCAAATGCAGCATCAATTATTACCTGTGCTCGGTTCCGCTGAAGAGATTGTACACTAATGCATGTAACACGTGTATATGATAGCTCCGGATCAGCTGACTAGTTCAAGGCTACAGTATGATATTTATCAGGCTCAAGTCTCTAATGACAACCTGAGTTAAAATTGTACTGTGAGAGATATTTGTTGGATTTATTCACAAGATTCGATGGTTACCTTGACAGTAGATGGGTTATTTCTTCTGGAGGCAGTAAAACAGAAACTAAATTTTTTTTAATTATACCCTTAATGTTTTGAAGATTTTGCATTTACATCTTATCGATCTCAAACAATTATTCATATTAATCAGAACTGTTTTGAGTTGCCTTTATACAATGCTTTGGAATTTGTAACACACTTCTCAAGCACACTTCTAGGACACTGACCAGGCAGAAAACAGTCCATGCTGTTGCCAGTATTAGATTAAGTAGATGAAGAATGTCAGAAACAAGTACTTGACGTGGTTTTCCCATGATTTGACCAGTGAACAAGCAGTGGATTGCAGTGTGTGCATTATCATTACATCACCATCTAATATGTAACTGGAACCATAACACGAAAGTGTCTTTTTGACCCTTAATACGGTGATTAATTGCAAAGAATATTTTTTCAGACTACTAGTATTACTCCTTTTTGATGAGTGTTGCTGGTGCATAAAACAACAACTATTTGATTAATTCCAAAAATCAAAAAATTTGATTAAGACCTTTGGTTTTCTTCATACATGTACATAAGACACAGTAAACATGAGTACAATTTATTAAAGCTATCAATAATTAAAAAAAACAGGAATATATTATTTAAACAGCTTTTTCTGACTTTGCTTGCTTTTGCACAGTTCATCCTTTAGAAAACAATGCTTAATGTCCTTCCTATCAGTGAAGGAAAGATAAAGCAGCAAATTTGTTGTTGAGTCTAAACATAACTGGACGTTTCTCATGTTTTCCCCCCAGAAGATACTGTGGTTTCTTTAAGAGAATTCTTCTAACACAGGAGCACCACACGCATGCAGTTATTTACTTTACTACTACTTTATGTTGGGAACTTGCAATGTTTGTTTGTTAATGACAACTACAACTACAGACCTACTTTTATGTCCTTTATGCTGAAAACATGGATGTTCATCTGTCGATGAATTGGTGTATCGAATGAATTCGTAGCAAATGTAAAATGAAAAGACATCGCCGTTTTAACTGAATCAAATCACTGATAAACGATACAATTATTTTGACAGTTGTCAATTAAATTGCGTCTTTGCTGGTAACTTTTACCTCACAATTCATACCACGAAGGTTCCGTATTTAATTTCACCCCTAAATACTCAATTTCATTAACAAACCTTTAAGACATTGAATATAAGTTTATAACAAGTATCAAAACATAAAAAAATTTCATCACTTGTTTATCTACTTTCAAAATTGACGAGCCATAATTTTTTAATTCACAAGGGTTGTCAACAAGTCAATTTCAAACATTTGATATATGTACTAGTAAATAGGAAATACACTTTTCCTGAACGCCTTCCGATGTATGTAGATAAGGAATTTTGGTTTTATCTAAAATTTCGATTCTATCTTGAATGAAGTGATAAAAAGTATTTTTCAATGAGAACCATATAGAAAACCGACAGTCACTCTCTATGACACAATAGCTGACATGTCATGAATTGAGTAATTTTATATCTACATCATTTGATATACATTTTAGACCTATGAATTTGTTTATGAAAGAAGAAACAAAGTTAGATATTATTTGAGAAATTAGATAGAGAAAGATAGAGTGGTCAAGTACCCATAAACCGAGTCTTAGGTGAGATCACTTACAAAATCTTTTCTATGGTCAGTTATATATTTCTGCGATCAAATACTAGACACACACAAACGACCAGACGAACGGGCAGAATAGACTCTGAATGCGCCTGTTCTTGCTATGTTATTAAGGATATTATATATCCCAGATTTTGTTATAAGAACGGGCAGAATAGACTCTGAAGCATTATATATCCCTGATTTTGTTACAAGACACATCGGAATTAGGTTATTGCGGGTGCATGTGAGCATGTTTGTACAAATGCATCAAAGGATTTTCGAGTCTTTGATATATCAGGTGTTGTCGGTGAATCATCTGTATCCCTATAGGAGCTTTCATTTTTTGTAAATTCATTTTGATAAGATACATGGCAAGGTTGCTGGATACGTTAGTACAGCTGTTGCCTCAAAGTGACATCCAAAGCCCAGCTTGTTATTTTATGTATTCAATGTCTCAATGAAATTATTCCTGCAGAGACATTGGAAACTTTTTATACAGAGAGAAACCGATCTGTAAGCCGTTTCTTTGAAATACCAAGTCAGGAAAGTGTGAATGTGTTGTGATATTTGAATCAGGCAACAGTCTGTTAACAAGTTTAGCGTGGTTACTACTCATTCATGTTTTACGGTTTTTATTTAATAATATCTAGAAAGATATGCATTGAATAAAATCAAATTGTTAAAATTGTAGGCTTCCTACTTAAGCCATATTAAAAGTCAGATTATTAACCTAAGTTGACTGAAAATCTCGTTAAGTAATTATTTCAATACAATTAAATGATAATTAATGTAATGATAAATGCAGATATATATAATTTTAGTGTTTGGTACATTTCATCTTGAAAAGATACACGAAGCATGGTTGTCTTTCAACAAACTGGCCCTGACCTGATTTAAGAAAAGTATATATTGATCTATTTAAAAAATAGCATTGTTCACCATGCACCCCTCTGGTTTAATTACAGGTAATCGCAATAGATATATATTTATATAGCTTATTTACTACTTAATCATTGTCTCGTTTGATACTTCATTAGTTACCGTTTTAAGTCTAACCTAAAACTCTCTGTTTATTGTTGATTGAACTGTAATAATTATATATAGTTGTTTTTGACAGGGAACATTTCTTATTCTGAACTCAGATGTTAAATATGCTTCATTTACAGCCAAATTTCCAGAGTTTTTTTTATATACATATATGTTGTTAACATGATTTATTTACGCAATTCGCTAATAACACTTTCGTTAATTACTTTATAAATCTCCATAGGCTCTTGTCTGGCGACGTGAATTACCCTGTGGATTTCCCAAAAACAAACCATATACCAAATTAGAAACGTTTCTCGTAACTCATGTCATGAAAGAAAACTATGTTTCAAAATAATTGTCAGATGTGTGCAACGTGTCAAAAAAGATATGCTGATGTCTTTACCATAATTCTGTAACTAACTCTCGTGATTATCAATGATTTGGTTTATTCACATTCTTTGCAATCTTTAAATTATAAGTACATTTGAAAGCTAATGTTGAAAATAAGATGGCGAATAAGTAAGAAAAAACAATATTTTTGTTTGTTTTTGTCGTTTTATCGTCTGATGACATGATTGAATCGGCAATGACACTTCTGTGATTTTTCAATATACCTCATTTCGAGTGAAGTTCCTCACAATTACAGACAATAAAATGCGTATACCAACTTAATGTAAGTACAAATATTAATGGATGACAACTTCTTTATTATGAGATTTGCTACGTTTCGATACACATTCAGCGAAAACAACGATACAACGATACAAGAATCTCTTGTCGTCCCAAATCTCATAATAAAGATGTTGTCATCCATAAATATTTGTACTTAGTTGCTTCCAACTTCTAAAATGCCACTCAAAGAACAATTTTATTAATTTATTTATTACATTAATAGTAAAGCAAGATGATATTTACTCTTTTAAATACTAAACATCATGCCGTCAATCATGTATTTTAGGACTATGTTGATGACGGATAGTAAGCGAAATATTGCGTCTGTTAGTAAAGAGATAAAGTTGTTCTATTGTACATGGTGTGATACTAATGCAAAAAGGTTCCATATGTATGGGGAAACGTAAAAGTGAAGCTTATAAAATTGTAATAAGCATATACAATGTGACCATGCCATCACCTGCGTGACAAGTGTCAGGATATGCCACATTCGGGAAAAATCTCCTATCGAGAGCCTCGTGGCTGTGAAACTAGTGTTACATTCTTATTAGTTTGGAATCTGCCTGATCACACAGTTTTATGCTCAAAGCCAAATTGATTGTCATAAAACCTTCTAACTCATATAGTCTGATGCTTCTGGGTTCACTTTGGACAGTTCATCGTCTCACTACACAAGACTCACCATGGCTATCTCTCCATGACTTCTTGTGTCAATTGTTTGTTTAATTTTCCCTAATGATTAGATTTGAATGGGAATGAAATATTCACAGGATCTCTTGTCAGTTATTTTATTATATTGAGAAAAAAACCATAGTCATCATGACATATTCTCCAAATGCATTTCCCTATACGGATTGGCTTCTCTGGATCGTACTGACTTTAGAAGTAGAAATAAAAGGACGAAGAGATTTTTATGTTTGTTCATATTCGAGAAGGTCGGGAAGGAGCTGCAGTTAAAGTTGGATTTGGTTTCATGCTTTTATTTAGCAGTTTTAATATTTGGTTAGGGCTTCAACCCTTATTAACCCCGTGTGCAGGCTCATCCATCGTGACTAAAGTATGCCTCGAGAGCACGACGAGGTAGTTGTCATAAGTGTTGATACTACAGAGTGTCAGGAGGATGCTGCAGTTTATCAAGCTGCCTTGCTGGTGTAATTTCCTCTTCACAGTAAATTGTATCGTTAATCTTATTTAACTGGCAGGATGTAAACAGCCTGGGTTGATTCCGGGAAAATGAGTCCTCAACTAAAAGATACAAATGTAACCTGAAAGTGAATATAGTTTCCCGAAATGTTTTATAAGGGCCTCTCTAGTTTCTTAATGATTACACTTATCAGTTTTAAATTGCTGTGTGTATAGGTTGCATTTTGAATAACCAAGAGTCATATAAAGATAGAATCTTTGATTTGAAAAAATTAAAATGCAATCATTCATTGATTGAAAGTAAGGACTGATCATAATTTTTATGTTTCATATCAAGTACTACGTATTTCAGAAGGAAGTATTTTTGTATCTTGATATAAAGTAACTTTTCTAACTGTGTTTTAATGCAACAACATGGGAAGTTTCTCTAATGAGTGTCCACATGCTTTCTTCTGCAGGACTCGTTGTTGTACACGTTTATATTGACTGTTAAAATGCTTTATCAGATCCGCCACCACTGGACTCAATACCTTATCGTGGTGGTGTGGTTTGCGTGCTTCAGAGATCCCGAGAGCTATGCCAGCCGGAGCGTACATGCTCCTGGTAGGGACACCCAAGCTGGACAGGTCGATGGTTAGAAGCCACACCAAATTTTCGAGTCCTTCTAAAACCTGCTTTCTATCTCTCACTATGCCTTTCTTTCCGTCTTTTTCCTTCATCCTATCGATCCCTTTTCCCCTGGTCTGTCCACTCTCTTTTGGATGCTTGTCATCCACGCGTTTAATACCTGAAATATTGTTCACCGCACGTTAAACCCCAACTCACTCACTCACTTTAATAGATCCGTAGTGACTGTGGAAAATGTTTTTATTTTTTCGAAAGATATCGATAGAAATGCATTCATTGATTAAAAGTGTCTGAAAGGGACGGAAATGAGGGTTATATCAGCTTTCATTTGTCCCATTAGCTGTCATACATGCATCCATTAGTTATACGTACCTGTTATGTATGGTAACATTAAGGGATTATTAAACATGCTTTCGTTTGAAATAAGACTGTTGAAAACTGATGACGATTTATTTATCTCTCTGTCACTATCTACATCTGTGTGTGTGTCCCTTTATTTCTCTCTCTCTCTCTCCGTTGCTGGTAAAGGAAATATATATAAACGAATCATGACGAACCAATAAAAGTGTCCATTTGTAGGGGTTGTATTTCTTCAAATTCCGTTTATTATCACTGCAATACCGATGTAAGTGTAATCGTAGTAAACGCATATTTAAATTTCTGATTTCATTACCTTTTTATCTATTTATCTATTCAAACCATGCCTTTAGCTTTGGTTACATGTTAAAACTAAAGGTTTGGTAAACAAAGGATGGGACAACGTTAACGGAAGGAACACTAGAAGAATCGATTATACCAATTTCATATATCATAAATTCTAACGTTGCAAATCTTTTCAACCTTGCTCGGACCTTAAACATCAATTAATTTGTCCAAATCGTGTATTGGGGGTAATAAACTGTATATTGTTATTGATGTATATTATTGAGCCGATTACACTGAGGATTCACTGAGTGGGAATCTCGAAATTTCAAAAGGGAGAGTGTTCCCCGCATTTCGATGTGCCATTGTCAACATATTTCAGTATTGCAGCACATGTTTCTAGGCATACATCAACTGATTGAATAAGTGACATCTCCATCCATCAAAATTTGCATGATTTAATCTCGGGATCAATCAAGTTCTACTCCATCACTTTGCAAGGTCGTCATTCAGCAAGTCTAGACTTTAACAATACAAAGGAAAGAGGAAAACCAAGAAATAAATATTCAAAAACTTGTTTATTTTTTTTAGAAAAATATTTCATACAATAAATCTGTGTCTAGATGAATCCCAACATATGCGCTTCTAACTAAATCAAATGGGTTGCATGAACTCCACATGTATCTGTACTTAAACAGGTTGTTCAAAGCTGCAGCTGTAACATCACTGCAGGTTGAGGCTGATAACTTCATTACCTGCTGCAATTAATGGGACAGAACCAGAGCTTTGATTTGGAAAACAGACTGCAATGTGTTAAGATACTAAAACTGAAATAACACTGTTCTTGGTCCATACAATTGGCTGGACTTGTTGAATGTATGACCTTCTGTTTAAGTAAGTACATTGTAACTTTGTTCTTTAACGTTGTGTTAAATATGTTTTAAAATCATTTGTAAGCGTATCAGACACAAATGGTCATGTTTTAGCCGATGTAACATTAACTTTGAACTATTGATAAGTGTAAAACTATCAACTTTTTAAACGTTACTCAGTTGCTCAGAAATGCATTTTTCAGAAGCATTGTAAAGGAAAATGCTGTAATGAATGTAGACCTAACAGTTTCAGTAATCAATAATCATAATATGAGTGATATGCGAAAAACATTTTCATGATATTCATATTGCGCTCGAATGTCGGCCCCAACGGCGTGCTCAAAGTGCTACACTCATAATTACCATGGTGAATGGTCAAACATCGTTCCTTTTTTCATCTCATTCCCAATTCCGTAAAAGTGTGTAACTAAGCAGACGAGCTCTATGGTTATCTGTCACATTGCCATCTCTTCTAAACCAGGTTAACTCAGTGAACCTCAGCAAATAGTGAAACATGTTGCAGACATGTACATGTATATTTTCTTACACTAGCCGAGTAAACAATATGTTGTCAATCGAGTGTATACAATTTATTTAAGTATATTGGTAATTCTGCTTGAACCTAAAACGTATCCCTTTCTTCAGATTGCAGTACATCAGCTGGATTTCTGGACAATTTCAGATTTTCTAAACCTTGAGCTTCACGTCACTCTGAAATATACATTCCCCTGATTAAAATCACCTGTGAAGACAATCGAGCCTGGTCTTTATGCACTAAAGACTTTCCTGTATAAGCAATTGGTCAATTGTTTTAACAAAACCGGGTTATTGCCCTCTTCACCACATTGTTTACATGTATCAAATAGTAGATTATGTATCATAGAATATTTGCTGTATAGGAGTAAATTGTGTGCGGTATTCGTTTTAGAAGATTTCAGAGTATGTCAGTTGGTAAATGTTATTAATGATAATACTACGATTGATATTATGAAAAGAAGGCTTTTTCCATATTCTAGGTACGGATACAAAATTTATTGGGATTGCTTTAAAAGATCGATCATAAACATTCCAATGTAAGTGAAATTCTAGTGATATGGGTATTTTCTACTTCTCATTGCATTTAATTGACCACTAAATGATAACCTCTGCACTATGAGGTGTAAACAAAAGAAATATCGGGATTATTGTTTTTATAATCCATAGTATGATTACTGTTATTTTTATGGAAAAAAATAGTATCTGTAGGATTCCGTCAATGCAGAATTAAGCCTTCCTGGGTTTTTGTGATCTAATTTGGAAACAAATAACAAATGAGGAAATAAGGATGAAAATAGCGAACTGCAGGAGATAAAAAGTTATTTACTAGTAACACATAACGTTTAGTTCAAACCTCTCTTGGTCGCACTTCATGATCTCTGAATGCATCTTTTAACTGAAGATAAACTGACAAGTGATAAGATAATGAAGTATTTAGTTATTCAGGTGTACAACGTATAAAAAATTGAACATCCGCTTAGGAAGTCAGAAACATAAACAGATGCCATACATAAACATTTGAAAAGATACCTTCTAAATACAATAATAAACTTGTTATTTCCATAATAGATATATGATGAGTGTAAAACACATGTTATACCCCTGTCGCAAAATGAAAATATATGTATAGAAGTGTGAATATAGCAATTGCATATGATATGATATGATATGAGTACTACATGTTTATATTACATGAAATGAAGTAACCAATTCAAAATACCAGTGTGCAAGAATCAAATCTGACATTGTAAAATTCGCTGAAGATATCATGTCTAGTATACTAAACGATGTTAAGTTCAGTAATATTCTTATAAAACGTTGTATATAAAAATATGATGTTAATTACTCGATGAACTGCATTGCCAAAAGTTGATATATGATGTCGTGTTAATTGCATAAGAGATAAATTCACTATTCCCATGTTCTCACCACAATTGCGGGTCTCACCAGTTGAATGGTGTTTGCAACTACGCATCCTGCACTAATATAATATAATTCAATATAAACATAAGTTAAATTAAATTAAAAGATTTTACCACATACATGCAGTTATATTGTTACTAGAGGTAAGAACTTGAAAAATGATAGTTTCACTCCCCTTTATCTGTGCATATTAAATTCTTTACGTCGGTGTCTATAATTAAATTTCAAAGAAAACGTTAATGTAAAGGAAAATAAGCAACAAACCTTGTTTGCAATACAACCGATAGTCCTGCGAATGCACCATCCCTGTTTACCTGTGCTCGGTTTATACAATTTATACAAATGCAGGAAACAGGACCAAAGAGGATGTAGAATTTCTCCGGATCACCTGTCTTGAACAATAACAAGTAGCATATATTTGATGAAAAGTTCAAGGCTTCAGAAATATATGAATAAGGCTAAGTTATCTAGTAACAACCTGATAACAAACTGTACTGGAAGTGAATGATATGTGTTGAATATATTTTAAAAATTCGAAAATTCTTGATTTTGTAGATTGAAATTTTGTACTCCAACAGTGAATACAATACATGTCAAATGTATTGAATATTTACTATGACGTTTTCATATTGGCCTGTTAGCTGATTTCTTTGTTAAGTAAGTTGATCACTTATGAAATTATAAACCTAGCATTTACGTCTTATCACAAGCAGCTATTTCTATTAGTTTTAAGTTAGTTTATGTACGGCTTTCCAAAGTGATTGAATCTCGATTATCATTTATGGAATTCTGACTCTGGTATTAATATATTATCAAAAAGCGATTATTCATTTTAGTTTTGAGCAAGCTTTTAAATTTCCAAAACCATAAAGCTCAAGGATCATTTACTTCATCTATCCAAACTGACAAGGCAGAAACAGTTCAGGGTTCTGATCGTATGAGCGACTGTGTTTCATTCTATAAACACATGTGGTTTAAATATCTAGTTACTGAAGGAAATGAAGAGTGGTCATCATAACCACAGGGAGGTTTGTGTAGCTCACGCAACCCTGCACTATGATGGTATTCACATGATCTCACCTGGACATATGATGCGTCACAGTGTGTGCTGAATGATCACATCAGCCTCTTATTGTAACTGGAATAATGAACTGGAAGTGACGTTTAACCCTTGTTATGATAATTCATTTATTACATGATTTATATAGATTATCATTTTTCATACTGCCTGTTGACGAATGTGGTTTGGTGCCTAAGAAATCAAATTATCTAATGATTACACCAATATAGCCAGGACCTTTGGTACACTTCATACCTCAGAGGTAATACACAATTTATCAAAGCTATAAAAATCAAATATAGAGGGGAAATTACTATACTCTACAGGAATTTCCAGGTT
Organism: Phorcus lineatus; assembly: GCA_921293015.1. Lineage (NCBI taxonomy): Eukaryota > Metazoa > Mollusca > Gastropoda > Trochida > Trochidae > Phorcus > Phorcus lineatus. The sequence goes on along the minus strand of OV121081.1, from coordinate 75,972,410 downwards.
AAATATTAAAGTGAAACATTTAATAATGCAATGTTATAAGGAATTTGTACCCTTGAAAATACGCCCGTTTTTCTGTCTCTTAAATATTTGAATTGTTTCAGTGGCATTCTAGAAGTTGGTAGTATAAGGACGAAAATGATTTATGGATATACAACTTCTTTATTACACAGTGGCGACGTTTTGGTATAGATCCTTATACCGTTATCAAGCATATGGGAATTTCGCCACTGTGTAATAAAGAAGTTGAATATCCATATATCATTTTCGTCCTTCCAAAATATTTGTTTTGGCACAGTTCATGCCTTAGAAAAAATGGTTAACAAACTGCCTATCAGTGTAGGAAAGATCAAGCACCAAATTTGTTATTGTGTTTACATGTCTAAAGATATCTAAACACTTCTAATGGTCGTTTCACCGGCTTTTTCTGTTGTTCCATTCTTTGAACACAGGTGTACCACACACGGAAATTTTATTCCTACTACCCACCATTCAGATTCCGTTTTCAAATCAATATCTAAATACTAAGTTAACTTCTTTAAGAGTCATTTAAGACATTGAAAATAAGTTTAGAACAAGCATTGAGACATCAAAAATATTATCCATTGTTCATGTCTACTTTCAAATTTGACGAGCCATGTTTGGTTTTATTCACAAGGGTTGTCAACAAGTCTCAATTACTTTATGAGATCAGTAAGAACTTCTCATTGAGGGTTATCTGCTTTGTACATATGCAATACTTATTGACACTTAAGGAACGGGACAAGTGTTCAACCTTGCTTTAAAAATACCAAATGTATGTTTTAACTCGTATGCATACTGTTATGTTTCCAGGGAGTCCAAGGATGAAATCTTTACAAACTAATATTTAACCAGTTAACATCATGTATACTAGGAAATGTGAAAATACAAATTTAAGTTCAAAATCGGATGAAGCGTTATTACATGTGTACATCATGTGTTACTAATGTAGTTTCTTGATTAGATAACTTCATCTCACTGTATAAATAAGAGGTTGCACAAGGCCAGATCTAAGGACTAAAAGAATAAATTGTGACTTATATCTATGACAATTACTATTTAAACATTTTACTACGATATGTGATACTAATACTAAGACAAATCATAATTTCACATACAAACTCGCAAAATTATTCTACATTCTATATTACATGGTAAGCAATATATTTCGGGTACTGTAGTCGTTATGGATTGGAATTGAACCCTGCTTTATGTGTCCCGGAGCCCCTTAGTGAACTTCACACTTCTTTAAGAGCCATTTTGAAGTTTCCTTTATGATAGGGCAGTCTTACATCAGTTTAAACTTTTTTATTGCAGGATATCTCTGAGCACATTTACCTGATCAAATTTATAAACTTACTCTCCGTTGTGTATATTATCACATAACAAATCATCTCCAGTATAATTTGCTTGATAGTGGTTTAAGAATCTACATCCTAACTCTGCTCTCCTATGATTAAGAAGATGAAAATCCATAGGAACTCTTCCTTATTCTTCACATTAATTGTAAACACAAGTCATGCTACTTTTGAATCAATGAATCGTTATCAGAGAAAGCGTTTTTGTTTCACATATATCTGGTTCTTGACGACAACTGTACTTCATGTATTCACATAAACAGTATTTTCAAACGACATTTGAAAGAATATTCAATTGCAATCCGGTTGATAATTTCATTACCTGTCATACTGTTGGTTGATTTATGTTGAACATATTATTGAAGTTGACTACATTGATCGTCGTTTATAAAACAGATACAAAATTACTTCCAGGCAAGCTAGTAGATGAGTAGAAAGACGTGTAATTAAGAGGATTGATAAACAACTGCTTGAAAAGGTGATTCTGCGTAGAGCTTTCATTAGCAGGTTCATGCACCTGCATTAAGAACAATTCACCTGTTCAAAATTTGTAATTTCAACAAGTACCTGTTTTAGTAAATAGGTAATTATCTTTTCTGTTATCAATTACTTAATTTCGATTCAATCTTAAATGAATTGTTTAAAAGCATTTTTCAATGTGAAAGAACAATGATTTTATTTGTGAGACGATACAAAGATAGGAAATAATATGACAAGTGCATAAAAACGAAATTAAAAGTAGTGATAAAATGCGTTATGAGTTTTACTCGTTATATACATTGATGAAGTATCCAAAAATGAATGGATGGAATGGAATTTTCATAACTGATTTTGACATTTAATCAACAATGAATGCCAGAATGTGTGTACAAGTACATCAGACGATATTTGATTCTTTGATATTTCAGGTGTTCTTAATATAACCACCCAACTCAATCTGTACTTCTAATTCTAGTTAGATGCATGGAAAGGTATGTGTATGCAGTTGCGTCCTCAAAGGCCCTAATAATATTTTCCAAACCTGCACCATTTGCATTCTTGTCAACTGAAATTGGATGTTCTAAAACATTATTAACATCCAGAGTCCTTTTTGTTAGTTTATGCTTGTTATGTTTGAAGATAAAGAAGAAGTGAAGATATTTAATTTCCATTAAGGAATTATGAACTAGGGGCGAGAGGTGCATATGAAATACGTTCAAGTTGACTGAAATTCTGTAAAGTGGTTATTTCACAGTCGTGTCTTCTTCTTACCCCTAAGATTATATTATATATATCATCTCGAGTTAAGCGATAAATTCTTTGAAAAGTTACCATTGTGTTTCCTTTTTTTAAGAGTGGAATAATATCCTGAAAAATTGGGTTACCCAGGATGAGACGTGGGTACATAACTATGACCCTTGAAACAAAAAATCAAATAAAACAGCGAAGGCATGCCAGTTCCCCAAACTCAAAAAGGTTCAAGTGAGTTCCATATACTGGAGAGGGGATGGCCCTTTTTTGGATATTCAGGGTATCAGCATGATATATTACTAGAAGGACCAAACTATCAACGGGTCATATTATGCTAATGAACTGAGGCAATTAGGGCAACCATCAAGGCGAAGCTCAGTGCAGGAGTGCTCCTCCTTTAGGACGACGCTCCCGCGGTTCACACAGCACATGATGCTGTCACTTCCGCGACCAAGTGTGGTTTGTTATACTGCCACATCAACCCCACTCCCTAGATTTCTTCCTTTTCGACAATCTGAAGAACCATGTACATGGACATGTTTATGCTGATAGCAAAGCCTGATTGCTGATAGATTTCTGAGACCCAGGAGGCTGAGTTCAGAAAGGTGACAATGTGGACTTGTTTTCTATGTCATTCTACGAACTTTTCTATCAACCCTCGTAAAAGCTGTTTTATTAAATGAAGCACGTTAAGTCTACACTTATAACCCATGCTATTTACAGTCATAATCCATGTAAGTGCAGCCATGTTATTTACATAACTAACCCATATTAGTGCATCCATGTTAGTAAAAGTAATGATCTACGCAAGTGCACCAATGTTATTTACATAATGGAACAAATGGAAGTGCAACCATCTTTTTCATAGTTATATCCCATTTAAGTACAGCCATGTTATTTACATAATAACAAATGGAAGTGCAACCATCTTATTCTTAGTTATATCCCATTTAAGTACAGCAATGTTATTTACATAATAACAAATGGAAGTGCAGACATCTTATTCATCGTTATATCTCATTTAAGTACAGCAATGTTATTTACATAATAACAAATGGAAGTGCAGACATCTTATTCATAGTAATATCCCATTTATGGACAACCATGTTATTTCCAGTAACAATTCATTTAAGTGCAGCCATGTTATTTACAGTAATAACGCAGTTGTTAAATTGCATGTTAAATCTTCATGGACATCTTCCTCTGTACAACAACAAAGATAAAGTATAGCCATGTTGAATATACAAGTGTAGCACTATTTACAACGTTATAGATACATGTACACCTGTAATAAATAAGTAAAATTAATTTATTTCAATGAAAGATAAATCTGGTTAAATGTGCCGACAACGATTTAGATAGTTGGATCGCATTTATTTCGTCACAGCATCAGTTTTTCTGAGCCTCTTAAATTGTTTTTGCATACAAAAAACACTGATACAGGTGCATTTAACATCAAACACGGAATATCTAACAATATACTAATCTCTTTCCTGTACTTTTCTTGCAGTAAACAGTGATGAAATAAATAGATCCTACTCAATTTGAAATTCCGAAAGACCTTTTTGGTATCAAGATTACATTTTTAGCAAATACTGGCCTAAAATAAGACGTACACGTAAATAAGTGTTTGCGGTTTATTTGTGCACTCAATGTATGTGCATGGTCTGTCAGTATGACATAATGTTTCTGTGAAATTTTATATAATCAATATAATGGGTATATTGAGAACGTATTTGTGATAATAAACCTTAAACAGGCTCTTTAGGGCAATGAATTGTAGACTTTGTCACTGTAGTATTTCAAAAGTAAGCAAGAGGAACCATGCCCTAAAAGTCTACGTCCGTGTATTTTCAAGTACTCAAACACACCTTATGACCACATCATCCCTTCCAAAAGAAGCAGAACAGTTAAATCTTGTGTACATACTCCTTGCCAAAAGATGATTTACTACTTATGACTGTCTCTAATTCTATTAAGGTCTCCTTGAATCAAATCTTGAATAATAAAACTATTGAAATTAAAATAAATTATAAATAAGTTAAACCTATTTTTGCTTTTGTGATCTTTTTATGTTTACTGTAAATTATTCGAGATTTACATGACTTCTGCTGACATTCAGAGCCAATGATATTTCTTTTACGATTCATTCAAAACTGAGATAACATTCACATATACCTACAACGTCTTGATTAAGGTGAAATACGACTTCGCACAGCGTTATTTGTTTGTTCATGTTAAACATCTAGCTAAATATATATGCCATAACATATTTTTAACCATTGTCTTTAACAGGACTTAATGCTTTTGCATATGATGGAAAGGTATTTTAATTTCTCACAAAAAAACAAAACCCAAAATTATGATTACAATCAATTAATAAAATCCTGCACACTAGGACACATTTATCATGAGGGTGACAGCCTAAATAATATTTTCTTGTTCTTTTCCACCATTTATCATTTAAGTGAAAGTTTAGATATGTATCTCTGAAAGCTCGGGAGAAATGGATCTTATTATATTAGCCTCATACATGTTGGTCATATAAAATCATTTTACTTTTGTCATACACATTGTGTTTTAATAATGATATATCCCAATTGCATGTCAAGCAAAACTTGATGTTTGCCTCATTTGTGGAATAGTTTAACGAACAGATGCGAAAATAACTCTAAATCAGTCTAGTAACTCCTTGTTAAGACATGTTTGAACTTTTGATGAGGCTTATAAGATGGTTGGGGATCATCTGATTGATAAACAACTGCTTCGACTACTTCTGACAGGGGTTGTATTCCACAGGTTCATAAGTTCATGGCCAGAGAGAAGCCTAAACTTTCAGTGATGTCAAGCAGATGCCATCTTTTTTAGTGTAGGAGGGCTTTGTAAATGTGGTTTCCGATTCCTAACTTATAATTAGAATGCTTCAACCTTTCAGTGTTCCAACCATTCTTTCTCTTGATTCTTTGCTATGGTTATTTAAAACCAATAAAAATTTAAATACCATGTACATGGATGTATATAAATGCATCTGTTAAGGGTCATGTATAAGTTCCACTGAGCCAAAAATCAATATCGTGGCAAACTACCTACATGTACACTATATGATAGAGACATTTTACCAGAAATATAAATTAGATCAGAAGCTGACCTGTTAGTTTAGAAATGTTTATCTAAGTACATAAACTACTTTAGAACATGAATTGTATTTTTGAAAAGATACAATGCACAAATAAACATTATTTCACATGTGATGAAGAAGACGATAAATATGATAGAAATCCAAGCCGTCTAAACCTGCTTTTACAGCTGTAGCTATCATCTTACTAAACGCATGCGTACGAGTTAAAACCAGGTAGATTTTTCAAGGCAGTTACTGGAGTTCCAAAGGATGAATAACAGGAGACTGAGATCTGGTCCACGTGTTGAGTGTTAGGTTCTCTCTGCTGATAACATTTCATTGCTACTGTGTGCTACAGAAAACCATCTGTACCTTTCATTTTTTTCTTTAACAATCATTAATGTACAAACCCATTTCGACATTGGCATCGTCTACAGAGAAGATGGTTTGCATCCAGTTTATCTTAATCATCGGTAGAATACCATTTAAGTTTTATTTCTAATAAATTGCATAGGCTGAAAATAAAGATGCTTACAGTATCTATTTGGATATGTTATCAAATATCAGATTTATGTTTTCAACAAGAATTGACAATCACTGTTGTTTAGGTTTATGTTATCTGCAATAGTTCATTTCCGGTCACTCATACCTTTTTATTGTAATAAAGGATACTAAGACTAGGATAATAGAATGTAACAAATTTTCTTTGGAAGATACAAGAAAGCTGCCATCAGATGTTAAAACCTACAATTGAAGAGAGCTCCGTATGGGTAGACCACCAATTAACCAAACTAAGGAACTAAACAAACCCTTTTATTGAGATATCAAACTGATATCATTATAGCATCCTGCAAGCACAGATGACTTCCTTGTAACACTGTGTCTAGTTCCTGATATTTAGAGAGGTTCCCAGGCTGCTTTGTTTTTCGTCACGTGACCACGTGTTAGCCATCAGAGCGATCTATACCTGGAGTATCGCGTCCCTCTAAAATAAACAGATACCTGTGTGAAAACAACACCTGGTCACGTGGTGAGTAGCAAGATCAAAGGTATGGTTCTCTGCCATAAGAAGTTTCTTATCGTTTCTCCCTTAAGTTTTAGATCATTTCCTTTGTTTACAGGTTAGGGTTTTTGTTTTGATGTAGTGTAAACAGATGTGGAGAAGCCAAAAGACACTACACATGAAATGCACCCAGTGTTCATAATTTTTCTCTGAGCTGAGCTTTTAATGAAGGAAACTTTAAGATAAGTGAACTATGTATAAATTCAGCAAACATAACTCCATAAGGTCTATTTGAGACTCGTCGCCACTTACATGGAGAAATCTAAATTTTATCAAAATGATGTTATTGTTTCCTCTTTCAATATTTTCCAAATTTGATTACCGTATGCTTCAAAGTTTATAAAGCGGCTCATTTAAGTCATTCTTAAGACAGTGTAATACATTTCAGGCCGGTTTACTTTCAAGTCTAGTGACGTCCTTACCTAAAGCAATGAAGACAAGACGCCTGAATCACTTTATTGAAGCAGAAATAACGTCAAACAAAAACCTCTATGGTAACATCACCAGTGTAGCTTTTGTTTCAATGACTTGAAACATTTTAAATGAAAATAGACACACTAATATACTTCGCATTTAGACATAAACTTCCTTTACGTAAAAATAGAGCTCAGCGTCGCATTCGGTATTATATTTTGTCATTTCACAATGTATATGTGATGCAATTGCCAAGTCCTTAGTCTAATGTACATGTACACAATTCATCGCACATTGGAACAAAAGAATCACCATCTATAAAGCAACCTTATAATGGCTTACGTAATCAATTGCATGAACAATCTATTTCTATCGATTTATCGACTTGAATTGAATAGTTAAAATGAGAAAAACGATAATTTCGGTAGCAGAGCTCATATACACTAAACGCCAAAGGAAACGTTACCCCTCTTTCTTTATCAATTATGCAATAACTGTTAAAGTTACGATGGAACCTTTTGCTGCCTTGTGTAGCCAAACAAAATCGGATTATATTGCAACAAAAATATTTCATAATATCGACTAGTATTTCGGTTTAAACAACAAAGCATAAGACTGAAAACATTGTCCAGTTTTCGATCATCACTCAAACACAACAAAAAGGTGTAAAACTCAGGTTTTTATTGTTTTTTAATTTATTCTAATATATAGTATGGCCGCCATCCAAACATGCCAAAACACGTCTCCTCACGGAATGGGTCCATTGTCTGACGAAGGCTGCTGGAATTAAACGACATTCTTCTCTCAAAGCGTTAATTAGTTGCTGACGATTTCGCGGCTGTTGCTGTCACAAGCAAACTCTGCGATCGAGATAGTCCCATAAATGATCGATGGGGCTAATGTCTTGGGATTTGGAAGACCATGGCAAGACGTTAACGTTGTTGGTATGCAAGAAATCTCATGTCATTCTTGAGACATGAGGTGGTGCATTGTCCTGTTTGTAAAGTGTGTTTTGGCGACGCTGTGAGAATGGAATAACCACAGGACGGACAAGCTGGTCAATGTACACCTATGCCGTCATATTCCCCTCCACGATGATAAGGTCAGTTCGAACGTCGTCCTTTATTTCGGACCACACCATTACACTGCCTACCTTCGAAAGGTATAACGTCGTGAAAACAGCATGGAGCCTCTCTTTCACCTTCACGACGGTACACTCTCCTTCTCCTATCGGTGTGGTGGATCGTAAAACGACTCTCATCCGTGAACATCACTCGCCGCCAGTTCCGGTTCTGCCACCGTCCTACGGTACATCCCCACGCTACCCTGTTTGGCCGGTGTTGCCGCGCCAACTGCACACCTTGCATTTGTCTGTATGGCCGTAAACCTTGAAGACGAAGCCTTCTTCTCAATGTAGCAGCAGTTAGTCTTCGTCCAAGACCACGTCGCCGGCAGAAATCGGTCCCTCAGATGTATCGAAGATTGAGACTCAAAGCGGAACTTGGAAAGGCATTACACAATATTTCATTTTCTACATTAATCGTTATCTTTTTCCTAATATCCCCACATAACATAGTGCGTTTGGGTTATAAACAAAAAAATCAAAACTTTTAATTTTCAAGCAAAAATGTTGACAGAAATAATCGTTTGTGTTCCTGAATACATTATAGTCATTTTATAACACAGTAAACTCGTTTCACTAAATTAAATTACGAGAAAAGATATTTTATGACTATAAAAAAATTTTTTCTAATTTTCACACTTAAACTTACTCAAAAACATTACTTTTCATTGTCGACAGGCTATAGTGTCCAGCATACAACCTTTTTGTCTAATCACAAAAGTAAAAATTTACTTTCAACTTCTTCTGGACATCTAAATCAGATTTATTGATTACTACCAGCCTAGTCGAAAACCGGACAATTTGGATCTTCATAAGCAAGATGCATTTCGCCACAATCTGAATCCATCAGGAATTTGAATGTGTTATCAGCATAAAGCTACATTATTCAGCTTTCTTTTGAATCATTCATTTTGTACATATATTTAATACTTAAAAAGTTATTCAAAAAAGAAGAGGGAAAACGTTTCTTTTGACGTTTAATGTAGTAAGTATGGTTCATACACAAAACTGTGCTTGTAAACAGTTTACTTCTATACATCTAAGTAAGATTCAGGTCTACATGCATACGATACATTATCAGTTGGATTCTGTGTAGATACTGCTCAATAGATAAACTCTGCTAGGTAAGTATGTTAATGAAATTTCCATCTGATAAAAATACCTTTCTGTAATAATCATTCCATACGTAAAGAGAACTGAAGAAGTAAACTTTGAATATAAAAAATCTTGATAATAGTTATCAACTAGTCTAAAATGTCGTCTATAATAAGAACAATTTAATTCATTTGATGTTCTATGATAGAATTATTTGGTACATGTTTTGGCTAATGTACATATCTTATCCTGTTTTATAAATTTATTTAAATAAGGTTTTAACAGCATAAGGTTTTAACAGCATATGATAGGCTGTCGACTAGTTTCTCTTAATAGGCGCTGCTTCAGCGACGTCATGAAAATATCTGTTTTAGACGACTGCGTGTAAAATGACGTCCATGACGTCACAGACTTCCTCACCAACATGCAAGGCCATTGTAAAAAGTGAATACAGTCAAAAGTTCTGGTCTAAATGGCAAAAACATAAACAACTTTACAACCAATAAAGAACACATACAGCTGCATAAGTTTGTTCACTTACCACTGAATCGTTGTGCAAAAATCATGTAATTTGGGTTTCGTTTTTAGCGTCAATAGAATAGCGTCAACAAAACTGACAATAAATCACCCACTGTCAATGTGTGAAATAGCCATTCTTGAACTCATGTTCGGATCTTCACCTAGGGCTGAAATCTGACGATGATTTCTATGTAAGCATCAAAACGTTCAACTGTTGGTGACCAGTACAGAAGGAAGTGTTTCCAAGTAGTAAGGAGACAAACATTGAGAAGTTACGGTAAATAAAACACTATATTCGATAATCAATATGTGGACTTCCTCTCTAAACCATCCTCCTTGACCTCCATCAGTCCCTCGGTGTTTTCGACATGTATTTGTCGGAGTCCAAAAATATGTGTATAAATGAAAGCTGTGTATTGTAATGAAGTACACGGTTTACTTTGGTAACTTTTGGTCATCCAATCAGCGATTGGCCGAGGAAGATCGGTGCCATTTGATGTTTAACTGGGTGTGTTGGTTGTTGAATAAATAGAAGGTGAAACGTCGCAAACAAAGTTACTGAAACTAACATAAACAACAATTCTGGTGTTAGGTACGTTCGACCTGTTTTTAATTTGATTCTGGAAATCCGCACAATCATTGATCACAATTTACGAAATTGGTCTTGGTTCACATTCCCATTTAGACTAAGATTTACGGTGTGGTATAAGCGAATGTTTTCTAAGGATATTTTGTACATGGGCTGTTTGAAGACAAACTGATTCAAACAGCTGTTTATCAAGTTGCTGATCCCCAGCTGACGAAATTAAGCGTTATCCATAGTTAATTGCATGCCTTAAAATTGAGCTACCAGCTTGATAAGAGGAGCCGTAGTATTAGTTCCAGGTATTTGAGTAGCCTAATCAATTTCGAACGATTTCAGCAGTAATCAAATTGTAGCTTCTTAAACAATGAGGATAACTATCAACTTACCTTACAATATATGCAAATATGTTTATTTTGGATCCTTGAATAAACCAATAGTATATTCAATACGTTTTTCTTAAATAATTTCATTGTACTTAATGCAAGTTTAAGAAGTTAAATTGGTCGGTTAAAAATCGATTAAAATACATCACTTCTATTGTTTCCAAAAATAAAATGTTAGCATAGACAGTTAGTGATCAAAACAGTCGCCCTTGTAATGACAGTAACGTTATTGCTCATTTCTCGATTCTGCTGGACACGTGGTCAGAGTTTAGACTGGAGCCATTATTAATGTATCAACATGGCCAGGGTGTTCGAAATCAGAATATCCTGCAGAAAACACAACATCTCCAACGCTGCAATTGTGGTATACTCTTCTTGCCTCAATTTGAGCGGAATTACTGATTGTGTAAACGAGTAAGTCTCCGTGAAGATACAGATGGACGAGGTTTTTAACTTTATTTACTACCTTGCATATTCTTTTTCCTCTGTCATCGAGTCTGATGATCCACACTGTGTATTCTTCAGGTATTCTCTCGTCCTTCCACGCCACCAAGTTAGATGTGGCGGTGGGGGTGAACCACATGCTTCTGATGAAAACGCATGGGCGGATAACTTTAAATACTCTCCTTTTAGTGGATATGTCAAGGCATTCTAGCTTGGCGTCATTATTAAACGATAACATGTCCTCCTCACTCTGTCCAAGGTAACAGATCGTGTTGTCAGTAACCGTTAGAATGGTAATTATTCCATATTTGTCATAATGCCATTTTTGATACCTTTTGCTAATCCTCTTTGAGTGGGTGAATATGGTTCCATTGTTTTGAAGCGGAACCCAAAACAGTTTGTTCTTGGACACTGCCAGTAGTGCCTTTTTCGAACTAAGGCATATAAATTCAGACATACCGTTTAATTCTTTTTTGAATATTCCAGTTCGTTCCGACCAAAATATAGAATTTATTGTTTTATCATAGACAAAAGAGTAGAGGTCATCGTTTATAGCAAACCTTGCTCTTTCTGAACTGTTTGAAGACATAGAAATCTTAACAATATGTCTTGCAAAGTTTCCACGTTGGATGGTAACAAAAGCTGCGAAAGTCTCGTCCGGTTGTGTTTTCTCTTTCCCATTGTTCCTAGCTATCACATATTTTCGTACTGTCTGGGTCGCTTCGTTAGGCTCTTCAACATTGCTGAACAAAGCACCAGAATCAACATCAGCAATATAACATCCGTGAACAAGTACGCAGCCAACAGCACATTGTATGTGAGTTTTACAGTTAGTAGTGGTCAGATAGCCAGTGACATTGAGAGGAGAGTCAGATCTATAACGGAAGAATAAAGAGGTTGCTTCAAATGACTGGAATAACATTGAACTCATCACCAAAATCGCCTCCATGGTGATCTATGATACAACCACCTTTCTAAACACTTTAACTTCTAGATATTTAGTTCTCTCTGTTCTGTGAAAAGACCTTTAAATGAAAACTCTGTTTCATTAGGGTTTTAATGTATGAACGGTATCAAGTTTTGGAACCCGTATTAGTTTCGTTGTACTTCACTGTAGCACTTTAATGTTTAATGACATTATCATTATTTAATGTGCCTTCATGTGGAATGTTAAAGCTATTGAAGATCGTTTACAGTTGTATTATATTTGTATGGTAAGTTGGTAGCCATTGGTAAATACCTAGATCGACAGACTTATATTTAATGAGGCTTTGAGACATATGAAACTTCCTAAATTCATGGATCTCTTGATAATAATTCATTCATTCGAATAGTCTATTATTGATTTGGGAGATATTTTTACAATGTTGAAATATTTAACTAGATATTCTCTTGACAAAATATTTATATTGTAGATAAGTTCACAATCTGTTAGGTGAGTAATAAGAGTGATAAGTTGAACGAAATTTAAATTAAACTTAAACTTTAAACATTGACAAGTTAAAGCATCACCTCGAGCCAGTCTACCTTGGATCAAAGTCTTCAATTAAGAATTGAATAATGATAACGTTTAGTCTTGAGGATGACCGTCAATTTAGGGATTGATCAAGACCCTAATCTGATCCGTAGTGGGTATGATGTCCTAACACTCAGCGCATATCTTGGTGGTATGTATATGTATAAAGATAATACGTTTCATTTTAGGAATACCAAGTTAGAAAATCAATTTCACACATCTATTTATTTCTGTTTTCAATCACTTATACAATAATCCTGCTTGCGATTTTAGAATAAAGGGTCACATCTAGAAACTTTAAATGTATAAATATCTAATATTTACTAAATGAAACATGTATATGGGAACCAGAATTTTGACTGCTTTAATCTTATTCTTCTACCTTCAAATTCGCCCACTACAAATTTCACAGTTTCAGATGAACACTCAGGCTGTGAAGCGCAGAGCAAGAAATGAATAAACATACAACAAAAACGTTATGAAAAATTTAACATATATTGAATACACTTTTTAAATTCATTGACATTACTTCTGAAATGAAAACACTTATTTTACATTAGATTTACAATTTTCATGTTACTTGCTTATTGGTATTTTATACGAGATTTATTTTGTATAATTTTGGTTTATTGATATTATAACAATTGTAAATATATTCTTCTCTCCCTTTTTTTATTATTTTGGACTTATTGACAATACTTTTTAAAGATACAGTAAACAGTTGGAATAGAGGACGTTCCAATTTTGAGCATCATCGTATGCACAATATTGTGTTTACTTTTAACAACCGTTTTTTGTAAGAAGGCACCTTTGAAGGTTTGAGATTTGCAAACAAAACACCTTATACATCCATTTATGTGTTTTATGATTACATCAAGAAGATGACTGAAGAAACGACTGTTGCTATTTATAGGGTTCAGCCGACAAAACTACCACAGAAGAAATTCAGCAAATCCACCACATATTTTTCAGTTACATGTCCGTACAAATTTTCACCGTGATGCTATATAGTAGTAAAAATGAAGTTGGTAATTTTCAAAGGGTCATCAAATCCTCAGATTCTCATCCAAAAAAAAATAAATAACAAAATATATGAATGTAGATATAAAACTAGATGTAATGCTTGTTATTTCTTAGGGGCTAAGTACCAAAATGTTAAGTTATGTTCAATAAACAAGAAAAACAAGCTCATCACTTTCAAACCGTCAGTCCATTATAAGCAAACATCAAAAAAGCAACGAAAAAGAAATTACATGAATCAACAGGAACACACAAACGCCTATCAAAATGTCCCTATAGGGCAGATCATCTGTCTATTTCATGTGATCTGATCCCGCATATAAAATATATCTTTAGGGACTAGGGTCGTCAATAGGAATACGACTGTAATGCTTGTGTACAGATCTGTGTCTGAAGTTAGTGACGTGATCAAGAAAAATAGACTCGTTGTTGAAATGTCAATACCAAAGCTGTGTGTGCATAAATTACTATTCAGTTTTTATCAGCTATAAATGTATATAAATGTAGGATGAAGGTGAAACACATGCTTACCAATATATTGACATCATTTCATCATACCTTGTCATCAGAAATTTTCTACCAGAAGCAATGAATATTTAGTATATTTACATGGCTGTTTGTTATTTCGTTCACACAAAGAGTTCAATGTTCTTACCTTGATAAACCATTAGCATTTGAAGGTCGTCAAGTACTCGTAATGGATTGTTTTCCTCCTTTGGGGAGTTTGTGAAAATAATCAATCCGTGCATTGCTTATTTTCTCTTTCTTAACAAGACACTTAGAGGTTTCAATGAATATATAGATACCCCAAATGGATATTAATAAATGATTGTTGCACTCAGGAGTGTGTCAGATGACATTTACGACACTCTATCAAATTTGTGTATAAAACTTGCTATTGCTTGGATAATTCAATAAGTCACATTCGTTGCGTAAAAGTCATATGACACATTTCCACTCAACTCAACAAGTCTGAGGGTGCAGCCGGCACTATTGTGGCTTAGTGCACATTTGGCTTTGGTCTCCCTGAAAATCGTTAATCACAAACGTTAACGTTATTGTAATGTTGGCAGGGAAATAAGGTGAACTCTTTTTTAATATCAGTTTAAGGAGATCCCTATCTCAGAACACAAGACAGATATATGATGAGTAAAGTCTAAACATATGTTTCTTGTTAATCGCCGGGGGTAGAAATCATGTATCCATTAATTGAACTTTTGTGCCTAATTCTTTAATACTTCCTCGGTTCAATTATCTTTTAAAAGTGTGTAGACAAAAACATACAAACACATGTGAGGTGTTCTCTTCTATTATGTCATGACTTTTTATCTTGGTTACATACAAGGCCTTTTATAACATACTGTTATAGCAGTTTTTACTTGAAACATTAATAGAAATCTTGACTTGATAAGGGGAGGTTATCGTAAGAGATAACATGTCGAAGCACTGTAATGATACTTGAGAATATAGACAAGCTCTGTAATTTCTGATTTGCAACAGTTTTCCTTTGATGCTTTGGCCATTCACCAGTGAAGAAGCTCGCTGAAGTTGTGCACTAAATGACTTTAGTGAAATATGAGATAATATGTCAAAGTGCTATTATGTTATCTAAGAATCTAGACTATTAATCTCTGCAATTTCTGATTTGCAACAGATTTCCTTTTATGATTTCACCATTCACCAGTGAAAGAGCCCGCTGAATGTGTGCACCAAATGACTAAAGTAAGATATGAGACAATTTTCTTAACCCAAAATAGGTATCAGATGATTGACACCCAGCACGTGGATCCCCTCTCAAGTTCATCTTCTGTTTACATGCGTAACCGACCTGTATCACAGGTAATGTGTTGGGGTGAGAAGTTGAAGTTGTACAGACGGGTTAGTCTGTAGGCCAGACCCTGAAATAGTGATTGTTGCACTCAGGAGTGTGTCAGATGACATTTACGACACTCTATCAAATTTGTGTATAAAACTTGCTATTGCTTGGATAATTCAATAAGTCACATTCGTTGCGTAAAAGTCATATGACACATTTCCACTCAACTCAACAAGTCTGAGGGTGCAGCCGGCACTATTGTGGCTTAGTGCACATTTGGCTTTGGTCTCCCTGAAAATCGTTAATCACAAACGTTGTATCACAGGTAATGTGTTGGGGTGAGAAGTTGAAGTTGTACAGACGGGTTAGTCTGTAGGCCAGACCCTGAAATAGTGATTGTTGCACTCAGGAGTGTGTCAGATGACATTTACGACACTCAGGCCAGACCCTGAAATAAGGTAGAAGCCTAAGCAAGTCTATAAAAAGACTTTAAAGCTTGATTCTGAAAATGAAGAACTTTCAGTCTCCTTTTCATTTCATTTATAATAAGTTTTTTAATTTTTCGATTAACTGATGCATTTTTCATTTCAGAGTCTAATTGTTAGACTACAGACGGGTGTTCTCTCTACACTGAATTGAGTACATTTTTGTCTCTAGTGGTTCTGTGCATCTAATTAACAAGATATCAAAAAGTTATATTTCTAATATCCAAATAAGTTACACATTTGACAAAGGATGACCCGTTTTACGATACTCAAAATATGTTTTGTTGTCAAGTTATATCACAAATTGTTGAATATTTTGTACACTTTCTTTCTTCACCAAAACTGTTGAACTTAATATCTGTTCAACTGCAACAAAGAAGCAGCTAAAGATAAGATACGATAATAGATAAGATAGTGGAAGGATTTACTCTACACCTTTCATGATGATCTTGATCTGAAATTTTTTTACAAGTTACTGAACATTTTTAGTCGTATTATCTAATATTCAATAGCAAATTCCTTTTCCATTACAGTTATTCAACTGTCCTTTCCGGTGACCGTTTTCCCGTGCATACTCCAATTCTTGAAATGCATATAATACCAGTATTTACCTTTGGTGCAAACATCAGTATCTTTCCATCTTCCATGCAGAGTAAGCTCCCCTGAACCAATTCCACAACGACAAGGGATGACAAGTGTGCGGTAGCACGCGATGCCGAGAGAATGATGCGCTGTATTGAGTATCAGAGAGCTATTTTAGGCTCTCTCTAGCGGAGGACGAAGCAGACAAACATCAGTCAGAGAAGACTCCTGACACCGCCGTCCCTGCACGGAGTTACAGCGGGGCTGGCATTCGCAAATATGGGAAAGTTGAAACAGTTCACCGTAAATTTTGACAATTTCAAAGGAGTTTACTTTGCAGGGGAAGTGGTTCGTGGACATTTGCTTGTGGAACTAAATGAACCAATGAAAATGAGGGGTGAGTTGTCAACAAAAGTATGCATGTTTTTTTTCTCATAAATCATGAATAGTTATTGTTGACACCTTCATTTTTATATTTTTATTTCACATTTTTATAGTCAAGATTTATAGGCCATACAAATTAAATCCTCTTGATAGACATATCAAGAGGATTGTGACAAATGACCACATTTTATACGATACTGTAATTTGTATTATTCAATGTAGCTACGTAATTGTTTAACCTATGAATAACTTTAATCTAGTTTCATGTCATATGTTGTGAATAAAATAGTGCAAGATCAAATTCGGGAACTTTTGCTCTATAAAGTTACAACAAGGACCAGAAAGTACTAATTAACTTCTTGTATGAGATTTCTTGACACTAAAAATGTCTGACTGACTTATTATTGAATAATTCCTCCAATGCCGACAGTATACATTTGTGCGAGCTTTGTGATTGGTTCATATCTTCTGTAAACAGCAGGTATGTTCTCTCTTAGTAATGGAACTTCTATAACTCCCCTCCACCAGGAAATACTTATCTCTGATAACACATGTTCGTCACAGGTTTCCTTTTTCCTAACGGTACATAATGCATAAACATTGGATTGAGTGTCAAAGGTGAGTGATACCATAATATATCCGCCATAATTAGGAGAAATCACTGGAAGTATCGTGATGGGTATAAATATTCTTGCTGAAACATAACACATGCTTCCGATAACCTGATTGATAAAGGCTTGAAGTAGTTTCCGATTAGCTTGTCTTTGTACCTATCTTTACCTACATACGGCAGCGCTGAACAACGCTGTTTGTTTGGTTAGTATAGGTCTCCCCTACGCTCCAAACCATCTTGTATTCGCGTTGCCGATATATTGTCTAGCTCTCGTCGACAGTTTTTGTGATTAGGGATGGCAGGTAGGAATACCATTATTTGATGAGAAGAAAGAAAAGAGGTCCTTGTAAATTCATCCTGTTCAAATACCTTTATATTAGTAATGACAATTTGCTAGAGAGATGTTGATTTCAGCTGTTGTTGTTGAAAACAAAACAGATGTTAGCAAGGGTATAAATAACTATAACTATATTTTATTAAATATTTTTGTTTATTCTGTAACTGCTGACAGTGCAGTGTGTGGCATGATATCACAAATTACATAGACAGTTTTTTATGGACCCTCATGCGAGTACACTGGCAGAAAAGTGATCGCTGCAAGCTCTTGCTTATGAGCACACTGAAACCTATGATATGTAGATATATACTGTAAGCGTTTACTATAAAGGTGTATCAACTTTGAAACTGCAGACCAAATCTTATAATCAGTTACGCTGGCCATGCATTACCTGTGACATTAGGTGACTTGGAGAAAAAGAAAACTATAGCCAGGTATGAACAATTCGTATGAACATGAAGAAGTACGACAGTCTACAGACATAAACAACCTTTCCCAATCATTTACTTCTGATTAACAGCCTGTTGAACACACACTGAGTAGTTCTCAAGTTTCTCACGAAACAAGAGAGTGACAAACAAAATAAACGTTTGATCTATGTGTATTGGAAAAAGGCCCTTCAGAGTTAGAGCGAGGTCGCAGCTCCTTGGACGATGTCCCACGGTCAGGAAAGACCTTTTACAGCATTTACAGATGATATGCGCGCAGGGGTCCGGGGCGTAATCGCGTCCGATCGTAGAATAAAGAAGGACGAGATATTTTCAGACTCTGGCATTTCTCATGGAAGTGTTAGCACCATAATTCATGAGCATTTGCATATTTTCAAGGTGTCTGCAAGATTGGCGTCACGAAACCTAAATGTACAAGATCGACACCAGAGAGTTGAATACAGTCGTGAGCTCTTTGATATATACAGTCCTGATCCCGATAACCTTCATGCCCGTCTGGTTACAGGGGATAACACGTGGATTAATCACTGGGATTATGACACCGAGCAAGAATCAATGCAATGGAAGCACAAGCACTTTCCTGCACCAAAAAGGTTCAGAACTGAGCCTTCTGCTGGCAAGTTCATGGCGACCAATTTCTCGTATTCAATGGACGTGTTATTTATAGACAATAAACCTACTAAAACTATAGTAACAGGAGCCTACTATGTTGACTTATTCAAGCAATTGAGGGCGGCATTCAAGAAGACGAGGTGCAGCATGTTGACTGCTGGAGTTATGCTTCTTCACAATTCAACCATATGATTATCATTTTCTCAGCATATTTTAGCTACAATAGATAGTTCAGTGTGTGACATGAAACCATTTCATGTTACTGATGGCAAGAGAATAAAACTATAATTGAATGAATGGATCTATAGAACGGTTTGGTTTCAGAATACCTATTCTTTACCTTATGTAAACATCAGGTTAATGAGTCTTAAATGGTACACAAATTATACACATGAATGTTATTGTAACAACAAACTTGCTACTGCTAGGCGTTGGTCGTATAGATGTGATCTTTGATGAGACAACATAATTCAATAGCTGCATGCGAAGTAAAGCTAGGCCTTCTTTCACAAATCGCTCAAGTGATTGAAATTTATTAAACTGAATTTGCCCCATGTTTAACAATTTGAGTTAAGCATAGCCTTAGCAATACTTTGATGTCTTTTTGTAAACATTCCCTCCGCCGTGCCGAAAAGGTATTGTAACATGTTAGTGATTCTTTCAGGAAATGGTTTGATTGAGTCATTCACGATAAGAGAAGACCCTCGACATAGTCAACGTTTCAATGGTTTGATTGAATCATTCACGATAAGAGAAGACCCTCGACATAGTCAACGTTTCAATCTGACGAGCTACAACAAGAGTTGAATATCTGTTCCTAACAAATCCATATCACTTTCTTTTCTCGAGCAGCTATTGCAATTAACCATCCGTATCAGCTCCAGGCAGGTAACACTGTAACCGCGCTGTAATTGTTCCATTGTAACATTCAGTTCGTGCTGCCATTCAGGCGATAACATCTTAATTACATGGAGCTGAGAAGTCTAGTATCCAGGTCTGTAGCTGGAGACTGCTCAAGTAGGTACTACATGAGATCAGGACCCAACAAGGGATCCAGCTGACATGTTAATACTTCAGAACACGACACAACATATTTTACAAAAATGACTTAGGTAACACACACAACTTATGAAGTTCGACTACTTAGAGACTGATATATGAACCTATTAATTTGGCTCCAGGCTAACACGGGAAGGCTGGACTAATTCCCCCTCCCTCCTTCCCTTGTTACCCTGTGTTCCCCAAAGCGTTCTTGGAATCACCCTGTCTGCTGTGAAACACCTGCAATTCATCTTATAGTCTATATATAACAAGCATGTGTTGCATGGATTGCGTGGATCTAGGGCTTCCCTGTAGTGAACTATAATATTTTATAGTATCCTTATCATGAATGGACGAACCCCAATACAGTGAATGTACATAAACATACACACATGTCAAACAATTTTTATTTGTTTAAAAAGGAGCGATGTATTTGAAATTTCTCGACATAAAGACACATGTATTCTATTAACATTTGTCCCCAGTGTCAAAAGTTTCATTCAATGTTCGCAAACCTAATAATTTATTTACAACCTAAGTAGTAAGTTGATTAAATACTAGATAAATATTCTCTTTGTTAATTTACACATTTACCTTTGACATCCATGTTATGAACCATATCTGTTTGTGTATTCCATTAATTGTTGAAACACGTTTGATAGATAGTAAAATAGTAGATATTTCCTCTTTGACTTAAAAGTTAACCATATTTGTTCACAATATACTCCATCAATATTGTTCTTAAACACTTTTTCTCTATTGGGATTTCAATAAAATAAGTTAACCCACTACTTGTTTGTTTGATAACTACACAGTGTTTAGGCGACAACATTTCTGACTGGGACTTTTTGAATATTTCCATTAACAATTGATAAAAGCATTTTCATCATTCATTATCTAACAAAGATACAGCTTCAGATGAAAACTATAGCTTCAGTTCAATCGTAAAAACATTAATATAAGTATACTGTTACATATTCTGTGAAATCTTTGTTTCCTGAAATCCCCCAATTCGCAAAAGCAAAACACACACAAAAAATCAAAAGAAACAATTAATATCACTCCTTCTTACAGCAAATGAACGAAACAACCTACATTGAACCCCACACATTAAAATGATGAAATCAAAGAAAGTGATACAAGAATCATTCTTTTTGCTTTGTATGTCTTTAATGCATTTATTCCTCCTATGTTTATTCTTAAAACAACACAGTTCTTCTGATTTCGACATTTACTATCAGAGAAGTCATGACTCTGTCATGGGTATTTTCATATGGAAGATTAAACTGTCCATTTCTTCAGTTAAGGGTGCATGTAAAAGAAGATGGTAATATGCATCTCTGTTTTGTCGCATAATTGCAGATTTTAAAGTCTCTATTGCTTATTTGTGCAAAGAGTCAAGTTATCCTATGTAAGTTATCCTACTGTTACGTTTGTTCAAATATATATAATAGAGTCAATGATGTGTACGAGTATATTCATATGTGCTTTAGATATTCTTTGCTAGCAGTTATGTTGTTTATTCAGAAGCACAAGAAACCAAACAGAGGATTGCAACTTTGCAGTAACTTAACTCAACAAATATCTTTAAATTTGGGAATTAAATATTCTTATGATTATTCTAAATCATCATTTATCATAGTTGGAAGATGAAACGATCATTGTACATACGAACGGTTAAGAGAGCAACTTCATGCACATGGTCATGTATGATTGCAAAGGAAAGATTAAACCCGATCCTAGTATAGGAGTAAAAGCTGGAACATAGCTATTGTATACTTTAGTATTGATATTATGTGTAAGTGCTTAGACCTGTAGGTGTTCCCCGTTCATGTAAAGTTCATTTTATGAAGATGAACTTCGACTCTATTAGTTTTATATGTATATGATCAATAAAGTTGTAAATAGACAACAGTTGTGTATAAAGATGTGGACGTTTCTCAAGGTTGGATCATAACACAGAAGATGGTTTATTTGTGAGTCCCTAGAATTTGTGATCACTGTACACTGTACTCCATCACAATTACACCAACAGGAGTGTAAAACAATAAACACTCTTCCATGTTACTTGTTACTGTTCCTTGGCAATAACAGTGACTGACACAATAAGGCCTGCTGAATGTCAGAGATACGTAATTGCTAACTGGAGGCGATATAAACCCTTTGTTACCTTTTCGGATACTTTGCTCGTCGTTATATGGACAATTTGATCCCTCATGCAATTTGTTTCGGACGTTTTACTTCAAAGGCTTATTATTAACAAAAGAATGTGTTTCAACTGATAACTTTTAGGAGCGTATGCTTTGTTATTTATTTTGTCGACCATTGAAAAAATTGCCATATTCGTTATGTTCTAATAATGGCCTTGTTAAGTAGTAAGTGATGTAAGCTAACCTCAACATTTTTATAACACCAAAAAACGCCTGACTGAGTTGTTATTGAGAAGGTCCTCCAGTTCTGAAAGCATACATGAATGTGCGTTTAGTCATTGGTTCATATCTTCTGTAGACATCAGGAATCTCTTAGTAGTGGAACTTCCTTAACTCTTCTCCACTGGGAAATATAAACACTTACATCTGATAAAACATGTTTGTCAAAGGTTTCTTTACAGTACAAAATGCATAAACATTTGATTGAGTGTCAAGGGTGAGTGATACCATGATAAATCAACCATAATCTCATTCATCAGAAGAAATCACTGGAAGTATATATCGTGAGGATATTTGTATTCTTGCTGAAATATCGCATATGCTTCCGATAACCTGACTGATGTTAGGTAACAGTGGTATCTGGCTGCTTTGTCTTTGTGCATAGCATTACCTACATACGACAGCGCGTAACAACGTTGTTTGTTTGGTTAGTATAGGTCTCCTGTACACTCTAATCCTTCCTGAATCTCTGGTTACATATATATTGTCTAGTTTTTGTCGACAGTTCAAGTGAGGTGGGAAGGCAGGTAGGAATAACATGATTGGATGATAAGAAAGAAAAGAGGTCCTTAAAAATTCATCCTGTTGAAATACCTCGAAATTAGTAAAGACTGTTTGGTATAGCGATGTTGATGTCAATTGATGGTATAAATTGTGCATAAGAGAGGAGTCTTATTGGGCAGACAGTGCAGTGTATGGTATGAAATCATTTTCTATTATTGATGGCAGAATGGCAGGAGAGAATAAAACTGCAAATACCATAGACAGATTTGTGTTGATGGAAGCCTATGCAATACACTGGCATATACGCGATGGATGCAAGCAGTTATTCATGAGCACACTTAAACCTATGATAAAAATATAGATACAACCCTTTTTACCGTTCTTTGTAAGCCTTCACTGTAAAGAGTTACCAACTATAATACAGCAAGCTAAAGATTATAATCAGTTAAGATGCCCATGCATTACATGTGATATGAGGTGACTCGACGAGAAGGAAACTATAACTAGATATGAATAATTCGAATGAACGTGAAGAATGTAGCATCAGGGTTGTAAAACACAGAAGGTGGTACATCGCCACATTTTTTATGGAAGGAATAAATACCATATCAAGTAGTAGCACAATTACTTAAATGTTCAACGTCTATGGATTGAGCTTAAATTCTGAGCTTTTTTGTCAAAATATGTGTTATACATGTACTTACGCAAAAATGCAACTTTACTATCATCCTCCCTCAAGATAGATATATTTAATCCCCAATCAAAAGACAGACATAAATGATTTTGTATGGCAGAAAATAAAGTGTCAGGTGTCAAATAATCTTATGCCATCGATTGCAAGGGAATGAAATTAGAAAATACAGGAACAGTCTTTTGTTTTGATGATGTATGGATTCTTTTACCAAATCTTCATCATTATATGAATATCAGTGTAATGATATGTAAATGATACACAAAATATACACATGAATGGCTTTGTAACTACAAAGTTCCTTCAGCTAAGCCATGTTTCAAAAGTATATGCCTTTTACCGAAAAAATACCCTGATAAGTTAACAACTGCATTCAAAGTCTTTCATCTGAACCTTCTTTCCCCAACCGCTAAATAAGCCAAAAGGAATAAGGCTTTCATAATACTTCATGTCACCTCTGTCATGGTCTTGAGGTGTGCACACACATGTTTGTTACATATTACAATTATTTCAAACAATATTTTTTGGAACCACATCATTAAAATATTCGTGATAAGAAACAACACCATGTCAGTTTCTCTTCTAGGAAGACTGATTACTCACGCAATTAACCTTCGGTATCAACTTCAGGCAGGTAACACTGTATTGTTTGAGAGTTCCTCCTTATAACATGCAATTCGTGCTGCCATTCAGGCGATAACATCTTAATTACATGGAGCTTAGAAGTCTAGTATCCAGGTCTGTAGCTGGAGACAGCTCAAGTTGCTACTACATGGGATCAGGACCCAACAAGGGATCCAGCTGACATGTTAATACTTCAGAAATTGAAGCAAGATATTTTTTTTTAAAACTCTTCAGGAAGACATACAACTGAATTACCACTGGTTAGAGACTGGAATTAAACCTGGTAACTCGTCGTCATGCTAGTATGGTAAAGCTAGACTAATTCTCTCATTACCCTGTGTTCGAAGTGCGCTTTTGGAATCCCCCTGTCTGCTTTGGAACACCTGCAATTCATCTTAGAGTCTAAATATAGCATTCCTTTGCATGGATTGCGTGGATCTAGTGCCTCCCTGTGATGAACTATAATATTGTATACTATACCTCTCATGAAAGGCAACCCAATCCATTAAATGTCTAATTTATTTGAAATTTCTTCACACAACAGTTGTTCCTAGTTTCAACAGTTTCATTCGGTGCGTGTAAACCCGAATGATGTACTTTATAGCATACATATTGCACGGAAAGCAAGCTCAAAAACGACGAACAGTTGATGGCTTTTGCATTTTCAGTTCAATGCTCGTGCTTAAAATTGTTATACATTTTCATATCACTTTAATTTATATTTGCTTATCAATTATGCAGCATATAAATACGGGTATACCTGGTAGTCGTAGCTTTACTTAAAACATGGACACATCAATAAAATCATACTGTTCAATCTTTGTTTACTGGAGCAAGGTCTTTCATCTAAAAACCTAGAAAACCTAGAAAACCAAACAAGCTATGTATGTCACTCATCGCTATAGCTATAGACAAAACAACCCTCAATAAATCACACATCTCTAAATGATAAAATCTTACGTGTTTCTGGAAGCATTTTCTCAGGTTCGTACATATCGAATAAGAATGGCTTTTGCATTGTGAGACAGCCTTGTATATTCTCCAAACAACACAGAGCTTGTATATTGGACGTGTTGTATCAGAGAAGAGAACTCTGTTCAGTGTATTATCGTATGGAGATATGAGCTGTTTTTTTATATTTGATTACGGATTAAGAGAGGGTGTTTTAACAACTTATTAAACCTTTTTAAGGAACATTTGCACGTTTTTGGAACTTTTCTTTAATGCATGTTAGTTTATACCAGATGTGTTATCTTCGGTGGGTCAAACATCTCATTACTCAAACCGGTCACCCAAAGTCTTAAATGAAATTATCAAGATTCAAGCACAATTCATGGCAATTTAATTGTAAACACCTTTAAACAACTTGCGTGAGGGAAATGATTTTGTATAGCGTCACTGAACAATGTATATTCGTTTTTATTACCTCTTTCAATTTAAAAACATTGTTCTCAAATTTATAACCGTTATTTTAGTTTCTGTGAGATTAATTTATTTACCTACAAAACGTGTTGCTGCCCCTAAAAAGTCCTCGTTCCCTGGTCAGTTCATATCCTCAATGAATACATTGGATCTGTCATGTGATTTATCGTCTTGAAATACACTGTCATAATGTAAAAGGGGCACAGAGTATGTTGTTGGGGCCTAATATGTCTTCATAAATAAAGGGTGTTATTTTATCGACAACTATTGGTTGTTTCTGTTAGCATGGTGACAATAAAACAATAACAGTCGAGATTTATGATCGAAAACTTGACAATGGCGGGAGTCAATGACGCAAACATTAGTTTGGACACTTATTTATAGCAGACACAACGTGAAATATTGGTTGGTTTTGCTTAGTAGACCATTTAACTAATAAACATGTAAATGGGACGCAGAATTTCTACTTTTTATCATTTGTATGGCCGTTTGGTTGGTTGGTTGGTTCGTATGGTTGTATTCTCGAAAACCAGAACAGGATATAATTTTGGCATTAAAAATGATGCAATTTTGAACTCAACTCTGGTCATATGATGTTTTGGCTCTATTTAAGCCACACAACAACTTCATGAAACATACTCTGTGTCACTTTAATGATAAATGTTAAATGTTAGAATCGTTTATGTTGATTAGTACTGAAAAATTTTTTGGCAGATATATTTAAATATGAAAGGCAAACCTGTCTGTAGTGTGTGTGTATAGGTGGAGAGACAATGCTTAATGTGTTCAGTCAAAAGGGAAGTGTAAGCAAAACTTCACATCTTTCATGTGTACATTATAATTCGAAGATTAAAAAATTCAACTTTGTATAATAAAACACTAAAGTGGTGTCATTCCATTGTGTTAAAAAAAGCACCAAATGCATAAAACTACAGCAAACGTGATATTTTTTTATAGGTGTCAGTTTAAGATACGATAACATGTGCTTTCGAATACTTGATACGAATCATTTAATTCAAAATCGTACAACATTGTAAGAGCTTGTTCTTTCTTGCGATGTTCATGTTGAATTATATAAGAATATTTGAATAAATTCTCCTGTCGAATGATGATTTCAGATAAGTGCACAATATATACTTGACATGTATGCATATCCTCATTGATAAGTACAGTTACTTAATTACCTTCATTAACTCAGAAGATATGTAAGATTACATGATTTCTGAGATACACATATTGCAATATAATTTCAATGATCTCAAATGTAAAGCGATGGTCTTAACAGTAACAGCTTTATGAAATGATTCATAAGATATGCAAAACGATATAGAATCTATTCACTATACACACTATATAAACAGCCCCAACACTTTATTTTTACAGACGTACACATGCATCACTTTGCTAAACACAAAGATGGTTGACAGGTAGTTGACAGGTACGTATACCTGTCACATCGTGCTTCGATATATAAACGGCATAACCCCTCTACAACAACAAACTCCGACGCAACAAGTACCTGATACTGTACTAGGCAATCATGACCCTGGTTATCTCACTGATTGACGCGATCAGCCTTGCTGAAAGTCAGAGAAAAATAATTGTTTTCAAAAGGCGGTATGAGCCCTTTAGGTTAGATATATAGTTTATTTCATGTAATTTTGTAGAGTAAAGCTGATCCCTGAAACATATTGTATCTTAGCCTTTGATTTAAATCTTAATAATAATAACAATGATAATGATGATGATAATAATAATAATGATAATAATAATAATAATAAATATAGTCGCAAGCGACGACAAAAGGATTCAGCGCATAAAAAGCACTTTCAGTACAAACATAATGATGTTAGCTAGCTTCCCTGAAAATTTCATGAAAATTGGTGCATGCATTAAGCTACAGCAGCAAGTTTCATCTGACCTTATCTCCTAAGTATACTGCGGTATTTGCAAAGAAGTGCTGAGAAAAAAATATTAACAAAATTGCAAATGTCCCGAGATAAGATCTCTCCCCACTCCTTCAGCTATGATATATGTGAGTTTCAGCTCTTAGATGCAAGTTTCTACAGAGAAGAAGATTCTCAAAGATGCATTTCAAAAAGTCAATAAAAGCAAAATGGCGGCACAACTATTAATGTTACGAATTTGCCATGATTTACTTTTTTGCTCCAAATGTAATTGCCTATCGTTTAAAAAAAGTTTCAGGTCTCTAAGTGCATTTTGAAAAAAATTCCCATGTTAATTTTTGAAAATTTGAGTGGTACTGTGCCTTTAACGCTTAATCCGATTAGGCCCAAAAGCTTATTAGAACCCCTTCTCATGACGTTTACTAGACTGCCAAGTTTGGTTGTTAAGCTTCAACAGCAGGTTTTATGTGACCAAGTTTCGTAACCAAACTGCGATTATTGCAAAGAAGTTGATAATGCTAAAAAACCATGACACATACGAATTCGTCATGATTTACTTTTTTGTTTGAATTGATATTACGCTTCTTTCAAAACAAGTTTCAAGTCTCTAAGTCAATTTTGAAAAATTACCCCATGTTAATTTTGAAAAAGGTATTTTTCCCGATTTTGATCGATTATTGTGAACGGAAATGACTGTTCGCGACCAATGTTTTTATTGATTTGTAAAGTGCCCATAGTGGTTTCACATTCCTGAGAAAATGGTGCAGTTGTGAGTCTAACTTTTTGAGTTATCGCCCCTTGATTATGCTCACATGTGCTAAGTCGCCCGACTTCGAAGGGTTGCTGAGAAAAAAGTATTAAAGTTTGAGCAAAAATTTCACTAACTTTTTCTCCTCAGTACTTCAGCTACAACATATGTAACTTTCAGCTCTGAGATGCTAGTATCTTCGGAGGAGAAGATTCTCAAAGGTGCGTGAGGTCCGGAAATTTCAAAAAGT
Source organism: Phorcus lineatus (assembly GCA_921293015.1). NCBI lineage: Eukaryota > Metazoa > Mollusca > Gastropoda > Trochida > Trochidae > Phorcus > Phorcus lineatus. The sequence goes on along the minus strand of OV121081.1, from coordinate 75,943,629 downwards.
CAAAAAAAGTAATATGGCGGCGTAAGTATGCATGCTACGAAGTCGCCATGATTTACTTTTTTGCTCCAAATGTAATTGCCTATCGTTTAAAAAAAGTTTCAGGTCTCTAAGTCCATTTTGAAAAAAAATCCCATGTTAATTTTTGAAAATTTGAGTGGTACTGTGCCTTTAACGCTTAATCCGATTAAGCCCAAAAGCTTATTAGAACCCCTTCTCATGAAGTTCTACCAGACTGCGAAGTTTGGCTGTTGTAGCTTTAGCGGTTTGGGCTAAATCGTGTCCACAAAATCGGTGGAAAAAAAAAAAATAAAACACGCCAATAATCTGGCGAAATATCACATATGTATGTATGCTTTCGATAACTTGATTATTACTGACATACAGAAGTATCCTGCGCGTTTGTGTTGTACCTATCTTCACCTACAGATGGGAACCCTTATAGCACCGCTCTGTTTATTTGGTTACTATAGCCCTCCCGTGCACTCCAAACCCTCTTGAAACTCACCTTACCGCGATTTGGTCTAGCTCCTGTCGACAGTTTTTGTGATTTGGGATGGCAGGCAGGAATACCAAGATGCTATGATAAGAAAAACAGATTCATGAAGGTTTATTCTGATATAAATAACTAGAAATGGATGTGAGGTATATATACAAGAAATATATTGATTCATTCATGGCATATGTCTAGACATATGAATTGCCGAATTTGCAAGAGAAGAGAATTTAGTTGATACAGAAATGTATGAAAACGCACTGTAAGATTTTTCTATGGAACCGTGTAGAATGCGTGTAGATCGGCAGCGAGGTTGGCGAAGGCTCCTAGCACTTGTTGACGAAGACAGTCGCTAAGGTGATCACACTAGCTAAGGTGATCGTAACTCAATGTTATAACCATTGGTTAAAGATGACCTTAATACCAAGCAATAGTTGTGAAATTAAATCCTGAGGTTCATTAAAATCGGCATATGTTATCGATAAATAGGCAAATGAAAGGGTACACCAGCTCCTATTACTGAAAGTTATCAGTTAGGATATCCATTTGATCGTACTAAGAAAGTGGTCATAAGAGGAGAAAATTTAAGCATGAAATTGGTAACATAGAAATTTTGAAAACATGCCCTCAACGAAAATGAGTTGAGAAAAAATAATATGTTAGGAAAGTAATAGCATATCCTGAATAAAGACAGAGCTAGATTAGACTAAGGTGATCGTAACTCAATGTTTAAGAATTACGTTAGCACTAAGCTTGATTGTGAAAATCTTGAGATTTATTTAACTCGGTTTTTGTACACGTAAACCAAGCCATTTAAAAGGTGTCCCAGCAAATATATACTGTGGACTAAACTTGACTGCATGTTATTAGTAAGGGTGTCCGTTTGATCATACTGAGATGGTGACATTATTGGACATCAGAGGAGACAATTTAAGCATGAGATTGATAAAATGGAAAGTATAAACATATGTACAACACCAGGAATTATGAATGGTTCAAAGATGAGAAGCGCGGAAAAATTTCAAAAATGATCCCCGATTTTTAAAAACAACATCCAACGTCTTGGTTTTACCTTCTCTTCTCGGGCCAACTCGTTGTTCACGTATTCATCCACCAGTATCAGCTTCAAGCAGATAACAATGTGATTGTTTGACTATTGCCCCTTAACAGATCTAGCATATAAGTGACTCAGTAATTGATATAAAAGTCTTGGTTTGAACCTGAAATCAGAGTTTTGTACCGATGAGGTGTAAGCTAATAATTTCTAAAGGTAGCATTTGTAAATGAAAAAAAATTTCATATTTGAACATAACAACAAAAGCAGTGACCTTATCAACACCGCAAAACCTGTAAATGGTTCAAAAATGAGAAGCACGAAAAGATTTAAGAAATGAGCCGCTGTTTATGCAGTTTACGTCTTAACAGCGAGAGTTTGGTTCACAATCTAACATCTAGGTGTTACCTTCTCTTCTGGGGCCAACTAGTTACTCACGTAATTAAGTATAAGTATCAGTTTAGGCAGATAACACTGTATACGTAATTGTTGGAGAATTGTTCCTTATCACGTGCAATTTGTGCTGTCATTCTGGCGATAGAATCTTAATTGCATGGAGCTTCTCAATCTAGTTTCTTAGTCAAAGCAACTTATCCTGTGTCTGTAGTTGGAGACTGCTAACTAACTACTTACGAGTTTACAACATTTAACACAGTACTCACCCGGCATGTTTATGCGTAAGAATATGACAAAATATCTGTTTAAACTGTTAAGGACGACATAACGCCTCTGTCATATCACTAATAATAGATTTGGACATAGAAACCTGGTAATACATGCAAGCATGGGAATGTTGGACTAATTACCCCTCCCTCTCTCCTTACACCTTGTTCCTCATAGTGTTATTGGAATCCCCTGTCTGCTGTGAAGCAACTGCACTTCATCATTAAGGCTATATATAAAGTATTCATGTTGTCTTCTCTGAGGGCACACTCTACAATGTAAATGTGTATCGGTATCCTGAAAGACCTGGTGAAATACATAAAACACTGACATGAAAGGATAGTGTATATTATAAAATTACCACATTATCTTTATATTAGCTTAAGATTGTTAAATACTATCATGCATTGATGAAATAAAAAAACAAAACGTGCATGTGTTAGATGAGGTTGTTGCAGATGATACACGTCTTTTAAGATAGTATTTTTAGAAAAAAATTGAATCTCTTCATGTTAAAAATGGCATATTCGTGAAGCAGCTGGCACCATCTTCAATCACTATTGGCATAATGACACATATGACATCATAGGGATTACGTAGGAAACAACAAGGACATTATATGATTTACATCCATAGAGAGCACAGGCTAAGTTAGGATGACTGTCACCTGAATACAATCCGTCATCCAACAAGTAATTTGTTATGCAAACTTGCATTGTTTGCTTCTTTAACTCTGGGCAATTCTGCCTTGATAGATATTTCCTCTTTGACGCATTATTTGTTCATGATTTATGTCTTAAACTTTTCCATCATTAGTTGCATTTTATTTTTCTCTTTCAATGATTCCGAATCAATCTCTCAATGACCTGACTATTCTACTTTTGTTGTTTTTTTCTTTATTCAGTTTATTCAGTACAGAGAGTTTGAAAGTAAATAATTTACTGATAATTTTCTCTAAAAATTCTGAAATGGCTTAAGCACAAACATGACCATATTTATCGCTCATCGCATAGTAAGAATTTAACTACACTGGCCCAAAAAAGAAACGCAACAAGATGAAATCAAGTCTATGTTTAATTCGAACTTAATTTACTGGATATATTGTAAACGCACACAGCTATAATTTAATAGGAATATAGCAACATATGTCCCGAGTTATGCACAACAGTTTCAGTCTGCTTGAACGTCGGCATGGACAACAACAACAGTTCAAAGTCAGTATTTGGTATGTCCTCCACCGGCAGCAATCACAGCCTGACATCTCCTGGGCACAGATTGAATTAACTGCCGAATTCGACGCTGTGGAATTCTTCTCCATTCTTCCTCCAATGCTTGGCGCAACTGTTGAAGTGTCTGAGGTTGAGGTCGTCGTTGTCAAACACGTCTATCGAGTTGGTCCCATAAATTTTCGATTGGGTTCCCATCCGGAGATTTTGAAGGCCATGGGAGCACTTTAACGTTGTTGTTGGCTAGGGAATCCATAGTAGCACGTGCAACGTGTGGTGTGGCATTGTCCTGCTGGAAAATCTCACGCCGAGCGTCGATTGTTGGCAAAAGGTGACGTTGAAGAATTTCGTCCCCATACCGTAGTGCATTTAGATTTCCTTGGATGTTCACCAGATTTGTCCTCCATTGCTGCCCACACCATGACACCTCGAGCTCCTCCACCGAATCTGTTATTCTCCAGAACGCAGGGACGGGTGTAACGTTCATTTCGTCTCCGATGCACACGAATCCTGCCATCATGACGAAATAACTTGAAGCGGGACTCGTCTCTAAACCAGATCCTTCTCCAGTGTACTATGGTCCATCGCAGTCTTGCATGACGATGTTCATGCCTCAGAATCGGTCCAGTGAAGGGTCTCATAGGCCTTATTCCATGTTGTCGAATACGATTTCTGACGGCCTGTGCTGTCGACGCACGGACTCCAGGAATCATCTGTGTTGTGTGTGTTGCAGTGAGAGTCCGATTCCGAAGATGAGATAGCCTGATGAAACGGTCATGTGCAGGAGTTGTCGCCCTAGGTCTACCATTTCTCGGTCGATCTCTTGTGACATTAAAGAGTCTGTAACGCTGCCAAAGTCTGGAAATTTTACTTCTGTGTACATTGAATACACGGGCTACTGAAGACTGAGGGCAGGATTGCCACATTTTTATAGCCCAACATGTGGACAACAAGCAACCACACTTTCACGTGCATCATGCTTTTACCTTTTTCCACACACATGATATGACAAAATATGCTTCAGCTGATGTATTCTTGCGAAAAATAACTAAATGTTGCGTTTGGGTAATAAATATCGTTGTGGAAACCCTATTCCAACTCATCTATGACATTTTTTATGAATACATTAAATTAACGTTGAAAATTCACTTTTTCAAAATACAGAAAGTTGTTGCGGTTCTTTTTTGGGCCAGTGTGGGACAACAAAAGTATTGAAGGAACAGCCATGGTTAAAACACAAAAGAATCGCTTAAATCATACTATTCCAGTGATAAAGCAAAGGTATGTTTCCATCCCTTAAAAGATAAAGCAAAACAAAGTTTATCTATCTTACATAGCTATAGCAATAGACGACATAAGCCAAATGAATTCTACACCTCAGAACGATAAAATCTAAGAACGTGTTTCTTGAAGCAATTTCTCCGCTACGAATATGTCAAATATGAATGCCTCTTGCAGAAACAGGCAGCTCTGTTTATTCATGAAACAACACAGTGCTAGTATATACGACGTGTGGTATCGTTGAAGTCATAAAGCTGTCATATGTATTTTCATCTGTTATGGTAGTGTAATTTATCATAACGAAATGTAAGTTGTAATTTGATCATATCACGTGTATGTAACACACTGGTACATACCTGTTTTTTCACAACAATTTATCATATTCAAAAACTAACACAGCTCTTTTCCTTTAGAACGGTACAGAGAGCATATTTATAACCGAAGTTATTACAATTTTAAATGGACGATCAAACCACCGCCTTATTTTTTTAGTAATAGAGATAAAAAAAAAAGCAATTGAATAATTGTAATCTGTTGGTTTGTGTAAGTGCAGAGGCCTGTGGCAACTGCATAAATTTATTTCATGAAGTTGAACTGTTTCAATTGCAATTATGTTTAACTGTGTGAATCTATCGCTGAAAAACTTTTCTCGCACGTGTATCATTGTGAAGAAGGTGGACGTGCCCTGTTTGCATGTGAGGAACTGACCCACTGTTTATTTCTTTGTACCTAGATTTTGTGAACACTGCATGTCTCGGCTTGTAGATAGCATCTCAGATACAGTTAGCGGAGTTTATAATAATAAACAAACTCGGACGCAACAATACCTGTAGCTGTTCTCAGCAATCACCATCCTTGGGTTATCTCTTTGATAGACGTGGCCAGCCTCGTTGAATGTCAGAGAAAAGTAACTGTTAACAGGAATAGGTACGAGCCCTCTGTTGGTTTTATTTTGTTTTCCTGCAGCATTGAATAGTGAAGCTTAATCCCCGAAAGTTGTTCTGACGTTTTACTTCAAACATTTAATAGGAAACTAAAAATGTGTTATTACATTATGAAATCACTTTTGGAAATAGTATAGTATCGTATTGACTCATCAGGGATGAAACGATATCCCTGATGAGTCAATACTATTGACGAAATACTAGTATCGGATTAAAATGATTCTTCAAACGACTATGTGAAGTATGTTATATTTAATTTATATGTGACCTTGCGTTTGAACCAATTCAACTTTTCATATATATATATATATTGCATCCTATCTTGTGCCTGAAGGAGACTGTTCAAATCAATACTGATCCAGGTGACATGTTTATCCGTACGAATATGACACAATATATATTTATAACTTGTTTTGATATACTTTGTTTTGTCGACGTTTTATAAGTTATATCAATCAGATGATTGGATTGTTAAGTAGAAACGGTTATATAAGCTTATTTAAAAGATTCCTTACAAATGAAAATTTCTCAAGTGTATTTTCTACACACACCAGATATGTTCTGTACACGAACTCCGCACAACCGAGAAATGTATCAGCTTATCTCAGAAAACATTTGTTAGTCAAATCTTTACTTTCCTTGATGGTAAAATAGCAAAAGTGTTGGTTTCAATATCAAAGTTTACAACTTGCAGTTGAAGAATTATCAAGAATATCCATATTCGTGTTTAAACATGACATATATTTGCTTCCAATAACTTAATCGAACTGGCATACAGAAGTATCCGGCGGACTTGTGTTGGTACCGATCTCTACCTACAGATGGGAACCCTTGTAACACCGCTCTGTTTGTTTGGTTAATATAGGCCTCCCGTACACTCCAAACTCTCTTGAAACTCACCTTACCGCGTTATTGTCTAGCTCTCGTTGACAGCTTATGTGATGTTGGTTGGCAGACAGGAATACCAAGATTTGATGATAAGTAAAACAGAGATCCATGAATGATATACAAAGTTAACACATTTTGAATAAAAGTGGTCATGGCATCCTTGTAATTAATATCGTAAATCCTAGTTTGAAGTTTAAATCAGAGTTTTTAACCATTTCTAAAGGAAACCTATCTTGGAATGGAACGAAATTCCCGATCAGAACACATGTACAGCTACGATAGTGGCATTATCAACTCTAAAAAAAACTTTTAACGTGTCAAAACTTAGCAGCAGGGAAAATTTTGAGAAATGGGCCCCGATTTATGCAGTTGATAAAAGTAAATCCAACTTCTCGGTGTTCTTAGGCAAACTCGTTACTCACGTAATTAGCAATCAGTATCAGCTTCAGGCAGATAACACTGTTATTGTTTGTGTATTTCTCCTTATAACACGCAATTCGTGCTGCCATGCAGGCGATAACATCTTAATTACATGGAGCTTCTAAGTCTAGTCTCTTAGTCAAAGTATGCTATCTGGTGCCTGAAGGAGACTGTCATAATAACTACTGATCCAGGTGGCATGTTTATACGTACGAATATGACACAATATATGTTGAAACAGATGAGAACGACCTAACGCCTATGTAATACCTCTAGTAAGAGACTGGGACATAGAATTCGGCTACATGCAAGCATGGGAATGTTGGACTAATAACCCCTCCCTCTCTCCTTACACCTTGTTCCTCATAGTGTTATTGGAATCCCCTGTCTGCTGTGAAGCAACTGCACTTCATCATAAAGGCTATATAGGTAACGATCATGTGGTGCATGAATCTAGTGTATTCTTGGGTACGCTGGAATGGGTTGAATAATTGGTATCGTGAAAGATGTGATGCATTAGTCGTATGAAATTTGTTTACATGTGCAAAGCCAAATGGTCAAAAGTTGACATTCTATAATCAAAAGGATTTTATTCACGATTGTGATTATTTCAGATATTTCAATGTCTGCCTCTAAAATCCGTTTTTATGTAATATATTTTATAGTGTAGTGTCAGAAATGAGAGTGCATACCTTTTCATATCAACGCTTTAATTAATATCTCCATGGTTCCAGATTACATATTAATTACCCATCCTGTTAGCGTATTTGAACCCGCGCAGCTCCTTCCTAATACCCAGATCTCTTTCAGCTCAAATGCCTCGTATGGCTGGCGAGACCTGATTTGATCAACGGATTTTTCCATCCGGGCTGTGCCGCTGTCGCTTGATGCGAATCGTTCCAATGACTGGTTAGATAGCTAGCGATACGAGGCTTTTGGCTTGAGGGAGGGTCTTAGGAAGGAGCTGAGCCGATTCAAATACGCTGATTAAGCAAGATGATTAATTAATACATTTGGAATTCAAACTCTATAATGTGATATAAACATGTATTTTGTATTTTTTTCCAGCCATTGTTTTAATCAATTTTCAACAGTTTGTTAGGCAAACTTGCAGATATCTCTTCTTTGTCTCTAGGCACGTCCGTTTTCACTCTAGATATAACCTTTTTGATTCTAGATAGTCAAAGTTGACCTTTTCTTCAGTGATATTTTTTGTATTGTTTTCTTTCATCACTTCCAAATCATACTGCTCACTTTACTGTTTCTAGATGTTTCCGTTTGACTCTAGATTTTGTGTCTTTAACTCTTGATATTTTCTCTTAGAGTCTAGATATTTCCGTTTTGACTAAAGATATTCCCGCTTTGACTCTAGATATTTCCTCCTTGACTGATATATATTTCCTCTCTAGATAAACCATTTCTTCATTGATATTTTGATTTATTGTTTTGTTTCATTTTCGATGAATCTTACTGTTTCTGCTTATTTTCTTTATAATCTATTGTTCTTGACTTAATAAATCAGTTTTTTGAAATAACTAGACTTCGAAAGAAAATAAATTCAATCTAATAATTTTCAGGGGAAAAAAATCCCGAACTAAACAAAAGCATGAATATGACTATGATTGTCACTCACTGCGAAAATCTAACATGATGAATCTTTTAGATATGATAAATTCTTTTACAGATATAGTTAAAACATACATATCAGTCAAGTGTAATATCCCAATTATAAGGAAATCTGAGTTTTTCAAAATTTTCTCCATTTCCGCGTCATCAGTCATCGCTTAATGGGCCACTCCGTGATTTTCATAACATATTATTTACCTTTGATATGAACCTAAATGTCATATGTGGTGATATAAAATCAAAGCATTTTAACTCTTCATAGCCAATAGACATACATATGCCAAATACTGGTTTTCCATGAAAATCTAAAAACAGCCTTATAAATGCACAGAGGTGTAGATATCACGTCCAATATACATGGATACTTGTTATATAACCTAACAAACGCTATCAACTCCTTACTGCCCTCCTGGCTGTTTTAGATAAGTTTCCAAAACTACGTTTGACTATTTGACGCGCGCCACTGTCCGGTTTTCGATCATGATTGCGACGTTCTACATGTACCTTATATTGTCACTGTAAAAAAAACAATGTTAAAATGTTTCTTTTTGGTACCATTGATTAGGTTTGGCATATATGACTCCAACATCTCATGGAGTGGCTCTTTAAGCAAATAGACGAAACAAGTAAGAATTTAAATAGTTTACACACCTAAATATGCTCCCTTTTGATATTTTTCTATGATGATACATGCGTAAAGTGTTCCCTCCGAACATGTGTCCTGCAAGCGATATGATGATTGTCAATCAAGCACCTGTTGCCAATGATAATTGTATAAGTACATGCATGTAAGGGGGATGTTCACAGCGGGAATGAATTATGATCATATCTTATATAAACTATATAATCACAAATTATTCAGTTAAAGTTAAGCATAATTTAAAATGCACATTGTATTTTCTGTTTTGAGGACTATTATATTTTTAGATGTATGTGTTTTTTCAAATTCTCAAGTCTTGTAAAATAGCACTACACTAAGTATTCTCACTATCTCCTCAACGATGTTTGATAAGTGCTTTGGGGTGCACGTGCAATTAATATTTGCAAGTTTTTATGTATTGCAAAATAAAAGAATAAACAATGTACAACGTCTGTTGAACCACGGCTTCCCACAGTGAGTGTGTAAATTGGGATTTAACGAATTTTCAACAATATTTCAGATATTCAACACATGGTTGAAAATCACCCAAACGAGTAGACAAATCGGGGGGAAGGGATCAAAACAATGAAGGAATAGAAAGAAAGAAATGCATAGTTGGGGAAAGACATCAGGTTTTAGAACGACTCAAATTTGGTCTCCGGCTGTCATAGTTATCTGGGTCTCTGAAGCAAACAAACACCACTACAAGATAAGGTATTGAGTCAAGCGGTGGGTTTTCCATTGAATTAATTATATAACTTCAAGATGAGAGTTTTGACTGAAAAATATTTATGATAAAGAAAATGAATTGGAACCAGTAACAATTCATGTTACCTTTATCTTGCTTATTCCACATAGTTGATGTGTAGTCATGATTGTTTTTAATATAAACATGTTTTTATCCAAAAGAAAAAATAATGCATGTCATGAATATAGAATTAACTTTCAAAAGCAATATTTTACGAAGCATAAAATCAATCCATCATCGACTTCTTATCATACTTATCTACAGTACATTTTGAAAATAGATACAGCTGAATAGAAACGTTGGCACGTGTATGTTCATAAGCTAGTGGCTGTCATCTATGAGACTGATACGTATCTTTGAAACATGTAAACCATTACATTGAGACGAAACCTTTCCTGTTGCTTGTATAAACTCTCATCAGAGTTATAGGTAGACGACACCTTTCTGTAGGGAATTAGACGCATTGTTTAAAAACTTCTCCCACGTGTAAACGATCATATGGAAGGTGGAAGTGCCCAATTGTATGTATTAGTGAAGAACTGCAGGACTGTTTATTTATATGTCCCTAGAATATGTGGATACTGCTAAAACTCTGCTTGTAGAGCGCACCACAGCTACACGAACTTGGATGTTTAACAATTTACAGTCTCCGATGTAATAATTACCTGTAACTGTTCTGCAATCATCACTTCTGGTTTATCTCTCTGACTGACGCGGTCAAACCCTTTTAATGTCAGGAAGACGTATCAGATAGCTAACTGCTTTATTAGATGTAAAGTGTGTTTATAAGACGTGTTTGTCTTACAGTACGCACATGTACCACTGTAGTCTAGGATATCACCCCACACCCCCCACACCCCCCACACCCCCACACTCAAAAATTATACATTAAAAAGACACTACTTAATATAGCATTTTGTCAACAGCGTGATAGTGATTTATAAGACATCAGAGTGAGAGTGTATACTTGAAGTTATTCAGAGTTTTTCGTTTTGTGTATTTCGTAGTGAAATATTTGGAATGGTATCTATAATCTTGCTAAGATTTAACACAAGCTTCTGATAACATAAAACACCATTTTCATAAGCATCGTCTCCGATGTGTCTTTATTGATGCCTATGGTTACCAACATAGGACAATGCTTAACAAACGTTCTGTTTGTCCAGTCAGTATAGATCTCCCAAATACTTTTTTAAAAACTCTTGAAACTCACCTTACCGAGACATCATCTAGCTCTCATCGAGAACTTCTGTCCTCTGGGGTGGCAGGCAGGAATACCATGATGAGTTTGATAAGAAAAAAGAGAGCAGACTTGCTGATTGTCAAAGGAGTTACTGTTGATATGAGTTTGTTTTTATATTTATAGGTTACTTTCATGAATCAATGTACATTTTTAGTAAAGTTTATACCCAAAAGGATTTTGTTTCTGAAGTTAAACTAAGTCTTCATAGGAAATGCTACTTGATATGAATTATGTTTTAGTCTATCATTGTAAAATGATTATTTGAATGAATGTTTCAATACAGACAGTCAACTGTTTGACATTGAAGAAAACTACGTTTGTAACTTGTATAAATGCAAATATATTTCAAAAAAGTTGATACAGAAAGTTCCCAAAATACGTTGACTTTTTGTGCGATGAAGTTCAGATCAGGCTGCATACTCTTGCCCAATTGGAAAGTGCTCTAAATTCATATGGAAGATTTGAACTGTCTTTAACGAAAGTTGATGATTCAGGTGCCACCCTGTGCAGGGTTGAGAGTAGGAGATAACCATATACATCTTTGATCTGTCATGTTATTTATCGTTAGGAAAGGTAAATTGTTTACCGAGATTGGCATACCCCTGTTCCTAAAAGCGTGTTTGCTGGGAAGACTGAAATATTCAATTTGTTTATCTTGCAAGCTACGGGCTAAGATTCTGTGTTATGTATTCTCATATGTTACCTTCAGGAATGTTAGTCTGTCTCGTTTGTTTGTGTATGGGTGGAAAGACGATGATTTAAGTGTACCTCAGTTGATTTGTGTCTGTCACAAGGTAGGAAACTACCCTCCATCCTAGTGTAAAGTTCAAGTGAAGTTTAAAAATATAAAGTCTTGTTTCAAGTCAAAAACACTAGCGAAGGGTGTTTGACAACGCTGGCGTAACCAAAACCTTTTCAGCTAATGTTGAAGAGCTAGAATTTTGACGTGGAAGGACAGTCTCTCTCCTGATAGTCTGTGAACATGAGAGTAAGTTAAAGCTGCAATTTTAAGTCACTTCTCCGAACGCCTGTCATGACACATCTTTTATTGGTTCGCAGGTCCAGTAGATGTAGCAGTTTCATTGCCTTACTCAAGTCAAGAGTGGATAATTTTAGTATAGTTTTTACCGATTTCCTGATTCAATATACAGAAATATTGGAATAATACAGTAGGCATAGATAGATGACAGTTACTTGAATCATTCGCTGGCAACCCTCTTCCATGTTTATATAATACTGTAGAAGGTGAAAGAACCCTATTTGCATGTGAAGAACTGCAGTCCTATTTATTTGTATGTCGTTAGAATAAGTAAGATTGCAAAGCTCTGCTTGTAAAGCGGACCATAGATACACGAATCTAAGTGTAAAACAATATACAGTCTCCAATGCAACAAATACCTGTAGCTGTTCTCGGCAATCACACTCCTGGGGTCCATTTGACTGACGTGGCCAGTCTTGCTGAATGTCAGAGAGAAATTACTTTTAGAGAAAAGCCATATGACTGCTTTTTAAGACTATAAGTGTATTTCTTAGAAGTGTTTGCTTGATTTAAGACCATTGGTAAAATATGAACCGGAAAAAATCATATGAAGCATTATGCATATTTTAGCGATATAGATAAGACGTTCTTTTGGTTAGTTATGTAGAATGATATTTCTTTACGTGCCGTTTGAATTATTTTCTTTGCTGGAAGATCAAGTGTTCTGTGAGATAGTGTAGATAGTGTTATCCTGTCCTTTACCAAAATCTTTCATCTACCAGACACCTGTAGAGTGAAATATAACCACCAACATAAATATGATAACTGCACTGATAGTAATAAAACTATTTCTAAATAGCCAATATTTTGCACAGTTTTTGCTCTTTTATCACTTTTCGGTCGTGAATGGAGAAGATTATCTTCACGCTTCCCTTAAATTTACAGCAACAACATAAACCTTACAATTTAAACTAATAAAATTACTTGATTTAAAGCTTATAGCCTAATGTTAAGACTTAAATTACCTTGTATGAGGCAGTCTCCTTAAAAGTTTTGCATCATTAAGAACAATCATTTGTCTTTTCCTTTTTAATATTATAAATATGATTTTACAGAGCTGCGGATGACGTGTTTGGGACGTGCCTACGTGCACTGGTCGGAGCTTGAGAACGTGGGGAGACGGGGAGGGAGGCAGAGGGTGGAGACCGTGGAGTACTCGGCCGAGGAGGGGTACTTCAAACACAAGATCAAACTCTGGGGGAAAGGTGAGTCATCTCACGTTTTAGATCGGATATACTCAATGTTGTGTGTTGCTCTGCTATATCTATAGCATAATGAACGTCGTCGGAGGTTTGTTGTGGGAGTAAAAGTATCAAACTTCAAAATCAATGCTTCATGAAATATTCATTATTTTATAGTGTCATCAAGAAAACAGGAACTTATCATTTTTATCAAAATCAATAATATAATGTTTTGTCACTCGTGTTGTTCTTATTACATTTGAAATATCAAATTTTAATTTTAGTCGCATTGGTCGTTCTGAAATGAATTCAATAAACTTTATTAAAAGATACAAGAGGGACATAAACAAACCCGAAAACGTCGGACAATTTATTCTAATCATACATCTTCTTGACGAAAGTTACAGATAGCTACTAATTATCGTATCTTTGGGAAATTGAAAAAACCGTTTTTACCATTCAACTCTATTGTACTTTGAGTCGTTAACTAGGTTAATCACCGTTCTTTGGTGCGTGCCCAGGTAGTAAGTTTCATGGACAAAGGTGTTCAACTAACTTACACACCTGTAAACAAGTACAAAGTATTAAATTTGTCTTTCTCACAGTGAAGCTGGTTAGTAAAATAACTTAAAGTTTTAACAGAAAACCTTTACATATGTTTTATGTTTTATGAAATTTAGTTGGGTTTTCTCTTTTTGTTGGCGACGTTTCATTCTCTGCCAACAGAGGTAGCTCCGTCATAAATTCCTATACAACCTCTGTCTTAATACGAAGGTTTCTCGGGCTTCCGGCAGTTTCCCCTACCGGTGCATTATTGCAACTTAAACTACCTTGCAATATTTCAGCAGATGAAAACACCGAATGCATGAATAACACAGGCCTATGCAATGTGGCAGTCGCATAATAAAGCGTATGTGTTCTGTGAAGAAGACTCACAGTGCAATGTACATATTCGAATAAAGTTTAGCTTTTGAAAAGCTTACGGAAATAACTTAGGCCATTTGAATGATAACTTTTGAAACGGCTTCGCTGATTGCACAACTAACTTTGATTGCATCCAATCAGCGTTCTACATTTCCAGATCAACAAACTTTCGTATTAAGACAGAGGTTTTATAGGAATTTATGACGGAGCTACCTCTGCTGGGAGAGAATGGTGACGTTCATACTGGTTATACTAAGGAGATAAACATACTGTGTTTGGAAATCAGAGGCATTTAACGGAATTATAATAGCTCTAAATTTAATTTAAAGTAGAACGCGTAGCGTGAGGCTTTAAATGGATAATTTAGAGCTATTATAATTCCGTTATATGCCTCTGATTTCCAAACACAGTATATTTATCTCCATTCTACCATAACAACGATTAAAATTTGAACTATATTCTTTCGCGTTAGCTCGATTGTGCTGTGTCATCGATGCCCGTGTACGATTTCCACGGACTGGCATTCATACAAAGATGACGTACTTTGGAATCTAGAATAATGTTACTTGAAGTAAGCCTCGGACATTACCGACAATTTCCAAATGCTTTCAAGGGAGCTCACTCTATTCAGTCCACGTTAGTATTTCTCGACCAGCGTAACCGTTCGGAATAATTTCTGCAATATTGAATTTTTTAAGTCGGTATTAAGTCATTGATGTTTTGAATAAAGTTTTGAGGTGAGTGCAATTTTAAGTTTTATGAAATTTGTGTGATATTTGTTCCGTCTCTTGTTTCAAACCATTACCAGCCTACCCCTAACGCCGGCGCCGTGTTTATTGAATGCCTGCCTTCATGAACTGTCGGGGTTTCACCGTGTTTGAACGCGTTACGAAGTTGGAATACTATATCATAATCGTGAAATATTAATCACAATAATGTTATCATTTGTAAAAATGTCCGGCGGAAAAGTACTTAGACAATATTGTTGCTAGGCAACTTGTGAATTCCTGCGCGTTAGACGAAGTAAACAGAAGACTGTATAACCAGATTATACACCCTCTGATTTTTCACAGCCGCCAATCAGAATTTGGTATTTTGCACAGTTATGGTAGAATCTCTGTTATGTTGAATGTATAATTCAGTGTGCTGCACGTGCGGCACGAATTGCTCAGGCCTACCTACCACCTAATGCATTTGGCACCGTTTGTTTATCTGAAACCGCAATTAATATTTCACTAGTAATATCAACAAAAGTACCTCAATTATTTTAACATGCGCTTGATTTATTTTAAAAATAATTTTTTGGCTGTTTGGAATTAATTTTAATGGTTGAAATAAGTCAGTTGCCAACCTCGTTGTCGGTGTGCATGAATTGGATCACCTAGGCACTTGCGATGTAATCCCTCGACGCTTCGGGTCTCGGAATCACAATTCGTACGTGCCTAGGTGTTCCAATTCATGCACACCTCCAACTCGATTGGTAACTATGACAAGATAGATGGTATACATAACCTACATTACATAACGCATTTAAACTGACAGATCGTTTACATATCTCGCACGTGAAAGATGATCTATGATATAATATCAGGACAGGAACGAACCACAAATACACGAATCTAGGTGTATTATCATTGTTGCATGTAACAAACCTTGAAGTAACTATTGTAACTTGAAGTAACATATCTACGTTCTCATCTGCACACAGGTGCATATCTTATGTGCAGTGCGCAACTCTACCGTCATGTTGCAACTCGTAATGAGAGGCACATGGCTTTACTTATTGCGTGCCATGGCTTGTGTTGTGAGTCCGATATACTTTTTTCATATGATGGTTAGTGTTCTCGACAAGACTAAGCCATTGGATATATTCAATACATTCTAGGGGTCATAAATGTGGGTATCGAGTTATTACAAAAATAGGTATAGTCAAACAAAACCCACATTTTTCCAAAAATCCTAATTTCTTCTTGACTTATGCTTCACACAGGTTTGTCATATCTAGATGTATGTAATATGCATGTCAATTGCTTTTAATCAGTGGAAAGATTAGGGGAAATATCTAAATGTTCCATTTAATTACCCAAGTAGCCTTTTACATTCGAGGCAAGACGAACTCTTGTCACACTATGAGAATCACTCAACTGATAGACTTTTGTGAAGGTATTCGTTAAAACTCTTCCTTGTTTTGCAATTCTATGATATACTATTTGAATTTCACAATGTGACTTTACTTAATGTATGTTATTATATCATTTTACTTATATAATGATGTAGCTTAACTCATAACATGCTATGACTTATTATTATATCATACTTTGAGTTACACAGTCTAACCTATGTTCTGCCTTTAATCATATCATGCCGAATCTTTATGTATATTACGATGCATCTTCAATAATTACCTTACTACCATTTTATGTCTTTACAAATTATTACGTGTGCCTTTTTATATATCCACGCGGTGCTGTTACTTACCCTTTTGTAGAAGTACGATTATCAGAAGTCATTTATACTATGAAAGGCTTCGGGTCTCGATCAAGATAACAGCATCTTCACATTCATCGCTATTTCAAAGCGTTGCGAGCCAAATGGAGTATCCTTGTTTACAGGATGGTCAAATCAGGTGGAACTATGAATTTGATGTTTTCTTTTTTACCCTATGCAATCCAGCAAATGTTTCTATATACAAAGCAAGGGAGTATTTTTACCAGTACAATTCCTGAAGCTTTTTCACAACTGCAATAATGTCTAATACAATTTTGCTCAAAGTGTATTTCAAAATCATTCTCTTTAATGCTTGTCAATGGGATTTCGAGACCAATCAAGGAATTTCACACCAAGGAATTTGAAAGTCAAGCGAGAATGTAAGGCATTTACATATGTTATTGAAGTATACAATCGCTACTTCGAAACGACCTTGACCCCATTACTATATGCCATTGATCATATTTCTCTAAACAGCATGAATGTGGAAGACCATTTGGGGTCGGAACGCGTTATCGTAAATATAAACTTCAGCTTTGGGAAGTAAGAGTGGACCTGAGACTATAATGTCAGAACCATAGAACTAAGATCTCTGTATTGTTCTTGCTAAGCAAACTTTTGAATTATTTTGGCTAATGAATCAATCTTTTTATGTTTTCAAATGTTTATTTCTTTTACCGAACGCATTAATCATCAGATTTGCAAAATAGAAAAAAGAACATAGAGATAAAGCTGCACTTAAGTTGCAGATAACCCGAACTTTAACAACTTTTCGATCTGCCAAACCTTAGATCGTATTCCACAGAACAAGCAAATGTAATATCATTGTTGCATGTAACAAACCTTGAATTAACTATTGCAGAAGTTTTTATATCCATTTTTTTCTTCAGTTCCTCGTGAGGTATACAGATAGGTCGAACATGATTATGTTAGACGGCACAAATCTGGCCAACTTACACATCTTTAAACTTTTCCTCCTGACAAATATCTCTTACAAACTTTTTTTTAACTCATTTACTTAACATTCAAGCAAAAACGTATCTTGTTTGATTGAGGTATTGTGATGACAACTTATTCATTTTCATAATATTAATTTTGCACTAGCATATGACGAAAGATACATTACGGGTCTTCAATGCTTCGAAGTTGTTTTATGACTTATAGTAAAAACAGACAGACAGACATTTTTATTCAGTAACAGGCCTCCGGCCCAAAATACATATACATCAACACTTTTAAATTGTAACATGCGCATAATTATCTATTACATTTTGATTTGTGTTTCTTGTCAACATAGTATAGATATAGACAAACATCCTTCATGATATTAACATTATTATTCTGTATAATGGATATAAAATTAATCATAGTTGGGTATTTACTGAGGTATTTTGATAGGTACTTTTTTCTTAACTCTGAATATGCATCACATACATAAAATACATGCCACTCATCTTCAACGACTGAAATGCCATTGGTTTTACAAAACAAACAATGCCTTTCATTATAAGTTACATCTATGTATCTACCAGTTTCTACTGCTAATTTAAAGTTACAGCACCGAAATCTTGCAAATATGATTTTTAAATATTGAGGAATATCATTATTTGTTAAGTAACTTTCCACATTTAATAAAGATTTAAATTGCTTATAGTAATAACATTTAATGTTGTTTTCCATAGATGATTGCCAGGATTGGAGTAAATTATCATGTAACCTCTGCCTGAATGATTTAATAAACAATTTGTGGTTACCAATTTCCTGGCTTAGCCAAACAAATCCAAATCCAAAATGAAAAAGAATGTTTTTAATCTTTGTTGCCCATGAATTTCTACCTACATTGTCTAATGATAAAAGCATGTAATAACATTGTTTTGGTAATCTATAGTCAGGCATGTTAAGAAGTCTACACCAGTATTTCACAGCTTTAGTTGTATAAGTCAATTGTAAAGGCACTCTTCCACATTCTCCCAGAGCCATGTTGTTACAAGTAGATTTTCCAAGTTTCAATACATATTTACAAAACTTAACATGGATAGATTCAATAGTATTACAGTAGGATGTACCCCATATTTCACCTCCATAACATAGGATAGGTGATATCATACAATCAAAAATCTTAAATAAATCTGTGCAATTAATATTTCCTAAATTCCTTTGGAAATTTTTAACAGAAAATATTGCCTTATTAGCTTGTGATGCTAGACAAGATGTAGCCTTACTCCAGACCAATTTGGGAGTAAACATAATCCCAAGGTACTTATAAAATGACACAGTTTCAATAACATTACCATTATAAAACCACTTTTCATATGAGCGCAAGGGCCCACCATTCCTAAACACAAGAACTTTAGTTTTCATTAAATTAACCCTCATACCGGTGTGCTCACAAAATGTGCTAAGTACATTTATCTTCTTTTGCAACTGTGCACAGGTGTCAGATACTGCTGAAACATCATCAGCAAATAAAAGAGAACAGAGATTGCTAATAGATGAAGAAATTGTAATTCCTTTACCCCCTTCCAACTCCATAAGTCTACATAACTTATCTATGAAAATGATAAATATCTGAGGACTCAAAACACAGCCTTGCCGAGTACCAATATTACATGTAAAACTGTTTGAAATACCTTTTGATGTCCTAACTGAAGCCGATAGAGAATTATACATAGATGTTAACAACATAAGAAATTTACCTTTAATGCCAACTTCATACAATGACTTTAAAAGAACATCATGCCTAATAGTATCAAAGGCCTTAGCAAAATCAACAAAAACACAATAGAATCTACCCCCTTTTTTGCTTAAATATTTTTGGATTAAGGATTGCAAGGAAAAGATATGGTCAATTGTTGAATAATCCTCCCTAAAGCCTGCTTGAGATTCATTAATAATATTATGATCTTCACACCATTGCTGCAAGCGACTATTAAGAATAGACATAAACACTTTACAAGTAGAGTCTATAAGGGAAATTCCCCTGTAGTTATTAGTATCATCCCTGCATCCAGACTTATATATAGGACATATAATACTTTTACCCCAACAAGATGGAAATTTGCCACTATCAAGAATATGATTAAAAAGTTCTGTAAGATATGGTACAATAAGATGACTAGAAGCCTTTAAGAATTCCGCAGCAACACCATCTGGTCCTGGAGATTTATTATTAGCAGAATTATGTATTTGACGCAATACTTCCTGTTGAGAAATAGGATCATCTAACCCTTCTGTTACCTGAGAAGACAAATACACATCACTATCCTCATCTGAAAGAGATGACAGATATTTTCCAGCACCAAGAAGTGACATAAAATGATTAACCCACTGTTCATTAGTTATAGACTGTGAAATACCATTAGAAGTGTTACAATTTTTCAGAATCCTCCAAAATACCTTAGAATCACTGCTAGCTGCTACCAACTTCTCCTTCTGTTTACAGAAATATACCTCCTTCTTAACTCTAAAAGCCTCCTTAAAACAATTTCTGAAATATCTGAAAGTATCCAAACTTTGATTAAAGTCTCTATGAGCTCTAAGAGCTTTGTACTTATCATGCTTTAACTCCTCTAATTCCTCGTCCCACCAAGGGGGTTGCTCCTTATCTTTATTAAAACTATACATAGGAGGATACACACTCTTAGTGTGGGTTGCAGCGTTATGAAGTAGATTCACAAACATGGAAATAGAATCATCAACACTTAAATTTAACAAATGTAACAAATCACCAAGTGATTCAGTAAATAAATTCTGAAAATGTGAAATAAACTTATTTTCAGAATCCTTTAACCATACATATTTAGTCCATGGTTCACTCATTTCCTCAGACACAGTGTCATTTGAATTATTGTCATTATCTAATTCTTTGTCATCAAATACATCAATTGAACAATATAATGGAAAATGGCATGAAAGATCATAGGTGCCTATGCCAAAGTTATTAATAAGAGGAAATAATGATGAGGTTGCCATCATATAGTCAACAACACTGGCTCCATTGTGGGTAATACATGTGAACTCTCCAGACTTATCTTCATGTAAACGACCGTTCATTGTGTGTATCCCAAATGATCGACACAGTTCTGCAAGCTTTATACCATAATTATTATAGTGTTCATCTTTTGATCTCCTAGGGGTTTCAAACATATCTCCTGGATAATCATCTGTATCATAAACATATTTAATAGTGTCATCTGGAATATAATCAAGGAAGTCCTTCATTCTTGCATTGAGATCACCTGCAAGAAATATATGGTTAGTTGTATTGGCTGCTCTCATTTGATGGAAGTAATCTTCTAGTTGAGAGATCCCATCACAGTCAGCATCATCATATATAGGTGAATGTTCGGGTGAGATATATGGAAAAATGAGAAATATATCGCGGTCCAATTTCAAGCGAGACGTATGCAAGATGAGAGCCACAGCATCATTAAAATGCTCAAACACACGGCTAACGAGACCATTTCTAATTAATAAGTTCTTGACAAACACTGTCACACCCCCACTGTATCGACCGAGGCGTTTAACCTTATGTCTTACACTATTAAACACACTGTAGCCGGGAAGAAAATCAGGAAATTCATTATAACTACGAACAAAACTTTCACAAAAACCAATTATATCAAAGGAAACACAATATTTCTTAAGTACAGACTCTGGATTGTCATGCTTTCTCAAACCTTCTATGTTCCAACTTAAGATGTTTACATTCTTGTCCAAGGAGTTGACATCTAGGCTTCGGCCGTTTTCCTAGCTAACACTTGGAGTGACCTCCCCTTCCTCGTTACTACTTCCGCGTTCAAATGTAAACAAAGCACCACGTGCGTTTGTTGTCACCGCGTCTCTGTATGATGTAGATAAGGTGACACGCGAGGATGATCGGGTTAGGTCTGATCGTCGATCTGACGTACAAACAATGTCCTTCTTCTCACGATCGTACATGTAGGTTAAGCCATCAATAATCAGTTTATTTTGCCTCATCTTCACACGCTTATTGTCATCTCGTGCCTTCACAAACCAAGGGGAAAGTGATCTTCTGTCCTCACGTACTCGCAGCGTGAAGTCCTCGGTCACTCGCTGGTTACCACCTCTTCCAAGAATTTCTCTTCCTTTCTTGAATATTGCTGATTTCTCGCTGTTTATCAGGAATTTAGCTATCACGGGTGAGCGCGGGTTTCTGGGGTTGGTTCTGTGCGCTCTTGCAATCAACACTTTATTCGCCATTTCTCCCATCTGAAGAGTGTCAGACATGAATTCTCGCACTTTCTCTTCACATTGCTCCCACGTTTCACCGGTTGATCCTGGCAGACCGTGGAATACAAGATTATCACGGCGGCTTCTCATTTCCATATCATCTACTTTATCTTCCATTTCCTTCAATTTAGAATTTAACTCACTGTTTTCACAACGTAAATTGTTCAACTGCGCATTAAAGTCAGACGCCATCTTGTCAACTTTGCTATCAATCGATTCAAATCTCTTGTTCAATGTCTTTAAATCAGCCTGGATATATTTCAGTACTTTCAAAGCGTCAGTATTTACCTCCAATGCGACTGAACCTTCTTTGTCCGAAGTCAAAGTTTGTTGCCTTGTGGCTGGGCCCGGGTTCATCTCGACTGATCCGCTTGTCACGAGCAAAGTGCTAAGAAGTAGCAAAAGTCTCAATTGCAAGGAAATTGAACGCTTATCTAGTGTAATTCCCCTTAGTGACCATCTTTCTTTATTTGGTTGCACAAAGGTACCTATTTTAGCCCGGTATTGAGCTAAAGAGATGCCCATTTTCTCTCCTCGTTTGAAACACGTCTTGTCTCCTCTTACGCATGCGCATATAGTAAAAAGGGAAATATAGATTGCTTTTCACTGAGATGCCTGAACTTACAGTGTCTGCTATTATATACATGATTAATCTTTATAATAGGACACAATAATACTCTTTTGCTTAGTATCCTACTTCATGTATGAAAAGTACCAACTATTGTTCAGCAGCTGTAAGAGATGATGTTTCACCTCGGTCGTGTTAACGCAGAATTATGTGGTAACACAATTATGTCGTTTGAGCTTTGCTCTTCGAAAACATCCTTAAATGTCAAAACTTGATATATTTTGGGATGCGTCTAAAAGGCATTTGGTGAAGTTATCATGTCATATCTTATAGTCTGAATAAGAGTTTTGGAGCATTCAAAATAACAAACATTTTGTTTAACTCCAAAAGAGATTAAACATGTTTCAGTGCTAAATTGCTAACGTTGTATATGTCAGGTTAAGAAACCGAAAGCCAGTAAAAATGATGCCTTTAATACCAAGTAAAATGAACAGAAACAATGTAAGGTTAAAAGTAGCTGACAGTTGGCAGCTTCCTTAAATTCCATACCTCGATCTGTGAGATTACACACGCGGGATAAAGCGGAAATGGTGTAAACGATGAATGATGAGGGAGCGTGCTCTATTCAGTGAGCCGTATCTTCTGTCAGTTCGATTACGCACTACAGGATGGTATTACGCATCCACCTGCTCAATGTACGGGCAGTGTCAATGTACCTATTGACTTGTTCAAGACAGATTACACCTCACCTGTACGTGTCTGTGTGCTGTTGAACTAAAGACACCCTAAGCGTAATTACGAGGCATATTAAGTGACATCGTCGAAATCTTGTCAAAGTCTTATGCATTTCTGTGTTGGACATCATAATAAAGTATTTATAATGATTAAGAGATTATAAAAAACCACCCTTTCACGATTTATAACGATGGTTATGGTTGCGATAATGACCTACAGCCGAGTGGGTATCGGATATAACCTTCAAGCGACAGCGAGAAGGTTATATCCGATAGCCACGAGGATGTGGTCATTATCTCACATACACCACATCGTCCAATGAACGTTAAATTGTTGTAAAATTGAATAAAAGATTTTTAAGTTTTCAAGAGTGACATAATAGCATCCATCATTTAAATTAAGCATTGTCTGGTATAAAACGACCAAACGCAGCCTGGATGTTAACAGAGGTAAAGTTATATAATATAACCATCACACGCCTGTTTTTATGAAATAGCTAACCTCTGATATTGACCCGATAACCACACCACATGGAGTGTGGTGTATACTCCATGTGGTGTATAAAAAATAATCTACATAACAAGCATTGGTACAGAAACAGTAACAAATAATAGGCTAGGGATCTTTAACATCCAGACACTACTAGCATAAATAGACAACTGTACTTCACACAAAAAATATCCATATATTTGATATGATACTACAATACTTCCCAGTTCGTAGTTGATTAATCTAAGGTTACATTCATACAACAAATATGTATCTTTACTATAGGTCATAGTGACTAGTTACATATAAGGAATGAATTGACTTGCTTAGGTAAAAAAATAATAAGAGAACGTCTATGTTTTTTGGTTTTGAAGGACTCTCTGCAAAAAGCTTAAGGAGAAGAGAGTAATCGGCAAGTGGAAAGGAGTCATGATAAAATGGTAAAATGGACCATTGACTAGATTGCTTATTTAGAATCAATGGTCAGATGTTCCAGTTGATTAAAAAAATTACGTGTTTTACGTGTGTTTACTTTCAAATAGAACTATAGTTTCTGTTTATAGGGACTGGTATCACGGGTTTACTTCAAAATTGTATATATCTAGTAACATGTTACAGGGGAAAATATCAGAAGTGATCTTCGCATCGTATCATGAACAGCTGGTGTATTGAAACTCGTCTTCGTTTTTCAACATTTCTGATAAGATTAGCTAAGGAAGAGCACTGTTCGACATGAAGTGTTGTGGTATTGTAAATTCTAAGGAAACAACAAAGTGGATTCAGACAAACAGATTGTGATAGCATAAAGCACTGAAAGAGACCAAGACTCCTTGGCAGCAGAATGAGATAGCATTTGCTTGGAGCTCGTAAACCTGAGATATGATTGGTGACTGACATAAAGCTTAGCGCTTTTAAAGTGAGCCGGTATAGAGTAGGAAATGGTTCTTTACCTGGCAGGCTCTTTGTAGGTATAAACATAGTTATGGGATATGGCGTGACTAAAGACCTACTTCTTTCCAATGTAAATACACTCGGAATGAGACGAATAAGGGCTTATGGATAGCTTCCCTACTCATATAATCTGTGTCTAATATACTGTACACCATCGGCCGATTTAAGTCAAACCAAAATAAGTTATTAGATAAATGATTGCATTTCTAAAATATCCATCTTCATCGTTTTACGTTTTTGATTGTGCCAACTACATTTAATTTTCCAACACATCAACATGATAATCTGAAAAGTCGATAAAGACACTTGCATATAGTTTTCATAAACAGCAAAGTTTAAAGAAAATCTATAAACTATAGCATAATAATCACTTTTTATAAATCAAATATTAGGACATATGCAGTAACTTTTAAACAAGAGGTTGTATAAAGGCAGATTTTTAAAGTCAGTTTAGGCAAACCCTTAACAACCAAACCGTAAACAGATTGATGTCCCTGAGGAGAAAACCATTCCACGGATAGTTTACTAGTGGGTCACTTTGTACAAGTACGTTATTAAGTGCATAATCATAAACGCGGATGTTGAAGAGATTGTTTTGAAGTTAACCACTTACTACTCTTCAAGTTATTTACTTCTGAAAAGAAGGTAAATTCTGAGTGTTTTGAAAATCATTTACGAACTCTTGTCGACTTGATCTGATTAAAACTGATAATGACATCTTATGGGGAGTATCAGTGCACCACTCGTTATAAGCAACTAATACATGTGTTCATGTCAGACTAACTAAGCTTCTTGTAATAGTTCCAGCAACTGACGTCCCGGGACTCGAACCAGACAAGTGGGTTTATTATGCATCTATTCTCATTATTTTTCTAAGATTCGCCGTCTTCTTATAACTCTATTTATGCTTAATAAGCTGAATCTTATCACTACTGTCAAACCTTTTTTGGCTCTAATCACATCTAGTTATCTGACGCCATATCACCAATCGAAGGCATGCACGCACTCACCTTTCTAGATGAGATGTTAGCTAAAGCCTGGGGCATGGGCAAGAGGTGTTGATGCACGTCGGAAGGGAAATGTCACGTGGTTATGTGATACATAAAAATGTCACATTCTGATCAGCGGATTAGTGCTGAAAACCTGTAGTAGACGTTGGGGGTTCCAACGATGTAACAAAAATGTAATTGCACGTACAGGTTGAATAGTGAGGTCAATAAAGGATGTAAGAAGTTTCATTGCTCGGGGCGAAAATATGAATCCTATGATGGAGGAGCTTCACAAGACCCAACTATAGATTGCAATTTTCCCTATAAGTATAAACAGACACGTTTATCGATGATACATAATTGTACCATCACAGTGTACAGCTTCTATTTTGCTTTAACATGCAATTAACTGATTTATTGAGGTCACCTTTAACAGTACTTTAGAATCATTCGTTTTGATCTATTTTCCATTTCCATCGTAAACCCGGAAGTGCGATCAATTGATGCATAAAACTAATACTATTATACTACACATATATGGCCGTGCAAACTAAAACTTTGACGAGGTATTTGACTTCCATGCAGATTTAAAAATCGTCTGCAAGCTAAGAAAACATATGTGAATAAGCGGCATGTGGTTTTAACTCATCAAACTTCAGAGGAAACATGATTTGCAGCTGGCACAGTTCGCTGTACACGTAATCAGAGCATGCCTCGTGATAACATGAACATACCTCTTTAACCTTTCAATGTTGAAATTTTGTAATACCGAAAATACTATCTATATTTCAAGTCATTGAAATTGTTTTTTTTGTTTTATGAATTTCAGTAAAATGACATTTCCTATGAAAGGATATATATATATATATATATATATATATATATATATATATATATATATATATATATATATATATATATATATATATTGCGAAGTTTAAGCTTAAGGTTGTTCCTTATGGTCTATGTCTATAATCATCGACTCAGTCACAAGAGTTTGAAATCCCATAGTTCATATGTAATGTTCCAGTAGTGTCTTTGTTGGGAAGTTGTCTATCACTGTTGAAATAATACTATAATACCGTTTGTTTGAAAAAAAGTTTGAAAGTTGTCGGTAAACATTTTACCCAACGAGCCAAAACCCTAACTTTGTATTTTCAAACTTGTCATTGATACATTTCATGCATTTTTTTTATAAAATTTGAGAACTACCTGAACTGGCCAGCGATGCAATGAATCATGACGTAGAGGTCACAGAACTCCTACAAAAGATTAACAAATCATAAATAGTCACACCACAAAAACGTGTGTACCCTCTAAATATAAACAACCCAAAGGATCTACCCTGTGCTCCACAACTTTGTGACTTGGTAAAAAGTTTTCGGCACACGTTTTCAAACGATTTCCTCTATTTAACACTATATTTTATCACAAGAGATTTAACCTAGCCTAACACTTCCTATGAAGAATCATGAAGAAAGTAATTGAAAAGGCAGGTGTTGCAATACCGGGATTTTACAATCTATGAAAAGTTTATTCTGCCTTAAATAACCAAGGATAAAATACACAAAGCCACTTTTCCATGCCTTAAAAGAAAGTTCTTTATGGCTGTTTTCTCTTTCCTTATGCTCGCTTTGATGTAGATAAGGGATCCGCTTTACAGGAAACGGTAATAATCATTGCCACAGCATCAAAGTACTTTTGTTTGATCGTAGTACTTATATAGTTTGTTACCAAATCAATTTCTTATTGAATAGTCATTACAGAGACAAATTCCTAACGTGAATGATCTAAACTTTGTTTAGACGCTGTTTGTAGGGTTGTGAGGACTGGTTACTTACCAGAGAGGCGTTATGTCATCTATTTACAGTAATATTCTATTTTAGTGTGCATGTAAAACAATAATCAAATATGATCGTAAATGGATTGTTTTGTATACTCGGAAAAACATTAGAACCACCCAAATATTCAAGTTCATACATCATTTGGATCATGAAAAATTGAATATAGCAATTTTGAAGGTCAGGGACTATAACAAGTTTTGTTGAATTTATTTTAAAATCTCAAAGGCGTTTGGATGTTATATATAATGTATTGACGCTTGAATTTAAGGTTATGCAATAGCCTAAATAACAAGCATTTTGTTCACGTCAAGACTGATCATATGAGGTTAAACCAAAACGTTTGTAGAATGACATAGATAACAAGAGCAAAGTACCACTTTTTGCATTTTATTTTGCAACATTGTCTCCACTGACATCAATACATTTGGACCAGCATTGTTCCAGCTTCATTGTGCGCTTCTTGTGGAACTCTGCATCCTTGATGTCAAGAAATCTTTCCATGGCATAAATCAGGCTGTTGATATCAGCAAAAACACGTCCACGTAAATGGTTCTTTAGATTTGGGAAGAGGAAGAAGTCCTATGCCACATTGAAAGCCACATTCGGTCTCGGTAGTGACAGCATCAGGTGCTTTGTGGACGGAACAATTTTCCTGAAGGTGCATGACTCCTGCACTGAGCTTGTCTCACCGCTTGGCCTTGATGGCTTCCCTGAATTGCCTCAATCATTAGCATAATATGCCCCTTTGATAGTTTGGTCCATCTCTAAGAATTCTATCATTATGATACACTGGCTATCACCTTGCCAGGAGATGGGACTTGCTTGAAAATGTTGGGGGTGTGGAATTGGCATGCTTCCTCGGTTGGCCTTGGTGTTTGGTTTCAGGGTCAAAGTGATGTACCCGAAACGGAAGTTTTATTTCACCAATACACTAATAATATAAATAAACGTTCGAGTTAAATCTTCAACGCTGAAGAGAGATTATATCAAGTTTTCCTTTTTATGAGCAACAAAATACCATTGTCTGGCTTGTGATTGGTTAATTTAGGCTTGAATAAAGGACAATATATTTGCTTTGTGTATTTATATGATATGTCATTGTGACCAGATACAACTATGTCCTGAAAAAATTAAGCTGACTTCCTAAGGTAAACAAAACTAAAATATATGTCATGTTTTTGTTGCAACAACTGTCCGGGGAGAATTTGAAAGTTGAAAGAAGCGTAATGGTGAAAATGTGTTCTGGGACCGTAAATTGGACTTTGTCTCAAAAACTTTGTGTTTAGAAGATTCCTGTGAATTCGAACCATATTGTTATACGTGTGTTTCCTTCCAAATAGTATCCAGTTCAGTTTAGTTAAGTGTTACAGAGGGTGATATTAATAGTACTGTTCTCATCGTACCGTGAACAGGTGGTTTATTGAAAACTATTTTCAACAATTCTGATAACAATATATCAGGAAAACACTCCTCGACATACGTATTGAAAAGACAAGGAAACAACACAGTGAATTCAAACAAACGGACACTGATAGAGGAAGGCACTTAGAAAGACCAAACCTCCAACGCAGCAGAATGAGGCAGGATTTGCTTGGAGCTGGTAAACCTGAGACATGATGGTGACTGACATAAAGCTTAGCGCTAAGGAAGTGAACCGATATAGAGTAGGAAATGGTTCTTTACCTGGCAGGCTCTTTGTACTGTAAACATAGGCATTTGTTATGGTGTGACTTTGAGCGAGCTGCTTTCCAATGTAAATACACATTGAATGAGACGGATAGAGGTTTGTTGTTAGATTTTTTTCTGTGTGCAGTTTAGCACTGTGTAAGTAATCCGATGACGCCCAGTGTGTGACGTGTTGGTAGTCAGCTAAACGTCAAGCTCTAGGATTATCTCTGTATTTTTAAGCTAATTCAACAGCCAAATTTAGGCAATCGCATTACCGAAAGAATTCATAAATACGATATGTAACTGCTTCATGATACCAACGTTCCTTGGACTGTGACAATCCTTGGACGCGGTTTTCTCGGGTATGGTTATATCAAAAACTTTTAGAACTTGGGCGTTGAGAGATCCACCACTATTGGATAACACGTATATGGTTTTTCTCGATATGAATTTTCAAATTGTCTCGAAAAAATGAAAGGTTTTTAATGAACGGGAGACAATTAATATATGTTTACTGTAATGTCATTTGTATTGTATTTCGCAGAAGAATTTCTTTTCTTTCACTTCACTTTCATGACAAATTATAATTAGTACAATTAGTGGATGATTCGTTTGAAGTTAATTAACATATATTGTTATCTACTAAAACATCTCACACAGCAATGTCTCCGTCTTTGAATTTATCAATCAATAATATAATAACATACCTGGAGCAAGCTTTGGAAAAATCCTATATATTCCAAAAGAATTTTGGTAACCTTTTCAAATGATCTACTTTTTCAAATGATTGTCATCGTCGGTAGGACTGCATGAGCCAAATCTTCTTCTCTTAATTTATTTGGTGAATATATATTCTACAAGTTCATTGGTTCAAAATAATCAGCCGTTTTCGAAAATCTAAGTTTAAGTCACTGGCAAATTTGAATACATTTTAATGAATCACGAAAGTTGCCATCGGTCATTACAGTCGATCTATAAGGACAAACCCTTATGGACTTAGTTAAAATTAAAAACATACTGATTGAACCAAGGCTCACCATTCAGCAGAAAGTTGGCAAGTATACATACGTTATGAAGTGCATAATAACAAATGTTGATGTTGAAGAGATTCTTTTGAAGTAAACCACTTACACCTCTTCAAGGTATTTATTTCAGACGAGAATGTAACTCCTGAATGTTTTGAAAATCATTTACGAACTCTTGTCGACTTGATCTGATTAAAACTGATAATGACAGCTTATGGGGAGTATTGGTGCACCACTCGTTATAAGTAACTAATACATGTGTTCATGTCAGACTAACTAAGCCTCCACTTCTTGTTATAGTTCCAGCAACTGACGTCCCGGGACTCCAACCAGACAAGCGGCTTTCTTATGCATCTATTCTCATTATGTTTCTAAGATTCGCCGTCTTCTTATAACTCTATTTATGCTTAGTAAGCTTAATCTTATCACTACTGTCAAACCTTTTTTGGCTCTAATCACATCTAGTTATCTGACGCCATATCACCAATCAAAGGCGTGTACGCACTCACCTCTCCAGGTAAAGCCTGAGGCATGGGCAAGAGGTGTTGATGCACTTCGGAGGGGAATAGTCACGTGCTAATGTGATGCATAAAAATGTCACACAAAAGTACTCTCTTATTAGCGGAATAGTGCTTGAAACTTGTTTTAGATATTCAGGGAGGCAGTCATGTTAATCTATGTCACTGTAGGTTGATTAAAATTTGACGTATCAATAATAACATCCCTTATAGGAGTGAAAGTAATTAACAAGTAGCGAAAATGTTGTTCTTGTCTGAGGTTAAAGTTAGACGTGTATCTTTATGCTTTGGACCAAGCATGTTATATAGACATGTTTGTCTTTTATCGAATAAGCATTACTAATGAATTGATGAATGGAATATGACGGTTCATGAGTGACTGCAATACACGAGTGCGAGCAGTTCTGGGCTCATTCATTGCCAATTGTTTAAACAACTTTGTATGAGAACTGAATGTCCAATCGAAGTACAATGGGATAGGGGCGCGTGTTTTGGGGGTTTAACCAAGTACAATTTTAACTGCACGTACAGATTGAAAAGTCTGGTCATGTTCTGTAAAAGATATTAGAATCGCTGGCAAGAAATGTATAGAACAATGACGAAAATCCGAACCCTTTATTATAAGAATATTTCACGACTTATCTTGATTTTCAATACTTTTGTCAGATTTGCAATTTTTTTGTTGTGTTTAAGATTGGTAGTTTGGAAAAAATGTAATGTAAGTCTCCTTCCATTGCAAACTCTTCATCATTACATATTATGTAGATTAATGGTTTAATCCAGATCATACAGCTGCATGCCAAAAGTTTATTCACATACCTGAATATACTAGTGCAAATATCATGTAATTTGAGATGCCTTTGAGGTATCGTAGCGTTGCGAAAAAGAAACGTATAATATTGAATTTTCAACGTACATATGCAGATCCATTTTTATTTAAGGTAAATGTTTATCGTACCCCACAATTACCCGTAACAGTTTTGGCAGATCATTGAAGTGACCAGGGATCAAAATGTCGAAAACACTAATTTTGATTTTTCTCCATAAAATCATGTATGAGTTATCTATTTCTTTAAAAATTAGTCCCGTTTGTTCCTTAGCACAAAGTCAATGTGATTATGTTGGTTTTAATCTCAGAGAGTCGATAAGGAACGTTTATTTTGACATTTAACGAAATCGAAATTTCGAAAATGTGACCCCTTCTGTCTATATCAATATGCCAAAAGTCGAATTTTTGCACGAGAGACCAGACGATCCCAAAATGACATCAAGAATGGCTATTTCACACATGGACAGTGGGTGATCAATTGTCAGTTTTTCTGAAGTTATTCTATTGACGTTGAAACGAAACCCAAAATACATGATATTTACACTACGATTCAGTGGTAAGTGAACAAACTTTCGGTATGCAGCTGTACAAGGGTCACACATTCGAGATTAATTCAATTCTCTGTCAAGTACTAGACAGAGTACTAAGTATATTGATAATACGTCATTTGATCACCACAGTGTACAGCTTGTTTTTGTTTTAATTTGCAATTAACTGATTCATAAATGTCACCTTAAGATTTAACATTGGTTTAGAATCATTCGTTTTGATCTATTTGCCATATACAGCGGAAAACCCGGAAGTGCAATCAGTTGATGCATCAAGGTTAATACTCTTGGCGTAATTATATGGTACCGCAAACTGAAACTTTGACGAGGTATTTGACATCCATGCTGATTTAAACATCGTCTCTGAGCTAGGAATAGATGTGAATACGCCTCATGTGGTTTGTAACTCATCAAACTTCAGAGGAAACATGACTTGCAGCTGGCACAGTTCGCTGTACACGTAATCAGAGCATGCCTGTGGTAATATGAACATACCTCTTTAACATTCAAATGATGATGTTTTGTAATGCCGAAAATGCTATCTATATTTTCTGTCATTGAAAATGGTTGGGTTTTATTAATCTAACGAAAATATTCTCATGAATAGAAACAAAGCTATTATATGATTCCTGACATGGTTTTTATCGAAATGGATACTATGTTTAAATTTGAACTAATATTTACTTCTTAATTTCGGGGTTAGCTGACAAAAAAATCTGTCGAAATATTTCAATTGTATTTCTAGATATATACACGTTATGTTGTTAAACTATGTTTCGATATAGTGTATCTAAACAGATGTAGGTAGATCAAACGATGATGCCTTTTAAATCGTAATGTGTACTTACTATCAATGTAAATTGTTGCCTAAAGATCCTTCTACAGAAAGACGGAATAATTCGTTATGTAAGTAGATTTAATTGTAATTTTGGCAACGTCTTACGTGTAGGTTGGTCATATCTACAGATTTGTTTGCTGGGATATGTGATATTTGTGACGGAGGCCTTGTAGAAAATGAATAACGTTATGTTTCAATGTACTTGTCTCATGATATAATTAGATAAATTATTTCAAATCATATAGATAATTAAATGTCTTGAGTTGCTGAAAAGCACGTGCAGTCTTTAATGTGTTCTAAGTCTATTAATGAAGATTTTGCTTTTAATTCACCGTTATAATCTTCTTTTGCTGCTCTTTACAAACTATTATTTTTATGATACCATGAGTTGATATAACCGAAAATGGTTGAAGATGATTACATGTGTTGATATTTTTTCCATTGTTTGAAGGTGTGATCTGTGTTGATAAAACTAACAAGTTCGAAATGACAAAAACCTATGATTATATACCTAGTATCAACTATTGTTGATAACATGCATTGATATACATACGAATGGTTGAAAATGATAACATGTGTTGATATAGCTTGTATTGGTTATACCTCGTACATTATGAGATGTGTTGATATAGCTTGTATTGGTTATACAGTAGATGATAACCTGTGTTGATATAGCTTGTATTGGTCATACAGTAGATTGTTACCTGTGTTGATATAACTTGTAATGGTTGGAGATGTTTACACGTGTTGATATAACTTGTATTAGTTGTAGATGATAACCTGTGATGAGAAAGCTAGCAGTTGTTAAGGATGATATCAACCTTCATCGAGTTGGCTAGCGTTGGTTAAACGAACCATATGTTAGACTACTCATTATGTCAGATCATAGAAAAGTAAAGTTCCTTTCTCTAACAAAAACAAAGTAATGTTGTTGTTTTCCAATACTAAATATGTTGTTGAGCTTCTGAGGCACTCAATAGATCAAAATATGTCTATGTCAAATTCTTTTCTTTTAGCAATACATATTAAATCTATATATTTCAGTTTTGACCTCAATAGTGACCTCATAAACCAAAGCTGTGTTGTGATAGTATCATCATCTGTTATTACAAACAAATAGCTTTCTCTTTTCCCTTCACTGGGCGTGATATGGCGGCACTTGGACCACCCGAAAAAATGGGTTATATATTTACTGCCGACTTTATTCATAAGATGGTTCATTCAGGATTTTTCCATAACCATCGACTTAAATATGACCTCATTCACAAAAAAACCATCACATTTGACTAACGTTATGAAAAATATTTCATATGAATGTTGTCGGTAAACATTCGATCGAAAGTGCCAACTCCTGAATTTGTGTTGTAAAACTTGTAAATAATAATAATGTAAACGCATTTGGATAAAACAATCAAAAGAATTGAGAATCAATTGACCCGGCTAATGATACAAAGGTACGTGATCCGCTAAGAACTACTCCCAAAAAACTAACAAACCATCAAAAGTTTCATTAAAATGTGAGTAACTTCTTAAAATTGACACTATTGGCCACGGATACCACCAAAACTCACCAACAAACCATCAACAGCTACTAACCTCTGTGACATGGAAAATTTTGAAACATTTTTTCAAATGTTTTTATTTTCTAGACACTTCCCTTTTTCACAGGTTTTTGACGAACGCACACTGAGCTATTGGACTTATCTGCGGAGCCTGGGTTCTTGAACGAAGTAAACATTAAGATTAAAGGGAAATTGAAGATGTTTATTTCATTTGGATGAGTTCGCTAATAGCTTGATAAGATGTGAACCGAACACTTGCATGTTTATCTTGACATGCATTATTCTTAATGTGCTAGCTCTATAATGTTTAAGCTTTTCAGAATGAAGAAATTAAAAAGCTTATATGTGCGCTCTTTCAAAACCCCAGCATTTTACCTACCTTCATTCATATCTCTTAAATATTCTCCATGAATAAAGTTGTCTAAGTTTAGAAGCTCTAAGGGTGAATAAATTGACTAATATACGTACTGTCTTTAATTTGACTTTAGATACACTGCAAATAAAATAAAATCAGTTATTCAAATATCAGTTGTCATTAGAGGTTGTATCTTAGTGACTAAAAGAGCCACTGACTATCTTTCTATCTATCTATCTACCTGTCTTACAGTCTGTCTCATGTACTCTCTTTATCTGTTTCTCTCTCTCATTTTCGTTTTCTCTGTCTTTCTCTTTCTCTCAATCTCTCTTTGTATCTGTCTCTCAACCTCTCTCTTCTCTCGAGCTCAATCTTTCGTTACCTCTGTTTCTCTGCCTCTCTCTAGGTTTTTATTACTTTCTCGCTTTCCTTTTTTCAACCCCTCTTTCTCTCGTTTACTCTTCCTCTCTTTTTATATATATTTAGGTAACCTCATTATACCAATATAATAATGATCAAAGTCAGATTCTGACTGCCTAATTTCCGTGGCCGATTTGAGCTTTGATATTTTATTATCTAGAAATCCCATGCAGACAAGACTACAAATCGATAAAATATTGAGTTGCTCTTTAAATTAGCAGTGTAGTACCTGTATGTCCTTGTACTCACATGTTTACCAATTCATATAAATCCAAGACCACGTTCAGCTACCGTTTTATCTTAATGCTAAAACTTGGGGAGACTTCGATTCCTCGTCAAAGAACAAGTTCATGCCATACTATACCAGGTAGAAGACTCAGTTAAAACACAAGACTTCTCTATGATTTAATGTTTGAAACTAAAAAAAGAAATAAACCTGGTCTAATTCTTTTAATAGCATTTTGAAAAAGCTTTTGATACAGTTTTCAAAGATTTTTTAAATTTAGTTTTAGTCAAGTTCGGTTTTAGACCTGAAATTATTCGGTGGATGAATATTTTGACATATGAAACAACATCCTGTGTTAACCAACACGGAAAACTTTCTGATTTTTTTAGAAATGAACGCGGCTGCAGACAAGGCGATCCTCTGTCACCGTATCTCTTTATTTTTGTTGCAGAAATATTAGGTTGCATGATTAGAAGTAAACATAAAGGGTATTGTAATTGACAATAATGAGTATAAATTAAATCAATATGCAGATGACACTGCATTATTTCTCGACGGTTCTGAAGAAAGTTTAAGAGCTGCTATTGAGGAAATTAATACATTTTACAAAATGTCAGGACTTAAGATAAATATTGATAAGACAAAAGCAATATGGAAAGGCTCTAGCAGAAAAAAATTATGTAACGACATTAGAATTGAATGGCAAAGTGGGGTGTTTGAAGTTCTAGGAATCAAATTTCATAATGACCTAAACAACTTGTGGGTATCAACACACACAAAAAAGCTGGAAGATATTAATAGATTACTGGCTCAATGGAGGAAAAGACATTTAACTTTGATTGGCAAAATAACTGTCATTAAAACATTAGCTATGTCAAAACTTGTACACATATTCAATACTTTGCCCAATCCTCCTTATTGCTTCATTGGAAAATATTTTTTTCAAATTGATATGGAACGACAAGCCTGATAAAATCAAAAGGAATAATTAAAAAAGGATATACAAAGATGGTGGATTAAGGATGGTTGATACAACCACTTTCTGTAATGCATTAAAATTATCAAACTTGAGATCCTATTGTGTGAAGGGACACATTGAAAATCCCCGTATTTTTCCTTTGGAGACCAGTCTTAAACTTGGTTCAAATGTTAATCAATTATCTTCAAACTGACAACCCTTACTGGAAAGATGTTTGGAAAGCATGGTGCAATTATTGGAAAAACATTCAGGTGAATTCGGAAAATATTTTTGAAATTCTTTCCCAACCACTTTGGTTAAAGCACAATTTACAAAAACCCAGCTCTCCACATTAAACATTGGGTAATTAGAGGAATTATCACAATTAAAGACATTTGTGATGATAAAGGTTTCAGATCTTTTAACAATTTGAAAGTCACATATGGTATTAAGGGCACCTAATTGAAATATTTGCAGGTGTTAAAAATAATTCCATCTTCTTGGAAATATACCATTAGACGCACAGGATATATCCCTATTCTGAATTTAATTATATCAGGTCACCATTTAAATTTAATTAAATCTCATAAAGGTTCCAGACTGTTTTATGACACTCTGATTTCAATTGCAGAAATACCTAAGATTTGTTTTAAATGGCAAACTTCCTTTACAGATGTCAACTTATGTTGCTGTTTTTGCAATGAGATGAATGAGAGTTTCTGTCATGTTTATTGGGAATGTAGAATGGTACAATCATTCTGGAATGAACTTGAGGGTTGGATCAATTGTCATATGCAATATACAATCAACATAACAAGGGTTTGGAACAATCTACATTAATAGACTACTGAATCATATTATATTATCAGCAGAAAAAAAAATATGTAACATTAGACAAAATGTCCCACATCTTGATAGGTATTTGGTTATTTTGAAAGATATTTATCATGTCGAAAAGTTTATTTCAACAAAAAACAACAATCTGCTTAAACATGACAAGAAATGGTCATCTATATTTGCATCGGATAACTGAGATTCAACTATAGTATCTATTTGCAATGTCTTGTGAAATTTGTGAAAACTTGAATGTACTGTATTCATGTATGACAATCTGCTTATGGAGACAATAAAAACATTTTTAAAAAAAGAAAAAAAATTCATGCCATTCACATATTCTGATCAACATCATATCATTACCCGGAAAAAATAAACTACTATTATCGAGTTCTTACTTACAAAACTAGTAAAAAAGCAAGAAATGGCAAGGCTTCTTAGTTGCCCTAAGTATACGAAAGCTCACACTCCAAAGAACACTTTTTATTTTGGTATTATATATTCTCCCCAGGATGCAGTGGAGCGTGAATGATACCATTTGCTACCAGAGATAAGTACTACACCAATATACCGCCCTATGTCAGTCACAATGATTTCCTGGAGCTTTATTGTACGCTTTCATTAAGCAATTCGTCTATTCTGTAATACAGTACCTCTTTATCTGATAACTGGATTCCCACAAGGTTCGCCTTCACTTCTCAATGATTCCAGGCGCCGATAACGTCTCATGCGTCTCGTCATGTCTGTGTTTAGAGTTTCAAATAATCCTGATTGGACTTTCAATAATTTGACGTAACATAGGAAATATATATGTTGTATGTAGTGACATGAACGGAAGTCGGAAGGTGAATGGGTTTAATGTGTCTCTATCTGGCGAAAAATAGCTAATTTTACTACGAATGCACATTAATGTTTATCCAAGTTTGTAATAGGAAACAGATGATGAAAGTAAAGCATGCATACAACCGAAAACATCCATTTAACTGAAAAGTGAAAAGACCTGGGTATTGAAGAGCATGCAGTTCAGATGAATCGATAGCGCCATTGAGCTACATTACATTATATACTCACTCTTAATAAGAAACATGAAATGAAACGGACGATAGCGCGAAAATTGCATAAGGCAGATGCAGACTTCTTAACCTTACTTGATTTCTCGTGGTAGAAGGTTGGCGTTTGTATTATTAAAACTTTCAAGACTTATCAAAGTTGACAGAAATCGTAAATGAATCATTTGTTTTGATCGCTTATGGTGATGATTTTCAATATGATGCTATTATATCAATTATTGGTTGAGAAAGATTTTGATCATCTTGGAGGTATGAAGCATATGAACGAACAATTATAACCCATGTATAGATGTAATGAAATTTTGGGTTGCCCACAGAGTTGCTTGGAGACGATGAAAACTGCATGCCGGCCGGAAACCATACATTCCCCTTCGACTTCCTACTTCCGGCTACCTTGCCGTCAGCGTTTGAAGGCAGCTACGGATACGTAAGATACTGGGTGAAAGGCACAATCGACAAACCGTGGAAGTTCGACCATCACTGTAAAAAGGCCTTCACGGTCATCGCAAACCTCGACCTGAATAAGGAGCCCAAAGCAGCGGTGAGAGGATGTGGTATTCTTGTTTGTGATGATATAAGTGTAACATTTCATTTTACGTTGCAGGATTTATCTATATCGAAACATTTCAATCGCTATCCCTTTTATTTTTTCGCAGGTTTTTTGTTTAGAAACCTGATTAATGATTATAATTTAAAGATTACAATTTAAAGACGTTAACTATCTTAAAGGGAATTTAATGTATCCTGTTAGGGCCGCAACAGCGCAAAAACACAAATATTCAATGAAGTTGTTTCTAAAATAGTTTTTTTTTTCTTTCATTTTTTATTTTCTTTCGTCTCACGTCCTTTGTTAAAGTGACTTTTTCGTGTTCTCTGTTTGTTGATTCGCAAAATTTCTAAGCATCATTCAAAACGTTTTTGGCACTGTACATTTTTTTCGACAAAGTTTTACGAATGGAATTCTGTCTTAATGACAATGCTTCCTACAGTTGATAACGTGAAGTTTACTTTCATCACAGGAACCAATCCGCTGTGAGGGCGAAGTGAACGCCGGATGTTGGTTGTGTAAGTGCGGGGGATACAACGCCATATTCTGCACCAACTGTCGGGGGTGTGTCCCGGGGGAGCTGCTTCTGCTGTACACGGAGGTGGAGAACCATACCCGATGGTCACATTGCTCAGCGGAGATACGGCTCAAACTAGTGAGTAGTCGTATTGCTTAGGTTGCTCGTATTGGCGGGCTGTCGCATTGCTTAGGTAACTTAAACAAGCTAGGTGTCGTGTTGCTCAGGTTACTCAAACTAGTTAGTGGTCGTATTTCTCAGGTTGCTCAAACTGGCGGGTGGTCGCATTGCTCTGGTTACTTAATAAAGCTAGGTGTCGCGTTGCTCAGGTTACTTAAACTAGCTAGTGGTCGCATTGCTCAGGTTACCTAAACTAGCCAGTGTTCGCATTGCTCAGTTTACTTAAACAAGCTAGGCGTCGCGTTGCTCAGGTTACTCAAAATAACTAGTGGTCGTATTTCTCAGGTTGCTCAAACTGACGGGTGGTCGCATTGCTCTGGTTACTTAAGCTAGCTAGTGGTCGTATTGCTCAGGCCACTTAAACAAGCTAGTGGTCGTATTTCTCAGGTTGCTCAAACTGGCGGGTGGTCGCATTGCTCTGATTACTTAATAAAGCTAGGTGTTGCGTTGCTCAGGTTACTTAAACTAGCTAGTGGTCGCGTTGCTCAGGTTACTTAAACTAGCTAGTGGTCGCGTCGCTCAGGTTACTTAAACTAGCTAGTGGTCGCGTCGCTCAGGTTACTTAAACTAGCTATGGTCGCGTCGCTCAGGTTACTTAAACTAGCTAGTGGTCGCGTCGCTTAGGTTACTTAAACTAGCTAGTGTTTGCATTTCTCAGGTTGATTAAACAAGCTAGGTGTCGCGTTGCTCAGGTTGCTCAAACAAGCTAGTGGTTCATTTCTCAGGTTACTTAAGCTAGCTTGTGGTCGCATACCTACGGTTACTCACACTGATGAGTCGTCATATTGTTATTCAGTGTAGATTAAGCTTAATGACTACGGGTCTATTTTATTTTGTCAATAAGAATTACGGCTTTCATATTGAGAATGAGTAATGATGTACGTTAAGAATACGTATCAACATGTCGAGAGTTCCTTCGAGGACAACTGATTTGGTTATACGTATTAACCTTTCCCGTTACAGCAGGGTAAAATATCCGTGCAGAATATTACACATTTTCCTGGTTGTATTTCATCTTTTGTCCCGTATCGTCTACCAGCTTGTTACTTTATCTGATCTCGGGAACTTCGAATATTTCTCGATTTCATGATCAGTTATCCAATTCGCTGGTGTACATAAACACATACAAGAAAAGCGGTAGAATGTTAATCGGGTGATTGTTGGAGCTACATGACTGTGCGTAATAATATGTGAATTATCGAGCTCACAACGAGCGGAAGTCAAAATCAAACCATTCTTCGAATAAAACTTCAATGCTGTAGTTCGATCTGTATGCACAAGTCTAGTATTTACTATGTCAGAGACTGGTAAGTGCCTGGCGCCCTGCCAGAGTCGTAACATTCTGATCAAGACTAAAAACTTCCCTAAAGCTGGTAGTGACATGCCTGGCTTAGAAACCCATGTTCTCACACAACTAGTCGGTTATAGACTGTGGGAACCGTTTAAGAACGGTAATGGAAACCAGGAATGCCGTGCCAAGTCAAAAACTTTTCCAGTGTTTTAGTTGACGTCATTGACCTTTTTTAATGTACTATTACAGTCTACAGATGTTGAATGACTAAGGATATTGAATTTCCTTGAAGACACGAGGGCGCATGAAGCTTGTCAAGCTAATATCACGATGCCTAAGTCACCAATTGGTATCAAATGCAATTTTAAAATGTCCCTAAAGATAGATGTGAATTTCATCATGCAACTATAGCTTAGATTTATGGTTACCCGAAACTATCTAAACGATAAATGATTTGTGACATGTACATTAACATATACGCCTACATAAGAACATAAGGTCATTTTTAGGCCATGCGATCGTCGAATTTTTGGCTCAAAATGCGACGGTCAAATTTCGTGGCATATCTAACAGTAACAGGTTACGGTGATTTCAAAGGTATGACGGGAGCGTACCGTAACCAATGAGACATTGTTTGCTTTTCATCATTTCCTTCCTCTGTCTTCTACAGGTGATAGCTTACCACGCGGACCGGAAGACACGTCACGAGAAAAAGGTGATAACGAGGCTGAAGCGGGAGCGACTAAGTACGGGAAACAGTGACGTATGGACGGAGGCCTTCACTATCCCCGTCCTTCCTCCATCCCACCTCAAAGGCTGCAGCATCATCGACACCAAATATGTTCTCCAGGTACTCCAGTACATCATGTCCATCATGTTGTATCCCTAGCCTTGTCCCTCACACTGTTAGATGAATGATGACACATTACAGCTTATAATGGAACTTCGCT
This sequence comes from Phorcus lineatus, assembly GCA_921293015.1. NCBI lineage: Eukaryota > Metazoa > Mollusca > Gastropoda > Trochida > Trochidae > Phorcus > Phorcus lineatus. The sequence goes on along the minus strand of OV121081.1, from coordinate 75,901,607 downwards.
TATGCAGAATATAGCATATCCATAAGAAATCTTTTACATGCTTAATTACTTCACCTTACGGAATACCAATCAAATACTAATCAAATCATGAAAACATCAAAACGTTTACTTACCATCAGCTCTCGCTGTTATTCAAGGGATTACGAATACTTTCCTTGAATTATATATACATGTTCATTGATTAAATTTATATTTTATGTTTATACAAAAATAAATTCGACTGTGTAGTGAGCTATCCTAATTTATCCTGTATTTACAATTTTCAGTTATTTTATGCACTCCCAGCCCAACTTTTAGAGGCAGTAAATTTATACCCAATTAGTAGCACCGAAATCCTTGACATGTGGGCTTTGGTTTCAAAACATCTGTTTCTTTCAGTTTATTTGCGAGACTGACGGGTGTAACTGTGATGCTATCGAGTTCGACAAGGAACTGGTTATAGGAACGATTCCTATCTGTGGGCCTGTCCCCGGCACAGTAAAACACAGCCCCCTTCCCATTGAGCCACCCCCCTACTACACACCCTTTTCAAACACCCACACAGCAGCGAAGACTGGTGCCAAGACCGAGGAGAGCCGTCTGATTCCACAATGTAAGTGTCCAAATTGAATAATGATGTCGATTACGTCGACGATTACGACAACGATAATGATTGTGGTGGTGGTGGAGGTGATGATGATGATGACGTCGATTATGATGAGAAAGACTACGATAATAATTGTTAATATGAAATTGCTGCTGACGATGATGACGATATTAATTTAGAGATGTTATTGATTATGACGGCGACGATAACTAGATGTATTTGAAATTACATACGAAGTGTCATGTCAAAGATTGTGAATGTGAAGAATATTTAAATAGAGGAACCGACATGGAGCTTGCAAAAATGCAGTCATGATTATTACTAAGAGACAGCTATTGAAATACATGATTTGTGAAAAGATGTTGGACATATGTTCGTTATTATTATCAAGAGACAGGACTATTAAGTACAATAGTACAAAACATGTGTAACTCAAATTTCATGATATTCAACATTCAAAATTTTACCAAATTCTTGTATTTCTGTAATTCTCTCGCCAGCCCCGCCAAGTTACGAGGAGTGCGTGTTCGGGAGGGTGAACATCAAGGACAAGGACGACACCGACTACACCCAGGGGGAGCTCGTCTTCACCCCCATGTACGCCTACTACAACATGGCCGACAGTACCAAGGATACAGACACTGATGATTAGACCGGGCGCATAATGATTTTAACATCTTTCATCGTGGATACCTTTTACAAGATACTGGGGCACACGATTAGATAAGGGGTTTAGGGGATGAGATTTATTTAACATATAAATCATTATTAGTCTTTACATACATGTAAATATGATACCACCAGAGAAATTTAGATGGTAACAACCGATGACTTGACCCGGCCACATAAGGATCCCTACATCTTCCATTATGAATACATGTCATCAACGATTCTAGGACAGATTATTAGGCAAGGGGTGTTCAGAATGAGGCTTGTTTAACATATGAATTATGTTAAATTTTACATATATAGGCTAGTACCTGAGTAAGTAAGATAATTAAATGTATGAATACCAAGGAACCAAGGGCTTAAGCCTGACTTAGTGTATGAAGCAACATGCAACTTATAAATAACAATATATAATGATACATGTTTATAGTAGCTCGAATCTATCTAATTGGGAATAAGTATCGTTTATTATATACCCATGTAAACTTAGGATAGTAATACAAGGGTGCAATACGGAATCCGTCTTCAAATTCCGTATTGCACTTGAGATTCCATATTGCACCCCTGCCGGTTCTACTTTTTCTGAACCTTGGGACTTCCCGAAGCAGCTATTTATAGATATACATTTAGGTCATTGGGATTCCCAGTTTGCGAGAAAAGCTCTTATAAAACAAGATTGTCATTTCCAAATGATTTGATTACAATTATAAAGTGTTTCCTTGATCATTTAAATCAGTTATAGTCCTTATCTGTGAATATCAAATTAAAAGTCAATAATACTGAAAAGAACAATTAGAACACAACTTGTAACTTGTATACATATTTGGCACTTGGATTATTTCAAAGATATTTAACAGTCTATTTGAATCTTGCTCGCATCCTGACTTCTCTCCCGCTGCGAGTTGTTGGTATGCCATTGGCAGGTGGTGATGGTGGCATCTCATTTGTCGCGGTAGAGTTTTCGGGGACAGTTTTTCTTGCTTCTTGTTCAGGTGCCATCTCAAGCTTATCACTGAGCTTGAATGGTTTGATGTGTTGCCGGTTTCTTCTGTATCGAACACCATCTGGGGTTTGAACAATGTATGACCTTGGGTACCGGTCACATTTCTGGTTCACTTTGGCTGGTGTCCACAACGTTTTGTGATCACACCATATTACAACAGGTTCATTGTTGTTGAGAGGTCGCAATGACCTGTTGGCTCCATCATAATACTTAGCCTGAATTTTCTGATTAAGTCTTCGTGCACCTTCAACTGAAGACTGTTTCCTGGCATTCAGACTGCTTTTCAAGACTGGTAGTCTTGTCCTCAGTTTTCTCCCATAGAGAAGTTGTGCTGGTGATTTACCATCGATCACTGGGGTATCCCTGTAATTTAACAGAGCAAGGTAGGGGTCACTGCCGGAATCCTTTGCTTTCTTTAACAAGTTCTTTACTATTCCAACATACCTCTCTGCTAGTCCATTTGAACGAGGATAATGTGGACTTGATGTAATTTGAGTTATTCCCCATTCTACACAAAACTCATTTGAATTGTGAATTGACAAAATTAGTGCCATTGTCAGACATCAATAGCTCTGGAATTCCATGCCTGGAAAATATTGATTTGAGATGCACAATTGTTTGTGAAGCTGATAAGTTTTGCAATTGTGCTGTTTCGAAGAAGTTCGAGTGGTAGTCTACTACAAGTATGTAATCCTTTCCCTCAAAGTGAAAAAGATCACACCCCACTTTCATCCAAGAGTATGGCGGTCTTTCATGCGGTTGCATTGATTGTTTATTTTGCTGGCGTGCAAACTTCTGACACGTTTCACAAGACTGCACACTACTTGTGATGTCCTTACCCATGCCTATCCAGAACATGCATGATCTGGCCCTCTCAAGACACCTTTCAGTTCCCATGTGTCCCTCGTGCACCCTATTTATCATTTCACTCTGCCACACTTTGGGTATGACAAGTTTTGATCCCTTGAACACAAGACCATCTTCATGAGATACTTTATCTCTGATATTGAAATACTGTCTAATTTTCTCAGATACTTCACTGATATCCTCTGGCCATCCTGATTTTATCTGCTTGATCAGTGTTTGAATTTCACAGTCTTGCTCATTTGCAATCTTAAATTTCTTTAGATAATCTTCAGAAAATGGTAGTGATGTCTTGATCATGTTGACATGGCAATCTAACACTTTTCCTATCTCTGACTCCTTCAAGCTGTGCTGTACTGGAGCTCTGGATAATGCGTCTGCCATTACTAACTCTTTTCCTGGAATCCACTCATATGTGAAATTGTATTTCTGCAGTCTCAACAACAGTCTCTCAATTCTGGGTGGAGCATTTGCCAGTGGCTTGTTGAAAATGAACTTCAAGGGCTTATGATCATTCTCAACAACAAAGTGACGCCCATAAACATATTGGTGAAATTTTTCTGCTGCATATGCTACAGATAAGAGTTCTTTTTCTATTTGAGCATAATGTTGCTCTGCAGATGTCAAAGATCTAGATGCAAATGCAATGGGAGACCCATTTTGCATCAATGTAGCCCCTAAGCCGTACTTAGACGCATCACAGGAGATCTTCACATCCTGTTCTGGATTGAACAGCTTCAATACTGGTGCACTGATCAACAGTTTTTTAAGTTTTTTAAACTCTTTCTCATAGTTTTCATTCCACACAAATGCAACTTTGTCTTTCAATAAACTTCTGAGTACTGCAGTTTCATTTGACAAATTCTGTATGAATTTTCCTACATATGTCATCATGCCAAGAAATCTCTGTAGTTCTTCTTTAGAACTAGGGCTGTCCATTTCTTGAATGGCTGTGATCCTGGCTGGATCAATCCTTTGACCTTCACCACTTATTATGACACCCAAGTACTTTACTTCTGTCATGATATCTGTACATTTGTTCTTGTTGAGTTTTAGATTTTTATTTCTGATGATTTGCAACACTCTATTCAGTCTCTGATTTAAATCTGCTTCTGTTTCAGCGTGAACTAAGATATCATCCACATAGATCTCAACACCTTCACAGGCTTTGAACCAATTTGAAACCGTTCTCTGATACACCTGAGTGCATATGTTCAGTCCGAAAGGTAAACGATGGAAACAGTAATTTCCAAAAGGTGTGCTGAATGTGGTTAATTTAGCACTTTCATCATCCAACTTGATCTTCCAGAATGAGGACCTTGCATCAAGTTTCACAAAATACTTTGAATTACCAATGTTTGTTGTCATCTCCTCAATTGTCGGGATTCGAAAGTGGTCTGATTTGAGATACTGATTTAGATTTCTCGGATCCAGGCAAATCCTCAAATCACCAGAGGGTTTCTCTGCAATCACCATGGAATGTATCCAGTCAGTTGGCTCTTCAACCTTTGATATCACCCCTTCAGTTTCCATTCTTTCTAACTCTTTCTTTACCTTATCATGCAGAGCAAAAGGTATCCTCCTCGGAGCATTCTGCACTGGTTCTGCATTTTCTTTGAGCTCTAATTTCACTGGTTTCTCATTAATGCCATCTAATCTTGTCAAACACCTCATGATACTGTTCATACAAAGTTTTCACAGAACTATCCTGAACCTGATTCACACGCTGGACAAGATTAAACATCAGACAGTCCCTTAGTCCTAACAGTGAAATGCTTGCATCTTCCACAACAGAGAAATTAATCACTTGCGATTGTGTCTTGAAACGAACAGGTAATTTCACTTCACCCACAATGTTGATGTCCAAGTTATTGTATGCAGTCAGTTTCCTACTGGATTGTACAAGTGGCTTATTTGTCACTGCTTTGTAAATGTGATAAGGAATAGTGCTGACATCAGATCCAGTGTCCAATTTGAAATTTACAGTTTTATTTCTAGAACCTACTACTGGCTTCACAAACCACCCTGACTTGTCAGACAGCACACTGTCTACTGATGATCCAGTTGAGACATATCCTACATAAAAATCATTCTGATGATCATTTGGGGGAGGTGGCCCATACATGTATGGCCTGTTGTTAGGGGGTGAGTTTTACCACATCTGGTACAATTATTTATCATTTTTATTCTTTCATTTCCCCTCATGAAGTTTCCTCCTGAATACTCATTTTGATTTCCATATCTTTGTTCCCTTTCACTTGATTTGAAAGATCTTGAGTTATTTTTCTTGTGTGTTGCATGCACTTCATTTGATTCAACGTTCATACCCTTCAATTGTCTACACACACTTTCATGAGATTTACACAACGTATTCACACTTGCAATATCAAGATTTTCAGTTGTCAGTAATTTTTCTTTTAGCTGAACACTAGCTATGCCCTCTATGACCTGATCACAGATGTTTTCCTCCATTTTATTTCCAAATTCACATTTGCCTACTTGAGTCCTTTATTCTTGTAAGAAAGTGTCAAAACTTTTATCACCCTGTCTGATCTGACGAAATAAATGCCTCTCATAAGTTTTGTTAGATTTTCCCACAAAATGTTCTTCAAACATAGCAATCAAGTCATTAAATTTGGCATCTTCGGGGACAGTAAAGTTATTATAAACCCGCCTGCCTTCATCCCCTATCAGAGTGAGAAGTGTCGCCTTCTGTACTCCATCACTCTTTCCCGCGCAACCGGTCGCGGTCATGTACAGTTCAAGTTCTTGTCTAAATTTACGCCAAGCCGTGGCAAGATCGAGGCTAGCATCAAGTGCTTTAGGTGCTGGGAGGCCTTGCATTGTAATTATTTACCTTTTCACTTCTGACACCATGTGTAAATTGTGATTATTTGGTTCATTTGAATCAACCCACAACAACGTGGTCTTCAGGCAGCCATGTTTATTCAACTACTAGTGGTACAAACATTTTGATTGGCTCATCTTAACTCGATTAACCATATGAATGATAATGATGCTATTACATATAATTGAATCTAGACTGTATTCAAGTTCTCGTAACACGTGTTATCTTCAACAGTGACTCCGACTAACTGACGGCGCGAGCCAATATGACGACAACGTATTTGAAAATTTTGAAAATGACCTTGAACTTTAAAAGTTACTGATTTCTACACGATTGTTTATAAACAAAATAGCTTGATCATTGTTTGATTTATGCTTTATCATATTAAATCAATTCTGAATTTGATCAAAATATCTTTCTTTTTATCTATTTGTTGTTATTGTAAGATGTGAAAGTCGGACTTGCTATACTTGAAGTCATGCGGAGGATTGTGGCATTCAGGTCAATTGCGTTATTCGGTCATCGGCGTACTAATACCAATGTCAAGGTAACCTCAACGCGGAAGTATGTATGGCGTGAAAATGTGTATCGCTTCGCAATCGTTTATTTTTTATAAAACATATTTTCATTAATTAAGATCGGGTATATAATAAATATAGAACGTCATACTAGTGCATTTTGATGTTTTGTATTGAACTCAAAAATGTCATGGGACATGACATCTTCTCGTTCAATACAAAACATCAAAATGCACTAGTATGACGTTCTATATATGTACATGCATGTTAACAATGAAATGTTACAGAAGATTATCTTGGCATGACTAAGAGAGCCTCGGAATTTTGAACTCAATCAGTTTACTTCAAATGCCATCTTTCACGATGATGGTCACCAAGTGGTTTTGAAACATTTCAAAGGTCTTAATGAACTATATACGTACCAGACATGGAGTAAATTGACCTACCTGACGTCTGAAGCTTAATACTCAAAAGAGAAGAAACATATTTCACAGGATATTGATACCAAATTCATTCGAAAAGCATTCGGAATAACATCTTCTTGATTGTGAATCAATGACGTTTCGGAATGTATGTGTTTTATTACTCCATTAGCAGAGGCGGCTTCACAATAGAGAAGTTGTTATCCAGAAAACCTTGCCGTTCTTATGTATGACACTTCTTAAAGGCACTGTTTCAAGTTTTTTTCAAACATTTATTGTTTAAATTGTCTCCAATGACCAATAGTTTCTACAAAACGTATCATCTTCAGAGGGTCGAAGATCTCTTTATTTATACGTAGTCGTAGAAGAAATTATCAGTTATAAAGTGAAAAACTGAATGAGACCATTTTTGTTTTAATTCCTTTTAATCATTTGAGCAAGGATAATGGGTTCTCGTAGCTTAAACGAACTTGGAACGCTCGTTAAAGAACTCCATTTAGATCATAAACTATTGTCTCGCTATTGTTAACAATGGTTTTCCTTCATAAGATCATTTATTTCCCTAAGAAAAAAACTACAGTGCCGTTCATGCCTTTGAAAGACTTACCAAATTCAGTGTTCTCGGTGGTTCACCATCACCTTCCTCCATGTCGATATGAACCTATGCAAGTGTACATGTGTGTACAGCTTAAAGTGTTTCATGTGGCGTATTCTCTCTCTGTGGTTCTGGACGTACTTTGTTCAAGCCGTGATGTATATTTTTGATGCGTATTTACCCACCATTCCTTTATTCCCATTCTGTGATTTCTGCTGTGGATGTAATTCGATCTAATTTTATTCTTAAAGAGCCACTCCGTGAGTTGTTGGATTCATATATGCCAAACTTAATCAATGGTGTCATTTGTCGCAAAGTATCGACTGTTACCAAAAAGACACATTTTAAAGCTTGTTGGTTTTTTACAGTGACAATATGAAGGTAGAACGTCGCAATTATGATCGAAAACCGGACAGTTGCGCGCGTCAAATTGTCAAACGTAATTTTGGAGACTTATCTAAAACAGCCAGGAGGGCAGTTAGGAGTTGATAGTGTTTGTTAGGTAATATAACTAGTATCCATGTATATTGGACGTGATATCTACACCTCTGCGCATTTGTAAGGCTGTTTTTAGATTTTCATGGAAAACCAGTATTTGTCATATATATGTCTTTTGGACATGAAAAGTTAAGATGTTTTGATTTTATATCACAACATATGACATTTAGGTTCGTATCAAAGGTAATTACTATGTTATGAAAATCACGGAGTGGCTCTTTGAAACAATAGATATCAGTTTATCATTATCAACAATAGTCTTCACTGCACGTACTTTTATGAATAGGTCTGCAAATGATAAAAAGTTATTTTCATGTATGACTGAATAACCATTGCCAACCAAATGATATGTCAATAAGTGCACAATTGCCTAAGAATAATTTTCAAAATTGTTTCCTTTAGTGATTAAGATCTCATCAATAAAACATAGCCTCACATTTCAGATCCTAATTGTTTATACTGTAAGGGTTATTGTTTTCTGAGGGTTCGTTTTTTAAAGTCAACCTATAGAGATCATTTGAACAGCAGTCACATCTACATGTATTTCGCAGTCTCCCTACTTGATCAATTTATTTAGGGCACATTCTACATGTAAAAGGTAAAGCGAAGAAAAATTTAAGTCAAACCACCTTTGTTTCTTTAAGATGGCTTTAAGAGGTTTATATACTCGTATATTCATGCCAGAGTTCTTTGTTGTGGTGAGATCGTCCGTCCGGAATCTATTCGTCCAGCGCCTGGGTGCGTCCTGCTGTCCAATGGGTTTACTTGGAAAGTTTTTTAAGTTATGAATGTGGTAAAATTGTACGAACTGAGCACATTTATATGATTATTATACAGGAAAATTTGTTAAACTTCTCCTATATTATACCATATCTTAATTCGATGATACCAAACAGTAGGCTGACAGTAACAATTTTTGACTAATTTACCCACGGATGAATCATATGGCGGCGGATTATCTGTTGGACATTTTGACCTGAACCAAACACATAAGAATGATCGATTTCCGTTCTATGGAAACATTACTGTAATGATTTTCTTTTAATCAATTAGTTTCTTGTTTTATGTTGTCTAGTGCTGCCTTATTTACCCTTTGTTACTGATGTCGTATTGTATTTTTATTTATTTCGTTGACAACATTATATGAAAGTAGAAATTAGAGTTGCATCATTTAATATTAATATGTCTTTTATGTGTAAAATTCGACAGAACGTCATATTCTCCTGACGATTTTGTTTTTTATTGTATTAATATCTGTCGCTCATATTGGGACATTTTTTGTATTGGTGTTTATTGCTTTTCAAACGAACAAAACTAAATTACTTCAAGTATAAATCAGGGCTTAATGAAGCATCTGGCAGAATTAGAAAAAGCATTTAACATTTTGTACGTTTCAGCATTCTTGTTATGTGATGAAATTGTGGGATTTTACTAGCGCTTCTGCCAATATTCCATTTTAGATTTCTTACTTTTTTAAGCGGTGAATCTTGCAAAATGTTGTTTTGTATGTTCGTTCATGTAACAATAATGCATACTTTTCTGGTACCATTCTTCCGATAAATTGATACTTTAAATTGTCCATGGCATTCTCACATTGTTTTGATAAATAAATGTATGAAAAAATGGCTTATTTCACTATGGCGTTCGTCATTTTTATTCCTTCACAAAATGTTTTCTACAATTGTAAACATCGCTAATGGAATATCAAACATACCATTTTATTACCCACTGTGTGTAGCAGTATATGATTGAAAGTTTTACAAACGTAGCGGTTTTCTTACAAAGATATCTGTGAAGGGTTTTTTAAACGAAGTTAACACAGGCATATCGGTGTCTGCTCTCATTGTACATACAAAGAGCTTCTAAAGTATATGTATAAAGTAATAGAGCAATGTCTTATATGATCGGGTCAGATATGAGAAATATACAAACCCCGAAAAGAATAAAAGCTACATCGTAAACATTGTCTTCTTCAAAGAAATGTTATGGTATCATAATGACATAAAAAGACAGAAATAAACACACGTCGTGTGATCCTTTCTGCTGTTAAATATTTAAACAATTTATACGTCGGCTTTCCTCACATTTTCAACTGACCGGGGTGTCTTCTTGCAGTGATCCCCAGGACCTCTAGGTAAACTGAACATAAAGCTGGACACTTAACGGCCATCTGTGTTGTCATTACTCTTTTATACAATATCGTTTTACACACAATAACCATGACAATTCTTCGATGAAGGTAGGCTGAAACAGCATATACCTTATTGAACTTCAGCGTTTATTGAGAATGATCATATTATTTGAAATAAATAGTTGGTATTTATTAATGACTGTTCTAAGCATACGATTTTACCGACACAAGAACCTATATTTGAGAGAGAACATTGTGTTGACATTAAGGCCCGTGTATCCCGTATGACAAACACATGAATATATAACTATGATATTTTCTATCGATGATGTGAAAGTTACGGATTATATCCCATAATTTACTTTTAGCACAGACAGGCACCTGCAGTAGAACGTAGAACCATAGAAGGAACGTGACGTCGTAGAATTTATCCTAATGTAGAGTTCCCTTCAATTTTGCCATAGAGCGTCATGAGATAGGTTTTACGATAGGTAATAGTGCGTTATGAGAAATGAAAGGTAACCGCAGTCTTATCCTGAAATAAACAGTGTTATGATTTGCTGCTTCTCAGACGGGTTAGAAATAAATCTAGTTGGACGCTCATCCAAATAATTACATTTTCCAGTATAACCTTTTGCAAAAGGTGAAAGTATATATATATACAACTTTACTAAAACAAAATAGGTCTATATGCCATGTAAACATATATTTCCTTTTCACGAATTTACAATGTGTTACCAAATACATATAACTGCGTTGTCATGAAATGAATATAAATTATTCACATTTATTATTGGGTTATAAATTGGCGTCTCATCTATTATGTCCAGCCCCAAACTGACAGATATAGCTTTTAATCAGTCCATATTTTGTTGCAAACAGTTACCCGGAGAGAGGCAATGTCGATTTGTTCGAGCTTAATCCGTACCCGCTAAGCCGAGTAAGTAGTGGGAAACATGTTACCTTGTATGTAAGCTTGAAAGTACGACAGGGTTTATATACTTGTGGCACATATATTTAGAAGTAGAACACATAACAAGAACTATACTGAATCCTTCATGACAGGCATTTTGAAGTGTTATACTCTATATAGAAGCTAGTTTGTATCGAACAAGGTTCACATGACAACCAAAGACACGTCTCTCGCTGTGACTTAATGTGAAATGAATTGTTTAATGATAAATTATACCATTTCAATAATAATTTGGTGAGGATTCTTTATCTCATATATACATGCTATGATACATTCACGAGCCAGTCTACATACTGCTTAACTGATACACTTGAACCACAGACGTGTCACACGCGGGAATATACGGTGTGAAAAATAGTTTATCTGTACTGTTTTAAGCAAATTCTTGTTAAAAGTTGTTAAATGATATCAGTTAAAATTCGAACAATTTACGAGATCATTTTATTTTAAATAGATATTATAACGCTTAACAATGGTAAAGGCTATTGAGGAATAATTAGCAATTCAAATGAATCAACTGAGAACCGGATTAATAGAACATTCCTGGATGAATTACAAATACATTGTTACAAAGCACCCTTAATATCCAACCCAGACCACGACAAAGCTACTCTGTGTAACAATTCGTCCCAATCACTATATATATATATATATATATATATATATATATATATATATATATATATATATATATATATATATCAGCGAAGATCCCAGCGTTAAATATACGTTCAATGTCATCAAACGATTGTAAATATTTATGACATTCATTAAAAGTATTTAAAGTTTACAGCCAGTGTGAAGATTAGTAGTTTGAATGCCGGGTTAAGTTCTAGGTACAGCGGGATATATAATCCATGGTGCATGATGGGGGACATTTGCATCTCAGTATGGGGAGGATAGTGTTTATCACCGGTTTAAGACGTATTTAGGAGCTGGGCCGATCAGAAGAAAGATTCCATCTGTTGGATCTCGTTGATATTTGTAGCGCACTTGGGTCAGAATGATGGTAGGTTGACCTTTTTTATTTTTCACTTAAGTTGTGTGAAATCATTCATTTCAAATGTTCAATAATTCAATTTGTATTGGTAGTATATTAACATTATCATATATATTACATAAATTAAGAATTTTCTGGAAAACAACTTGAAAATACAGAACGTTACGGAAATAAGATAACTCCATCAGGTTAAAAGTGACTAATAACGAAGTTGTTCTCCAGACTATTTTGCCTTCCAAAACGTAAAAGCTTCAAAAATTCTTTCTATAACTTTAATTTTGATAAAGTTACTGTTGTACATTTAGTGATATCATTTGATTTGCATCGCGTTCAGTAATATTTTCATCCCTCCCCAACAGTTTCATCACACGCAACTGTATGTTGGAATGCGAATTTTAATTTCTTGACTTCTCTCGTTAGCACACACTAAATTTGTAACTTGTACAGATAATTTATTATCGATATTACTAACGACCCGGACTCGGGCAATCTACAGTTTAACTATTAAGCAATTGTTAACGTATTTAGGTTATAAAGTCAGTTTTAAAAGACTGGAAGTATTTAAAGCAGCAATACATCCGCATGAACTACGATATCGGAAATATTCAAATTCTGCTTGCAGCCGGAAAAGCAAAAACGGCAATCAACACTGCTAATACTGTTTTTATGAAATCGGTTAGGAGTAAGGAATTCCTTAATAAACATTATTTCATTCTTTGTTCTCAGTTCGGAGTTTAAGGTAACTTCAAAAGCTTCCCATATTACTACTTTGCTGTCAATTGTAAAGAAAATTGTAAAGAAAATTACATATCTTATTGCATCAGTACAGCTGCATACCGAAAGTTTGTTAACTTACCACTGAATCGTAGTGCAAATATCATGTAATTTGGGTCTCGTTTCAACGAAAATAGAATAACTTCAGCAAGACTGACAATGGATCACCCACTGTCCATGTGTGAAATAGCCATTCTTGAACTCATTTTGGCATTGTCTGGTCACTCGTGCAAAAATTCGAATTTTGGCACTTTGATATAGACAGAAGGGGGTCACAATTTCGAAATTTCGATTTCGTTAAATGTCGAATAAAATGTTCCATATCGACTTTCTGAGATTAAAACCAACATAATCACATTGACTTTGTGCTAAGGAACATAAGTGACCAATTTTTAAAGAACTTGATAAATTATAAAGGATTTTATGGATAAAAATAAAAATGAGTGTTTTCGGAATTTTGACCCCTGGTCACTTCAATGACCTGCCAAAACTATTACGGGTAATTGTGGAGTACGATAAACATTTGCCTTAAAGACGAATGGATCTGCATATGTGTATTGAAAATACAATATTATACGTTTCTTTTTTGCAACGCTACGATACCTCAAAGGCATCTCAAATTACATGATATTTGCACTAGTATATTCAGGTATGTGAACAAACTTTTGGCATGTAGCTGTACAGAGCTAAAGAGAGTGCATATGTCCTCATATGCCTTAAAACAGCCAATTTGAAGGGGAAATTGTGTGCCATAGTGCCTTTAAAATAACTACTGTATTAACATTTGACAGATTATGTGGTTGTAAACTGTTTTAATTGATTTTATGAAATAAAACTTCGAAAATGATACACAGACTAAATGTTTCAGACGTAAAAGATTACCTCAACATATTTTCATAATAAGCTTTATCGCCAACGCTTTGAAACACATTTAAAAGTCATGCATTTGCTATGTTTTTCACTCTTAAAGACTCAAAATTGATGAAATTATTGATATTTGCTGAAGCGAACTTTCGCAATAATTATATTAATTCTGATCAAAAGAGTATTTTATTGCACCTTTAAAGCAATGTCCGAATATTGCAATAAAAGTAAATATTTTAATTTAAAAATAATTTTTCGATTTTATTATAGAATGCTCAGTGGCGAGATAATGGAATAGAACCGATTTTCCTTTACGCCTTTAATCACGGTTATCTGTTACACTACATTGAGGTTTGTCAATCTAAGCCATTTCATATTTTCTTAAAGCAATTGTTAATGTTGAATCTAATATTCAATTATAACTGCATTGTTGCTAAATGGTAATACGTATTTTTCAAAATTATTTGGGAATTTAATGAACGCAGTAGATGGGTGCAAAGCTACACTGAATTTCAGTGCAGTACCACCCGTGGTTCGCTAGTTCCAGTCAATGCTCGCAGGTTTCACCGCAATTCCTAGCCAGAAAGGTTTCGATATTAATATTCGATTCCTTATTTGAAAGTTCTAAACAAAATTTTAAACAAGTTTTAAACAAATAAGGATATTAACAGGATAATAAATTATTTCTTTCCCTTTATTTGTTTCTTTATATATTAATTACTGACTAATAACTTATAGATGTGTACATTAGTAAGCAATACCTCACTAAATTCTTTCTATATTTCCATTTACTAGAGAAAATAATTTCCACATTGAATTATTAATTTCTGCTCGAAAGAGTGTTTTAAAATATAGATCTCAAGAGATATAATGTATATTTCTCGTTGTCATTTGACTATTATGATGTTTTGGTCTTTAAGGTAATGTCTACAACAGATGGTCAGATTTAACTGTTAAAGTCACGAATACGTTTAATTAGTTATATTGTTATTACTTTCAATTCCTTACAAATGAATATTCTTATCAAGAACCCTTTTCACTGAAGTTAAGGAGAGTTAATCGGTTAGCAACTTACTCTAACGTCATTAAAATCCAAATTATTATATATTTATTAGATTCACTTAAATACCTAGAAGGAACTCAACTTCTAATTTGAGTTGATGTCATGAGTTATTTTCTATGACTGAACAATGACTGGTTGAGAGAGAAAAAATAGTAATTTAAGTATTGTTATGCACTCATGATTCAAATTGCCTAGAGCAAATCTAGCAAATGTCAACGAAAATGTTTAACCTTTTAGGTTGACATTAACATTCATCTTAGTGTTTAGGGTTTGTTCAGTCATATATAAACTTATCGATATTTTTTTAATTTATGACCATTTAGTATTGGACATTTCATTTCAGCGTCTACTCCTGGCAGCGGGAGTCTGCTGTCTAGTCGCTGTAGCTCAAGACTCGACAGATTCTATCCTGGGTGGTTTAAATGACTTACTCAAGACCAACAGTGATGATCTGAATGGTGCCAGTCCTAATAACCAGCATCGTCGAGAGAACCAACCGTACAATTCTGCTCCTGGGGGAGGGTATGAACATCACGCAGATAGCCCCCAGTATGGCCCGCATCAACAAGGCTACAACCCTGAAACAGCTGATAACAGATACCACCAGAACGGTCCCCAGAACACGGGACCAACACATCAAGGTGATGTACATACTCCAAGTCGGATTCACGATGCTCGGGATATCCTTGCTAATGATAATCTACTGGCTCCTATTGGAGGTATTGACCAGTCTATTGATAATGCTGGTCACAAGAATCCCCAGCATCAAATCCCATCCAGATACGGCCAGCAAGGACCAGGAAGGCAATATACAAGTAGAAGGGTTCAACCTTTCCATTCTAGGTATACACCCAATGAGCCTATTCCAGACAAAGCATCATATGTGCATCATTCTCCAAACTCCGTACCTAGGTTTCAATCGGTTCCGAACCATCCTCAGCACCCTTCCGGTCCTGTCAACAGCTACGCAAAACCATATCAGCAACACCAACCCTCGGCTAGATCGGGGCAACAGTACAATGGAAACACTCCGAACCAAGGCCCGGTATATATATCTGACCAGAGGCCTCGATACGGTAACAATGCCAGATCACATCCTAATCAGCCTCCTCCCCCTGTGCCAGCATTCGGAGTTCCGCCGACCAGACCTCAGCATTTTGTTTCTCCACACCAAAATCAACGTCAAATTAATAACAATGACCATGAAAATGTTCCATACGCCCAGGGAAATCCGACACAACAACCATACTCTGGTCCTAGTCAAAACAACCCGCAACAGCTGAATCTTCCAGCTGGAAATCGGGATCAACGCTATCCTGCAAACAACCAGAGAGAACAGCAACCAAACTATCAAGGACACAACCAAGGTCAGGCCAAACCAGTTTATCAACCATATACTAATCCTAAACGTGGTAATCCAGCAGGGCTACATACTCCTATATATCCTGGTTCACAGGGACAGAACGGGATCAACCAATATTCGAATCCAGGCCACAGTTCTCAACATAACCAATACAACCAGCCACGTCATTATCAAAATCTACCTCATCAGAATCAAGTTAACCTATACAACCAACCACCCAAGCATCAGCAACCTGCCCCACAGAACCAAGCAAACCAATATGGCAGACCGAACCAACCCACTCAACCTAGGTATCCTGGGCCATCTGTTAAGTCAGACCAACCGCCTGTTCAATACACGGGACTAAATGATCAACCACCACAACAGACTCAAGGGTACGGACAAGATAATCCTGTTCAACAACATCCTTCAAACCCCTACCAACCTTCACACCAACAGCCTGAAACTGTGTATTCACCTAACGCTGCACAAACTAATGATTATCCAGCAAAACATGCATCACAGGCACCATCTGATTATGTGTATCCCGCTGCCAAGCCAAGTCGCCATGAACAGGATCAATACAATCAGCCGAGTTCCAGTGATGGTCACAGCCAACCAAAAATATCCGAACCACACAAGAATGACATTGACCCCTATCAGGCTAAACATAAAAGTGATGGTCAGTCTGGGGGTCAAAACCCAGGTACCAACGCTATAGTTTCCGATCATGGACCAGATCATTCTTCATCTAATTCTGTCTACAAACCATCTGGACATCAAGATCCCGCACCTTCCTATGATCAGTCAGCTTACCTGGACAATCCACCTGCAGACAAACAGTCTGCCCATAAGACCGAAGCTGCATATGCTGACGATATTTATCCAAGAGCATATCCAAACACTGAACACAAAGAGGGTTCTTCTGGTGAATCTAATCCAAATCAGTCACACTCAGGAATTTCTCATGGCAATCATATTTCACATCCTGGCAACTCAGACTATCCAGATTTGTACCCTGCCAAGCATACGCACGGTGGACCTGACGATTCCTATCCTCCTGTTGATTCTTCTGGAGTATATCCACCAGGCAACACTGGTCATAAGAAGGAGGACATTGCAAAACCCTCCCCCATTTCACTGGCTAAGCCTACTTCTGAAAGCAATGGTTACTCAGACATCTACCCAGACACAACTGGACATAAAGAACCTTCTGTTGACACGCATGGAACTCATTCTGGTAAGGGAACGCACCAAGATGTCAAGGATGATTTGTATCCTATATCTACAAACAATGGTATTCAACATACTGACCCTTATACTGCCAAGGTTTCAGAGGCAACTCACGATCCCTATCCGGGGTCTTCAGAGAGTAATGATAAGGATGCTATTTCATATTTGGAACCGGAAACACCTCAAAACAATGATCACTTGGCAAGCCACGAAGTTCATTCTGATCACCAGTACCCTGGAATATATCCGGACACACACAACCTGGACGGCAACACTGACTCTTACCCGCCCAAAGTTGCAAAACCACACACGAAAGCGTACAAAAGTCCCCAGACCTCGGGATCAGATATTGGTACCCACTTACTTTCACGTCACGAAGAAGCTCATCCTTATCAACCTCAGAAGGATGACATTTACTCAAAAAGCAAAGCTTCAGCTGATGATATCTACCCACAAGGCAAAAGTACAAAATCCCGAGATGGTTTGTATCCCAAACCGAGTAACTCTGCCTATCCACCAGTACACCACACTCCTGCTGTACACACTCCCTCACAGCATATCCCCCATCACAACAAGTTCCCTAGAAACCGCTACCCCCAGGCTACCCACTCCAAGTTCCCACAGAACCAGTATCCTCACGCAGAGAAAGATAAGCCGGTAGTCCATGTGACACAGCCAGACCCTCATACTCTACCTAAACCTAACCCTAGAGTCAGCCATGCTGTTCCGCAAGCAATCAAGAATGCCGCAACCAAACCAGTTGGGATAATACGAGATTTGAACCCGACCCCAACATTCATCCCGCCAGGCCTACAGGGCCACTGTTACAAGTACAAGGACCTCTCGGCAGCCTACAAGCTCTCCGGTCACAGTTTCGGATACCCTGAGTGAGTTGTGACATGCATTATCTGTGATGATAATTGATAACCGATACATTATCATTTTGTAAAGTGGATGGGACAAATTCTACATTCACCCACCAACATTCAATGACTCTGCATTCAGCATTTTTACATAAGATGAACTGAATTTAATGTATTAATAGGCAATTGTAATCTGAAATAAGATAAGAAGCTGACATGTAAATTCATTTGATAATAGCGTCAACTATGATGACATTGTGATCTAACCGTAGACATATTCACTATCATAGAAAAACACAATTATTTATTTTGTTTATTTCAGCAATCACATTTAAGGCAATACTTATTGATCCTTATTCTATTTTAGAAATAATGTGAGATTATTTAGTTTTACTACTTGTGTCTGTTGCAGAGATGCAATCACTGAAGAACTGAAGGGAGAACCATTCCTGGCTCCCGTCCTCGGGTTCAAGAACTTCGTCCAACCCAGGAAGACACAGGATATATTTGGTTTAGGTGGCAACTCACAGCCCAGTACCAACAACAACCACCTGATAGCAAGGAACATCTACCCTAGCGGGTATAAGGAAGGGTGAGTGGGGCACTTAGAAGATACTACCCTAGCGGGTATAAGGAAGGGTAAGTGGGGCACTTAGAAGATACTACCCTGGCGGGTATAAGGAAAGGTGAGTTGGGCTCTAAGAATATACTACCCGGCCGGGTACAAGGAAGGGTGAGTTGGGCACTGAGGAGATACTACCCTACCGGGTATAAGGAAGGGTAAGTGGGGCACTTAGAAGATACTACCCGACCGGGTATAAGGAAGGGTAAGTGGGGCATTTAGAAGATACTACCCGACCGGGTATAAGGAAGGGTAAGTGGGGCACTTAGAAGATACTACCCTGGCGGGTATAAGGAAGGGTGAGTTGGGCACTGAGGAGATACTACCCTACCGGGTATAAGGAAGGGTAAGTGGCGTACTTAGAAGATACTACCCTAGCGGGTATAAGGAAGGGTGAGTGGGGCACTTAAAAGATACTACCCTACCGGGTATAAGGAAGGGTAAGTGGGGCACTTAGAAGATACTACCCTACCGGGTATAAGGAAAGGTGAGTTGGACACTAAGAATATACTACCCGGCCGGGTACAAGGAAGGGTGAGTTGGGCACTGAGGAGATACTACCCTACCGGGTAAAAGGAAAGGTGAGTTGGACACTAAGAATATACTACCCGGCCGGGTACAAGGAAGGGTGAGTTGGGCACTGAGGAGATACTACCCTACCGGGTAAAAGGAAAGGTGAGTTGGGCTCTAAGAATATACTACCCGGCCGGGTACAAGGAAGGGTGAGTTGGGCACTGAGGAGATACTACCCTACCGGGTAAAAGGAAAGGTGAGTTGGGCTCTAAGAATATACTACCCGGCCGGGTACAAGGAAGGGTGAGTTGGGCACTGAGGAGATACTACCCTACCGGGTAAAAGGAAAGGTGAGTTGGGCTCTAAGAATATACTACCCGGCCGGGTACAAGGAAGGTTGAGTTGGGCACTGAGGAGATACTACCCTAACGGGTAAAAGGAAAGGTGAGTTGGGCTCTAAGAATATACTACCCGGCCGGGTACAAGGAAGGGTGAGTTGGGCACTGAGGAGATACTACCCTAACGGGTATAAGGAAGGGTGAGTGGGGCACTTAGAAGATACTACCCGACCGGGTATAAGGAAGGGTAAGTGGGACACTAAGAATATACTACCCGGCCGGGTACAAGGAAGGGTGAGTTGGGCACTGAGGAGATACTATCCTAACGGGTATAAGGAAGGGTGAGTTGGACACTAAGAATATACTACCCGGCCGGGTACAAGGAAGGTTGGGGACTTACACCCGACACGGATTTTAAAATTACGCAAACAGTAGTTTACATGAGGTTTTATCCATTACCGTTTTAAAATATCAGCAAATTTTCATGAATTCGATACTAAGTAGAAAAATGGAAAAAATTCCTTATGTCTTTAATGTAGAGATATAGTGGTTTAGGGTTTAGTTATTCATATTAAAATGAACATTCTTTTTGAATGAAGCTTTCATTTAAATGAACATACTTTTTGGATGAAGCTTTCATAGCTTTACTTGGGATACTAAAGCTAATATTCAGAGAAACAAAGTCTTCTTATGAAGGCCTTAAATTTGTAAAATTTTACGTTATGTATATAGCCAACAAATAGATAAGACTTAATATATCAATAGAACGTATTAGTGTTTATTTATCAGTGTCCAATTTGCAGACACCTTAAGATAGTGAAAAACTTAGGTACTATTTTTCATACAAGTTACAGTGGAATAGACTTAATCATAAACAGCCTATCGTAGATGAATAAATAAACATATTCTATCAAACATATATTTCTTAATAATGTTTTTTGACAGAGACTTTGAGACTCCGGTACCACGTGATGTTTCCTGTCGCACCTCGACACATTCACTGCGCATGTTCAAACTGGACGGC
Organism: Phorcus lineatus; assembly: GCA_921293015.1. Classification (NCBI taxonomy): domain Eukaryota; kingdom Metazoa; phylum Mollusca; class Gastropoda; order Trochida; family Trochidae; genus Phorcus; species Phorcus lineatus. Next base: position 75,880,864 of record OV121081.1, on the reverse strand, counting down.
GGTCACTGTTGGACGGTCAACCCTGACCACAATAAAGTCACTTTCAAACACTGCAGGTGCGTGAATTTTAATACCGGGAACATGTAAATAAATGAACATAAAACAATCGCTTAATCAACGATAACCTCCAAAACGACTAGACATTATTTTATGCATGGTTTGTAGCTATTGGAAAATCCCTCTTTTAAAACAAAAAGATATGATAAGAATTTGACCAAACACATGCGCCTGTCTAGATCGCTAGTTTTGCTATCTTTGTCAGATTTTCTTTATGTAACGAAAACTAAATAAGAAGACACAAGGACTCATTTTGTCAATTTTCGATGTTTTTTGTGTATATTTTACAAAGGAATTATTAAGCAATGTTATGGCACTATGAAAGTGATGTCCTGAACTTGCACCAACGAAGTACATGTAATTTCTTAATTATTATCTATCGCTTGACTGATCATGTAATTGTTTAGTAGTTACTTGATATGAAGTTTGTTTCGGTGAATAATCAAACTCCGATGCGCGTACGTGAAAAGAACTATGATTGGTCTGTCAGTCAACCTTTTGAAATTAAGCAAGCTTACATATTTCAAGCTTTGTTACGGAAGATAATTTTGCTATTTATCAAAAGCATATAAAAATATAATGATTACCATAACAATCAAATTTCCTTCACAGCGCACCCGGCGACTACTGCAGCAACTGTGGGTCGGGCCGGTCAGGAGGGGGGTCCCGGGGCAGATGCTCGGAGGACTACGAGTGGGTGACGGTGTGGAGCTTCTGCGAGAGCTCACCCCCGGGACAGAGGGTCAGGCCCAGGAGACTCTACATTCCAACGGGGTGCAGCTGCAAGACTTACTACTGTTAGAGGGTCCAGTCCTAATGATTATGTATATTAGATAGTTGACATGATTTATAAGAATAGTAGAGGATCTTGACCTACGTTTTACTGTTACACTACGTTACACTGTGACATCGAACTTTTACCGAATCTATCGCCTTAACATTTTGTTGTCTTCATTCGTTATTGAATAAAAATAAGATTATCATAAACACAAAATTTACGTCCCTGCAGTGATCCCATCACTGATTTTACATTTTTTCAATAACTTTTTTTTTATTTCCACCTGAATGTTTTCAACTTTTAACAGGAGCATATACTGTTTGTAATAGATATTTTTATGCTTTTAAGAGACGAGAATCTGAATGTTTTAAGATAAGATAATTTATCATGGGTTCTACCAATAATCTCATTTAACTTTTTTCGTGGTTGGCGTAGCAGTTAAAATATTTCTATGAATAACTATTATCGCATTAGCGTTCGTGTAACGTTGTGGGGGTTTTTAAAACTTATATTGGTCTTTTTTTAACAAACAGCGAACTGAAATTTAACACCGAACACCAAAAAACTTATCCGATTACTTCACGATCATACGGACAGTCAGCCGCTCACTTTGCCTCTGAAGAACAGTCGGGGTTAATGCAGGGTTTTATGTAGATTATTAAAGATGTAATTGTCTTGATTGATAAGATAAAGGTTTTCCTTGAGTAAATTTACACCGGGTATTGTCCAGTATTTTAGCGGCATTTGATGAATCAAAATGTTCAACTATGATTTTGTTTTCAGATACCGTAAAATTTATCTTGTATTTAAGGCCAAATACTTAATAAACGCTGTTAACATTTGTACAAACACCTTCTTACAGATCGAATGATGATCGATAGCATCTCTCTGACAGACCTTCATTTATATGTAACGAATGTGCTCTAATTGTAACAATTATTGGTTAGAAAGTCATTTATATGTAACGACTGTTTCTCTTATTGTAACAATGATTGGTTAGAAAGTAATTTATATGTAACGACTGTTTCTCTTATTGTAACAATGATTGGTTAGAAAGTCATTAGAACCATTCTTATTTTGATACAAGTTGATGTGAATTAAATGTATGTAAAAAGTATTTAACAACATGTACACAAAAATATATTTTTAAGAACATTAATTTTGTACGTATTGGATTGAAAATGAAATACGATGTCAGTGACGACGTACAATAAAGGGTAAAACATTTTTATAATTGATAATGTTTAAGTGTTATATTGATACTTCATTGTTTTTGCTCATATGGAACTGGGTGACAAAAGGATTTTAGTTAATAAATGATCTTTTCTTTTTTAATATTGTTGTCATGTTTCAATTACCTGAAATGAAGGCTGGAAGTTCAAAACGTAGGATAAGAATCCTTGAAATTGAAAAAATGAGAAAATATTACCTACTTTCTCAAATATTAAAGATAATCAAACAAAAAGCAATTAGTATAGACCTTATTATGTACAGCGTTCATCTTTTGATTTGAGATAGCGATTCGCATGTGCAGGAAGCCGGCACAGGACATGTACTCTACCGATGATCTCTATGGCCATATCAAGACAACACAGTTGCCTCCCTTTATATGTTAATTTGGATACATTACTGTCATAATGGTGTATGTAATCTTAGATTAATTAACATACGGTTCATCGAGGTACAAAACATTATTTACCAATGTTTGATATAAATTTTAGAGTAAGAATGACGAATATCATAGAAATAGATCCATAACCAAAATCGATATCGTGTCTAAAAATAACTCATCCGGCAAAGCTGAGAATAGAAGCTATTTCATTGGTCCATATTTTTAGGTCGCGATCGGTGTTATTATTTATATCAACCATGTGCTTTTACCGGAGCATTCACAATTTTGACATTGAAAGACAAACACAATTACAACCATGGCATCAGGTGGACTGCAGGATGTTTATATCAAACTACCAACCGGGAAGAACGTCCAGTACGATGTGCCACCTTCTACTACAATAGGAGCTGTGTGTGACAGGGTGGCCAAAGCCGAGGGTGTGTTCGAATCCCAAGTTCGTCTCAAGTACCAGGGGAAGGTCCTTAACAAGACCCACTCGCTTAGCTATCTAGGGGTTCGGGCTGAAACTATTCTGAAAGCAGAGGTATGTAATTAAAAATGATTTTGTTGTTTTGAAATTTAAACAATTTCATATTAGTACATTTTTTTTTAAAATCAGCTCTAACTTAATTTTGTTATTGTTTTAAGGGAGTTTTTAAACTACTTTGAATGAGAAAGGCATTAAGCATATATATGAGAGTGTATTTCACGGTGATTCGTTCTGTGTCGGATTTTTTACTATATGCAGACCTTGCATGCAAAACTCACCTTCACCGTTTAACAGAACACAAGAAATTTTTAACGATATACGTAGTTTATTTATATACTTCCAAAGCACTATTATTAACCATCAACAATTATAAAGGACAGTTTATATCGAACTAAAACATTTTCAGTTACCACGTCACCTTCAATTGTATATAAGGATTATGAAAGGCAATTTTGTTAACGTGCCCTTAAGATAAAATATACATCGGTTACAATTGGAGACGACGTTCAGTTCCTCCAGTCCTAGACTTTGGAATTAAAGTCTATAGATTTAATCAAACTTTTAATTGTTAGAGGCGCCTGTAAAGTATATTAAACGTTTCCATGGCAGTGTATTTATTCCGATAAATTTATTTCATCAAGTTTACAAATAGAAATGCGAAGGCTAGAAGACAGTGTTCCAACATGGTACTTTTTCCAGATTTTAAGAGACAGTCAATGTTTTTCATTGTATTCAATTTGGACTTTCATACGCGTTAAAAGACCAAAGAGGACGATAATCATTGACAACATCTCACATGCTCATTGAAAAATGCCAAATACGTGACAACTATTAATTTAAAAGGAAAATGGAACAACATGCTTAAGTATGCATAGACCACGTACCATATTTGAAAATGATTTAAGTATTCGGTCGAACACTATCAACTCCAATCTTAAAGAGCCACTCCGTGAGTTGTTGGAGTCATATATGCAAAACTTAATCAATGGTGTCATTTGATCGCGAAGTATCGACTGTTACCAAAAATACACATTTAAAAGCTTATTGTTTTTTACAGTGACAATATAAAGGTAGATGGTCGCAATTATGATCGAAAACCGGACAGTGATATCCACACCTCTGTGCATTTATAAGGCTGTTTTTAGATTTTCATGGAAAACCAGTATTTGTCATATGTATGTCTTTTGGACATAAAAAGTTGAGATGTTTTGATTTTATATCTCCACATATGACATTTAGGTTCGTATCAAAGGTAAATAATATGATATGAAAATCACGGAGTGGCTCTTTAACTCTTATATGCCTAAGCTAAAAAAAAATATGTTTGATCGATGAGCATTAAAATTATACGTTTTCAGCAAGTGTCAGTACTTCTCGATGATATGACACCATTCATAAAGTCTGACATACATTTCTACAACTAATGGAAAGGCTCTTTACGTAACATACCCTTTTCGTCACCTTTTCCATTTCAGATTCTCGTTCCGAAGCTGGTGACTATCAAAGTAGAGTTTCCGGAAGGACGTCGTGAGGAGTTTAACATGAAGAATATAGACGCTCTGAGCTCCTTGCAGAGTAGAATAGCTGCAGCGGAGTCTGTGCCCGTCTCCAGGGTCGTTTTGAAGGTAAACAGGGATTCGTGGAAGAGTGTGGTCTTTGATTATTTGTTCATGATTTTTTTTTAAAGAAGTAAAAAGAAACCAATGTTTTATACTTTTCATTGCATAGGAAATGATTCAGGAAAGTCCCTAACAGTCAAATCCTATTAAGCCTGTATTTCGTACCTCGCACCGATAAAGATGGTAAATAGGCCTACGACTTGATTGCATCACAGTTGCCTTCAATATGTATATAATACATAACATATATTTGTGATCTAGACATCGCTTTGGTAGAATGACAAAAACAAAGTAGGAATTACAGATTAGTTTGTTTTTGACACTTAAAATTAATCTTCACTACGCACGTAATGATCATGTATTAAGTAGTGCAGCAAAGTTATGAGATTATTTCAACGAGATTTTCAAAACAATTAACTCTTGTTGACAGAGCGAAGGGAGACAACTCCGGGGCATCAGTCTAATGGACGCGGGTATTGTGGACGAGTCGGTGGTGAAAGTTGAAATCAGAGACGAAGCCACGCCCTCTAGTGAGAGTAGGTTGTGACACGTAAATCGCAGCAGATATCGTATACTAGTATTTATGTTTTAAAAAACTCCTACAAAAATAACTTCAAAATACGGGCCAATCCATTGTAGCCTACGTCATTTATTTTACTTTCAAGCCCAATTCCTAAAGCAATACGAGAAATTATAAGTTTTATAAATTTATTAAATTGAGCCAAACTATAACAAATGTATCATCATAGTGATCTGATACATTCCGGCTTTTAGAATTATCCTTATTTTATGCAATTATCACTATTCGTATAAAAAGTACTATTCTTGTGAATGTCCCAGATTTAAGCAAGTAATCATAGGACACCCTAAGGGGGTATTACACGGTCTTACATTTCACAATTTTGTTATGATTTTTACAGGCGTTCCTCAAAAAGAAACGACAGAAACCATGGATCAAGAAGATTTGACGGTAATACTTACATCTTACCATCCTAGGTAGAACATTATAGGCCTGGTGGTTCCTAACATTTCTATATATCGTCTTTTTATCGAATAATTCATAACTCTTTTATTATTCGTGATAAATATATATATATGATATTATGTATATTAAGATGTATTAAAGATTTTGAGTAGTTCATAAATTTCTTGATTCAGAAAATATTGAGCAGTTTCGACAACAGTGGCCGCCATGTTGAGGTCGTGTTTTCGTTCGACACAACCGGAAGTATGTACTCCTGTTTGGATGAGGTGGGCATTGGTTCAATACATTCAACTTTAAAATAATAGTGATCTGCATTTGGTTATCACAATGTTGAGCTGTAATATAATATCCCAACTTCTTGATAATAAATATTTAGAACAAACATAAGGTGATGAAGTTGAGACAGAGTCTGACAGAGTCGCTAAAGTGCAAGTGAAATATATCATTACATAGAAAAGCAAGTGTTTTCTCACAGCAACAATATGAAACGGTCTCTGAAGGGTCAGTAGCACTTGTTTGGAATAAATAAAGTGAATCGAACGCCTGAAAACTAAAACAAATGTTACCATTTGCTTGACAAAGTTTCTTAATCATAAGAAGCAGGTCTAAAACGAAAGCGACATGTTCAGTTAAGCTATGCGAATCCATTCTCTACCTCAAATCATTAAAAGGTGTTAACACTAAAATGGCTGCTAATGTTTTTTCTTGACATACTAGATCATTTCTTCTACAACTTTGGATGACCGTTTTGAGTAATTTTGATATTTGACCCCCTGATGACTTTTGATGCTACTTTTGTCGAAAACTAATGTTAATCTATTATTGAAGAAATTAAATGTCCATTGAATACTAGACAGCGATGACATATTATCTGGCCACGGGATCGTGTAATTAAAACTTTGCTTAACCTATTCCATGTTTTTGGGATCCAGTTCGCCATTTACAGTTAAGTTATTCAGTGAGCATAGTTCCGAAATTTTGTTAAAAGTTATATTCTATCATTTCAAATAAGCAATCAGCACGTTACTTTACTTTCAAAAATGTACATAGAAGTTTGTTCGTGACCCTTGCACTAGGTCAGCCAGGGCACAGCCTTTTGATAACACTATTTTCTCTGCAGGTGCGCCGGAATCTGCGGGACTGCTGCACCCGTCTCCTCCAGGACATTCCAAGTATCCGGATCGGTCTGATAGCCCATGGCGACTACTGTGACCAGTACTCCTACGTGGTCAGATCCATCGACTTAACCTCCAACGTGCAGAGTCTGGTCGACTTCGCCAATAACGTACCCGCTACCGGGGGAGGAGACGCGCCTGAGGTATGATGTTATACATTACACGAATAGCACGCATTGGGGCATTTATCGCTCAATATCGGTAAAATGAAGATAATGCAACAATAAGGCCTATTTTCGAATCACCTAAAATTGTAGATTATATTTAAATTATATTTAGGCTTATGTTTTCTTTCTATTTCATATTACAGTATAAAAAGTACAACATGTATTTTACTTGGAATAATTAAACATAAAAGAGATATTTATATTGTTTGAACCTCTGCATATTATTTATCCCCAATGCAGTGCTATGAGTGGTCTCTGCGAAAGGCCCAACAGCTGGACTGGTCAGAAGACTCAGCCAAAGCTCTGGTGGTCATCGGGGACGAGGTGCCCCACCCACCCAGCTACACTGACCAGCACGTGGACTGGCACGAGGAGCTCGATGTTCTGACCGGTATGGGTGTCAAGGTGAGAGCAGTTGATACACCAGATTTCACTATTATGGGAAGCGCTCATAAAATCTGTAAACAAATCATCACCAGTGAGCTATTTTTAGGGATTCATACTTCATCGTTTCTCAGGCTTTTTTTTATATTATGTAGATAATTTTCCTTGGCGAACGACTATTTAAATGCTTAATTTTATTTAATTGAAATATTTCTTGACCTTAGAAGAAGATATGTGATATTTTTACGTAAAATAGGTTTGATGTTTTATTTCTGTTTATTTCATTAAACCTTTATAGAATTTAAACAAATTTAACAAATAAGCGGTATGATATCCTTGATCAGGAGGATTATAAGTTGTCGTTCTTGATTTTTGGAAGTTGATAAAATTGCCCTAAAAAGGAATTATACTGTTTTTGAATTTTTTTATCGTCCTTTATATTATTTTAAGTACGTAGTGATCTTCAACAGGTTTACGGAGTGCAGGCGTTCAGCAACTCCCAAGTGCGCCCCTTCTACGAGGAGCTGGCGGAGAGATCCGGGGGGTGCTATCTGTCCCTTCTACATTTCTCCGTCATCACAGACATGTTTCTCGCAGGTAGGAACCAATCACAAGCTGCTGATAGCGCAAATGGGTACCGCAACAGAGACAAGAAGAAAACTAGTTTTCTCTCTGCGTGATTTGTTCACACAGAAGGAACCGGATTTTTGTTTGCCTCTGTTGCAAAAGCTATTTCTGCTACAATATGCCCTTCTGTTGTCGTGTATCCAAAAATTCTGTCTATTAAGGTTTATCTGAAAGTTTGAAATATGCAATATGCAAATTTGTTTTTGTTTTCCTTGGACAATTTCAAATGTAGGTATTCGGTGCATATATTGCATCGTGCTTATTTTTACAGATCAAAGTCGTTGTGAGTTAGAAACAGTTGGTTATCCATGTAAATAAATATGTCCTTCAAAGACTCCTTAACCTTTAAAGGAATTGTAAAAATGTTTCATTCTGTATATCCACCTTTGATATGATCTAAACATCGATACATTCGAGAAAATATATTTAATTTAACAATTAAACCATTAAATTTCAGTTTGCTACAGAGAATCCGATGAAAACCAGCTGGAAGCGTTTGCGCGAGAGATAGAGGAGACCGGTCAGATGACGGAAGAGAAGAAGGAGATGTTTAAGCAGTTAGAGGAGAAACCCAGTCAGCCCACCAACAAAAACAAGGTGGGCATTAAATACAGCACACTTCCCTCTCTACAGAGATTACCTGCGTCATTACTTCTCACGTATTATCTGTTACAAGTGGGAAATATCTAACTTTGATTGTAACCAATAAGATTTTGTATGTCTGTCCCACAACCTGCTCGTCTTGAAACAGAGGTTGTTTGTATCCAGTATACCTGCTTCGAGGGATTCCATTTCAATGAAACCAGCTTGGCTATTGTGTTTGTAAATTGGTGCTTTTTGTGAGACATTGCTTGTCTTCTAAGAGGTTGTAAAATGTCAGTTTTCATACTATACTCAATATCACCCCAAGAACTCAGTAGTCTCGTGCACGATAATGATAATGATAATTATAAACGTCTATGCTAATATCCCATAAATGATAGTTCGATCATATCTGTTGAGTGTCAAGTTTATCCATTTCAGGTTATTAGGTTAAACCAATTACTCCTGATTGTGTCTTCATGTTTGGGAATACAGGAATTAGTAATTAGGATATTAAGTTATAAATATTTTTTAAAATAAGCTTTGAATTATTATCTGTTCAGTTATTTTATTGTAACATATGTTCACCTATGTGACATCCCTTCTCACCCGCAGCGTTACGTGGGCAGCCCCTGGTGGGACCACTCCCTCGGTACCGGACGTGACGTCACCCCCAGCTACTCCTACCTCCAGGAGACAGACAGATGGGTCTCCTACAAGGTCCCAGGTGTGTGATTAACGTCTTACATTGTATTAAAAAGTTGCAAGTTCTCATGAAATTTAGACTGAACGAAACACGTGTACTTCGCTTCGTTTCGCATTTGATTTCCTTTTGATAGGGAGTCATGTTAACTGACCTTTCACCCAAACCAACAAGCGATGAGACCTAAATCACCGGCTTTTTTCTATATGTAAACCGGCCTGTGATTGGTAGAAATAGAAAAAAAACTATTAACGGACCCGCAATCAACACTGAAAATGTTAAGACGGCCGCTGCCGGCTTATAGATATAAAAGATATATGGTCAGCTGTGCACAAAACGGGAAAATATGGACAAATGAAAACGGCTAACCTAGTAATGTGTACAGCTTGTGAAATTACCTTAATTAACTCTGAAGTGAGAATTCAAGATGAAAATATATGACAGCAATCGTGTAAATTAACCGATTTGATAGCAAAGTATTAGCGTTTTTATTGGATTACCCAAAGTGGCTGCTGTTTTCGCTTCTCTTGTCGTAAGTAAGTAAATTTTTCTAATAGCATTGATCATTACTTTGCTTACACACGTCCGGTCTTTTTAATCAATGAGCACATGTATAGTGATTCTTTTCAGTTTCAGCTACATACATGTATACAGCGTCCTCGACACAATTAAGAGTAATGTGTTTTCATTTACCTCATTATATTTTACAGTGACTACTCGAGAGAAAAAGACGAGCCCGTCCTCTGCAGGTATTCATATCAGTTGAAACTCTAACTTTTTACTCTTAACTATACTATTATAAATACTGTCTTCTTGTATTATGGTATTATTATTGATTTGTGATTTGTACGGCAATTTATGTATATATTGTAACATTTATACTTCAAAGCACTATGGCGTCACAATAATAAAATATTTTGCTTTTCTTCTCCAGTTATTGATGTGTAATGATGTGTTTTCTTAAACTTCTGACCTTTCATAATTTGATGTAAGTAAATGTTGTAAATTCATTCCCCTTAATATAATAATATGCTGTTGTAGAACTAAAAAAAATATGGAAATACGTTCTGTATGACAGCTTATATATAAACCACCGTTGTTTCAGACTCCACGCCCACCCACGTGTCTTCAAGTATCCATAGTTGCGTGTCTTTGAAGCGCAAGAAACACAGGAGGCATCGACGTGCTTGTGTCATAATGTAAACACACTCACGGAACATGGACAGATTACCATACGGATGGAAGTTCTTACAGAATACTTAACGAACTGATGTGTAATACCATTTTTGTGAAACGAGCAAACGACTTGGTGGCAAACGAGCATTGATGCCAATGTTTCGTGATTTTCATATTAATTCATAGCATTCCATTAAGATTCGCCAACATAGCTCAAGCTGAATCACCATCCAAACAGGCAGTGGCATTATATAGAAGTTAAAATTGCTGAGGAAATAGTTCCCTGCAGTGTTGTCCCAGCGGAGTAAAGACTCAAAATACACCAGAGAGTGATATAATGAAGAGATGGAATACAACAGTAGTTCGACAAGGAAATAAACTTCGTTTGAAAATCCTGAACAACGACACTTGTTTCGAAGTATTTGAGAGGAACAATCTAGTGATGCTTGGTTCTTCATACAGTGTAGTGTGGAAAAACTGCTGTTAGTCATTGATTTCCCATTATGATTGTGACCTTACAGAGAGACATATAACTTATCAATCTAACAGCTTCGTTATGCCTTGTAATACATTTGATTTGCTTGTGTAAATATGTTTGTATATAGAGATCTTAAACAATTTAAAGGTACATGATAGTAAAGCATTGAAGGTTCACCACCTTTTTTTAATATGTTGATATGCTCGCACAACGAGCGGTATATTATTCAATAGGGTTGCAGGTGGAGACCCTCGTCGAACTCGACATCATGGTATAGCCATTCCAATTCGACATCATGGTATAGCCATTCCAATTCGACATCATGGTATAGCCATTCCAATTCGACATCATGGTATAGCCATTCCAATTCGACATCATGGTATTGCCATTCCCATTCGTAACTTTCCACTCGACATCATGGCACTGCCATTCCCATTCGTAACGTTCCACTCGACATCATGGCACTGCCATTCCCATTCGTAACGTTCCACTCGACATCATGATATTGCCATTCCCATTCGTAACGTTCCACTCGACATCATGGCACTGCCATTCGCCAATCATAACATTTTCTGCCGTCGTCATGACATTGCCATTTGCCATAGGGACATTTCTGCTCAAATTTATTAAATTACTATTTGACACCATGTGATTGTCACCCGACATTATATCATCGTCGCACGACACCAGTATCACAATGCCTCTTGACATCATGAGATTGATACTAGACAATAACACAAAGCCATTTTACATCATTAAATTCTCTCGACTTCGCTGCAATGCCACTCAGAATCAAACACTGCTCACAGTGCCATTAATTCCCATACGACTGTTTCCAAAAGTAGTACTATATAAAACATAAATTTGCGCTCGTTTTGTAAAAGTTATAAAAGACATATTGTCTCACCTTGACTTTGAAGGGCATTTAGAAGTGATATCCAAATACAAGTGATATACAGTAAGTCAAGATTTTCTGGATATCAACTTCTTTATTTGTTATAGAAAATCTCGCCTGTGCTTCTTATATCCAATACAAGTTGATGAAAGGATATTTTTTCTTTCATTACCAATTTTAAAGTTGAAATTTTTATAACAGAGAACACGAGGGCGAGATTACCACCTCACTTAAAATTGATTTGCATCACGTTTCAAAACGTTAACATTGTGACGTCGTCTTGTATACGACACAATAACATTGTGATGTCATTATTTGACGTCGTAAGATTGTGATGTAATGTAATTAAGGATTTCAGGGCATTTATCAAAATCTAATATCAAAACGATAAAAGCTATAAGATAACGCTTTTATTTATATGTCTTACAAATGATATCTCGGTATTTTGAATTATAAATAATGATGAAAAAACAATTCTAAAATTTAGGTATATAACCTACGATGACCAGAGACAGATAACTACGGTGCATCATTACAATTGACACTAACAGGATCAACGAGAACGTGCTTTAATTACTCGAACACCACATTGCGTTGACACTTGCGTGTATTGAAGATGGCTGGATATAAACGGTTAACCTGCCTGCGTAGTTATTTCAGGCGTTGGCGTAGTTATTTCAGGCGTTGGCGTAGTTATTTCAAGGCACTCCTCTGCAATGTAATGATTATTCAAGTTCAAATCAAAGAACTTAAAAAAGGTACATCTACGCATGTTAATTGATATATATATACCACGTTTCATTAACGTAGGTTTTATAGTTTTTGAGATCTACTACGGAAACAAAATCTTATGTTTTAAGTTAAATCTTTAGTGCTCAATTGAAAATATGGATTGCATTGGTAAATGATGGAATACAGAATACCTTCGCAATTTTCGCCAGTGAAGCCAGGTTTACAGACGCACTGGTAGGTCGCGACGCAGTCTTGGTTCTCGTTGCACAATAGGTCGTCTTCAATAGGACCGCAGACTCCTATAACTGAAACAAAGAAACAAGATACAATAAACTGGAATATAACACACAGCAACACGAAGCCTTATGACACGAGGGAGTACGCAATAATCTATACGTGACACACGGAAACACGGGACCTAATTAATCAATATCTGACATACGCAAACACGGAACCGCAAAAACCATAAATGGACACACGGAAACACAGAACATAGGCGTAGGAACAGATGACAGTGGCATGCCATTTCAAAGGTAAGCATAATAATGACAGAAAATGAAAGTGAATTATAAAATTAAGCAAAGGTTTTGCGTATGAACAAGTATGTCTATTTATCATCCAAATAGAGAAACCCATTGAAGGTTAATAAGGCAACAATTACTTTCATGTGCATGTTCAAACCAAAAGTAGGAATTGGGTCATTCTAAATTTGGAACTTTAGAGCGGTATGAAATTATTTGAAGTTACTATTTACTATTGATGCTTTCCATGGTTCCCTATAACGGATACATGACGAACATTATCAATCGAACTGTTATTTATTTAATATATCTGCGCCTGTGATACTTTAGAATTACTATCTGGAGCTATTAAAGTGTGCAACTGGTAATTTGAACCTAGTGTGCATATGGGGGCGAGAAATAAGGCGGTCCAAATATTGAAACACAACGACCATTTAATGCGAATTCAACACTAATTAAAATGTGTTTGGCTTTATAAGTCTATTTTTGGTATTTAACAAAGACATTCAAAGCGTTCTGGAGTTATTGATCTTTAACTTGGTTTTTTTAAAGGATTTGTCCATTACTGAATATAAATAAACGTGTAATGTCTTTGTCAGTTCCCGAAAGTGATATTTCAAAATGGTGGACCTACAGAGAATAAATGCTTATAACAACCTCCAAGAAAACTCATTAAACAACCGCTAACCTTGACTTTGTCACTTTTCCATTTTCGTTCAAAGATTTTTCAAAGGAATAAGAACTGGGCGTGATTTTTTAAATTTGTCCAATAAACACCTTTAAATAGCCTTTCATTTAGACAGCGTGATTATCGGCTGTGAAAAACCCACCTGGACTAGGGGCCATAAACTTCATGCAGCTGTGACGTAATAAACAGACTGTACAGAGTGGTGCATCATTATTTCAACTGAAATACCGCCTTAAATAATTGTTTAATTACCATTTATGTAGATATCTTTCTTACACCAAACGCTTAATAGTGTTACATTGTCAAATGATTTATCTAACTGAGTGGAAAACATTCTCATAAAATCGTTAATTATTGTTTTTTCATGTGATATTGTTACGATAGATGTATAGATCACGAGGCAATGATTCTGTTTATGACGTCACTATCAAAAGTGGCATTCAAAAACTTCTTTCATTACCAAACTGAACATATTTGAGTAGCGAACTTTGACGCACTATACAATATTGTAATCAGACATTCATATGTTCCAAAGAAAATAGTGAAATATGTTTGTGGTTATGTAAACTTTAAGGCATCACATGTTAGCTGGGATGCACTGATCACTGATTCTTTGGGACCTTTGATTAAAGTCGAACTCTGATATGCAGTGAGGATTGGATTAGTCTTTTGCTGGATTTGAGAATGACATTAACGGAATTTCTAGCTCTGTGAGAAACATTTAAAAAGATTTAAGTTTTCATTGTAAATGTTGTATCTTAGAATAGATGACAATTTGTGTTCCATTGACAGCTAAGCATCATTATGTTCCATTCTTTGTTCTATGCTGGCATATATTATCTTGCATTTATTGGTACTATTTTAGAGTAAAACATGAGAAATATTATTCTTAAGATGGATGCACTTTGTGATGTAGCTGCAACCTAATGTTACGTAAAGAAAGCTTTTTAAAAGGCCATTGTCTGACATGTTACAAGATACAACGTGATGAATGTTTATGTAATGTATGATTACTTGAAGCTAAGTGCTTTAAGATCGTTTACTGAATAAAAACTATGATTCAATTATTAAAGCTTTGAAACAAAAGCTTCAAAATGCGTTATTTCTATGACTCACACACGGACAAAATGAATGCATCCTCCGCGTGCACCCTCCTCCCTATAAAACCCCCAACTCAGTAAATGCCCCAGGCGGAATTTTTAAGCACCCCCCTCCCCACCCTTAAAACCATTCCTACGCCAATACAGAACCTGGATAATCTATACCTAACACATAGAAATTCGAAACCACAGAAACCTTTACCTGACACACAGACACACAGATCAACAAAAATCTACACCTGTCACAGAGAAACCTAGAACTACAATAATCTATATCTGACACACAGAAACACGGAAAAATAATAATCTATAACTGACACACAGAAACAACACTAATATATACCTGACATACAGAAACACGGAAAAACAATAATCTATACCTGACACACAGACACAAAAATAATCTATACCTGACATACAGAAACACGGAAAAACAATAATCTATACCCGACACACAGAAACACGGAAAAACAATAATCTATACCTGACACACAGAAACACGGAAAAACAATAATCTATACCTGACACACAGCAACATTAAATACACTATTCTTTACCTGAAATACAGAAACACGGAATAATAATAATACATAACTGACACACAGAAACAACAATCTATACCTGACACACAGAAAACAAAGAAAAGACAATCTATACCTTACACACAGAAACATTGAAACACACTAATCTATACCTGACAAACAGAAATACGGAAAAATAATAATCTAAACCTGACACACAAAAACACGGAAAAACAATAATCTATACCCGACACACAAAAACAATAATCTATACCTGACACACAGAAACACGGAAAAACAATAATCTATACCTGACACACAGCAACATTGAGCACACTATTCTTTACCTGAAATATAGAAACACGGAACAACAGTAATATGTATCTGACACATAGAAACAACAATCTATCCCTGACACACAGAAAACAAATAAAAAAACAATCTATACCTTACACACAGAAACATTGAAACACACTAATCTATACCTGACATAGAAAAACACGGAAAAACAATAATCTATATCTGACACACAGAAACAACAATAAGCTATACCTGACACACAGAAACAACAATAAGCTATACCTGACACACAGAAACAACAATAATCTATACCTGACACACAGAAGCACATTAATTTGTACCCGTCAGACTGAAACATGGAAAGACAAATATCTGTACCTGACCTCCAGAAACACGGACAAACAATAACCTATACCTATATATATGAACATGCCGAGGTGTTCATCATGCATATCCGGTTTAGCTGTGATGACCTGATTGTATTTTCTTTTAAATTGATTTTTTCTGAACATTTGTTTTTCAATTCAAAGCGAAGGGACTCATCAAAATTGCGATTTTACAACAAAAGTCATTTAAAAATAGGTCAATCGAAACATTGGATCGTTCCTGGCACCTAGCAACCTGGTTCCCTGGCCTCGTTCCGCTTGCGCTACAGTGAGGCCATGGCACTGGCTGTATAATGGCGCTGCGCAGAGCAGCGATCCAAGATGGAGGACAAGGCAATTTTATGCATAGCGATCACAAATTCACTTCATTCTCGCTCTATAGCCACGACATATTGAAGACAAGCATCTAGAATGCAAATAAAATTAGAACTCGGAATATCGCCACATATATTTTTTGTTGCAAAGGGATATTGCTAAACATCATAATGTTTGCAGCGGAGCGATAGCCCCGCCCACCTGGAAATATAAACAATATAGTGGAAGGCTTCGTGCACTATTTTAAACTATGACAGGTGGAAAATTTAAGAAATTGTTGTTTACTTGGTGTGGTGAGAACTTGTTTCAAATAATGGTAATGAAGGAGTAAGGCGATTTTGCGACATTTCCCCAAATAGACCCAATCAAAACCTGTCAACTACGACGCTCAGTACCACCGAGACACAACAACGACGAACTAAATTACAGCAATCAATTGCTAGTCGTATGTTCCATTTTCCGATATTCGACATTTTTAAACTTGCATTTTACATCTTCAGTAGAACCGTGATGAAGATCACGAAGAACAGTAATTGTAGGGTTAAAACATCTGTCCCCTAACTTCTGAACTTGTAACTCTTTAATGTCATTAAGAAGCACAATGAAAATGAAAAAATGAATGCTTTTTCTTGTGTGTGTGTGTGTGTGTTAGGCATGAAGAACTTGCAAACTTTCATTAATTGTAGACTTTCCATAACTGTTGGCGATATAGCAAGGACATCTCCCACTATAACACACATTAGAGATTCGTCTTGCAGAAGCGTGATATATTTGTATTATTTAAACGGTTGTATTCAGCTAATAGAGATGATGATAACAGCTCCTGAAAACGAAGATGTAAGTCATAACTCACATCATAGGACACATTTGAGCAACTGATTTTGAATTTATTCCTATATTATATATATCCCTGCATTCTGACATTCCGATAGTCAAATGGAATTTAATGCTAAAAACCGGCAGAAAAATGTGTTTTCTTTCAAAATGAATCATGCTCTTACTATGTGGCAGATATGAAAAAAATTGCTTATAAAAATTCTAGAAGTGAAGGCAAAGGGCCCTAGTAATATGGTATACGGAGAATGCGGAAGATTTCCGATTCACATTTTTGCTGAAGCAAGAACAATAACATTTTGGATGAGTCTTTTACAAATACCCTCTTATAGATATCCAAAGCAATGTTACGTTATGATTAGTTCGTATGATAAGAGCCGGAGGAAAGACGGATTGGGTATCAAACATTCCATTTATTAAATACGATTCGATATGGGGATATATATATGGGGATGGTAGAGTCAAAATGTTAATTTTCATTCAAATTCTTTTAATAATGTTACGCAAAGAATGAAAGATATTTCCACGCAAAAATGGGCTACGTCCCTATAGCTTTCAAACAATTGCTTATACTACTATACCTAATTTATTAAATATAAGGAAATCCCGGATTGCATTTGCACGCTTCAGGTGCTCATCGCACGATTTAACAATAGATACTGAAAGATAGAGCAACAGAAAACAGAATTTGTTGGTTCAGTAATTTTAATTGTTTGGAAGTCGGAATAAAATTTTATTTTAAGTCATCCGTTGTATACAGACCTGAGAAAAAGCTATCGTGTCCCTCTATACTCTTTCGTACACTAAAATAGGTTCAAATTCTCTCTCCTGCTGAATCCTACTAATAATAGTCATATTCTCAAATTACAACTTTTATGTATTCTATAAAATAAAAATGTGACTTCTAAAAAGGTCAAAAATAAGAAAATGGACCATACGACCAGCAATTGATTGCTGTAATTAGTTGGTCGTTGTTGTGTCTCAGTGGTGTACTGAGCGTCGTAGTTGACAGGTTTTGATTGGGTCGATTTGGGGAAATGTCGCAAAATCGCTTTACACCTTCATTACCAGTATTTGAAACAAGTTGTCACCACACCAAGTAAACAACAATTTCTTAAATTTTCCACCTGTCATAGTTTAAAACAATGCACGAAGCCTTCCACTATATTGTTTATATTTCCAGGTGGGCGGAGCTATCGCTCCGCTGCAAACATTATGATGTTTAGCAATATCCCTTTGCAACAAAAAATATATGTGGCGATATTCCGAGTTCTAATTTTATTTGCATTCTAGGTAGATGCTTGTCTTCAATATGTCGTGGCTATAGAGCGAGAATGAAGTGAATTTGTGATCGCTATGCATAAAATTGCCTTGTCCTCCATCTTGGATCGCTGCTCTGCGCAGCGCCATTATACAGCCAGTGCCATGGCCTCGCTGTAGCGGAAGCGAAACGAGGCCAGGGAACCAGGTTGGGGACCTAGTGGTTTCAGGCACATTGAACTAACCATCGCCATTACACCACGAAAGCGCGATAAATTACAGGGTGTTTTTCATGACCAAATGATCAAGGTTTATAATTGCCTGAAGATGAAAATAATTTAAAGTAACACTTGATATTTTGTTAACCAAAAGTTTTCTTTGGTGCAAAGATTATAAAAAATTATGATAGGCTTTCTGTAAACTGGGCTTATGTTGTCCATTGCGGTAGTGTGTACATTTCAGCGGGGTGCACGTGTAACACGAGACGCCCTTGCCTTTGTCAACTACCTGAAATAGATATTGTTTCTCCGATTCGGAGAGAGAGAGATACAACATTATAATTTTACAATAAAAACGCCTTTAAAATATGCATAATCTCCATAATCACAAGTACCAAAATTAATTTCTGTACTTTCTGTAATTTCTAAATTCTGTACAAGGTTGGATGCAGTTTTAAGCTAGTGTGTAAAGTAGTTACCTACCTTGACCTCGGCTTCAAGTCAGATGAACCCTAGGTCACGTGACACACGAACGCCTCACTCTCAGTGGCTGTTACATATCGTGCTCGGTTATTAATTTCGTACTTATCAAAATCTGAATAACTAAACGTCAGATCTTCTTTTCTCAGTATACTGAACAAAGCAGAGAACACCAATGCCAAACTGCAATGGTTTGTGGCCTTGACCTACTTGTGCACGTGAACCCATCCCCTGTAAAGCCTGGTCTGCACGTGCATGTTGAGGATCCATCATCATCATCATTATCATCATCATCGCCATAAGTGCTGACGCAGTCGGCGTTCACGTCGCAATGACTACTGGCACAACCATCTGATTCTGAAAAAAAAATACTTTTCAAAAGATTCATATCAAAACTCGTCTGTCATTCAATTTAAAGGGTTTAATGAGTATACGACCAATGCCCTGTTGTGATATGTACACGATAAAATAGTCAAATTCAATATCGAAGCAAAAGAAACAATGTTAAGAAATTCATAAATATACGACTCATCCAAGTTCATATAATGACGTTTGAAAAAGTGGCTGCTGTTAGACACCTGCGCAATGTTTAATGTTTTCATTCTCTGAATAACCCTAAATGTGCTTGTTTAAACACGGAGCATAACAGTTATTGTATTATGTATATGAACAAATAATGCACTATCAAATAGTTCACTATAGATAACAATGAACTGATCTCTGTCTTTCAGATAACTAAACCAATTCAAGACGGAACCCTCGAAGTGGTTTCATATCAGCACTCCAGAAAATGCTAGGAAATCGTCCTGATTCCAGACTATAATCACACATGTAGTAATTATTAGGAGCATGTCGTAGATTTTGTTGACCGGATGATTTCAAGTATTATAGATTAATCAGGAGTTGGCATTTAAACTGAGTGTTGGGCTGTAACATAGGAAGATTCGTCATGGCGTTTGAAGGTCCTGTGGTGTATTGATGATCTTCTTCAAGAAGAATCCACTGAAGGAATCAGCAAGTTCCTCAGGCGAATCAGATAAAGGCAGCTTTGTTACAGTTTTCCTACAGAGGTGATTGTCGATGAATTTAAAATATTGTTAAGGGTTATCACTAATGTTTTGTAGTTGCTGAATACGGTTTTTTTCTTGCACATGCGGATGACACTAGTCATGACAGTTCCTGCTTTTTGATATAGTTGTCGGTGAACTTCAAGACGATGTTTCTCCACATTCGATGACGTTTCGCTTCATGAACTTCATGACTGTATCAGGGTGTGTTTGTTCGTACTCTGACTCCCTTCTTCACAGCAGGAGATGTTCATCCAGAATTCCTGAGAAGGCATCTTGGTAGAGTTGAGCAAGATCGTCTACAT
Source organism: Phorcus lineatus (assembly GCA_921293015.1). Taxonomy (NCBI): domain Eukaryota; kingdom Metazoa; phylum Mollusca; class Gastropoda; order Trochida; family Trochidae; genus Phorcus; species Phorcus lineatus. The sequence goes on along the minus strand of OV121081.1, from coordinate 75,860,409 downwards.
TTGGAGGTTATACAACAAAGTAGAGTTTTGAAGGTCTGATAGAAACTTTGCTGGTCATTAGATGTAATAGTTCTACAGGAAATTAGGTGTTCAGCATTCTGTGTTATGGGTGTCCTTAATGTTACAAAAACAAGGAAGTGATCTGACATTTGCCTATCATCAACAGCCACACTCTGTATAATTTCAAAGCTTTCAAGAGTCACAACCCAGTCCAAGATGTTTCCAGATTTGTGTGTAGGGAGAGTAACAGTCCTTATGACTAAAGAATTAGCTAAAACATTTTTACAGGATCATTAAAATGAATATAAACATCTCCAATGAACAGCGTCCTTTTCCCAGAATGAGACGAAAGCATGGTTGGGCGTTTATCAAAGAATAATGTGTTTTATAATCCCTTTTTCCTAGATGACCGAGGACGATAGATTCAGACGATCCGAAACACTTATTTGTCGGATGCTAGACAAATATCAAGAGTCTCAAATGACCTCGGGCTAGTTGTAATGCATTAAGAGTGCCGAAAGAATAACTCCAATGAATTCCTGTGAACTATATATTTCGCACTTAGTTACAAAGAGGTAAAATAGGTATATGCTATATGGTATCCCGTTTTCACCCAAAGTACGGGGCTAAACGGGACATTTTCCAAATGTTACTTAATTTCATATTGGTCAATTTAACAACAACAGTCATTACAGTCACAGTGTATTATAGTATAAATTATAGATTTAATGCGGTATCTCTTTACCCAACATTCACTACATACTATCACCTTTCAAAAATTAAAAGTCCTATTTCTATTTCTTGTCTGACAACCAGGAAAACTTTTTTTAAAATATAAAAATATATACAAGATGGTAAAACAAGTTTGTTTAACATGTAAACTTTGCCAGAACCTAGATCACGAATATCAAGCCGCCATACGAGGGATTTGTCCCGAAAGAGATCAGGGTATTAGGAGAAGCTGAGCGCATTCAAGTACGATGATTTAGCAGGATGGACCTAGATTTTCGATACTTTCTTTCCTGCTAAGATAGTCGTAGATACGGTGCAATTATATAAGTCTATGACTATTTTAGCGCAGAGAGAGCTTCAAATCCTGTTGTTGTAGAGTGTTTCCAGCAACACGTGAAAAGCATATACCACGTGCAGAGTATTGTCCGTTTACAATGTGCGCGAGTGAGTCAACACGTGAGTGTCAATTTATCTTCCCGATGTCTTATACAAAAGTGATTTTTACTATGGAAGGAAGGCCATTCTTTTCCTGATATATGTCGATAGATCGACTGGTAACATCAAAATAGTGACGCCTGCTTTTAAAATCATGTTGTTTGAATTTGACCAAAATTGTATTTCTCTAAATTATGAAATGAAAATATGCCAAGAATGAATTCACCATTGATGACACCATTCACTTTTTTTTAAAATTCTCATCTCCTGAAATTATGAATAAAATCGAAATAAACTTTCACAAAACTAGCGCGAGTAAAATGAAACATCCCTCGCAATAAATCCCATTTTACAACCGCGTTGTGCTTTTCCTTTTTAAATCGATTGTTGCAGATCCTATCGTTTAGGAACCCAAATGGAAGTATTAATTATCAGTATCGAAAACGGTAACACACACCATTGGATTTCGAAAACATGCTTACCTTAAACAGGATAGATGACAACTTTCGGCATTGGATCTCTCCGTCAGCCATATCATCTCCTTGAAATCATTAGGTATTGACGACAGTTTCTCATAGATCTCAGCAAAATGACCCCTAAAATGCTCAATTCTGCGTAACGTCGTAGATTTTAAAATTAGATTGGTTTCTCTTTAAACGGATGGAACTTACCTCGATTAAGGATTCTTGGATATTGTTTCATTGGTAAAATCGTAATGTCTCACCGTCACCATCGTAACCATCGTCGTCGTCTCCATATGAATACCAACTCTTTAGATATGCAAACCAATTGAAGTCGTCGTCGCCTTCCCTTTTCGAAACGGTTTGTGGCGATTTATGGGCACCTAAAATATTATTTGCAAGGCCATACTTTCACAAACCCTCCGTAGTCTTAAGGATGTCCCTAACCCATATATAAAACATTTAGTTGGGATCACCTTAACCTAAGCGAGCTTTGTGAAAGTGGGCATCAATGTGTAGACATGTGTAAAATGAACCAGGGTCCCCGTTGGCATGTTCCCTTTACGCCTACAGCCTTTTTTCAACATGTGATAATCTGTTGATCGTTGAATACGCACTGGTAAACGGGCGATCGGAAAAAAATTCGCACATTTTTTCATATGAAATCAGAGCACACAATAAACATATGAACTTCTACTTCTGAGTACACAATAAACATATGAACTTCTACTTCTGAGTACACAATAAACATATGAACTTCAACTTCTGAGTACACAATAAACATATGAACTTCTACTTCTGAGTACACAATAAACATATAAACTTCAACTTCTGAGTACACAATAAACATATGAACTTCAACTTCATGGTATACAATAAACCTGTGAACAACTTTTGAGCAAACAATAAACATGTGAACAACTTCTGAGTACGCAATAAACAAATGAACTTCTACTTCTGAGTACACAATAAACAAATGAACTTCTACTTCTGAGTACACAATAAACATGTGAACTTCTACTTCTGAGTACACAATAAACATGTGAACTTCTACTTCTGAGTACACAATAAACATGTGAACAACGTCTGAGCAAACAGTAAATATATGAATTTTCTTAGCGGTACGAAAATGCAACAGAAACTATCGGTCTTATTTCAACCAAGGATAACAAATCCTGTATAGACATGGAACTGTTTTTTACAGCAGGCAAGTTTGGTATGTCTACTTTTAAAACGAAATCTTGTTCAAAGGTTGCAAAGAAAACTTTAAAATTCAAAAATAGAAAAAATGAAAGCCTGAAAACGAAGGAACTTTTGTTAAAAGACAAAACAAAGTGAAAATGAAAAAAGTAAAATAATCTGTTCATACAAACCCCTTGAAATTTACAAATCCAAAATAGTGAATCAAATGAGATGTACATACATTCAAAATATAAAAAAATTAATTTATACTCACCAACCCCTTGAGCTATACAGAAAATGCTGATAAGTAGAAGCGCATTCACAATATTGGCCATGTTGATGCAGCGAGATATTGCAGAGACTTGAGTTCAGGCTAACCCAACTGCTTTCTATATACCACCTGGTGACGTCATCTCAGGTACAGAGTACTGACACGTATTACCCCATGTTGTGATGAATATCGGCCACTGGGACGAATTGGTCGATAGAGTGAGGGACCTAATGGAATGTGTACCGAACTAATAGTGCAGAAGTACTAGATGGGTACAAAGATGAGTGTTCAAAGTTTTAATTAAGATTCAACAGTACAAGATGTGCTTGAATTCCTTAGACAAAAGAACTATTCTGACCAACGAATCAACATTTTTCAAAGTAAATTTGGTTCAATACACGCGACGTCACGAAATTATGATACTATAACGAACTTGTCAGAATATCATAAAAATAAAGGTTAAAAAATAGAGGGTGTTTTGTCGACCTGACCTACTATGTACCATGAAGCAAATAACAATACTTGTTCAAAACTACCATTTGAATATTAACAGGCTTCCCTTAAAAATATCTTCGTTATCATAATTGTTGTATGGATTAGATAAGTCATGTATACGTTGTTTTTTCGTGACTTGATGATATCAAATAATTAATTAGAAGTTGTTTACTTTAAGTTGACAGTTTTCAGTTAATATTTTTAAAGTTTTATACTGATCCATCAAGAACTAATTTCATGAAAATTCATTTATGCTACACTAAAGGGGTAGTAGCAAGTTTTTTGAAAGAATTTTTCCTTCTATTTTTCCAAAATAAACGTACATCTGAATGTATGGTCTCCAGACGGTCAAAACTTCTCGTTATAGTATCAGTTGCGGCCATTTGGGTGAAATTGAATTGGTGTTCACTTCATAACTGATGTTCAGTTAATTTCAGTGAATATGAACCGTGTTCACTTCATAAATGATGTTCAGTTAATTTCAGTGAATATGAACCGTGTTCACTTCATAAATGATGTTCAGTTAATTTCAGTGAATATGAACTCAGTGACCGATCACCAATCATCTACCAATGTTGTAACAACATCTCTTAGGAGATTATCCGCCTGCTAAAACAACGCTCAAACTTCAAAGCTTTCCGCAGGTCGACCTCCTGAGATTTTGAAAATTCAGAAGGTCGACTTCCTGAGCCGACACCGAAATTAATGGAAATGGATTTTCATAGCTTAACCAAATATTGTATGTTTGTTTTAAACTGTTTCTGGGGATTACTAAAAAAAAATATCTTGCAATTGGAAACATTTAATTTTGTTTTATTGAGATCACATTTTCCATCTTAAACAAAGTGGTACACTCCATTTAGCATGTATAGTAAGTCTTTGGAAATAATGCTGAGTAATTTATGAACAGATTTAACAATCTTTTCATTGATTTCGTCAGAATAGGAATAATTACCAAATAAAACAGTTTGAATATCATAACCATGAACGTAATAGAAACACTCTGATCGAAAACGAGCAAAATTTGGACAAATAAAGAGAAAGTGAATATGGCATCTTCATAATGGTGACTGCAAGTGCAGCTTGACGTATTTTGTAAAAATCTATCAAATTTATGTCCGTTTAGATCGCTACAGCCAAGTCTTAGTTTACAGTAAATAATTTGGTTGTATCTGTATTAGCCCCAAAGTGAAAGAGGCCCTCACGTACTATAAAATTTAAAATGTTCGGACTATAACAAACACTTATTTTAAAAGATCATACAAGCACAGTTTTCAAAAGTGCTACTTTCATCAAACTTCTTAAGGACCTCAACCAAACTGCAACAAGCAATCAGTAACGTATTTTCAACATCATGTGTCTTTCAAGAGAAATTGTATGAGAATGTTGCATTGAGTCATAATGCGATATATCTATCAAGGATGGCTTTCAGAGAGTTTCTTTTTTGCTTCTTATTAATACTGAACGAATACCGGATACCGGTGTGGACCTCTCTTGAACAGTAGTTTATCACTGTATATTTTGTTACCGTTTTTTACAGTTTTGTTATTATAATCATTCCAGTCTATGCTTGCAGGTTTCGCTGCAATGCATAGCCGCAATAACGTTGCAGGCTTTCTCCCTGCAATAACATAAGCAAACGTGATATAAGTGAGATACTCTTGTATCAAAAATGTATCAAAATGTATTTAGCCATCATCTCTAATGAATTTATTTCCATTATACTACTTGTATTACTATTCTTAGACATGTTTACTATATGTTGTTCTTGTCATGTTCATGCTCATATATTTATGTTGCTGGAGCGGTCTTCACATAAGCTCACACGAGCTTGTTGACCAATCCATTTCATGTATCTTTTCATGAAATAAAATATGTTTAAACAAAAAAAAAGATACTCTTGTTCATGTGGTCATCCAAACGAAATATTATATAAATCTTTCATTCTTCCTATTGTTGATTACTGTTCAAATATATGGGACAACTGTACTATGCACAAAGCAAAACTTTTGGAAAATCTCCACTTAGATGCATTGAGATCGATATGTGGAGCAGTAAGGGGAACAAGCCACAATAAGTTATATCAGGAAACAAAGTTCACCGCACTTAGTGAAAGGCGTAGAAGACAAAAATTGTGTTTGTTCTACAAAATGTTCTATAAATTATCCCCATCTTATCTTTCGGACTTGGTTCCAAATAATATATCAGAAAATAACCCTTACAATCTTAGAAACTTAAAATCTCTACAAACTATTCCGTGTAATACTGTTAGACATTCGGCATCTTTCTTACCATCTGCTGTAAGAGAATGGAATTCTTCAACAGAAGATCAAATACTAAGTGATTCAATCGGCAACTTTAAAAAAGCAATAAATAATACCATTTTCAAAAAATATTACTTTGACTCAAACTTTGGACAAAGATTTGCTCAAATAATACATTGCAGACTGCGCCTAGGGTGTAGTGACCTCAACTCTGATAAGTTTAATAGACATATATCTACTTCTTCTTGCTCATGTGGTTATTATTCTGAGGATTGTGTCCATATCTTTTTTACGTGTCCGTTATATGATGATTTTCGACAAAATAAATATTTTTATGTAAAAGGATATGACTTAAATTCAATTCTTTATGGCAACAATGAAAGTTCAACAACTGTTAATCAACATATTATAAAATCTGTACATGATTTCATTATTGAAACTTCGAGATTTAAAGTATAAAAAAATGTTCTGAAAATGCCTTGCTATTTGATGCCTTGCTATCATGAGGACACTTCTAGATGTGACTCTGTTGGTTTATGTCTTACCATGTCTACAAATTTTGTGTTTAACGTTATATTTGGGTTTTGTATGTATCAAGTATGTATCTATATTTGGTTCAAGGGAGAGGCCTTAATATAAGCACTGTGAGCTTGTTGGCCAATCCCTTTCACAATGTATATATGTATATTGTGAAATAAATATGTTTAAAACATCCAAACGAAGACGTATTTCACTACTTTTTTACCTGTCCCTGTTACTTATTGCTGAGACCAAACTGTTATTTTTATAAGAAAGGTTTTGATTTAAGAAGTGTACTTTTTGGGAACGCAAATAAAGGGAGAGAAATAAACCAGAAAATACTAGAATCTGTACATTACTTTATTCATTCTTCAAAACGATTTAATAACAGTTAAACTCTTTAAACAATTTACAAGTCTTTTCATAATGATGAATGAACGGCCACATGATTACCAGAATTGTGATATCTTTTTATATATTACATACAAATTATTGTTTTATAGAACTTTTGTATCAAGATTGCATGCCATTCTCGTGTTATTTCAATTGTTTGTATTGTATGGGAGAGGCATTAACAGAAGCCATATGGCTTGTTTGCCGATCCCTTTCATGTAATAAAATATGTTTAAACCAGATACTCTTGAGAGCGGCATTAAACTCAGGGTCACCTCACCTATTATGATTATCGTTAATCATGCACATCTTGAAGAGTCACAGTGCCACTAGCTTTCAAGTGTGTTGCAGTCCTTTCCCATCTATAATTTTTTTTTAATTTGAGAAGTCATGATCATGTCAAATTTGGCCTTAAAACAAATAAATACTGTGAACTTACATTTGTTTTATCTTTGCAATTATCCTTTGTTTATTAGCATATTTTCACATTTGCAAGTTACTTCATAAAATATTGCATAATTAGTTACTAATCTTAGAATCCTTTTGTTACAAAAATACATTTTATATTATTCATGAAATTATCTGACTACAAGTATTTCAAGTGTTTAAATCGAATAGAACTTATTTCATCAAAATTTATTAATATTCTTTCTATCATCTCATATGGTGAGGTGCTTTAATTGTTGTTCATGTGATTTAATTTTTGAAACAAAGGTAAACAAAAGTTTGATAAAAATTAAATACTTCAAGGCACTACTGAAAAGATGTTAAAATGAACATTCAATAATGGCCGAATTAGTGTGTGAATAAGAATATTTAGATTGACTTTACAGTTAATCATTAAATCACAATGTTTTTACGTTGTAGGTCTGTTTGCTGAAGATTACATTTCTTTTTTTTTTCATGTCTTGAATATCTAAAAAGTGTTTAGTTTAATAGTTTCACAACATGGTTAATACCAAAACACTGGTCACAACATGGTTTAAATCAAAACACTTTTCACAACATCTTTTATACAAAAACACTTTTCACAACATGTTTAAAATCAAAACACTTTCTACAACATGTCTTACTTTTATTTCGGTATAGGTCAATGACCAATTACAAAATAAACATAATTATCATTTAAGCACACACAAAAGTAGGCATAAGATAGATTACCTACAAGCAAATGTACAAAATGATGAAAAGGTGTTAAAAATCGCACCATATAACTGAACCTGGGGTTTTCAACCCTATTAATACACAATGACAAACAGTCATAATTTTACTTACACATTACACGAAATCTAAGCTATTTCTTTCACATCTTCTAACCCAAAATGTGTTTTGATAATAAACACTTTATGAAAGGTGTTTAGGATTTAAACAGGTTTTGAAAATCCATGAAAAACAGGACAAGCTTTTTTGGGGGGTTTGTGTTTATGATCCAAACACCATTTTTGCAGTGCGGAACTCAGTATTTTTATCCATGCTTTTAACGTTATCTAAGAAAACTTTCTTTGAATCTGGTCACCGATTTATGAGATCCCGTCATGGGAGAATACCAGGATGCACAAGGCAATTACGACATTTTCATTTTAACAAAATAAGTTTATCATCATAGTAAGATACCATCTATGTATAATGATTTTCCCTATGTTACTGTTGCACCTTTAATTGATTAGTTCATTTTGTTCGGGTTTTTTTTAATTCAATGTAGCAGTGACTTTCAAACTTTGTTTTCAAATTCCATTAATATGATGTCAGATTGTACAGATATTAAAGAAGATTCTTCTTTTATGTTTATAACGTCAATACAAATTGATAACATTTTGTACTTAAATTTCCCCTCATTTGATTTGTTTGTATATTCAAGTTGTTATGTATAGTTCATAGAGTAAGAATTGTTTATCTTAAACGTAATTCTTTAGCGCAAAATCGCACTTTAAGATGTCATTTGTATTTTCCATCAAATAACTCCATACATGTTTGATTGACTTGGATTTACATCGATTAGAGATGACTATACATAATAAAATATATTAACCGTTTAATAAAGTTTAAGGTATCGTCGATGTTTTAGAACATATTTTTATTTTGTTTCGTATTAAGCAAATTATACTTCTGTTCCTGCCTCGTGATTTGTTTGTTTGTGAATTATCAAGACATATCAATTACTTTCCAGTCACGAAAAGCAGCAGGAAAAAATATTTGATGGTCTTTCATATGACAGGTGTATGAAATGTGTTGCTATGATAACCGTAATCTAGAAATAAGACATCCCTTCTCGATTCACTCCTTGTACCGGAGTCCAGGTGGCTCGTCTACGTCACAGCGAGAGCAACAGGTGTAAAAGAAAGGGTGGATAGATATTATATCTACAAGGAGTTCGTCGCAGTATACTTCTTCTGACATTTGAGTTGCAAATTTCCAAAACCCTACTGGCTCTTAAACTCGTTGAAAACCATTTCATCTATGTCGAAACGTCCTTTTCTAGAATGTATACGTTTAATAACAATATGTATTGTCTACCGTTAGCATTTCATAACATAAGAAGACAAAGACTATAAACTTGTTTATGGTTTAATAAGCATTTCACAGATAGAACACATGCATATTTGTACATGTAAGATGCTTGGAAGCACGGTTGTACCTTCTGATTTATTTTCCCGGTGTGATGACCCCTCCTTCCTCGTCGCATGGCACTGTGAAAAATAAATGTTACAAGTCTTATTAAAGTGACACAGAGTATTTTTCAGGATTTTTAATGTTCCGTAAATAAGAGCCAAATCACCATATGTCCTCAATCAAGTACAGATCGCCCACCTAACTCGCACCTAAATCTCCCAAATTCTCCAACTGTGTTATTTTTATGGTTTCAGTTATAAATGAAAAACGACCATATAAATGTTAGGATGTCGAAACATGTACTCAAGTAAAAAGTCCTAATTGATACAACCAATCCATATTTAGATATTTGACTGCTGTAAATAAGTATCCAATATTTCGTTTGAGTCACTGACGCGCGTCACTGTCCGGTTTTCGATCACAAATCGAAACGTTAACCTGTTTAATTGTCACTTTGCTAGACTCATAAGCACTAAGATGCTAAGTTTGCAACAACCATAACTTCTAGATAAAACACACTATTGATGAAGTTTGACGTATATCACTCCAACAACATACTCTGTGGCCCTTTATGTTGCAAGATTGAATGTAAGAATAGAGCCGTTTAGATGTACCTTACCTATGAAAAGAAAAGCCTGTTTGGTTTTCGTTCCGCAATCTCCTTTGTTTGTGTTTTGTATCACGTGAAAAAACTGCTTTACTTTTACTGTATTACATATGAAAAAATGTGATGATTGAATATCAGAATCTCTCCAAACAGTTGATAAAGATGAGACAAATCAGCAGTGATTGTGATGCCAAAGCAAAGTTTTCAAATTCATGGCGCTCTTGTAAAGTGAATGGACGTATCCCTCGTCAAAGGTAAATTCAAAGCAACAACTAATCAGTAATATGCTTAAAGAAGGTTTCGTAATGAACATAATTCATTGTCAAGGAATGTCCTCTCGATATCCGTGTTCCTGGGTTCTATAAGGGCGTCATTAGAGTCATAATTCGTCTGAGTCGGGACGGTTTCACACTATATAATGGAATAACACAATCTCATTAAAATCGTTAAGTAGCGTAGATTAAGATCTCAGTTTCTTACACAATACAAATCCAGAAAGCTTTTATTATATTTGTTTCAACAAATGTTTTTAATTTAGTAAGCCGACACCATGATATTTAATGATAAATCGATCCTTAGATAATTAAAGTTTGAGAATGATAATTACCTGAGCACTCGACGCCATTGCCTGTGTAGCCTGTTTTACAGATGCATTGGAACACACCTGTAGATACCTCCACACAGTTGGCGTCTTTGTCGCACACGTACTCGTTCACGGGGTCACCGCAGTACGTCACAGCTGGGGAACAATCAAAGCGTAATCTTTAAATAATAATCGATTCTAACCATACCTGTTGTGACAGCCCCTGGCTGTCAACCGGTTTCTTCGTCAAAGGATTCTTCAGACAGTAACAAAGCTACCATTAAGCGTTTCACTATCATATTGAAAGACTGCCAGTGAATGTTTTACCTTTCTTCAATAAAACTGCCAGTCAATGCATTACCATGCTATACGGTAACTACAAATGAACGTTTCACTATTCTACAACAAAACTGCCAGTGAATGTATAACCATTTTACAACAAAACTGCCAGTTAGCGTTTTACCTTTCTATGGCAAGACTGCCAGTTAGCGTTTTACCGTTAACTAAGACTGCCAATGAGCGTTTCACTATTCTACAACAAAATTGCCAGTGAATGTTTTACCATTCTACAACAAGACTGCCCGTGAGCGTTTTACTGTTTAATAAGTGCGCCAATGAACGTTTCACTATTCTACAACAAAACTTCCGTTGAATGGAAAACCATTCTGCAACAAGACTGCTCGTGAGCGTTTTACCGTTCAATAAGACTGGGCTTGAGGCCCTATGGATACAAATCAAAAGTAAAAAACAAACGTTTCTTATTGGTACATTCTATAGAGCAGACAAAAGTGAAGCTTACTGGGATCTTATTGACGACAGCATTGCGAATGCTGTAGATTTGAATATCAATTCCATTATTTTAGGGGACTTTAATCTAGATGTTCTAAAGGAAAATCATTCAAAACTAAATCATTTAGAAGCTGCATACGGATTAAAACAATTAATATCTGAACCAACAAGGATCACCTCTCACTCTCGTACATTGATTGATTTGATATTTGTAACGTGTTTTAACAAAGTACGGAATTCGGGAGTTCTAGATCCAATATGTAGTGACCACTGTCCGGTGTATGTTCACATTGAATCAGAAAAACAAAAAGAAAGCTGTTATGAGCGGAAAATTTATAATTATCCACGAGCGGATATAGACAGTTTGAACCGACAAATAGGAACTATTAACATTAACGTAACCGAAGCCGAACACATAGACTTGATATCGTCAAAACTTACCAATGACTTGATATGCATTTGCGACGCGAATATTCCGAACAAAACCGTACTGATTCGACCGAGAGACCCGCTTTGGATGAATAATGAAATACGATCACTTATCAGAAGACGAAATAGGCAACACAAAATCGCTAAAAGATCAAACCGACCACTTGAATGGTTTAAATTCAAATCGCTTAGAAATAAAGTCATATCCTCAGTACGTAAAGCAAAAAAACAGCACACAGCTAGAATTGATTCTGCAATTAGTGAATCAATAGGTACAAAAACTTGGTGGAAACTTGTAAAGAATTATTTGCAAAATAAAGCAGCTAAGAGTACTTGTCATTCAATTATTGACGATGATATTCTGTATGACGATTTGGACGATGTAACAGAAATAATGAATAGCTATTTCACTGGTCAGTCCCAAGTAAAAGATCCTGATGACGACCGCCCCTCCCATATATGACCGTTGCGGTAGTACTCTGAATAGTATAATATTGGAGAAGGGAGAAATCAAGGATATCTTGTTACCTGTAGATACAACTAAAGCAACGGGCCCGGATAAAATTGGAAACAAAATATTCAAAATGTGTGCTAACTCTTTAGCACCGATTCTAACTAAATTATTCAACCTGTCCTTAAAATTTTCGAAATTCCCTACGCCTTGGAAAGAGGCATATATAACCCCTATCCATAAAACCGGTAATTTACACGATGGCTCAAATTATAGACCAGTAGCCTTAACAAGTTGTATAGCTAAAGTTTTTGAAAAATGTATCTTTAAATATGTGAACAATTTTCTAAGAGACAATAACCTTCTCTCGAATTTACAATCCGGATTTACCCCTGGCGATTCTACAACTAATCAACTGACTTACCTATATGATTTCATAGCCAAAGCACTTGACGATGGTAAAGAAGTAAGGGCGGTATTCTGCGATGTTAGTAAAGCATTCGATAAAGTTTGGCATAAAGGCATACTGCAAAAATTGAAATCGTACGGAATTGAAGGTAGCTTATTAAAATGGTTTGAAAGTTATCTAAACGATAGAACCCAGAGGGTTGTTATCAATGGACACGCGTCAAACCCTCAACCTGTCTTGGCAGGCGTCCCTCAAGGTTCCGTTTTGGGACCTCTGTTGTTTATAATATACATTAATGATATTGTAGATGATATTGATAGTAACATCAGACTTTTCGCAGATGATACTTCTCTTTACGTTATAATTGACGACCCCGACAAAGCTGCCAACTGTTTGAATAATGACCTATTGCTAATTTCAAAGTGGGCGAAAAAATGGAAAGTGTCATTTAATCCTAAAAAAACGAAATCAATTCAGTTTAGTAGAAAGATAAACCGAAACACTAAACCGAATCTCACAATGGACGGAGAAAGAATTCAGGAAGTAGAACACTATAAGCATTTAGGTCTGACTCTTCAAAATAATTGTCACTGGGATATTCACATAAACTCGATTATCAATAAAGTTAGCCCTTTGATAAACTGCTTAAGGAGCCTAAAATATCGTTTATCACGAAAAAGTTTGGATATTATTTATAAATCTTTCATCTTGCCAACTTTTGACTATTGCGGCCACATTTGGGATAATTGCACCAAACAACAGTGCATTTTACTCGAAAACTTGAATCTAGACGCATTGAGATCAATTTGTGGAGCAGTCCGCGGGACAAGCCATAACAGTATTTATGAAGAAACTAATCAAAAAACCCTATCGGAACGTAGAAATATAACTAAATTGACAACGTTCTACAAAATGAAGAATAATATCGCGCCTCAATATCTATGTAATCTTCTACCTCCAATACCTAACAATAACTACAACCTCAGAGAAAATTCATTCGTCCGAACTGTCAAATGTAGGACAGCGTTATATGCAAGATCGTTTTTACCTGAAACAATAAAACTGTGGAATTCCTTAACTCCTGACGTTCAAAGTATTGATACATTATCCGGTTTCAGAAATTCAGTTCAAGGACCCGGCAATAAAACTACTACTTTCGATCTTAACTATGGTCCACGAATTTGCCAGATCATCCACTCTCGCCTCAGGCTCCACTGTAGTGACTTGAACGCTGATAAGTTCAACAGACATATCATCGAAAGCCCGGCCTGCTCCTGTGGTCACCCAGTCGAAAACGCTGTCCACTATTTCTTCACTTGCCATAAGTACATAGAATTAAGACAGAAATCATTCTTTTATCTGAAAGGATTTGGTATCAAAACGGTTCTGCGGGGATGCACATCGCTCTCATTAAGTGATTCCAATAGATTATTGAACTCTATTCATCATTACATAATGAAATCAGATCGATTTGATATTTCATAATGACTGCCAAACAAGCGAAATGTTATTCATGCATAACCACTATCTATGAAGCTATGATTGCAATCAGATATGTGTCACTACCATAAAGTTGTATATATATATATTTTCTCATATGTAATTTCTTCGGAGCGGCCTTAAAATAAGCACCTAGGAGCTTGTTGGCCAATCCATTCATGATTTGTACATTTTCATGAATAAATATGTTTAAATCATAAGACTGCCAGTGTATGTTTCACCTCTCTTGTTTACATGAAAGTTCAAATGCCTACTGCATAAATTTCATAAAAAAACACTCTCGAAATGAGGCGACCTTTAAGCCAATGTATGAATTTCTCTAAAACTAAAAGATTAGGATACTGAGTGGATCTTGATCATCTTCCCACACAGACTCAGATGGACGTTGTGAGATGAAAGGATCTTTATCACCAGACCTTTGTTTTATAGCGAGGTCTACTTTCAGAGGCATAATTTGCAGAATGACAAGCTCTGTGTCTACTTACCGGCGCACGGTTTGAGGGGTGGGTCTCCAGCAAATCCTGAGTTGCATGTACAATTGAAACTTCCTTCTGTATCCGTACACGTCGCGTCCGGGCCGCAGATAGTCGAGTCGGCTGCGCACTCATCCACATCTGAGGAAGTATAAGAGCACAGGGGAGAATTATTCTCAAGTTAAGTATACGTAACGCATTCAATATGATTGATGGCACTTCATTGCATCATTTTCTCCAACCCTTTAGCAATTCCCCATGGAGATAATCGAGTTATTTCTTCCCTAGAAGAATATGTTACAAGTAGAACGCTTTCTTGGCTAGAGAAAGCAAATCCTGATCGGTTGCATACAAAGTTAGATGCACAGTAATTATTAATGTACTTTTATAAAATGTCACCAATTATTGTATATATCGAAAGTACATATTATACACTTTACATTCATGTATCTCTTTTTATCATTCATGTCTTTATTCGCCGACTGTGGCTATTTTTATATGTTCAAATGTTATTTTCATGCTCCATTTATCAGCCTCTTTACATGTAGCATTAATATGCCAATGCTCATGTTATATATATTTATATCTACTTGTAGAGGAGTTTGCGCCCTTTACAATAAGCCATTGTAGGGTTCAATAACTAAAATATTTATGGAGCTAGGGATAATTTAGTTTCGCAAAGAAACACAGCTTCGCGATATCCTCAAGATAAGCTACTCTCTGACGTCCGAACGGAACTCATAAATAGCGGGCTAAGCTCTGGTACCAGTAGTCTTGACTTGACCCTTGCTGGGAGAGGTCACGGGTGGACCTGGGACGCTGGAGGTGAATTGGTGAGGTTGATATTCCTTTATTTTTCTCTGTACCTTTCTGGAGTATGTGATCACTCCTTTAAGAACTTACAGTTTTAACCTTACCTTCCCTCCCATTATTTTATAAGTTCTACTATACCTAAACAAGTGTTCTTATTCATTTACTCACTCAAGTAGTGATTAGGGATCATCTAAAGTACTGTGTGCTTGTTGTTTATTCATCCCTATTTTTAGTCCACCCGTGTCCCGTCACTCCCCTTTGTATATCCACGCCAAGTGTTGATTTGTCTTATTGATGCTATCTCGTTAAGACGGCCATTAGCTTATCTTGTTGTTACAACGTCTGGGGGTATGCTAGAGTGATTCCCTACAGTGTGTCTATTTGTTTATTCATGGGTTGTTGACTTCCTTAATTAGTTGTTAACTCCTGTTGAGTGGATTACGGGTAGCTTGTTGCTGTACCCGGATATCGTCTTGTTTAGACTGCAAATAAATCACTTGATTCACTGATTTGCTTCTCTCTAGTTATTATTGGCTTGATTATTTTCTTTTCTTATCTTTCTGTCGGATAAATGGGTCTCGTCTGAGTTTAGATATCGTTACACCGTGACAATTGGTTGATAGATGGATAGATAGATAGATAGATAGATAGATAGATAGATAGATAGATAGATAGATAGATAGATAGATAGATAGATAGATAGATAGATAGATAGATAGATAGATAAAGGTCGAAGAAGGGGTCTACCATTTGTTTTCAGTTAAATTCTTTTCCATGTAAACCAGAAAAAACTCATTAGAATAATCAAAATTGTCTTAGGCAAAACTAAGGTCAGAAGTCAAATCAAGTACCATGTTTCGTGAAATAATAGATTACCAGATGGAGGCCGGATAAAATTCCACCCCCCTCAAAGTTTAAATCATTTAAAGGAAACCAGAAAAAGGCAAAAGGCAGCACTCCATCACTAGGTACTGAGGATTGAGGATAAAGAACGTGAATTGATTATGAAGAGGTAAAAGAAGTAAATGATCCATACTAGCACACGTGAAGCCGTTGCCCGTGTATCCAGCTTGACAGTAGCAAAACACGCCGTTCACCATGTCGATACACTTGCCGTTCTCGTCACACGGGTTGCTGGCACACTCATCAATATCTGAAGATGAAGTGCAACGTTATTTTAATGTGAAAATAATCTATCATACTTTGATCTTTAAAGTGATAAATAGAAATGATCTTTCTTACACCGGTATGTCAGATAAAATAACCTGAGTATTGTTTACGGTTCACTAAATGTGAACTTAAACTGATTATCTGACTATGACGTGTATGACCTCGACCTACCTATGCACGTGACCCCATCCCCGGTATACCCCGGTCTGCACGTGCACGTGAAGGATCCACCCACAATGTTGGAGCAGTCAGCGTTTTTGTTACATGGACAACTGGCGCAACTGTCTATGACTAAAACATTGAAGTACAGATTTACATGCCAAATATTGTTTGAAACCGAGGGTCGATTATCAATTTCAGTAAGATGCGACGTGCAAACTCGTGAGCACTATAGTATACAAACATGCACGGGTCCGTATACAGTAAAATTATGTATAGTAAAAATCCATCTTCCTACGTAAAGCTTAACTATCGTCAGTCTCGAACTAGGTTAACTTAATCTTTGCGTAGGAAGAAAAGGAGAAACCACGACTGTGGTGACTTATCAGAGAGTGTGAACCCTGAGAAGAGGGACATCCGGAAAACCACAAGGGTCCGAGGGTTTCCCCGTCTCACAAGGAAAAAACTCTTGTAAGTACGAGTAGGAGGATTTCTCTTTCTTATAAACCGTCAAAGATTAGAAACTAGCATCGATAATAACAAGCCATGGACGTTAGAACAATTTTCATGGAATACACAGTATGTTGACATCATATGTAATCAAAGACTATATTTTCATGAAAAGTTCAAGCGAAAAGAATATACTGCCATTCTGGTCGTTTGATAAAATAATCAGTATCTTGTAAAAAAACCCAACAACATTGGCGCCCATTGGCTTGACATCATTTGAGTAAGGTAAATGGATTCACGTAGCTTAACCTAACTTTGTAAGTGTGTTAATGGACTCATTTTATTAACTATAAACCATTGTCTTACATTTGGTATTAACTGTTTTCCTTTCCGTCAGATAACTTTATTTATTTCACTTTTGCAAGTTTCCTTTTAAGTTGCGTGTATCGGGTAATAATGTTTACTTTTTTCTAATCATGATATCATATTTATATCAACGGGTCCAGATCGTTGACAGCGAAAAACCTAAATGAATCTAAAATTTTGAAAAGTGACGAAGATATAAAGAGAATCTGTCTTTTAATATAAATAATTTTTAACAACACGAGTTGATTAAAGTAAGAAATATTCGAGGGTCACTTTCAGGAGTGTTGATATACTTGGTATCAGAAGACAGAGATTTTTTCATCATCCTAGATTATTCTCCAAAAGTTTTCAGTACAAAAGTTTCTCTCTCTATTAAACTACCATTAGGCATCTTGGGCAGTTATGTTACAGCATTGTGTCGCCATTAGCATTGTGACGTTAGGCATTAAATGGTTATGTTATCAACAATGATACGCCATTGCATCAGTGACGTCAGTGTTCTTAGTGATATCAAAGCTTTATTATGTCATAAAATGATAATGTAAAAGCATTATGACGATGTGATTGCTGCTATATCTACAATGTAGATATTGTAGATATCATTTTGTTGAAATTACAAGTTTGATCTCACGCATGCGATATCTACTGTGAAAGGCAGTTTTGAATTATAAATATGCTTCTCTGCTTAATGACTATTAGGCAATTTAATCAGTACACACTTCTTTAAGTTATTCATATTTGCAACAGACATTAATGATTATGCAAAAGCATTATGACGATGTGATTGCTGTGATATATATATCACATGCGTGAGATCAAACTTGTGATATCAACCAACGATATCTACATTGTAGATATCGCAGCAATCACATCGGCATTATGCTTTTGCGTTATCATTTTATGACATCACAAAGCTTTGACATCAATATGTTTAAATGTTCCATTGCCCAAGTAAGATCTGTTCAAATGTTCAATTGTCCCAATAAGGTATGTTCAAATGTTCTATTGTCCAAGTAAGGTATGTTCAAATGTTCAGTTGTCCCAATAAGGTGTGTTCAAATGTTCTATTGTCTAAGTAAGATATGTTCGAGTGTTGTACTGTTCAGGTAAAATCAGTTCAAATGTTCTATTGTCCAGGTAAGATCTGTTAGAATGTTCTATATTCCAAGTAAGATATGTTCAAATGTTGTCATTTCCCAGTAAGATATGTTCAAATGATCTATTTTCCTGGTAAGATCTGTTCTACTGTCCAGGTAAAACCACAGGCCCTCGGATCATTAAAAAAAAATATTAAAAATGTAAAAAATATTTTTTGAGAACACCCCCTGATTAGAATTGTTCCTCTGTTAATATAGTATATGGAAAGGCCAGACACTCCATTCGCCCCCACCCGCTTTCTTGACCGAATGCTACAATAAATACGCACGCAATCGATATAAAATCTATGCAGACATGATGTCAAATGAGTTGCCTCTCTACTCCAACTCACTTAAACAAATTAATCTTTGGGGTTATTTAATGAGGACGGCCGAAAGACGATTTCCACGCCCAACTTAATGCTGATGGGACAAATGGCCGCCCGTCACCTTGACCTTACGGGGTGTGTGGCCGCAGCGACAGATCTTATTGGTTGCAATAACGAAGAATTAGAGTTATCTGTTCCTAACACCCAAAGATTAATATTCATCAAAATAAAGAAACGTAGTATTTTAATTTTGAAATGATTCTCAATTTTGCTGACTCAGCAATTTTTAATTGTAACTATTATTTGAACACGTTCTATTATCTGTTTTACCTAGAAAGTAGATTTTGTTGAATGAATATGATTTGTATGTATTCGTTCAGGTATATTGATGACTATGTACTTACCTGTTTGACAGAAATCCCCAGTGAAACCAGGGGCGCAGGTACATGTCCCCGAGTTGCACGTGCCGCCATTGTCGCAAGGGGGAGAACATGGAACTGGTGTAGTAGTAGTGGTTGTAGTTGTGGTTGTAGTGGTTGAGGTAGTAGTTGTTGGACCTAGTCAACACATATCAAACACAATATAACTCTCAATATATTAAGTGTGCATTGACAGATTCAGACATAATCTTGCTGTAGTTTGATCTACTCGTTGGTAAGTTGACGTTTTATTTGAAATGCCTCGGTCTCGCTGTCGAAAATGTTCGTAAGTCAAGAAATAATACATTGCAAAAACAGTCGTCAGGAAATAAGATCACGCTGTCAGCCATGAGGTTATTTCAGCAATGTTATCAATTTCTTTTAGAGAAGTCATAGCTTTAAATGGCGTTTATTCAAATCGAGGAGATTAGGGTAAAGGATCCACAGATATTTAGCCGAAAACGACATTGATCATTAGACGCTAGATACAACGCATACTTACAGATCCCCGATGTAAGAGTAGAAATGATGGATGAAGAGGTCTCGGAGGTGTAGCAAAATACGTGGTCTTCTAGCGGTGGTGACGCAACATTCACGTAATCCTGTTCAGTTCCAAGGCAGCCAGGCCACACAGTGAACACTTCCACGCCTGCGTTTCTAAGATTTGAAGCTGCGATTGCTGCTTCTGCAGAAAGTGTCGACTGACCGTCCGAAAAAATAATGGCGACATTGGGAACGGATGGACGGTCTCCCTGCAGGCCGTCGAATACCTGCAGTCGTATTTCATCCAAAGCAAGGTTCAACAACGAGGCCCCGCCGTCCCGTGAGATGGTGTCCAGGGCAAAGATGATGCCTGAGGGGTTGTTTTCGTACGTCTCAAGGTTCCATATGGGAGTAACCGAGGAAGCAAATTTGAGAAGGGACACCCTCACATTACCCCCAGCTACATCCCAGCAGTTCACCGCGTCCTTGATGAACTGGATCACGCTATTGAAGTCAGCCGATAGGATTGATCCGGACTCATCGATAGCAATGGCGATGTCCACCGGATAGCTCGTGCAACCTATGATTCTTTATATGATAAGATGCCTGCCACTCTTGGATGATACGTTATTGCTTAAATGCAAACTAATGTGTCACAATCACTATTGTGTTGGTTGATTTTCTCACATTAACATGTTAGTAGGATTTTGAACTATAGAATTGGACGCACATGTCACAAACTAAAATGTCATCAAAACCTAAAGTAAACTTTACTGCAAAGTGAAATATAGCTCTGGATCCTGAATCTCAGTTCTTTCGGACAATCTCATTTTCCTTTTAATACCACTAATTCAAGATGGAGCACATGTTTATTACCATCAAATTTACCAGGTGAAACTATGCATTGAATTTGAGGATGGCTGTTGTGTTCCTCATTCTACATTACCTATACATTTTGCATACACGAGAGTATCCTTGAACTATATTGATTTCCTATCCAATAATGGTGTCGATTGCACGGTCAAATATCGATCGTTCGCTAGTTTAGTCAATTAGAACTTTACATGAATCTATAAGTGAACTTCGCAAAACTGTAACAACTGCAGCTTTCTGATTTTAAAAAATACTGTGTCAGGTTCAGATAGCTGTACGATTCAACTGGAATATGCACAAGAAAAATTATCCTTCTTTTGATATATTTTTGACAAAGTAGGTGGCCGATTCTTAAATCGTAAAGTAGTAAAACACCTTTTGTTCTTGAATTGTGTTATTTCATTCATTGATGAAGTATTGAATAGTAGTTAGGTACAAAAGACTATTGCTATGAAAGGTCAAAAGTCACGCCTTGTCACTATTGAGCATAAAGTAAATCACACGTGCCGGTATCGTGTTGCCCATTGATAGAAATAGGTCACACAACTAAACATTTGTAAAGTAAGTAAATATCGCCACCTACCTACTGGATCCCCACGTCTGACTAGGGAGTGTATATCTGTGAAGACAAGTGTACAACTATTTACATTTCATACTTCCTAGACGGAGGCAGGCATCATTTGTATTTATTCAAGATGTCAATGCTAATATATGACATTTTTTAAATGTAATATCGTTTGGTATGCCTATCATAGAATTAATGTGAATGCATCGTGATATTAATCAATTACAAAAATGGTGAGAAATCATAGATTTAGGAAGAAGGGCAAATATTTATTTGTGTAATATTTGAACGGGTGACACCATATCTTATTTGTAAAAATAATTCAATATTATTTGATGTTAAACGTAACGATTAAGCCCTTGTTGGTTAAAGGGAGATAACTCCACTTGTCGTAACATCCTCCACGCAGGCGGTCTGCGCACCTCGGACTTCCGCCTTCGTAGTGCTTGACATGCGCACATCCCTGTTTGGAGGATGTTGTCGTGATGCAAATATATTTTCCATAACACAAGGGGCGTAAGTGACGTCATTTGTTATGTTCTAAGCGGCAGCGCCAAGTCCGCCATATATTGCTGCGTTCAACGGTTTCAAAACCCACCCTCCCACCTGGAGGTATTTTTATTGTCTTGACTGTTCAAGTTTGATATTTATGTCAATAAACTTGACCTTTTACCCCCAAAGGAAACTTGTCGTTTATGCCTTTATACGTTATCCTTAGATTTTATAGTGTACATAGTTTAATGAAAGTTTTTAAGACAAATCAAAATGTTCGCGCTACCAAAATAATAATTGATGTGCTTATTTTATTATTATTTTATCAGTTCCCATGAGGCATTTTAGAATTCTATGTCATTATTAGTGTTTTGACAATAAGAATTAAAAATGAATGACTGGAAAACTAAACTTCGAATGTGTGGAATCGAGTGCAAGTTTTCTAAAACAAAAAAATAAGACAAAAACTAAAGTAAATCTTTGTGACAAAAAGGATCTCTAGGAAGAGAAAAACTTCTGTAGACTAACCTTGATCAATGCGAACCATGACGGTAGATTAAAACCAATGATTAAAATTACATTGACAATACCCTATAAACAAATGGTTCGCATGAAAGTCTTAATCTTCAGTTACTCAAACCGTGCAAGATTGGTAAGCTTTATACCTTCCAGGGTGTCGTTCCACTAAGCAGTCGCAGGACTACGATCAAGTGTAGCCCATAACATTTGTTATAATCGATTGTAACCTTGCAATTACAGGTGTTTTGTGGGATGATATCCTGGTCCTGCTCTCCTACCTTGTGTGACATGCGTTAAGTTGACGCTATGGTACCACGGGTACAACAGTTTCGCCACAGATTTGATAAAATGATTCAAGGTATTTGTTCAATTTGGTGAAATTGGATCACTGCATATTGTAATTCATGCTTTTGCCTCTACAAGTTTATAGGTTTTTACAAAGCACTTTTACCAGTTCAACTTCAAAAACTTTCTCAAGTAACAGTGACGATATGATTTTTTTCACTGCGCTGAGTGACGATATGACAAATAAAAGCACAGCGCCAGTCGTGAAATATCAACTCAAGGCATATCACCGGATGGAATATACCAGATAGGCCTAACTGACATATAAAATCAAAATATCACCAATCATAATATCTTAACAAATAAGATTTGCTTTACACATTTCTAATCTAGGTATTCTATATATTTCCTTCTTTTTCTTCATATAATGGAATAATTATCACCGAAGATACAGTTGGTCGGGACATGACATTGTTTCGACGGTTTACTAACTGGTTGACTTCAGGACTGTTACAATAATAGCAGATATACATCCTGCACCACTAACGTAGCTGTACATACAGGAAACACACTGAAAAAGTTGACTGACCATGACGGAAACTTTACTTTAGCACTGCATTTAAATCCCTACAGCTGCTTGGAGATTCCTATATGCAAGGTTTAGATCCATCAATATATTCATCAGGCATCAATTCAGAAGCTACAAGCCAGAACATTTTCCCGCAAAAGTGAAAATAATGTGGGTACTTTAAGTACTTTGTTAATATTAGATATACTTACTTCTGAAAGGTAAAGGGGTTTAAATGTTACGTGACAATCTTTTGAGGTAACTGAATAATGTAAGGTAAGTACTTCTTCAAATCAAAATCTTCAATTCCAAAACCTTTAGACAAAAGAGATGCTGTCCTGTAAAGAGGAATTTATTGATATAAATTAAGAAAACGTCACCACTTACCAAACCCTTGAACGTAAGAAACCACGGAGAGAATGAGGAGTACCCGCAAAGCACTGGCCATGTTGACAAATGTTTCTTGTATGGGAATAGAGCGTCGCCTTGTCTCGCCCCGTCACAGATATACCTCGGGGTTATATCAGGATACTGACCGCTAGAACGCTAGAATACCATCTTGTACTGCCCAGCGGCCAATAGGATAGGCTGTGGTTTTAGAATGACCAATCAGAAGGAAAAACAGCTTGACCTGGTGCTGCATATTGCTCGAAATCTGTTATAAGCATAATAGGTTTCCTATATGGGATGGTCTCACGTTATTTATACAGCGAAAAATTAATATGAGTTCCAAAGATACTTTAAAAGATTATGATAATGTTTTTCAAAAAATAGATATTTTTATATTAGCAAAACGCCTTTTCTTAAACGCATTTCAACACACACAAAGGACCACGATGTAAAACGGAGTTATGTCTGTAATTGAGCCATGAAATGGTAATTGGTCGTCGTAAATTACATATATAAAAGTTATTTAAATATGGTGTTCAAATACAAAGATATTGCAAGTGTAAAGGTTCAATTAAGAAAGTCATGTGAAACATGTTTCATATGACCAATATGCAAACCATACCAGCATAGCACGACTTAAATCCAAATCGAAGAATTTCATTCATGTGAAGAGCACTCGTTGCAGGTGAAGGTCAAGGTTACGACGGAAGAGCAGAATTGTTACGTCTTACTTTCAATCGATTCGAGTCTAACATCATCTGATGTTGTAGAAAATATCTCTCGTCCACAGGGACATCCTTGATAATAATTCTAAGTTTACTGGTGAGAAATGGTTTTCGTGCTAAAAATTAATGTTTGCAGCAAACTCTCGTTAAGACACGTGACCATCGGGTCTCTTTAGACCTAAGTCGTTTCATGACGTAATGAACTGTTGAAAGAAGATATTCGTGGATTGATTGTATAAATATGGACCAAGAATGTAGGATGTGCATACTGTATGTCGAAGAGTCAAATGAGCAACCAGTACCCAGACTATATAGACTGACGTTAATGCTTTTTTGCCTCATACGTTTGCTTATTTCGTTACATATAGTCGACCGACGATTGTCATCATGTGATACTCAACGCCTCAACGATTCATTTTCACCATGTCAATCAATCTCTCCCCACTGAGGAACCTTGAGTAATACAAACCTACGCTAACCTCTGCTGTGATTCGAGCACTTCTCGGGTGAGAAATGGAGATGCCTGATTGGATTCAATCAAAGTTAAGTGTGCTATTAGCAACACCGATCCAAAAGTTTTCTTTTGCCTTTTAAAAACCTTATTTTTTCCGACTGTTGAATGCACACAGGAGTCTTCTTGACGGAACACGGTCACATTATACGGCGGGCGGCTGAATCATGACATCTCATTGGATGAAATTCTGCAGTTAGTTTGTGTTTTTTAGGGAAACTTCCCGGAGGTCAAATTTGAACTGAGGTTAGTTTAGGATTTCCTGACTTGAGCTACCTCTCTGAGGATGGAATACATGTAACGTTATCAGAAATAAATGTTGCATGCTACAACATTATATAGCCGCCCGTTACCTTTTTGAGGAAATGTTCGTTAAACATTTCAAATTATGAAACAAAAGTGAAGATAAATTGTCCGTTAAGTATGAAGTCATCAAAACACAGACTCTTCACTTTCAAACTGTGTCTATTTTTTATGAAAATTCCTATATCATTTTAAGTGAAGACCAACGCTTATCTCCGAAATTTAAGTATCTGTAGTTCATTTTGTGATGCATAATTAAACAATGAAAAATGAGGTTGTCCTTTGCGATTGTTTTAGGTCAGATTATAGAGGCCAGTTACAAATATAAACGTGTAACTTTAAAAAAAACTGTGTACGTTCCAAATATGTCACGATGGTATATTTAAAGCCCTGTAGAAGCAATAAAACAATATTGACAGCTAGACTGAATAAGCAAAACCTATCTGAATAGCGTTAAACCCTAGCTCACCATGTTTAAGTGAGTAATTTAGATAAACGACGAGAAACTTCAATTTCTTGTCCATGTCGGGGAAAAGCAGCAGGAGTCACATAGGACGTCGATTTAAAAAAACAGGTGTATAAAAACTATTGCCATGACGATGCGGGGTTGCAGGTGCGGCCCTCTCCTTGATTGTCTCCCACCAGGAGGCACCAAGTAATTACAAGTGCATGCAGGTAGGCACAACATCGATAGCGAGTTTGATAAATTCAGGGATTGACAGGTTTGCAAGATCCCTGTGGATTACAATAAATTACTCGCATTCAATATCAATATAATTTCTAGGGAAACCTCCCGAGCCTCTAACAGGACCACAGTCACCAAATCTACTGTATCTAATCCCAATTGGTCAAGTTACATGAACAATATTTCAGGCTTTTAAGGTATTTTGTTCTTGATAAGAAGATGGGTTTTTGGAAACGGTTCTCATATGCCCTCAGTGGGGAGCAGTGTCACCAAATCTACAATTTATATTAATCATTTGTCATGGTACCTGTTCGTTCCATTTCGGCCTTCAAGGGCTTTCCGTGTTCGGAGAAGAAGATGAAAATGGGTTATGAGACCAAGCCATCATTAGGCCAAAGACATCAAATCTAAAAATAAATAATCCTGATGAACCAAGGTAACTGTGCAGGTTTCAGCATTGAAGGGAAGAAGAGAAATAAGGCAATGCACACCGGACACTCATTGTATGCCAAGAGTAATGTAATCTACAATTTCTTAATCTACAATTTCTTATCCGCTTTGACCAAGGTTCCTTTTCTCAAGTTTTAATCCTTCTACGTTTTATCGATGTTTTGTTCTTGAGAAGAGAAAAGAAAATGTTAGTGGATGGAGAAATTAATGGCCGGTTACGAAAACCCTACTATAAAAGCTTCACGCTTGAGCTGAAAAGTTAAAATCAAGCTAAAAAGTAAAAACGATTGCCAGTTTGCTATTGTTTCACTATTCCTCATTCCAAATAAATATCATTTGTTGGACAATTACAGAAATCAAATATAAATATTTAAATGTTCCTAAGACAAATAAAAAAAACCTCATAAAACTGCTTGTAGTGTAAGGTTTTATTCCTTCTCATTTGTGTGTTACACACCTCTTCTAGAGCCAACTTCTAACAAAACATGGCCACAGATGCATAATAAATAAAAACAACTGAAATTGTGCTGGGAAAATTGTCAACAATAATAAATGCATTTGATATATTGCACATGTTCAAACCAAGAGGAATCAATGTTACATTTGGTCCATTACGTTATGAAAAACATAGTTACCAGGGATGATGAAAAACATTGATACGTTGAAATACAAGTCAGATCTATAGACTTAAGTCATGCAGTTATTATGCTTTGTCGTGACACAAGTTCTGAAAGATATAAAAATGTTATAAATCAGTAACATTTCCAACCTTCTAAAGTATTAAAATAATACTGACGTTTATGTTAACTTTCATACGTATGCCAAATTTTGTTAAAATCAGTTATTGCATAATCCCTGATCGACAGATATCATGTTTCCTACTTTTCACTTCGGTAAATCAAAAAGACTAGGAAACTCTCAGCAAAATTAAATATCCATGTAGACCTGTCATTCGTCCAATCTATAAATGCTCCAAGGTCACAGACATAATCTCAAAGGTCACAAACAAGGACATGTAGCATGGCATCTGCAGAATAGTACTCTGATCATAGCACAGCATGGCATAAGTTTTAAGTTAGATTTAATTTTAATGAGTTTTACCAGTCTTCACTGTTGGCATTTGACTTGTCAATCATTCTGACAATCAAGGGCAGTTATCTTAGTGAGGAGATGGGCCTAGGTTAAACAATTTTTCTAGTTTTTTGTCTACACCAAACTTGTAACAGAACATGTGTCAATAGGGCTGTCAAGAGACTGGGTGGAGAGGAAACCAATGAACAAGTTTGTATCATTGTCGGAACACAGTCAATTTTAATATGACTAATATTCTATGATTGGTTAGACTTTAAGGGAAAGAAATAAGTCCTCTCTAAGGGCACGAAGATTACTTTCTTCCACCTCTATACGAGACAAAACAATTAGTAAAGATATGAAACATGAGTATGTATTATGTAAACTTTCAAGTAAATATTTCTAAACAGAGAATATTTCTCTTATAATATTATGTATTTCTATAGAGAGATAACACAAAATTCAGTAACAAAAACTTGTGTTTATGATAAAATGATATAACAAATAAGAGGAACAATTGTATAAACATGTCAAAAAACAAAAAGACAACAATAAAACGATGATCGGTATCAGTGTAATCACAGTAACCATGGAAACTGTCAATTGCTTCGAAACTAAAAACAAAGGCTTCCAAATTGAATTTTTTATTTCTCAATTCCCCCTTAAAATCTCAGTCTGAATGGTAAAATAATGTCCTTTAATGCTTCTGGCATAAGTTGAGAATGAGAATATGACAGCATTTAAGTTAGTGTTGGAAGTTATGAAATTATCTTTATGGCATGACAAAATTGTTACTTTTTCATGATGTCAATGTTAAAACTAGACGAAAACTTATCAAATGATTATAAAATGTGTATATGTTTGTAAACTAATCTCATGTACAATCTTAGTGTAAAACAGAGGTGGAGATACCAAGGATGGAATATATAAATGAAGACAGTGATTTGTTTCCGTGGTTACTGCAGTGAGACTAGTTTGTTGATTGCACAGATCAAGCATACAAGGAATCTATATACAGCTCTAGGAAAATTGAACACTGTAATTAAAATTGGTAAAGGTTTGATTTATATATTTATATACATGAGACTGAGACAAGAGAATTCATAGGTAGAGACATATACTGAAAACCTAATTGCTTAAACAGCCCAATACACTGCACTTTCTTTGACCATGTAGATAACTCTTTTTATATCCTAATTTCTCATCCCACTGATAAAAATATGAAAAAAGAAAAATGTCAAATTATTCTAAATAAATATTATATAATGTTACATAACAGTTTCGACTATACATAATGGTTCCTAATGTTAAGGTGGACAAATACAAAGACATTTGAAGTTAATAACACCTTGGCGTTATGCAAGTGAAAGTTCACCAAAGATCGAGTCCTGCTATGTACTTAACAGAGTGGATTAGACAGCTTTTGACTAGATAGCTATAACATTTCAATTCATCAGACTTCAAAACATACCTGATAACTTTTCAGTCAAAAACAGTCACATGACCAGTGTACTGAAAAAAGGACAGTAAGCAAGCCTTCTATGAAAGAAATGATTTCATTGATTGAAATTTTGCAGATAGTTAAGTTTGTGATGCACTTTTTGCCACTAGAGGAATCTGCTGGAAGCCTGAGAAAAGCTTGTATTAGAACAGAGGTTATCAATGATTTTAAGACCTCTTCTGGTTGGAGAGAATGCTCGCATCTCTGAGACTCCATGCTGAAATAAGCCTAGTTGTCCTGGTAGATCTAAAAACAATAACCTAGAAGACAACAGCGCAGATGTTAGTACAAAAGTTGCTTCTAGAATCAACCATAAATATTCACCTTTTGTTTCTGGATATCTTCAATCAAGAGCAAGCTATACAGATAAGAAAAAACTAATTATGGGTTCAACCTAAACAGTGGGAAAGGCTAGAAATAGTCTGAAGAGTATCCTCCTGACAAGGATGGTCTCACATCACTAATGTTCACCTGCATGAAGACTTGTTTACATAAACTGGTCCTGTTGATGAAGACTGATCTCTTTAACAATGTTCACCTGCATGAAGACTTGTTTACATAAACTGGTCCTGTTGATGAAGACTTGTTTACATAAACTGGTCCTGTTGATGAAGACTGATCTCTTTAACAATGTTCAGCCTTCAAACAGATCCTCTACATTCATGATCTTGAAACAGTCATCAACAATATTCAGTGTTGAAATAACTCATTAACAGTCTTGAAACAACTTATTAACAGTCTTGATACAACTCACTTCATGAGGGCAATATTCAAAATAGGAGACTGTTTGCCTGCTAGTTATTTTTATCGAATGTCGACCATCATTCCCAATAAATTAAACAAAATTGTAGTACAAAAAGCAAGTGCTTACACTTTGAAATTCAATGAAAGCATTTATCATAAACGTCATATAGCCTGGATGTACACAGTATTTAACATTTACGTTTCTTGAACAAATGTTTCTTTAAAATATTGCTGGTCAGTTGTCAAACACACAGTTCTTTGCGGAAAATCGATCGTGTCCAACCACGTGATGACTAGTTTATTTTTTCATAGTAGTGTCAGGTTTTTTACATTAAGTTGTGTTGCATTAGCGTCTTTCGTGTGACTGCGCCGTATTGTCAGGCTGATAAAGTCACTTTGCATCCAAGTAATAATCTTAAAAAACATGTTTAAGAAACTTTAGTCCAAAATTGGATTTGTTCATTGCGTTATTCTTAGCATAGATAATTTTTATGGTACCTTTACAATTGATTGGTATGATGGTTTGGTTTATCACATCCTTAAGTTATGCTTACAACTGAAAACGTCCTAGTTACGCCCTGAAAATCAACTCAAAATTCAACATAAGCCTACATATATGAAGTTTCAAGAGTCAGTCCGTGGTCAAAATTGGATCTTATTGAATGGTGACCATGTTTTTCTGACAATATTTCCATCATCAGTCCCAAAGGTCTACATTTGCAAAATGGTCTATCAGAACTTTCTTGGTTTTCATCAGTCAGACTTGATGTCGTTGTTCATGTACATCTCTCTTTATATATATATATATATATATATATATATATATATATATATATAGATATTGCTGGGACTGCTGCGAGAGTCTTGGCTGTTAACTACTTGTTGACCACTGTGAACTAAGCCCAGACCTGAAAGAAACACAACGGATTCCTGTTAGTCATTTTTGGAAACATTTTCAGGTATCAATAGGGATATCAAGTCAAATGACCCCAGGATCATATATTATATTGGCCATTTACTATAAACTATAAGGAACTATTGTTTTACGGTTGATTGTTTCATGACCATATTAAATGAATTTCTATATAGTGGAAATGCAGATGTTCTTTTATATGTCTACACTGTTTGCCAAATTGAAATGACGTAAAATTTAAAAAATATGAAAATAATGAAATTTTACATTTGACATTAGTCGATATATGACATTCTCATGAATATCTCCATTTCCTTCTATTCTCTTCTCTTCGTCCTTTATAAAGAATGTAAATGATATTTGATCTACAAGGGAGAAAGTGGTCTCAGTTGGAAAGAACTAAGACCAATTCTTTCCAATAAATAACATATGTTAAACCAAAAGTTGCACTCTATGAAATGTTGGAAAGATCTTCATGATTCACAGAGAAACAGACAATTTGTTTACATTTACAACACTCACACGTAGCGTGTAGTCCCAGCTACCGGTGCAGAGAGCAGTGCCATCTGGTGAGACCCCGAGACAACTGACACGGTTCTCATGTCCATAGAGGATGTTCAGTCTCGTGCCCTTCAGCACGTCCCACAGGTTGATGGTGTAGTCATTGTAGCCTCCAAATAACAACCGACCTGCACAATTGGAGAAATTTACCCTCAGCATTATCCACCTGTCATTCAATATAGGGAAGGTGATTTGGGTTTGAAAGCCACTTTTAAGAGTATTCACTTACATGGAGGCTGCTAGTATTATTGCAGAGAGATAGCCCGCTACACAATTTTGGCTATGTATTGCGGTGAAACCTGTGAGTATCGGTTTGAACTAGTGAACCATGGGTGGTACTGCGCTGAAATTCAGTGTAGCATTGTACCCTAACCTTACTGTGTTAGAACAGTTCTCTACCGCAGAAAAAGTTGCCGAGCCCCTGAGGGTCATTAAATTTCCTTATGAAACCACATTCACAGAAAGGTATATCAAACAAATATCTTCACAACAGCCAACATTGATTACCGGGAATACCCTGCAACTAAGAAATGGGCAGACAGCTAAATGACAATGGAGGAGGCTTGATGAGCCAAAATCTAAAAGCTTAGACGAAAAGAAAAGACGACGTCAAACAGAAGCAAATAAATTTGAATCTTCATTCAAAGACCTGTAAAAACAAGTTTTGTTTGTAGGTAAATAAAATTACCAATAAACAAATTGATTACTTCATACCTCAGATGAACATGAAAGACAATAATTCTTGTAAATACTTCCAAAATTTTGAATCATTTTTTAGTATTTTTGTTTTTGTTTCACACTCAATTTGAAGATATGAGGTTATAGAAAAGAGCCATTGACAATAAAATGAGTTCATTCAAAATCTTGTAAACATAAGTGGGGAGGTGAAGAATTCTGGTGGTTCAAACACCAATTAGTTAACCCCAACCAACTTCAAAATTATTGGATTCGTCTCTGCTACCAATCAGAATCCTCAATTCCTTGCCCAAGTAAAAGTTCACATAAGAACACAGGTAACACAGGAAGATCTTGTGTTACTTTTACTCTACTTTAACTCAGTTGGAGTTACCTCTGTGGGAAGAGAATTATACTCACCACTAACTGAGAAATCTACAGCGTTGCAACCAAATATAATACTCTCTTTCTTGTAGCAGTTCACCTCTCGGTCTGCTCTCAGGTCAAACAGACGACACTAGATAAAGAGATTCATAGACTGTTTAAATAGGATCCATTCCATTCTGCCTGTTACCAGACATGGTATAAAAGAACCTCCATTATCATTACTAGAGGCTCTTATCAAGATCCTTAAAATCTAAATATGTTATATATTTGAAAACACTCTGTCTACTTCAAAGGAAGTGCAATGACTTTCGACTGTGAATCAGATGTTGTTTCTGAATAAATGGTAGAGCCATGACCAAATAACATGTTGATGAACATGCACACTTAAACAGAAGCTACTTCCAATCTTCTCATATCACAAGATGCAACAGAGGTGATTGTGAGAGATCACTTCCAGCAGAACATGGACCTCCAGGAGAGTCAGATATTCTACCAATTCACACGGAGATATTCCTCTGGTCGAAGCCAGGAGGAATTCTTTTATTTCACACTGCAACAAAGACATGTCTCCTTTCTTTTTTGCCCCATCAGCAAGCAAGTGTGTCCAAAATTTTCTAGGACTATGTTTCAGCAATCTCTCCATGTTTTCAATCTCTATCAATGAGTGTAAGTAACGAGCACTTTCTATGAAGAAGAGTATGTATCATCATTGACAACAAATATCAACAAGTGAGACCTCTAATACTTTAATGATAGCAAATCTTGTGGAAAGTTTAAGGTTTCTATTAAATGAAGATGGAGCTCACCGTGGCATCATCTGACCCTGTGGCGAACGCATCTCCGCTAGGGTAGAACTTGACACTGTTGATGTCGGAGTCGTGTCCCTCAAACACCTGAACACAGTCGGCTGTGCGAATGTCCCACACCATAGCAACCTTGTCACAGCCCTAGCAATGCAAAAACTCACATATTAGGATTAAATCTCTTCTGTAAACAATCAACTTTCTAGGACATAAACTATCAACTTTCTAGGACGTAAACTATCAACTTTCTAGGACGTAAACTATCAACTTTCTAGGATGTAAACTATCAACTTTCTAAGACATAAACTATCAACTTTCTAGGACATAAACTATCAACTTTCTAGGACGTAAACTATCAACTTTCTAGGATGTAAACTATCAACTTTCTAGGATGTAAACTATCAACTTTCTAGGACATAAACTATCAACTTTCTAGGATGTAAACTATCAACTTTCTAGGATGTAAACTATCAACTTTCTAGGACATAAACTATCAACTTTCTAGGACATAATTCTCATAGTAATCCAACATGGCAATCTTAAGAAGTAATGATTGTTATATTGGTAAATGGTAAATAAAACATTTTTAACATACAAAATAAAATGTTTCCTAATTCAAGGAAAGCACAATAACATGTACGTACCCCTGAAACAAATATATTCCCTGTCTCAGTGGGGGAGAGGTCTATACTCATCACGTCTCCTAAGTGACCGTGGAAACTCTGGATCAGTGTGCTGCTCTCCACATCCCACAATGCACAGGTGCTGTCTCCACTTCCTGTCAAAATCTGTTCATAGACAAAAGGATCATCATGCAGGGTTTATCGTTTTGACAAATTTTGCAACAGATGTCCAAATAAAAGTCTTCAGGAAGAATGAATGAATGTAGCTTCAATGCTGAACCTTAAGCTAAGATACAATATTTGGAAATTAAACAGATCTAGATGTTCTCACTGGACAGTTACATCACAGTAGTGCGAGTACCATACATCTATAATCAAAGAGCAATGTCAAAAGATGGCACTTACATTAAACTTGGTATTTAGGTGACATAGATCATTGTTGTAAGTGTTAATTTGTCTAACTTTGTCAATGGTATTTTTTAATTGAAATGTAATGACTAATCCTGAAATTGTCAATTTTAGTAGATTTAAAACAGTATAGACACAGTATCAAGGTTCTAATCCAGAATTTTTTAGGAAAAGACGGGAGACAAATATGGACTGGTAGTGTTCAAATGGCCCTATAAATATTATACATGTACATCAGCAGTGTAATTTTGATAAATTTATGAAAGATATTCTACGCCACTTTGTGGCATAGGACCCCTGGACCTGTGTGACCCCCTCCACCGGTGCAGTGACCCACCTGGTAGTCTGAGCAGGTGAAGGAACAACAGGACAGGTAGCTGGTGTGGGTAGCCACCGCTTTCTTCTTGCTGGCTGGGTCCTCCTCTAGACTCAGCGGGTACACCGTGCACTTGTTGTCCAGCCCTCTGGTGAGTCAAGAGTACAACTTTTGATAAGGTTAAGAATAAACACTTCTGGTAGGCGTAGCCCATGACTCTTGATAAAAATCTTGGCAGTATATTCAATTTCATCCCTTGCAATAGAGAGGTTTAATTCAATGACAAAACATGATCATTTCATAATATTTGGCTTGAGGGCAGGGGGTTTTAAGTATTATTTGTATGTGAACTTGTCAGAAGGGCTAGTGTCAAGATATGACCAAATTTTACCCTGTTTTTTTAACAAGTTACAACTGACACAAATGTTCTATTTGATTGACTGATTTAAGAACATTATTGTAAGTACCCTGTACAGTTGAAATGATGGTATTACAATTAATAAATACTCAAAACCAAATCAACAGAGAATACTAGATACAATATACCAGTATATACAGAGTTTCAATATATGTTGTATAAGTTTCCTGTTTACCTTTTTTGACACAAATGTCTCAGGTAGTAACACTCACCCACAAGCAACCACTGAACCTGAGGGCCCGTACGAACACGCCATAACCCACGTGGTTGGCATAGTAACAGCATGCTCCTGAAGACAGACAAAGAGATTAAATTTTTATGTTATGTTATATCTTCTTCTTTTATTCATTGCAACTATTTAACCATGTTACTCACAATATTAATATTACAATGTTAATACAATAACATTCTAAGGAATCATGCTTTAAAAAAAAGATGTTTGAATTGGTTTACCTTATTTGTTGTGAATGCATCCCATACAAGCATTTTTCCATCCTGCAAAAAAAAAACCAAAAATTTTATATAAAACTCCAAAGCAATGTTACTGGAGGAACAATTCAGTGAAAAGTGTCAAAATACTTTGCACATTTTTTTAACGTCAAAATTATGTTTACAGGCACTGTAGGCTGTATTTCATTCTGATGATATGACTTCATAGACAGGAAGGGCTATTACATCACAGGCTCAATCGCTATGTCACAAGTATTTTGGTTTTAGCTAACTTATATTGTTTTAGTAGGGTGTCGCTGACCTCATCATATCGATACAAAAATGTTCAAAGTAATTGTCGCAGAGGTCTTAAGTGCCATATAACAACACAAAAGGTTGCGTGGTTTGATGTGGGTTTATTTCATCTCGTATGTATAAATGATGCCCTCGTCTATGGGACGCAGGCAAACACATGCAATTCACAGATTGCCACAGTATACAATCAGTGTAACCCCAATAATGACCCAATAATCCGTGCGCACTGTGCTAGAATATTTGCAGATAGAGAAATGTCGCCACTTTTATAGATAAAAGTGCTAAGAGAAAAGAGTGAAAAGCATGGCCAAGCATAGAAGCTGACCAGCCAAGAACAATAGCCGGGGCTGAGACCAGAGTGGCCTAAGCACGAGACAATGAAGCCTATTGCATAAGCTAATGAGTTAGTCAGAACAAGTGTGCATTTAGTACATTGAAGGTTGAGTTTATAAGACTTAAATTAAGGTTGAAGCAGATTTATAATACACTTAATATATTTGCTGAAATACACTAAGGATACTTAAAATAAGTTAAAACTAACTTAATAAATATATTATCCTAAGTTAAATATTTATATCCTGTCACATAATTATGTTGTCAATGTATTTCTTTAATAAAACGAACGAATAAACTTTCAACAATAACTAAAGTTAATTTAAATTTTAAGGCACTTTCACAAGAAAAATTTCAGCTGTGTGAAGTTAAGTGGGAAGTAAAGCCACCGCATTAAAAATTGGAGATTCACCTACCGAATCTTTTATACAGAAACCTTTACTGTTATTACACTTGAGTTTTTATCGTTTTAATACACAAAGGGTAACATAAATAATGACCAACTCATGACGGGGATGAGTAATTTTTCTCTGATTACATTAAATATGTAATTCTCTAGCTAAGGTTCAAGAATTATAAAATTAATACTTAAAAAATCATGAAAGATAATCTGTCATTCCCCTTCACTTGTAAATTATTATCTACTTACTCTAACCAATAATCCACAGTTCTCAAAAAAGATGTTGAGCATCATTCCAGATAGGGAAAATGATTTGTGTAGCTTAACATGCTAGGTATGTCCATATAAGAAATCATTAAAACAAACTGTCATAAAAACTTAAAACCTTTAACTTTCTTTCAAAGTAGTGAGTTCATATCCATGAAAAAACATGCTGCAATGCCTTTAAAGATTGGTAAAGATGTCGCACCTGTGAAGAGCTAACGATATGTCTCTTGTCAGAAGACCAGTCCATACATAGCACTTTGCCTTGATGACCTTTCAGAGTGCGTCTTGTCTTCACATTGAACGGTGGTAGGTTGGTAACCCGTTGACCGAGAACGCACACTGAAAGAGATTGTGTTGGGTTGTAAAGATTGAAAGATGGGCAAAAATGTATAATTTTAATCAAATTTTAACAGAAATACCAAAGAGAATCAAGGTCTGAGCTAGATTTGATCTGATTCAGCCTGGATATTCATACCGGTGTTTCAAATCCTTACCCTCAACAAAATGTATCCTTGAAATGATTTCTTGTTGATTAGCCAATAAAAAAAAGATATGAACATGATGTACAGTGTTTGCTATAAGGCCTATGTACTGAATTAGGTTGAACTAGGTTGCAAAATTAATTCATATTCAGAAAATTTCCTTTTAGAAAGAGTGTCATGATTTAATCTAGTCAGCATATGGACATTTGTCTAAATTAAAAAATGTAGTAATTAAATCAGAGAGATTACTCACGACATAATACTACACAAGTTTGAAACACATAAAATATAGTCAGCTTCCCACTCCATTAACTGCTTAGTCCTGTATTTCATTAAAATATCAAAACCTCTTACAGTTGACCTATTTTACCATCTTAATTCTGTTTTACTCGTTGCATAATATCTGCTCCCCATTCCACACTTAATAGATTAAAACTTTGACAGTTCCTTTCATTAACATCAATTAAATGTTGTGATCGAAAACTGGACAAGTTGGGAAAACAGGTTAATGTCATTGATATTTTAACAAGTAAAGAATGAAATGCGAAACAGTCTCAAAGATTCAGTAATACGCACTGTCAACATCGTTTAGTTTCGCTTTTTCGTCCTCAAGTTTAGCTTTCAAAGATTCTGCTTCGCGACTAAGAGCTTCGATTGAGTCCGGATTCTCTGCACGAAGAGCTTCCGTCGCCATTTTGATGGTTGAAGATCCCGGATGATAATTTGTTAACAAGTCATAAATTATGGAAAACAATTACTTGCATTTTCTCTTAAAGTTTGTTATAGAAAATGGTAAGAACATGTCGTAGAGAAATGGGGTGTCTCTTTTATGTGTTCTGTCAGCATCACTTGGTAGCATAAGGCTGTCCAAGTTTGTGATGTGATAGACCTTCAAGAGTTGTCTCCCTTTGACCATTGGTACATCGTCTCGTGACGTACATATATTATTTATTCTTTTAGGCCTACATGTCAAGCAAGCTTTCATCGTCGTTGGGTTGGTGGAAAGTTTGATACTCACTAAAATTTTACTTCGATGGATCAAGTTCTGATACATTTCCTATTCAGGATATTATATAAATGGTATTTGATTAAGATAGATAGATAGATATATATATTCTTTATTTCCTCCAGTGAATGAAGACCATGTTGTATTTACATGAGGTACAGATAGTTACAAACAATTTTCAAAAAATGGTTTCCAGTGCTTAACAGTAGGACATGCATTTTTCACACAGGAAAGCCATATATCATGGTCCACCAAGTAGAAAACACAAAGTCAGTTCTTCATCATTGCTCCAAAAGCTGGGAAAAGTATTTACGTGTAACAAATCAATTATTGAGTCGTTCAGAAGATGCGAGGCGTGTCTTTTCGCAGTACATAAAAACATGTTTTACAATATCATAAGGAAATGTGCCACATATACACTCTTTTGATTGAATACATAAAGTGCTGATTTGTACCAAGTTTGCAATGAAATGAAATAGATCAGGATTTAGGAGAGACATTTGCCAGAGTCTATGTACATTTTGATCCCGTAATGAAAGATATCTATTAGGGTCTTTTTCTTGCAGTTAAATATTTGTATGCAAGTACATTTTCAGCAACATTTATGGTTTTTGTCACATGGAAATTCCACTTTAATTGACATGGAAAACTAGAAGACATAATGTATGCATTAACATAATCTGTCAAGTCAAATTTATATGTTAAAAGTAGCATATGGTAGATCGGTGATTTTGCACTTTTAGTTTCTCTCGTCGTTGGGTTGATGGAGATACGCACTAAAATTTTATTATTTCCTTTTGAAGATATTATATAATTTGTATTTGATTAAGATATGGTAACTTGTATGGAAGTCTATTAAAATAGTTAAAAACAAATGTGTAGATAGTTTGCATGGCTATTAAATAATATTAAAAGAGCGAGGACGTAATATGCATGAATTCAAAACAAGTGTTATTTTTTACCTAACCGAGCGATGATAATTAGGCGTAA
Source organism: Phorcus lineatus (assembly GCA_921293015.1). Taxonomy (NCBI): domain Eukaryota; kingdom Metazoa; phylum Mollusca; class Gastropoda; order Trochida; family Trochidae; genus Phorcus; species Phorcus lineatus. The sequence continues at coordinate 75,821,473 of OV121081.1, read as the reverse complement.
TTATCACGGCATGCCCGAGTGAATAAGTTTTTGTTTTTTTCGTTTTTAAATAGTCGCTTTCTTCTACAAGCCTATAGATTTCTATTTACGAAATAAACGCCTGTCTTGACTAGAAGCCTGCCTCGTAGATCTAGACGCTTAGGCTATATGGTGTAGACAGTTGGGGGGAAAAGGATGGACTTTTAATTAAGAATTGACAGTAGTTAAATGTGAGCTGTAAATGAACAATTTTGGGAATATCTAAAACCAATACAAACCTTGCATACGACATTACACAAGATGTGTAAGCCTATCAGACTAAATCAAAGTGGCGAATTTGGAAATATCATCTAAAGTGATTGTTTTTTAAAGTTATTGGCATGGAATTCGCATTCTGAACCTGGTAGTGATCAAAAAGAGGTAAAGCATTAATCGATGTACAAAAAAATCAAACACTCTGCTAAAATAAAGCAATAAAAAAGTCTACAAGATGTGTTTCGTCTGATTTCTTTTTTAAAAGGGGGCTAGTGTATTGAAATTTTAAGTTTTCATAGAAACTATTTATCAAATTCCATTGAAGTTATCCCATTGATTTTCTGCAACACAAACGAAAAGCGCTAATTAGGAAGCTAATTATCGAGTCGACTGTACTAAGCACAGCTCTAGATTCTCTCTACGGTAGGTACTGTAAAACACATCTCATAAAATGCCACATCCTATTGTTTAACGACGTCATAGATAAGATAAGATGCGTTGAATTAATGGTTGCTCGGCAAAAGGTTTACGTATACAAGTGAAAAATATGACACCACTTATATTCTGCTTTTGATGATACCAGATATTTAATGATGAAATTAAAATAAGTTAAACATTTATATTTCTTCTTTAAATGGCATTAAGAAGCTGGATCGAGATCATCTTATGGATAAAAACGTCAGATAAGCACGGGAATCATGACGTGAAGTGGATATATGCATGGTAGGTATAAACATACATGTTATCTATTCTTCATATATATCCTTTCTTGTTTACTGCATACTTAAGAATAGACTGTCTGTCATAATCATCATAGGCCCCATTTGTCCTACATTATCGATCTCCCCGATTGATCACTTATGTGCGAGGTGATGATATCGATCATCGATAAATCGTTTGAATTAGGGGATTGGTTGGTACAACTAATGAGTCACAAATCAATTTGAAGAAATCAATGAGTCAAGATGAGGAAAAACAGGCAATAGGGTCGCCAATCATTTGATGTGGAAACCCTGTTGAACGGTCTTCAACGGTATGTTTTTCCTATCAGGAGAATACTACGGTTGAAGGCCTATTAGCCAAAGCAGTTAAGGTCGCACACATCAGACTTAATATTTTCCTGTTTTAAAAGTCGTTGTTCTTAACAAGAACAGTGAACAAAAGCCAACATTTATTAGAATACTTTATAACGTTTTTAAATGTAAACTAAGAGTGCATGTTTATGTCAGACAACTATTTCGTTTGACACCTTTCATTCTTATTTTCGGATCTGACTCTATACAAATAGCAGTACAACGTTTCAAGGTTTAAGCAGTCACGCGATCAAACACTTTGAATAGACGACATATGTAGGCACTACGGAGACTACCACAGTGAGTCAGACCATACCCTAACTTTACCACAGGGTCTGTGATCGTTGTGATCTTACATCTTCTAGTCTTCTGAGAATAAGTACCATTTTGGGTCCATTTAAATGTGCAAATACACTTCCCAATTTCTTCTTATATGACAAACTATATTCATGGTAAAGCATGGGTTAAAGTCGTTTGTAGAACTCATACAGGTTATTATTTTCTCGGTACTATTGAGGGTCCGACGCCTTTCAATACCTTTGATAACGGGTACATATGCATAAGATTGGGTGCAATTTTACTGTGAGAGTTATAATCCCCTTAGTTCTCTAGTTACTGCCAGCGCTAAAGCTGGTTCCATCACAAAGCAAAGTCAGGATGGTGTTGCTAGCTGTCTCAAACCAACGATACCAGCTGTAGTCAAATCGAATATTCTTGTGTGTGTATAATATAATTCTCACTATCTCAGGGTACAATATGAGAAACTTCCTTTGCGATCTTACCACATACGGCAATGAAATTTGAATTGTTTATACTTGGCTATCAAATTTGAGTATGTATCACCAACGCCGTTAGGTTTTCAAGAAAATTGGCACTTGGGTACTCTTAAATAGACGTCGTATGTATATGCCCTTCCTTCCTCTTTCTGATTATATAATGAGGCTCCTTCTTAGATGGGAATATCAATATGCCAACTACAAGAGTTGATTCAGATTCTCACGGCACCAGGAGGAAGTAAATTAACCCAGTGACCAGAGGATATCCTTTAAATAAGTTTCACAACAATCAAACTTCTCTTTGTTTGAAAAGGTACTCTGTGGGTTTTGGAGTGGTCTAAAGTTATAATTTATGTGAGAATTGGCTATAGCAATCTTCCAACAGTTGTTGTTATCGATTGGTTGTGGTTGTTGTTGTTGTTGTTGTTGTAGTAGTTCTCCTTCTTCGTCTTCTTTTCCTCCTTTTCAAAGATGCATATACTCATCTTTGAATTCCTAGCAAAGTATTTTTCCATTTTCTATCAAGCTATATGGTGCAATAAGGAAATTAAACTGATATCAAAAACATATTTTTAAACCAATATTTTATGTCTTGGATTTCCACACTTCCTTGATTTTTTGGGATACTACAAGCGAAGAAATGTTTATTGTCCGTAAACTCATAGATTATGTGCTATTTTTGTCAAGTTGACAGCAATTCTTTGCTAAATATACGAAAATGGGCCTCCTTTTAAAATACAATTTTAGCATGTCAAACTCAGATTACGCGTCTTTAACTTACATTTTGAATTTATCATAATCTAATCTTCCATTCCGAAACGAATGAAAGATTCAAAGAATATCTTCACCGTGTACTTCGATAGCACGAGCGATTACCCATCCTTGTCGATATTTGAGTTAACAGAGGTCATACATGTAAGGTGTTTAAATACTTTATTAATGTGACAGTAAAAGAGTATGCGTGTTGCTGATGTTACTCTCTTAAGCATTATGCATTGAGAAAGCCCGGTTTATCTTTGTACAGCTGCATCGCGCAAGTTTATTCACCTACTTGCCTATAGCGCAAATACTATGTATTTTGGGGTTTCTTTGAATAGCATGAAGAAATCGAAAGCGACAATGTTGTGTTTTAGGTCAGTAGTGACGATTTAATGTCTCTTACTACAATCTAATTTCACCCCTCTCAGTCAACTATAACAGTTTTGGCAGCTCGTTGAAAAAAACTTGAGGACTTGAGGTGATCAACAATGTACGTCAAACATCAACAAGTAGTTTAATTGTCTTATAACCATTTAATGAATGTAGTATACATTTTGTTTCAGTAAGTCTGTAAGGACAATTATATTTCAAAGTTAAGGAAATCCTAATTTTAAATCTGAATTTGATTTTAAATCTGAAAAGTCTCCTTTTTTGTCGTCGTCGCCAAATAAACAATATATACGCTTTGAGTATTTTTATTATTAAACCCGTCACACATATTCACGGGCATTTATGCTATAATGAAGAAGATTTTTTTCCTTAACAATGATTTTTAAGCAGGCCGAATTTTCACATGTTTTTCATTATGTTTGAAACAGAGAGAGTTTAATCAGTAAAAGGTCCACAGGCCCATTATACATGTACATTACATAAAGGCATCAGAGTTATTTTTAGATGCGTTTAAGTGCGTATTCTTATTCTTTTTAATCCAGCTTTACGTGGATATATCTGAAGGGTTTTACGTCTTGTGAGTGAAAGAACGTAGAGGCTTGTCTGTGGTAGTGAAGAGGCGATATCTCATATCAGAGCTATCCCATACCTCTGGCTTATGGAATGTCATTGTGTGCTGGCGCATAAAGATATGTAAAACATATAGACGAGGTTAACCCAACAATTTGTCAGCAGTTTAAAGTATGTATGTTTCACATCTTTTTCATATCTAATTTGATACTAATATCTATTTTGGTTTGTATTTTCTTCATTCATCCATCCATCATTATTTATTTATTTATTTATTTATTTATTTATTTATTTATTTATTTATCATATATTTTTATCTATAGATGGACATCAAGAGAAGAAATATTGAAATATTATTATCGTATTACACATGACATTATTACTCGACTTCACTGAAATAGTTCTACATCAAAGAATAATTAACTAAAGCAATTGCTGCGAATTGATAAGTTCATTTCGATAAAGTGTAACAATGTTCCCTATTGAAAAGCAAAATGGAATATTTCATAAATAAATAAAATTATGTTAACTGATAATTATCAAAACACATCCGCATGAATCAAAATAAAGGTATTTGTTGAGCTGATGAATATATTTTAAAAAGAAATCGTCTCTGACAGTGACCATAACCCGGAAGTAAGATACTATGCGACTTTATATCCGCTATCTAACACCTAGCTATGAAACAAGTGTGTGTGCACATACTTCACATCACACCTTGACACTCCACCCACCGCATTCCAACCAACACGCCTTGCATTGGCAATCCTCGACTTTAACCTTTTTTGATTCCTTACAAGGTTACGCAATACCAAAAAGACACGTCGGTGCAAGTGATAATCATAAATTAATTGATAGTACCATATCCTTGTAAAGCTCTTTGAAATCGACGAAATGCCAAACGACATCAGCACGTAAAAGCTATGCGAACCAGTTTTTATATGACATGAGCACGTGAAAATCATGAGACTCGTGTCACGTGCACTCTGTGACCTCTCGCTTGTATTTGAAGTATGGTATCATATCTCTTTCTATCTCTTGCAAAGTAAACCATACCTGTTTGTGATCAATCTATTTTATGTCTAAAAGCATTTTAAATGTATGGTATTTCTGAAGGAGGCCTATTCAATATCTAATCTTATCTATTTGCATTGCGCCAATTGTCAAAATTTGCGCATGCGCACGGTTGTTTTCATTGCATGACGAGTCGTCTGCAGAAAAAAATCGTGTCAATGATTTGAAAGGAATAGTAAAAGATCAAAAATGTTTATTGACAATCAGCTATTCTATATCTAACGAAATCGGGGAAAGTTTGGAAAAACATAATTTGTAACTTTTATTTGTCTTGCTATCTGATATATTGAATAAAAAAGCATTTGATAGATATGTGTGGCATTTTTATATGTCATTCGCGTACAGATCTTTGATAAAAGTTCGCCATTATACATAATAACAACATACTTGGTTAGGTAAAATAGATTTTCACAATTAGTCTTTGCGAATTGATATACACTATCAAAGTTTCAATTTGTGAAAAGAATTTGATTTACTTTATCTATGACGCATGTCCGGGTACTAGCCGTGTCAGATACATGTTCAATAACATTATTTACAGAATCATTGTGAAAATGTTTGGAAAATGTACAGAGAATTAAAAATATTTATACCTGGGGTTTTGTCCTCGGCAATATATGAGAATTATTCGCTTTAAAATGGAAAGAGGAAGAAGAAATATATTTTATTTAAGTGTCACACAATGTACATTCATGGAGCGAGTTATATAAACGTGTTAAAAGTACACTGTCCGGCCAGGAATGGCCTATGAGACACTAGATCACATTATAAGTCACATTAAAAATAGCTAAAAGCGCGTAAGCGCTAAAATAATTAAAATGTAAGTATATATGTATATTTATTAATTCATGAGAACCCTGTTTTAACTAGATGGTGGCATTTCTTCTTCGTCTAAACATAGTGCTTGTTGTAGCGGCAAGTGGTTGGGAGAGTTGGGGAGAATGCATAAGAAAAATTACCTGCATGGTCTGTTGGAGACATATTAATAAATTGACTATCAATAGCTTGGGCTTTAAACCATAAAGATAATCTGGCATCAGAATAAAAATTACATGTAGTTAGAAAGTGTATCTCATCCTCTACTTCAGAGGAAGTACAATATTTACATATACGTTGATTTAATGGGGTTTTCGGGCGAGAAAAGCGACCTAATTCTACTTCTAAAGGGAGAGATCCACATCTTAGTTTGGTTAGAATGCTTCGCTGTGAGCGGTCAGAAACTGAGCGAACATAAGGTGAAACTTTCAAAGTGTTTTTAAACAATCTAAATGTTCTAAGCTTACCATTAATCTGTCTATCATCATTCCATAGGCCACGTAACCAGTTTTCCTGATCTATGCTAATTACCTTCTCTCTAATTGTGAGAAAGTCCCTATGGGTAACAGAAAACACATTATGAATTGGAGAATTAACTTGTCTAATGAAACTTAAAACTAAATTATCCCAGGACTTTCTAAATTTTAACGAAAGATAGGCTGTTCAGAGCTCAGTTCTCCCAGTTGACGCTAAATCTTCATCTAAACTGAGCGTGTATAATTAAACACTGAACCAATACCGGAGACTTGAGCGTGAATAATTAAAGGCGCTGTTAGCGAGCTTTGTAGTCACGTCATTCAGACAGGTCCAATGACTCTGTTCCTCTAGCCTCGCTGGCAGACTCTAAAAGGGACACTCCGTTAGGTGTTGGAGTCACGTGTGACAAATGTTACAAGTGATGGCATGTGATCGATGGGGAACTTACTGAAGGACAAAATTGTCAGTTTATTGCAAATCAGATAAGTGACACAATTAATGTTTAAAGTTTCGATTTTGATCGAAAACCGGACAATATACCGCTGCCTGCGCCTCAATGACTAAAGCGTTACTTTAGAAAACGTACCCAAAGCCGACAAAAAGCAGACAGATTTAGTTGTTCAAGTTCGTTTGAAAACTGCTAAATTCCATGTACTTCGTTTTTAAAGGATAATGTCTACAACAGTGATGAACACAACTTGGATTATTTTAAATAATTGGTTGTTGAGACGGAGAGAGTCTAGTGCTGAACAAGGTGTCTCCTGTCCATGCTTTATGTAGAGAAGTTCCACTCGTGAACCGGTCACGTGTTGTACAGCAAGATCAGAGCTTTTAAGTATAGCTTTATCAGCACATCTAGGACGGAGGTGTAATTATAAGAGCCCTTGATGCACTCGGGTTCACATTGGCTTGGAATTGGTTTATAAAAGGTTTGAAGTAAACACTTGGAATTTTGAATAAAGATACGGTCCAATTTAGCGTAGATGAATGAACCATTAATGTCTTGTTAAGGCGGTTTGTCTTTTTGGAAGATACCGCAGCTGTAGTTCTGTAGGCTATGGTCATAGGTGTTTGTTTACAGATTCGCATGAGTGATTATATTTATATCGAAATATACCACATTTTAACCAATTATATATTCAATCCTATATTGGCGTTTCCTTTGAGATGATTAATGTACAATTTAATTCAAAGTAGATCAAAGTTTTCAAAATAAATTCTTATCTTTATATTACATTGTCCCTAAAACGTAAACTTGATATATGAGTTTAAATTCTCTATGTTCTTACAAAGAATTCCCAAAAGTTAGCGGTAGGTAGAAATATCGAATAGTCATGTATTACACATTCTACCAAAGTACATTAATTGACCCTGATACGTTTACCCGTGTACGTGTGTACCTACTTCACCCATCCTCTACAAGTATGTAGAAAAAGTTTGAGTGATAAAAGATGGTATTTCATCATACTTCATGGGAATTTCGTTTGAGTTTATGCAGCTAGACTAAGTAGAAATACGATGAGAAAGCTCGCCTCAGCATTTCGACTGCATTGTAATAGAAGTTAGTTACCTGCGAATAAGTGATTCACTGGTTAGATTGCAGGGCCTATTTTTGAAGATCTCTTAATGCAAACAAATGCAAACTAATTTCAAATTCGCTACTTTTGAAGTACCAAGAGAGGTATTAAAATCGAGACCAAGGTTTTTTTACTCCTGTTTTTATTTCTTATTTAATTTTTCGAAGTAGTACTACAAATACGTACGCCTTGCCCATTCCTTTCGTTAATGGTTGTCATTTTCTATTTGTTGATTAAACATTTTAGTAGGTTCTCTATTTTATGTGCCCTTATTAAACGTTGTTGCAGTTTGCAATAGAAAATAATGAAAATAACAAATGAATTGTTCAGGTACAGTTTTAAAAAGTCAATTCCATCTTTTTAAAGAGGTCTTAGGAACAAATATAGAACTTCGATTGATCAAATGTAAAAGTTTGGTTAAGAAAAGTCTCCAAATCTCAACGTTGTAGCCACATCTCCTCTCATCAATCTCTAGTGTCTGTTTTAGGGTTCAGTGTAAGGGGCAATTTCATTCTATCCTCCCCGTCCCCTGGCTTGAGACCACTATATGTCGTCGTCGTGAGAGATTCAGCACTCAGTACACAAAGCTAATTGTATGAATGTGTCGAGCTCTCAAATTAATTGAATTCTCGAAGGAGGGTCTGGTTATTGATTAGATACCCCAAGTGTTGCCCCTCCCCCAACATTCAAGTAGCTCAACGCTGCCATTGTTTCTCTACATGTCGATTGTTTAACCTCCAGCGTCTGACCTCCCCAATATTCGACCACTTCCCCCGGAGTTCTACCTACTACCATCCACAACTCACCATTCAAATGTTTAGCCAACATGTCTATCCCCTCCCAGACATTCACACTTTCTTAATTGGTATTTCAGTAGAATTTTCTTTCAACTTTGATTGTTTTTACCCCATTTAACCCCCTCTCCCTTCGACAACCCCATCCATTATGATAATGTGCAAATACAGAATGACTATCTTCGATTAGATCACCCCTCCCCACTAGTCTCCACTTTGACTGCCTCCACACCCACACCCTCGCCCTCCACCCGAAGGTCTAATAAACGCTCTGTTCGTGCATTCAGCAACACGTCAACAGTGTCGTCTGCTTTTGACAGTAATATCGTCTGCTAGACATGTTGCAAATGTTCAAGCAGTTATAACGTCTTTAATGAGCTGAAACTTGGATTCAGACTTCAATCAGAGAATGCCACTTTGAAGGAACACGGGAATCGATTCACTCTTGGATCACAGCTTCCAGTCAGTCCTTGGGAGGTGTGAGTCTTAGAACAACACTGGCAGACATTCCCTTCTGAAGAAACTTTATTGTGGTGAGAAAAAGTTTGATTTCTGAACCACTTCCAAAACATACACTCAGGGGTAAAAGAAACGATACTATTAGAAGTTCAAGATGACTTAGTCTCCGAGTTATATATTAAAACTACTGAAGTACAGTGATAAGAAGTTAAATAGCTATATATTTTCAATTCTATTTGCTCTGATTCTGAAAAACATGCCTTTAAAATATTGTCGTTATGAGATATTAAAACTATGAATGAAATGTAAATTTTAAGCTTTTTTAATTGTTGCCTATCTTTCAACTTTCTCTTAACTCGTACGACTCTTAACGCTTTGGTTTACACAGAGACAATCAAATTGACATCGTTGTAGAGTTCTTGGTTTATTTCAACCTTGATGTAAGAATATTCTAGTGGAAGGTGATACTAAAAAATCGTTGCCGAAATCGTGTAGTTCTTCAACTTGGATAACTATCACACATACTGTCTCAAATCATTTTTAAAAAATTAAAAGTATCAAATTATTGATTTTAATACACATGGAACATAATTAATGACCTGTGATCTGTTGTAAGTATAAAAAAATGATGCATTAGATATATAGATTTTGGTTTATTTCTTATATTCATTCAAGATATCATCTGTATCCCCTGACACATCGTTAGCATCTAGTGTTGTGTAGAAAACAGTCCACTTCTGACACGTGCTCCGTCTGTGTCTCCAGCCAATCAGAACTGGTGTAAGAAATGACGGTTTCAGCTGTCACATGTCAGTGGTGGGAACAAGACTATCTATCATACCATTTCTTGTACATCTTATAAAACAAAATCGGCTCATTTTAAGGAAAATGCGCACAATGAGGAAAAATGAAACGTGGAAATCAATGCTTTTCAGAAAAAAACTTTAATCTATATTTTATTCAATGTTTGAAACGTGTCTGTTTTTAAATCATATGACGATTAAAAAGTTTACGTATTTCAGACTGGATTTTTCTCGTAATTATCTACAAATTGGAAAAATCAAAATTTACTTTAAAGCATTACAATTGTATAAGAATGGTTCAAATGATTAAATTTAAAATTAGGAGAAACCATTTTCCATTGCACCTGTCAGTTACTGCGCATGCGCAGGAGTACCACCTGTTTATGTCGCTTGGTGCTTATTATTGAAATTGCCGATCTCCTATCTGATCACGTGACCAACTCAATAGATTTGTTGAAATATTTACACCAATGTTTATGTCGGGAATCATAAAGCTGTGAAGGTGGAATGCTTCGTTTCATCAAATTAACCCAATTGCCCGGGTTAACGGCAGGTCGCTAAATAACGTTGTCATAAATATGATATATTTCACTATGATTGACAGGTGCCGATTTCAGGAAGGCGATTAAGAGCTGTGAGATAACACATATACTTGTAAGTTTTTGGTTCTCCCGATTCGAGAGTCTGGTTGATGTGTAACCAGATATATCACATTAATTAGATTTTCACCCTATCTGACAGGAAATTGCGATACTCTATCAAGGCCTTCTTTAGGTAGACAGGAAAACGGATGTATTGTAACGTTGTGTGTTTCTTGGTGCATTTCAACGTCAATCTGGTCTTGATAAGGACAGATTGTCTTGGTGTGCTTTGATGACTTATGACGGGTGACAAGCTGATTGTAGTGCATGCCCCAAGGCGAATATTTGTAGTGCGGCATAAATCTTATGTTTAAAACCGTACCGAGAAATATGCTTTAAAATATGATTTATCGCTTATTGATATATTGTTTTAGATCTTTTTTAATTTAGATATAGGTTTATCTTCAGATACCGTGGTTGAACAAAGAGACACACCAGTTTCTTCATGACATTTTATTTGGATTTGATAATTCTCATAAATACCAGAAAATTTATTTAATTTAACGCATCTCAAATACGAACATACGTATATAAAGTTTGTTTTGTCTTCGGACAAGTTTATATATTTTGAAAAGCCGAAACCACACGTCCCATTTACATGGATTCCAATCATAAATATTTGCAAACATCATCAACTCTAATTTGATAATGTGTCTGTCTTAAATGAATTTTCATACTTACGTTCGACTTAGCCGCGTGGAAGTACTTAGTTCGATTTTCAATCGAAATCGCGGCTATATATTTTTGTCATGGTCACTTAAAATGAAATTAGAATAAAATGGTCACGTTAAAATGTCACAATCGATACCATTTAACATACTTGTACATAACAAGACGCTTTACTAAAAAGAAAAAGACAATATTTCTTGCTCATTTGCTATTCTTTTTATTGTTTCATTCTTTTTTTATAACTGTTATTTTTGTCAAATAAGGACCAAACAATAGATATTGTAAATAACCTTACTACCATTTGAATTGCTCATGAAACCCAACCTTGGTAAATATCTTACCTAAATGGGCTGCAACATGATCCTTGCTAATATGCTGTGACGTTTGTGACATTTGAATGTTTACACACTTTATTAATAATGGACGGACATTACATTCCTCAATTCAAAACTTCAATCGGCAATCAAAACACAATCAGATTCGTCAAATATGTAACAAACATAGACTTTATAAGTTCAAATGTTCTAAAATGGTTTCAGGCGAGTTATCAGCTGACCAGAAGCTGAAACATGTATCGTTCTTCTTTGTAAATGTTAACATTGTATTTGTCCTTTCCTTCAAATTCTTCCTCTTTCCACCTTTCCTGCAAAATATGGAAACTGCAACGTTTTAATAATCATTTTTATACTGATTCAAAGCATTTCCGCACTGGATATTATATGCACCCCGCTGGGTGTATATATATCTTATACCTTATTACCTTAAAATATAATAGAACTAAAATCAATCATGTTTGAAAGATCAGGTGTAATATTTATTAGAATATATTATGAATTTTGGCGTCATTATATTTTAAGTTTATTTGCCTAATCATGAAGTAAGCATTTTCTACGAAATAACCTTTTCTTAAAATAAGGAATTTCACATATGGACCGGAGATTTTGATTCGTTTAGTTTACTTTAAATAATATTTAAAGATTCAAAAATGTCATTTGAGCAATGACATTAGTAAGCTTTATAATTTCTCGAACAGAAATGTAATTTCGGATAGCCATGACACAGGGGATATTTACGTACCCAATTAAAGAAGCTATTTGGTAAGAATGTGATAACATTTATCAATCTAACGACGGATGATTTATAGTTGAAGGTTGTGGAATAATGAAATGGGAACCTAATCTACTCAAGGGAGATAACTATGAGTTGATAGTCAACTCAAATGAAATATCAAGGATATATGAATTAAATATTAAATACATAATGCCCTCATCCACAACAATGGTCCACATTCTTCTTCACTAATTGCTTATGAAAATATTTCTCGACTGTATATATCACTAAAGTGGCAATTCGAATTTGATTACATAAAGGTCAAGTAACACGTCATAGATAAGTTTTTCAATCTTGTCTATTAGTTATATATTTAGTATAAATCTATTATCAACTTTCAATCAGGTAACAAGACAAACTCATTATTGATTGAAAGAGGGAGACGAGCTGGAAATGGATACCAAGCTTCAGGTGTAACACAGGACATAATTTATTATTCATTTCAAAGTCGTTCATATTTCTGGGTATTTGGCTTGTCTTAATATCATGTTTCATAAATACGTTTGATAAGATTGCTTTGTGAAATCAGACTGAAATAGAACAGTTGATTTTTACGTTCATCATATGGCGATATCCTACTCATTTTGATAGTAATTTCAACATAGTATAATAAGTATATGAGGTTTTGTTCATCGAAGATGCAATTTTTCTAGCTGAGAAGCCATGCATTCTTTCCTTGAAAATAAAATAATACGGTAACATTTATGAATGAATGTTTATTGTTATTCACGGCCTCATGGTCTAAAGTACAAAAATCGTATGTACATAAGGTCAATGTGCATGGACATTGAAATGATCGCATACTTGGGTAAATTACGCTCAAGATAAATTGAAAGATTTTTTAAGCATTCATCTTTCTGTGGTGAAATTAGCAAATTAAATTTTTCCCGTGTTGGATAGGTATGGAAATAGCAACATTTTCTTCTTTCATTATAATATGGACAGACTAGAAGAAAGTGAAATTCGTCTTGGATAACGTCATAATTACATTTCGTACACTTCAATAAATCAGTATTTACATTTGTATCGTATCGATATTGCTGTATATTAAGTTTATTGCTTCTACATCTAAATGTACACAGAGTTCGTAGTAAGTCTCTGTTTGAATTTAGTTTCAAGATGATATGGTATGATTTACTTAGCATAGAAAAAAGGTTCAAACATATTGAAATGTAAGAGTTGGCTTCCTCGGAATCAAATAACTGCTTTTAGAAGTATTTCACATTATGTTGACAGAGATGTAAAGTATCACACATAATGTTTTATATATATATATATATATATATATATATGTGTGTGTGTATGTATATGTTTATATATGTATATATATATGTATGTATGTATGTGTGTGTAAATAAATTCCAATTTTTCAATCTGTTTAGGTCATTCCATTTTTTCACTTAAAGAGCCACTCCGTCATTTTCATAACATATTATTTACCTTTGATACGAACCTATATCTCATATGTGGTGATATGAAATCAAAACATCTTAACTTTTCATTTCCAAAAGACATATATATGACGTATACTGGTTTTCCATGAAAATCTAAAAACAGCCTTATAAATGCACAGAGGTGTAGATATCACGTTTTAACAAACACTATCAACTCCTAACTGCCCTCCTGGCTGTTTTAGATAAGTCTCCTAAATTACGTTTGACTATTTGACGTGCGCCACTGTCCGGTTTTCGATCATAATTGCGACGTTCTACCTTCATATTATCACTGTAAAAAACAATAAGCTTCAAAATGTGTCTTTTTGGTAACAGTCGATACTTCGCGATCAATTAACACCATTGATTAAGTTTGGCATATATTACTCCAACAACTCATGATCACGGAGTGGCTCTTTAACTTTCACCTCTTACAAACTAGTTAAAGTAGAATTGTTAAGCTTTATGTGTTTTACAGGTTGCGAGAAACGGACTTCACGTCATATCTGATAACAAGTTAAACAGTGCACGTGTACTCTTTCTTGTCCGATGTCCAGCTAGTGCACTTAGCGGAAAACAAATAGATACTCTTCCACTTCCGGATTACCTGTAAATCCGTTGAACAGGAGGGAGGCAAAATAATAAGACTAAAAATCTTCTAAATTAAGAAGCATTGAAGGAAGATAATAATATGTTTATCATTTCATGTAGTTCATATTTTTTTCACAATATTCATGTTAAAACTGGATTTCATTATTGGCTGCTCCCATTACGACAGTGTTGAGGAACGATGATAGTTAGTCTATGACAGCGCGTTACTTGTCAGATTGATTGCGGCGGGCTGTGTACGGCTTCGGTGGCTACAAGAGACGAGAGAGAGAGAGTTGAACTCAACACATGCTGCCTTCATCGAGTGATCAAAGCGTTCAGGCATCGTAAAATCTTCTGTATGCAGAGCGCTCGCTTATAGAGCTTGAATTAGTCTATGATTAGACCGTTGTTATGGAAGATCGGTACTGAGAGGCGGAACCTCTCACATCCGCTCACTGACCATTACGGTTGAACGAGTGCCCTTCCCGTATTCATTGTCTTAAACGTAAAGGTGGGAAACGGTCATTCATGTATGTTTCTCATGTTGGATGTTCACTGTGCATAATTGAACGTGGAGTGATTCAGGCCTACTATTGTGTTGTAGGCGGCCAAGCTCTATCGCTACACTCAACAATCAGACATCTGGCGTACTCGCGCTAACTTACACGGATAACGAGCGAGAGAGAGAGCGAGAGAAGAAGTTCGGAGTGAGAGACGAGTAAGGAAGGGGTCAATGAAATGAAAATGACGGCTGGATACTCGTGTATATGGATGTTCGTACTACTGTCGCTTCACTCGTTGGGTAAGTTTGTTTTGATACTCCAGCGTTATATTTCAGCTTGTATAGAAAGGCACACTAAGCAGTAAAGAGATCGCTTTTGACAGTCATGCCGGCTGTTTTTTCTCTACGATTACCATGTGTTTCTCGTTTTACACGAGTTATGTTTACCCTGGCGTTTCGCTTTAAGATACCCCTTCCCCCGGAAATGTTAGTTTAAAGGTCTATTCAAGTAACATCTTATACGTCGACATTTTATTCCCTCTGTGAATAAAATACGATTCATCATTAATGAAAGTTCGTTATGCTTAACCTCACCCAACCTCTATTGTATTTCAGTGACAAAGGCTATTAGTTCAAATAAGCTATTGTACAAACATAACAAAGGTGTTTTATAATAAGAGAAAGGGTTGTTCATGACAGGCCTCTTGCTGCATGTTTCACGTCTTGTATATTTCACAGGCCGGTCCGTGCATCACACGGCCCGATCTACATTGCAACCCAGGATAAACGATTGCAATCGCTTAGAGATAATTACATAATAAAGTCGGGGAGAATGGGGGAAGCCTCGACCCCTGCTGTCTAGACTCAGGGGGTAATGGATGGAGTTAGGGGGTTGCTGGAATCACCAACATGACGTATAGTATATAGAGTGTGTTGATGACGTCACTGGTTACTCATCGGTACCTGTTGTGTAGTGCTATCGATTTCATATTCACGTGATGCCGATACCATTAATATCGCTTTGATCTCATTGTTTGATGTCATGCCGACCCAACACGCTGCCAACTAATGTGCAACAAGGACCTAAATTTGTAATGACTAAAAGAAAATTACCTCCGTCAGACATAAACGGTGTGATTTCCATTCATATATGCAGGCACACGACACGAGACAGATATAGCCTCATGGTTATTGATAAGGAATCTGTGGGATAGAAACCAGTCATGTCCACTTTCATTTTCCGTACCCTTTCAACTCGATATTACATAGGTTTTGCAAACCTTTCGTTTCACCTAATTAAAAATGATTCACATTGATATAAATCAAATTCGCAGTGTCAACTGTTTTAATAATTGAATATCTGCCATAACAGTTTAAAAGAAAGTGGAAATTTTATGGCAAATTGTTAATTTTGACTCTCTTTATCAGATTGTATAGCCCAATAAAACCCGGTATTGTCAACTAATGGAATTTATTTAAATAATCTCGCATGCGTAAAAGGCAATCCCCTGAAACCTTAGTTAGGTTTTTTTTCTTCATTTCAAAATGAATTATCAAGTAGTCCGTGGTTATCTCTAAATCGATAACAGATTCGGTAAAACCGATTAAATGTGATTAATTATACATGGACACATTTCTATCTGCTTCAGTAAGTTCTAGACCAATTCTGACATCACACAATTCAATCGTGATGTGGTGAAGTTGGATTTTCTAGTTTAACTGTCATGTCTCCATCTAGCCATCCTCACCCAGCACACGTGAAGACCTTCATTAATAGAAGTGCCCTTACCAGTTAACATTATAATTACATTAACAGTGAACATTTCAATTACATTAAGCAAACAATGTCTTTAAGTAATTGCTCTCAAGAGTGTCACTAATTTCGTTTCGGGGTCGAGTCAAAAAGTTAAAAAATACTTCATTTTTTCAGTCATCAAATCACTTATTAAAGAAATCCTTTGTAATTCCATTGTTTTAAATGACACATTCGTCAAGCTACCGGTCTGTCTTCAATCTCCTCCACCTGTCGGCAAAACAGAGGTTTAATTGAAACCTGAGAGCGGGGCTTGTTACATTATGACGTTTGAGAAGAAAGTGAAGATCAAATTTTACTTAGGTCTCTGTATTTAAAAAAAACCCTTTACTATAATCATCAACTTTATTCATGTAAATAGGCCTTTGGGCCCAGATACAGGGACACACACTACGTAGATAGTAACGCATACAACAGAGAATTTTATGATGGTTTACTAGTTTCAGTCGATGCTTGCAGGTTTCACCGCAATGCATAGTTTGGTGTTGCGGCTTTTCTCCCTGCAATGGCACTGGCAGCCGTGATATAAGTGAAATACTCTTGAAAGCGGCGTTGAACCCAATATCTTAACACCTGGATGTAGATAACATCTCAAGATATCTTGTAATCTTTAACAGCCTTGTTCGTAAGCATTAAGAGCTGAATAGCTCAATTATTTCATCATACAACTTAGCAGTACGACTTTGTTGAAATTAATGTATGTTTCCAAAAGCCGTCTCAGACGGTAATTTTCTTCTTAAATCATTCTAAAATAGCCAAATGGAAAAGAAAAGAAACTAGTCTTTTATTCCGTTCAAAGAGAAAAATCCTCGACAACGTATCAAAAGCCTTATACAATGTTTAGGCCTCTTAAGCAAGTCTAGTACAGCTAATGACACGAGCAACACATCGGTGTGAGTTTTTCAAATTTAAATTTTAGTAGCCTTATTTTAGTTCAGAAGATGATTTATTTCAGATTAAAACGTGTCTTTGTAAAATATATATAAATGACACACAGAATATATATAGTGCAATATATTATACGAGTACGAACTTCATAACAAGATGACATAGACTTATGTACAAAAACAATGTAATACAGAAGTATCAATTTTAAGGTCAAAGGTGAGAAGTGACGAATCGGTCAAAGCAGACGAATCGATATCGGGTAACATCGGGTGAGGTCGTAATCCTCTACAATATTAAAGCATCATAGTGCCTATTCAGATTCAGGATCTTTCCATATCATACCCAGCCCTAAACATGTATTCACATCAATCATATCGGTCAAATCGATTCCAGGGCCTGATGTTTGATTAGGTTTAATTCAAGAAAGATTTTTATTTCTATTGGACGAGTTTGCCATGTGTCAATCATTCTTGTATAGTGACATCCGCTATTTGGGATGTGACTCTGATGAAATGAAATGAACACCATCTTGCCGAGTTAAGAATTCTTCGCTGAAGTGACATATCGAATGTGATCGCGGTATTAAGATATCCAAATTTGATCAGGAACTTCAATAATGTCTCTTTTCATAAAACTCATTCATCAAAAGTAGTATGACAGTTTTGGTATGAACTGATAATTGATTTACAGAAAACACCAGCCTTTTTGTCCAATGCATGAACGCTGAGCTTGCTTCAATATCATGATTTCATATCAATCGTGATTTGAAAATAATCTGCTTACGTATAATCTGGTATTTGATAGACAGAATATCCGGGTTTTGAGACAGGCAAATGAATACACAGAAATACATTAAAGGCTTCTTTATATATTAATCGTTAATTGAAAATAATCCTTATTGTATAGACTTCATAAGGGATCACTCATTTTATAGAGAAAACCCATGCTAAAGAAGCTATGGATGATTATTTGAACTAACATGACAACTCTCTACACGTCAAGCCTTCCTCGACAGGCACTTATATCTATTGACCCGATATCCATTGTTAATGTTTAAAACATATTTAGAAAAACTTAATAGATTTGATGGTTATATTGTGTCAATATATGGTTATATTGTGTCAATATATGGTTATATTGTGTCAATATATGGTTATAACATGACACTACATGCTTATATTATGACAATATATGATTATATGATTGAAGTATATGGTTAAATATATAATGCTAGTGTATGCTTATTTTGTGACAATATATTGTGATATAAAGATGTATATGGTTATCACAGTGTATGGTTTTATTATGACAATATATGGTTATATAATGAAAATATAGTGACAATTTATTAAGAAAATACGTAAAAAAATTATGCAAATGACGAACAATTAATGATTTTCTAAGTTATGAATGTAATCAAACAACGATATACATCAACCTGTTAATGTGAATTTATATTGAAGTAAACCAATGTTAAAGTTCCATAGTTCATATGAGTAAAATATATCATTCGATGTAATACGCGTCCCCTGTATCAATTGGTATTAGAAACGAGACTCAAGTGAACGCTAAACCTATTGTAACGGCAGCAGCCCCGTTGTTGGACTGGCTTGAATAATGGGCTTTATTATAGCGATAGCCCTCGGATGAACTGTATACTGGAACCAAGGACGTACATATACCTTTTATAAGAACTTAAACTCTTTGTTTTGTTACCGTCCCTGTTCATGACCCCTGTATCAATTTGAAAATTTATACCTTAGTACGTCTATGTTAATGACAGTAAATCTGTTTTTAAAATTAATGGCATTACCTTCGTTAAAGTATACAAGACGCCTGTATCAACTGATTAAAAGAATGGGAAATATAATAAGTATATTCCAGTAACAGTAGTTCCTTATATTCAACTGGATGGATTTGTATATATTCAAATGGGCGTATGCACCTATTTTAATGGATTATGAGAACTAATCTTTAAATACTTCTATGATCCATGCAGCAGTTAAGGGATACAGCTGAAATTATTCTAGATTCTTCATATATAATATATGTATATACCTATAAGAAATATTTACAAAAACCTAGACTATAGAAAGTCTATGGTAATGGCCCAAGTCCCGTTATTCAAATGTAAAGAACAGCAGCCACGCTTGAGCGTTTGACCACTCGACACCCCCTGGATTAAAGGTAAACGGGGTCAGATGTCGGGGTCAGATCGACATGGGGGGTAGCGAATGATAACATCAGGGGAATACCCCCGCCCTCACCTGTTGAAACAGCCCCAGCTTAATTACCTGCTATCTCAACAGGCCCAGATTCCATCACCTGCAAAACATTAATGGTTCCTTCCCTTGTAATAATCAAGTCATAATAATCAATAATTAAGAGAGTTTTAAGGGTTAAGCTTGAAGTTAATCGGTTCGTTATGATTTTTAAGAGATTTTTGTGTGAGGCATTTTAACTATTTCTGCCGATACATCTATATGTTTTTATGAGTTGGTCAATTGAGTTCAATCAAACCAGTTATTTCAGTTTTTTTATATTTTATAGGCATTTAGATCTTTTGCAAGGATGATTTTAATGCATATTTGTAGCTTCCTTAATATATAAAATGTTCGAATTGAATTTAGTTATATAGCTTCACATTACACATAAACTGGTTATCATTTCTGTTTCCGTTAGTTACAATTTCGATATCGAATCAGTTTTTATGCAATATATGTTAGACTAGACAGCTTGCTGTGACGGATACTGTGGAAGGTTTACACAAATAGGACACGGTTGAAGAAGGATATATGAACTCCTGGAAGACTTCTGATATTAATGTTACTTGGTAAACATATCGCATGGGGCACGCATGAAGGAGGCATATCGCAGATGTAAAACCAGCTTCAGAAGGGTCTTTTATGACCTAAATAGTATGTTACACTTTTATTAATTACGTTTAAATATGTATGTGTTCTGGATTGAAGAAGAAGATGAAGAAGTTTATTGTATTCAAGGGCTCTGGCCCATTTACAGTTTGCAATGTTAGAGATTTGCCAGTCTAAATTTGTTTTTTTATAAATTCATCTCTTAATTTGTAAACAATGACACATTTTAAATAATATTTTCATCATCAGATTCCTGATGAAAGATACTTTAAAGATCTATTCCGAGAAAGCATCAATACAGTTTTTAGTAATAGAATGCAATGTTCATTATACCAGGATACAGTAAACGTAACGTAGTGATTTGGTTTCACAAACACAGTATATTTGTATAAAAACGTTAAGATAACAGAATTTAAGGATTATGCCTGTTTTGAATTTAAGTCATAGTCTCATTTTTGTAAGGCAACTAAACTGAACTAATTATTCTTCACGAACAAAATCTGATCACTTACAAAAATATTTCCTGTCGCATTTGCAAAGATTTTCATTTTTATGCCCGTTTTACAGTTTTGGATGAAGCAGCTTATTGGCGTGTGCCGTTTCAGACCGATGAGGTACCGAATCAAGTGCAATCCCATCGCGAGTACGAAACACCGGAAATCTAGTCATCGCAGCGCCGATACTTATGACAGACGCAATCTTCATTGAGTTAACCACCTTTTTGTCATTTCTATATTTGGAAAGCGTAAGCTATTAGCTATTTTCATTGGATATTCAGCTTGGAAATTTTATGCGTTCTTCGTCACGGCCTTAGCGAAATGACGTGGTAAGGACTAACGCTCGCAAAAGACATAATATTCGGGTAGGGTAGGGTAGTTTGAACTTCATTATTGAGGGCTAGAATGCCTGCAGAGTTCTGAAAATTGTTGCAAACGTCAGGGGAAAGAGATTTCTGTGAGTGGTGAACTATTTCTCCGGCATTTATTACAATTTGCCTTGCAAAAATGAGACTATGACTTTAAGATTGTATCATTAACTGCAACCTTCAGTGAAACGTCTGTGACTCATCTGTGATTAATTAACTGAATGATTAACTGAAGCTAGCGTTGTTGTCAATTATAAATAACGCTCAATATTTGGAATGAGTCAAGTTTTTGTGTTCAAGTATTTTGAAAAATATTCACCAATTCACCAAATCGTCCTGTTCTTTTCTTCATGGTATGTTAGAGGCTAAGCGATATGTTTGGACACCTTCTGTCCAGTGTTCTTTAAACAATGATCATAATATATTTGCATAGCACCTTGGTATCCAACTCCTGAGTTTCTCACCGTCGATGTAACAAGAGCACTACAGTGTTATAGGTTATTAATCCTGCTTCGTGACTGTGTATTAGATGCAAGCCTTTAATAAGTCGAGGTCCTCATTCAGCAAGTCTACAGCCTAGGAAATGAATATTATGAACGAAGGAACAGTAAATTATTAGGTATTTTAAAGACTAAAATTAAGTCAAAGTGTTTATAGGTTTCCTTAAAAAGGAAGGTTTTAAATCCAGGAGTCCATGTCTGGGGATGTCTTGGGATTATTAGGAAGGGAATTCTAGTTCGGTGCAAGGACAGAGGGTCTGCAAGTTCAGTGTGAGTGTCTGGTACAAAGAGGAGCACTCAGTCAGATGATCTGAGCCGGCGGAGGGTTTGTAGGTGGAGAGAAAGTAGTATGGAGAGTGTTCGTCGTTGAAGGAGTTGAAGGTGACGTCAAGGACTTTGATCTGGAGAAATGAAGTATGTATATCCAGCTTATACTGCACGGGAAAAAATAACAAGATGTTATACCGTGTTGTAAGAAATAGTTCTTCAAAAAGGCGCCCTGTTGTCATCCTTGAAACTTCATGAAAAAAACCAACAAATTCATGTTCTTGTTATCAGATCATCAACAAGAACGACACTTTGCTCGCTTTACACCAGCTTGCCGATTCGTAATCAAAGAGAGCTGTTTTGCTGGAGAGTTCCCTAAATAACGTGAACTTTGATGTGACCCTATTGCAGATTCTTATTAAGGTTTGATGGTCCCAGTATCTGCTCCAGCCTCTGTTATCTGCCCAGTACTCTGGTCACGTCTAATAATAAGAGCAATTAGCTGGAATGAAAACTCGTTATTTTCCTAGCTGATAACACCTACACCACATGATTAAAAAATCCTAGGCCTTTTATCAGGTATTTCGATACTAACTATTATCTGTATTGGGGGGGGGGGGGGGGGGGGGGGATGGTGCATATTACCTGTTACTTCCTCTTCTGGTGTTATAAACATATTACCTGTTACTTCCTCTTCTGGTGTTATAAACAGCAATACACACTTTAAAATACCCTAATTTTATGCTTAAAACACTTTCAAAATAGGAATTTACCATATGGTTAAAACATCAGTGTCAAAAACCTTTTGTTTCTGAACATGGATATTATTGAATGGTAACTTTCTATTAACATCATTAAAGTATGCATGGTGCAATGCTGTTTCATCTTGTATTAAAGGGGCAGTAGCACATTTTTTTGAAGGACCTATTTCTTCATACCTTCAACTAAACATTAGTCAAAACATCCCATTACTAAACTTGATCATCCGTAGTCGTTGAGGAAGAAATCAAGTATCTCACCACAGCCGACCACCTGACCACCTTTTAATCATGTTACGTAGGAAAATGGATTCCCATAGCTGAACCGATCATGGTACGTGAGATCACGAATCTAAAGAAAACATGCTATTACCCCTTTAACATTGACACATTGTGGTTGTAGATGTCTTGTTCTACTGAGATGATTTTATTAAGGAATTTATGAATATCATCTACGTAGTCTTGTGATGAATTAATCTTTTAGCTAAAATATATTTAACCTACTTTCAACATGTTGTTTTCTAAAACGTCATCATCATATTTAAGAATAAAGATTTAGACCTTGTATTATTGGCTTAGCAACACGCTCGTCACTTCATCATATAGACCAGTTTTTGTCAATGCATGTAAGTCAAAGTTTAACATCTCTTCCCTTCGACCCTCGAACTACAAAATATAGAGCAATTAGAACAGAAGGTGAGCTTCAGAAATGACGTAGAGAGGTAGTGTCATAATGAAGTGTATTTGAAAGATAATTTTGACATGAGCTTTCACTGTAAATGATATTTACCATTAGATAATTGTATATGAAAATAAATCATATACTAGAAAGACAACAAGGAAATGCAATAGATGAAAGAATAGATCTGTCAGCTGATTTTATTCAAACAGTCGCACGAACATAGGTGATAACATCGATCGACATTTTCCTTAGATTGTATTATTTAATTTTCAAAAAGTTATTCAAATGTTAATACTTAGTTCGAAATAACATATCATGAATACGTAAATTGGTAATACTGGTCCCTTGAAAAGTCAAATGTGTTAAGTGTTCAATAAACATGTACTCGATTATGAATTTGTGTTTTAGCTGACTCAAAAATAAGCGAAATGAGAAAAGTTCACATTGTACAGTCAGATAGCATTTCATTCTATCTATACAGTTGTCTTTGAATTGATGATGGACTAATATTGGTACGAGAGAAGACGATTCTGGAATAACGTGATGCTAGAATTAGTTACAATGTAATCTGTGCAGGGAGAACGATGATTCAGACGTAGACAACAGACAGGTAATATAGATGCTGATGGGCCATTTCCATTGTAACAACACACTGAGAACATCTCCAGACAAGTCACTGAAGACAGCGACCTTGACATTTACTTACGTCACGTTGATAAAGATGACAAGTTTTTACATATCGCCGACCAGAGTGTTGTCTGTGTCCTGTTACAAGATAGAATCTGTTCTGCTGTATGTTTTAACCTTTTATGTCGACTGTATGTTGTATGTAAGATACGTAGTTTTTTCTCACTACGTTATCGACTTGTCTTCTTGTGTATGCGCAATGAGACTCCGTTCAAAGTAGTGTGTACGGTCGTAATGGTTGAGATGCTTTGCGTAAAATATATATAAGAGTATTGAAGACTGGGCACAAGTCTTTATCATTTTCACTGAATGTTTTTCTTAAGCGATGTATGGAATCCTCCTGAAAAGCAATTAATTTCGAAACCACATAGTCTTTAGCATTTCTTTTAGACTCATTGAAACAGTTTAAACAACATGTTATGTTCATACGAATAAAATGTATTTCAAATCCCTAAGTTTCCCAGGTTTCAATTCAGCAAACGTTATCGACGCTGCTTTTTGTCGTTATTTTTAATTTTCATTGAATGTTGCAAGATAATTAAATTATCGATGAAAAGAACTTACGTATTTTTCAAAAACTGAAAGTGTGTA
Source organism: Phorcus lineatus (assembly GCA_921293015.1). Lineage (NCBI taxonomy): Eukaryota > Metazoa > Mollusca > Gastropoda > Trochida > Trochidae > Phorcus > Phorcus lineatus. The sequence continues at coordinate 75,796,801 of OV121081.1, read as the reverse complement.
CGTTTAATGCTGATGACGCTGGATATTTCTTGAATTTCCATTAGAAGAAACATATTCGTTGATGATTATTATGACTCTGTTTCCATTAGAAATACAATGCCATTTGTGAACTTATGTTAAAAATACATTCTGTAAAAATAAAATTAAAGATTGAGATAAATGAGAATTCTTCTGCATTAGTTAAATAATTCCAATCAATGATTTTTATGATGATAGAATTTTGCAATTAAATTTTTCCATAGAAGACAGAAATAAGACAGTAAGAAAAACGTTTTGTGATCTTTAAGAATCATATGTCGACTTCAGCTTTGTTCCCACGAAACCACAAAGAGCTGATTCATGATTCACTTGCCACATAAATAAATTAGCCGTGAACATATCATAAACGTGTCTATGAAATATATAGAAGATAGCTTTTGTATAAGTAAATGTACATGGAAAGTTTTATTTGGAATAACAAAACTACTATAAACTTTCATTTGTCAAAATGAATTCCTGCCTTTACAAGATATTAGTTAGAGATGCTCACAAAACCTCTTTTTGAAATTAGAAATCCAAGTCATTTCGGATAACGTCTTTATAAACGTTGTGTAATTCTCGGAAAGTAATGAAGCTGATAAAACTGAATATTGGTTGCTGAGACAACCACACCTAAGATAGTTTCGAATGCACAATCCATAGCGCATTCAGACAACTCCCTGCACCGTGGATGGGCATCGATTCAACATACAAAAGTGCAGTCATGAGTTTTGTGTTGCAAATGGGTTTGTGTTTGGTAATTCAAAACTAATTAGCAAAAACACATTTCATGTGCCATGTCTAGAAATACAAATAAGGCTAAGGAAAAACAAGTTTTTAAAAAAGGAACTGCATTTTATTTCTTCAAATACTAGGTTATCGATCTAAAAAAGGGAACTTTACAAAGACACCTGAAAGGAATGACACTGGTTGACATTTCAGTTAAGTAAGATAAATGTATTTACATTTAATCAGTCGACAAACTGCTTTTTGGAGTATAACAATACATCTTGAAACATTAATAATTAGTAAAACACCGTTTTGAAAAATGTAATACATTTCAATATGAGAGGCAGAAATTTTTGTAACCTGACTTGTTAATGGATTGATAACATTATCATAAGAGATATGAAATTGACATTCATTCCTATCGTATGTTTCAACATATCAATTTCATGAAAAGTATTACTTTTACTACATTTTTGTATAAGTTTTAGATTTAACTGTTTTCAGAATTTGTTAAATCACAACAAAAACGTTATTCATATGGAACCAGTTTTACCAGGAAAATGAAAGATAGCAAAAAGTCGTCACAAGAAACACGGAAGAGGAAACGGTTGTATTAAAGTAAGATTTGCTTTTGTACTATTTTCCTTTAGAAATTAAACAATGCGGAAGAATAGCAAGAATCATGGGCTCTTAGCTAAACAATCACTTCCTTGCCGACCATCAAGCCTTCGGTTTAACTTATAAGCATACACTACTTTCAACTCATGCATTCACTCTGGGTATATGTGTTATTTTTAAAAACCCAGTCCGATCTCTTTTTATTTCGAGACGTAGTTTACGTTTAGACTTGTGCATCTATATTTTTATGTAAAATTCTTTTGACACACTGAGGGTTATATTTTAATGAAAATTCATTTAATTGCTTAAACAGGAATATAATTTTTCGCATTTCGCATTTTTCAGTTGTGTCGCTAAATGGAATTAAATTTGTCAAATGAATGAGAAATCTATCGTTATGGCTTAGCAATCTTAGTTTTTATTGAGCATAGCGGATGACGTTCCATATATGGATTCAAACATGTCAAGACAGATTTCATATTCTGTTATTTCTTTTTTAAAAATTGATAAGGCTATAACATCATTATTTTATATGGCGATTATTGAAATGAATAAGTGGGTTTTGGGTTTTTGGCAAAAAAGTCATTACTCTGTGTGGAACTTGTGAAGAAATCTGTCCATCCATCAATCTGGTACACGCTCCATCAGCACGCAGCATGGCAGGAAAGCGGTCAGTCATCTATTCAAGATGAACACTTCTGTCCTGAGGATGGTAATCTTCCTTGTACTCGTCATGTTAGGGGCTCGCCCCTGTCTCTATAGGCCAGTGATAGTGGATATTTATCACCATGTGCCACTCTCAGTACCCCTCTCTGACCCGTGTTTATTGCATGTTCACATGTGGGAGTAGTCAATCGGACAGGAATTAGCCATGAGCGATACCTGAATCGCCAAAAAAATCGGATTTATGTATGCAACAAATTCGACAGACAAGCGTTAAAGAGAAACACCTCGCTTCTGGTTCTAATACCGGCCTGACTGCTCTTGGGAATCGGTTTAATCGTTGTGAGGCTAAATTCGTGATGTCGGCCATCAGTTCGATAATTCGTTCATGATTTGTGAACAAAATTCCACTAACTTTTCCAAACCCCGATTCAGCACACGTAAACAGTATCGATGTGGGCATACATTGGCGGCCGGTGTTGCTGTGTAGTGTGCATCTTGATTCCAACGATGATGTATTCCTCCAGACCGGTATTTGAGTAACCCAGTCTTGGTTATGTTAATTGCACGTGCTGCACGTGGGACTTACTTATTTCTTGGCAAAGGTTGTAGTTGCTGTCACGATGTCTTACATTGAATGCAACATTCGCAAACAAATAGGACATGCATGTTCATTTTTCCACCAGATAATCTGAGATGAACAATCGAACCAAAATCGTTTATGGTCATAAGGCCTACAGAGTCAGATGGACTTTTAATTGCATTGGTCACCATCCTGCGTCTGTTAACATTTTACTTTTGGGAATTCTTTTTACAAAATACTGATTCCGAGAAGTTAAATCTTCATTTTGATTCTTATAAGCTTACAATCAAGTTGATTACTTAAATATATTAACAAGTTTTATAGTTTTTTTTACATGTTCTCAATATTCAGTATAACACATTAATACTTAATTGATAGACGTTTAACGGTAATCATTATAAAGACCCTCTTCTATAATGTAAAACCTGCTATTTAGTCATACATGAAAACAATCAACCAACTCATTTCTCTGTTTCCAAATAAATTTCAATACTTCAAGTAAGAGGTAAACATATTGACAGATGCGCATTGTGTACGATGTCGGCGAATTTGAAATTTGTGCAACTTAATTTAGAGACTGAAAACAATAGCTACTAATGACATGGCTGACTATTGGAAAGCATCGACTTTTTTAAAACTTTGTTACTGTTGAAGGACTATGTGTTTATAAAAGTAGATATTAAAATGTGCCATTTATAGAAGTCTCCCTTTCACTTTTTTTTTATCGACGACGGGTTCTTTCGATACTTATGGTCGTCTAAACGTTTTAAAAATCGATTGCATAAATATGATAGTGAATGGAGTCTTTGTGAAAGGAATCTTAAAATTGTATGTATGGACTTTTGTATTAAAAAAAAGGAGCAATTGTCTGTCGGTTTAAGCTGCCTAATAACTGTGCCAAGACTGTCAGTTAACCTGGAACAAATTAACAGCTTTCATTTCTTGGCCGGATTAATCAACTGATATCTAAACACCAAGCTGCCGCTATTCCAGCTTTACTTCGCCGGCTCGTGTAGCTCAATTAAAGAACAGGGTATCGAAATTACTTCTCGTATCGTTACTGAAATCCGAGCAGGTCTCTTTAAGAAGATTTTCAATAGGTTTGTCGAGAAAAATGTGTTTCATGCTTGGAGGGAGTCTTGTGTATATGAAATATAAACTGTTGTTGTTATCCCAACATAAGCAACTCTTCCCCTTTGGCAAGACATTTGTGACCACCGCCATCTTGTTTTCCCAATGATCGAGAAACTCTTTGATTAGATCCTTCTTTTGAATATTTTTTCAGCTTCCATCTTGCTTCAGATTGATGATGAAAAGCAGGAATATTTCAAAGTCCCATTCTGCGTGTATCAATAACCATGGCAACTGGATATTGCAGCGCTGGTGTTAGTAGAGAGGCGATGATATCCGCCATCTGCTGCCCACTAATTATACGCGGTCAGATTTCCATACGATCTTCTAAACATCCCACTAGGACCCTGTAAAGCGGGGGAAGCTGTACCTATACTATCTTGGAATGTATATGCTGTATTAGGGGAATCGATCTGAAAGGATTAGGTCACCAGGGAGCGTCCCGAGACGAGTGGCGTGCGTTACGCCTAACTGTCTGATGTGCTTGTAATGGGAGATAACTCTTTTGGTGAATGGGTCTCGGTCAATAGCCTAATGTACCTCTTCGCAAGAAGAGCAGGAGGGTAAAGAGAGAGTTATATCCCTTGACCTCTTCCTCGTCAGCAAACGTCCCTTGAGTACCCATGATGAGTCGCAAGTCGGAGTTGTGAAATGTAATGGAGGTTTTTGTACAATGTTAATTACCATCCTTTGTGGTTGAATGGCTTGAAATTGGATTATGACACATACATTGTTGTAGAGAAAGTTTTTCAAAGATCTAAATGTCGCCATACGAAGTCCAAAGTGTTATAAACGAGTTAGTTCTTTTTGGTGAGATAATATCATAATAAAGGCCTCCCGTGAGAGAAGTACATCTAATAGTTATCCTTTCGTTACTGCAGTAATTGACTTGTCATGATCTTGAACACGGAATACAGCGTGCTTCAGCATGCCTATCAGCGGTGCCATTACCGTTTCTCCTTTTTGTTAGGCTGTACGTGTACGATTAGCTTTGGAACTTTCAAAAGCGGCATTGTCCACCAAACTACCAACACCACAACCATCATCATTACCTTCACAACAGCAAGCATCATCATCATCGACATCAACATCACTACCACAAGCAAGATAAACCATTTACATCTCCTATACCATTGTTGTGTTAAAATTAAATTTAGGGTCGTACAATTAGGATAAAGCTTTTTTGTCATTACTTCCTTCTGTGCCTATGGCAACAAATAAACAGTTTTACAAGTATTTTTGAGAATGTTTGACAGCCAGTATCTCATCATCCAGCAGCTTGTTTAGAGACTTACTTGATGATGCAGATTAATCATCTCACTATAACTCGTCTTCAAAAAATCATGTGTTACCAGTTATCTCCACAGCAATCGTAAAGTACTCATGGTAACAGTCATCAAACTTATGTGGACAAGTTATTTATCTCCTGGTTATTTTTTAAGATTCTCTGTGAGGCTTTTAGATTGTATTACATTAAATGTCCGCCCCTTTGTAACTTGAAAAGCAGATCGATTTCGATGAAGCTTTCAACGACTGTCACGTCACATTCATGCTTCACCAGTCATACGTTACAGTTAATGTCAGCGAGTTACTAGTCATATTTTTAGATGGAGTCATGCTTTAGCCTTAGGAGGTAAACGTAACTGGAATTTTAGAGTTTGTAAGAAGTTGTCAGATTTTAATCTCGGTCATTTTAAGGATATTAATGTTGTTTATAGTATTCCCTTTGTAGTTTCTAAGGTTTCCGAGGTTGTTTTTAACGACTTTGTTTGTAAATGGCAACAAGACCTTTTAAGAGTTGGTAGTATTAGTGGTAAGGGTGGTAATAAGTTACGCACATACAGTAGTTTTAAATCTGATTTTGGCTGCGAATTTTATGTTAATTCTACTATGTCTCGTTCAATGAGAAGAGCTCTAGCTTTGTTTAGATGTGGTGTTGCGCCTTTAAAGGTTGAAACTGGTCGATATATTGGCTGTCCTTTTAATGAGAGAACTTGTTTTCATTGTAAAGATTGTATTGAAAATGAATGTCATGTTTTATTGAATTGTCCTTTATATGTCGATGAACGACGTCAGCTTTTATCAAAATGTACAAGTCTGTTAGATTTTTTAAGTTTGAATGATGTAGACAAGGTTAGTTTTATCCTCAGCTGTCCAGATGTATCGTTTTTATCTGCCAAAACCTGTTTTAATATTCTTAAAAAGCGTAGTTTAAATTTGTATATATCGTAAATATTTCTTTCCTTTTTACTTTTGTGTATATTTTTATGAAATAGTAGTCTCTCATAATTCCTTATGGAATGGCTCAACGTTTTACTGTGATATTATTTTATGCATTTATTATATGTCTGTACCATGTTGAGGCGAGACTTAAATAAAAAAAATCTGTCTATCTGTCTGTCTGTCAGCTTATTTCTATAGCCAAGCCTGTTAAGCTGTTTTATCAATTAAAGAAACAAACTTTGCCGTAATTTATTGATATAGCTCGTCAGACAGCATCCATTGCCGGGAATAATCGTTGCCAAATGAGACGTCACCTGGTACATGAGCTATACCATGGGGCGCAGTCGGTGAACTGGAGCCAACTTCTTCTTTCTAATCTTTTATACTGTATTGGTCGGGATTAGGAGACAATTGTAATGTCATCCTTCCGTATTGACTTAATTGTAATTATTTATGGGCGTTATCAAGAACAAAATTGTCGATATCTCGCTTCGACTTGACTTCGATGGTCCAACCTGACGTGTTGAATGACATTGTGAACTTTAAACTTAATTATGGCATACACATTGCAGAAATATAAGAATAAAAGAAATACCCATCGGACTCGTCTTTAGGACAATCCTTTTTTAATTTAAATTTGTTTATTTTTTTATAGTTTTAAAATATGATACGTACGGAAACTATTAGAGGATCAACTAAATAATTTGGTTCATGACTGATTAAATACATGTACGTATCAGGATGTGTCGTTCCATCTGTAAATGTAAGGAAATGGACACCGAAATAGAAACAGACTATAAAGATCCCTTTGTCAGCCCGTGCATTACGTATGAAGCGTGCAGGTAATCAATAGCATACTTATACTGCTGCATCTGTCTTGTCTATTTCAAACACGTGCAACCTGACAGCACGATCTTGGCAGACGACATGACACGTGCCCGCCGCGCGCGGGAAATGACGTCTCTGCACGTTTCCTTTGAATGGGTTGTATCGACGCGTGGTAGTGATTAAATGCGCATAAAGCTTTGACTTTTTGATAGACAAGTAATTGTATAGCATAGAATATAACCATTTCTCAATTTATTGATTACATCAAATGGTTAAATCCCGATTCTCATTTATACAGATTATTTGATATGAACCAAACATACTGATTACTACAAACACAAGCAGTCATGGCAACTACGAATCGTTACTCAACAGAGCACAGAGCACAGAACTCGACATAGATCAAGTAATTGACATTCCGAAACCTTATCATTGACTTCAAGAAGAGTTCAACTACAACTCGCCCCATTGACCCCATGTCAAGGCAGGGCCCAGAGGCTGAGAGACCACACGATTGGCTAGCGGGTGCTCTTCTTACGTTTTGTAGTTCAGATCAATATATACAGCAATAGGCCATTTTGTAGGCTGGCACTAAATCTCTTGAGAAGGTGTAGGTTTACCTTTTTTAATGTCAGTTTTAAAGTTTAAAATTTCTAAAAGAGGTCGACCCCCATTCATCCCTCCCCCCATTCCCGGACCTGCCTCTGCTGGTGAAGATTATATGAAGATTCTCTGAGTCATTGCTAGATGTGTACGGATGTGTCCCGTGGATGGGATACAGAGAGGGGTCTGGCGACTGTATGTTATTCTTGGCCAGGACATCAATGTTGAATATTCATTGATCCCTTGGGAAATGGAAATGTTATTATAAAGGACGTTATAAGTACATTATGCTGTAATGGAATCGATCATAGATAGCGTCCAGCTAGTAAATATGGTGATCTGTTGAGATTAATGTAGCCATGTCTTTTTTTGTAAAGCGGAATAATACTTCGAGTTGAAATCTTATGATAACTGAACAAAGATAGAGATTCGAGACCAAGGGAAATAAGACAATTACCAAACTTACAATATTTGTAATTTACTTGGTATAAATAATAATATATAATAATGGCACTGCACTCTCATAAATACATGACTAGACTTGTCATACAAGTTATAATATAGAACGAGACTGATCGTCTCCTACGTAGAAACTTTCCTCACTTAGATCAAGACCTTTATGTTCTCCGCCCAGGGTCCCGTTGAAAAAAATAAGCTCACCTTAAATCACTAAGGTAGCCTTAGTGCAATGTTAAAGCATGGCACTAAGGTGTACCATAGTGTTTAGTTGCTTTTTGCAACGACCCCAGGTCCTTTAAAATTCAATACCTTCAATACTTTCCTCACTAAGTGTCTTCTTGTGTCCGCTGAACTGCATGATGGGAAGGAGGACAACTGGCACCACGTGTCTGACGTGACATTTACAAGAGCTACAACACGGTAATAATGTTTAAGTAGAGGTCAAACATGCGTGCACGTGCATGTTCGTGGAGAAGAAATAGTGTCCATCTCGTAGTCTTTGTCTGGGATGATTGAGGAGAGAGATTGTTGCTCCTCACTAGTTGGGTCTGAAGGGTCACAAGTACATTACGCTGGAGTGAGACTGGACCAACACAGGAAGTGCAACGAACCTCTTGTCTTCAGCTGGTCTTCTACTTGCTTCCATAATGAATTATGACTCAGTTGGACATAATATTCTTTTTCATTTTACCTTATGTTCTTTTTCATCTTGAGTTGATATTTTCTGTCATTAGGCCGTAATTCTCTTTATCCTTTTGTTCAGTCGTAGCTCATTTCAGAGGGTTTTTTATGATTTTTTTTTATCTTATCGGTCATACAATTCCTTGTTCTTTTAGTGATAAAAATCATTTCGTGTGGTCAAATTTGTCTTATACAGCTTCACCTTTAGGTAGATATTCCATAATGGTCTTTGAAACCATTTAATGTTCTTACTAGTCGAAATAAGTGAGGGTCATTTTATTTTTATGATAAATATTTGATCATTATGTCAATTGATGAATGAATGAATCGATCATTATTAACATTTTTGAAAATTATGATAGATTTTAAAACTATGTTTGTTAGGTATAGTTTGCTTGATAGGATTTGCTGACTTTCCCTTATTCTTTATTTACGTTACTTACAGTAATATTTGTTTCCCTTTTATAACACTAGTATATCTCTGATTTCTCTTAAAATTATTTCTGCCAATTTCATAAAAAAACGCTTTCCAAATTTCCTAGGAATTCTGTTTTCTCTTTTCATAAAAAGCTTTAGATCGTACCTTACGAGTTAAAGATATTTTATTTTTCTACCATATTGACTGTGGTGCTTGTTATTGGCCCAACTGGAAGACCTTTAGCCGAGTATATATCAAGTCTCAGTACCTTTTAGTAACCGATCAATGTCTAACTTCATCTCGTGAACCATTTGTGTCAATATAACGTGTGGGAACAAGATCCTTCATTCAGTGGAGATCCAACACGCTCCACATAAACCAGATTTCACCTAATTGCTCTTCTGGCTCAAGTAGGTCTGCTTGATATGATCTGGATACTAGCTCCATACACAGAGCTGTCAAATTTTCGAAAGGCCACCTGTAATTGAGACCCAAACATGCGCAACAGTAGAAACTCATTTATGTTGACGTTGTAAGGATATATTCTTCATTATTTACCAGAGATTAGACCCCTAGTGAAGGAGAAGTCTCGACTCTGATTTGCCCGCTCTATCGCTGTTTTATCGTGTTTTTGCGTGTTCTAATTTCCTGTACAGGCCAGATATGCCCGAGGTGTTCCTCTGAAGACTCGTTGCATCAGTGACACAAGACATACCAGACGTGTTCTCTAAATGTCCGTCTCCCCGCCTGCTATTGTTCCAGGGACTCGCTGCGTTCTTCTCTTCGGGCTTGTCTTTGCAATCAGATGCTCCCATATCGGAGTTCTAGTCCTTGTTTTGAGAATAAATGGAATTTCTGTCTTTTTTGCTCAGTTTCTCTCTTCAAACGGATCTAGTTTCTCTGCTAATGTCACATGTCACTCAAACTTCATTCACGAGTTATCCGTGCGTTTTAATGTTGTTATAACGTTACAGACAATTTCCAGAAAATGGGTTTTACAGAGATTTTCTAGAAAATAATGACATTTATAATTCACGTAGCTAGTCGCAAGCTCTACATCCGGTGTTGTGTAAAGATATATTATAGATTGTAATAAATACTAATTCAATTCTATTAATCATTTTAAGTACTAAAATGACTTTAATAACAGTAAATGTTTATGAGAGCTCAGATGAGAGAAGGTCACAACCAACATTGCACATGGCTGTCCGTTCCCAGACTCAGATGATACCGGTGTAGACTTTCTCATCGTCCCCTTGATTTCCCTTGCACCTAATGTCGTAAACCCTAACTCGTTCGTCTTCGTTAATTCATCAAATCAAGATAGCTTGAAAGGAATATGTACAAATGCCAAATACGGTTTATTGAATAATTTGGGCTCTCCGGAAGTTTGGAGGGGGTTGTTAGTGCTGTTGGGGTTGTGTTTGGTTGGTTTTGTTGTTTAGGATCGGGAGGAGTTGTTGGGTTTTTGGTAGCGGGGGTTCGGTCATTCGATTTGGCTATATTTTTGGAGACTAAGTCCCCACCTAAGCTAACTGCATGAACCAGTCATAACCTGCAATCATATCGCCGTTTAGGTTGATATTTTGGTCTCAAGTACAGGTTTCCGCTGTGGATGTACACACTTGTAAATACCACGAGGTCACTTGACGGATAATTTCATACTATATAAAATTGACACAGGAGATGCTATCTCTTATATGATATCCTATGGTATAAGTTATTCAACAAAAAAGAAACAACTATCAAAAACTCTAATTGTGAGAGAGGATTTGTCTACGATGGATCCGTATCTACAAGACCCCAGCCCTAGAACCCCAAAAGAAGTTCACAAACTGATCAAGATGATCGGCGATAAAATGACAAGAAAAAGGCTGTCCCTACAAAGTCAGCTCTCACTGAAAATAGTACGGTCTTAAACTTCATTGATTGAACGATAATTGCTTGAAAAATCCCTAATGGTTTGAGTAGAAGCATCATCAACCAATAAGTGTTTTCATTTCCCAACATTGGATCCCTGGTCCTATATCTGTTAACCCTCCCGTGGCGTCATATAGACCATCAGCATGAAGATAAACTTTGGTGTTATAAGCTCTATTGGCGTCCATTCAACATTGTTACGAATGAATGTCGTCGATTATGATCGATTTATGCTTGATATAGTTGGTATAGCTAAGAGCATGATTTGCCAACGGACAAAAACAATTCATAAAAGCTCCCATAATTGAATCCCGTTTTGAGTGATCCTTATTAAGTGAAAACAGATTTCCAATACTTCCATTACGTCTCCTGAAAGGTCCGGATCTTATCCAATCAGAGATTGTCTAAATATCATAACTCACGTTTACCCATCATCTCAAGGAAGAAGACCACCAAACGCTTGAAGCAAAGTATGGTCTGAAGTCACTCCAACTGGTCGATTGTCGATTGACACTAGAACTAACATGCTTTGAGTGGAGAGGGAGGCAGGAAATAACTATTGATTAACAATCTACTAGAATTGATCATATCAGGCATTGGAAGACAGGCTCTAAACACTGGGCCTCCAATCAGAAAACCCTTCAAACATCGTTATCCACCGACCATTCCTTCTCCCTCCGTCGTTTGTTCTAATACCATTGTAGAACGGTCCGACAAGGGGATTTATTCTGCCCTTTATTTTTACTAGTCTTGACAGATGGCCGGTCTGCATGTCTGCGATAATCAGTTATCATAATTAGCTTATCATTAATATTGTGATTTACTGTTTAGTATTATCCAAGGAACAATATTTGTCGGATATATCTTATTTGCTATGGGGACGGGTTAGAAAAGTACTTTAAATATTTCATGCTAATCATTGTTTGTTAGTGCCATTAGGGGATTTTAAATGAAGTTTTACATTGTATGATTTACAAGGTCAAATATAAGATTATGTTGCATATTCATTGTGAGAAATCTTTTTAATGTACAATAAGTACTAGAAAAAATAATTCAGAAGATATATTTAAGTCTGTTTCCACATTCTTAGATAATCGTTTCAGTCACTGATTTTCATACTAGGATATTATGATGAGTGTCAGAGCCAATAGTTCTTTTTTAGGAGATTGTGGGTCTCAAATAGTGGAATGAGACATTAGACATTTAGGAATGTTTCAGGCTCGCATAATGATGCATTTGTTATATAAATAAAATCGAATTATTGTCAGTCTTTTCAAAACTCGCTTCTGAAATATTGTGACCTTCTCGACATGGGAACTGATCTCAAACAAAACCTTTTTACACTGTCAAACAATTCATTAAATGTTGTACTTGAACTTGATTTTCTTTACCCTTGCCATTTTGTCACAATGAAATACTTCACTGATCATACTTTGTTTATGTTGTTGCAAAAAGTAAAAATGTCATTTAGTCAAGTCGTTCGTTGCAATTTAATGATACTAGTTTCCGATGTTTTATATTTTTGAAATGGTGTTCTGGTTATGCGTCAAACTCATTTACGTCAAGATTTTCTATTGGTAGAAGATTGAAACCAGTTGTTCTTCCATTGAAGGAATCACGCAATCAGACTGAATTTATCACTTTAATTAAGTTTCGCACGCAAACCTTTCTTCAATTGCGGTGGTTTCAAAACTGACATCCACAAACTCATTTTAACATTTCATAGGACAATTATGATTAATCTGTAAAACTGGTACAGATTTGACTATTGTTAATTGATGTCTTACATTTTGATACTGAAATATAAATATTAAGCATTACTTAGTATATTGATAATAAAGTGTAGATAAATTCAGTACGCATACATCTCTTATTGGTTATAACTGTCATATTTGAGTCGGAAATTTTTAAAAATATGTCAACAACTAAAAAAGAACATTCCTTCGAAAGGTTGTAGCTAAATAGTCAGACAATTTACATCGCTCCTAAGAAGATAATTGAAATACAGGAAATGTTAAATAAACCAAGTTACCATCTGCTGATGAGAGATTGATCAAATGATAAAGAAAAAAAGTCCCATGTCCATGTAAGTAATTTATTAATGTGACATAGAGTTGAAATCTCAAATCTACTGCATTTTGCACAATTTTAAGAATTTAATTTTTCTCTTTTTTAAATAAGAGGTCGAATTATGAAATGGCGCTTTAATGCCAGATTCAAACCATGGAACAGCAAATACCAGTAGCTTATTCCATAAATCATTTTAGAATGGACGACCACACCATCATGCAATTGGTAAGACAGCTCCAACTCTTTTGGATCTGATCCATCGCCGTGTGCAACCGCTGCCACAAATAACATGAGGGATCAAGGGGAACTGTGTAGTATTGTTTCTGTTCATCTGATTGCCCAGTGATGGGCCGACTCCGCGTACTACAGATCGTCTCATCTGCTACCGATCTCTGTTCAGGCAATCAATAACCCTTGATCGTGTTTTGACTTGATCACGTAATAGGGTTGTGACATCTCATTTCAAGGAAGAAAAATAGCTTTAGGTTGTTGGTTTGCTTTTGGTATTTTTGAACAATTCTCAAAGCACTGATCTGTTTCTTTGCTATCGATTAGAACAATAAGCTCCGGGCTTGTCCTCTGATTGGGACGAATAGGTAGGATCGTGTTGTGTTTGTATGCAGGAAATTTAGAATGCTGATCAAGAGTTACATCTGATTCCTACAGGAAGTTTGAAAACTTAGGTGTATTCAGATGTTGATATTTTTCGAATAAATGCAAATTGGGACTTGGTGTCTTTCTTTTTAAGTTTTGAAAAAATAAAAAACCGGTCCTACGGGAATGGAATGTTCTAAATAACTCAAATATTTTATCACTACACGTACGATTTTAAAATATCTAGCGTGTTGACGTGCATATATCGTACATAAGCAACTGTATTGGATGAAATTAGTTAGGTTTCTTACTATGAGACCTGACATGCGGCTAATAATGTTTCATGACCCCATTTTAGCCTTAGTTAATCATTTGACTTTAATTCCTTTTTTAAAAAGATATAACATCGATTGCTTGCATTATGAAGATGAGATAGTTTACATAATTTTACTTAGAATAATAGAATTGATAAGATTTGGTAACATTTATTTGGTTATGATTTAAAGGCACTTTATCACGCTTTTTCGGTTCACTTTGTCTATTTTAATGCGTATGAGGAAAATAGGTACTCACTTTAGCTTTCTATCGATGCAATGTAACATTTGACACAATTGACCTCATATCAACAATTAAAAGCCAAAGTGGCCGGAGTCGTCTTAGAGATATAAAAATGTAGTCAGCTGTGCACGAAATGGAAAATTTTTGACAGTTGGAAACAGCTGAGCTAGTCATGTGTTACGTTCTTGAATTATTCCTCAATTCTGAACTGAGATTAAAGGATAAAATATTATTTGTTAAAGAGATCTTTTAACCTCACCCATTAAAAAATTTGATATAAGCAGTGTTATTGGATTAAGATAGCGGTCGCCGTTTTCGCTCTTCTGGCTTAACCAAAATTGGGCGATATTGTTAGTTGCTGGCACGGTCAATGATTGTTTGGGTTCGAATCCCGCAAGGCACTCGACCCGAAAAAGTACAAGAACTTTTACTCTTGAAGATAGTGTGATCCAAAATATATCAATGTTTCATTTGTTCACAATCTAAATGGCATGTGTAATTAAATGCATGTAATCGCGTTGTTTAAACAGTAATGTTTTCCCAGCCTCTTTAGAAGCATTTCCTTCGGAAATCAACTAGAAGCAACAAAACCAATTTATGGTTGGGAACACTAAAAATACATTTGATGTGGATTTCATACAGCAAACTCATGACTTTTCCAGTTTGTTATTTGGCACTTCATTTCAAATGCGATTGTTAGTTTATATCTGTCAAGGTATATTTTGTTACCAGCATTAAACATTCATCATTCAGCCATTGTACACTGACATTTGAAAGTATGTAATATTAATAGCAAACTATTGTCTTACCAGAAGCATCCACGTCTGGTATTCGTTACACTCATGACATTTATCCTTCTGCGAACACATTTCAGAATGCAAAGCTTTTGTTGCGTACAATATTATGAAATTATTAAACTCATAAATGTTGTATCAATAGCATATAAGGGGAACATTATAACTATGACAATAACTATGATAGAATGGCCATCCTAAATGGTGCATTTACTTTTACCACAAATTACCTAATTCGAAATAAAGGGACCATTCTTTTATAAAACGTTTATATTAAATTACTATATAGATAGAATGATTAAACGAAATACAGCGACCCCTTTGTCGATCATTTTGACAGATTAAACTTCTACTTTTAACTGCTTAGAAATAAAATCTTAAATTCGAACCGTTTTGTATTTGTAATGAAGGTTTATATTCAGTTACATACACCCATGGACACAGATACTAAAACAATATACAGATCCAGACCAAAGAGGACTTGTTTGTCGTGCACGATGTAATGACCCTCTGAAACTCGAGGCAAGACAATGTGCATGTACAGGATGTCGAGCACCCTGATTGACCTTACGATAAGGAAGGCCACATTCCGCTGCAAGTGGAGACACTAGGTAGATACTAGACTAACACACTGTCTATGAAATATCAATTCTTCCAAAAATGTTTGTTTTTTATACAAAGGGAGCCTAAAAAAGGAATTTTCATCTCAAATATAGACTTGCTTGTCAGAGACTATACTTTGGTTAAAGTGTATTTAAAGGAGAAGTTTAATGTTTTTAGATTGATACCGTGGCGTCACGAAAATATTTGTATGACAATGTTTTCAATCAATAGAAAGTAGCATGATCAGTAAAGTTATGGGAATGTATTTCCTACCTTAGATAATTGAAAGGTGTTCACACAAAAATGGACGCCATTGGTTTTTGTTAAATGCTTGATTAGTTCCTCTACGACTACGATCGATCGGGTTGAGTAAAGAGATGTTTTAACTCTCTAAAGAGATATCCTTTTGGCATAAACCTATGTTTATTTCTAAAAAAAATATTTTAGGAATGAATCTTTCAAAAAACGTGCTAGTGCTCCTTTTAGGTTAGAATATTATGACCTACAGCCTGTGGGCAAGGCTAGTTGCAAAAGCCAGGAACCAGAGAATGTTGCAATGACAGAGAACAAACAACAATCTGGCTTTGTTAGTGGAGTGCACCAGATTAGCTTGTGCATTGTAATTAATTCACAATTACAGTGGCACGGTTATGTCATGTAATCATTCATGTACTCAAACCGAACTACAAAAGTGGAAGTGTTGTTCATCAAGGTTATTTTAAAGTCGAAACACAATTTCTAAATTTTGACTTCAAAATATATATACTTGCTCTATAGTAAACATTGCTTAAAAGTCATGCGTTAGCATATGTCACGTAAGAGTGACTCTCAATTTCTTTCAAATCATGGAGCCTAGGAAAAGAAGGGTTAAGAGGATATAACTTAACTGAAATTACACTCAAGTTATTGTTCATTCAACAACATAATTTTAGAAATTGAAATTATTAAATCTCAGTTGAAACACTCGGATATGCGATTATCCATAAATGTAAAAATCGTTTGAGAGAACGATAAGATTCAAGTAGAGTGTAAACCTAAAACAATTCAATGGTCTATAGATTCTTTCAAAATGTTTTCATTCATTCTTATATTTTTCTTCTATTCTCATGAGGTTTATGACTCATATACCATCATGCTACGAAACCTATGTATACCGGTATACATAGTTTACATGATATCTGTATGTATCATGTTAGATTGAATTCTGCTACAACAAATCGGATGAAAGCTGTCAAAAGAGTAGTTTATGACTAACTCAAGCCCAAGGTGGGGCTCTCTCTGATACAACTGTTATTGTGGAATGTATCGACCTGTGACTCTGATCGTTGAGTGACAGCCGACGTGTATTCATCCAATAGCACTGTGCAACACCTGTAATGACTCATCTGTCTATGGACATGCGCAATCAATACATTGCTCATTGGTGGTTTTGAAGTAACTAGGAGAGCTGAAGCTTCCGTTAATTAGGCTGCTTCAAGAGCAGACGGTTTTCGGCAATTGGACGTCCTGGCATTTACCGACCGGACGTGTTTTGACTTCCTGTCCATTATCATGGAAGAACCATGCTTTAACTGAAATTACCGATATTCTTGAAATCAAAGAGCGCGGCACCACCGGATACTGCTTAATTCAACAATTAATTGTCAATAGATTTGCACTCAATGGTAAATCGGCTGGAATGACTTATAACCTTTTGCAAGACATTTTGGAAAAATTCTTTTTAGGATACAGAGCTGCAGCAGCTTTTCCGTTTGGCCTTAGTTTTCTTAGCTTTTCTGGAATATGCGTCTCTCATGTTGTCAATTATTTGCAAAAATATTATCAATCACCTTTATCAATATGCTGGCAAAACACCAAGAATTCAGCGTACATTGTCACTCGGAAACGTCTTTTAGAACGTTATCAGTAACGTCAACGTCAATGCAGCGTCTTCTGACAATCAGCCCTGTCGCCATCTGACAGCTCCACAATCCATGAATACTTCTTTAGAAGTCGCTACGTATACCATTCAGAAGCTCCGCTTCTACGAAATCAGTTCGTTCCGATAATGTCACAGAAAATCGATTGCGACTTGAATGTTGGAATGTCTTTATGATAACAAAGTTGAGATGTGAAACGTGATCATGTCCTCACTGCTGCAGATAAAGACGTACGGCTATCTGTCGCTCGGTAAACAGAATCTCCTGGCGCTGTGTTTGCCTTGTTTTCAGTTTATATTTCATATTTGGTTTTTGTTTGTCCAGCAAATTATCAATGCTCTGATTTGTAAACCACTGATAGAATTATTTTCTTTCATGGATGACTGAAAGTTTAAAAACTATTTTGGATTTCACAGATTTGCATGAGATATAACTTCAATCCTCAATAAAGTTAAAGATTTACACCAAACTATGAAATAATACTGCAAAACATGACTGAATTTTTCAGTCCTTTAAAATATTCTCTCCACTCGAATTGATATCTGAGGATGGAATGGTAAAACCCAAATTTATTGATTTGCAAATACAATACAAATACAATATGACGATGAAGTAACTCAGCGGCTACAAAAAGGTAATCACGTTTCCATTATGTTTATTAATCTTTCGTTTGGAAGAACATTTTCAAATCTTCCCTTTTATGACGCATCGGCAAAACAGTTGCATATTTTTTTTCAGTCCCAACGCTAAATATGATTACTTGTTGACCAAAAAAGGCTTAAGATTTTTGCTAATGTGACTCGTAGTTCCTACAGGTTTAATCTAAGAGAGTATTGGGGAGTATGTCCATCTCACTAGTCACTTTATAATCAAAGATGTGCATGTCACGTCCTTCTTAAGAAAACTTAAGAATCAAGCGAAATCAGAGGGTTCTGGTGACTTAACCGAGTTGGGTTATTGATTGATGTTAAACGTCCCCTCTGCATGTGATGAAGTCAGTTTCAGACCCCGAAGACCTGACTACACACCCACTATAGCCTAAAATCTCAGAAATATCCACACTTTGCTAGTTCGGTTTGTTTGTTCGACAATTTGTTGCTGTCCGCCCATATGCAAGTTGTCGATGTAACTGGAGAACTAATTGAAGAGAGAGAGAACTGGATATGGGCGGCAGAGATCGATACATACACTACTGACAGTCGTCTTCCTTATTGTTTCTCTTCATTTCGGGTGAACAAAAAAAGACTTTTAACTTTAACGACGGTCAAATTTGAATATCCGAAGGTGACGAGGAGTTCTGAGTAAGCAAATAATTTTAATTCTAAAAAATGTGAATGTTTTCTTGAAATTGCCAATATTCAATTTACTGTTCAACGTTTTCTAGACTTGTCAATGTTTCCTTGAAATTACCATTATTCTTTATACTTTTCACCCTTAAATAAGTACCCCTTGGTGTAAACCGTTGGTTACGCTTGTAATGTTAAGGCTTATGTTTGTTTCTAGTCCTGCTTCATGACTGTGTATAAAAATGAGCCTTTGATAGAGTCTAGGTCTTCATTCAGCAAGTCTATATTTGACTGCACACACATGAAATTAGGAGCCTAAAGAAAATAATATTATAGATTAAGAAGCAGTAAATTATTAGAGTAATTCATAGACTATCTTAGTCTATTTTATTGCTGTAGGGTTTATAGAAAGAACACCAACCAGTCGTCAGGAAGGCATAGTCTAGATGAGTTGGAGATTGAAGTGTCAAATTCACTCAAAAGAGCATTTAAACCCAAGGGCCCTTGTCATTAACTGATAAGAAGTCACATGAACTATGAATATTTGATATAAAGTAGGAGGTTCCTAATAAACTTTATTTCTGTCTAGTCGATATAAAGTGAGAATATCTGGTCAATATAAACACTCGTATGCTTGTCTCCCCTTGACGTGTGACCAATTACTCGTCTTATTAGTGGTGAATAGTCTTCTGCACCTTGACGTGATCAAATCACTAATCTTTATTAGTCACATGACCATTCCAATCATAGTTCTTGTTATCCTCGAGATGTCCGCGGTTCTAATCATAGTCCTCTGATGACCGTGAAGTCATCGCTCTTATTACGACCCTCCGTGGAGCAAGTTACTATTATGGCTCACTTAGCCTGGGATCTGATCACTGTCTTTATGCCATTGGTTATTGGTCATTTCCTGATGGTCAGGTGTTTACTGATTGACCCTTTATTAGTAGAATTGCCTCAGCTGTAACCGTTAGATTGAGATGCTAGGCATTGTCGTTAAATTCGATGAAATGGTCATAATTTTAATAAACCTCCTGCATCTGTGTGTTATTTCGAGAGTCAATAGAGTCCTTCACATTTTGTGGATTTTTTATTCATCAAGATCGAAATACATTCTCTTGCCCATCAAATAACCTGGACGTGATTGGGGTCTTATTGGCATGGTTTCAGATAACAGAAGCTCTCCAGATCTTCACATTATCCTGAAGTAGTGACCTTATTACCATATACAATCATTTTAGGTGGTATTTGTGTTATGGTAACAAAGTTTTAGAAAAGTCAGAGGTTACTATCCAAATACCACATGATTCTGTCATCATAAAAGGATAATGTAACAGTCATTAAAGTGTTGTTTTAAGATATGAAGGATACTTTGATGAAGTGTTACTTTGTTTACTAGGTCATATCGTCATTGGTGTAGTTCCTCTACGTCTCTGTGACCTGATAACCCTGTGGGTAACGTTGCAACGTTCGGATCAGGAGCTTTAAATCCCACCAAAAAACTCATGAATTTGGTTCGAGAGAGATGTTTTACCCGCAGAAGGTTTTTGGGGTAATCGTGCAATGATTGCAATAACACCAACCTTTCACTAGTTCCAGTCGACGCTTGCAGGTTTCACCGCACTGTAGTGGTAGTGTTTGACATTTTCTTGAATTCTGCAAGCCGAGTGACATGACATTTACTCTTGAAAGTGTTAATCTGTTTATAAGTCATCACCTGTTACATCCTTACAAACAGATATATTTTGTTCACGTTGATAAATTCATAAAACCTCATTAATGATAATTATTTGTAAGAAATGAGCAGTGATTGAAGCGAATACGACCTTTATAAGCATACGTGACACTGTTAGTGTGCTGCTGTTTATTAGCTTATAAACAAGCTCTCATTACACCAATCAACTGCAAGTAAACTATCCAATCAGATGTTAAGAGGTCAAGTTGTTCCTTTACATCGCCCTCTCATTAGTCCTGAAATATGACATTGCTTAAGATAAGAGCCTAAGGCAAAGTCTATATCTTCATCCATCAAGTTTAGACTAGCTAGCTAGAAAAACGGCATAGTTTTAATCCAAAATATGTATGCTTTATAGACTTCATTCCCCTCGCCTTTCATGTATGCATATGCACATATATAATGAAGTAATTTGTATTGGTATTTTGTAATTTATTAAATCATTACATGTGGATCCTGGTTTAAATATAGATTAAGTATTCTGGAAATACATGGCAATGACATCTATCAATCTTGTGATCAAGATCTTAATCCTTTATTTATCGAATCCTGATGTATATATCTCAATGTCTCTATGGCGTCATTTGCATTTACAAACCACATTCTGCAACTCATTACGTTGTATCGTGTTGAATTTGGAAATGTATCACAACAACGCTGTTATCTTTATTATAATGACACGTTCTGAAAATGGTACTTTGTGTCAAAAATGTGCTTCAGAAGATTATCGAAACCGAAATGGCAATATATTTGAATGCACGTAATTATGATATCAAGATTGGCAATTGGAGGGAAATACTATAGACAAGAAGCTGTCCATGGAACGTGAGAGACGGGTGTTTCTCTGTATAATGAATAATGAATGCGTAATAAATGTGAATCGGGGCATAGTATTTATTCAATTTTCGATAGGTTTTTGTATTGAGGTGGTTGATGCATGCTATAGTTTGTTTATACCTATACATGTATGTCTTCAAGCGGGCTTAGCAGAACAGTGAACGCTGAGTTTGTTTTGTCCAAAATTGCTTGAGATCAACATTAAAGGAGTCTATGACAAATTTAAGGGTT
Organism: Phorcus lineatus; assembly: GCA_921293015.1. NCBI lineage: Eukaryota > Metazoa > Mollusca > Gastropoda > Trochida > Trochidae > Phorcus > Phorcus lineatus. Next base: position 75,775,300 of record OV121081.1, on the reverse strand, counting down.
TTTTATGGACATTCTACTGTTTCATAAAAACGTCGAGCTTTGTTATGTATGCCGGTTCACAGTTTTATCATGAAAACTTTATCTCGATACTGTATCAAAACAATGATAACGTGTGATTAAGACGTTGTTAAAAGGATAATTCATATCAGTAAAAAGTTGTTTTGAATCCCTTCTTCGTGTGACCAAATCTGTCTTAGTTCATTCAAGGCAAAATTGTTATTTTGAGTCATTATTATTATTATTATATTTCTGTACATTGTAGGTGAGGGGAGTCTGTCAATCAGCCCGAGCCGACCTCTCTATCTGAAGGAACACGGCAAGCTCAAGTTGAACTGTGTCCACGTGGGCAACAATGGACGTGCAAAGTGGATGAAGGATGGAATACCTCTCTCGGAGGATGAATACGTTCTCCACACTTTCAGGACCGCCAAAGTTGTGCATGGACAAATGAAAGTGGTCACCAACATCACAATCACGCGGGATGACGTGGAGTTGCGAGATTCAGGACGCTATTCGTGTGATTCTGGTGACCATTCTAAAGGGATTACGGTAAAAGTGTTGAGAGGTTAGTTATGACGTCATACATTTTTATAATGAATAATTCAAAAAATATTTCTATATTAGTTGTGATTAAGATTCGTAAAGATTGATTCTTGATGCCATCATATTTTTCAAAATAACGTTATTGCACACTTCGGGAGTAGCGTAAGAGTATTCATGGTATATGCTGACTTGACAAGCAGTTGTTTCAATGAAGTGTTCTAAATCTGTAAGTGTCGTGTAAATCATGAATAAACGAAACTTGTTTTTATCCCGTTTTGTTTTCATTCCAGTAAATTCCTTAATTCAGAACTATTATAATATTCTTGACATTTGCAGTTTGTGTAATCGTTATGAAATATTCACTGGAAATTGATTTTTAAATTTAAAATATTCCCTTTAACAACAAAGTAGATATATAAGTGTTTCTCCCTTCGTTCCGTAGGTGTATATCCAAAATAAATGAAATTTTCAGGAATGGCGTTCATTTATTGTTTCATGAAAAGAAATGGTCCAACTTCCGGCCACCAGATTGTGCAGGACACATGTTTTTTCCGCCTTTATTCCTCCATCGTGAACCATGTCATCATCTGGAGGTCTGGCACTCCATTAGATACTTATAACGCTTATGCTTCATCGACTCATTGTTAACATGCTGACCTCAAAGTCAACTTTGCGTTAAACATGTATTGACCTTTCCGCAGTCTTAACCGGAAGTCACGTGATCACTGACCCCGGCGGCATTATCAGCCTTCAGTGTGACCCTGCGACTTCCGACGTTGACGTCATCTGGACCAAGAACCTGACATCCCTCGCTCAACTCAAGGATTTATCAGAGAGAATCGCCCTTGAGTCGAGGAACACAACTTTAAAAATAAAAAATGCTTGTGAGTACTATGAAGGAACTAAATACTTCAAGTGAAATATTTTTTTAATGTTGATGATACAGTAAGAAGAACATGGGGTCTTGAGAGGACCACGTCATTAATTTCACAGGGGCGTGTATCGCTTAGAAATATCTTTAGAAAGACATATATACCTATAGACCCTACCCTACTACTATATAGTAGTAGGGTAGGGTCTATAGGTATTTATGTCTTTCTAAAGCTATTTCGAAATACACGCCCCTGTGATTAATTTGATATAGACCTAGGACTAAGAAGTTCAACATTGAAAAAATATCGCTTTCATAAGAGTTGCTTAATATCACTCCTGTGATCTGTGCCCTAAGATCTCGTCAGTACAAATGAATTATGGATCGGGGTAAGAAAGCTACACGTGAGGAGGAACCGTACATAAAATGTAAATAAAATAAAAATATATTTCTCAGTGAAATATGCCTGGGTAGGTACCCTATTTATCGATTTGCTTTTGAGAATAATTTGAAATATGTTTTGGGAGGAACGCCACAAAGTGTTTTAAAATAGAATATAAGTAGGAAGTGGTTATGATAAAACGGTTATCAGAATGTAGACCAGTGAGTCACCCTGCGTAATTGGTGACATTGGTGTCATGTATTTGCACTATAGTTGGTAATTATGACCTGTTTGTCGGTATGCATGGACCTGACCTCAACTTATTACTGGATCAAAGTTATCGTACGAAAATATAACTTTTTGACAAATGATTATGATGGGTTTTTCATCATTGTTGTCTGACGTGAAGTAGATGATTAATTATTTTAGAATTTTAGAAGAATACTTCTGGTTAAAATAGCAGGATTTATTCGAAACTCAATTCTTTTCTTAAGACATTTTTGGAAGCAAAAGAATTCAATAGAAGAATGTTGAATCTATAAAATACACGTTTAAAATCCTAAAACAGTAACACTACTCTTCCGGCAGCTGATACGTCAAAAGAAACCCTGTGTATGAAAATTGATTAGCCTTATCTTCATCAAACAAAGCCGTCTGTTGGAGTGTATTTTTGGATAGTAATGGATGATGTTATATTTGCAGCACTAGCAGACAGTGGACAGTACGAGTGTCACATCAAACCACGAGATGGCGTTGTACAGGGCAACCTCAGCACCGAGGTCGTCTTGCGAGGTAGGGGCAGGCTTTGTTGGACATAATCTTTACTATGAAAATTACGTCGATAGATTTTAAAATTTGAATAAAAAGGATATTTTCGGATATCCTCAATGCCAATCTCTCTGGTTTTAATATAGTTTTGCTGAGGCTTTAATCTTTAAGGGTCTGGATGGCGGACCAGTTATTATCAATAGCTTAAATATTCGGTTTGCTCACGCACGCTTAAGTCTCTTGATCCAACATTGAGACAGGTGCGTCTTTGGCCCACATGATAGCCTCCTCCCTGTTGTCCATTTCCAGTTATCAAGAAATATATTAAAGATTCTCTGATATACTGGATATGAAATGTTGAATATTTTTTAAGATATTTTTAAAGACTTGCAGAGATATGATAGATATAAAATTTGAAATATTTTTACAGACTTACGAAGATGTAATTACATTTGGCAAACATATCTTTATCTCTTAGATAAGATGAGTGTCGTAATTGATAGGTAATTAGTTAATTGATTACATTAAAGGTTTGGGCATGGGATCCTGTTGGCCTGTCCTCATTTCGCCTACACCTCATTTCCCCTACACTGTTATCAAAAGACAGTTATGGGTGGATGCACATGACAGATACACCCTGATCCCTTAAGAATAATGAACTCTTCCAACAAGATTATAAAGATAACAAGGAAAGAATAACTGTGGGGTGTGATATTTTATTTTGCATCCCATGAGGGTTGGATTTTGTTTACTAAATATGATACATAGATACATCAATCAAAAAAAAGCTGGGCATTATAGCACTAGACTATTGGATTTTGTTTAGTTCATATCACTGAACTACTAAATATGATACATTACATATACATTTTATACAGCTGGGCATTATGGTACTGGACTATTTGGACAACATTACTGCAGTTAAATTAAATGTCTAACAGCGTCCAGGAACTGCATCACAGATCTCCTGCCATTGGTGAGCTGGCATTTGAGTCTCTCGATCCTGTCATTGGTGACCTGGCATCTCGGTCTCGATCAACACAACCATCCTGTTCCCTAGACGACAATGGTCAATCAGTTTAAAACTTTATTTGATGATATTTGGAAAAGGTGTAATTCAACTTTCATCCAATTGTGAAGGTTTTGCAACGAATCATCGAGACAAAGCTAAGGCATTTAAATCCTAAGCATCTTTGGCCGATTTTTCATTATTTGCATAACTCATTCAATACTTCAGTATAAGGACATGACATATTGTAAGAATGGCTACCAAACAATGAATTTTATGTAAGCGAAAAAAAAACAAGTTTTTCTTTTAAAATTAACGTCTTCTTCTGTATTTAAACATGTCAGTCAATTCATTGTAGACACGAAACAAGGGGATCAATTATGAACTTTAAAAGCCATTATCTCGCATCTTCAGAACAACGTTAAGAAGATGAATTTAGTTTTCGTTCACCGTTACACTGGTTTTCTCAAAACTGTGACACTTTAAATCTTTAATGGTAATTTGTTCAAGCTCTCCGAAACCATCACTTTCATGTCCCACGACATTTGAATATCGAACACTTCCAATCTAGCAATGTCTTGAATATCTTCGGAATTGCTTCGATCTAAGAAGGCGAAATTTGCTTTTTCGCGGAAATGTCATTAGCGAATTTCGTTTTAAAATTTTGACGTTGATTTACGAAGATGTAACAAAAGATACTGACCAAGTTATTTAATAAATGAATTTAAAAAAAGACCTGTTATTCGAATAAAAATCTTTAATTGATTGTAAATGTAAATTTTGCATGTTTCACGCATATGTATATCCCCTTTTCCGTCTGATCTTGTCTTGTAAAGTATATGTTTACATCGCACAGGTGAATGCACTCTAGTCTTCTCAGTGATGTACGTGAACATTTCGAATGGTCATTTTAAATCAACGTCGTTGATTTCACGACTAAGTTTGATTGCGACCAACAGGGGTGTCTAGACTATTTCCATCCAAGAAAGCGGGTCGTAGGTAACTGGGGTTAAGTTTAACGTTGCGCAACTGATGTATAGTTAACAAGACCTGTTTGAAGTCCATCCAATCGCAGAGCGTCCTGTGCGATCGCATATTGAGAAAACTGGTTACTTAAATCCGTTGCTCAACGTTAAAGTTGGCCTTTGGTTGTCAAAAATGTCTAGTAACTCATTCGGGGATGGAATTTGGTGTTTTGGAGATTCTCAAATAAGCCTGCATGGCTATTATCATTCTGTCAGTTTTTAAATAGATTATTTTCATGGACTACTCTGGTGTACGCGTTTACAACCTTGATTATACTTTAATGTTGTACTAGCGCGACCTTACAACTCAAATTAAATTTTGAAATTCAAAAGAGAATTTAGATATGTCATTGCAGTTTAAATATTTGATAACAGATCAATTGGTCCGGAGATTTCGAATTGAAATGCGGTTTTATCAAAGAGGCCAACCCCAGGACTCTACATGTTTGACAGCTGCTGTGTCGAAGCGCGTAATTTCAAACAATGCGTTCCCTCCTCAACTCGCCAATTAGTCAATACAATCGTTACACCAGCACTGTCAGGGCCCGGCACCCTGCATAGTTAACATGACCTGTTTGAAGTCCAACCAATCGATGAGCTCTTTACTAAGTGAAAAACATCATGAAAAGCGTGAGCATGCGCAGCGGTAAAAACTGGAGCGTCATCACGTGCAGTGTAGCACGAGGATTGCGTGCACCTTAACGAAATGCACACACTAGTAGCAAGTATCGGTGCGAGCAAATGGAAAATCGAATTGGAATTGTACAAATAATAAGAAATGTCATTTGTCATTTAGTGCCATCGCACACTTTCTCTTGTTATTAAGATAACGAGAACAGCTTACACTTGTCCTTTCACACTCATAGAAGTCGTTCATATCTTCTTTCTTTTAGATTGTTATTTGGTAATGAGTGCAATACTCTTTTGATGTTTTGATAAAACAGAAGTCTCGAAGGATGAATGTAGAAAATAATAGCTCCTTTCGGTTTTGTAATCAATAGGAACAAATGCAATTCGCGCATGTAGTCAGACATATCGATACATACCTACGGACTTTTACTTCAGGTATTTCTTGTGTTCAGGACAGGAATTATATAAAACCACACTCGTACTTCTGGTGTATTAAGTTTTGTTTAAGGACGTGCACTTTCACTCTGAACACTTCAGTAATGACAACCCATTCTCACATTTAAACAGAAATGCAAATGAATTTGAAATGTGATTTTTGTTATTGAAATTAAAAAGCTAACATCTTCTAAATCAATTTGGAAGTGCGATAAAAGAAATCCAATTCCATAATTCCCTCTCTCGCTAATACCATGTCAATTTTGCTTTGAGTGAATCTCTTAGATTTGTTCGCCTGTCTATTAGGATTATAGCAGGACATTTCTTGGCATGTCATGAAAACAACTAACATGTCTCTTAGAGATGCCTCAGAGTGCACGCTTTTGAATGTTGTTACTTGTTAATATATCATGAAATTTCCCGAGTGGAACCTGCTGGTTGTTTGATCGTTCGAATGGAAACGTAGCAGGGAAGGCATACGTCAGGGGACTTTTTTCAGACTGAAACCACAAAAGAAATTCAGATCAAGGCAACTTCAGACCAAACGGTTTTTTTCTGAGGACAGTCCTTAGCCGTCCTTCTTTCTCGTGTGATTTGCCGAGATTTGGAATGATCCTATTTTTGGTATGCGCGGTGACATGGGCGATAATTGGTATGATTAGTTCTTGAACTGGCGATATGCAGAGGGGATGTTAGGGGATCGGCGCTCGTTCCACAAGTAAAAGGGTTAATTTAGGGACTATTACACACCGACGGAATGCCATGATTGAAGATAATAGAAAATTGAGAGACATTACTGGAGATTATGAAACGAGTCTATAAATGCTAGATTGGCCTACAGAATGTCCGCCAGACAGCACCTAGTTTGCAGTGATGTATTGACAATGCGGGTTATGGCCTAAGGTGCGCAGTCTCTCCATTTAATGGAGTCACGGTTAACATTTTTTTAAGTCTTAATAACAACTTAGGTTTTTTTTATTTTCGTCCACTTTTAGAAGTTTTTTTTCGATTTTAAGTCTATCACAGTATATGTAGTGAAATGGTGACGTTTATTCTCTGTCGCTGAATCATTAGCTTTACGGCTTCACTATAGATAACTACTTATAACTACTTATAACTACTTATAACGCGGTGTCCAGCCTGGTGCCGTTTGTTCGTGCGAGCATGGTAACTTTCCTTGGGAATATAACGTTTAATAATCATAAATTTTTTAATCTACTTCATTTACGCATTTCAAGGTTTATCTAATATTTAATTGGAAAATGAAAATGAAAAATATTGTTGCAGGGGAGAGAGGGCGGGCTGTTAAGCTTGATTAATGATCAGTTTGTTCTGCCGTGACCAATCTTAACACGATCTTCACAGCTCTGGAATTAGCGTGACAGTCAACGCGCTTTGGCCACTGTGTTTCTAAAATAAAACCTTTAAGAAGGTTTAAAGTTAAGCGACTTACACAACATCAAAGACAAGAGAGAAGCTCCCGTCACCTGGTCCTCGTTATAACGCGGTGTCCAGCCTGGTGCCGTTTGGTCGTGCAAGCATAGTACTTTCCTTGAGAATATAACGTTTAATCTTCATCCTTTTTTAGAATATGCTTTAATTTCGTTTAAGGAAAGTTAATTCACTAACAGAATGATACGTTTCATCGTTTGAACATTAATAATTCTCCCGAATTTGATATCAAAATTTGACTATTTCTTGTATATCAATTATAATAATTCATTTTTAAAAATTGCCCTTTCCCTAATTGACAAGTTGAAGAGAGATTATTATATACTGTTATAATGAGCATTAGTTTCATGGACATGAATTAAAGGACTCAATAGTCTGTGTTATCCAGTGCTTTGAATAAATGATGCATATTGGATCATCGCCATACATCTTATTTGTGTACTATTCGGTATGAAGAGAACCCATCATATATTCCTTCCACATGCAATAATACAAGCCAATTTGTACTATGTGATATTAAAGGAAGTAACTGTTAACTTGATACTTTAAATTACAAATTAAAAGATTGCCGAAAATATGCAACCTTGTCTGAGAGACACATGGAGAATCCAGTTATCAAAGAAAAGTCACATTAAACATCAATATGTCATGAGAAACTTTTTTAGAAAATATCTTTATCAATATGTCATGAGAAACTTTTTTAGAAAATATCTTTATCAATATGTCATGAGAGACATCTTTAGAAAATATCTTACATTCTTTGCTGGCAATCCAAGGGAACGATAACAATTCCCTTATCAATAATTAGAAATGAAGATGGAAAACCTCGTTAAGGTATTGATTAATTAAAACTTCTATGAGTATTTGATAATACTTGATATAGGTTGTTTTTAAAAATCTAAAAGAAAAGTGGTCATAACATCGAAGAAACATCCCTCCACGAAAATCCTATTTAAATTCAAGTTCTGTACATTACGTTATATTTAAGACCTCATAGCACATTAATTATCCAACCCTCACCTTTAGACGTAATAAAACACGATCTCGTAATTCTAGATTAACTCCATTATAAACGGGCTAACATTCCAGCGCGTATGAAATAATCAAGGAAATGCCAGATATAACCTCACATCTAATACTAACTCGTCCTATCGATGGAATATTTTAATGAGATAAACGAGATGGTAGAAATCTTGTTAGATTGATGATAAATCCAGTTAGATTGAAGATAAATCTGGTGTCTAGTGATGCATCATGTGGTTTAAATGATGCAATATTTTATTGAAATGATGCCTTAATTTGTTACAACGATGTGACATCTACTAAAAATGATACGAAATGTCAAAGTGGTGCAGTAAGATCATCAAAGTTCTTCACCACTATTCGTCAGAATTGAGTACGGGACATGCCGGTTGATACCCACGAGGGTAGAATCTTGATGCAAACGAACTGAGAGTTTCTTGTTTTAAAATGCATTTAATCAGCATTTATACGTCCCAGGGGTAGAGGGGAACCCAAGCTTGGATTTATGGATGAATTTCTAAATGCATTTTACTTAGAAAGTCTGAAGGATGTTTTTAGTCAATTATCGTTTCCATGGAAACCAAGATCGATTATATCGCAAGTTGGCAAACAGCAAGCCGCACTCGTATCCATTTCAGATTATTTTAAGAGACAAATTGTTGGTTGTTTGCAGCGCTGATTTGTGAGATGTTTCCTCGATGTGAATGTTTTGTCATTCTGTCGAGTTGACGTCGTTCTATGCGAGTCTAATAGGAACAGATACCCTATAAATCTGATTACACCCTCATCCGACAAGCGATTGGGGCATTCCATCCCTTCTTTCAGACTGAAAGCCTGACTCTTTGATTTATCAGATACATTGATTTGATTGCGACAATTAAGGGGAGTAGACGTGCGATACGAAACAGACCTCAATGGGGGATAAATTGGACGAAATAGTTTAGGTATTATACGAATTCGACTGGTTACTGGCTTGGGAGCTTGACAGAGATTTGAAATCGTTATATTTAGAAACTTTTTCCGTGAGGAATTATCGTCTTTTTCAGCGACACGTTTTTTATTTTTAGCGCTTTTCATATTGATTAGCAATTAATGAGTACTGAAGTCCTTTTGTTCCATATACCTGCTCAGATTGGCTTAATTATATTTTTCCAGTTATGTCATCTGATGGTTGTGAATACATATTATACTTTCATACGTGCGCAAATGATTTCAATGACACCAGTTATGTTTCACAAGTGTTGAGTGCATTGCTTATATTTTAGTTTTCAGAAGATTATTTAGAGTATAATTGTCATGCATTAGAGAACTTAACTAATATTTTGGAGATAGTTCTGTCACTAGGCAAATTAAAGAGCAAAGGAAAATTCCTAACAATTTCAAAAGGCTGCTCAAATTTGCTTAATGATAAAGTGTCATGGGGGAAACTGTAATGGTTTAAGAAGATTCTTTATAACTGATATGGTATAGAATAGTCAGAAAGCGGATATCTGTATATAAATATGATACTAACATATTTGGATATGTTAAGAAATCTGGTTTGATGGTTAAATGTTTCTGCTGTTAGTGTTTAATATGTAATCCATTTGTTTTCAGGAAGTCCATACTTCCCCGACGGTCACAACGTTACGGAAACAATAACAATTTCCAAGGAGCGGTTGGAACTACGTTGTCCGGCACTTGGATATCCGGTCCCCAAGGTCATTTGGAAATCTGGGGGCGCTAGGATCAACTCGAGCGGAGGGATACAACTGCTGTCATATCGGGGGGTTTCATGTGCGGTGTTACGAATTGAGGAATATATTCCTGAGTTTGGAGAAAGTTTCGTTTGTGAAGCCTTCAATACGCAGGGGCGGACGATGAGAAACTTCCAGGTAGTGTTTGTCAATTCGGCTCAACATCTCGGACTATCATACTCCATTTTGTTTCTAACGTCGGCCGTGACTTTATCAACAAACGTACAGATATTTTTCAGGTGATTTGAAAATCATGATGGATTGCATTTCAAATATTGACATCTTCAAAGCTTACTGTGAATACAATGTGAATCAATGAGTGCTATTTGAGGTATGAATGGAGAAAGGAAGTCGTCTGCTGTTTTGTCAGAAACGTGATCCCATAGCGGCCTTGACCTTATCTTTCTGTTGTGACCCGAAGCACCGGAAGTGAGTAAGATCGCCACCTGGATATTTGGAGAAGCAGCAGAGAACAGACATAACGCCATATGGCGTTATAATGCGCCGTAGGCCACTGCGTTAGCGGAAGTTCGGTCATCTGAAGCAAGCATTAAGAATTGGTGCCATGAATGAGCGTGAAGACACACAGGCCTGCGTTTGTAACCCTTCCTGGCGAGGCTAATAGGGGGCGCTCTAACCTTCACAATAATACAACCAACTGTTGAATGTTTTCATATTGTACAGAATGATGTATCCCGTCTGATGTAAATATCATGTGTACTCGTATTATAAATTAAGAATATGTTTTGAGTGAAAACGTATAGTGTATAACTGTGAGTTTGAACTTCCATGTGATGTCCTGTAATAAGCTTCCATTGTTCATCTCGGTGATATTAGAACGTTTCGTAAGTGACTCTTTCAAACGTGCAATGTGAAGGACAAGTTGTTCTGTTGAAACCCTTAGAGTTGAAAGCCTTAGTGTTCATACTCTTAAATATTCAACAATGTCAACATCATCGTATCGCTTTTAATCATTTAAGGGCTCAAATTGCCCACTAGTTTCTTCAAGATATGCAAACAATTATTCCCTTTTCTGGTCGAAATTGACACTCTGAATTTCTCATTACCAAAACGAAAAGGCCTTAGCAAATTTGAATTATATCTTCAGTCCTTGGATGAAAATCTAAGCTAAACCTTTCTCGCTCAGTGGGGGTTGATTTAAAGCGTAATAGCAGTGTCACCTCGTCAGCGCCTGTGAGAGAGAACTGTGGACGTGTAAGCGCGGAGGATCCAGGAGAGGACGGGTCTCTGGTGTAAGATATTATACCTCACTCCCAGCTCCCCACCTTGTCTTTACTTCCTCACTCCGCGGACCCAGAGTCATCGTTAGGTTACATTGATTGCCTCTAATGCTCTTTACCAGGTGACCTGTTCCGAAAAGCTTATCCCGTAAGGCGATTTGGCAAGGAAAGTTAGGTTAGGGATTATAAGGACGCCACGGGCTGGAAGGAAATAACAAGGATGAATGAAAATATTATGAAAATGGTTTGAGGTTAATTTCCGGCCATCTCCGGCGGCTTTGTGAAAAACTGTTAAACATCAATCTTATGAATAGTTAAAAATGTACAAAATTTATTTGCTGCTCATATTTTTTATTTGGAAACAATTTGATAAAAACTCTTAACTTTTAGTTAATGTTTAGAATGAGTTTTTTTAGATTTAACGTTTATGAATACAATTACACACGTGCGTCAAGTTCCCTTACATTCGTTTCTTACAGCTCTTTTTGGGTAAGCACTTCCACTACCCTAGGAGTGAACTAATGGCCGAACAATTAAGATCGTGCTCTCTAATTGTGAATGTCACAGTCGCACCAGAGAGGTTCGGTATTCCCCTCGGCAGAGACGTAAATTAGGATTTGGCACAGTTGGAGTGTGCTATAAATTAGATTTCATCATGTTTGTCTGGTCACTTCCCCATCTGGCACTTAAGGGGGGAGTTCGAGTACTACTCACATTCCACGCAGTACTCTGCGTACATATATGTTATTGGTCAGAGCAGGTACGTTTATAAGATTATAGAGCAGTGGTGTTAACTTGGCTCAGTCGTGAGTGGAATATTTCCAGTTACCCCTCATTGATTTATTAATTAATAATAAAATGCATTCATGCCATCTGCATCGTTCATGAATAGTGATGAATAATCAATTATACCCAGATATTTATGAATGTGCAGTTTTATCGATATGTGTAATAATGATGTTTATGGATGTGTGTTTGGAATATATCGATATATTAACTAAGTAAACTTGATCCAGGTTCTAAATGTAATTCAGTACTTTTCTCTTAGGGAAGAAGAAAGCTGTTTTAGTACTATTTCTATTTTCTTATTGTAACTGATATTATATGCATCGCCTGTTTAATGACTTGTATTCGATATCATTCTCTCAACATTGTCAATAGCTTGCCAAAGGCCAATCAAGAGGTTTTATTATGTATATTTCCTTTTTCTGAACGAGCGTTATGAAATATAAATCCGCGTTTAGGTAAAATTATGATTATAGAATTGCAAATAGGCGATCGTTTCGTATTCTTGCTTGATATCCATGTCAAGAAGAAGATACTCGTGTTTCTGAAAAGTTCACATGTTGATGATATTATTAATGCACATGTAATGAACATAATTTGTCTATAAACATAATAAGTCTATAAATCATAGTTGCTCGTTGGTTACATCATAAAAATACGTATCGTTCATATCATTAAAAATATGTTCTTGAGATTGTTTTCATTTAATACTCTCTATATATCAGACAGTAAGGTCAGCAATAAACACTGCTGTCATGAGTTTATGTGATTGCAGATCACAGAAAACCTAAATTTTGATAATTTAGTTTAACATCTCATGAATTTTGTGTTTTCTTCTTACCTGATAAGAAATTCTGAACAACCAATTACAATAATAATTCAGAAATACTGAATAATGGGGGCGTGTGAACATCAAGAACGTTTCAATATGTATGATTTCTGCTGGGGTATTGTTTCTTACGACAGTAATACAATATCATGAAAATCCTTATTTCTAGAGCGAAAAGTACGTGTATGTATGTACGTGTAGTCGTCTTGAGGAAAACACATATACGGAGATTGCATTTCTTAGAAAGCAGGATACATGTGATGACGGTGTTTACTAATACCACCGCGAGGCGTCTTACTTGTACGTGTTTAGAGCTTCATTCACTTCCGTCCTTTAGAGCGGAAGTTGTTACCACTTCCGGTTTGTCACGTGCCTAGACTTAGGAGTGTGACGTCAGCGCCGAGTAAGTCACGTGTGTCTTTATTGTCAGATGTTTTGTAAATATGTTCTTCAAGAGTTGTGAAATTTTATCATGATTACATTGCGTTAACATGTTTAAATCGAACTGTGTGATTACAGGAAACGTAATGCGAAGATTTCGGGCCGTAAAACAAGATGTATGAATGAAATGTATATCCTTGAATCACGTTCCCTTGGCATCCCATATAAGAGAATGATATATAATCAAGATATATAATAGACATGTGAAGAATTGTAACAAATGTTTTAATAATTCAACAGTACGAAATGTTAGATGAATTTACAAAAGAAGAATATTTATTACATGATGACTTTCATTCAACTTCTAGAAATATCTTGTTTTAGTACGTCGAATTCCCCCCAATCTAAGGTTAATAAATGCAATTTGCACAACTGTTCGAGCACCTGCAACCCCGGGTTAATCTTGATAATGATATGCGTAAAGGCAGTGCGGGTGAAACTGCTTACAGTCAAATCTCCATAAATTACCATATAAAGTGAAGGTTATAAATATGTGACAAGCAAGCTATTGATCACACAGTGTCACTATCTCTGCACTAGTCGTGATATCGTTTAATCTCGCGAGGTTATCGTAAACTCTCGCGAGATTCGTATGGATTCGTCTTTCTTTTTAATTTCACGGTTTGTTTATTTGCAAGTCGCATCCTTTATGTATTTAATTTGTTTCATGAGAGTCGATTATCAAAGCGATGTTAAGGAGGATTAAGAATGGGTCGTTAATGGCTGCAAGATGCTGATTGTGACTAGCCATTTCTCTTCAATAAGATGATAATGTTAGAAGCGTGATGACAGGGATTTACAGGTTCTTGATTTTATACAGCAGGTTAGCAAGTATTTATTTACATGTGCACGTCTTGACGATTTATGTAATAAATCAGTACATAATCGTGACTTGCCATGAAGTAGTATTCGGGTATCAAAACGTAATATTCAACTGGTAAAAATGTAAGATGTATTGATGACGAAGAAGAGGCGTATGCAGTGAGTCCTACATATTTGAAGAAGTATGCGCATGATCTAAACGTCTTATGTGTTAGTCGCCGCTAATGGCTGAAATATTGCCCAAGCGGCGTTAAACAATACTCACTCATTCACTCAGTCTTATATGTTAGCAATATAAGGGCTGTCAGACAACTTGTTCATCCTATGCCCTATACTTCTAAATCCTCCAAGAGGTCTTCATTTATAGAACTTATCGTTTTGACTAAGAGTTGTATGTTAGCTTGTATTCCTTTCAGTTGTAAAACTGCTCTTCAGTGGCAAGCTGATGTAATATTGCTCAGTGCATGTGCAGTCTATGTAAGCGTTGGACGACGACACATCTTATACACCCGCTCTACACGTGACGGCGTGATTCTATACATTCATGCCACATTCCGCTGATTCCCGTTCATCCGGGTTACCTCGAACACAACTGCTCAGACGAGAGTAGGGCTATAAGATAAGGGAGGTAACTATTCAATCATTGTTTTACAGGCAAATTGGTGGACATTATCGTTATGATTGTAAACACCTTTCCATGTTATTAGTTTGATTAGTTCATTTCTCGTTATGTTGTGGCTTATGCTGCAAACGTTTGTTTGAATGTGTAGATTTTTCGAAGTATGTAAATGTGTAATATAGTGTTGATAATTATAATTTATTGTTTGAAGTTTGTTTTCTGTATATAATAAATCCGTTTTCATGTTATTCACGAATGCACATATGGAAACACTGCTAGAAGAAGGTTGATAGAGAGTGCTTCAAGTACATGCAATAATGTTTTATTTGTGTCCATGAAATGATTGCAATTAAAAAAATGAACTTGCCATCTTATTTATTTGATTATATCTATCCTGTGATTAAATGGTTAATCTAAATGTATTAAATCAAATGCTTTTTGTAAATGCAAAATTGATTACCACTTACAAACTCACAAATATGTTAAACGTCACCTCAGTTATACCTCTGAGGTTCATCCACTTACAATACTGGATATCTACAGTCTTGGAATTCCTAAGTTTCAGTCGATATTTCGTTTTGCTTTCATAGAAAAAATGTGTCCGAATTATACGGACAATTGCCCAAGACAATCTGGAGATGATCGCCATGACAAACACGTGAATCTCGTAAAGCCTCGTGAAATCTCGTGTGGAAGGCTAGACGTTGATGTTATATGCAAATAACGTATGTAAGCAATGAGCAGTGTTGTTTGATATTCCTGTTTTATTTGCCGAGATGCTATTTTTGTATAATAAACATGTAAAACAAGGCCGTTATGAGTTGTTCTTCGAAACTGATATGTCCCTTTCTTGACATAAAGTTAGTATTAACATATGTCACGCAGGAATTATACAGATGCAGTTATCGTTATTCAAGACCCCATATTTGTTCGTCTCGTCATCTGGAATGTCATGACACAGTTTCAATCAATAAAGACTTTTCATGTAATAGTGTAAGTAGAAACACACTAAACTGTACATTTACTCAGAATTTAAGCACCAATAAAGTACCACTGATGACGAAATATTGCCAAATCAGAACTTCGCTCACAAAATAATTCGCTCAATAGAGGTTCCTGGAATATTATTTCAGTGGCATCCCCTAAATGTTCAATGGGATAAAGATCAATACATTCATCGACCAAAGGAGAATACCAGTGTCGTTACCTTGAAGATAATTCCTTACTAGATGACATCAATAGGTATGGG
This sequence comes from Phorcus lineatus, assembly GCA_921293015.1. Taxonomy (NCBI): domain Eukaryota; kingdom Metazoa; phylum Mollusca; class Gastropoda; order Trochida; family Trochidae; genus Phorcus; species Phorcus lineatus. Next base: position 75,759,439 of record OV121081.1, on the reverse strand, counting down.
CATTAACGTCAGTTGAAACGGGACGGCTTGTCAACTGGCGATTGTTAAATCGAGGGCACAGTTTCTCTGTTTTAGATATGAATTTTGTACCTGTGTGATCTTGGACTTTGGTAGCAACAAACTTTCAATCATGATAACGACTTACCAAGGCCATCACAGTTTGACACCGAATGGAATTTCTATGAGGATGATATGCTGATGGAAGGTTCTTCAACCTGGACATTGCTTGGTTCTACCAATTTTTTTCAAACAGAAGTAGTTCCGTCAAGAAGTAGCTCCGTCATCAATTCCTATACAACCTCTGTCTTAATACGAAGGTTTCTTGATCTAGAAATGTAGAACACTGATTGGATGCAATCAAAGTTAGTTGTGCAATCAGCGATGCCGTTTCAAAAATTATCATTCAAGGTTATTCCCGTAAGCTTTCGAAAAGCTAAACTTTATTCCAATATGTACGTTGCACTTTGAATCGTCTTTACAGAACACTAACCCCTCATTTTGCAACTGTATCATTGCACAACAAATATGTTATTCATGCATTCGTTGTTTTCATTGGCTGAAATATTACCAGGTAGTTTAAGTTGCAATATTGTGCCGTAGGGGAAACTGCCGGAAGTCCGAGAAACTTTCCCATTAAGACAGAGGTTGTATAGGAATTTATGACGGAGCTACCTCTGTGGGGAGAGAATGGTTTCTACTATCAATCAATAGTTCCCAATTCGACCAATGAACAGTTCTGCAATAACTGTAAATATGTGACAAGATTAAGGGGAAAGCTGTGATCGAGAGTCGTCCAGTTACTTTTTTATTTAGAATATTCCCAGTAGCCTTGTGTTTTCGTAGATACCACTGCATACACATGAAATAGAAAGCTGAAAGAAAGATTTTAATTATAAGAAGAAATTCAATTACATTGGTGAAGGTACATTAATCATTGTTTCAATTTCATAGACTATATTTTTGTTTAGTCTTCTGCCACCTTTCATTATTACCAATATGCCGTTTAGGCATATTTTGACAGATGAGAAGAGTCAACTTTAATGACGATACCAAGTGCCCTGTGAACTTGATTTCTCCCATGTCACATGCCACTTCCAGAATGTCTTCATGCATTTTCGCATCCTTGAAATCATCTCATTGTACAACCTTGTCAAATGGAGATCCTAACCAGTTAAACAACGAAACTACTTATGCGAGAGGTTAAGCTGCTGACTTGTAATTAGAACTTATTTTAATGAGATTGGAAAACCGCTATTCGGTCATCAGCCCAAGGTGGTAACATTGACTGAGGTCTTAATTTTATTTGATGACGTGTCAACTTTAATGTCAACTTTAGTGATTCATTTCTTTTGAGTGGGTTTTCATGTAAAATTGATACGATATATACTTTGCGTGCAAACCTTGCTTGAGGTTTGTTCTTTTCAAATATCTCCTGGTTATATTCAATCAAGAAAGGATAAAAAACAATCTCATGCTTCACCTAGCTTCAGATAAACGTAGATATTCCCCTTAAAATGTCCCGTTTGTGTACGACCAAATATTTGATTAAATATTTATCACTTATAAACATAACCTCACATACTTATCGGAGACTATGAGACATTACACTCAAGCAAATATTCATTTTCAGAAAATAACTTTTTCAATTTGATCTTGAAGTCTTCAAAGCGTGGCGAAAACACATTTCATATTTAACAGATAATATTCATTTTCTTCTTCTTGACATCAGCTGAATATGTTATCATATCAACTGTATTTATGACAGATTAACCAGAATATAAATTCAACATTGTACAAAGTCGTAAAATTTATGTTAACTTGCGTCAGGCGTGTGACGTATACCATACAATCTCATTGCAATCAGGTCGAAACTTGTCCCTCGTACCTCTCTGCAAGAAACACCGCGAGGTACGAGGGGCAAGTTTCGATATGATTTCAATGAGATTGTTTAACATATAAACATATATCATAAAATAAGACCAAGAATTCATACGAAAAAACTCGAGTGGATTCTGTTGAGATATGTAACGACAAGCCAACGGTTGAAAACGATATGTTGCATGATATATGATTAAGAGCCCATTTCGTTGAAGGTCTAGACGCTTACAAAAGAAGAGAACGTAAAATCTTTCTTAAGCCCTTATTCCCAATGATGGCGAACGTATAGAATTCCGTACTGTCGTATTCGTATTTCGTATTGTAATATGCCAATTACAAACTGCTATTAACTGAAATGTAAGAAAAGAAGTAAGAAAGAAAGAAAAGAAGAACAAAATAAAGAATTTGAACGACATAAAGAACTTGGTATGTATATATTTAAAAAAATAACAACCTCACATATTGTTTCCTTCGATTAGAGTATTATTTTTCGATCTATAAGCTCCTGCATGTGATTGAAAGGGCTTTACGGCTAAAACATAGCCAATATTGCAAATATCATGTAGCATCTGTAGCATCGAGTCCTGCAATAATCTAGTGTAATGGACTACACATTTTTATACCATTACACATAATCGGTTTTACATGCACTATTATGTTCTACAACTTTATAGTATTTAATTTCTTCTTTTCTGTCTTGTTCTTCACATTTTTCATGTATTTTGTACTTGAGTTTTACCAAACGGTTACATATCTAAAACGCCATTGTATTATTGTACCTATTATTGTATATATGACAATAAAAATATTTTGACGAAAAAAAATACCTATATTAAATTTGGAAAAGTAAACATCCCAAAACATGAGAGTAATAAATCACCAGGTTTCGTTACATATACATTCAACTTTCGTTTGTTGACAGATGAATGAACTTGTGCTGATTTATTACATTGATATATGATACATATTTTTTGTTTTTTGAGTCATCGATCGGGGCTTACAAGTTGTTGGGCAGTAACGACATGGCTTCTGTGATTCCAATTTCATTTGAAGACATGCGTGATACAGTTGAAGGTCAAAGGTTAATTACACGGGCTGTTTAGTGAGTGATCGATGAGGCATTAAATGGATGCGAAAAGCTGATAGCGCATCTTAGTGAGCGAACCAGTCACGCTTTTTGCTGACGCGCAAATGAGGAACGATCTCAGGACAAATCTTGAGTTCGTCTGCTAAAATTCGGTCAATGTGACCTTATACATCGTACCCCTGGATACGTCTGTTTCCATTCATTTTTTATTTCGGTTTCCAAAACTTACAAATCGGAATGTATTTTGTGCTTAATGTACTGTCTCTCTCTGTTTGATAAACCTCCAAAAATACGTCCTCTTGTAAACTAAATTATGTTTTGGAAATGTTTAATAAAAGTTTTGTTTGCATCAAGTACAAAATCAACAAGCACGAAATGTTTCCATTTACAAAGTCGTTTGTAAACAAAGACTCCGCTAGGCGATTAATGAAATATACATGTATCAGAAGTAATTGTTTCTTTTAGAGGCATGTTAGAAGCTGTAATGACGATAAGGACAAGGAATATATGGATAACATCCTCTTTATTTGTATTGTACGTTACGACACCTTTGCTTGAGAACGACACAAGAATCTGTGTGGAAACGTTAGTATATCAGAAGTAATTGCTGAGTTTGAGTATAGTCTTTCCTTGTCAAATATCCAACTGGGTTCTTGTAGGACCAGAGCGCCGCTTGAAGAAGAGTAGCAAATATAGTATTATCACCTTCTTATAGCAGTCAACATCGATTAGTTAACACATACTGAGTATTCTAAGAACCATTCATGTACATGCACCGTTAAGACCTTATCACAAATGCGCCGGTTCTGTTACACTCGTAAAACCAAGTTGTGCAGAAGCAGTTTGAGATCTGCAGCACGTCAGAGCTGAGGCGGCACTGATTCAAATGAGATATGTGACTTCCTCATAAATATCCGATTCGCAGCACTGCTGTGGGGATAAATCTCCGCCTAACAGAGGCTGCACAATCGCATGAGAATGATTGGCAATTTGGGGGACAGATTGACGAGGACGGCCATAAAGCTTTGAACTGCATGTATGACGGATATGTTCGAACATGGAATGAAAATCATGTCTTGTCGGAAATTAATAGTTCTATCACAATTTCAAATGTTGGACCTATTGCTACAACTTGTAGTATTCGATCTCCTTGGCATTGCCACGTGCCGCGTTTTCCCCTACTCGCGTCAGATATATTATTTTGCATATCCATCTATATCGTACAGTTGAAAAGATTTATTATCGTACTTTCCTTTTATATGTCTACTTGTATTGTTTATATCATTGATTGCCGATTATCTCTGTATCTCTTACGCCCAATTTTCCCGCCTTTGAAATGAACTTATAGTCTGTTACTACCTATGCTTCCTATACTTGCATGTACCTGTAGAGGAGTGGAGGAGTTGGCCCTCTTTAGTACATTGACTTGCGATTATCTCCTATCTCCTATATGGAGTATTGCTATAGACCCCTTTAAGTATCTATAAGAGTTTTGCTTTCTCGTTATGAGAAGGTGAGAGTCGTGTTGCTTTCTTCGACGTCGGCACTTAATGATAAAGCCTGTAAAAAGGAATTATCGTTAATATTGTTCAGGCTACGGCTTCTACACCTTGGACCTTCGGCTGTATTTTGCCCTCTAAATGTCGGAGACTTGGACGTCAACCAGTCTAACTTGGATTTGCGAATGCACGGACTGTTTCATCGTGGTCAGCTGACGAACCAGGACTCTGACAAAGCCAGAAAGGGGATTGGGCGACCCATTGATTCTGGAATTCGAATTTGTCGACCTTTGAATGAGATTTTTGGCAATGTCATGACTGGTCTTGTGTCAAGTGCAGCGAGGAGTCATGTTCTGTTTATGGTGACAAATCGAGGCATTCTAAATAGGTATTGAAACAACATGTTGGGGCCTCTGTCACCATCTCTCACATCAAAAAGTTTTCTCTAACACGACAATACTAGAACATACACTGCTAGACTTACCACATACTATTTTCAGCACCATAACATTGACAGACTGCCATGGTCATCTCGTTCACCTGATCTAACCAGATAGAGCATCCATGGGACCATTTCAGATACTTCAAAGACGTCGACAAGAATAACTAGAAAACTGTTGACAGCTCGCTCTCAGAGCAAGAATCATTCGGTTAACGTTTCCCAGTACAGACCTAGGCCCCCTTTCACAAAGCCTTAATGTGATCGTAAGTCACTAAGGTAACCTCAGTACAATGTTAGACTATGGGAGTTAAGGTTTACTTAGTAAAGGTTGCTTTTTCAAAGGAGGCCCTGTATCGATTCCCAAGGAATAATACCTGATGATAAGTGAAATGACTGCCGCGGCGACCTATGAATGAAACGTTTCATGCTCGATAAAGAAATTTTCTTTTTGACCCAGTGCATGTTTGACAGTACTTCAAGGCAACAATACTTAATTCATACAACTGTTTGATATTGAGCTTCATTAAACACACCACATGTTGTAATGTTTTCTGCTTTAAAGTGAAATGTTGTAGTTTCCTTTGAATGTCAATCAAGTTTTTTCGGATAGTTCGTGTGCAAGTTCTTTCGATTTTCTATAAGCGGAACACCACACGTCGGTACCGTAGTCGTACCATGAGCGTGGATCTTAACATAAAAGTTGTTGTGCCCTGTAACTGTTGCTATATACAGTATTGGAATAAAGTGCTGATGTCAGGGTCAGAGAACTAATCATAAGCAAGCTTGAAAAACCAGAATGTCATTTCATAATCAAGATCGTGAAGCAAATTTTAAAAATAAATAGTGAAAGTTTAAACGCACTAGTGCACACCAATATTTCGTAAACACAACGAATGCACAGATACTGCATATCTCTCGATATTACTCAATATCCTCACTTAAGTAATCTACCTCCTAAGTTATTTAACAAATATTTACGTATTCAGGTAGTAAAGTGGATTTTTAAAGGCCGGAAGTATTTAATGTTACGTTACATTAAATCCGCATGAATTACGATATCGGAAATATTAAAATTTTGTCATAACCAGAAAAGCGGAAACGGCAGCCGCTATGGTCAATGTAATAACAATGCTAATACTGTGTTATTAAATCGGTTAATTTACAACATTGCTTTCATAAAACATATTTCATGATTTGTTCTCAGTTTAGAGTTTAGGTAAATTCAATAGCTGCACACAATACAAGTTCAGCCGTTTCCAAGTGTCAATAATTTTTCCGTTTTGTGCACAGTTAACCATAGATTTTTATATGTCCAAGCTGACAGCGGCTGTCTTAACGTTTTCATTGTTGATTGTAGGTAAATTGTAAAGAATGTTTAGTATTTCATTGCATCGATAGAAAGCTTAAGTGAATGCATAAGTCCTCGAACCTTGAAAAATAGCCAATTTAAACCGTAAAAGCGTGCACTAGTGCCTTTAAAGTGCTGAAAGTGTGATTTAAATGATTAGATTAAAACAAATTCGATATACTTATATCAGTCTGCTTCTCTATCTAAAACTAAATCTTGTCCTGGGAAAAGCACGGGAAAATAAATCCCAATTTCATTGAAGATGAAGATTTAACTTAATTAATCTGTGATCTTCACATTTTATATCGAGCTTTTCAGACCTGCTTAAATTTGAAAAGCTTGCTAGAAACTACTGACTAATTATTTACAGATGTTTGTCCATACGACTTGCTGAGACTCTCGTCATCCAGGTGCTGCAGTGTTCGGATTGGTTGCTTTGTTGCCTATATACTGAACTATACTGAACTATACAGACGTATTGTTATTTGCTCTAACAACGTGGACGTATATGGATATCTTGATGAGACTGTGATTGCTGATTGCTGTGGATTACCCAGTAAGACTGATTACACTTCTTTTGAGAAAACACTGGAACCATTCAAAGACTGGCCGATTCAAATGAAGCAAACTCCTAAAGTGCAAACTCCTAAAAACTCGCGCATGCAGGACTATATTACCAGAATCGTGAGGACTTGTGTAATTGTTTCAAATGTGGTATTCTTCTAAAAGAATGGATGCCTTCTGATAACCCCTCGAAAGTGATGAAGAGGAGGATGATATTCCAGTCAAAAGAAGGAAAATAGATAACACCAATGGCCTGACTTTTATAAGAGTTGGGAGCATGAAGTTGAGCAAATGAAAGATGATATTAAAACTAAGAACTACGCTACGAGTCGGAAGGGAAGAATCGAGAGTGGATAAAGAATAAACTGAAAAAATTCTGGAAAAAGAATACCTGGACAGGATTAATAGTCCAGTGGTCATGTCTATGATCAGGCAAGTAAGACTTTCTGCAGTCTCACCTACCCATCAGTTTTATGAAAATCTAGATTCAGAAGTGAATCGACTGCTGAAGCCTTATGAGGCTATGATCCCTTTTATATGGATCTGTTAGAATCTGAAAGCAAGGATGAAACTGTAGACGAAGAAGGAGAAGACAAGGAAGATGAAGATGAGGAGGGAAATGAGGAGTAGTATAGATTAAGTTATTCTTATCCTTTGAGAGAAGACTGGTCATAATAGCTTCGGAAGATGTACTACGAGCTGATACATACTGTTAGCTTTATAGCTTTTCGATGGTCAGCTGGTCTGATTGATATATTTTTCTAAGTATAACAACTTGAGAGATTGTTATATTGTATTGCATTGCAAAGGTAAGTGCGAGATAGATCCCCGACTCTATCTAACCTTAATGCTCTCGGGATAATACATTTGTTCGGTTGTTGTTGTTGTTTTTATTTTCCTGCTGCTTCATCTGAAATATCGAGAAATAATAATAAGTCATTATTTGTAATGCGTGTGTAGAGGTCGAAGAAGACGATCATATCATTCTAACAGCTTGTATGTTCGCTAACTACAAGAGTGTTTTTCCATTGTTGACTAATTAGCAGAAAGGGGGGTAAATGTGTTTATCCTTAAATGATGTAATAGATTGATCAATTGGTGTCTTTTCTACCAGAACTAAAAAGAATTAAAAGAAAATATATTATTTGAAAAAATAATGGAAATATAAGTTGCAACTATCAAAGAAAATATCTGCCTTTATTTACTTATTTTTTAGCATTATAGGCCTGTTGTTCATCAGAAAATTGGTTGAAATTAAAGAGTTTCACCTCATCTTATATTCTAACGTATATTTACATCCCTTTTGACTCAGATTATACAAATAATCTTGAACATATTATATCATTCAAAACATAGTTCTCAGCCAGGCGATGTTAGTGTCGCCTTATGTTTGAAATGTTCCCTTACGGTGTTTCGGGTGAACATAAAAAATAACTAAATCAGCGGATTTACTACCTGGAGTAAGCAGGTGGGTTATTCTGTGAACTTGAGACTCAAAATTCCATATAACATTGTAAAGGTGTACGAGAAAGGTCCCCCGACCTAAGTGAACTTGTATGGACGGGGTTGATAAAAACAATATAGATAGAAGACATATACTCTTGTTAAGGTATTTAAACTTTTATAATTAGAAACATGTACTGAATTCAAAATGTCGTAGAAAGATGCCTTTAGCTGATCTAGATCCCCCATGTTGGCACTTATCCTGTGACATCAGATGGCGAATCCCACTTCGGAGTGAATATGTTGGAGTGAAAAAATTTTCCAGTTAGTTTAACATTAATGAAAGTGCGCCAGAACTGTCATTTACAGAAAATTGTGAATATTTTGGTAACGAGTTTTGCTATTATATATCATATGTCTCAGGTTAATGGGTGCACTCCAGGTGTTCATTATGAATTCAATAGGCCATTGTTCTTTAACAGTAGAAGGGATTAAAAACTCATTAATCATCCATCAAAAAATGATTGACACCTGTCAAAAACTCCAATTAGACCGAACTCTACAACACAATGGACTTGACTTTCTCTTTATAATGTTCATTTTCTGATAGGACGTACATGTATCCGATCAGTCAATATGTCTGGTAAAAAAAATTGTGAAAAACAAAATATGAATAAATTGCCGGAAGATTAACACTATAAGTATAATGATTGTACGACACTTCCTTCACTTGTAACTGAGATAAATTGCCGGTGTCTGTGAAAACTTAGTTTTTAAATGCAATGAATAAAAGCATGTCTCTGAATATAAAGCAGTGAAAACTTGTTCGCCCAAAATCAAGATTCGTCGCTTCATAACGTAGTGGATACGAATAAGGGTGGGTATAGCTCCTAATTTCCGTATATTGCGATACAGAAAAGCTCGGAAATTTCGGTAGTTGTGTAAATGAAAGGTCAAGACCCGATGCATAATTGAATCTTAGTCGCTGTCAGTGTTTGAGCTAGCCCGGGTCTGTAACATGAAACACGCAGCTTCAAGTGGACTCGTTACACCATCAACTGCTCTCAAATTTGCCTTGCTCAACGATAATGTTATTTCATGAAATTACCCATTGATTTTCTCAACTATACGTCTTTCTGAGATCTATTGGACGGTGCAACGAGAATAGTGCTTTACAACCGAAATGCTCGGCGTGAAAGCGACTTATCGAGCGCCTCAGTACACACAAGGGCAAGGAATTGTGCTACTGAAATAAGGCAGGCAAAAACATGCAAATTGTTATCGAGTAATCAATCTAGTGTTGTGTTTACAATGTTTTAATAGCTCGTTTGTATTTTACAATGTTTTACTATACATGTTAGTATTTTACAATGTTTTAATAGCTAGTTTGTATTTTACAATGTTTTACTATACATGTTAGTATTTTATAATGTTTTACTATTCATGTTAGTATTTTACAATGTTTTACTATTCATGTTAGTATTTTACAATGTCTTAGTATACTAGTTTGTATTTTACAATGTTTTACTATACATGTTAGTATTTTATAATGTTTTACTATTCATGTTAGTATTTTACAATGTTTTACTATTCATGTTAGTATTTTACAATGTCTTAGTATACTAGTTTGTATTTTACAATGTCTTAGTATACTAGTTTGTATTTTAAAACGATTGTACTAGTTTTTGTGCCACAATTTGTAACTGTGTGTAACAGTACATTTTATCATTTCTTTTCAATTTACAAAATATATTGTTCACAATATCTTTACTTTTTATTACTTTTAATAATGCGGTACATTATGTTATGCTATATTATACTATAAATAAATGAACTACAACACGCCTCATTATATTATTACATAAAAAAATTATTTGATACAATACATTCCAATATGATATAATGTGATATGTATATGATATAATATAATACAATAAAACACAATACTGTTATTCAATGAAATTTTATAAAATATAATTAATAGCAAAGCCATATCATATGATATAATATGTGCGTGGACTTTTAAATTTGAATATTAATACAATGGCGTTTGTTTAATTCTAAAAAATCTTAACACAAAAAAACATAAGGGTATTTTAGAGGAAGTGTAAAATGGACATCTGATTTCCCATATATTCAGCATGCGAAGCAATAATTGTTTCTTTACAACATGTTCTAAGTGAAAGCCAATATTTGCGGGGATGAATATTTCAGTCCCTTGTGCCTTGTAATCCTCATTAAAGGCTCGGATTACAACAGTCTATCAGAACGTAACATCGCATCTTCCAGCGTGTTCTTAGGAACCTACCTTCAGTAATAGAGTGCCGTCTACCCGGGTCTACCCTTTGTACATGTGTTGATGGCTGAGGTTGAGAATAGTACTGCTGTGAGATACTTTCGAGTCTTCCACAATCCGCATAGCATCGTACATGATACCGATCCTGCAAAGGTCTCACCGGTTAGTCAAAGCGGTGTTTGAGAAATAATCTACCGTGATCATTGACACACCCGGCTGTTTGAAATAGTTATAAATATTTAATGCAGGATAGTAATGGTCATCTGGTTGTTGCTATATTTGATGCAACGTGAGCTAATTTTTTTACTCTTAAAATGTGAATTCTCCCATTTCTTTGTTGTATATCGAACTGTCTTTGGTTAGTTTTATTATCCGTGTTTTATAGATAAGAGAAATATGCATTGTACTTTAACCAACAAAAACGTTCAGCTTTGTCGTTTACATTACCAATTATTATTATTTGTCTGTTATTTTAATGTTAATTAAGTTAGGATGACATTATTACTAGTTGTCGGGGTTTTCTATAACCCTTATTTATTATCCAAATTAATTCCAGACTAACGCTCAAGCCATTGACCGCGATAATTAGAAAGTATCTTACATTATTGATCTCCATATTTCAGAGGGTTCCCGCCATTTGGCCAATTTCATAACTTTCGTCTGCCCGAGGGCACGTGCAGATCGTGCAAAGCTGTCACCCAAACACGCTGTCTCATTAGCTATGCACTGCGACCTGCGTATTCAGCTCTAAATATAGAACCGGATTCCCCGCTTGGCTGCTAACACTGTCTGCGCTCTGGAATCTCTGGACTAATACCGCCTATGTGTTTTATATCTTTCTCTTTTAGAAAGTCATCCTAAAATTTCAGAATCCATCAGGCGTGAAAAAAGGAAAGAGGAGGACAGGAATCGGGGAGAACATTGTAGACACTCGGAGAAACAAATTCTATCGATCGCGCACCGCGTCTGCTTTGAGAAGAAGAGAGGGAGCGAGGGATGATCAGAAGCGTGCCAACTGGAAGGACAATGGCGTGGAACTGGATTCTGTTGGCTGTTCTCCTGACAGCGAGTCTCTCTCAAGGTAGGAATCCTTTTCGTTATCTTATCTTTAAGTGGTAAGTTAATTTTCTCAGATTCAACGGTTATCTACATTTCAGACAGAAGATGCTGTTGTCTATACGTGACCATCTCTTTTCGGGAGGTTGACATTCCAAATGGAAATATCTTGACATGTCTCATCATGTTGATACGTATTTATTTGTTGTCCATGTGCTTGTCGAGCGTTTGTAAAGTCGGTCCTCTAGCCTCCAAGCCAAAAGGTATGGGCCCTGGTTTAGCGTTTTGGTTGTGGTCAGTCCATCGGTTTCCATGTCGTGACCAGCCCGTTCGATATACAGTCAGATAACTCCCAGTTACCATCTGTGTAAATACAACACAGATCTATACGTCGGAATAAGTATCTCTGGCTAGAAATTGGCCACGAAAATAGAACCAATGAGACATTACGTAAATCTATACCGTAGGTTATGTAAATGATTGAAATTGGTTATGTTGAAACTACTTGCTATCTTAGGACTCAGGCCTTGTTGGATATAAAGTGGGTTTTTTGTGAAGATTTAGCTCTGAACGGCATTTTGTCTTTCAAGATATGCTTTCCATCATAGGGAAAACCAAAGTTATGTAAAAGCTCTAATATTTGTTGTTGTAGAAATGTGTTTCCTGTTGAGCATTAAATGGCTGCGAAATGATGTATGCGCCTTGTCCATGAATAAACAATACTTTGACTATGGCGCTGGTGCCGTCACAGCAGCACCTTAGTTTGATATGTTTTATTTAAATCAATCTGCGACATGCATGTGGGATTTTAATTATTGCGATATTTGAAGCTTTACCAAGAACTTTACATTATAAAAGCCTTGACGACAAATTTTAAAGCACTACTTCAAACCAACAAATAACCAATAAAAAATCAACTTTTTTTCAAAAATCAGGACTCTTTAGATAAGACAGTTGCTTTCCATTTGTTAAACATGAACCGTGCCAAAGAGATTGGAACCAAGACATAAGACATGATTAGGACAAGAGAGTTACAGGCTGATATTCCTAGGTATGGACATTAATGTCCGTCTTTTCACGAACATAGGTTGTGGAGTGTGTATTTGTAGTTCAAGAGGAAGTGAGATGTGGGTTCACCGGGAAGTTACGTTGGTTTTATTTACGCTTGGCCGATGAGATTAGTCGGGTAAACAACACGAGACTGAAAATATATATGTGTTCATGAAATGTCATAGCTATCATTAAAAAATTTGCATATCTCGAAAATTTGCACTATATATGTTTTGGTATCATCTTCATCGTTTAAGAATTATGTACTTGAACTTTGCAGGTCTAAATCATGAGATATATATATGTCATCTGTTCCAACAGATGATCTCACATGTATCACCGAGTCTAATGTTTGTGTCTTGTGACGAGATGAAAACGCTTCTCATTGTTCTTTCTTGTTGCAATGAAAATGCAGGGTCAAAATGCAATTTGAGGAGAGACTCACATTCATACCTTAATGCCACTAATACTTGATCATTGGGCATCAATCAATGGGAGAATCATTCCAAATTATATCTACACACAACATCTTCCCTGCCCTTTTACCATGTCCCTGTAGATATACATCACATTCACCTGTGGCTCACTTCTATCCAGAGCTCTTGCCCACAGTGTTTCTCATCTCCACCCAGCACCAACACGTAGCTCACGCTGATGCACGAGATCGTAACACGGACATAACGAGTCCATTGCCACACGGGACTAGGTAATCTACTCAGACAGGCTGAAATGCGCACACAATCATATCAATGATGCCATAGAGACAAGATGCCAACTCATTCCGACTGAACCTTTTTTGGACAGATTCATAAAATATATGTCTATCACTTGACGGATTGCCCACTGACAGTATGACCTGCATGATTGATCCGGATCACAAGGTTGTTTACTACAGTAAGTTCTGTCTGTCCGACGTGTCCAGTGTTCTAGACATCTTGTCTCCGGAATCTAATCGACAAACCAACTCTGCAAGATGCTAACATGTTCACTGCAGCATGATCCATTTTACAACTGTCAGACAAATCCAGCGCGGCAGTGTAGTGCTGTCTCCAAGCAGGAAGGTGGAGCATTGGTTTGTTTAGGTCAGTTCAATGTGCATGGGCACCGATTCTTAGACAGTTTACATACTTTGTTAACTAACACAGTTGCTCAGTCGAAATAAACAACATTAACACAGAGAAGTCTTCCTTCTATGGCCAACCATGCATAATAACAAACATGCATAATTGCATGTTTGTGATGATTCAGTTCATATTTTGTATTTAATATTTTCTATATCTTTATTTTTATATATAGATAGAAACATAAGATTACAAATGCAATTCAGTGTCACGTAGGCTTCAGAAAAACGCCAGACTCCTGATAGAAAACATTGTCAAGTGATCCATTCAAAATTCGCCTACTCTTTTCAGTCAATACCCAGATCACGGATCACATCTTAACACCACCCTTCCATCCATTGAAATGAGTCCGGTACATTTCCAGTCGGCGATTTGAAATGATGAGTTCAATTTACTCAGCTAGACAGTGTATGTGTTCAACTTTCATTACAAACATGAAACCTTCACATACACTACTAACATGCACCGCAATGCCTCTATGGTATTGATGGCTTGAAGCAAACACAAACTAATTAATGCATGTCTTAGATATTCATCTGATTTTACACTCAGATTGTAGTTCAAACTTTTTACCTAAACATTACCTCTCGAGAGACAAGATTTGAAGCGAACTACATGCCCAATTCTCTTAGGCTCGTTTCTTATATTTGATCAAATGATCATTTTTGAAAATTATTTTCAGAAACTGATTAATGTTCAATTATTCATCCTTCTCAACTTACCAATCCATCCGATTCACTAATCTAATTGGTCTTTTCTGAACAATGTACTGTAGTGAACAATCGTTAGTCGTTGATTTATGACTTCTTTAATAGGTACATATATATAACATCTAAAACGTCTAGATAGCAAAATCCTATAAATTCGAGCTTTTAAGAGAGACATCTCGACTTGCAAAGAAATAAATAGTCACACCTACAGACTGTTGTTCTTTATATTTTAACCCTAGTCCGAAACATAACCTCTTAATAAGCAAGACTTTTCAAAGAATCACTATAAAACATAATATTTAACATTCTTCCTTATTAATTAATCAGTTATTTCATTTTTCTAACTCGAGTGTTAATCTATGAAATGAAGAAGCAATATTTAACAATAAGATGGAACAGGACCACCAGACCATCCATCTCGATATATCCATTACCCATCAATATTCCATATTCCATCAAACTTCCCTTCTCGTATATGACCACATAGTCATCTTTCATCTGCCAAACATGAACCATGTTCCAACACAGGGAATAATCATGCTTCCACGAACACACGTCCACCTCGGAATGACCATTATTTCCTGACTTGGCGACTACACGGACATTATTTACCTATCCCAAACATGGCAAATGTCGCATCGATTTTTCATCATTCTAGACCCACTCGAGTGTGAAAAGGGAGGGAGTTATTGAAGGGTCTGATTGACTATTGTGACTGGTAGAATTGCCTGCGAGCTGATAATGAAGGGGATAATGACGGGGGTGTGAACTGAAGTAGGGGCCAGTAGTGTGTCTACAGACAACATTCAGCACTTTTTCTCTTAATATTCTTCATATTAATAGATTCTTATTTTTATTATTTGAATAAAGGCACTGCGTGATCAGAATTGGGAATAAGTGTTCGAATCCAAAAAGGGTTTGCAAATTTGCCTCATGCAGATACATGTTCCCTGAAATGCTTCTAGACACTTTAAAAGTTAAATTCATGTAAAGAGCGTGAACTCAGGGCAAAGTTCCGAGCTCGAATCCAAAAGGGTTTTGCAAGTTTTTCTGCTGTAAATACATGTTCCCTGAACTGACTCTAGGATATTTTGAAAGAAAATGGTTTATGAACTTAAAAATTCTTTTGCATTTCTCTCAAGATAAAGATGGCGTATCTTTCCTTACGTGAATCAACTCACTGTATTCATCCTGATACTTCTCATCGGTGTTGGAATTTTATCAAGAAAGAATATCGGATAGAAACACATTCTGGGATTCTTGTTCTTTTGTTTAATATAGCTGAGAAGTACAGGGTAAGACTATGTTTAGTCTAAAAGGAAATTGAATGTAATCAATATGAAATATAGTTAATATTGGCCCCTCCCGTATACCAATAGACAATTGGACAGGCGCTATTTTTTCGAAATTCTTAGACGACTTTCCGGCCTAGACGGAATTGACTCCGTTTTGCCAAATTAAACACAGGGAGTGGAAATCATTTCAGTAAAATCAGCAGAATATATGTATGTATTTATCAGATTAATACCGAGAAAAAGTATGTAGTTATCCGATTAATATTTTGTCATTGTGTATTTCCATCCATATGAATACAATCACTTTATGCACTGATTTACCATTTCACATTTTGCTGACGTCACGTCTCGTCTGACGAAGATAATGATCATTATTTAGGGCCTAAACAATGTATAGTTTCTTTCTTTAAAAAAAAGAGCACATAAGCGAGAATTTGTACCGATTATCGATCTACGATTGGTATGAAACCTAATAAAGAATAGGCGTTAAGTTATGTAAAGTGGCATTGCGTAGGAATTGAGATATAAGCAACATATGTCTAGGAGGTAGCGATTCTGTACTTCAACAATACGGCATTTGTCAGTCCTATAGGCTTATAGGTTTAAGGGGTTATTGTCATCTATATAGATGTACTTTTAAATATTGGTTATGTCTAATGTTTTGTGTTTCGTCACTGTCATCTCCAGTACCATTTTAAATAGCTATTCAGTAATTGAATCAGGCCGATTTAACATCATACGAAAATACCATTTTCAAAACGTTCATTTTTTTCTAACGTTATTTTGTAACGTAACTACTTTGCAGTAAATAAATCAAAATTGCTACGTTGTCATCAAATGTTCACAGCGTTGATTTTTTTCATGCAAACATATAACAGTATGAACAAGGAGATTGCAATACATTCAACACCGGAGTCTTCTATACCCGATACTAGGAGCTAATTACGTTGTTTGCTATGCTCTTTGGCTTGAGAAGTGAGATCTGTAATGTCCGCAAGTCGATAAGCTTTATGGATTATCACCAAGAAATCGCCGTACTTAATTTCCGATAGACTAATGGAATTTTCAACCGAGGGGACCGTTACTTTCGCTAACTCAGCTTATTCCCTTGTTTGTCTGTATATATTGACGAAGCAATCGACATAGTTTTGTGCATGAAAATAAATACCGTTCAAACAATATTAATCGATAACCAGGGTCATGGTGACCCAGCAGGTATAGAAGAACTATCCTAACGCCAGACGTCTATTGACTCATATTTTGTCAAGACGGTAAGAGTGGCAACTTCCGTTCCCAGATCTCGTTCTCTCACGCGAACCTTGCGATATTTGGGCCAATGTGCCATGTCAGTTGAACTCGGAGTTACCACATAGGTCAAAAGTCCACTTTATGTAATTACGTACCTTAGTGCTTGTTAGTTTTCTTTTAATTGTTTCATAACGACAGTTCATGAAAGAGTGAGAGACATCTGGGTCGTTTTCAATAATGTTTTCTAACTTCACGTAACTAAAAGGCCTGTTTCTTTCTAAGGGGATGTCTATCCGTAAAGTGTCAAAGGCCTTCACTGCAATCAGGTTAAAAAGCATTTTACCAATATGTCCCTTTTTTTATAACGGTCGACTGCTTTCCGACACATATTTGCGTTTGGCCCTTGTTATCATTACGTCCGTCAAGGACTGCTGCGCGTAATGATACAAAGACTGTTTGTCATTCATTAATTTATGTCAAATATTTTCTCAAAAGTTACTGGATATGATATATGGCTTCATTGGTTAATTAATATTTATAGAAATATTCTGTTTGTTATCTAATACGTTCATTTACGTCAGAAACATCTCTGGGTTCTTTTTTATAAATATATCAACATCAAAATTTAATGAGCTTATTTCATTGAGAACAAGAATATAAGACAAATGATTGATTTTTTTCTATGAAGAGAGTCTATGGAATGATGTTTTATCGTCCTGTTAATTAATTCATGTGAACATTAAGAGCGTTGGGAGAGAACTCACGCTGACAATCGGCAGTAAACACGGAAATAGAGACCGCCAATTTGTTTGAACTATTCCTCACAAGAACTTCAATGTTCAAGTCTGACTTTCATTCACCAAGCTTTATAATACAAGACTAATTAAAACTATTTCATATTCTCTGTGACTTAGGGCTAAATGTCCTTTTACCCGTCCTTATCATCCTGGGGCTTTCTGAGGCTTGGCGGATTTTGAACTTAAATCTTATGAAACAAATAGTTTATGAAAAGTCAATGCATGATATGATGGATACTCGTGTTTTGTTTTAATCATCCTTTTCAATTCCAAAGTTGACTTTACCCTTTAATGAGTTGAAAAACAAAATTATGAGTATAGAGCTGGAATTGCCACGTACTTTTTCGGAACACCAAAGCATGCTGTAAAAGATCATTCGAAAGGCTTGCAGTTTCAATAGAGTTAGAGGTTCGATTGGCTTGCTCAATCAGGGGATGTAATTTCATAATTTCAGTATAGATTTTCCTAATGAAAAGCCCAAGGTCGCTCTAATGTAGACTATCGGACTAAAATATAACAATTCGACAGAAAATTCACAGAATGTTATACAGCACCCCGAATTTATTCTTACATCTTTTCTTGATATTTTCATAGGTAGGATATTATTAATACTGCCAGTTCTCGCTTGACTGGACTTAATATTTTATCCTTGATTCAACAATAATTATAAGATCGTAGTTATTTTGTAATGACAGCTGTACGAGATTTCAATAAATAGATGAGAGTATTTCTTAACGAAACAATCAGGAGCATTGTTCGTGCTGTTTTCCTTCTTCGCAACCATGCTACCATTTGTTAATATTTAAATGGTGTACAATGTATTCAAGAATGAACTAGCTAAATCATTTAGAAAGTAAAGATACCTAACCTTAGCCTGAAATCGGCAGAAATCTTGACTAGATATAAGCTGTACTTTGAAGTACTGTAGAGAATCCTTAATAAATGTGACATTTTAGAATACAATTATGAAGATTCTAAACCTACAACAAAGACGATGTCACCAATACTGGAGTGAACGGAGTCTAACTGAACGTGGAATTTAGTCTGGATAGTAAAAAGACATGGATCCATACGTGTTACATTATGTCTTATATCTGAATTTTAACATTTCCCCTGCCTGATAATGCGAAGTGGAATTGAAGTAAGGATAATTATAAAGACTGTAGATTAGGTCCCCGCGGAAGAAGATTTGATAATTTCAAACGTGCTGAAACGTCAGAGCAAGAAGATCCCTAATTCATGACTTAGGATTCTGGATTGAGGCAGAACCTGCTTAAAATATTTATCAATTTACAGATAAGAGCTCGGGTTCATGTCACTGTGGTATCAAAATTTGGAGCAGTCTATGGGAAGGGAAGAGTTAACTGGCTTCGTCGTTTTAAAAAGAAATATCGCTCAATGTGTACAGATAATGACTAAGGTGACTGTGTGTAAGTCTTCCTTCACTGAACACGCTACAGAACATGAAATTCCCATCATTCCATCGCAGTATGTTTCCATCAAAATGTCATGCTTTTTGTCTGTTTGTCACTGCTTATCTTTTCTTACAAAGGTTGTAACTGTGTTGGAACTTCTTAAGGAACATACGAGAGAGATCAAAGACGTTCCCACGTCAGTTGCACGGTTCTTCAGTTAACTTGCATTTTGTTTTTTGGAATGTACCAAAATTCTAACTCAGGTTGATTAGATCTTTTGTGAACGGCTCTTTGTATGTATGATAAAGTAAGAAGTCGAGCCTCTAAGAAAGTTTTACAAGAACATCAAACGAGTACATTTATTTTCTATATTTCATTGTAACAAGCGAGGTCCTTGTAGCTGGCTGCCGTGCCTGACAACTCCATGTTGTTGGATATCTTAAAGGTTAAAAATCAATTTCCCCATCTTCGTTCTTTGTTCCTTAATACGTCATAGGACTCAAAGAAACATTGTTGTTTTTTAAGGTAAAAAAATAACTTTGATATTTACGACATTCTTTCCTTGCTCTTTAAATGATTGTAAGATAGAACAATGTATTTAGTTATCCACATTATATGAAGGTTTTTATAACATCATATTCTTAACAAAGTTGATGGGCATGAGAAAATAGGCTTCGATATATTTGGGATCACACTATCGGCAATGCTATACATTCTTGTACTTGTTTTGTTGTACTATTGTAGATTGTGTTTTATTTTGGATCACACTATTACATTTCTTCACTATTTGAATGACATATAAACTCACGGGCAAAAGAAACGCTACCATGTATTTAAATCTAGAGTTCAGAATGAATACAAAAGTGAGATTAAAACACAAAATGTTTATTCAACAAGAACATGTGACGATATCATATTCATAAAAAATGCAACAAATCAGCTTCCGGTATCAACGGTACAGTCTCTAATATTGGCCTGGGGGTCTAAAAGTTTTACTGTCATGACAGACCCCGGTACAGGGAAATCCAGGTTCAGTGTGTTGAAAACAGTTCACATTGATAACGTGTATGGCCTCCCCTTGCCACAATACACGCATTAGCCCTCCGACGCATGGAGAAAATCAAACGTCTGACGTCATTATGTTGAATGCGCTGCCATTCTTCTTGGCGAGCTTTAGCAAGTTGCTTGAGGTGGTCGTCGTTGACAAATTCGGCAACCCAAAGGGTCCTAAAGATGTTCGCTCGGGCATTGTCTTGTTAAAGATATTGGTCGTCCTGGTGGGTTGTGCCTCTCGGTCGGCCTGATATTGGTGTGTGAGGTCTGTCCCGATTGCTCGCTCACGTTTTTGAAAAGTCTATCTAATCATTCTTCACATGTTTCTTTTTACAAAGTGGGTGTCTGACAACCAATTCGCATTAGTTTTATACCCGTCGGGCATAGGGCTAATTTGCTTTGCATGAAAAAGGTGAAAACCATTATTTGACAAAATTCGGGGAAACCATGCGTTTGATACCACAGTTCAATATGAAACAATCATTGTTGTATTTGAGCGATGTTTTCGATTGGGTTTGAATTTGAATTTGGTGGTTTTCGTAATTTCAAATCTAAAGTGGTAGCGTTTCTTTTGCCCTTGAGTTTCTAACATGTTATTGCTATATAAATAGCGTTCTTGTCTAACATTGTCATCAAGTCTTTCCACGTATTGTTTGAATTGAAGTAAGTTTTTCAGTCTCATTAAAAACTCCATGTCTGCATCACTGGTTTGCTCTTTGATGTTTGGTCACTGAGAAATTCGATGTTAATTCTTTTCTCTTTATCACCGAGGTCGCTAATTTGGGAAAGGCGTTCCAACTACATGGATATATATAGTTAATGTTAAATTAAGGAAGGAATACTTTAAAGTCTATCAAAATCAAATACATTTTAACTCTTTTGGTATTTGGCAACTGTCTTCCAGCATATATCATCATCACAAACGGTACCAAACACGGTATTAAAGGTAAAGTTATCGCATTCCATTTCCCTTCAGAAAATGTTAACTGTTCTGTCTTTGATCCCCTTCATGCCCTGAAGCATCAGATCTCTGGAAACATTCATAGTGAGAAGAAACAATTTAACTGTTGCATTGACCCCCGTACACTTTTGCAGTACTTGACCCGTCCAGGCCGCGAGCGACCAAGTCTGTGAATATAAATCCACAGCCTCTCGTCCAATTGTACTCTAAATCAGGTTAGTTTGCGGTAGTACTGAATCGTTCCACGGAGGTCGGGCAATATATGGGCAGAATATTTAATTAATTGGCCAAGTGTTTTATCACAGTAGTATGGCCAATGCAAGCAAACTGATGGGCAGTTTATTCGATCAGGCCTCAGCTGTAGGCAAACCGCATGACGGAAGTCTCGCGAGATCTCGACGAACATGACCGGATCAATGCCCGCTCTCATCCGGTTGCCAGCCATGAGTTATGAACGGAAAATTCAAGCTTGAATTGTCTTTAGTTTGAACTATATTCAAATTTATTGCGAACTCTTTTGGTTTGTTTAGAAGTGGCTGTTCCACTTAAGTCGTGCTTCACGAGACGCAATAAGATTCTCGTTAATCTCACTGCTCTGTCTCCACTCGCTGCAACAGTTTAAAGTTTTAAGTTCAGTTTTTACAAATCATTGATTATCTTTCAACTTGCGTTTAAGCTTGATATCGGATTAAAAGATCCATTGTCGCTAATTTGAACATTTGAAGTTTAATGTTTTAGACCTGTGACTCAATGGCTGAGCCTGTCACTAGGCGCTCGAGCTAGTCTCTTCTCTTATTTTATGGATAACATGCTTGAAGTTGATAATCACTTGTGTAACAAGTGAATTGTATCTTTATTATCGTTATATATATCGTCACTTCAGTGATTCAAATTCACATATAATCTCATTGAAATGAGATTTAGCCATTCGCTTTCATTTCTTCTTTTTTCTTCACAACTTTAGATGTATTATTTCTTATCAATTTAATATGGAGAGCGATCTACCTACGTATATGATTAAAAGGAGCGAAATTAAGACATAGTTTAATGAGATTGGTTATTGTCCAGTGAAATATGCATTTCGTATCTCTCTCGCATGCAAGAAAATCAATGATTAAAATCCAGCTTCATTAGTTTGTGAGTGGAAAACCATTGAGGTACCAATAGGTCAAAGATGACTTAATGTCAACAGGAGAGAACTGTGGAGAGTTTTTGACCCTGGAAGTAGAGTGAGCAGCGGGGCACTACACTATATATCCATCGTCAAGTTTAACTGCAAGATTGAATTCCTTTTAATCAATCGGGATGTTTAATAGATATGTTATATTGCTATCCTCTCTCTTAATATAGCTGTCACCTAGAGTTAAATGCGAAATGCTTTATAAGGTCCTCAGACGAAAGTCTGGGAGACCTACTGTAAGTATCTTGTTTATTGATATTAATTTGTGTAGAGATTTTGTGGAAGCTGTAGCTCTAAAGTTACTGATGCAAATTCCATGAAACTTTCGGGGATGATAGCCGTTAGACTGAAATGAATACAGGTGAAAAAAATCCAACCTTCCGGCTTCCGTTTGAGTTTTACAGTCCTCTTAGATTAAAAGAATAAACATGGGCTGATTTTTCAAAATGCCCTCGGAGACTTGAAATTCATTTTAAAAGGTGAGAATTGAAGATTTTAAGAGAAAATTAAGAGCAAAAACTGATGCATTGTTCAGGATTCTCATCAGAACTGCGTATAAGTTTTTCACAGTGACCGTTAGAATTTGTCCAAAAAAATTTAAAATGCCGTCTTCAAGGGAACAAACCCT
Source organism: Phorcus lineatus (assembly GCA_921293015.1). Classification (NCBI taxonomy): domain Eukaryota; kingdom Metazoa; phylum Mollusca; class Gastropoda; order Trochida; family Trochidae; genus Phorcus; species Phorcus lineatus. The sequence goes on along the minus strand of OV121081.1, from coordinate 75,736,368 downwards.
AAAACCTTGGACAGGAATTGCATGATTGTTTTCAGGACTACAAGACAACTATGTGATGTACAAGTACCAATATTAAAATCTCGAACAGTCAATTCCGGTTTAATTTAAGGTTCAAAAATTGAAATTTTCTAATTTTAAAAGAATTCACATAGTGTTTTTTTCAAATTGTACCTATTGACTTTCAATTCCGCTTAATGACAGAAAGCCCAAAAACGTAGATCCATGACAACTTCGTAGATCACGTGGTTTAGGCGTTATTTTGTTTCAAACAATGTAAACAAACATGACCCACGGAAATTATTGAAAAGTCATCTCGATACCAAAGGGAAATACCCCCGACCCAACGGCCAACTGGCATTTCCAAAAATGAGGATCTAAGGGATTACTTTTCCCCATAATACCCGATGAAAACAGTAAGCAAAATTTTCTAAATGAAAATGAAACATTCTCACCCGACAGAGGTAGCTCCGTCATAAATTCCTATACAACCTCTGTCTTAATATGAAGTTTTCTCGGGCTTCCGGCAGTTTCCCCTAGCGGGACAATATTGCAACTTAAACTACCTGGCTATATTTCAGCCAATGAAAACAACGAATGCGTGAATAACATTTGTTGTCACACAGGCTTGCGCAATGAAACAGTCGCAAAATGAGGCGTTTGTGTTCTGTAAAGACGACTCAAAGTGCAAGGTGCATATTCGAATAAAGTTTAGCTTTTAGAAAGTTTACGGAAATAAATAAGGCGATTTGAATGATAACTTTTGAAACGGCGTAGCTGACTGCACAACTAACTTTGATTGCATCCAATCAACATTCTACATTTCGTGACCAAGAAACCTTCGAATTAAGACAGAGGTTGAATAGGAATTTATGAGGGAGCTACCTCTGTTGGGAGAGAATGATGAATTATGAGAATATAGTAATAATTAGTTCTGTGCAGACAGTAGCAGCTTCTTTTTAAACAGTTCATCATGCAGACAATTGAATGATGTTTAACGACATCAACGGAGACATTTCAAATACCTCGCTGATTACCTGTCTATTAAAGTTTCATGTGCTGCTACCTGTCACACGACAATTAATAAAAAGTAACAGAAAAATAGAGCCGATGCCTGTTTCTACAAATATTATCCACTCTAGAGAATACCTCAATCTAAATAAATCAAACACTCAAGTTAAATATTGATGTAGAGATCCACGTAATGATTACATGCCGGTCAGTCGACTGTTCCAACAGGAATTTTCTTAAGTGTTATTGATATGAAACGCATATAACTTCTCCCGTTGCTAAGCAACAGAAAGCAACAACGACTTAATTCTCGTCTCCCGTGTCGTACATCAACTTGGATCCTGGTGCAAGTATTTCATCATCAATGTCGTAATGAATCTGATGTTAGTTTTGCTCTTGTAATTGAACAACTACATAGAGTTTGAATGATAATGATTTTTATAAGTATGATGAATAGTTTCTATGTAATCTCGTCTATACAATTAAACTTTGATTCGAGTATGGTACCATCGATGCCATAATAAATCAGATGCTAGATTTCTATTCATTGTCTGCACAGCAAATACGAGGGTAAAACAACAAATTCGTAGATTGACATAGAAAACACGATCTTCCTTTTTTGCATTTTATTTTTTAACATAGTTTCCACTGACATCAATATATTTGGACCACCGATGTTCCAGGTTCGTTATTCTGTTATTGTAGAACTCCTCATATTAGCATGGCAGCAATCAGGCTGTTTTTATCAGCAAGAATGAGTCCATGTAAATGGTTCTTCAAATTGGGCAAGAGGAAGAAGACCGATGGTTCCAAATCTTTGGAGTAGGGTGCATGTGGAAGAATTTCAAAGCCACATTCGGTCGCAGAAGTGACAGCAGCATGTGCTATGTGAACGGGAGCATTGTCCTGAAGGAGCAGCACTCCTGCACTGAGCTTCCCTCGCGATTGGCCTTGATGGCTTCCCTGAAGTGCCTCAATTCTTTAGCATAATATGCCCCGTTGATAGTTTCGCCCTTCTCCAAGTAATCTATCGTGATGATACCCTGGCTATCCAAAACACCGAGGCCATCACCTTTCCAGCAGATGGAGCTTGCTTGAACTTTTCGGGGGTCGGAAATTGGCATGCTTCCATTTTTTGCTTTAGTTTTGGGTTTCAGGGTCAAAGTGATTTACCCAGGTCTCATCCTGGGTCACTAATCATTTTTCATTGACTTATCCCTGAATCGAGCCAAAAGTTCCTTTGAAATCTCCAGGCGTTTCTGTTTCTGTTCACAAGTCAACATTGTTGGCCCCCATCTTACAGAGAGCTTGCTCATGTGAAGAACATCTGTTAGTATGGTATATGCCCAGTTTCTCAGCTTTAGGATGTGACATCTCGAAAACTAGTCTATGGATGGTTGCAATATTCTGTCAATAACTTCAGAAAATATTGTTTTCCAGGTTTCTAGATAATTTTGAAGGGGTGGATTGTTACGTCATTCTTATTCTCACGAACTTTTTGAATCACCTTCGTTCATGTACTTTTTCAATATTTTTTTCTGTTTAATCATGTTGAACAGGTGATGTTTCACGTATTGTTTTTCATTTCGACCTTTTGTTCAATACTTTTGTGACGCCTTGCACCTTAAATTTGTTATGTTTGCTGCATACATATGATATTCTTTTTATTTTAATGCCTTAAAACATTTCCAAAGTGGTTTTCCTTGCGGATCTGTCACTGGGTTTATGTATATTATATACTTAGTCTATGGACTCTCGTTACTCGTTTAGAATGGCAAATATATTTTATAAGACAATAATATTTTCCTGTGTTTATGTGGTGAGACTTAAATAATCTTTACGTCTATATTAAAGTAATACATAAGCAATGTCCAAATGAATTTGTTTATTACGCTTGACTAATACCTTTTTTAATAATGTCTTTGACGTAAAGAAATTGTGATTGCAACAAGTTCATCATAAACATTATTTTTAATTCTTTTGATATCTACTTTAAAAATGGTATTCCGCGTTATCGAGTTTTTAATTATTAAGTGCGAACAGCATTCTTCGTAACCTATTTAGTTTCGCGTCATTGGAGAAGAGGCAGTCGTCTGTATTTGATAATACCGCAAACAAGGTTTAAGGTTCAACTATGTTAGCGCAAAAATTAATCTATTCTGTATAAACAGGATATAAATCAAAGTTTTCCTCAATTATGATTGTTTGCTTAGGGTTTCGATTAGGCGATGTAGTGTTGATATGATTTACATTTTATATTTAGTATTCATGAAATTGTTCTGTGTATTGCAAATTTGATATCGCAAATTATTTCACTCAAGAAATAAATTCAAGTGACCTACTGTAAATGTTATGTATAACGATGCAAGTAATTCCTCAAAAACTAAAATTCACCCTCCCCTAACAAATATTAAATCACCATATACGATATTTATGTATTTGCATGATTCGATATGCAGAGAGCCATTTTCAGATGAAATTTTCTGGCAATAGCGATCACTTCAGGCTTTTAATCGCATGTTAATTGCGTTAGTCTAACCCCGAGATTATAGTTAGTACTATTTTGACCCAAAATAACCTCTTGAAAAGTAAGTCTACCCCATTTTTCCGAGGATTCTTTCCTATAAAACAATCGTCTTTTGAGAAAAGAAATTCAGAGACTGAAAATAAGTCAAGATCTATCATTATGTGTAACCAAATAGTCAGGGGTTCGTTGCACAAAGCAACTTAACACTAAGGCTAAAGAATAACCTCATGTGCTATTCTTTATCATTTGGCTACGTTAGTGATTTAAGGTTGCCTTTTGTGAAACGAAACCCTGGACTTGAAGACAGACATATGAATTATGAATTAACTCAAATGTAAAGAATAGAAGCCCATATGTAAATTGATATACACAGGTGTAGAATCCCAGGTACTATATACAGCATCCATCTTCAACCCCCCAGCCTCACCGTGACCGTTCTGTGACCACGCCTCATAAAGCCAACCCGGATATCACTAATGGTTCACAAGATCCAACGAGGCCGACCAATTTCCTTCTCTCGCCGCGGTCACATATACTAGGGATCGAACATGCCTATCACTAGATGCTGTGTGTCCACTACTTAATGTAGGATTACCTGCAACATGTCTGCCTTAGATGTGTTGATAATTACAGAGTTGTGAGGAAAGTAGATGTGATCTATTGAAATGACTCACATGTTGAAGTGAAAGAAAGTAGTGTATTAAAACGTTACGGTGATGTTTATCGGCGAGGTAGAAGGTATCAGCGGTATGTTATATATAATTAGTAAAGCTTTTGTGTGCAAACCATTTTGTTCATTCTGTTCATTTTTCGCAAGCATTCAGTAACGAATCATCATTCTGCAAAGACCTTGTTTTCCTTTAGAAAATCATTTCATATTCAGTTTACTAATTGAAAACTTTTGTTTCTTTTATGCGTTCTTTTTCCATAGTGTCTTTTCTAGTTGACATACTTCTTGACATACTTGTAACCGATTTCGTTGATCATTTTTACGATCTCCAATAAACCATTCATGTCCTTTCTGTCTCATGGCAAACCATTCATACTTCACTGCTTGATATGTTTCTAAACGTGACACATGGAAGATAATTCACAATAAGAAGGAATAAGGGGAAAGGTGGCTTGAGGCTTAGAAATGTGTTCGTAATCTCTTTCGGACCCAAACTCCAGCCCAACCCTACCCCCTCCCTCCCCCCCCCCCCCCCCCAACACACACAAACACCCCTCTCAAACGGGGGGTTAGTGTTACCCGTTCAGTGTTACCTAGGGCAAGATTATGTCTCGTAATATAAAATTAATTTCCAGCTTGAAGTTTGACAATATCTACCTACACTTTATATCACAGGAGAGGTGGACATTAATGATGATTATGATCTTATTATCCTATTGTGTCAAAACCAATAATTGCCAAGCGTAGAAGTTTGACAATACTTACATTCTGTTTAGAATGAAACAATACAATACTAACTATTACCTTATTACAGGTACGGTTGACGTCAGCCTGGAACCAATGTTCACCCCCTGGTTCGTGAAAGCGGGCTCCAACTTCACAGTGAAGTGCGTGGTGCGTAACGCTGCCACCGACTTGGCTGTTGAGGCGAAGACGATAGACTACGATGACATCAGCACGAAGGGATTCACAGTCAGGAAGAATGTCGTCATGGAGTTCACCAAGCCCGTCATCAACGTCTTTATCAACAAGGACCCTATTGCCAAGACGGACAATGGCGGCTACATCTGCAAGGCGGGTGATACGGAAAAGATCTTCAACATTGTGGTCTCTGAAGGTGAGAGGTCGTTTACTGTTTATATTTGACATCTACTTGGATTATAGTTACCAGCAAAAAAGGCATTATAATCTTTCGACCAGGTTTAAATTGAACATTTTCACTTGAAGACCCTCAATTACCTGAAGGATAGAGCAAAGCTTCATATACAGGAAGTCTAGATGGCTGAAAATGAATCATATTGATCATAGTCAATAAATACCAGCCTTTCAAGACTTGCTCCCAATGGCAACCCCCCCCCCCCCTTTTCTTTTAGACAGTAAAATGTGTTACCCCCACCCCAGGGTGACCGCCACCTGTCATTAGATATTACTGGTTCTGCCACTGGCTTCTTTGAAACTGTTGCTCTCATTCAAGTATCACGAAACGTCTATTATAATCCTTCCTAACACAATTACCCAACATCGTAATCATTTGTCAACTTCTGCAAAGTTGCCAACCATAAAGCTGATTCAAGTCCGAGAGGTTTTGTGTTTCCTTAACCAAGAGGATATCGAGCGACTATGTGACTTCAATGTTGTTGAACGGTCTAGAATGTATTTGGTTGATTTTTTTTTTTTTTTTCTGTCGTTTATGACTTTATTTCATCGATTATAAAATCGCCAGAGTCAGGAAACCGGAAGACCGGAAACTGAAATACCGTATCGTTTATGACGAGTGTTGTTTTGTCAGGATAGGACATAGTTCAAGTATCAAAATACCTTTCAAATGATTTTAAGAGAATCAGCATTTCCACAAACATAACCTATTTCCGCAGTTAAAGATATAAATCAAAGGTACGATTGCAATGACCATTCTAGCCTTTGGCCGTTGTTGAAGATTATATAACGTCATACATTGTGGGCCAGTAAACAATACATATAAGTAGGCAATATACATATTACTTTCTATGCAAATTAAATCTTCGTCATGTTGACTCTTTTTAAGCTACTTCAGCAAGTTTTATTGACTTGTTCGACCATTTTATTTTGCTTGGGGAACGCAAAGATCGATAGCCTTACATATACGAATTAGTCCAATAGCATGCTTAATGACGAAATCTTGCCTTGAGAGATATGACCAAAGTCGAGTCTTTAAGAGTCGATACTTCAATAACTCGTATTTCCATTTGCAGAACTAGAAGTTCTGAACTAGCTGCAAGTCAGATCAAATATTCCATCTCGGTTCTGGCGTCGTTAGAGTTCTTATCTACTGCAATCCTGGAGGCCTGACATATCGGTCTATCAGAAAGGTAGTATATGATTAGAGAAGGCAGTACTAATCGATAAGTGTTGAACCAACTCCGTGAAACCAAAGTAGCTGATATGAGATCTCTGGTGTTTTGCCTGAAGGAGTTGTTGGGATAGAACTCCCTTTACAAAAAAATAAATATTGGAGAGAAAATCGATCGGTTATCATTTGTTATTGGATTTCTTGAAATATTTTATATTTTACTCTGTGAAAATGGCATTTTTAAGCTTGGCTTGCACTTCCGGCTACAATAAGATAATGGCAAAAAGAATTATGTTCATCGTGCCGTAAATGCGTAGTTACATCGACGCTTGATATGAATTACTACAAGATTTAATATGATTTTTTATGAGGTGATTCTTACGATTTTTTGTTTGTTTGATAGATGCATTCCGTCAACTTCGGCGAAAAAAATGCGCGTTAGTTATACTTATCTAGGACAATGCTTAATTCATTGAATAGGTATTTGCAAATCAGATTTGTTACGAAATTTTAAACAAAGTATCAGTTTATTTTGTAGCTAAATGACAGACTATCTCTTAAGCAGTAACTATCACAAATTAGAATTGTCCTTATTTTCTCTCGAGCCATGCGGTGCCTTTATTGCACGGTTAGAAATTTCACTAGAAGGGCCTGCGGTGTACAGCTCCTAGATACATGTAGTGAGAGAATGCGGTCCTAGAGAGATGAAATTGATTGTACCGTTTAAAGTTTTGATACAACATAATGATGGAGATGCACTAGTTAGCGAGATTGCATTGAACTTTATACCCGACTGTGACATTAGACTTGTAATCTGCCCAGCTGATGTCGTAATGGTGTAGAAAGGCCATCGGTCATCTGCTCTTAACATAGAGTCACTAACAGCGAGACTGAGGCTGTGATGATGGCTTTGGTCGAGAGGTGGTGGGTGGCATCGTACATCGTAGAATAACTAGTGCTGTTCAAGATGTGAATAGAAATAGATAGATGAAAAGGAAATTGACGGATATAAGGACGATGACGACGACGTTGATGATAATGATGATGACGCCGATAATGATGATGATGATGTTGACGATGACGATGATGATAATGATGATGACGCCGATGTTGACGATGACGATGTGCTGATCATGATGATTGAAATACAACCAAGATATAACACTGATGCAGATGTTTATGATTGGTTTTGTATGGAGACAGTGGTAGTGGCAGTGACATTGATGAATGCTTGACCCGAGTCCAGGATTGTTCTGTCGGTTCCCTTTGAAAAGCCTTCTGTTAGGCTACAAGTAATGATAACGAATTGATATAGCATGTTATAAAAAGAGGTTATCAAAATTTGCAAACACACAGGACTATTGGCGATATGATGTGGATGTTTCAATATTGACACTGATGATGCTTTCAACTAAATCATGAAATGTGTAGATTTCGTTTTCACTTTTTTTAGAATGAGAAAGACTTCATTTTAGGGATTGGATGTGTTTTCCAAAAACGTCATCATAGTATCCATTCAGAGAAAATAGACCATCGACCATATGTTTGTTATAGTATTTACCATGAAAGACGTCTAGTTTAGGTTTGCTTGCAGACATTTTTGTTCATCAGGAGAATATTGAGACAATAACACTCCTTTAACCACGAATATCTGATTGATTAAAGCCCGACACATGATTAGGTTATTATAGATATGCCTCTTAAACACGTTGGATGCTAGATATAGATGGTATTAGCCAACTCATACCTGATGCTGTCTTGGTCTGCATTTGAGCTCATTGTTCAAAGACATTAAAACACCACTCTTGTGCATCTTCTTATGCCAGCCCCAATGACTTGCAAGGATAAGCCTTGCCGCTTTTATCTTACTTATCTGTGTTTGTCTCCAAGGCTGCTGCGTCAGATCGCGATAGTCCAATGAGAAAACATATGACAATTGCAATTTTTTCGCCGAAGAGGGCATTGCACTCAAAACATGAATTTTGACTTGTTGTTAACAAAGTTTGAATAAGCAAGTGGTAGAGCCTGGTGCAGTTTGAAGCCATGCGGGGGAAGATGTTCTTTGTGATGACATTGTATTCAAATAGTGGGTAAACGAGGTAATTGTAAAGCTTGTTGAACAAAATCGTCGTGAATGTTTATTTCATATTCAAGATCGTAATAAGATATTTTATCTTATTTCATATATGACAAACTTATGGAAGCGCATTGCTGTCAGCAGTGAGAAAAATTTACAAAAGTTCTAATTAGATGATACTTTCATCTAATTAGATGTTAGTTTCATCTAATTAAATTATAGTTTCAACTAATCAGATGATATTTTTATCTAATTAGATATTACTTTCATCTAATTAGACATTAGTTTCTTCATTGTAATCAAAATCTAATTAGATGATACTTTAATCTAATTAGATGATATTTTGATCTAATTAGATGATATTTTCATCTAATTAGATGATATTTTAATCTTATTAGATTATACGATTATCTAATTAGATGATACCTTTATCTTATTAGATCATACTTTCATCTAATTAGATCATACTAATTAGTTGAAACTATCATTTATTTAGAAGAAAGTATCATCTAATTAGATCATACTTTCATCTAATTAGATCATACTTTCATCCATTAGATGATGCATTAATCTAATTCGATGATACTTTCTTCTAAATAAATGATAGTTTCAACTAATTAGATGATATTTTTATCTTATTAGATATTACTTTCATCTAATTAGATGAAACTTTCACCTAATATTGTATTTAACATTTAATTAGTGAAAAGTTCCATCTAATTAGATGAAAGTAGCATCTAATTAGTTGAAACTATCATCTAATCAGATGAAAGTATTATCTAATTAGATGAAAGTATCATCTAATTAGATGAAAGTATCATCTAATTAGATGAAAGTATGATCTAATTAGATGAAAGTATGGTCTAATAAGATAAAGGTATTATCTAATTAGATGAAAATATCATCTAATTAGATGTTGAATAGAATGATGAAACTAATGTCTAATTAGATGAAACTATGATCTAATTAGATGAAATTAAGATCTAATTTGATGAAATTAAGATCTAATTAGATGAAATATCTAATTAGATGAAACAATCATCTAATTAGTTGAAACTATCATCTAATTAGATGAAAGTATCATCTAATTAGATGAATATATCATCTAATTAGATAAAAGTATCATCTAATTAGATAAAAGTATCATCTAATTAGATAAAAGTATCATCTAATTAGAACTTTAGTAAATTTTTCTCACTGCTGGCAGCAATGCGCTTCCATACAAACCACTCTTCTCATATATTTTTGTACAGACGGTTTTCTAGTCTGCTAAGAATTAACTTTGAATGAGGAAGTTTTCCAATTTTTTCTCTGGGACATCACAAAACGCTGATTTTTCATATCTATTATTTTTTTTTTTCATTACATGTAGAAGCTGGTATGGAGGTAAAATAACCTTCACAAGTTTAAGTGTAAAGGGAGCTGAACACTCCCACGGCAGTTGACATGGAGATGAAATGTCAGCTGTCCATAGAAGTCGAAAATACTGCGCGAGCTTATTCCGAATGGCCTGATTCAGTGCAATACGACAAGAACCAGATGGAGAGATATCAATATATCTGTACCTAGTATTGAAGTGAAATTATTTGTAATATATCTATGTCTTAAATGTTTTGACTTTTTTGTTATGGGTTTTCTACAGCCGGTTGACAGTGTTATGTATGTGGATAGTCATCATTATTGTCAGTTCTTTGGCTTGTGTCTCTAATTGAATCAACACTGTCTCCAGATCAATGGTCATTCCTCCTAATGTTCTTCTGTAAAATTGGCAGAATGGGAGCTGAACCAATTTTAACCTAACAACGTATATCTTACCCTTTGGAGTTATAGCCTTCTGTTCAATCTTAGTCAACTTTATACGACTTTGATAGCGCTGATAGTAGCATTATCTCAAGCTCACTAACCTTTGGTATCATTATTGATATTGATATTAATGTTAATTTTTCTATGTGAAACCACACTGTGTTCTTCATCCAAAATGCCCGTAACCTTGCGAGCATAGTAAAAATAATCGGATAAGAAGGTTTAAGCTTATGACCAGTTAATGTCATGGTCGCTGTAGATCCGTGGTCAGTGTCTTTCCACATAAATGACCAGTTGATGAGAGACTTACCGAAGCACTTGTTGATTGCTAGCTAATATCCAGCAATTGTATCCCCAGCTTCTCTCTGATATGTCTCCAGTTCCAGACAATTACATCAAATAGAGGAAGTTCAGGCGGTTACCATGTGTCAATTCTCACCACTCAGACGTCTAGTGCCTAGCAATTGTATCTTCTGATTGGTCAGGGCGTGCCCTCGTGGGATTTTTACCATACAGAGAAATTGTTAGATCTGTACTTGTCACCTTATCCTTTTCAACAACAAAATGTGGCAATCTGAGTAACTTACAAAGATCTAATAATGTCTCGTAAGGTAAATGAGGATATTGAATAACAATCCATTGTAGTTTGTTAAAGAATATATTCTTTACAAGACAATTATGTCTACTGTAGGGTGTAAAAGTAAAAGTAAAACAATTTATGTTAAAGTCGATGTGTTTATTTTCATGGGGTTTTTTTCAGGAATGTTTTTCGAAGTTTTTGAAGCATCACTGAGAAATGAAACTGAATGCCGTTCGTTTAGAATTATCGGCAATATGTTCATTTTCAGCAAGCGTTTTAAGTGTTTTATAAATTTTACAAAGTCGCATGATTGTAGAGTAAACTTAAACCTTCATTAATATTGAAATATTAAAATCACGTAATTCTGACATGCTTCACGTGGTATGTGCCAGGTCCCACAACCTCATCAGCATTTTGATTGGACAGACAGAAACGTCCGGTTGCCAATCGATGATGGTCAAGTTGCGGTATACCCATCGATCTTTCACCATGTGAACAGCTCATGCCAAAATCAAGGCAATCATATACGTTTATCAATGAAAGAAGCTAGCTTATGTTTGTTGATTACACTTGTGCAAAGAAGCCGAGGAAAAGATTTGAGTTTGATAAAGTTAAACGACTCACGCGCATGAGACATTGAGACGCCGGGAGGTTTAAGGGCTTCGGGAACAAAATGGAACTGTTTTATACAATCTCAGCGTGTTGCGTGCTTTTTTTCTTGTCGTCTCTTTGACCTACCATAAATCTTAGCATGGATAATTGCGTGATCCTTTAAGACTCAGTTTGACAGCTTTGAGTACTTTAGCATCGATTTTTTGTTCTACATGGATGGAGCGTAACCCAGCTAGTCAATACCTGCAATGCAGTTTGATATGGAGCAATTTTCTGCACAGGGATTATGTAGTTTACTTAGTCGACAATGATTGGCATTTTTATTGCGTCTTTTAAAAATCTGTCCTGAAGTGAAGATCGATGCATATTGTTTGGACAATTTTTATAGATACGATGTAGATTGTGGTTTTATTTTAAGACGTGTATTGCAACAAGTATAATGAAGTACATTCTGCTAACTTGACAACTAAATGAGACCTAAATCGGGAGAGAGATATTGTCTAATTTGAAGCAAGTTTACATGCAATAACAATCCCATGTACTGTACATGTAAAACCGTCAACTTACTTAATGCAACGTGTTCCACGACATCTACTTAGTTTTAGGGTGAAAATAGCCACTTTTGGATGATGTAAATAGAATACTTTTATAACATTTCGTTATTATTTTGAATTTAGTACAGTTACTATGTTCTAGTGGCCGTCGGGATTGCTTACTACACAAAACATATTTTCAATATTTATTTAAATATCGTAAAACACTCTATAAATTGGTCTTATAGTGGACACGAATTAATGTCTATATTAGTTTACGAAGGCCCCGTACCAACATAGATTCGTTTGGTTGATTTCAAACTAATGTTCAAACGTTTCACCTTGTAAATAAATACTTCTATGTCTATAAACTTGTCTACATCCTTGTTGATTGTATCTCTAGGTGTACCTTCTGTGTTGTAGTGATGACCCAGAGCTCCAACGTGACGGTGGGAGAGGACGTGACAATCAAGTGCGACCCCAACACCAACTTCAACAACATGCAGGTCATCTGGAGCAAGGGTGGGCAGCCAGTGGACACTATCCCGGGGGTAAAGGACAGGGTCAAGCTGGGAGAGAAAAACTTCTCCCTCACTCTCCAGAAAGCCAGTGAGTTTGAGTCGAACTTTGTTGAGTTAGTACTAAGGTATACCCATATATATTATCTCATTGAGATAAGACACAAAATGCCACGTGAGAGATAGTGTATTTGCGATTATGATATTGAATTGGAAAACATTCAGTACATAAAGGAGAATAACATAAACAAATTAATTTCAATAAGTGAATTATGATGATTATTTATGTTACGTACTCTCAAATCAAAGAGACGATTTGGCCAGATTAGCTGTTTAATTCGAGGAGAGGTTAACGGCTGGGAATGTATGTGCTGCATTCAAAAATATCGTAAATTCTACTGTATACGTGTTAATGCATTATGTTTGTTTACTTTTGCATTAACAAATGATGATGAGGGAATATCCTCGTGATTAATGATTAACACAAAATAGTATTTAAAAACGTTTTTGCTCTTTTATGAAAGGATCTAAGATTTATGACATTCATAGAAATATTTACGTGAATGTTCGGCAATCATGGCGTCAAACCGTTATGTTTTAAGCAAGCAGGTTTACTGTCGCATGGAACATGTCAACCCTCGGTTATGTAATGTATAAACGATTAGAAATATGTTATTGCTGTTTCACTTTTTATCGTATTTTTTCGTGGGGATTGTTTTCCGAAACCAGCTTTAATATCAAATGTCAATTTTTTCAATAGTGTCGTTGGTGAAGCCGATGGTTATAAGCTTAACCTCAGAATCATGAGTCTAAACCGATTAGTAATAAAGCACGATTATGGATTTGTTATAGTCTCATCAACGTATCGTAATATCCGTAAAAGATGAATGGTCGTTCACCGTTCATTTTACTGATGATGCGTGTAAATTACCTGTTTCAGTGTAACTGTCTAGAGAATAAAATAACACTGTCATTGTAGGTATGATTGACTCAGAATTGTGTGTAGTATTTACATGTTTTACGCCTTGCTAACCTTAACGCAGAACACTTACAAAATATTACGTTGAGTAAAAACCTGCTTCGAACTTGGATCTCAGCTAGCCCGTGATCAACAACTACGTAATAATATATTGAGCTTTGAATATTGCTACATTAAGATTTTAACTATGCAAGTTTTATGATTCTGCACTTATATGCTTTTAAAGTCATTTTCAAAGATGCTTTCAACAGAACCAGTGCAGTTCTCGTCACGTCTTGAGTCATCAAAGGCATCCACGCGAGAAAGTGCGAGATTCATGTGGGTCCGGGAGTTGAGTCAGCCATTAATCCTCCCGAGAGGAGCTCCTTAATAATACATTCACATCTCGTCGTCATTACAGAGTCGCAGCCCGAGAGTCTGTGAGAGCCTGTGAGACTCAGCTCCAAGCATGTGTCATCATCGCAAGCACAAATAAATGTTTCAAATATTGATCGAAGTTTTGACTGGGATGTTTAGTTTTTCCTTATTTAGACATGTCTGTCTGAACATTAAAGAGCAATGACCTCGTGCATATGTTTCTGTCTGGCTATAATTTGGTTTTTCAAATTGTACTGGTATTTTTTTTTTAATCTCTGGTAAAAAAAAAGCCATTTTCCCAAATCTGTTATTATTTTTAAATATTATAAAGCAAAAATGGTTCCTTGTTGTCAATCTGATTTTGAGATTAAACCTAAATATACTCGAAAGAAAACATTCAATCGTTTAGTTAAACAAATATGCTTTTAAATCTGAAAATATCAAAATCAAATTATTTAAATTTTTCGAAAATTTTGGTTGTTCAAGAACAGCCTATATTTATATTATTTCAACACTACTTAAGCGGCCATAATGAAAAAGTTACAAAACAAAATGACATAGCGTATTGATATCATCCTTCATTACAAACCACGTGCAGGACATTTATATCTCTTCTATACCTCGCCCCATTTCCTCACTCCAGGAGATGGGTAAATTTAGCTCCAGAAACTGAACGTCAGTCAGAAGGCGAATTTAGCTCTCAAGCGACGTATTGATTTTGAGGAGAATTCTATGAAGGGTATCAAAAGCAATTCATTTCAAGAGTATGGCAGACAGCGTGGTACCTCTGTCTTCTTCTTCTTCATGAATTTGCCACATATTGGGTATCTTCTGACCACACACGCCTCTAGCTTATCACCGGGGTGAGACCAAGGTCACAGTAACGTTAGAGGCCCGGAGACAGCTATTAACAGATTGAATCAAGAGGTCAACACGACTCTTACAGGGATTTGAAATCATGCCCTTAGCATATGGATATCGTGATGGTTCATAAAGAACAATATCATCTGTCTGTATACATCCTCTGAGATTTTCTCTCGTTACTTTGATAATTATTTGTATACTTCCCTGTTCATGTTCTTGTTCCATGTTTAATCATGGTTAGTATTGAAACTATTGCACGTATCACACGTTTTAAAGTTTGAGTTCCACAAAGCAAGAGATATAACGATAAGATTTCCAGTTCCACGCTACTAAAGAGTTGCGTAGTGGAAACACTGGTGACTGACATTTTAATCCAAATCAAATTAAGGTTCTTATTTGATTTGGCTTATACGATTGTCTGGTTTCGTTTGGTGCTAATCTCTTTCTGGATGTAGAGGGAGATTTATCACGTTTTCCCTGAGAAGTACCAACTTATCCAAAGTACCTGCTTATTTACCAGTGTCTGTTCAGCGATAAGTCAAATTTCATTTAACCAAGACTTTCGTTGATGAAAAAGAGATTAAGGGATTTATCATTGTATCAAAAAGTCTAAAATTGAAATTACTGTGTAATTTTCGTCAAATTTATTAGGCTTTGATAAGTGCAAAACTGCCAAACGTACAAATTTATCAATTTGCATATTTCAAAATGAGGTTTACATATTTTCAGTTATAACTCAATCATAGGTCTAATTCTAAAGAACCGAAATTTACGTCACATTTACATGTATATTTGTTTCATGACATACCTATATTTGTCTTCTTATCTGCTGGAATTATTTTCCTAACTAAATTTCTTACTTCTTAATGAAATAACAACATTAAGAAACTTTGACTTCCACAATGTATATCATATGTCACGTTAATTCTTGTCAATGTTACGCCTTGGAATAAAAACATATGAAACAAATATACAAATGATCAGATAGATCAATATTTAACGGACGTAAAGAGATGCTCTGCCATCCCTTCCTCTTTATTGTACTAATACTTTTATTTTAGTAACAAGATACCCACCAAATGATATATTTGAAACTGGTACGGCATGTTCAGAACAACCTTACTTTTGTACAGGGTCAAGTCATGATGTTCATGCATTACGTGTTCACCTGGGCCTCCTTTCACAAAGAAACCTTTACTAAGGTTAAAGAGCCACTCAGTGAGTTGTTGGAGTCATATATGCCAAACTTAATCAATTCTGTCATTTGATCGCGAAGTATCGACTGTTACCAAAAAGGCCATATTTTAAAGCTTATTGGGTTTTCTATAGTGACAATATGAAGGTAGAATGTCGCAAGCATGATCGAAAACCGGACAGTGGCGCGCATCAAATAGTAATCAAAAACGTAATTTTGGAGACTTATCTATAACAGCCAGGAGGGCAGTAAGGAGTTGATAGCGTTTGTTAGGTTATATAACTAGTATTCATGTACATTGGACGTGATATCTACATCTCTGTGCACTTATAAGGCTGTTTTTAGATTTTCATGGAAAATCAGTATTTGTCATAAATATGTCTTTTGGACATGAATAGTTAAGATGCTTTGATTTTATATTACCACATATGGCATTTAGGTTCGTATCAAAGGTAAATAATATGTTATTAAAATCACGGTGTGGCTCTTTAATCTTAACTCCGATTTTTTAACGCTCCACTTAGGTTACCTTAGAGCTTAGTGCTTTGTGAAAGGAGGCCCTGGTAAAAACAGTGCATTTATACATTTGACAGACAACATAAAGCGTAAACCTTTATTACAATGCATTATCATATATCGAGTATGAGTCCTACCTGATTATTAACATTGAAACTATGCTATATATATAAACATTGAAATATATTGATACGGAACCTCGTCAACATTTAACTAACTTCCGATGATGAAATGATTTCTGGCTCACACAAGTTCTAGTTTTACGGAAATTTTAATCTTGGGCCGTGATGATATGGTATAAAAATACACATATGAGTACATTTGCTTATATAAGTAAATATACTCTTAATTAGTAAATTGGCCATCTGGACAAATTTGCTTCGATGGTAAATTTACTACACAGAGCTATAGCAAAAGCAAGATTGTCTATTAGCAAATTTGCGTATATAACTCAAAACGCCTTTGCTCATAAGATAGAATGATGTAAATGGCAGTAAGTGGAATTGTTAAATTGCACCTACAGAGGTTGCAAGTTTGGAGATTTGGGAATGGTACTGTCAGCGGCACGAATTAGCAAATGTTTTAGTTTTGGAAAATACAGCTAAGATAACAAAAATTCTCAAGTACCATTCGTCTCCTTTCAGTGACATCTAACGCATTATGTTTAAATGTTGACTCTTCCATTGACTCATAGCCGCATTTTATTCTTTGTCGGTTTGTCATCCTATGCATTATATTGTGTATTTTTAGGTTTATTAATGTACTGTCTTTATTGATGAGTTCTTTGTGTTGAAAATTGGATAAACGTTTGATTCAAATAACCCCCATGGGTAGTATTTTGATATATGTATAATATGATGAAATGTTTAATGTATAAGCATGTTTATGTGGAAATCAATTCTTTAACGAGCCCGTTTGAATGTCCATAGCAGTTATAAAGCAAAACATCACCACTGATATAGTTCTATTCGCATGATAGCTGCATGTGTAGGTCATTCGGCCGGAAACCAGATACCTTGAGATTTCAGTGATTTCTCTTTCCTTCTGGTTGATGTATATTCCTTCAGTATGTATCATGGTTGGGGAACCCAATACCTTACGCGTTGCGATTTAAGTGGTCCATGTGTCTAGCTTAGGTAGTACTAATGATGATATTAGGTGGTCCGGAGGAATGATAGTGTCGTTAGGGTTGATGTGTATTTGGAAAGGGTTGTGGACAATGGGTGCACTTAGTGCATACAGTAAATTGTAAACAAATATAAGATTAGAGATTAAATATATGAGAGTGATATATTTATTATTAATTGACACTGAACAAATTTGGTGATTCGGTATTTCACCTGGATAAACTGTGTATTCTCTTCAACATAACAGCTGATTTGCAACAACGCCCAAAGCTTTATTTTCTTTAGATCTTTACCCAATCTTTTTGTGAAATTTTTCCTGACGACAAAAGACTACCAAGTTTAACTAAAAGTTTTTTCTATCTAAATCTTAAAAGGAAATCAGTGTCGCCCCCCCCCCCCCCCTTGATATTGTGTGCCGTTGTTTGAACCTGAACTCACCGTGGTTGTTGTTGCAGTGGAGGACGATGCGGGAGAGTACGAGTGTGACGTCATTTTCTTCCAAGGAACACCCTCCAGCCACTCCTTCAAGGACATGGCTAAAATGTTCGGTAAGAGTTGCTTATGTCTTCAAATAGGTTTGATGAAACCTAATATTGTTTTAAATTGAAGTTAAGGCTGAGTACACACGTTAACAATACCTTAGAAATGTATAACATACTTTGAACCAAAATAATGACAAAAGAAGATGCTTTTCAAGTTCAACAGTTTGCAAATCTTTTTTGAAAAAGGCCATTCGTATCCGAAAATACAGACTAAATCAGTTCAGAATCAGCGTCCCTATTATAATCGCTGACTTGATTGACTTAACAGTTGATGACTTGCTCGTGTTTCAATCAACTATCATATTCCTTTGACTTTCATACAAAGCTCTGTGACGTATGCCTAGTGCAAAGGCGGGAGTCCATGATTTATTAGCTATGGAAAGATGTTTTAAGCCCTGTATTCGAATCACACTTCATCCCATTTTGAACCAACGTATTATACATATATAGAGTAATTGTATAATTGTTTATTTGTTTATCACTTTATAGGTAAGCCCTACTTCCGCAATGAGAAAGCTGACTCAACCGTGTCCGTCTCCGGAAATCAAACTATTGACCTTACTTGCAATGCGCATGGCTATCCTAAACCGGATGTGGCGTGGCTGAAGGACGATGACGTCATCCAACCTGAAGGAAGAGTGAAAATAACGGAGACAGGCAGCGGGTCTCGGCTTCAAATTTCAGACGTGTTACAGACGGACGCCGGGGTCTATGTCTGCAACGTGGAAAATTCTTTGGGGCGAAAACAGCGATCATTTGTGGTGGCCATTGAGGGAGTCATAAACAGCGCTTCCTACCTGCGCCTCGGACTTGGGCAGTTGGTCCTCATTCTGAGTTTTCTCCTATTTGCGCAGTGAGCTTAATGAAGAGATAAATGATGGCGAGTTGAAAGTTGAAGAATAACTGGCAATTTCAGTTGGTGCTTTTGGAAGTTTCATCTAGAATTGAAGAGGGTTTATTCGGTTTGAGTGAAATTTCATCTGTTTTCGTTTGAATTATACAATATCGACAGATCTAATCAAGATTTCATTTTTTCGATCTTTCAATTTCTGTTACAGATCTTGAGCTTTTTTTCTATATTCAAAACTTGCCTTGAATCTAATTGGCTATCGCTTTTATATGTTAGGACTTTATGAAGCTTTGGTTGATAGTGGCCTTTGTCAAAGCTAGATGAAAATGACAGAGATTACATGAACCGGAGGCGGAAGTTCCACATAAGATCCCAGCGGAAGAGCTCTGCAAAACCATTCCCGTGAGGTTGCTGCTCTAAGCGAGACTCGAGGCAGGGACCCAGTCAGTTGCTCTACTGTCGTTGATCATTGCCTTACAAAGCACAACTGCACAATTAATACACTGGAGGAACACTGGATACAAACAAAGAGATAGGGCAGAAAACATCAACAAATATTTCAAAATGAATATCTTATATGTTCAACCCACGAAGAGAAATATGATCATGTATAATAATCATCTGCACATTGCCTTTATTCATCTTTTAACATGGATATTCAAACATTCTATAATTAAAATATACTATTTGTATGTGAATATTTAACAATGAACACCTCACTGTTTCAACATTATAGCTGATATACATTATAGCTATATAAACTAGCTATATTCTAATGGTGAGAAAACACCAGAAGCCCGGTTTTCAGGTCAAGAATTATATGTAGAATTATGTATTGCCTTGTCCATAACGTTTGAAGAGCAGTCGGTCGTAAGGGACCGTTTTGTACAACATTATCAGGAATGGTGTTTTTTATATCTTCAAAAAGCATTCTATAAGTTAGGTCACGAAGGATAACTGGTTATACAGATGGGATCAGTAAGATGTTGCATAGACGATTCGTTGTAGATTGTAACTGGATTTCCATTACAAAGTTTACAAATTTGGAAATTTAAATAATAAGTATTTTTCTCACATTTTTTTATTTAACAAAGTGATGTACTTTGTTAAAACATCATGTCTTCGTCCTTAAATGTAAATTGGCTACTATCTGGAATTCTGATGTGATAATTTTCTTCTGGACAGGTTTCTTTGATAGTTTGTGTACTTCGGTTGAAAAGCTTAATAATTCGATATCCTTGTTGAATGTTGTTACAGAAATATTAATAGAAATCTTAGATTACTTTCAGAACCTGACTTAAACCAAAGAATATTAAAGTTGTACTCAATTGTATTTTTGCGAAGATTATAAAGAATGTGGCATACCATATAGACGTCGTCAAATAACCGCTTTTACTGTCTATATTTCAAAACTAATATGTATCAAAGTTAATGGTTGTTATGCTTATATACTTATAGCTGCTTATATGTGGTGAGTCGTCGGACAATCGGAATGGTTGAAATGGTTAAGAACTTGTAGTGTTTAACTATAATGTCTCAAAAGAGAAACACCTGGTCGTTTCGTTTGTGCCGCCGTTAATGGCTGAAATATTGCCTAAGCGGCGTTATACAACAACCCACTCACTCACTCACTCGTTTCGTTTGTAACTTTGATGACAACAAAACCAGGTTCAAGACATGGGAAATGATTATTGCAATGACTGACTTGATTCAATGTCGTTACAAACTTTTTTGTATCAAAACCTCTTCCCAATCTAACAGATATTTTGACCTGCAAACGTCACCGTTTCTGCTGTTTTATGTTCATGAGTATTGGTGTTTTTCATTTGAAATTGTCTAGTTGATACTACAAGTTGAATACGTTAGGTTGTAACCTTAAGTTTCACCTTGAAACTGATAATATTGTATGTATTGTTTTTAATGTCAGAGGTTGTCGTTATGACATGTCTTTTTACGCTTTACCCATTCCTTTGCAGCTTTGATGTGATATTTGTGCTTGGCGATATTCTCAAAATGCGTTTGTATTTATATTGGCTTGTATATTTATTGTTTTATATGACTTTTGTTACAGCAATCTTGTATCTACATTTCGCCTGTCGGAGTTGAATGTTACCATTAACCATGCTGACACGTAATAATATTTGGTTTTGAACATAACTCTTGTTGACCATGGATTCTATACCATTCTTGTTCTTTGAAACGCGATGATTATCACTGGTACAGAAATAGAGAGATTATCGAAAGTAAAGCAAATTAATATAGCATGCACAGTATAGCTGGGATAGGAGGCTTTTCTTTTTCCAAACATTTTATTGATAATCAGGCGATTTAACAACCGGGCATAAGTACATCAACGTGCGTTTTGAAATGCACGATGACGGATTCCCTTACTCCTGAACGGCTATGCCGTCAACCGCCACCGTAGTGATCTACTTAAGTAGCTTCTGTCCAGTTCGCAAACTACAAGTGGATAAATATATAATAAAGGAGTGGCATAGTCTGTGTCTGAAATGTTGTGGATTTAATCTCGCCTTGAGCTATTTTGATTGACTAAGTCGTGTAGGAGTTTTATGGATATGAGCTTTGGACTTATTGTACTTGAGTGTGTTGCGACTGGCCAAACATTTTGCTATAGGATTACTCTATTTGTCTCTAGTTAAACTGTCAAAATATTAACTTTTAAAATTAAAAGAGTAGGGTAGAGGTTATAGTTATATTCTAACCCCTATAATTGTTTCAAGGATGCATTAGGAAACAAGGTTAGGTATATCATCCCAGGTCATCAAGACGCATGTTCAGAAGCCGTGTGTATATAAGTACTGCAAGTGCTCGCGGCACCGTGTTCGTAATGTGTGTTTGTCTTCTTGTTGTGTTATGTGTATGATATGAAAGGACGAGCAGACAACGTTTGAACCTGGTATAATGATGATAATTATTAGATTTTTTATTCATTTAGTTCAAAAGAATAAATTTGATATCATAAATTTATATAACTATTTGATAGAATCTAAGTATTAGATGCGCACGTAAAATGTTCAGTTCGTAACGGGATGTTGGAGTGTATTAGTTGGGAGTAGACACTATTGTCATACTTACATATATCTGTAGCAAATTATGTAATTTCATGTAATTAATGTCATTTGATAAATATTAGGGTTGATCCTATAGGGGTTTGTTCGACCTTTTCATCCTGTCTAAAACGCAAGATAAGAGTTAAACATAGACAGACAGTGTATGTTTGATATATGACTTGTTTTATACTTCGTCAGCATTTTGAAAGAGATTTGTCTCTAAATGTTTTGGAACATCGGAACGACTTTGTGCTTTGTATTTGTCAAATGTCCAAATGATTTAGAAATAAACTAAATGTATGTGGATTGCTTCCAACAGTTATTCCAACAAGGAGAGAACTCAATTAAAACATTTTACATTTATACGGACTGATGATGCATGGTTTTATTACGTGACGTTCTACAAAGCAGTTATTAGCAGAGTTATTAATAAGTTTAGCCCATGCTTGTAACATAAGCTATAATTGATTGTAGCATTAAAGGGGAAGTAGCACGTTTTTATTTGCAAACAAAGTGATCTCGCGAAAAAGAAAATAGTTTAAACAATTGCATGCAAGGCTACCTTTTTAATCAAAAGAAGCAGTTCTCAAACGATCGTAACATGTTCTTTTTACCTACACGAATCCACTTTCCTTCCTTAAATTATTAAAAGGTGTTCTCACTAAAATGGCCAGTAGTAGTTATCGCTTGATACCGGATACTTTCTTCTACGACTAAGGTGAGGTGTTTGACAATCTGAGGATAATGCGTATGGCATAAACATTTACTTACTGGGGGAATTTGAAGAAATAAAATTACCACCAAGTAAATGTGTCACTGCACCTTTTAAAGTAAATGGGAAATGTTTTGTGGAACGGGAGTTACCGTCGTCTATATATAGACCAACCACGAGTTACTTATCGTGTTTTTACCGTTTTAAACAAAGAATAAGTATCAGTATTTTACAAAACAATCCGTTCTTTTAAAACTCTCATGTGGAAAACAGTTAGCTCATTCGTGACGCGTTTGTGATTTAGTGCAGATCAAAGGGCTTTGAAAGGTTTCGTGAGAATTATAACTATGAAGCAGTATGTATCATCGATTATAAAATGAAATTGATTAAACCTCAGAAAATATGCCTGCAAATCGTACATTATCAGAGTAAAAATAGCAAGGCAACTTTGACTAGTTTATATACGCTTTAGGAAACATAATGAATATGATGTGATTAATATCAACACAAATAAAAGAAGCGTCTCCTAAAAGAAGCCATGTTTACCTTCTGGTAGATGGAAACACAACATAAATGTAGTCTATAAAAACGCATATTGTTAACATAATAATAGAAGGGGGTTCATCTATTTAGAAACGTTGGTTCTTCTTTTCCACTGCGGGGGTTGACATGACCCAACTGCCTACAACCACCCCCTTGACGCGCCACTGAAATTTCAAAATAGTTGTATCAGCCATTGCATTAGAACATAATTTACGGTTAAATAATGGAATTTTTCTTCGAACAATGCATACAAGAACTTTGTTTGGCAAATTGATATTCAAATACTATGTAGGGATGTTTGATACAGGTGTACACACCTATCAGTAATATTGCCCTAATATGGACCCTTGATAATGCCCTCCGTTATCATGTACATTGTACATGCGCCTAAAACTGAGTACTCGCATATGGTTTTTTTTAATATAAGATCTAAACAAATACTTTACTGCTGAAATAACAACAGACGGGTTGGCATGTGCATATTGTTGGTACAACTTGTTACAGAAGCGATTACAGATATTCAACGTGTTACATGTTACGTATTGTTATTCTTGCAGACCGACAGTGAGGTTTGATATGCATTATACAGGGTGGATAAAGTATCTAAACATTAGGCATTCTCTAAAGCCTTATGAGTTATACATAGAAAAGACAATGGTGCGCAATAATCTTGTATTCCTGTGAATTGATAAAATCGATGATTGCTTGTAGAATACATGGCAAATTGAAATAAAATACGATGGTTTTCTCATTATCAAATAGTGAAATGATTTATGTACCTAGATAACTGCAAAGGTGTCGAAAGTTTTCTAACTCCGATGACTTTTAAACTAGAAAATCGTTCAAAAAGTCGATGAAGTCATAACGAACTTTTTACTTGTCAACCTATTAAATACTGACATTCTGTGGACACTGTAAAGATAATGAAAATTGTGGCCCAGCCAGTGAGTGTCACCTTATTCAAAGGGCAAACACGGCTAGTCGAAAAGCATATTTCAAACTTGGCCATTTTTGTTCTTTTGGTAGAACGTTTACATTCTTATTTTAGAAAGGGTACAGATTACTGCAAATGCCAGGAAATGTGTTTGTGTGTCAGTTGCTGATAGAGGGTAGAACATGGGAAATGTCGCTTACTGTTTGAGAATGTAAAATATCAGACTAATCACAAATTAACACCAGTAAAGAACAGATGTTAGATTTTATACAAAGTCGGTATGCATATCTAATTGCTGATAAATGTAAAGATGTGTGGATACACCAACTTCTTCCCCGCGAAACTCCGAAAGTCAAGGTAAAGAAATCGTTATGCAGAAAGAAATCATTTCTTACCATCATTTGCATTTAATTCACATACTCTTTCAGGAAAGAAAATGACTTACTAAAGATCCAAATTGTGATTCTTCAGCAATGGAGGTATATCATTTTTATTTTCTATTTAAGATCCTACATCCATGTCACATATTTCTTGTGATTTTCAAATATTTCAAAATAAGTTCTGCCGGGGCAACATCAATCTACATAGTTAGCGCCATATAAGAAACATATACTTATCAACATTACGTACCCGCCTACCCTCATTCAGATCAAACTGAGAGTTACCCGTGTTTGATTCGACAAGAGAGGATTTTATGTGCGGTTTTATCATTTGTACAACATTATAAATACGAATTAAGCACCCCAAACAAAATCACTATTTCTCAAAATCAAAAATTGTTAAACAGTAAACGTTTAGTCATGAATGATTGTGTTGAAACTAATAGATCTGAAAATATATGTAAAATGATATGGGAGTGAGTATATATACACTAAAAGTAGGTTCATCACAAAACATATTAAGATCACCTTTACACAATGTACATATAATTAAGTCTCAAGCTCAAACGCAGCTTAGCTAAGTACTGAGTGCACGTTCACTGTCAATGTCATTTCTAAACTTGCAAATCTATGACATGGATTCAATGGTAGAGTCTAATTTCCCCTTATCATTCAACGCACGGATATAAATCTCTTTGCTGGTGTCGCTTTGTTAGACTGTTCAAACTAGGCCAGTATGTCAAGCATTGTCAAAGAAGATGTTTATTCAACTATGAATATCTGTCACAGTTATATCAATAAGCGGCGTATTTATATGTCGTATCGTTGGATGTCATAATTGATTAAAATACTGAATTTTATCAGCGACGAATTAATTGTTTTAACCCTTAAAGAAGAAAATTTGCTTGATTTTTTTTAACCATAAGAACGTGGACCATATTTTAAATTATGACAAACATGCTCACTTGTTCCAGCTGAAACTGGCTTCAGTTGCGTGAAACCAGAACACATCTGTAAGCATATATGTCTACATATATATATCAGGGGCCACGAAAAATCCCGCTACAGCATGACCAAGTTGGAGGGGTTGAATTGTGTAGCCTTCTAAGTAACACGGGGTTCGGGAAAAGTTATGTAGAAAGTGAAGCCCCAACCCAGTTTATACATGCCAAAACCGTTGACCTAATCTTTTTTTTTCAACGGCCGCGTGAAGAAAAATGAAGCATTATCGATATTGACGCTGGGTTTACATAAAATCGTTAACAAAAACAAAGCCCTGCTGTATAATTATTTCGTGAACATTTAACATTGGTTTACTTACATGATATGTTTTTAAATGTTGCTATCGAAAGGATATAATAGGTCCATGATAAAGACAATAATAATTAATGCAATACGTGCATATGAATATAGGTATTCGGGACTGATTAGAGAGTTAATTATTTCACTGAATTGTCTGAATTAACGAGTCGTCATATACTGCTATAGGTTGCCATATTGTCGGAAGGGCAGCTGATACAGTCCACTTGTTAAGTATTTATTCAAATAATGAGAATCCGAGATCATTAACTGTTGTATGAATTATATGCTAATAATTAACCTGCATATTTTGAAACAGGTTATAGCAGAATGCCCCAAGCGCTTCTGCCTGTGAATAAGGATTAAGCACATTATATATAGGCCTACATCTATTGTTTGTGATTGAGTGACACGTGACTTCATATTTATGACCCTTTCAAAGTGCAAGGGTTAAATCGGTAGTTAAAACGTGATGTAAATTATCACTGTATTATTTAAGGTTTACTTCGAAACCATAATAAATAGATTTGGGATTATGTACGTGGGAATGTTACTTGAACAAAAATGAAGAAAAAAAACTTTAATTGAAATTTGGATATATGTAAATGAGAAAAATATATTCATGATCCGTCGATATTAAACCTTCGAGTGGATCTTTAATCATATAAGAATAATGTAGCATTTACTCAAATTCACTTTCTGCTTTAAAAATATTTTTTTAATAAAAATTCCCCGAAATTTAGGCCTCTATATAATAAGCTAGTGAAGCGGTTGTTTGAAGTACACGCTCAAACTAAACAATAGGTTCTAGGTCAGCGCTCTGCAAGTATATATTCTAGTTTCGTCTTGATGACTGATATGAACTCAATGCTGTCCTCAAATATCCGTACTTCCTTCCGTAGTTCGCCAAACCCAGTACAGAGTGCGACTCTGTACATGACCGTACAAATTTCCTTAATTTACATGCTGCTATCTCTTCTGTTAAGCGTTGATATAGCTTCCACTGTTTATAAGTCGGATTAAATTGATACGAATTATTTTATGTCGAAACTATATCTAATTGAAATGGTTCTTGTCGTGTCAATCTCTTAGAAACATTGACAGTGGCAGCTGTTATAGAGGCAAAACCGAAAAACTACCAGATCATTGCCTTTAGATCGACATTTCTTGAAACGAGGTATAGCTTGTGGCGAAAGAATATTAGCGCATGCGCAGTAACTACCTCCTCCATGATAGCTGAAGTTATCAGCCGGAGTATATTGTGACGAAGATATTCATTGTGGGATTGCTTTGTTGTAGCATCCACAGATTGACAGTAACTGTTTTCCAACCATGGCACCACCGTTGATCTCAATCGCCGTCATTTCGGTGGCAATTTGTGCCATAATCGGTAAGTAAATAACAAGTGAAAATGCGTCTATATTTCAGATAGTGAATCCAAGGTCAGATTCTGTGTCGCACAATCAGCTGATCCAACCGCATAAATTATTTTCTAGTAAAGGGTATACGAAAATGACGAAAATAAGAACTCTGTAATCTATTTAACGCTGTATTTGTTACATAGGTTAGGTATATCGGCCACAGAAAGTGTTCAGTGATCACGAATTTAGGGTATGATATGGCCGTGATCATGTCCTAAATATCAAGTTGAATTGAAAAGCAAGTCAAGAAATCATATTCCTTTGTGTTTTACAATTTGTCATTTAGTAAGCAATTTTGGTACCCCAAATCACAACTACTTAGAAGGTAGTTCTTCTACTATGACCTGTCGCACTCATAAAACCCATATAGGTCTACCATTAAATAGATATCCCAACTCAAATATTTATGGGTCAATTCAACTGCTTTTGTCATCTGTGACTTCAGTTGTTATTCCCAACTTACTTCTGCAGGTCAAGAGGGAACTGATTCTGCAAAAATGAATGGCTTAATCTCAACCACATCAAATGTTAATTGAAATCATTGCAAAGATAAATAATAATAATAAAGTCAATTTATATAGCGCTATATCCACGTTGAAAGTCATGCTCAAAGCGCTTGCAGAAGGTACGGGAGAGAGTTCTAACCATTTGACATATCAAACCAAACATGATCATTCATGTAAGTAAAATACAGGATATCATATAAAACTACATTATTTTGAATTTTTGTTATAGTGTTTCATTGATAATTTTGACAAAGGGAACACCAAAAGGAACCCAAAATATTCAAGTTCTTTTTTTTTTATAAGGAAAAGTTGTTAAAATGGATGTCAGCTTTGGCTCAGTGTAAATGGCTTTGTTTCAAAATGACCCTAACCAGAATAAAGGACTGAAAACTGTTAAACAAAATACAGCATGTTTCCTATACCTTCTTGATTCGTGTTGTAGGTTTTAACTATGGAATTGATTTGCCATTTTCCCAAGCTATATTTTAAATTTTTTTTCAAGATAACAGCTTGAATATTATTTCCATTTCACGTTTTAAGGTAAGTGTAAAATCTACATGTATTCAAGGTGGCCAACCAATTTTATAGTTGAGTATTCTTAAGTAGTAAGTCAAAGTGGTTGCTAATTCGATAAGCATATTCCTGGGATTATCCCACCCTTCTTTAAACCTTTGTTTGTCTTTCTTTCAGTAAATGCTGCGCCCCCAAAGATTGATCCTAACTATTCTACCTTGTACATTCTTGAAGGACGTGGGGTCAATATGACATGCACAGGCGCATCAGACACTAAGTGGGAAAAGGACGGAAACTCTGTGACAGATTTTGGTTTTAAAAGAACCAAAAAGTTTGAAGTAGGAATGGGTGGAGATGAAACCGCTCTGACCATTAGTAAGGCTAAGATGTCGGCTGCTGACTCTGGCACATACTCGTGTACAGCCGGCAGTGAAAACAGAAACATCTACTTGAAGGTTGTTTCAGGTGGGTAGAAATGATTCATCTCAGATTATAACAAGTTACCTGAGATCAAGTGGCAATTATCCTAGCGCTCATAAAATACACAAAACTCATTGTCCAGCGTAGTTTACAACGATGTTAGTTCTGTATGGCTACCCTCACTAATAATTGTATTATTTCTACATATGTTTGGATTTATGACATATACATTGCCTACTGTGTAATATAAATTGTAAACATGAATTGAAATGGAATTAAAAGAATATTTTAAAAAGTGGCCATCAGCCTACTCCACAAGCATAATTGTATCCATATTGATCCTTATATATAACCTGTCATCCATCAAGCCAAAAGCCTTGTAATGTTATATAACCAGCCAATGGAAATGACTGCGTCATACATACGTTAATCACACTAACAGACAATAGCTCTTCTTACTACAGGCAATTTGCTTGATATAAAAAATATTGCAGTGCAAAGATATTAAAAGATTGTCAGATATGACCATGTTGCATTCACAACATTTTCATTTTAATTTCAAGCAATATTAGGCCATGTTTTCTTGCTGGTAAGCTCTCAGCAGCATTCTTTACTGATTGTAAGTGAGGCCTCGCTAGACATCGGACACGTTGCAGGGTAAGAAATGTGGTGAGCAACCAGTCATCAGAGAGCAATACAAGGCTTTTGGACCAAAGGATAGCAGCAATGTTAACTGAGCAGCATATCGCAACATCACCGTCCCTCTGTTAGCCATTGTGTCTGGCTCAGCCTCATAACTTTGCAACTAATCAACCATAACAAATCAACCACAGAATTTTGGATATGCAATACAACATATTTAATGTGTATTGGGGATAAATGGGGGCGAAATGATGAATTTGTAAGAAAACTGTTAACAAGTCCTGTCCGTCTTTAGCGTCTTATAACTACTAAACTAATCATCAAATTTTGATCTAATTTGATATCAACATGCAAAATTACGTGAAGGCGTGTCATGATTTACAATTTTGAAAATAGTTTCATGTATGGATCATAAATAGTTCTCTTTTTGGATTGTTAAAGTTCAAATTCATCACAGAGAGGATTTGAAAATTAAAAAAATTCAAGATATTAACATCACTAAAAGACTTAAATGATTCTGTCTTCTCTACAAATGCTAATTTGTCTATTCGAAAGCAAATATCTAATTTGATCACAAACATGAATGAAAATATTTCCTTATAATTTTGCGAGTTTGTCCAAAATTTGTTGATTTCATTTCGTTTTGATTGAAAAGTTTCCTCATTTTATTTTTTACAACATTGCAAATGACATATGATAGTCATAGAAAAATCTTAAATTGATAAAATCAATTAATACCTTAAAACATTGTGCCGTCCTATTTAATTCACTCTTATTCCAAAAAATGAAGCCAAAAAGCTATTGTAGTGTGTGGTGGATATTTGTACTGATATTCCATTGTTGTAGTGACGTTGGTGAACGCGGACTATAACCGGACAATGGGGACGGCCACCCTTGCTTGTACCATCTCCAATGTTGAGCCCTCTGAATACACATTGAATTGGCTGTATAAGGACAAAGTTGTTGAGAAAGGTGACAAGTACAAGTTCATCAAGGAGAACAACACTATGATCATCATGGATCCAGGTAAATTCCTTATCATGATCATGCAATAGATACTTTATAGTCCAGAGATTCTTTTTACAACAATGAAATATACTGCATGGTTAAACAAATGAGGAGAAGAGAAAAAAACCCTTAAAAATCACCTCTTAGAGCACAATTGCACACTTATAAAGGAACACGTACCAAAACTAGATGGAAGTACCTTGGTGCTTGCTGTATGGGACAAAAAAGTACTTATGTGCAGTCAAAGAAAACATATAGGGCAAACTGACCGAGGTTCGGACAGTGTATCGATTCAAATGTTTTGAAACTCTGCATTATAAAAGATAATTTGAATAATGAAAATATGTGCAAAGCAAATTATCAAAAAGTAATATTTATTTTGGATTTTATCTTAAAATGCAGAATTGTTCGTAAATTATCCGGAAATAACGGTTTTTATTTCCAATATGAAATCACCCGACGTTCGGACAGTTCTGACTTAACTTTGGACAGTTGCACATGATCTTCTCGCATGCACCCCTAGCTTAAAATATTTATCAAAATGATCTCATACATTCCAAAACACGCATTGAATATTTCGTGTACAATAATATCTAGTTTTTTCGGAAACATGAATTAATTTGTCATCTGTACAGAGCATGCTTTCCGATGTTAATTCTCTCAAAACTGCCGCATGCGTTGTTACAAAATTATGACATCACAATCAGTTTCTTAGGCATTTGACGCATAAACGCCGTACTCGCTAAACCGTAGCTTTTAAAAATGTATCACTTTGTGAAATATGTTAGTCCTATGTTATTGCATGTTTCCAGAACTTTTGTTGGTTGAATTATAGCACTACAAGTCCGTATAAGTGAAATATAAAAAGTGTCCGAACCATGGTCAAAACTGTCCGAAGCAAGGTCATTTTGACATATTAACAATATCTCAACATTTACTTAAAATCCCCTTTATATATACCAATATTCAGCACAATTTAACTGTTTGGTTGTTTATCTTTGTTTATGGATACAGTTTAAAATGTTTTGGCGCTTCGTATATTTCCTAACCTGATAGTCAACATTTACGTTGAAACAAATATTTTGCCAATTCCTTACATGGATCTATTATTTGTACATTATAGCAAAAAGTCGATGAGATATACTACCTTCGATCAATTGTCTATTTAATGAAATGAACAAAATGACATTCAAGAAATTCATATTTCTAAACAAATATAGTGCCGACATTGCACGTATTATTGCGTCAGCTACTAGTCAAAAGTGTCCGAAGTTCAGGCAACCTTGGGTGGTGTCCGAACCTCGGTCAGTTTGCCCTAGTACAAATGTCCTTTGGCTTGAATTCTCAATGTTGTTTGTTGGTATACAGTTGAAGGATTGGTTTGCAAATCTCTTTGTATCTAATTTCTTGGTAAGTTGGTATCTAAATCCAAAGGATTGGTCTGATGAAGAAGGCTCAAATCATCAAAATGTTTAACACAATATTCTGCCATTAAATTTTCAAAGCTCTCTTAGTGCTCAAATAGTCGGAGGTCAATGCAATTAGCATTGGCCTACGACTATTTAGCACTAAGAGTGCTATTTATTGATTGTACTTACTTAGTATCTTAGTATCTAAGAGAGCTTCGAAAATCTAGGCCCTGGTTTTTATGCTCGTTTGTGTCGGTTTTATCTCTCTTATAAATCCAAAGGAAGAGAAATGTTATTTACAAGTTCATATGAATATGTTGACGCTAACAGTACTTTAAAAATGAGATTCTAGATAATTCTGGAAGGTGTGATTTGCTTATTTGATACTATTGGATTTATGTTTGTAGTTCAGGCCATGATTATGAGCATGAGAAATAATGTTCCTCTTGCTATTAACTTTCATCATAGGTTATTTCTTTTAAATAACAGGGATGGCAATTTTCAGCTGAAATGCTGTTTTTTGGTTGATTCACACTGTAGTTTTAATCATGGATTACCATCCCAGAACCTTCATGCCATGCATTTCAGCAGTTTTTGTAAGGTCACTTGCCATCCCTGAAATAATTATATTAATTATTATGTAGGCTGCTTGGCAGCAAGATTGAATAGCAAGGCACTAAAAATCAGATTTGATAAGTAACCAATACTGAATTTATTTCCATTTTCAATTGCCAAGAGGTAACATTGATTTCACTTGCCCTGTTTCTTGGTTCACTTTCCTTTTAATAAAGAGCTGAAAGTAATTTCAGTAAAGTATTGTTCCTAGAGAGGGTCCTAGGCATATTTTTGCCCTCCCTTCTTGTTTGGTGTCCCTTAGAATATTAAGAAGTATTAAACTCTTACCAGTCCAAAGGGTCCCATCTGCTCGGAATATGCCAAAATTCCCCCCTGAGCCAAACCACAAAGAAAAACACTGCAGTTTAAGACATAATTTCATAATACTTTGATTCTCTTCACATCAATTATGGTCTCAGTGGTGACTACCCGACAAGACACTTGCTATGATCTACTGTCCTATATATAGAAGGCTTGTGGCACCCAGGGCCAACCACTCATATTCTGATCATGTGTTATAGTGTAGTAATACTCGTTTCTTTTATATGAATGATCAGTTTGCGACAAATTGTTAAGCTGTATGTTGAATTTTTCAGCCCACAAGGATACTGGTGAATACTTCTGTGAAATCAACTTCAGTGACAAGAAGCAGAGCATCACAGTGCCAGTCAACTTTTTTGGTGAGTATTTGCTTTGTACTTATTTTTTTGTGTTATTTTCTCTTTTGATACCTACATGCCCATCATGCTACATCAGCAATATGTATCACTGTAGCTCCTACTAATTTCTGGATATCCACCAAACCAAAAGCCTTGTATTGCTGTCAATCAATTCGAAGAATCAAATAGACAAAACAGTTATGTCTTATGGGGCACACTTCCAGGTTTTGATTGACAGTTTTTTAAAACACTTGTTTTTTAGTGACAAAACAATTTTTCTTGGCTTATTGAGAATTATTGTGAAATTGCATTAATGGAATTGATTCTTGTGTGATCGTTTTGATTTTTTTGTTAGTTATGAATATATTAATAAACAAGCAATTTTTTAATGTCTTAGATATTTCAATTGAAATTGGGGGAAATTAATGTGACACTTCTTGTTGCAGCCTACCCGTATGTAAAAACGTTTGACAAATCCAAGAACCTGATCCAGGGCGACCCTCTGACCCTGCACTGTGAGGTGCACTCCTACCCACCCGCACAGATCTCCTGGTTCAAGGACGAAAAGCCAGTTGACCAATTGGATGGTATCACAGTTTCTGATGACGAGACCACGGGACTTAAGAATGGCCTGCTCAAGATCTCAACGGTGCAGTTTGAAGACAAGGGCAATTACATGTGCGTTGCAGAGAACAAGTATTTCAACATGTCCGCCAACCGAACCATCCTTGTCCGCGTCAAAGGTATGCAGTTGTCTCCTCTTGATCAGCAAACCAGGACGTCCATTTGGGCTTTTTTTCTTTAGTTTTCTATCCTTGACAACTGTTAATCAGATAGGCAAAAATTTTCTTTGAAAGAATATTTAGTTAAAAATAAACTCTACAATAGGGCGAATGAACAGAAACTTTGCCTCTCCATCACATAACTTTATTGATTGATTGGATTGATTATTCCATGATGATATCTCTATTTAGTTATCACTACAAGACAAAAGATGATTTAGGTAATGATAACTCATGATTTTATTATGTAAACATTCACTGATTGTAACAGGTTCCTAAATTAGAACTATCCGGTAGACCCTGAACTGTAAAAAAAGAAGATGAGCTAGTTAAGGATAACTGGTAGTCCAATATACATTATTAAGATGTAATTAATCATGGAGATGCATTTGGCTATATGGAATTGGTCCAGACTAGTTTTTACAGAAAAGCACTTGTCTGAATGGCTAGTGCATTGATAAGGTTAGCTTCAACCCCTGTCATTATGTGTTCTTTATTTACTATTTTCAAGCAGTGCTATTTATGTCACTGCTTTACATGACATCTTGTTTATTCAGTAATGATGCAACGTGGATACAAAGATGATGTCTTTAGTTATCATTCCTCTTGTTTTACAGACAAGCTGGCTGCCCTGTGGCCATTCCTGGGAATTGTGGCCGAGGTAGTAGTGCTGTGTGTCATAATCTTCATCTACGAGAAGAAGCGCAGTCGGTCAGAGGAAGAGGAGGAAGCAGCCGATGCTGGAAACTGGTGCGTGGGAATCCAATGTCCATAAATGTTTCCAGACCTAAATGGGTTTAAATGTTTGATAAGGAGATGCATTGTATGGATAACATCTTCTTTATTCGGAGAGCGAGACATTTTGATAAGGATTCAAGAATGAGATGAATGAAAACGAGTCAAAAGTCTGTCTCAAAAATTCATGCTCACTTTTTAAAGAAGTTATCCATAAAAATACTTTTTATACGTCAACATTCTAAAATGAAATGAAACATGTTGCCAGATGTTGTGTTTACTGAATTGATTATATGTTTTGGGTAGATTGCGCCAGGGGCTCGGCAACTTTGTCTGCAGTAGAGAACTGTTCTACACACAGTCAGGTTTGGGTGCAATGCTACACTGAAATTCAGCGCAGTACCACCCATGGTTCGCTAGTTCCAGCCGATGCTCGCAGGTTTCACCGCAATGCATAGCCACAATGGTGTTGCGGGCTTTCTCCCTGCAGTAATACTAGCAGCCGCGATATAAGTGAAATAATCTTGAAAGCGGCGTTAAACACCAACTCACCTCACCTTGGGTAGATTGACCTGCATATGTTACCCACCCCGCTAAAGGCTGAAATATTTACCAAGTGGCTTTACAACAACTCGCTCACTCCTTATGATAAACCTTTCCGGGTATTTGAACTGCAAAGATATCCATGGACTTTTCTAGTTTATTGAACTGCAAACTAAACATAGCTCTATGCACTTTTTCAAATTTATCATTGCTCACTTATGATGTGTTAGGTTAAGAATTTATTTGACTCGCTACTTTCTTTGCTTCATTTCCCCAGGCATTCACATATATGCTGTATGTTATATGAATATTTCTGGGTTTTTTCAGTGCCAACGCAGCTGACCACAAGGGCAAGGACGAGGTCAGACAGAGAAACGTCAGAGCTTAGAGTTACCTCCCTTCTCACAGTCATTCCAAACTGCGAGAGCCTTCTGATCTCCAGGATTTTCACTTCCTAAATTAATAACTGGCAATTTGTAGGTCAAAGACCAAAAAAATTATTTGAAAAATTAAATGTTTTTAGATGATGGGATACAATAAATGCCACTTTTGTAATTAAGTATAAAATGTTTTTTTTAATGATTCAGACTTAAAGATTAAATGTGAAATTTTATCTAAGCAAAATATGATTACAGATTTCTGATTGTAAATACCTTCATAGGCACTCTATAAGGTATAAATAGGATTTGTTTTGTTTTTTTGTCACATTTTCAATTTGTTTTACATGAAATTTATTTGCATTAACTGGAGAATACTGTATGTCGGGTTCACACTGATAAGGTTTACTTCATGTGTTAAATCAACATTGATCATTGACTCTCAGGTTTAAATAAAACATTTTGTGAATTTTAAAATAGATAATTTTTTGGTTTAAAAAAATTGGTTGAATGTACTAATTTCTTTCATCATAGTGTTTCATAGCTTAGATTGTAATACAGTTCGTATAATTTCATACATTTACAGTTTCTCAGTAAATAGTAGATAGCTAGTATTTTATATGCAAGCAAGTAGTATCGTTCTTATCATCCAAATTTCACACATGTTATTCTTTAAGCAAGATTTTAATATTTGTGTGATCATATGAAATCATGAAAGGTAATGTGATAAAAGAATGTGTTTTTCTGTAACATCTCAATAGAAAGTCACATATAATAAAAACTCTTAGACCTTTGATTTTAACAAATTTGACTTTCTTTCAAATGGTGAAGATTTGTCAAAATGGCAAGCTAGTATTGAATCTAGACAGAGCTGTGATTGTTATGTGAAGGGGATTGATCAGAGAGTACAGCATATGTTGTGTATTGAGATGTGTGTGTGTGCGTGTGCATGCGGTACGGTGCATGAGATTTTACATGGTACAGAATCAAGCTTGCTTGGAGTTCAACTGAGAAAATTTGTGTTTGATTTGAGCAAGGCATTTTTATGCTTCATACTTGAAAGATAAAGTTTAACTCTGTATCATGTTGGATCTGTTATTTCAAACAATAGATTTGTGTTTTATTCACTGCTGCTAAAGTGTTGCATTTTATCATATTATTTTGTACATATGGCCATAAGATATTCAGATGTAATGTTTTATAGTAATTATAGGTAGTATATATATATATAATGGGGAAAAAGTTACAAAGTTAGCGATACATGAAAATGAGGGTTTGTCAATATTAAGTGCTTTAGCAAAGGCTTAATCATAGCAATTTGTTGGTGGCAGTATGAGGTTTGATTCCACATATGTGAGCACTGATTTTGGATTCAATGGATATTGATTTGAGTGATGTTGATTAAAAACAATGTTAAAATACCAAATGGATATCAACCCAAAGGAGTTGTCATATTGCTACAGAAAAAACTGCATTATGAGTAAACGGAAATATCTTGGGCTACTTTCATAAAGCGATCTTTACTAAGGTTGACAATACTCCTTTTCTTCAGCAGTACACTAATCATAGTAATGTCTCCTTAGTGCTGCATGTTAGGAGCCTTGATAGGCTTTCTGGTGACAAGGACTACGACATCTGTAATGTACAATGGATAAATTACATGATTAGCTATATAATCTCTTATCTGCACTTAATATATCTTCTTCATCAAAGGGACAGTAGCACGTTTGTGTTATCTCACAAAAACGAAGATGAATGCTTCAAATTGCATGACAATGTTTTTGATCAAAAGAACCACTTTTAAAATGAACGTACTATGATCAGTTCAGCAATGTTTATCCATTTCCCTACCTCACATGATTTAAAGGAATTCACAAAAAATGGTCCCCACTGATTTTTGCTTGCGACTTGATTATTTCATCTACAACTATGGATGATTGGGTTGAGTAATGAGATGTTTTGACCCTCTGCAGATGATACATTTGCTTTTGGACAATTTGAAAATATAAATCTGTCAAAATGCTGCTACTTCCCCTTTAAAGTATTGTTGAGTCTGCTTCAGTAGTTAACATTTGAGTGTGGATCACGATATTATAAGTGCAATGTACTCAGACTTTCTTTGTGAACCCTTGAGTCGATTGATTTTGGTTTTAAAGAATTGTCGGCAGTCTATGTGCTAAAATGTTTGCCAACTTTGTTTTTGTTAACCATCTCTAGCTTTTTAAATGAATGTATGTTCTTTTGCAAGTAAGACTAAGTCGGTAAGCAAGATTCAGGTCTAATAAATAGAAAATTATTTCCAAAATCATTTTTCTTTGTTTCATTGCTCAATTGGTTTTAAATTTTGAATGTTTATTCACCACAATAGATTTGAATATTTATTCAAGTACTGTAGACATATAGTAAAAACTTTCAGAAAAACATCTGGGCTGTTATTTCTCTCACTGATGCCTCTTCTATCTGTATATTGCCTCATCACCTTATTCTTTGGATATTAGTCCAGCCAACATGGATTGTTATTAACTGTGTTTCATCACTTTTATTAATCCACTTATGTTTTATGGTGTTTTTTTGCATGTCTTTACAAATATGTACAATAAATCCATAATTTTGTAAAATTGTGTAACCAGACTAGATTTTATACCTGAGTGCAAACTCGGCTAATGATGAACATAACAACATACAACATGTAATTACCAAATTCATATGTGTTCAGACATGTGTTTCCAGATCATAATAGCAAGATGAAAAATGGTGAAAATCAAGTCATTCAAAATCCCAATTAGAATTAATATATGTTCCAAGCTGAAAGGTTTAGATAGATGTTTGAATGGTGTTTAAACTCAAAATAGAGAGTGTACATTGCTATGTATAAACTATGTGGTGTTGATGTTGTTTAGAAGTGTTCACCCCAACTGTTACCTTGTTACCCTCCTCAAGCTCCATTGTTGAAGCCCCTGTTCACTGCATACTTTATGCATTTGTATTGTGAATGCCTGAACATCAGATTCTAATAAATAATTTCAGTCCACAGAGTTGTCACTTTCTTTTGCTATGTCAACTTCCCCTACAAGTTTCATTCAATACAATTCCTTTATATTTGTCAGTATCAATTACTGTATAAGTAAGCTTTGCAGCATTGCACCAAAATGTGTTGTCTGAGTGCAGCGCCTTCCTCATCAGCAGTGAGCAGTAAACTCAGCTATTTCTGAAGACTATTAGGTTCAGCTGCAGTAGGCTTAAAAACTGGCACATTAAACATGTTGACATGCAGCAAGGCTGAATATACAGTAATGGTTATTGACAAATATAAAGCAATTGTATTGTGAAAAATAAAATTATGGTGAACTTTGAGGTCAGGATTGAGAGACATTTATTTAGATTTGAGAGCGAAATTTCTATCACAGGGGCTGACAATTAAGCATGTGAAGGTTCATTCGACTGCCTGATTTAAGGAAAAATATATTCAATGTCATTAGAGCGGGTGTGGTAGTACTCGGACATTTAAGGTTTAAAACAATGTATCCCTAAAATTTACTGACAGAATTCTAGTGAACTTGTATTAACCAAAGGGAGGCAACTACTCTATCGATCCGAATCAGTAGAAGGCTATAAGTGCATTTGCACCCAACGGACGTATAGTTTTTGGCCGGAATACGTTTTCAGGGAGTTTTGAGAGATACATTATCTTAAAACTTATTGTCCTTTTCCTTAACAGAAATGTAAGAAAGTGATGATTGTGGCTATCATGTTTGGTTTTCAATTACTGCCTGTCTACGTTTGAAAGTTATATTGAGACTACGAAGTCTGTTGGTTGCAAAATAAATGGGGATTTAAGCCATATATCCGTGTTAACCATAAATGCATTATTTAATCTATTATACATTATTAAGTTACACGTGTCCGGGCACTGCCCATGTCCGAGTATTGCCACACCCGCTCTACAACTAAGATCATTTATTTTAAGAAAAACTTGGCTGACAAATATTATTTTACTTGTGGTCCTATTGTCTATTATCATTGTAATATCATTCTTTGTGGAACAGGTTGCCTTTATTTGGGTCTGTCCCTGAACAAGCATGGATCTGTACCTTACTGTGAATGAATTGTGTTTATACAAGCAGTTTATGTAAACAGTTGAATCATTGCCTGCCGGCTGGCCAATATTTATTAGCTATATTTGCTTCACTTTCACAAATTAAAAGAGCCAAAAAATGAGAAAATATACACTCTAATTTGATTACCAAGACACCTTTTATACCCCAACTCCTCATTCCATTATTGCAATATATTGGTACTTTTCAAATTTAAGATTTTCCGTGCTCTCTTGACTAAATACAATGATTAGAAAAGCGACCAATGCACAAGTGTCCGCTGTTTTGGAAAGAGAGATGATTCAGTGACCGGTAATGACCTTTAACACGTTTGCGTTATTTTCACTTTGCACATTAACACTTATTGAACAACTTTCGTTAAAAAAAACTTTGTTGTTGGTTGTGTATTGTTGGAAAATGTACACAAAAATTGAGGACTTTAAACGTCCGATATATATTGAATATATACTTGTGTACCGGTACATACCGTGTTATTTTGTGATATAACGATATACCGCGCAACCTTACAAGTTGGGATAACCGCCTAATCAGACGGGAAAGCTTGGACAAAGTCATCAAAGCAATACCCAAAGCCACAGCCAGTGTGTGACGTGTTAGGAGTCTGCTGAAACTCGAGCTCTTTGTTTT
The DNA here is from genome assembly GCA_921293015.1 of Phorcus lineatus. Taxonomy (NCBI): domain Eukaryota; kingdom Metazoa; phylum Mollusca; class Gastropoda; order Trochida; family Trochidae; genus Phorcus; species Phorcus lineatus. Next base: position 75,695,970 of record OV121081.1, on the reverse strand, counting down.
TCCTCTGTATTTGTAAGCTAATTCAACAGAAAAATAGGGGCAATATTATTACCGAAAGAATTCATAAATACAATATATTATTGGTCACTTATGGGTGTGGCAAATGATCTACCCTCAAAAGTTTGACGTCTTTTTTTCAGCAACCGTTAATGCTAGGATTCTCAAATTTGGGAAAATCATCTTTAAGACTGGAGTAAGTCTGAGCTGTAAATATCATACACCTGTTATTTCATTTCAATAATGTAGAAAGAATGATTCACATGAGTTATTTGCCCCAAACTTTGATACCAAAAGCATTTTTGGTAATGCCCAACTAAACATATGTCAGAACATGAAACTATACGAGCTGTTCTCAGACATATATGCAGAGGAAACCCAGGAAGGGTTGAGTTGGTATCCCAGTAAAGGCATTACCAAGACTTTTTATACCTTTGAATACAGATGATTTAATCAGACTGTTTGTATCTTCAGCTTTTTGATGAAGCTTGATCCTCAATGGGTTTTGATGTGTAAATGACAGCAATCACTCTCTCCATAGAGTAATCCTTCTCTCATCAGAATAGACAGACGTCATAAAATGTCTAGCCAAAAACAGACAGGTCTTGTTATTTCTGAACAATCATATCCATAATCTTTCCACAGTTCTTTGAAAATGCTGTACAGAATTTCATGCAATTTTTTTAGAATTTGAGGTTTCAAGAATGAAGACTATTCTTTGTGGATATACAACTTCTTTATTAGGAATAGGCGACGTTTTGACATAGACTTTTATGTTGTAGTCAACCTAGCAAAGATCACCTACTTGACGACATGAAAACCTGTGTCAAAATGTCGCCTATTCAGAATAAAGAAGCTATATCAATAAAAATATTAGTCTTCAATCTATTTTCTAAAATTCATTAGTTAGAGGTTTCAGTTCCTGCACTCAGTTGAAGTGAAAACCAAACGTACAGTAGGCAGATATTTATTTACATTTAAGATATCACCGACATCAATATCATCACACAGTAGCTTATTTCAGATCACCCTTAGAACATCATGTACCTTGTCAAAACAATATCAATGCTAAAATCACCACCACAACCTTTAAGTCCTAAGGCAAAATTGTTTATAGGGTATGTTTTTAACAAACTTCAATAATATTTAAAACCAAGGACATTGAAATGTACAATGTTCCAGTGAGTCAAATGTTTTGAATTTAAAAAAAATGGATAAGTTTTGGTCATTAGGTTGGGGTGAGTGATGAGACATAAAATAAGAAATACAGAGAGGCTATGAACTCGGGCAGCCTAATATAGCTTGGATAAAGGATGGTGTGACATATTGCAAATTTTAAAAATGTAATTAATTAATATTCCAACATGCATGTCAGCTTTGAACAACATTACTTATGACTCTGAACAACATGTCAGCTTAGAACAACAAAACTTATTACTCTGAACAACATGTCATCAATTGATGAAAGCCCAATTAACATTCATAGAATAACATTCATCTATATATAAAACACATGAACATTATCAATCTAAATAATGAAAATACTTTTCACAAGATTGGCACATTAGCTACTTGCACAATACATTCTCACAACAATTTTACATGTCCAAACATTCACTTTCTGATGATGCAGTCACCATGACGATAAGAGAAATATGAGAACACGATGTATGAAACAAACACGCTCAATTCTTCTCAAAATAAAATTTGCCAATTTTAGAAAAGGAAATGTCTCAGTTACCTAGAATAAACAAGGTTCTTTTAACCATATGAAAAAAGTGTACCAGTAATTTTAAAATCTGGTCTATTTAACATCACACACAAAACTTATGTTAGGCAAAGTCAAAGGTTACCATGTGGTCATATATCTCACTGACTGCACAGAGACAATCACTGAATGGTGGCTTTGTTTTATGTCTTAAAATAGAATAATCAAAGTAATGTGTTATCACCTTTCTGTTGTGAAAAGATTGTTTGACAAAGAGGGGAGCACCTCATCAAAAATGGCAGCGATTTTGGCAACTGACTAAGACTAGTGCAATTTGAATACCAGATCTGATTTGTATCAACAACATACAAGTGCCTTTATTTTTTAATTCTCATAAGGCTCAGACAGATTAAGTTCCATACTTTTAATTGGTTTCTAAATACCTTAACACGACGAGATGTTTAAATGTCAAGGTCTTCAACTAACTACTCTCCTTTTTAAGTTCTCCTTTATTTTTTAAATTTTGTAATTGCCTTTGATGCGAATCTAAATAATTTTTGGAATTGCATTAATCTTTACATTATATTTACCTACAGTATAAGATATTGCATGGAATATTCAATAGCAAGAAAAATTCGCTTTGTGAATAATAATATTATGCATTTGTAAATATCGTCAAAATGAACATGAACAAAGACTATTGCTTGTCTTTCATTCATCTACATCTTCAATTCTTCATTTTAACTGTCTAGACTAGGAGCAGCAGTCTGTTCCACAAAAACATAACACAATCAAAGATGGATGCTACCTGGGCAAGATGAGATCAACAGGTGAATACAGTCCCATAGTCACCCCCTCCGCTACGATATCCGGCAGGGTACCTGTGACATAATACACTTCAATAAGATAATATTATCTATGAAATACATTCATTAAAAAAATATTCTTCTAATGAAGAAATTAGACATTTATATATATTGTGTGAGTTTGAATGATTTTACCCTAATTTTAATGAGATTAAACAATTCTTGTCTGTCATAGTAGCCTTGCAAACATGTTACACACACAAATTAAACTGAAGAGAGATTAAAAGAGGCGTTATAGAGTGATACTGTCCTTACCTAGCCTGCACGTGAAATATTAATTATATTGCTTGTCAGGATACAGTTGTAATCAGACCATCAAACAAAGATAATGTTTATCTGTGTCATGAAATATCCTGTAATAAGTTGCCATTTAGTTACAAACAAATACAGATCGAATGAAAAGGAACATTATTATCCAAATTTTAAAAGTTGAGGTGTAAAAAACTGGCTTAAGTTGGTCAGTGATGGAAACTTGTGTGAGCTAAACCTGACATTTAAGTTTGGAGATACAGAGAGATACAGAGAGATACAAAGAGATACGGAGAGATATACGACTCACTGGTTGTGTTTTCCTGTAGGAAGGAGTCTGCCGGAAAGGAGATGACCGGTTGATGGCTCACTCTCGTTTCCTGGCCAAGCTTGTCCAATGAGCTGCATTAAACATAATGTTTTTATCCATTTGAAAGAAAATAAAATGTGACAAAGAGAGTAGGTAATTGGGCAACAGAAAAATGTTTACATTTGAATTTGAGCAGTTATAAGATTTTGGGGCAAGTCATCTTTATTTGAAGTTATGATGTATATATTACTATGATCAATGTATACCTAAGGGTAATCAGCAACTTACCAGCTCCCTTGTCATAAAGTATGCATGATTAATGTGATTGCCCTCTATCCCAGAGGTATTTGAAAAGAGGTTTATCAACATTTTAGAATATAATCACAAAAGGGGATACTACAAGAGCTTGCTACACTTTTTTTTGGATCATTCTATTTGCATATTCATATACTTTTTTAAGTCCAGACCTTTGCACTGACCATGCTAATATGTAATCGACTCAGCCACCAGGCCTTGAGATCTATGTTACTTACTCTATACTGCTTGAGAGGGTGCTGATTCCCAGAAACTTCAAAAGAGATTTTGGCAAGATGTCGCTGTCAAGTGCCCCCTAGATAAGACATGATAAAAGTTTTTTTAAAAATCAAACATCGTTCAACATCATACATCGAAAATCTTAATCCTGAAAGCAAAAGAACTGTATATGCTGAAAACACTTCACCCAAAAAAATGCTATCATATCATATCTTTTGTATGCATTGAAAATGTCTAAAGTTGTTCTTCAGATTGTTAACAATATAAATTATATATATATATATATATATATATATATATATATATATATATATATATATATATATATATATATATATATATATATCTGGTTTATGAATAATGACAACCCAGAACACCTTGACAAATTAAAAAAATAATTTATAAAGAATAAAAAAGAAAATTAGTTTTAAATCTGATGATGATATAAAAGAATATGATTAAATGTTATTCATAGTTAAAGATAAAGTTTACAGGAAAAAAACATATGACACAGGAAGTATGTATACAAAATACCAAAGTACAGTTCATGCATGGAATAACTATGTAGACTTCCACCTGTAAATAGGTTTGCAATCCCGTTCTTCTCTGTTCTAAAACCTTGGAATTCCATTTCAACACCTTCTTCGGTGGAAATTCTGGTGTCACCATAACTTTTTTCAGCTGCAATCAAACATAATGATGTCGAGAGAGGCATGGCTACTTATGATATCAAACCATAACAATATTTATTATGAATTAGATTAATCAAGATTCTTTTACTCAAGGCCATCTTTATCACAAACCATGAGATCATTGTCACTGTTTCTGTTTTCAAATTAAGCAAGAGTCATTAGAAGATGACAAAATAATTCATCAATATATCGAGAATTTCACCCAAGTGTCTTCTGAGCTTGGTCTCCCATTAGTGATATCTCCTGTCGAACACAGTTTGGGATGATAAATCTCGTTCATATCTTTGGAATAATGAATACAAATTATGATAGTAACTAGAGGAAAGTTAAGATGTCCAGTAAATTTAGAAATTAAAAAATAACATCAATGCCACTCAGAGAAGTTAAATGTCAAGGGAGATAAAAAGAACTATTATGAATTATTATACATACATGTTAATTTCATTCTGCTTAAAGGACATTCCTATCGGGGTACTTTATCACGGGGACATTCCTGTTTATTCATATATATTATTCAAACATGATTATAACACAATAAATAAGAGCGTACAATAAAAATATAAAATTGAGAAGTGAAGCCATTCATAGGTGCTATGAGTGTGAGAACTTCGAAGCCTTGCTAAGGCGTTACAAACTATTGTTGATTAGTCATTGAATAAATAATTCAAATCATTTATAAATAGGTGGATACTCTATCCAATGTAAATAGTTCATAACGTTTTTAAAAAAGGAAAATTACAGCGCATTTTGTCATTTCATCCCCCTCCCCGGCCTAAAATAAACATGGCTGATAGGACGGACTCTTTAAATCCAACAAATGGGAAACAAATACCTGTTTATGGAGTTCTTCAAATTCAGTGTATCTTTTCTCCACAGTGTGCAATCTCCCAGAAACCCAAACTTCAACAAAAAACACCTGAAGGTAAAAGACATTAGAAGGCATAAGCATTATGGCAATTATTGAATATAAAACAAGTAATTATCGAGTACTGATGCCTTATCAAGCATTTCATATAATTGATACAAATGACAGTTGACCAAATAAAGTATTTAATTGTTAGCAAAACAAAATATTATGACAAAACAAGTCAAAATAACACTTTCTTAACATGTTATACATGATAATATATTTACAATCAATTAAGGTATTGAAATCGTTACGTTATTTTTAGGAAATAAATGATTAATATCAAAACCACTGTCGTCTTTCCTGAACCAAACGATCGTATATAACTTATGATAGAGCAAAATTTCCCGAATGATAAAGCAATTTGGATCTAAAATCTAAAATTCAAATCATCATGACAATCTTTATTATAAAAATCATTACCATAACGGATCGATTACGAAAATAAGTTCGATTTCTAAGGTTACTTACTGTGTATGTGTTGTCATGTTCATCTTTAACTTTCCTATAACTTGGGACCGATGCTCGAATGAACATCGTGGATAATCGAGAAGACAGCTGACAAACTGTGTTGTTATTTCAGTGGGTGTGGCACTTAGTGTCAAGAGTGCTTTGCCCTTTGTTAACTATAAAACGGATGGAAAAAATACGAACATTGATTCTTGGTGGTCCTAGATATGGATTCTGTACCATCAAAGATATGACACTAAAATGTCCTTTATAATTTCAGTAATTTAAGTAAACGAAATTTGAAAATAAATGTATATTGAAAACAGTGTTAATAATTAAAATGAAAGTATAAAATATATCATTTTTGAAAGATTTTTTTATTACATGAAAATCTTAAATATGTAGAAATAGACTTCTTCATATCTTCATTTTAAATGTTCGTTTGTTTGTTTGATTTTTTACTAAAAATAAAGTTTATGTGATATTCAACAGTTACTGAACGTTTATCCTTCACGACGACATTAAAAACTATCCCCAAAACATTATGCTGCTATGGCTAGTGCTCAATCTAAAATCAGTTTACAGGAACGAGGTCACTGACATATATTACTATATGACTTCCGGTCTCTTTCAAAGCAAAGTAAAGAACATGTTTTACAATGCGCCCCTCTTCAATGTACCCACACACAAATTCTGATATTTGAATCGTGTTTCAAGATAATGAAAACATAATATTACAGAACCCCGTTTATTTCACGAGTGTATTTGGCCATGAAACCAATAGTACAGTGGTCATAAGGTTTGTGATAATGAAATATGGATAAGAGCGCTTAGAGGTTTTGAAAGTTCCGTAATAATTTCACAAAAAGAGCAAGCTTTTATACAAAAATAACATAATTTTTCACATTCATGAGTAACATAAACTTAAACATTGATGGGAGTTATGATAGTATGTTGGTAAATATATATTACGCAAAATTGATAAGATGGACATATTAACAAAAGCTGGTATTCATCGTCTTCCCCTGAACAAATAATAGGCTACACATAATAAATACACTGTCATAAATTTGTCAACACAGCTAAATGTTTCCAATTTGTCAGCTCTGTTTTTAAAATACCTTTATTTCATATTGTATTTAGACCTGTCGAGCTATGTACGCCAGTAAGCCTGTGTCATGTGTGTTTTTTATATGCAAAATTTGGTTATGAAACACACTCCTTTACGTTGATTGCATGAGCGTATATAACGATACCTCTTGACCTCTTCTCCCCGAGACATTGACCGTAAAGAGTACAGAGGTTTAATACAAATATTAGAGGTCGGGTTATTTAGTCAAAATCAGAATATAACATACTGCTAATATTACATTAAAACAAGACTTCATGGACTAAATTTTAATCTAACCGAGAAAGGTCATTTATTCTCAATTGGAAATGGAAGGTTTTTTTATGTTTTGATGCCCTGAATGACGAGGGAGTCCGTCATGGCAAAGATGTTTTGATTTGCCTTATAGCATTTCTTTGATCGAGTTGTAGGAAGCTTGATTTCACCTTTCCATGTTTGGTAGGATTAATTGTCTTTTAAACATTGCTGGCTTGTTCATCTTGATAATAAACTAGCTTCCCAACTGCCATCATGCATGGTTATTCAGGCTCATGATTATGTGCTCATGAATAATTATTTCTTTCATTTCAAGGTCTTATATCTGTGGACCGTCACGTCTTTGCAACAGTCTGCACATTTTATCACATGAAATTGCTCTATTCATCGTTCCAGTTTCACCAAGGGCGTTCACCATCAAAACATGTAACGGACGATGACGTTGTAATAAACGATTCAACACAAGTCTTATCTACACATCTTCGTAGTCGAATCTTCAATAGTACAATTCAAAAAGGTAAACGGTCAGACATAATAATAATAATATATAGTTTTATAATGACTTCCGAAAACAATATCTAAGGTTGAATATCAATCTTAAGAAGCCTGCAGATCAATGAAACAGTTCTGTTAGTTCTATCATTAATGCAGCTTTTGCCTGCAGCGATGACATAGATAGCTAGATGTAAGTAGTTTGTACAACAAATTAGCTCAATGCCTGACCGTATCGTCGATCAACATAGTTGTAATTGAATCAAAAGTCTTGAAATGGTAGTTCTATTCACGTAAAGGAAAGTGAAGTGGAATTTATCGCCTCAGTTAAAACTAATCTATTTACTGTGAACAACACAGGCCTCTAGTCGTGAGCAGTCCAATCAGCAACCCACTCTCGACGTGCACCACGGGAAGAAGAAGTTAAGGGGATTCGAACATAAGGTCGTCTTGCATGCAAACAGGTCTCATGCCGTCGTCTCCGCACAGTGTGTGTGGTAACGTTGACTCAACGCATGGAACGGAGATCTGATTACAGCAGGGTGGCATTTCTGGTCACGTGGCGTTGTTGATGTTTCACAATTCCAGCATGTCGTATGGCAGTATTACCATAAGTTTGATTCTCTACATGATTCCTAGCTCTTTTAATGACAAAATGTTTAACACCGAGTTCTTCACCAACTTCACCTTATGTCGCCCCTCTTTACAACATTCTAATTTATTTAAACAATTCTTCAGTGGCAAAATGTCGTCTACGACGTCGTGGATTCACCATTTCGGCTACATGAAAGTTCAGGTGTGTTACAAACTTCTACGGACACGTAACATTTAAAGGCCTCACAACACAGATTACAATGAGGAACCTTATGTGAAATTTCCTGATGTGCTTTCGATGTTGTGTGTGACTGATTCACATGTCACACATGTACATTCATATTTTCATATGTAGATTAAAATTCAATCAAAAAAAAGGATCATTTTGTCCTTAGCGAAATTGACCAAAAACATAAGTGTACTTCTAGCTTTCAGATATACAGCCTGGACAGAAGAAATAAATATAAATGAATAAACGCTAATGTACTTAAAATACAGATGAATGGATTTTTAAAATGTTTATTTCATTTATATATCATTCACATTTGAAATATAGAATAAATAATACTACTTTATGTTTGATTCATCAAATATGTGATAGATAAGAGGGATGAAGAATAATTATAGAATAAGGAAACTGATTGAGGTAATGTTATCATCTTGATATGAACCTGTTCTAAAAATTCGAATAAATTAAACAAAAGTAAAATGCTTAAAAAAGCGTAATGAATTCATTGATAATCACATAGTCCAATAGAAAATTGTCAAACTTTATAATTTGAATCACCTTATGTTTATGAAAAGTATCACCTTCGCCTGTCGGTTCAGTAGAGCGAAAATACAGAGATAATGAATTACGATTCTGATCGAAAACCGTACAATGTCAATAGGTTAAACATAGCTAGGCTAAATCCGGTAGAACGTAAAATTTGAGTTGGTAAGTTTCGAAAGGTTACATCGTTCTATAGTTATATAACTAATATTCATGTAAATGATATATTGGATTTTGGTTCGGTATACATTAAAGGGCGATGTTCAATTTTCATTGTAAACTAATGATTTTTATGTAATAGGCATTTTTGGTGAATACATGTATATGAAATGTTTTGAAAGAATGTAATAATATTCGGTGTTTTGACACGGATGAAAGCCAAATGAGATATAAAGAATCACGGAGTGACCCTAAAACGATAAAACTGTAAGCAGGCACTCGAATTTATTAAAGGTGATTTATCGATAAACTATAATAGATATTTTGTTTGTCAAGTTGTCATATCCAAGCGATCAGCTCTTTAATAAAAAAAATTAGTGAAATTTGAAATTAGTGCATTAGAAGAATGGTAGTTTCTCTGAATATTTCCTCCACAAACTAACATTTACCCAGTACCCACAATCAACCATTCTTGATTTTAGAGAAAATCCGTGTGTTGATGGAGTTATATGTCAAACATTATAAATATGATCATTTCGCCACGAAACCGGTTTGTTCTAATCGGTTCAGTAAAGGGTCAATATAAAGATATGAAGTCGCGATTCTTATAAAAAAACAAAACCCAGACAGTTAAAAGATAAATAGTAACGTTTATAAAACTTACGGGATTCATCATTATTTAACCCCTGAAAATATAGACGTATTATTTCGCCGTTATTTGTCCTAGCTAATTTACAATTATTCACTGCAATTTAACATTTAGCATAGGATTTTTTTTTAAATCATCCAATTAGAAGCAAAGATTCATTTAAGTCATGTCTTTTATAAACAAGAGTCATCAGAAGATAACATATCCCTCCGGTCGCCAATTATTTCGTAGCATATATGTAATCATAAAATACAATTCTTTAATAAAACCTTTGAGAAGAGATTTTATAAATTGGATAAGCAGTTGTTCAGTTCTGTTCAAGAAATGAAGCTATTCCTGCAGAGCACTCAATTTCTACTTCTTTCCATGGAAATTTTAACAAGCTTTTCCCAAAATTTAAGAGCCCACTTCAGTAGGCGGGTAACATACATGAAGAATGATGCATTTTTTGAGTTTTGGAGTCCCGATCCGGAAATGAACCTATTCCGTGTACAGAGAACAAATTCAACACATTTCCACGGGAACGAATACAAATAAAAATGTCTTAATTCTGAAAATATCAAAATGCACCTCTTCAGTAGTGGGGTAGATTACGTGCAAGGTTTCAGAGAGATATGATGATAGGTTTCAGGATTTTTGGAGCTGTGTTCCTGAAAGGACACTATCACTGTAGAGAGTGCTAAATCAACACAACACAAAATATCAAAAGACAACACTTCGGTAGGTGGGTAATAAGATCTGACTGGTTACTGATTTATGCTTTTGAAACAAAATGATTATGGACGGACGGACAAAGCAACGACTATATCCCACGGTATTTATTAGTGGTCGGCTAAAAAAATAAGAATTAATAATGATGGAAATTGTCACAATATAGGGCACTGCTTCATAGGAAGTTAATATTATAAGAATGTGATAGTGTAAGGTGTGAACAAATAAGCACTTATCTCTATCGGAAGATAAATTTTCTTTCATCAATAATAAAGTTTATGAATGTTTTTGTTATCTTTGACTAGTGAGTCTTTCTTTCGACACAATCTAGAGGCTTTGATATTGAAATAAATTGGCCCATCATCTTATTTTTAAAAGCATTATTTAAAAAATCTAATTCCGATAACAGAGAAATATGAATTTTTCAGAAATGAGACTCGAATTCTATTGTTGTCGTAGATTGATGTATTATTTATTACCGGTCAGAAGCGTGAATTTTCTCAGTTATCTCCCTTGCTGAGCATGCGTACTTCGGTGCATCGTCTGCTTAGTTGAAAACAGTGATGTTTATGTTGGGAATAATAATGTGTTTTCTGCAGCATTTAGTGTGATCCAAAAGATCAGACAATGGCCACTGACAGCGGAACGACTGTTCGACTCGATTTAACATTTAACCCGGACGAAGAGGATACGTGTCACCCGAAACGCAAGAAACGAGTTGACAGCGATGGACTTTCAAATATGACAATGTGGTCAAAATATGAGGGCCAATACGAGTTCCAAGAAGACATGGATCGCTCAAATGATACAATATCATCAGGGGAAGATACGCGAAAGGGTTCGGCAGCGTTATCGGAGTCATCAGTGCAAGAGAATGAAAAGAAGGATTCGAAAGAGACATTTAAATTCCCATCCTTCAAATTAAATCGTTTTCGAGTGCCTAACTGGCGCTGGCACAGACAGAAGGAAACAGCGATTCACGGAGAACTCATCGAAGAACTCAGTCCGGAGAATACTTTGGAACGGGAGCATGCAAAAGGAGATTGTATTGATGACAGCGAAACTTCTAGACCGGTAATAGAAAGAAGGTCTAGTTTGGACAGAATAAGAAAGATTGGAATTAGAGCTCGTCGTTCCTTGTCCACTGTGCTAACATCATTTGCTTGTCTGGGCGGGCAGCGTTTCGAGGACGATGACGATGCACCGTATCTGGCGGCGAAACACGAGAGGGAGTTTAAACCACCGAGGCTAGAAATTATTGATCTTCACATGCTGAACACGGCGGAGAACCCGGTATACATGATTTGTGCCCTAACGTGTGCTAGTTCTGTGAGGATAGTGAAAATTGGGATGCTATTCCTGGCATTAGCCGCTTCCCTTGCGTTTTCTTAACTTGGTATTTCAATGCCCATCAAATATATCAATATTAGGGTAGTTTGGCCAATTTATAACGCTTAAGGTTACGTAATTACATTCTAAATGTGCTAGTGGTTTTCATTGCTTGTATTCGACATCATATCATGATGCTTAGTCTTTATAAGCGAATTGATGTGGAATTTGACACACGGGTAAATAGTTCATCTAACTCTATATGAATATTAAGATTTCTTACAGATATCGACTAATTAAATTTTTTTGTATTTTTGCCCAAAATATCTCCCCTTCTTTATGTGTAAAACTTGTGATATAAGGCACAAGCCATAATTATAAACTAAAGGGGCTAGTTTTATATAGGGGGCCTGGGGCTACGATTGGTCGCTTATCACATGAGCTATTCGTACTTGGTTCACTTGAAAGTTAGTTTAAATTTAGTAAGGGGAATTTTCTATTTAAAAAAGTCGTCCTAAATATGTACATGATTATTCCATGACTAATTTCCAAGTATAAACTAGGAATTGATATAAATGTAAGGCATATTATGTAACCTATGTGTTCAATGGATCTTTTCCCCCACTTGTTTGCAGGGAAAGAGTTTTTTGTATGAAAACCTTTTCTATGTCCCTTTTCAGATTATAATTATCTTTATAATGAACTATCAGAAAAAAATCAACATATCTTAAAAAATCAAATCGTTAAAATCAAACTCACTTCGGCCCACAAAGGTCATATTTGATCGTAGAGGTTCAGGGTTCTTCTAATAATCTATTAACTCTGATGAAATTTGATAGAGAACGGATCAGTTTGTTTTACCGATTTACCGATTTTCATCTGCGTGTCATAGAAACCTGTCATATGTTACAATGATTCGTAGACTTCGATTGATAAAAACAGCCTTGTCGTCCTTGATGTAAATCACGCATTACTGAAAAATTATATCGAATGATACTGTATAATTATATTTATGCCATTAACTACTCTTTTGGAGAAGTCGTCATTTGAATTCCTGGGAAACATAATACAGTATATTCACAGGTTTACAGACGTATTTTTCATATGAGCAGCTGACATTTAAACAAATATTGTAGTTTTTGACTAAGAGCTTGCAACATTTATTTAGGGTATTCATAGTTAGCTATTATATTGATTTAAGGAATCGATGGTGATACATAATCATAATCATTGTCAAAAGCAAAATATTGCCTTATACGTATCACACAATAAGCGAATCATTCTTATATTTATTTGCCATAATTCTCCCATTTTTATAGGCAAATCCTGAGGTATATCACGCAACATACGAATCATGTTCATATCCACATGCCATAATTCTAACGTTTTTACCTTGTTTGGAGACATAACTATGTGGACATATCCTGTAAATGAAGATACTTTGAAGTTTACATCAAATAATATATTTATAGAACAAATCTGGCCACTATTCTGTTCGCGAGATGTGCACCTACGCATGTTGTTTTCTTGGCAGATTTGAAATACTTTTATATTTCAATGGTTCATCTACGAATGATATTCTTAGTCATTGAGTTATCGCCACACTGTCAGGAATTACGGAATTTCAAAAAAAAATGTTCAAATTTGAGGAATGTTCGTTCGTCTTATGGACAACCAAACTCCTGTTAGAAATGCTCTAAATGTTGTTAAATTCTATGAACCCGATTTTTGTGTATTTAAGTGAAAATGTTTGACAAATTTGCCAAACATTTTTAGGAAGGACAAATTAGAAGTTCGGGATGTTTGTGTACCGGAGTTTTATTATATCATATCGTGAAATACATTTCAAACTGTCAAGTTACTAACGTTCAGCAATAACTTTAACGTTTTCCCACAATCTTCATGAATGTCTCTCGAAGTAAAGCCGACACTAGTATAAGCGTCATCGTACCTTGATGCCATAACCATAGATTGTCCCTCCCCTTGACGTCAGTGCATAACGTGGTTTGTTCCTTACGAGGGCAATCATATCGAAGTCCATGTTATCATAAGATACCCAAGGGGGGAAATATCACTTTACATTGTGACATCACTTCATAAACAATTCTTTGACGTCACAGTTTCTCTATGGTTCCATTCAAAATGCCCTGACAGTAGGTGATCCGTCTATGCTTGGTTGTAGATTTTGATTATTTTGTTATATATTTTGGCATAATACACAGAATTTCATCTTCGTGTCCTTGACATACTATGTGAACGACACTCGTGCCTAAGAAATCAGTATAGTCCTCTCTGTCGCTCGGGAAATAGTAATCTGTAATCGTATCATAGACACTCATGTTAATATATTCCCTATCGTCATATTGCTGTTGCATCACTGAGAAAATTATGACAATGCTGTGACGTTACAATGTTAACGACGTAAAAACGTGCGTATGCGCCTCGTTCTTTCATATGCCTAATTCTACTTTCTTTTCAAAATATATCTTGCAAAGATATGTACATAAACTGATGGCCTAAATTACGAATAACTTATAAGTTATAATTGACAGTTTTATGGTAAGAGGAATAATTTTGGATTTTTAGCTCATCAGGTCTGAAAGACCCGATGGGCTTATGGCATGGCAAGGCGTCCGGCGTCCGTCCATCCGTCCATCCGTCCGTCCATCCGTAAACTTTTCACTTTTTCGACTTCTTCTCCAGAACCAATGACTCTAGAGAGCTGAAATTTTATGTGCATACTCCTTGGCAAATGAGGATTCTAAATTGTAGATTTCGTGACCCCATGACCCCAAATGGGGTCACAAGGGTCAAAACCTTAAAAATCTATTTTAATCTTCTTCTCCAGTTCCAAAAGGTCCAGAGAGCTGAAAAGTTGTGTGAAGACTCCTTGGGCACTGGAGATTCTAAATTGTAGATTTTGTGACCCCATGACCCCAAATGAGGTCAGAGGGGTCAAAACATGAAAAAACTATTTTCATCTTCTTCTCCAGTTCCAAAAGGTCCAGAGAGCTGAATAGTTGTGTGTAGACTCCTTGGGCACTGGAGATTCTAAATTGTAGGTTTGGTGACCCAATGACCCCAAATGGGGTCACAGGGGTCAAAACCTGAAAAACCTATTTTCATCTTCTTCTCCAGTTCCAAAAGGCCCAGAGAGCTGAATAGTTGTGTGTAGACTCCTTGGGCACTGGAGATTCTAAATTGTAGGTTTGGTGACCCAATGACCCCAAATGGGGTCACAGGTAGTCAAAACCTGAAAAACCTATTTTCATCTTCTTCTCCAGTTCCAAAAGGTCTAGAGAACTGAAAAGGTGTGTGTAGACTCCTTGGCCAACGGGGATTCTAAATTGTAGGTTTGGTGACCCCATGACCCCAAATCGGGTCACAGGAGTCAAAAACTAAAAAACCTAATTTCATCTTTTTCTCTAGTTCCAAAAGGTCTAGAGAGCTGAAAAGGTGTGTGTAGACTCCTTGGCCAACGGGGATTCTAAATTATAGGTTTGGTGACCACTTGACCCCAAATGGGGTCACAGGGGTCAAAACCTGAAAAACCTATTTTCATCTTCTTCTCCAGTTCCAAAAGGTCTAAAGAGCTGAAAAGGTGTGTGTAGACTCCTTGGCCAACGGGGATTCTAAATTATAGGTTTGGTGACCCCATGACCCCAAATGGGGTCACAGGGGTCAAAACCTAAAAAACCTAATTTCATCTTTTATCCCTAGTTCCAAAAGGTCTAGAGAGCTGAAAAATTGTGTGAAGACTCCTTGGACACTGGGGATTCTAAATTATAGGTTTGGTGACCCCATGACCCCAAATGGGGTCACAGGGGTCAAAACCTGAAAAACCTATTTTCATCTTCTTCTCCAGTTCCAAAAAGTCTAGAGAGCTGAAAAGGTGTGTGTAGACTCCTTGGCCAACGGGAATTCTAAATTATAGGTTTGGTGACCACTTGACCCCAAATGGGGTCACAGGGGTCAAAACCTGAAAAACCTATTTTCATCTTCTCCAGTTCCAAAAGGTCTAGAGAGCTGAAAAGGTGTGTGTAGACCCCTTGGCCAACGGGGATTCTAAATTGTAGGTTTGGTGACCCCATGACCCCAAATGAGGTCACAGGGGTCAAAACCTAAAAAAACTTAATTTCATCTTTTTCCCTAGTTCCAAAAGGTCTGGAGAGCTGAAAAGGTGTGTGTAGACTCCTTGGACACTGGGGATTCTAAATTGTAGGTTTGGTGACCACTTGACCCCAAATGGGGTCACAGGGGTCAAAACCTTAAAATCCTACTTTCATCTTCTTCTCCAGTTCCAAAAGGTCTTGATAGCTTAATAGTTGTGTGTAGACTCCTTGGACAATGGGGATTCTGAATTGTAGGTTCGGTGACCCCTTGACCCCAAATGGGCAATGGGCCTTTTTTATTTGATTGTGAATAACTCGGACGTTGGGACAGGCTACCTTTCCTACACTGCCCATGACCCCATGGTCTAAACCCAAACACCTATATCTATCAAAAGTCTGATGAGCTACAGAGCCCATGGCTCTATTTTTACAAATCTCACCCTCGGCAAGCCTGAAATATTATTGAATTAAATCAGCAGACACTTGGGTGAGATTCTCTATGCCTCATGAAGTGATCAATACCTCCAATCTGGTGACGTCATGCATTTGTAGTTTTACATAGACACTTCGTCTGAAGTAACCTTGACCTTATTTTCAGGATCCTAAGATCAATACCTCACAAACCGTTTCATTCAATGTCATTTGATTTTACGAAGATTTTGCAGACACCGGTCGGATCACCACGAAACTTTGATTCCTTATCTAACTTATTGATAAGATTCGTTAACGCGGTACCTGAAATATTACGTCCTGTCTTCTTCAGTGATTCTTCTTTGTGCAGTATATATACGTTCCTTCTCTCACTTTTGAGACGGTACATATTTTGTTGGTCACTACGTTTTACATAATGTTGTCTTGCTTGAATTACATTTAGCGGCAGTTGGATTTTGTATTTATCACGCTGGTTTGTGTAACTCGGTTTTACATATTAATTTAAACCAGGTAAATTCATGAAGTCGATGTCTGACTGATAACTTTAATGGGGCTGGCTCGGTTAAGCAAAATGATTTTGAAAAATCAAAATTCATCGATAAAAGTTGTTTATGAGAATGAATTAGAAACACAAACCATTCATAAATTGTGGTTATATACTTGACAATATAGGTTAGGCTCATTCGGTTGTTTATCGTTGATGGTAAATAAATATATATGATTTACATACCGGGTATATCTTAATATTTTTTCCAATGATTCTGCTTTATCAGCGTATTTGTATCCTTGATAGATGTTAGGGTAGTGTAGAAGCCACGCGGATACACATACCTGGATAATCTAGACAAACGATCTACGATGTGCAATTCCATGCATCGAACATGATCCTTAAATCAAATGTTATGTCGTCTCGGTTTCCCTTCTATCCCTCCCTGGTATCCAGTTGTTCTGTTTCAGAATGCCGAGATTATCTACCCTGCCGAAGAAAGGGTGACAGACTCGTGATTCCACTCCAGACGAGACCAGCTAGCGTCTACATCAAGTGTTCCTTTCAACACCAGCACTCAACATTCACACTTGTTCACCAGATATCTCTCAGTGCACTTCCTCAATTATGCATGATGTATATTTACTCGCCATTAAAGCCATTTTATAAGTTGACGAACCCTTCCTCGTGTGTATCAAGTTAGCACGATTGAAGCCCTCGGGAACATGTATCATTGGAGATATACTTTATAAGTGAAGATGGTTGGTCGAAAAAATATCCTGTCTTACTATAACGGTTTCATCGAAGCCATGGCGGTATCCGGCAGCTGCGTCAACAGTGATAGTGCAGTAATAGCTTTGAAGCTACTATGCAGGCTAAATTCAGGGATTTAAATATCTTACTGTAATAAAAATATATAAAATAATAAAACAGTCTGTAACACCCGTAAGCGGTCTATCAAACCAATAAACATGATTATAGTTGTTATATGCTGGCTGTACATCGTTAAGCATTAATTCACAGAGGTCTATAAGAAACCTGATTTTCATCGCAAACGGTATTTATTTTTAAATTCTCAAAAGTGTCAGTGTGTCAATGCAAGAATTGTATCAAATGCTTTTTAATGAAAGGAGTTAACTTAGTTGATAAACTTCTCATATGCTGCGCCTTCAAAGTTTAACATTGGTCGGAGATACGTTGCATCTAGGAGTTTGGACTTTAGGTCGTTACCCTTCCACCCTTCAAACCACCTCTTAAAATCTACTGGAAGGTTAAATTTTCAGTAGAACATCTTTGTAACACGGTTTGTTTGATTTGGTCTAACTTCCCATTCAAATATAAATAAATAATGCCAGGAAGCTTAAAGTTTGGAAAGCTTTACGTGGTAGGATGAACACCAGTTCAGAAATGCCCATGTCTCTATCATTATTGATTCCCAACTAAATCGGGAGGGAAGAGTTGTTGGATATGGTGGGTTGTTTTGGACTTCTAAATCGCCTAAAGTTGTTTTCACAATTAGTTCCATTATTTTTAGATTTTAGATATATATACACCAGTTGAATCGGATGGGTCCCTTATAAAATAAAATATTTGTTAAGTGGAGCCTAAAGGTTTTTTTCTGTTTTTGTCCGTCCAGATTCAACGGTTGCATTAAAATTTGATGACTGCTTCATTGGTAAAATACGTAGATACAAGTCTTTTTTTTTTTCGATAAGGATCTAGTTTTCGGGGTCAACACTGCTTTTGAAATCCTTGTAAAGGCGATATCTTCAAAACCATTGAATTGATTATTTCTAAATTTGGTGACAGCCATCCTGGTTCATCAGCGTATTTGTCACCGCCTAGCTCCAACACGCTGATATAACAGGATTGGTGACAGTCTACGTTGGGGGATTTCACTAACAACAGTATAATCATGGTGATCATTACCTATACTTCAATGTTACCATGACACTTGGACCACTTTCTCATTAATCTTTGCATTCTTAGTCTGTAACGTCGGTGACAACATATGGAGATTACAGAAACACCATTCGAGTTTGGTGACCTCGCCCCTAATTTAAGGTCATAATGAAATTTGACCGCTTTTAAAACTCTTGTTAATGCGATATCGCATGTACCAAGTGTCTTAAATTGGGTTAAAGCTGACTACGTTGGGGTTATTGCGCAGGCAAACATGATGACATCGATCTCCTTTTCAATGTCAACAAAGCATTTCGACTGATTCCAAACTTTTGTTCAAGTGAGATCCCATGAACTGTTACACTACATATCTGCAAATTGTAGGAACAGCTAAAATAGGGTTTAATGTAGACATTAATCCTTATTTTGACCTTGACCTTATATTCAAGGTCACGGCGGCAATTTACAATTTTTTCAACTCTTATAACATTACTATTCATACACTGTTGCACCTAATTCCTTCAAATATAATAACAGTCTACATAAGAGGTAATATAAAAACTTGGACAACTGTCGACAATTCTTTTTTGCTAAATCTCCCACAACTTGACCTCTTATTCAACAGTGACAGCAGACACTTAAATGGTTAACAACTCTCTCTCTTCCCTATAATTGATGCTTATATGATGGGCATGCTTTCTCCTATATTCTAAAAACTGGTAAATTTAAAACTTGTAATTTTCAAACTTCATTGTGAAACCCATTTGGCGCACCCCACCTATACGAATCTGCTTATTGATAAACTGTAATTGATAATTTTACCATGAGATTGATTTAATATCTATTTCTATGTAATAAATCACGATATTATATTTAATTCATCGCAGTCCTGATTTGATATTTGGATATATCAAAATGTAAGGTCTCCAAAAACCTGTTTCTAGGTAGGATTATCTGGTGATCAACGAATTAATGATAAATTAAATATCGAGCAAATGTACAGACCGCAAGAAGAAACGAAACTCTACATCGTGACTTATTACTAAATATTCATTATCTCAGCAACGAGTGTTAATATACTGATCGACAAACAAAATGCTTTATAAAAAGCTCTATTAGCATCCCATATGAAACCATAAGAGAGATTGTTTGTTACTTAAACAAATATAAAATAAAAACAACAAGGCTTCCTCTTGTTTATTCATGGCATGTATGTACAATGAGATCCACGCTATTGAGTTCTTAACATTCCAGTGATCATACCGTACCAGCATATATATTTAATCTAATGATCACCAATGAATATTATTAACACACAATACAAGCACCAAATAAGTGATGACAGAATTATCACTCTACTCCGTTGAAGGCTTCCGATGGTAAAAGTTGATAATTGCGTTCAATACATATATTGTTTAAACAATTACGGAACGGCCAATCGATTTTGATTGTAATTCGTGAAACAGTCAATCACTGCAAACAAACATTCGATAAATATATACTTTTAATTCTGCACTTTGGATATCGATACTGCGCATTTTCAAGGATAAGGACAATTCTTAATTATTTGGTTGTATTATGATTAACGAAAAATCTAAATCTTTTTAAATACCTATCTTCCAATTATATCTGCAGTCTAATAACTTGTTCTAGTAATACTGGTATTCCAGAAACAATATGAACTGGTATGTATGCGAATTATCTGACTTGACAACGATATGCAGTAACTAAAAGTCAAAATACATGTGGTCGATTTCGAAGGTGGCATTTATAAAGTCATTTTTCTCTAGAAGTCGAATTTCTAAAATAGGAAAATATACGAATGCGCTGCCTAGAATCGATCCAAAATTGTGGACCGTCTGATTTGAGCGAACCTCGTTGTTACCTACACATACAAAATGGTACTACTGTATTATATTTACATCAGTCCACTCGTGAAAAGTCAATCAAACACGTAATGGCAATACACAATCATTGAAATATGCTTCGTCTGAATGAATGGAAACCATGAATTTTAGAATATCGAAGAATTACTAAGTTAAAGAATTATTCACGAACTTAAAGTAATCTACATACATCAAGGGCTGAAACAGTTACTCGTATATTATGCAAGTACGGTTTAATTGTCATTTTGAAAGACTTTTTCAATTGCTACACCCTCCTTATTTTGCTACCTGTCGATAAATCCATTTTGAATATTCTAGAAGTTTCTAAAAGTTATATGGTTAGTATACATTTTCGGCTTTTGTGTAAGCTCTGTCTATTGTTAATATAGTTTACCTGTTTCAGCCCTTAATTCTAACAACGGATTAAATCAAAGGTTTCTCTAAACAAAATTCATCAACCATGCAAATAAAGCGTTTCATCTTTGGAGGCAGAGAAAGAGAGGCAACTTTTCTTACTACGCCAAACCGGAGCGAGGCCCGGATGGAGGTTCTACACAACGTCTGCAAAGAGCCGGGACTTTCGCCATCAGCCAAGTCCCTTAGTACCCTCCTGCACATACACTTCCCTGGACAGGTGGACTCTGAAAGTAAACTGTGGAGCTGGTACCCATATCCAAACATAAGCTTCAGCAGACTGAAGTACTTCAGGAACTGGTGCCTCTTCACGATGCCAGTCATCAGTCGGTTTTCTGGACCGGAAGTTGTCACGAAGCCATAATTTGAGATGAGCGACTCGCGCAGTCTTCTGGAACTTCCGCTGGTTAGGATGTCATGCCACGTGGACGAGTCGTCTGTCGGAAATGGGTCAACTCCATATGCAAGAAACATCTGAATAGCATCGTTATACTTCTTCTCTACAGATGTAAGGAGGTCTGGAGAATACACAGTGCCTTCACATGACCCTCCGTTGTGCTCCAGAATCTTCTGTACAGTTCGTATATCTTTGTTGCCGAGAGAGAAGGATATTGGAGATTGGCCTGAACACGTCCTAAGGAATGTATTAGAACTAGAGCTCAACAACAGCTCAAGTATTTCGAAGTTCATCTTGAGACAGGAATAATGCAGTGCGGCATAAAAGTCTGTGTTTTGAATGTTCACGTCTGACCCGGCCTGTATGAGCTTCCTGACCACATTAACATGATCACTTTCAGCTGCAACAATTAACGCCGTATTCCCCACGTTATCGGTTGTGTTTACCGTAGCACCATGGGCAACAAGAGTATTGATGTAAGTGTCCAAACCTTCACTCGCAGCCCAGTGAAGTGCAGTCCTTCCACCCTCGTCTGCTGCCTCCACGTCAAAGCCTAACTCTAAACATTTCAAAAACACATCCTGCTTGTGTTCGATGATCGCACCTATCACAAGTGATATTCGATCCGGTCCTCTGATATTGACGGAACCGCCATTTGAAATGTATCTTTCAAGGGCAGATAACCCTCCGTGTATTAGAGAATAGAAAAGATCATGAAGGTTGCTGTGATACATTCGTCTCCTCATTGTCCTTTTGGATCTTTCTAACTAATTTCAGGTATTCAACGAGGGGACGAATCTTTACAAATCACATTTACTTATAAAGATGATGGTTCAGATCAAATCATCTTGTTCCTCAGGATAGTCAAAGATTGTAAAAATACAAGCAGGTAGAGAAGTCGCTACAATTTATACAGGAAAGTAATGCATATGTTGCAAATATGATTTCAGTTACAAAAATAAGAGATCCGAAAATTGATTCAAGTTTAAAGCACCATTAGTATCTGTTGACCATGGGTTTGCTCGTCTCGTTGTTATGGATACGGCTACTTCTGTACGTGCGCTTGCTGCAACACTCGCTTCTCCAGTTCAAAATTGTACTGCAAACACACGGACGTAATTTAAGTGAAAGCAAGTTATGATACTTTATGATGACAACTTATGGCAGAAGAAGGGCCATCTTCCCCCGCATGGCTTTAAATTGCACCGGTCTCAATCACTGGTTAATTAAAACCTTGCTGACAAAAAGTCAAAATTTGTGTTTCGATTGCTGCGTTCTCTTCTCAGCGAAAAGATGCAATTCTCTTATAATTTCTTATTGGAATATCGTTATCCGTCGCAGCAGCCTTGCCGACAAACACAGAAAAGTACGGGAAATGCGGCAAGGCCTACGTATAGTAGCAAGTCATTTGTGCTGGCAGAAGAATAGGCCATACGTGGGAAGATGAAAGAAGACATAAACACATACGTATACTATATTAAAAATTCAACTTTTCATTCTATATAAAAGTTTATATTTGAATACTTTCTGAAATGCAATTTGTTCTCGTCGTTTACATCAAATGTTACATTTGATGTTAAAAATATCACAATGACCTTCAAAGATTAAGAAGCAAATAGATAATGTTTACTTCATATTTATCCAACTCTCGACGATCCTTCATTCCACGCAGATCAGCAACATCAAGCTTGAAAATAAAAATTAGATAAAATTATATGCTATAGGTTCATATTTCAATAGCATTACAAATATGTAGCATATATTGTATTACATTTAAAACATGAGCGACGTTTAAATGACTTCTTGTACAGAAGGTCACATCCTAATGGGCGTGTATCGCTTCTAAGCGTAAGAAAGACATATTTGCCTATAGACCCTACCAAGGAAGACACATTTGCCTATAGACCCTACCAAGAAAGATGTATTTGCCTATATACCCTACCAAGAAAGATACATTTGCCTATAGACCCTACCCTAGTACTAGGGTAGGGTCTACAGGCAAATATGTCTTTCTTACGCTTTTTCTAAGCGATACAGGTCCCTGTAGTCACAACAACACGCTCGGTGTAGCACAATATTTATACTGACAAAAAGGACTGACTTAAAATTAAAAAAGCAAGGTATGAACTAAGAATTGGTTTGCAAACAAAATAAGGTAAATATGAGAGTCTGAATAGGGTTGTTTGCTGCCATTTGGTTAGTTACTACATGTATTTCGATTGGACTCGCCACCTGACCTTTTCTTTCCACCGAGATTACTCAAATCATGTCTCTTCACATACAGTGATCATACGACACTTTCCTGTCGACCCATAGAAAATCCTGATCGGTTGCTAAGTAACCTGTGCATTCATCGATGTTGTTTCAAATGAGCTTTCAAAATGATCCCTAGACCGCCGTGACGACTAAAGGTATTTTGGTTTAGTCAGTTGAAAAAGAAGGACGATTTTTTTAAAGAAATTAACTATGAGTTGTCATGAGAAAAATCCCAAGATTGAAAATGTAATGACCGAGGATTTCTTTTGTCAAGCTTCTTTATAATTTGAATCTACATCTGAACATTAAATGTAGATATCGCCTCAAATAATTCGTCATAATGTTCTGACATCATCAATTACTTGCTTTGCATTGTTTGGGAATTGACAATGCTGTGATATCACAAAATTGATGACATGGCATATGATTATCTGTCACAAATCTTGCTTTAAGTATTGTATTAAAAATACTCCGACCGTATATTTGTTGCAGCAATAACTGGCAGGGCATCAGTAGCGCTTTGCAAAATTATTTTTATGATAGACCCTTTCAAAAGACCTGCTACTGACAATCCTTAAATGAAAAGTACATATACCTGGAGCCGAGCGAGGGTTTGCTGTACATTGTATCTGTCTGATATCTTCATGGCAATACCTTGGATCTCACTCGGGTAGCGGCCTGACAACAAACATGTATGAAGAGGATAGTCGCGTGTATTTAATTCCCTCTTATTGGACCCCTATCTAACTTGAAACGTAAATTGAGCTGAATTAGTTTACCAATGAATTTGACAACTACGGTATTTGGAAATTCAATTACAAGTTATTTAAGCAGAGTTCCATTTATCGTATTATCATGTTATTAACACGTAATTAACCCAGCTGATCTGCTAGAAATTGAATTATATTCGACTTGTCATATTTTCCATAAAAATGTGATCACAAATCCTATACCATATGATTGATGTTACTACTTAATTGTAACTAGTCACATGTGCTTGTAAAGAACCGGTTGTGAGTGCCAGTGACTGAACTAATATCACGACTCAGTTAGTTTAAGTACCAGCGAATGATTCCAAACATTATATATATCGGGTTCAAAATAGACAAAGATGATCAGGGCTACAATCTTGAATCGCCCAATTGGTAGAGCATCTACAATATTCATACAATGATAATATGGTAGGATCATCGTGTCTCTCTAAGAGATATCAATTCTATTTTTCGTGGTTGTACAAAATAAAGGTTTTATATTTCTGTCGATTTCACTTTATTTACGACCGTCGGAACTGTTTAATGGTATTATCCGAGCGATAGCGAGGGTCACATCAATATTTTAATCATGAAAAATATGATTCTTATTTTAATATACATATATTACTTTATAAAAGTATTTACTATTAAGAAAATGCTCATTTGTCGTCGGAGGACGTAGCAGGCTAACGTTGCTCCCCCAAAATAGGCTCATTTATACCCTGACGTCGCCTTTTTATAAACTGGATGATACGGGAAGAGGTTATATATAGCTACAGTTCGACAGCTAACGTTGAAGATGTATAGCCTAGTAGCCTAGGTTATAATTTCTAGGGTGTTGAGCTTGTGGAACATCAAATTTAACGATCAACATAACTAATAAGTAAAACAGGTATTATCAACACCAAGCTGACCCAATATTTAGTTTCACAATCGTCATAGATTAGTCAGGAGCTTGTTCTTTCTTAGGGCCTACCGTAGGCCTACTAAAGATGACTTTTTCAGTCAACCTATAAAAACGAAAAAAGATATGTTTGGGTCTTATGTCTGGAAAAACAGAGTAATATAAGTGTTTGTGTAACCTGACAAGGTCCTGTAGTCGCCCTCCTCCTGGTACATTGTTGCGGTACACAGTGAGTTCAACAGATTCGGGTCAGATTGAAAAATCACCTACCAAAACATTTTGCTGGAAGACGACTTCCGTGTGGTCAAAGGGAGGTAATGCGACATCATCGTCACGAATATGTGGTATTTGTCTCGCCAAATATTTGAGGTCGAATCCCATTTAACGCTGGAGTATACTTTTGAAAATCACTATGTTGACAATTTCCTTCTCAGATGATATAGGACTAATTAACGTGATATGGGCGTATCAAATTATTTATCAATTATTTATCTATTGACAATTGGTTGAGGGTTGAGAACATATCCTGTTAATATGACTAACCCCCCCCCCCCCCCCCCCCCCCCGAACGTACGCCAGTCCCCCCCCGAACGTACGCCAGTTGCCAATACCAAATATTTGAATATTTAATTACAAACCTTATTATTTATGTTGATTCTGTTTTACACCAAATGTGTATGAAGTTAAAAACAGATGTAGACTTTTAACAGGTATGCAATTTTATTCCTGTATTTTTACATCTTAATAATATACAGTGTCGTATTAAAAAATGGTTCTTACTTAGCTACCAACTTTTGTTTATAAAACCTAATATAAATACACCATATACAGTAATATGGAGTTATCTCCCATGTAATATTTCCGGATGTGACGTCAGTATGGAAAATGGCTGTCGATGAGTAAAGCGAGAAAATGTCATGATCTTATGATCGTTGTCTTTTTTTGGATGAGAATGGAAACAGTTTGATGTAAGTGATAAAGAGGATAACATAATATACGAGTTAGGACGATTAAATTGTGGTTAACGATTTACAACGTCCTGAAAGATGAAATATTGATGCACCAGGGAAGACAACAATCTTGTCAACAGAGGAAAACAATAACACCACAGTTTCGAAAGTAACAAAATGAAACCCTTTAAACATTTTTACCATATTTCACTCAGTAATGATGCATGTTTGACTAATCGTTCTCGATGATTTAGACTAAAGACTTAATAATTTTTTAAGATAACGAGAGTACTGCCTTTTGGAACTGTGTTTTAAAAAAGATCAAACCCATATAAAAATAATGAGAAAAGAAAAGAATGGTTTGTAGATTTCAAAATGTCAGAAAGTGTAGTTTAGGATGCTTTCTCTTCTTAGGCAGTTAGCACAGGTGTCAGACTATGAATTTACAATATCATGTAGTATATGTACATGTAGCTATATAACATAAACAAGGTCTGACACTAGTGACACAGTCCTATTGCAGACACAACTCGGTCACTAGTGTCAGACCTTGTTTATGTTATATAGCTACATGTACATATACTTGCATGATATTGTTAATTCAGAGTCTGGCGCCAGTGTCAGTTAGCTTATTATTGATGATAACTTAGATAATCAGATTCTCTCCTCATAAAACTAATATTTGAAAAATTGCATTTTTTAATGGAGCCTATTTGCATGATGACTGGGAAAGTATAAAAATCTCAAGCATAACAGGGCTTGAAAACTGTAAATGTATGTATAGACATCTTCATAAATCTTTAGAAACTTTTTTTGAAAATTTTATGTTTGATTATGTTATGTTCCTATTGATAGAGTGACCATTGTAAAGCTGATCATTGCTTACCATCGATAGTTCAACATATCATTATAGGGGATTCTTAATATTACCTCATGAATATTTATGAGGTATCAGAAACCAAGTGTACGTACTCGAAAACGAGGCTAAGGCCGCTTCGAAACCCGGAAGTTACGTTCCTACAGCATTGTTAAGTCAGTATCCTTTCGAAATTATGCTTTGTTTGTAAAATATTTCACTAAATTCAACCGCAGAAAGACCATAATCGGATAAGCTTCTACATTTCTTGGTGTAGCAGAGATTAGAATATTATTTTACTTGCAGACAGAATTCTTTCGACCGATATTCGGGGGTATTCCCATGCTGGGTTTACCGTCATTTTGCACTGTCCGTTGAAATATTTTCATTACACACACTCGTTTACAGCTGGAAAATGATACAGATTTAGCGATCTCTACGTAAAAGCTTCAGTCGTTTCAAAGTGCCCACTTACGTTACTATTGGGTCATTCAGTACAGGCCTCAATGTAAACAAACCAGAATTTCAATTCAGGGGGCTAAAATAGAGATACAAACAAGACCAAATGTGAAATGTTACTATTCCTTTGAATATAATTAAAATACATAATTTTGTTAGTTTCTGATGAGGTCGCAAATAACTTTTAATTTAGGCCAAGCTGAAAAATAAATAAATTTTTCTAGCTTTAAGAACTCCCAAAGTTCTCTACTTTGTGGGCCTAATATGATTATTTATTAAACAAGCTACATAAAAGCGATGCCAAATATTTTTAATAAAAAAGATTAGCTTTCCTTTTCATGATAAATACATAAGATATATACAGCAAATAAAATCACATAATTAGTTAAAACATTAATGTTAATCCAGTGATTGGGAAAGGCAGGGGCCATGGGCCATTTTGCACATTGGCTTACAAAATGTCCCATTAAAATTTTGAAGTTTACTATTGACATTATGGCCAATGGCCCATTTTAAATTCCAAAAATTACTAAAAACCCTAAAATGGCCCATTATGGAAGGTGTCTATCCCAATCCCTGTTAATCATTCAATAAAATAATCACTGTGATATTATTCTGAATTTAAGAGATTCAAATACTTGTTTTAAAACATATTTTATTCAGTAGAAAGTGATTGGTAAACAAGCCAAGTGGCTTATATCAATACTGCTCCCAAAGTACATTTTCAAAACATTCCACGAGTATGGCTTCCACAATGTACAAGAATATCAAACATATAGAAAACAATGATGAGAAGATGTAAACGTAATGAATACTACTGAATGAATACTCTCTGGCCGTAAAAGCATTATCATGATTATGAAATTGGATTTTATATGGTTTAAGAATTGTTAAATCTATTTGAAGAACTTATGAAGAAATGAACTGATTTCAGTATTTCAAATACTCAAATAAATTCAAATACTTATTACAGGGCCATATAAGGGTATTCATTGAATGTATGTACAAACAATTAATTGTTCAAATTGAATAAGAAATTCCTATTACTTGTAGGCCTATTTTTGTTTTTATAAAATGCTGATTAACTAAATGTATCAAAATTATTAGGAAAATGAGGGACTTCTTTATAAGGTATAGGAAATAAATTTATAGATTAAAGAAATTAAGCCATTGATTTTAGGAATAATATTTACATTATAATTATCTAAACTCTGTTTTAAAATGACAGAAATTTATCATTATGACTAAAAAGCCAGGACAATTTGGAAGTCTTGATACATATTTCACTCCATGTATATTGTCAGTGAAACAGCTGAAAGTAAGTTTTGAAAACTGACAGTCAATCATATGAATTAGGATTTATCGAATTCATGACTTCAGTACTTTTGATATTAGACACTTTATAAATATAAGTGTGTTTATCTTCAAGGCACAATATATAATCTGTCAGCTAATTTCAAGTTATTTGTAGCATCCACCTTATGTCTACATGAATTGCCAGTAATAAATGTGGGATTTCTACCTAAAAGTACTGAAATTAATCCCTCCCTTCACATTATTGGTGTCATAAATACCCAGTCACCACCTTATATACACCAATAAATAAAATAAAATTTTAATAAAAAAAAATTGTACTCATGATTATATTTTCCTTTTCAATAATTATTATGATTATAATTAAAATTAATTCTAGCCTATATTAAATTCGTTTTGTGAATTATAAATAATTTCTGAAAAATTTTGCTAGGAAAATATTCTTAAAAATACACCTATGTATATAAATATATCACTTCCAATCAGTTGGTGTCTTTGAGAAGTTCGCTACATATATGTTTTCGTTTCTTCATTATATTGATACTGCAGTACAGTACCATTTTTTGTAAACATGCCGGTCCCACTACTTGATTCTTCATTGTTTTGGTTTAACAGTTTTGTGATCCTTGAGTTAAAAGTCCTAAAATTTCGGGTAAAAATAATTTTATGAAGATTTATTAATGCATAACAATTAAGAGAAATTAGCACTGTGATTATTATAAATGCACTCATGCCTATACGGACCAAATGCGAATGCAAAACTCACGTAATATATCTTCAAATTTACCACGAAAACAACTATCAAAAACAAAGTTTTGAGGCTATCCCTGGATGAATTTCCCTTCATTTTGACGTTTTATTATCACTCGACATGTTTTCATGTCTGAAATTGACTGACTTTCTTTTAATTCATGCTTATACACTCGTGTATAGCCGAAGGAAATTCAAATTACACAACGAATCGTACTATCAAAATGCAGCCATTACGCTATCCAGGGAGTAGGAAGCGGCCTTAGCCTCGGTTTGGATTTGAGGAGGTCATAGGTCGTATGCATGCATAAATATTGAGAATCCCCTATACCCGGTAGGTGATATCTAGGTTTTGTTAGTTTATGCTCATTTTTATTTTACTCCTTCTTTTAGGACTTGCCAAGAGTCATGGCCTATTCATACAACAGAAGTCATTCGAGAAATTCAAGCACAGGTAACAATGTTTTATTCATTTTCATTTTCTCCCTACTCGATATCCTGATAAAACAAAGACCTACATAAATTGTATGAACTGCCAATTTGAATTCTATACTCTCCTGTTGCTCATGAAAATATATTCACAGTCCTTGATTAATTTAGATTGAAATAATTTTCCATCAATGTGTTGTCACTATCATGTATGTCATTTATGAAAAATCTCTTCCATTATCTGATAACAATTTTGAATAGGTTTATGAGCTTTTATGATAGTTTCTAACACAATGTGACTTTATTTCAGGTCTTGGCTCCAGTATATCTTGTCTTGATGGCGTTCCTTTTAAAGTAGGGCCAAAGTTTAAGCCACCACCAAGGGTAAGTCTTTTCCATTGTTAGATTAAAGATTTATGAATTAATGAATTTGACACAACCATCATATGCTGAACCACAAAGGATAGGTCACCTTGGTGAATCACTCTGTTGGTATTAACTTCAATGCATCATTAAAATAAAATGCAAGATTGTTGTAAAACTTTAATAGAAAATAGAAAACAAGAAAATATCACATGTTTGACATTTTAGAGATAGAGGTGAAAGTTTACAGAGGCAATTTGAGTTTAACTCAGAACATATGGTATTTTCACTATAAGTTCAGCCACATGAATAATCGTAGAACATACTTTTTTTTTACTTCAATATGTCTGTACCAGCTGAGTGGTACCCTGCAGGGGAAGTTATCAGTGTCATGTACATGTATCTGTATGCATGTAGAGCTCAGTATCTGTGGAGGCCTTATAATGAGGATTATTTTTGTCCATGTTTCAGGTGTTTCTCCCTCCTGATCTCAGTGATGCTCCCAAGAAGTCAGAGATCCTCAGTGAAGAGGTACCTATTGCTTTTTGTTATCTTACTTTGTATGAACATGTCAATTTCAATGATGCTATTTTTTGAGAATGAAATCAAACTATATCCTATCACTAAGTCTATAAAATTCTGTTAACACAATCAAAATCATTGAATACTGTATCTTAATAAACTTTTATATTGTTGTATATTTCTTTTTGATCGATGGTTCATTAAAATTTGAAGTTAGGTATAATCTATAAAATAACATTTGAAAGTCTCCTTCTCTCTATGTTTTAGTACTTGTTTGAGACAGAGGAAGGAGTCCTTCGATGGGCACAGGCAAGGGAAGAGGCTAAAGTTGAACAAGAAAGGCTGAAGGCAGAAAGAGTCGCCAATGCAATTCAAGACCTGTCCAAACCTCAGAATGGAGAAGTTCATAATTCCAGTGGGGAGGAAGATGGAACAGCCAATGTACAGGCTTTTCCATTGCTGCCCCCAGAGAATCCTCAACCACCTTCTCGTCCAGCCTTTGCTAACATGTCAAATGACATACTGACACCAGTTCCCATTGGACCAGCTAAAGTGATGAAGGAAAACAAAGTTGAAACCCCACAAGCTGTTAATCTGGACTTGGCTTTGTTTGAACGTGAGGATGATCCATTTGAGAATGTTGAGCGCCAGTTAATAAATGAAATGGAAGAGCTTAAGTCTCTTCTGGACCCTTTAAAACCTAGTTCCGACAACCCTCCTGCAAACACTTCAAACAACTGTGATACAAACATAACAAATGGTATATCCAATAGTCCAGCTGCTGACACATCAATGTCCAAGCAGACATTGGAGAATGTGCCGTCTGCCCAGCAGACTTCAGCTCCAGCTGTACCTGTGTTTGTGCCACGGCAGCAACCCTATGAAGAGGGGGACTATGTGGAACTTAGACTCGACCAACAGGAAAACAGCAGTGTTGCCTTCAAGGTCGGGGAGACAACCCACAGCGACTTTCAGACAGATCAGGGGAGTAGCAGACGCAAGGTTGACCCTTCGGCCAGCAATATTTACAAGTCTGTTCTGCCTCCTATAGGTCTCCCTGCCACTAAGGAGAGGCCTGTCTCTACCCCTGATGTGAACTCTCTACTTCAGAGTCATGCGTCTGCCTCCCCTGCCAGTGTGACAGGTCTGAGTAATGGTGTTGATAACAAGTACAGCCGCCACAACTTCTCCTCCCCAGTTGAAATGACGCAGCAAAGCGATGCCAGCCTGCGTAGTACCCGCAGCAACCCGGATCTTTCTAACTCTGAGACCCAGGTCAACAACAAAGTGTTCCCCCTTTCTCACTCTCCCCCTCCTCGCCCCTCCTCTGGGCAGGTGAGTCTCAGTAACAACTCACCTTCTCACAACATCTTGCTAACATATCCTGCATTTCTAGCATATGATTACCAAAGTACTGGACACAGTTAATATTGCATATTGGAAGACTGAACTGTTTATATAAATTTTGAAATTTCAATCTACAAATTTAAATATGAGTAATAGCTTGAGTTGTCCAGATAAAACATCCTCCCTATACCATACATGTCACTTTATTTGGATGACAATACAGTCACATCACAATAGATATTATAATAGATATTATATATATTAATTACTTTAAAACCTATGGATTTTCATTGTTTTGTGGGTTGTAGGAATAAGTCTTCGATGAGTGAGTTATTGTTTAAATCCCCTAGGGCAATAATTCAGCCATCAGACTCTGTAGCTATATTATGTGGCTGGAAGAATAACTTCATGTACATAAATGAACATTTTGATGTTCATTCTAAGGGAGTGAGTTTCAAAGTCTTTCTCTTAGTTAAGTAATTAGATGCAAAGTTATGACGTATAGACTACTAGTCATCAATATCTTATACATTAATCAGCATTCTTTTACTAAGTCGATGATTTCAGTTGTAATTTTCATTTTTGTTAGTTCTATGTCAAGCTGCCTTGAAAATATAAACTCTACAATTAATGTTCCTTCTGTCACTATCTCAATCTCATTATATATCTTGCAAATATTCCCTCCATCAATATACCCTGCTAGTTCACTTTCTTATGATGTCAGGCATTCAGTTTGAATGACCCTAAACATGACTGCACAGCCTTATATCATCCTTCGACACAGTGCCAAGCTGTACTGCAATGTTTAGCTTTTAGAGTTCACTTTTGGTCCAGAAGTCAGCTGTCTGATTCGTCAGATAGCTCTTCACCCTGGGACAAGCAACTCTGTTAGGCTTTGTTAGATCTACCACTTGCTATCAACCTATTGATCTAAAAATAACAAACAG
The DNA here is from genome assembly GCA_921293015.1 of Phorcus lineatus. Classification (NCBI taxonomy): domain Eukaryota; kingdom Metazoa; phylum Mollusca; class Gastropoda; order Trochida; family Trochidae; genus Phorcus; species Phorcus lineatus. Next base: position 75,662,688 of record OV121081.1, on the reverse strand, counting down.
TTGTGTACAAAAATTGAATAGTTTGCAAATGGCTAGATCTTATTTAAGTGAGATTCGTCACTATCTCTGCTTTCTGTTTCCTTTTTGCTGTATGTAATGCCTTTACCTTTTTTTCTATTTGTGTTGTACATTCTCATTAAACTCGTCAACATTGTCATTATCAATTCCCATGAAACTTTTGGTTTTCTGTTAACTGTTTCCTTTTGTCACTTTATTTTTCTTCATTTATTGAAAGACAAATTCCATTGCAATACTTTGCAATAAGAGCCTTATAGAATTCTTCCTGTGATAATTCAATTTGGAATTTTGTCATTGAAATACTTGAACAGTAGTAAGTTTCCAACAGTCTACTCTTTGCAATAAACTAGCACATGTATCATATGTATGTATATCAACATTCTTCAGATCCAAGAATGAAGACGACTTGTGTGCATCAACATCTTCTTTACTATGTGGCACTGTTTCAGTATCTTCATAACATTAGAATCCAAATCATAAATAAAGAAGTTGTTTATCCATAAATATTGTCCTCACTCTTCATCACCTCAACTTCTTGAGAGCCAATTAATGAGTTCTTCTACTTCAGATATGGAACCCGTACAAACCCCTGCCCCCGACTCCTGACATCATGTCTACCTCTGTCCACTCCCAGAGTTCCAGCTGCTCTGATCTCGCCAGCCCCTCCGAGTTTGACCCTTACTCCACTCTGTCCAACGAGGCTCAGAGGTTTGTCAACAATCTCGTCTCCATGGGCTTCTCTCGGCCCCAGGTCGCACGGGCAGTGCACCAACACGGCACTGACGAGAAAGAGGTTTGTTTTGAGTGGATCTTTTTTCATGGTAGACATTCAGTTCCTGGGCTCCTGTGCTGCAGGTTTTAATTTAAATAGGACCTAAAAATCCATCATTATATATCTTTATTTTACTCATTGTTGACACCAAACCTCTCAAAATGAATTTAAATTGTTTTTAGATTAGAATTACAACCATAGTAAATGTACCACAGTTTATGCCTGAACTAAATGGCATGAGTCATCACAATTGATTTCACAGTTTATGACTTATTCTCTTGGGTCAATGACATTTGAATTGACCATCAATCTATCCCTCAATATCACTGAAAAGTCCACGTTTTTTTTTTAAATAATCAGCTACTCACACAATCAGACAACACTCTGTCACTCTTTGTAACTGCATACAAACTACTGAGAGTCCACAACCAATGAAACTGGAATAAACAATTTTTACGTCAACATAATGGCCATCACTCAAGCATTTTGATTTGATTTTCCAGGTGGTAGAGTACTTGTGCCATGTGACCAAACTGACTGAGAAAGGTTTCAACCCATTACATGCTGAATCAGCTTTAAATATGTTTGAGAACAATGCTACAAAGGTACAGTATATCAAGTTGAAGTTGACGATCTATAAGAACTTGTTCTTCGTACCAATTCAGCTTCTAAGATGCCCCATTAATAAGTTGCAGTGTGAGAGTTGACTTAACTGTAATCATTTCCCAAAACACGGTTCTTCCTTAGATTTTGCTGCTTTAAATTGGTTGAAGTAGATAAGTTCATCTCTAAAAGTCCTTGTTTCAGGCCGAGACGTACCTTGAGATGTTTCTGCAGTTCAGAGAGCTTGGTTTCGGAGAGGAGAAGATACGGGAAGCTCTTGTCAAAGAAAACATGGATCGAGATAGAGCTTTAGACTTTCTGACAGCTTGAGGTCATTCTAATGGAAATCATCCAGAAAACAGGCAACATTGCTGAGAATTCTTATGTTGTTTTAGGTTCAAGATAACTGTGTCTTGAGCACTATGGTAAGAAAACAATTGGATAGCCTTATATACAACTATTTCTATGAAAACTTGCTAGTGGGAACCATTAAAAAACATTTTGGACAGTATTTTTAGTCTTTAATTGCAGAATTACTGTTATCTTATGACAAGTCTTTAAGATACCTAAGTCTGTAAATTGAAGTGTGTTGATCTAGAAAAATAGAGCTATGGATTCCATACCATACATTGTTTGTCAATTAAGCCAGAATCACTAATGCACCGATACCAACTTTGAACTATATGAAATCTATGTTTTACCACATATTTCAGTAAGAGTTATTTAAAAAAAGTTGTAAGGGATATACGAGATACTAACTGCCATGTAAATATTTGGTCATATCAAATATCCAATATTGAATTCCCAAACAAAACGCAAGTTATTTCTCACAAAATGTTCTTTGGTGTTTCTTTTTATATTGCTTTTCAAATCAAAAGTACACAAAGCTGTGTTTGTGTGATATGTTTTCCTTATTCTGTGTTAAATGTGTTAGTTTAAATGAGATTATTTGTTGATGTTTATTTTTGTCATTCACAAAAGATATTTGCAAATGAAATACTGCTTTGAATGACTTTTGTCCATCACATTATTATCTTTTGGTGCTTTTAGTACTAAAAAATTTAACTTTTGATAACTTGATATCATTAGTTACTTAAATTGCTTTATCAAAAGGTAATTAACAATTTCTTATTGTGATTTTTATTTGTTGATATTTTGAGTTTTCATGAAAAGACTTCCATGTTTCAAGATGAATATTACATATCTGATTGACTTATTCACTTTTCTGGTGTAAAGTTTATAATCCTTCAAATGATAATAATTAAGACACTTCTAAATAAAAAAACGATAATGTATAGCGTTACGATGTGCTGTGTATGAGTAGTAAATTTCTGATCAATATCACAATGTGATCTCTCTGATCTCAGATGACATGACAAGCAATTAACACCACGAGTTTAATGTCTTTCAGTATTACAAGTTTTGTCCAATGATAATGCTATAAACTTAGTAACAACATCATATGAATCTATACCCTTTTGTTTGGTTTGATTTTGACCAATATTAATGAGACATTTTTAATGGAACAATGTGACATTTGTTACAATTGAAATAGATATTCAACAAGAAGTTTCTGTAACTGAAGATATTTATATTTTTTATGTACTAAGATCTTGCATGTTTCATAAATAATTACTTATTACATAGTAATCAAGTGAAAGTTATGAATCAATTGCTCACAGTTCATTCTCCACATCCTTTTTTTCGCACACAAATAAATAATCATCAGGTATTTGATCTAAACAGTATGTGCTGTATTTGTGAAGCATCTTTCATGTAAAGTAAAGATTAATTGACTATCGAATCTAATGTGCTCATTTTGCATGATGCTGATCGCTGACAATCTATTCTCTTCGTTTACATTCTTTTTTCTTGAACATTTAATCTTGATTTTTTGCTGACTGTGTGATCAGTGTTATCTCCCCTGATTTATTTCTTGTCAGCTTGTAAATAGAATCCCTTTATGTCAAGGTTAAGTCTTTGTCAAATTCTTCTCAAGCCGAGAACAATAAACAAATATCATGGTTCCTTGGCAATGATGATGAACTGTAAATGTTATCATTTACCGAAACTTCTAATTGCCTCTCAAATGATATTTGTTATCATGTGATTGTTTACCAATGTAAATATGTGCAAAGGGAACATACTGATAAGATAGTCAGATTGTCTCCATGCTTTTCTCTGTGCAATATGATTAAGAGATCTTTAACTCTTGTCTTTCCTAACACCTTTGTTTTGATTTGGTTTGTAAATCATGTGGTCTAATCATATGATGTGTAAATATTATTTCAGTGCTTTTAGTGAGTCATGTGATATATTGTTTGAGTGAATATGTAAACTCTTTGATTTGTGTGAGCATATCTTTGGAAAATTTAATTGAAGATGAGTTTAAATAATGTCATGATAATGAAAATGTGCTTTTTGGTTGATTTTCAAGATATTCATTACTTTGATATATGTTTTTTTAAACATTCCCAGTAAAAATGATACTTCTTTCTGTTACTCTCTGAAACCTTGTTAAGCCTAGGTGTTAACAAAGATATTAAAATTTTGAGACGAGTTTGATTTTTTATTTTATCATAGTCATAATATCATATGAAATTCATTTTATTTTTACTACACATGTTTTCTAATTCTGATAACTTTTAAAAGTGAATAAGGCTAATGCATTAAATTAAATTTTAAAATACGAGAGAAAAAAAGGGATTTTTCAGTGATATTTTGTTAAGTAATAACAACTAATTTGGAAATGCTGTTGAAGGTTAATTGAAAAATTTAATTTCATTTGGTTGTGTTTGATTTGTTGTTCCTAGTCATTGATATACCCGGTTTTAGTGAAATTTTAATTTGTCAGAAGATTTTATGTAGTGTAACTCTTAAGTTAAGAGTTATCATTAGTTTAGTGAAATGTAAACTTGAAAATTATGTCTCCTTGACATAAAGCAACATGTTATGACCTATGAAAGACAAATGAATTTGGGAACCGTTTCCTCATAACTTCATTCTCACTTCCCAATTCAAATTATGTCATATGTTTTCAGTCTGTTGCTAAATTATCACACAATCATTAGTATAGGAAATAAACTCGTAATTAAGCGAAACTACAGAGTCATTGACAGGATTTTGTGAGGAGTTTTTGGACGTCTTTCACAATGTGTAATGATGATGTATTTTCATAATTATTCTGTAGAATAAGAGTACTCCAACATGTCAACTTAAGAAACGCCAGTATGACAATATGGGCATTAGAGAGGTCGAGAGTAACCGAGTTGCCTCTGTGAGTCCAGGTAAATTAAGGTTTAATTTTTCATACTCTTTTGTTATTGCGTAAATGATTTAGCTTTTCAAGATGCTATTAGTAATTATTGGAATTCTGATCCACATGACTGTTATACTCCTGGTTGTGCTTCTAGCGTTGCTTTTCATGATGTATATGATGAGTTGAGCTGCCAATGCTGTGTATGTATATAATGTTACAAGGAAGCACCTGCCATGAGGTGATGTGTACATGAAGCAGTGTAAATTTCACATGGAAACTACTCTATCAATCTGATGTACAGAATGTATAATAAACAATGACAATAGATACATTTTTTGCTTTTTGAATGGTGTAAGAACAACACAATGGCAAACATCTTTCTTGATATAACAGCAGATTGAAAAAATAAATAAGGGTTGTAAATGGAATTACTCTATAAATCTACAGCCTGCCACACATTGTCCATACATGGTATGATTAAATGTTTTCAGCATTTACATTTTATTATTGTCTTCATTTAACAGTGTTATTGAAAAATAGAGCCATGGGCTCTGTGGCTCATCAGCCTTCGTATCTTTGATGATCAAGACTTAGATACATACCTGTTAGTTCTCCAGGTGAAATACATCACCAAACTTGTTCAGTGCCAGTGCATTAGACAAGATTTCTTGACACAAAATCGGAAAAAATTGGATAAAACTATTTCATATTCTTTAAATCATTATACAAAACAAGTGTTTGCCACTAACATGGCAATGTCCCCAGCCGTTACGAGATATTTAGGGGCTAAGCTTTACGAGATATCGCGTTAACAATGTATTACACAGTGGTCAAAGTGTCGTGGTGACCTTGAAAATGAGGTCAAGGTCACCAATGTCTACTGGCGTCTAAGGCTTCCTCCATTGAAGGCTGTCACCAAGTATGAACACTCTAGGTGCTTAGCTTACAATATATCGCGTTAACAATGTATTACTAAGTGGTCAGGTGTTGTGGTGACCTTGAAAATGACATCACGGTCACCAATGTCGACTGGCGTCTGAGTCTTCCCCCATTCAAAGCTGTCACCAAATATGAACACTCTAGGTGCTAAGCTTAATGAGTTATCGCGTTAACAAGAATCCGGATGTACGCACGGACAGACGCCGCTGAATTCATAGTCCTCCGTTCCGCGTTGCGGTGGGGGACAATAAGACACAGATAAGGAGTAACTATATTTTAATTCATTTAATTATCTTATATATATATTTGCTCTCTTACATCTTGTTGAAATACTCTTTGTAAGCAGCAAATGCAACTAAAACTTGCATTGAATCAGCAAAATATCATTTCTCCCCAACACCCTACCACAATCTTCTGACCCCACCTTTTGTCAACCCATTCCAAATAATCAACCAATCTCCTGTCAATACGCAGGGACATCGATCTGCTTGTCCCTGGTTATTGTTTGCCCGTTGCAGTATTAGTACTGAGCTGTTCTAACAAGCTCAGTCATACATTAAGGATATTATATGAGTGTCAATGACATACTATTTTTACAACACAAGTGCTTAATATTAGTGTTCCTCGAGCGAGAGCTAGGGATTCTACATATATTAAAGCACAAGTATAGCATGTTATGGACACAAATATGATAATCTCTTTATTACCGAAGTCGAGAAATCAAAGAAACCAATCAAAATCAACATTCAAGCATAGGCATAGACCCATTTGGAACACAACATCATAGGCGAACTGTTAACTGCGAACTGTGTTATGCCACAGACATGAACTTTGGACTGTTTGTATCTTCATTACAACATCAATATGATTAAATTTATTATTTTACAAAACTTTAAACAATGGTTAGCCCATGCCACACCCTAATTTACATATGTTGGTCTCAATCCAATGAAGACAATATTCTCTAAATTACAGCTCCCTTGCATGCTTGACAACAGAAGATTTGCGGATGAGTACCCTGGCAGGCCCAGATTTGAAGGGGGGGTCAAGACCATTTCTACAAACTTAAATCTTAATGTAAAAACATGGTTTTATCAAAAGTTTTGCCTTGTACGCTGTCAAATTATGTTTTTTGTGAATCACAATAAATATGCACCCATGCAACGCACATATAGTTTGGGGTAGGACATTGAAATTTATATATTCCAAGCATTGATGTTTTTTTTAGACTATAGACTTTAAAAATCAACTCTATAACCTAAATATGTACATATTTGTAAAATAACTTACGAGGTAGATCACCCGAGTGCATTTTGTTAGTAATATTGAGAGATAAACAGTATCTATGCATTCATTATTTTAACAAAATGTTGGCGCTCCTTTAACTTCTTTTGGGTAGCATATGTATTATTAGATGTAGAAACAAAGAGGTTTCTGTTGAAATTTAATTGATGCACTTTACACCCATCTTCTGCTCTGTCCAAAAGATTACCATGTGTTATGTTCCATTTATCCAACAACATGCTAAATCAACAAACAACTTCTAGAAATAAAGATTTAATCAAACAAATAAAAGTGATATAACAACAGATGATTGCATGACAAATTAGAATTACCTGGTTTATTTAAGCACTATACAAGGAATTTCTTAAAATAGATATTATGGAAAATATAATTTTGTAATAAGGCCAGACTTTTTTTTTTATATTGGTTTACGGATCCGCCGACCTTAAAAATATAGTTAAAATAACGGTATTATTTTTTAACCGCCGACTCGAAAGCGTGTAAAAAAAGTAAATATAATATATCATATAAATCCAAATCCAATTTCACGATCTGTATCTGTAAAAAAACCCAGATAGAAATATACAATATATCGAAACGCGTCCGATACGTTTCAGAATATCCCCCGTTCCGAGAATTAGGGAAGGGAGGTAACTCTAAATTTGTTGGACTGTAACCACGCGGTAATGTAAAAATACATGTTTGACAATTTATCAGGATGGTGAGCAGTGTGCCATTATGAATAAACACAATTTAAAAATTTTATTATTTTTTTTTTGCCTACCGACCTTCACTTAATACAAACTGTAAAAAATAATTTGAAAACTGAATTTAAAAAAAAAAATTTGTCCTACCTACCGAACTTTTTTTTTTTTTACTCTAAATTCCGTAAACCAAAAAAACAAAAAAGTTTGGCCTAAAATTCATAATTTCATCTCATTGGATATTCTTTGATAATATAATCAACTACTAAATCCCATGTTTAAAAAATGATTTATCCCTCTAGAATATTTTTTCTACAAAATTCATAACAAATATTTATAAGAAATTAAGTGAAAAATCTCTCTTATAAGCTTGAATTTGAGCACTGTTCTGGCATGAGTTCTAAGTATGGCGCAGTTTAGTTCTCTTCTTGCCATCCTTCATCTTCTGGGCATGTTTGGAAACAGTTTTATTCATGTTGCTGTACTTCTGGCTGTCATTCCTAGAGAAGAACAAAAAACAAGGTAAAGCCATGAAAAGCTGTGGCCAAACGCTTAAACAACAAATAGCTAAGGGAAAACTGTTCTTTTTTGCAATACACATGATGGTAGATACTACTCTATTTCTGTAATCAAATGGTATTTTCTGTTAGTGAATATGCCACTAATATCTAGAGTAAAGCCCAAGTGGTGTTAAACAATAACTCACTAACAGCCAGTGTTAGTCGAATTCCAAATAATATTGATACTTCAGGAGCTTCGAAGATAAGGACATGTTCAATAATCCTTTTGGTTACCATTTCACTTTTCACTGTGATAATAATAATCGAATAATGAACATGGTAGTTCCTCTTAAAGAGGTTGGGATTTTTAAAAAAAAGAGCTTTGGTGTAGAAAGGTGTCAAATATGAACTTTCTATTTAGTGTCAAGAAGGACAGTGAACTCACTTGCTCATTTTGAGTCTGTTGCGACAGCCGAGGCCGCCCTCCCAGTGGGATGACTTGGATCTCGTCAACATCTGCTGACACATTGTACAGGGCTTGTCGGGCGAATAGGGCTGGAATGTATGTTAAGATAATTGTTGACAACATTTTACTGCATACATATACATGGCAGCTTTTCATGATATTTAAGTAAGGACATATATTCTTATTAGTTTTAATAAACCTACAAAAAAAAGTTAAAAATATTATAAATTGATTAAATTCTGATATTTCATTATTTTATCATTCATAATATTCAACAATACAAATTTATTGCAAAAGGATTATATATATATGTAAAACTCAAACATTTTACAAATTATCACAATTATCGAAGTTCAGCTACAAGAAAAGAAAGTGGTCCAATCTTGATCACAACCTCAAACAAATCAGCAATCCCCATTTGTAAAAAGATGAAGACCCAAAGAATATTGATCTGTTGTCTCACCTGTTCCTTGCAGCAGAAGCCACAGACGACCCTGTTAGCGAAGACCATCTCATGCCCATCTCCCCTCTCCTCGTGGCAGATGTCACACGGGTACACCATCCCGCAACACGGAAACCTGCACACAAACACACAACCCATTTACTAATTTGGGTTCCGGCCATGATGAATATCCTTGAACATCAACCAACAGAACATGAACATGCTTACACAGAGGCGAGATACTCATATGGGGAAACATTTAGTGTCATATTTTCCATAGGTGCACCACCACTACTGCCTTATCATTTTACTGTAATTTGCAATTTTGTTGCTCTTTCTCAGATTATCCAAAATTCGCACAACACACTTCCTCTTAATATCTTTAAAAAACACATAAAGCAAGTCATATGTACAAAAACAAACTAATTGATATATAGACACTTTCTCCTAATCAAGAAAGGTCTCAAATGCAGAAAAATATTCCATTCACTCGGAAATCACCTTGGATTGTCCTGTATGATAGAGATTATTTTATCTATAGTGACACTGTTCGAAACAATTATAAGTTAAATAACAAGAAAAATATTCTTTCATGTTTGGTATTTCACTGAGATTTAACAGTCCATATATATATATGTATAATTTTTGTAAGACAAGTGGGGAAGTACCTGAACCAGCGGTAGCTCTTCTTATAGTGCTTGCAAGCCCCGTAGCCTGGCAGTGGTTTTCCCTCCTGAATAGCGGGATCCTTCTGTACTCGCTTCTTGGTCGCCACCTGGTGGACCTTCTGTGTATCTGGAGTCATGGACAGGACACAGTCAATTGGAGAAACTGTTTTCATTATCCACATGTACTAATCTCAATATCAACAGGAACTTTCCCTTCTATCAACATGAGCTTCTCATTATCAACATGAAGTTTTCCCATTATCCAAAAATCATCTACAAGTACATGATACAAAACATTTCAATTATCCTACTATCTCTTAAATTTTACCTGCTCAGTACTCATTCCAGTCTTTTTTCCAGTCATTGCGACCTTGATGTGCCAATTTAGAATCTATTCCATATTAAAGAGACTTTGCCACCTTATAACAACAATACTTGTCAAGTAGTTATAATCCTGAGGTTGCCAACTTAATCCCAACTCACCTATTGTAATTTCAGCGGGTTGCAGCTGAGCGAAGTAAACCGCCTCTGTAGCGATCATCATCTTCTGGTGGCAATGACGACACCAGGTGTTCAATGGCTGCCCTGTTGCAATACCCTGAAAGAAATAAGTTTCGATATCCTCTTAAAACAAGAACTTTAACTGAATGTCTATTATAAATCCATCAACATCACTGAATAAAATACATTCTCTAATAAATCATAACCGGCATAAAATACATAATGCCTGAATTGACTAAATCCAAACTGTGAGCTATTTGCAGAAACCACTATTTAACATTGAATAGGAGTAAAAGGATAGGTTAAGGCTAATAACTGATGTCAAGAATAAGCTTGACATGAAAAACATTTCCTGAAAGAAAAAGCTCCAGATTAAAACAGCTACTCACATTGATCTTGGATTCCTTGTTGCAGTTGATACAACCCAGCTTGGCTACCGACTCCTGCAGGACCAGGTCGAAGATGGTGCAATTGCTTAGATCAAGGTAGCCAATCACAGACGAGAGCTGATGAACCAGAACTGGCCTAAAGGTAGCGAGTTGAGAGTTGTTACACTTGCTACACGACACAGAGTTGATGCGTCCAGCTGGTGTAGTGAAGTCAGTGTTTGTCTTACATCGCCCACACTGGATGACAATTCGGACCTTCTCAAACAGAAGAGTTGCAGCTCCCTCCTTCAGCTGCAGATGCCTCAGACTCACTTCAGTACCTTTCTTCTCGGCATCTAACTCAACCGGTTGCCTATGAGGAGTATCCTCATCATATAAATCTGAGTTCTGGGAGCTGTCACTTTCATCTTCATCATCAAATTCTTCTTCCTCTTCTGAGGTCTCTTCTCCATCTTGTTCTTCACCTTCCTTCTTCTCTGATGGCTTATATATGGACTTGAGCTTATCAGCACTGATGAACTCGAAGCCTGCTGCTTTGGCTACTATCTCTCTCTTTAGCTGTAATACAGATGTATAAGCTTAATATACACTCTATTTTGAATTTGTATTACTTTGACACACATACTTGGTATTTCTAGAATTAATGTGATTTTTTCTAGTTTTTCAGTTATAGGTTATATGAATAGGTAACCTTAATCAGACAAATACCAGTAATTATTATTAATTTATTCAGTAACCTTAAGTTATGGACAATAAATGAAAAGAAGTTTAAAACATGCAACTCCTGAGGATGCATGTACACATATTTTGGTCCAATCTTTGATTATCATTTCTTTTATGATTTATCGAGGAAAAACAATTTCTACAATTAATTGTAAGTCTCATTCATGCTGAAAGTAGTGCAATACCTGGCGGAGGGCTTCTGTAACATATTCCTGTAGATTTCTGTCCAGCCAGCGGAGAAAAGGACGGAAAACAATCTCGTAGACTCCTGCTTCCTCAAGACTCTGTTCCTTGTCAACAATCCAGTCAGCCACACTCAGCTCAACATATCTGGAAAAAAATCCTTCTGAATTAGCCACTTATCACTTAAATATTTAAAAAGAATAGCAGCAAACTATGATACATCATTTGAAAGAATTCTATCACAAGTACTGACCTTCTCACCGTCTCTGGCAAATCCTGGTCCAGAGGTAATGAGACTGTCAACATCTGTAAAGAAAAACACTTTTCGTAAAATGATTACTTTTTAAATGTTAATTAAAAGATTTTCGCTTTGAAATTCACTTTTTAATAAACTTATATAGATTATAAACATTGTCTCACCTGTTTTGGATACTCAGAGGATATTGTGAAGAGCAACTCAAACTTCTTGACCTCGAAAGGCTGCAAAAAATTATTAAATATTTACAAAATTGTAGCAGTAATCCAAAAAAATACTTGTTTAAGAATTGTCAACATTTCAATAAGAGATTTAAGTAGAAAGTGTAAAATATGCATACAAATGTGAAGTATTTACTTTAGACAGAAATGACATGTTCATTGCATCAACCTACCCAATCAGGGTCACTTGGACTAAAGATGACCCGACACTCAAAGACATCATCATCTTCCTTAACAACGGTGCATCTGTCCCTTGGGAACCTCTTCTGAAGTTGGTTGATTTCAGTCTTTCTAAGCTTATATAAATCCTCCTGTGTAGCAGAGTCTCTCTTAATGCTGATTTTCTGATTCGCAGGTTTTGCAACAGCTCTGTTAGGGAAAGACTTGGGATGTCTTGGATTAGGTTGTTTTGTAGTTTGTTCTTCAGGGGAAACTTGCGGTTGAGCCTCTGGAACTTCATCTTGTAAACTTACAGACTCTTTAAAGTCATGACGAACATCATCCATCACGTCCACGGGGTGCCAAAACTTGCATTTCTCCCCTGACCGACAGTGACCCTCCTGGAAGAATCGGCAAAGCTTCTTTGTGGTTTTAGATCTGCTTTTTGTAGCCTTCTCAATTTCATTGATGTCCTCCTTCGCAACCTTAGACTTTTCAAACCTAAGGGGTTTGACATATTCTTCATTGTCCCTGACATGTTCAAAATGGCATTGTCTTTTGTATGGACAATGACCTCTTCTAGAGTAAAATCTACAAAGTTTTCTTCCATCATCTTTTTCCTCTCGATCACTCTCATGTGGTGTTGAAATTTGCACATTTGAATCATGCTCAGACTGCAGATTACCACCTAGCTTTTCAACTGTGTCCAATTCGCCTACTGCTTCTCCATCTTGATCGCTTGACTGTAGATGAAGAAAGCGACAATTCCTGCCAAAAGCACACCGATGATGCTTAGTATAAAAGCTGCATATTTTCCTTGGTTTGTTACTTGATGCGTTTGAAAAGGATTCAGAAGAAGTTAGGTCGATGTCTTTTGCAGAATTTAGGCCTTCATTGTTGCCGGATATTTTGACACTTTTATCAGAAACTGTTGTGTGGGTTGATGTGTCAAGTTGTGTTGTATCTTCAGAGACAAACTGTTGGTCTGTGATTGTAGACTCACTTGACTCAGATTGTAAATGCTGATAACGACAAGTGTCACCAAATCTGCATCTTTTTCCTCTTGAATAAAACCTGCACAATTGATCTGATTTACCTGACATAACCTGGTGAACCGACAGCTCTTGTGTACTTTTGTGATACACTTTTATCTTTTGAGATTCCTCCAAAAAAGTTGATGGATTAGAAATCTTCACGACCTGCGTTGTCTCAAAAAGTGTTCCTTTATATTCCACTGTGTAGAAGTCTATCACAAACGTGGAACAGTTACAAGCAATAGCACTAACAAATTACAAAGTACGATTAAGAAAGTTCAAAATATAGGTCGAGAAGTAAGTTTTAACAATATAGGTCAATTAAAAACTGTTTCAGGAAACCAGCTGTTGATCCGCTCGCTGTCGACAGAGCGCGTTGGCCGAAGAGCGATGATTTGTGGTTGACACCGGTTTTATACCCGAATATTGCACCACCACGGTCCAATACCCGTTTTGTTATCAGCTCCCTAATGTTGTGCAATCTGACACAGGAAGTTGTCGATGTACCTCTTTTATGCCGCTGCGGATATTACAACGACAAAAAACATAGTTCAAGTAAAATTAACTTTAAAAAGTCTATCTTGTTCCTCATTTAACAAAATTAATCACAGTAAAGTAGATATTACTAATATTGTAATCAATTCATAGAACAAGTTAATTGTTTATGGCAAGTAAATTATTGACCAAAGGTCATATATTACTGCACAAGGTCAAGGTCGTTACAAGTAAACATGGCCGCGCACATGTTTTTCAGGTCACTCTTTAGGACACAGCAAGTAAAACAAACGTTGAAAGGTCCATTTCTGTTCAAGAACAAAGTAAAAAACGTCCATGTGCTTAGTGCGCCTCTATTTTGCACAAACCCATCCCCCGAAACGGTTTCAGAAAAGCCACATTGTAATTTAGGTACGATAGGTCATGTCGATCATGGGAAAACAACACTGACCGCTGCAATCACCAAAGTTCTGTCAGAACGTCAGGGCAGTCAAACTAAATTTGTCAAGTACGACGAAATTGATAGGGCACCTCAAGAGAAACTTCGTGGAATTACTATTAATTCCACTCATGTCGAATATGAAACAGATGAAAGACATTATGCACATACAGATTGTCCTGGTCATCTTGACTTTGTTAAAAATATGATCACTGGTGCATCCCAAATGGATGGGGCTATTTTAGTGGTGGCAGCCACTGATGGCACAATGCCACAGACAAGGGAACATTTGCTTCTTGCCAAGCAGATTGGAATAAAACATGTGGTAGTTTTCATCAATAAGGTAGATCTTGTGGATGATGATCTGGTAGAACTAGTGGAGTTGGAAATAAGAGAACTCTTGACAGAATATGGGTACAATGGTGATACTACTCCTGTGATAGCTGGATCAGCAACTAAAGCATTGGACGGTTCAGATGACAAGATTGGCAGAGAGGCCATTTTAAAGTTGTTGGACATTGTTGATAATTATGTACCTATACCTGAAAGAGATTTTACTGGACCATTTTACATGCCTATAGAAGATACAGTATCAATTCCAGGGAGGGGAACAGTTGCCATAGGAACGGTTCAGAGAGGAGTTATACACAAAGGTGATGCCAGTGAGGCCATTGGGCTTGGGAACATTGTGAAAACAGCAGCCTCTGATATTCAAGTGTTCAGAAAGTCTGTCCCGAAATGTGTGGCCGGAGACAATGTTGGGATTTTGATGAGAGGAGTAAAATCTGAACTTGTTCAGAGGGGTATGATCTTCTGTCAACCCGACACTCATAAACAGTTTGATACATTTCAAGCACAGGTGTATGTACTGACCAAGTCAGAGGGAGGTAGAATCAAACCTATTACTGATAATTATATTCAGATGATGTACTGCAATACTTGGAGTATTTCAGCACTTCTGAAACTTCCAGAGGGAAAGGAAATGGTAATGGGAGGTGACACGACATCAGCTACTCTGTTGCTGAGGAAGCCTATGGCTATCTGTACCGGACAAAGGTTCACCATCAGGGAAAATCAATTAACAGCCATTACTGGTGTTATCACTGAGGAACTTCCTTCCCTTGATTTGAAAGTCCCTGGGTTCAACTTTGAGCGGCCAAAATCCCATCGAATTGAAGGAAATGCTTGGCTGACAATGAAGAGAAGGAAAAAATGACTTTAATAATGTAAAAGACTGATAGAAATAATATATTGTTGTTTGCTATAGTGAACTTTTATTATGAATAAAGAGACGAAATGTTACTTGTAACATGGGTTTTTTTCATTGATAGGATTTTTTACCATTAATAAAGTTAGTGGGGGGCCAGGCCACTCAATCATTTCATATTGATGCAAAAGTTTTGTTTTAAGTACCAATTTGAAGGTAAAGATCTACAAAACATTTTTTTTTCGAGTGTCAAGCAATCAGATAAAAAATTCAAAATGGCCGCCAAAATACAAAATGGCCGCCAATTTTAAGCTTTTTTCCCCAATATGTCTCATAGCTTTCATACTACTGAACCTAGAACGACGGTTTTGGAGTCTTTATATAGTTTGAAATCAATGAGTTATTGTATAAAGATAAATTAATCATGACTGAAGCATAATATTCCCATATATATTAAGTCCTATAGTCAATTAATTGCTTATACAGTTGCTTGAAAATAGTCAACATGTTTTCAATTGTTCTGGTCCAGCTGCTTCTCGCATGTGCATTTGTACTGCCATGTGCGCTTGAACTTTGTCTTTGCGCATTTGCAGCGAGAGTATGCAGTTAGGCAAGTGCACTTCACATCAATATGGAAAACATCTTTGGCAAGGGACAGAGTGGTCCAAGTGGGGAGTAGCTTACCCATCTTAACTATCATGTAAATTTTGTGAATGACAGGTATGCAGTTACACTGCACAGTAATTTGAAATCGCATGGTCAACAGGGATTTTGACAAGTGTGGTGGACAACCATGCACCACTGCAGACGTGCACCATCACAGTCCATCCAGGTGCACCATGGTACACTGATGAGCTACGCTATGAGAAACGGAAACGTCGACATCTCGAAAGGCAATATCGCAAATCACCTTTAACTATACACAGGGATCTTCACAACGCCCAAAGAAATTATGTGAACATGCTAGCTGAAAGGGAAAGTGTTCATATTTCAGTGAAGCACTCGCGTCGGCATCAGGTCAGAAGGAGATATTTGAAATATCAAACCGTCTCTGGTTTAAGAAAAAGGCAGCCGTCCTTCCATCTTTCACGTCACGAGAAGACCTTGCAAATGAGTTCTCCAACTTTTTCTTTCAGAAGAGCTTGAAAATCCGGAGCTCCTTAGCAAACATGTTGAATCGAATGACTGCTGTATAGGCACAATCAAAGATCCAATATTTTACTTCCACCCAGCGACTAAAACTGAGATAGCGTCAATGATCAAAAGCAGCACAAATACATCTTGCAGCTTGAATCCACTACCAACGTGGCTTCTCAAAATATGCATGGACAGTGTTCTTTCTGTCATCACCTTCATTGTCAATGAATCTCTAACAACATCTTGTTTTCCACTATCAATGAAAGAAGCTATCATAAAACCCCTACTTAAAAAGCCAACCCTCGATCCTGATGTGTTAAAGAACTACCGTCTGGTATCAAATCTTTCATACATCTCAAAGTTGACAGAACGTGTCGTGGCCTCCCGCTTAAAACAGCATATGTCAAAAAATGGATGTTACGAAGTCTACCAATCGGCCTATCGGACACGCCACAGTACAGAAACTGCCCTTACAAGAGTACAGAGTGACCTCCTGAATGCAGTTGACAAAGTGCTATTAAAAAACCTGTCGGCAACCTTCGATACTGTGGACCATAATGTGCTGCTCAACCTGCTTGATTAACGGATTGGCATCAAGGGTTCAGCTTTAGAATGGATCCGATCATATCTATCTAACAGATAATAGGTTGTTAGTATCGATGGTGTTAACTCGTAGAAAGAAGATCTACCATATGCTGTTCTAGCTTTCAAACCATTAACAGTTACACTCTCTTATCACCAAACTCAACACTCTGTAGACGACATCAAGAACTGGATGACATCAAACTTCCTTAAATTGAACGATGACAAACCAGAGCTGTTGGTCATCTGCCCTAAACAAACCATGGCAAGGATCCATTGCCAGAGGTTCCAAATTGGCGAGAACACAATATCAAGAATTTCAAAAGCCAGGAATCTTGGGGTCATATTTGATTCCTCACTTAGCCTCGAGTCTCTTATTAACTCTGTGCCACCACATAAGAAACATTGGTCTAATAAGGAGGTACCATGTTGTTAAGACCACAAGATCTCTAGTGCAAGCCTATGTAACATCTAGGATTGACTACTGTAACTTACTATTATATGGCCTACCAGAACAACTGATTGTTAAGCTCCAAAAAGTGCAGAACAAGGCTGCAAGAGTCATCACTAGAACAGTATGACCATATCAGACCGGTGCTTCAAGACCTTCACTGGCTTCCTGTCTCCCAGAGGATCCAATACAAGATCCTCGTTCTGGTTTTCAAATGTCTCCATGACCTTGCTCCACCATATCTGTCAAGCATAATTGAGACTTATCAGCCAGTCCGTCAGTTAAGATCGGCTGAGCAAAATCTACTTGCTGTGCCACGGACAAGGACAAAGATGTTTGGAGATAAATCTTTTAGAAAAGAAGGCCCGGTTCCCTGGAACAGATTGCCTCTTCACCTTAAATCGAACAAACACCATTCAAATTTCAAATCCCAGCTAAATACTCACTTATGCAGAGAAGCACTTAAACTGTAACTGTTCTATGTGTTTTCCCTGGAGCTTATGCGCTTTTGAGCAGCTTATGTTGGATTCAAGCGCTATATATATATTGGTACTTGTGTATCTGCATCCTCGAGGGTCATATTGGTTCTACTGTCTTCGTGGGCTCGCCCTAGAAGTCTGTCGGGTACCATTACAGTTACTTGATGGGCATATCTTGTTCTCATGAACCACTGTAGATAAATGCTGATCGCACGTGCGACGCATACCAAGACTAACGCGGCTGCCTTCGCGTGATGCATTTCAAAACCGAAAACACATTGAATCGACTCTCAATGACTTTTCATTAGTGTCGAACTCTAAATATTTCAGTACAAAATTGTTTTCCCGCTGTTTCTGTCGGTTTATAAGCTGGATAAAACATGACCCGTGGGCATTGTTGAAAAGTATGCCGTCCTCCCTCGGGAAATGCTCGTGGGCCTCCAGCCTGTGGGCATTGCCTGCAGGTTTTTGGCATATGTTTCAATAATAAATAATTCCCGCTGGTTATGTTTTATCATACACAGAAACAATGATTAATGATTAAATAAAAAAATTATTTGATTTTTTAGGTGAAAGATTAAAAGTAATTGAATAACTCCCTTTCTTGAAATACCTCCCATATATCAGTGATGAAATTAGCCAATTCGTTTTGTTTTTTTTGAAACAAAATGTGAAAAAAAGAAAGAAATTGGCAGCCATCTTGTATTTTGGCGGCCATTTTGAATATTTTTACCTGATGGCTTGACACTCGAACCAGAATTGTTCCTAAGAACCTTACCTTCAAGTTAACACTGAAAACAAAACTTTTGCATCAATTTGAAATGAAACAAGAAAAATAAACATGGATGGAACCCCACTAAGTGGAGTGTTCCTCTGCCCATAGTTATCTCAAATGATGAAGGCACTGCAGTAACATTTGCTCTATTTATTAGCAATGATGTTCTCTATGATTTCTCTAACTTTATTTGGTGTCACAGAAAATTGTAAGTTTTTTTGGGGTACAATTTGTGAGTTAAGAGGAAAATATAATTCATCTTGGATTTTATTCCAGAATAAGAAAGTCATACTACTCAATATTTGTTCAGAGTTCAGATAATTGAGTCAGCAGAAAACTGATGAGAGCTTTCACAGCAACCTTGAAATATTTCTTTATGAAGTTTGTGAATAAGGTTGACACTTCTGTTCAGTCTCATTTTTCCTTGATGCTTTTTCTCCAAAATAAAACATTCTTGGTCACAAAGATGAATGGACTATTTGTATTGTCTTTTCAAATCTATCTTCTCGAAATGAACTTTGTGCGCTTCGAGCATGCATTGCGCATGGAGTTAATGCGCGATACAAGTGGACTATTATTATTATTATTATATGCACAATTTGTTAGATTATTAGCTCATCTGATCCAGACTGGCTTATCACATAGACAGTAAGACTTCATTTTTTTATTTTTTTGATGTTTGTCACTGTCCCCCCCCACATTTACCCTGTTTGAAGTTAGCAGTAAATTTAAGTTTTCAATTTGCAAAACGGATAATATCCTTACCTTTATGGAACCAAATATCTGTTTTCATTTATGTTTTCTCTCTATTATGAAGTTTGTGCACATTGTACAGGTGGAGTCATCCGAACAGTAGGTCAGTTAGAAACATCACTCATTTGACTTGCTATGATTGTAACCCATCAAGATTCTGCTTTTAAAAGCGACTGAGATTTGTAAATTTCTTTGTCCTACTCCTAAAAATAAGGGCGATGCAGAGGTGCAAATAGCATTTTCAAGGTGCAAATAAAGATGACTACATCTTTGCAAAAGCATTGTTTTAAGTTTGGTTTAAACATGTTGTTGGGCTGATAAGGATTCAAATGACTTAAGGTTAGGCAAATTATATTCAAACTAAAACATGAATTTATTTGCAAGCTATTTAAAAGAGTGCTTTTCCAGTGAGCGGGCCAGAGTTTTGGATGTTACTTATTGAAAATTGGTATAGAGGGAGATAGGGGAGGGGGTCAGGGGAAGAAGGTTGGTTGTTTGTATTTCAAATAATTTTAATTATTTTAATGCATTTATTGATTGAAAAACAGATGTGTTAGTGTGTCGTTATATATGAGTCGTTATCTGGGTATGTTCCCAATGTGCCTACAGCCCAGTTTGCCTACACTGCTATCAAAACAAATCCATGCATGGGTGGTTTGTGTATTGGGTTCCTCCAACCTATGTTTGATAATGGACTCTTCCCCTTGATCCATTTGAAGTAAGTAAAACAAAATTTGTTTGAGAGAAGTTTGATAATGACAATAACAAATTTTACTCCACACTTGGCTGCACTGATGTAACTAGAGTAACTATGTTACTACAGAGTCCCTTGCATCCTCTGACGACGCACTTCCAGTGTGGTTTAAACATATTTATTACATGCTCAACAGAACTTATGTGAAGGCCACTCGAACAAGAAATATGCATGGTGAAATGCATTTGTGACAATTGCAGTCAATAACATAATATGAGCATTTAAGCAAAATGTTGGGATTAGTTTATGAATTTGCGAATTGATTTTAATATTTCAGATCCTGTTACAACGGTTAGAGAAGGAGGTCCATATAAAATTATTTCTAGTGGAAAATTGTTTGTGTATTTATCAAAAACATTCTCCTTTAACATTTATTGATAATGCTTTACCTTGAAAGCAAAAGCCCTCTACTCAGATTCTTTAACAGGTAACAGTGAGCAGGTTGAATAATTTCTAACAATTGTCGTCTTAGACGTAATGCAAGGTGGGTATATAGCCAACATCCAGACGTAGCCAAAGCAATAGGTATACAAGACATGCTTAACTGAAGAAGCATATGTATAGGGATTAGCAATATCTAAAAAATAGAGCCATGGGCTCTGTAGCTCATCAGACTTTTGAAAGAAATAGGTGTTGTGGTTTAGACCATGGGGTCATGGGCAGTGTAGGAAAGATAGCCTGTCCCAACGTCCGAGTTATTCACAATCAAATAAAAAAGGCCCATTGCCCATTTGGGGTCAAGGGGTCACCGAACCTACAATTCAGAATCCCCATTGTCCAAGGAGTCTACACACAACTATTAAGCTATCTAGACCTTTTGGAACTGGAGAAAAAGATTAAATTAGGTCTTTTAGGTTTTGACCCCTGTGACCCCATTTGGGGTCATGGGGTCACCAAACCTACAATTTAGAATCTCCAGTGCCCAAGGAGTCTACACACAACTATTCAGCTCTCTGGACCTTTTGGAACTGGAGAAGAAGATGAAAATAGGTTTTTCATGTTTTGACCCCTGTGACCCCATTTGGGGTCATGGGGTCACAAAATCTACAATTTAGAATCCCCGTTGGCCAAGGAGTCTACACACATCTTTTCAGCTCTCTAGACCTTTTGGAACTAGGGAAAAAGATTAAATTAGGTTTTTTAGGTTTTGACCCCTGTGACCCCATTTGGGGGTCATGAGGTCACCAAACCTACAATTTAGAATCCCCGTTGGCCAAGGAGTCTACACAAACCTTTTCAGCTCTCTAGACCTTTTGGAACTAGGGAAAAAGTTGAAATTAGTTTTTTTAGGTTTTGACCCCTGTGACCCCATTTGGGGTCATGGGGTCACCAAACCTACAATTTAGAATTCCCGTTGGCCAAGGAGTCTACACACACCTTTTCAGCTCTCTAGACCTTTTGGAACTAGGGAAAAAGATTAAATTAGGTCTTTTAGGTTTTGACCCCTGTGACCCCATTTGGGGTCATGGGGTCACCAAACCTACAATTTAGAATCTCCAGTGCCCAAGGAGTCTACACACAACTATTCAGCTCTCTGGACCTTTTGGAACTGGAGAAGAAGATGAAAATAGGTTTTTCATGTTTTGACCCCTGTGACCTCATTTGGGGTCATGGGGTCACAAAATCTACAATTTAGAATCCCCGTTGGCCAAGGAGTCTACACACACCTTTTCAGCTCTCTAGACCTTTT
This sequence comes from Phorcus lineatus, assembly GCA_921293015.1. Taxonomy (NCBI): domain Eukaryota; kingdom Metazoa; phylum Mollusca; class Gastropoda; order Trochida; family Trochidae; genus Phorcus; species Phorcus lineatus. Next base: position 75,640,805 of record OV121081.1, on the reverse strand, counting down.
GGAACTGGAGAAGAAAATGAAATTAGGTTTTTTAGGTTCTGACCCCTGTGACCCCATTTGGGGTCATGGGGTCACCAAACCTACAATTTAGAATTCCCGTTGGCCAAGGAGTCTACACACACCTTTTCAGCTCTCTAGACCTTTTGGAACTAGGGAAAAAGATTAAATTAGGTCTTTTAGGTTTTGACCCCTGTGACCCCATTTGGGGTCATGGGGTCACCAAACCTACAATTTAGAATCTCCAGTGCCCAAGGAGTCTACACACAACTATTCATCTCTCTGGACCTTTTGGAACTGGAGAAGAAGATGAAAATAGGTTTTTCATGTTTTGACCCCTGTGACCTCATTTGGGGTCATGGGGTCACAAAATCTACAATTTAGAATCCCCGTTGGCCAAGGAGTCTACACACACCTTTTCAGCTCTCTAGACCTTTTGGAACTGGAGAAGAAAATGAAATTAGGTTTTTTAGGTTCTGACCCCTGTGACCCCATTTGGGGTCATGGGGTCACCAAACCTACAATTTAGAATTCCCGTTGGCCAAGGAGTCTACACACACCTTTTCAGCTCTCTAGACCTTTTGGAACTAGGGAAAAAGATTAAATTAGGTTTTTTAGGTTTTGACCCCTGTGACCCCATTTGGGGTCATGGGGTCACCAAACCTACAATTTAGAATCTCCAGTGCCCAAGGAGTCTACACACAACTATTTAGCTCTCTGGACCTTTTGGAACCGGAGAAGAAGATGAAAATAGGTTTTTCATGTTTTGGCCCCTGTGACCTCATTTGGGGTCATGGGGTCACAAAATCTACAATTTAGAATCCCCGTTGGCCAAGGAGTCTACACACACCTTTTCAGCTCTCTAGACCTTTTGGAACTGGAGAAGAAGATGAAATTAGGTTTTTTAGGTTTTGACCCCTGTGACCCCATTTGGGGTCATGGGGTCACCAAACCTACAATTTAGAATCCCCGTTGGCCAAGGAGTCTACACACATCTTTTCAGCTCTCTAGACCTTTTGGAACTAGGGAAAAAGATTAAATTAGATTTTGACCCCTGTGACCCCATTTGGGGTCATGGGGTCACCAAACCTACAATTTAGAATCCCCGTTGGCCAAGGAGTCTACACACACCTTTTCAGCTCTCTAGACCTTTTGGAACTGGAGAAGAAGATGAAATTAGGTTTTTCAGGTTTTGACCCCTGTGACCCCATTTGGGGTCATGGGGTCACCAAACCTACAATTTAGAATCTCCAGTGCCCAAGGAGTCTACACACAACTATTCAGCTCTCGGGACCTTTTGGAACTGGAGAAGAAGATGAAAATAGGTTTTTCATGTTTTGACCCCTGTGACCTCATTTGGGGTCATGGGGTCACAAAATCTACAATTTAGAATCTCCAGTACCCAAGGAGTCTACACACGACTTTTCAGCTCTCTGGACCTTTTGGAACTGGAGAAGAAGATTAAAATAGATTTTTAAGGTTTTGACCCTTGTGACCCCATTTGGGGTCATGGGGTCACGAAATCTACAATTTAGAATCCCCATTTGCCAAGGAGTATGCACATAAAATTTCAGCTCTCTAGAGTCATTGGTTCTGGAGAAGAAGTCGAAAAAGTTAAAAGTTTACGGATGGACGGATGGACGGACGCCGGACGCCTTGCCATGCCATAAGCCCATCAGGTCTTTCATATGCTTTCAGCGGGTATCGATGAGCAGACATGCGAATAACTCTAACTTACAAATAACTGGGATCAACTGTTGACTTACGGGTCAAACCCATTTTCTGAGAAGGGGGTGTTTTTTCAGTCCCCAAAGTGAATACACATTTTTTGTAGGCACATTGGCACCAAACCGTTATCTGGTTTCCTTTTAAAGATGATGTTTTCGGAAATAAGAATCACATTGATTGGATAATTATTTTGGTGGCCAAATCAAATAGAATCTTTTTCTTGCTGGCAGTTTAAATTTACATCTAATTTTCAACAAGTTTTCAAGTTTTTGTCGAATTGGATTAACCTTGCTATGGTCAAAGAATAAGTGGGCAATAGTTTCTACAGAACCAGAGCAATAGCTGCATTAGTTAGTATAAGCGTATTGCATCTTAAAATGTCTGTGTTATGATTCTAAGAAAAGATGAAAAAGTTTGCTTTGAAAACATTGGAGAACTTTAAGAAATATTTGACATCCAGTGTTTGTCCTAGTGAGGATATTTTACATATATGGTACTATGGTTGCCTAGGGTTTTCTTTTTGATGATTCCCAGGTCAGTGCCAGTTTGCTTGAAGAAGGTTTTAGTTGGGTTAAAAACTACGGAATAATCTAGATAATTTAAATTGTATTTGTGTTAAAAAATTCTTCTTACATCAACACCTTGTTACTGCTCTGCACACTGAAACTTCATATGTCCCCGCAAAGCTTCGCAAGAGACATAATGTTTTTGCCTATGTCCATAATTGTGTTGTTCTGAAATGCATTTGTTTCTGGGCCATATCTCAAAAACAAAATCTGGTGCATCCATCACATTCACATCTAGGGATCAGGGTTGACCCAAGTGTGAAGTTTTGTGAAGCCAGCATGTATAGTATTAGAGATATGCTCAGGACAAAAGACTTTGTCATAGAGTCATTGTTTTAGTAATTTTTCCATGGAAGCAAACAAAATAAAATTCATTTGCAGGTCCAACCCTCAAAAGAAAAATCCATGTATCATAATTTATATGTGTATGAAGTTTGGTGAGCTCTGAAATTTTTTTGGGAAGGACAGAGAGTTAACATTTTATAACCTAGCTTTCATAAGGTCATAAAAAGTGGAGATAAAAGGTTGATAGATCTTTTTTCAAAATGAGACAATTGACACCCAAGTAAGTCGCATCTACTTGCATGTCTTAGATCTCCCACTAATATACATGTATACAAGAGCTATTGGGAGATAGTTTATGCCCTTGCCCAACTTAAGGTGAATGGTCAGTTTTACTTGTATATAATTGAAAATGATTGTCATAATAATGTTGTACGATACCCAATAGAGGCACATGAACAACTGGGGATATTTCATATACCAAGTTTGTCAACCTACGCTACTCAAATATGTTCAGTTTGGTAATGAAAGCCGTTTTTGAATGCCACTTTCGAATGCACTTTCGATGGACCGCTTAGATCTATCTGACCACAAACCAGTGAATGCATGACTGGGCAAACGCCCTTTTTGTGTCGTCATACAAAGGAATCATTGCCTCATGATCTATACATCTATCGTAACAATATCACAGAAAAAACCCAACATAATTAACGATTTTCAGAGAATGTTTTCCCCTAAGTTAGATAAATCATTTGAAGGTGTAACACTATTAAGCGTTTGGTGTAAAAAGATATCCACATCAATGGTAATTAAACAATTATTTTAGACAGTATTTCAGTTGAAATAATGATGTGCCACTCTGTACAGTCTGTTTGTTACGTCACACACGCAAATTTTATGGCCTCCAGCCCAGGTGGGTTTTTCATACGCGATAATTATGCTGTCTTAATGAAAGGCTAATTAAAGGTATTTATTGGACAAATTAACAAAAATCAAGCCCAGTTCTTATTATGTTGAAAAATCTTTGGACGAAAATCGAGAAGTGATAAAGTCGAGGTTAGCGGTTGTTTAACAATCAATCAAGAACCATGAAAAAGTTGGGCTCATGTGACTAACAGAAAATATACTACCCCTATCCACCTTCCTGTATTGGTAATATAGCGACTATAGCACCAGGCATAGCAACTCTTTCAAAGTGTTGCTTACCCTCAGGAAACAGAAGCAAGCAAAACTCATTTTATTCCCACTTATGAGGGTAAGATATATAGAGGATACTAAACGACCTTCCATTTAATACTATTTTTATTAAATGAGTTAATGATTCAGTATGAAGCGAGCGAAAGCGAGTTTGATACTAAATCATTAACGAGTTTAATAAAAATAGTATTAAATTGAAGGAAGTTTGGTATTCTGTTTATTACTTGACCTCAGTAATCAAGCATGAGTGCCGAAAGTGTACTGAACAAAACATCTCTGCGACTTAACCGCCATTGTGATGGCAGTGCCAACATTGTGACGTCACAACCACACAATATTATGACGTCATACGTGCCGCGGTATTACACTAGTTTAATATCGCCATATAAATATTACACTGCAGTATCTTGCACGGGCGAGTAATAATTTCTATAAATATTTATAATGATAGGTTGGAAATTATAACTGTAATTTGTTTAAGTCTTCCATATTAGGTGATAAATCATTCAGACTGATGAGCTACTGAAGTAATGGCTTTATTAGCTCATCAGACCTGAAAGGTTAGGTGGGATGTTATGATTGTTTACCACAATGTTATGATTGTTTACCACAATGTTATGATTGTTGTGTGTTTTATTATGAATCGTGTTATAAAGCTTCTATTTTCATAATCAAGTCTTTGATGTTTTACAATTTATCATGACCTCAAGAATATTAAATTGTCCATTTGTATCTTGAAATACAATTTTATAAGTGATGATGCAGATAAATGATGATGATGAATTGATGAATTTGTACACTCAAGTCTGTTTGAATGAAGGGTGTTTTTTTTCATTGATTTTATTTATCCTTTTAAAACTTCAAAATCAAACTACCTACACTGTCAAGTTAGATTTGAAAGCATGAAAGTCAATATCTGTCAATTTCAAGATAAACAAATTTTACAGCCTATTTTCAACTCTATCAGCCAGCTACCAACGTGATTCAAATACCATGTTAAATGTCTGAATAGTTTTAGTCATTTAGCAAACTGACAGTGATAGTCAATACAAAAATTGTCTGAATATGTCAAGCAATTTTCACATTCACATGTTTCAACACACTGAAACCTGTTACAGTGCATTGACATTGATTTAACAACTGAAGCAATCAGAGGTTTTTATAACCACTTCTCTAATCTGGGTTTGCTGTCATAGCCTCTGGGCCTGTACAGCTATTGTTGGTATGTGTATTAATTCTTGATAACATAAGAAAGGTAACGATAGAGAATTCCTAGTTGTGGTCTAGGTAAGCTTTAATAACTTCAAGCATAAATTATGTACTGAATGTCTGTGGCCAAATGTTTTGCATTCAGAACTTTTACATTTCTATAAATTAAATAAAAAATGTATTAATTCTTGTATAAAATATAAATAACTATGAAAGTGTCATGGATACCAAGCAAAGGATTTTTTAAGATTGATATACAAATTTGCAAGAGAAAAATTTAATATTCTATTAAAAGATTTTTTTGTTAAATCTGGAAAACAAGGATATGTTGTGACATAAACAAACTAAAACCATAAGAATAACTTGTTCTCTATCTAAAAATAAACTTTCAGGACAAACTAACACAACTAACAAAAAATTTTCAAATGGTTGAACAACATTCTGACATTAATTCATGGAAATCCATGTAAGAATAAAAAGTTCCTCTGTAATTGTAAGCAAAGGAAACTTCCTAAACCTTTGAAATATCCTTCAAATGCAAGTTATTGCTTTATTTCTATACCCTTCCTCTCAAACAAGTTTATTGTAATGCTGCGTTCTTCTTATCCAAGCCCTGCTTTTGAAAATAATAATCAAGTGTCTTCTTACAAGGCTTTATCTTTCTAGGGTTGTCTTCTAGGTAAGAGTTAGATCTCTCAGCCAGGATACCCCTCTCTGGCATAATGGTAGTCTTTGCCAGACACGAGGGGTTCAGAGGTTTCTTTGTCCAACAAACATCCTTCACTTTTATAGTGCCATTATCCAGCTTTACAGAGTGTGTCAGGAGTTTAGACTTTGTGTATGTCTCTGTTTCTGAATTAACTAACCTCTGTAAGGTTTTTTTCGCAACTACAGCAGATGGAGGAAAGGTTGGATACTTGGACCAAGGTTCATGTTGCAGATTGAGGACTTCATGAACTGGTTGAACTACTTCAGTTCTCAGATGAATGTTGATATTGTCATTCTCAGACTGAGATTCTTTACCAAACTGGAGGTTTTCGATGTCTGGTTTGAAGTTCTCACAGTTTGATTTAAAGTTAACATGCCTCAGCTGGGGGTTTTCACAATCTGTTTTTTTCAGCAGATAAACCAAACTGAGCACTTTGTGAAAGCAAGGAGGAATGCCTGCACAGTCTAATTGTCTTGAACATCTTTCTAGCATGGCAACAACACCAGTGAAACTTGAGTCGGTCAACTCTGAAACAAAGAATCATCTACCTGTAGATACCAACGTCATAGTAAGGATGGAAAGAAATTCTGCACATAACAAGATTAAAGCTTTTTATATTGTTGAATAATCTGGCATTCAAAATCATCAGGTGCCGTCATCCTGTGCTCTTCTTTGAGAGAATTCTTACATCAGAATATATTTTCCAGAACATAAACATCAAAAGGAACATGTTCATATCTCAGAAGGTTAACATATTTCAAGCTGTCGATTTTTAAACAATTTTATCTAAAGGAGTATTATTACACAACTCACAACTAACCCCTCTTGTCAACATTCTTAACCCTCGATGAGCTGGTCCTGTGGTATACCTGCACAGCCTATTGATTTGATTGGTCTCCTATTGACTAGGTTTTGTCTGCACTAAACTGGTACCAGGACATACAATTAAAAGGGTTGTCAGATCCATTGGAGAAGGAACTCACTAATGCAACGAGTTTCTTATCTTCGTGGAGTCATTATTTTGAAACTTTTATTCCTTGGAATATGGTCAATTCTAATCAGACTGAATGGTAGTCTTGTGAAGAACAACTTAAATTTGTGTTTGATGTCATATACTGTGAGACATTATCCTTGCAACCAATGTTGACATGTTTTATTTAAAACCCATTTCATAGGATCCTACCTGATTGCCTTTTAATGTGAACAAATCAAGATAAAATCATCAACAACATAAAATCATTATCACTTGCAGTCATAGTTCTGTTCTCCACCACTATCACAAATATATGACAAAATCTCAAATACAACTACTGCCTATATTCATTTATTCCAAGGCATTCCGTTGACTAGTCATCTACAGAGGATAGAGAGAAACCCAGTGTAGGCAATAAAGTGACAAACTTTGGTATTATCCTCCGATGGAAAAGGATGACGTGTTTGAGAACCCAGTTCTATGTGAGTCTCTCACCATTCTTTGCGACTTGAATCCTGGACTCCCACACTGCAGCCAGCTGAGTGAGGATCCTGTAATAGTTCCAGGGGCTGTCTGGCAGCTGATCACTGTATGCGACGCTCTCTGTCACTAGACTCAGCATTGTCAGCTCCTCCTGCACCGTCCTCTGGTACTGGCATAGGTACTGGAATACAGGCATTCACTGTCAGTTAGAGATGTAATGGTGGGCAACTGTAATAGACCTTTTAATCTTAAGAAACTTTGGTATAGGTTGCTTTAATCGGAAACTAATGAATACTAAATAAAACTAATCAAATGTCTTAAGTGCAATTTAGATATAAAGAGACACCCAAATCCATGTTAGATTTGCTTTTGACCCCCTCGTTAGAAAATTTTTACATATGATCTGTAGAAGGTGTAATGAGGACGCCCCCATAGATTTTTGGAGATGGTTACCCGGTAGATAAAAATTGCATTATGAGGCTGTTAGGAAATTGCAAATTGTGTGCAGTGTAATGAAGTTTATATTGTGAAGTTACATCTTTACCAAACAAAACCCAGAATTGTTGTACATAACATAATAGTCAGTAGTTCGAGAACTGTTGTGTAATGACGTTTGTCTTAGGTGCTAAATCTTTTTCAGGGTTCGATCATCTGCATTCTGGTTCCAGACCCGTTTAGATAGCCATACATGGCATAAACAGCGCTATAGATAAGTATCAGTATTTCTACTGATATCAATATTCGGGACCTGAGCTGATTACCTGCAGTGTTTTTTTAGATAACTTCGGCTAAGTGCTAAAGACTGTCTATCAGTGTGTTCCTTTGCTTCCTTAACTTATAAACCACTTGCTACTAAGCGAGACTCGTAATGTATAGGCATAAAACGATACAGTAACTAATTTCCATTAAATTGTTACCAGCATTTTCCATAAAGTTTGTACAGAAAGATGACCACACAAGGTGTCAAGAAGTGAGAAATGTCGTTCGACCACGGTGTCGTCTGCCAGCTTCTGTGCAGTGTCGATGTTGATTTCGTAGTCATCTACCAGACGTGTCAATTGAAACTCTTCACTTAATGACATGACGTATCAACTGCTGTGGAAACGTTTAGACGTGAAAATCACCGAGTGCTGTTACATCTGTCCGACTTGGAAGTTGAAAAGATGATGTTTTAATGTTATTCCCCGCCAATGTATCAATGCGTCATCAGGTCATCAGAGGTCAAATTACAGTTGACCAATGAGAGGTTGAACTTGCTTCGAGGAATATTTGGTTACATCATATAAAAGCGAGATTTTATCAAATTAAATGAATATGATGTAACTGAATATTCCTCTAATTTGAGAAAATCTCGCTTCTCTAAGAGTTAAGCAGGAAGTCGACGCACAATGAAATTATTTTGCTAAGCCTACAGCAGATTTTAGAATGGCCCTATCTGAGAATACAACGGTTTTACGATGAAATAAAGGCTTCTGGTAAGTGTATGGATGGACCTGCGTTATGGTGCATACTGTAAAATAAGAACTACGTATTACATCCCCATCTACGTTTCTACCCGAGTTCTATTTCTTGAAGAGACAGATCATTCTGTTTTGTTCCTTAAGGTGACACAGAGTATGTTTTAGTATTTTTTATGTTTCTTAGATAAGAGCCAAAATACCATATTGTCATCAATCAGACAAATCGCCTACCTAATTCGCACCTTTATCTCTAAAATTATCAAATTGTGCTATTTTTATGTTTTCATTGATAAATGAAAAACGGCCACATAAATGTCAGGACGTCGGAATTTTACGTACATTTTACATATATATTAGTTAAAATACCACCAATCCATATTTAAATTTGTGTCTGCTGTAAATAAGTTTAAACTATTAGAAAAAGATATACAAATTCTGGAGGATGAAATCAGGGAGAACTTTCAAAATGTCAGCGAAGACACATTTGCTAGATTATCCAAATATATGTCAGAACTTGAAAAAATTAAAGAGGAAGAAGAAAAAGGTAGACAAATAAGCAATAGAATTCAATGGTATGAAGAAGGTGAAAAACCAACAAAATATTTTTGTCACTTAGAAAATAGAAATTATACAAGCAAACTCATCAACTCCTTAATTAATGGAAAAAAATAACTTTTGGCCGATGGGAGAGCTATCCTCAATAAACAAGAAAATTTTTATCATAAACTTTATGCTGCTGAAACATTGATTGTGATACAGAAGGAATTTTAAATACTGTTGATACACCTTCACTTAACACCTCTTTTGCGAATAAGCTTTACGAACCCATACAAATGAAGTAACTTTCTGAAACAGTTAAATCCATGAAAAATAATAAGAGACCCGCTTTGGACGGCTTTCCCGTTGAATTTTTCAAATGGTTTTGGAAAGACCTGAAGTTTTGGGTATTCAGATATGTTCAGGAAGTTTTTGACAAAGATCAATTATCCTATACTATTAATAGAGGTGTAATAACATGCATTCCAAAACAAGATAAAGATAGAAGATTTATGAAGAATTGGCGCCCTATTTCACTTCTGAATACCATGTATAAAATAATAAGCTCTTGTATTACTAACAGACTGAAAAAGACTTTAGATATGCTCATACATTCGGATCAAACAGGTTTTATACCTGGTAGATGCATCAGTGATAATGTTAGATTAATGTATGATATCATGTTCGAACTGAAAAAAGAAAATAAACCAGGCCTTTTGATTCTTATTGACTTTGACAAAGCTTTTGATACAGTTTCTAAGGATTTTAAAATTAAAGTTTTAAAAAAATTTGGTTTTGGACCCTACATGATTAAATGGATAAAGATACTAATGCTAAATGCATGTAGCACAATCGCCAGGCACACACTTCGAAAGATTCAACAAGAAGACGAGATGCATGTGGATTTTCATGGGTTTATTTCTTCCGAGTACTCTATACAACTCTGGCTGTCGATCTTTCTCGTCCGCTTTCCCTGGGCACCCTCACGACGCCCAGCGCGTCCTTCTCACATGGCTGGTCGTGGCTGTCACCAGCCCATAGCCGGGTGCTGGCTGGGACTCAACTCCTCAGTCCCGTGGCTGCGACTCGACTCTCTCTCCAGGTCGTAGGCTGAGAACTGACTTCTAAATCAAACCTGGGTCTTAAATACCCACCAGGCTCAGTTGTCAAAACATTGTCACTTGACAACAGCTTAATGATTATTACATACTACATACTATATTATAGGGATTACTGTGGGATGGGATTAGCAAAGTATATCATAGGTTTCATAACAACTATGTTACATGCATCTTCATGTGTAATTCAAAATGGTCATCTTTCTTCTTTCTTTTCTAATGAGCGAGGCTGAAGACAAGGAGATCCAATATCCCCATATTTGTTTATTTTTGTGGCTGAAATTCTTGGAATTATGATAAGAGACAATAATGATATCAAAGGCATTAAACTAAATCATGAAGAATATAAGATGGGACAATATGCTGACGATACTCAATTATATTTAGACGGATCTGAAAGCAGTCTTAAAGCTGCCCTAGATACACTTCATACATTTTTTGAAATGTCAGGTCTTAAGATAAACATCGAAAAAACAAAGGCCATTTGGATTGGTTCAATGACCGGAAGCAGAGTGATACTATGTTCGGAAAGTAGCTTAGATTGGCATCAGGGTAACTTCAACATCCTTGGTATATTTCTCAATCCTGATTTAAAAGATCTATGGGTAATCAATACTAGAAAAAGACTAGAAGTAATAAAAAGACTTCTTGCAGGATGGAAAAAAAGAAAACTTACTTTACAAGGTAAAATTACAGTTTTAAAAACTCTAGCATTATCAACTTTAGTCCATATTTTTTCTGTATTGCCAACCCCCCCAAAATAATTTCTCGACCATTTGAACAATATTATATACAACTTCCTGTGGGATGGCAAGAAGGATAAAATCAAAAGGACAACTATCTGTAGAAAATATGAAGAAGGTGGACTAAGAATGATAGATGTCAGATCCTTTATAAGTGCACTCAAACTATCTTGCCTGAGGAGGTATATTAAAAAAACCTCAACTTATAATCCAAGTTTATTCCCATTTAATAAGATATTTCTTCTTGGGGCAAATATAGGAAAGCACATATCTGTAGATAACCCTTTTTGGCACGAAATATTAACTTTATGGGGTAAATACTATAAACAACAACATGTTATAAATACATCTCGGGTAGAAGAAATATTAGCTGAACCCTTATGGTTAAATCATCAGTTCAGACACAGCAATTTCATAATTGAAAGCTGGTTCAATAGAGGTATTCACACAATTAGAGATATTTGGGGAGATAACAATTTTTTGCCTTTTAATGAAGTTAAAACTCTTTATGGTATAAAGGGAACAACCCTTGAGTACAACAAGATAATTTTGAGTATCCCCAAAATATGGAAACACACTCTCTTATTGAATAATTTGTGTAATCAAAATCTCTCAGTGAGCCAAACTCTTCAAGTTTTACTTTCTCAACTAAAAGGATGCAGAAATTTCTATGACCAACTGATTGCTGATGACTATCCACTGAAAGTTTGTCAAAAATGGCAAAATGAACTTAACTCAAATATTCAATGGAATGCAGTTTTCAGAAAATACAGAAATTGTACTAAAGATGTAAAACTTTTAGATTTTCAGTATAGATTTATCAATAGAGCAATTTACACTAGAAAAGAACTGATGCAAATGAACATAATTGATACAAATATTTGCTCTTTTTGCGAATCAGAACCTGAGAGTCTGCAGCATGTTTTCATTAAATGCAAATTAGTATATGAATTCTGGAGAAAAGTTGAAAATTTTATGAATCAGAATATAACACATCTGAATATTTTCATCTCTGACTTAGATATTTTATTCTGTAACAGTTCAGCTAGCCTTCTGGTATCTCATATCATACTAATTGCTAAAAAGTATATACATATATCAAGTATTAAGAGAAACAAACTATCTATTGAGTGTTTTATAAGTGTTGTCAAGGATGTTTTTAATGTTGAAAAAATTATTGCACGTAAAAATAATGCATTACCATCTTTCAACATTAAATGGAGAGCCTTAAATAATGTTTTACATTAGTTACCTTTATCTATTTTTTATGATTGCTTTATCATTTTCCAAACTAGTGTTTGATATTTAATGTCTATGTATGCTATCAGATGTACACCCACCGAACTTAAATGAATAAAAAGATTTGAAAAAAAAAAAGAAGTTGTTTAAACTATTACGTTTGAGTCATTGACGCGCGTCATTGTCCCGTTTTCGATCACAAATCGAGACTTAAACCTGTTTCCTCCCCCCCCCCCCCCCCCTACTATACTGAACTTATAAGCACTAAGATGCTAATGTTTTGAAACCACCACTTCTCGATGAAGTTTGGCACATTTGACTCAAACAACATACTCTGTGGCCCTTTAAGCGCAAGTCCATTACGTTCAGAATTGCTTTTAAAACAGTGCAAAGAAAGGAGAGGGAATGTATACAGTATTTTATCGTAATGTGTGTGGGGGGGGGGGGGGGCTTGAATTGAAATTTTGTAACCAAAAAAAAAAAAAAAATGGAAACTTGCTGGCTGCTTATCCCATCTTATCATCAATTAGGACATGAAGTCAGTTTAAATCCTTGTTTGATTGGATGTTTTAGTTCTACCCTCAGAGTAGTTTTAGAACTACCCTCAAAGTAGTGCATAGTAACTGTTTTGTAACAATACTAGACCAGTTATTGGGAAATATGTAGTAGAAAGGGGAAAATAGTCATTTCGAAAAAAAGTGGGGGGGCTAAGCCCCCCCCCCCCCCCCCCCCCCCCCCCTGTTCCTACGCCCCTGTCAAGAATGAAATTTATATCATGGCAAACTCGAAGGACACATCTTAATGTAATGCCGTGATTATGAAATGTATTCACAACAATATGACGTGATCAATCGATCGTTGGATTTGATACACTTCATTTTATCCGTGTCCATGGAATCACATTGCAAAGCCGTTTCCGGACCAGTATTAAAAAACTATAAGGCCCAGCTAGTTGAAACTTGGTATATAGAATAATCATCATTTGATGTGCGTTCTGGGGTTTTCGACTTCTTCCTCCCTTTATTTTTGGCCGTTTCCATGGAACCACAAATTCTAATTTTATTACAGATCCGTAACTCAAACAACAAAGGCATAACTCTTTGCAACTTATGGAAGAATATCATAGGCAGTTATGCCTTTAGGGGCTTTGAACTAATTCCTACTTTATTTATGTCCGTTTCCATGGAAACGTTTCTTAGAATTGTGTTTCCGAACCAAAACTCAAACACCAAAAGGCCTAGCTCATTGAAACTTTGAGAGCTTTGTAAACAATCAGCAGGTGACTTGTTCAGATTTTTATTTTGGGCTGTTTCCAGGATTAAAACCTTAAGCAATGTAATTAATTAATTAATTAATTAATTTATCATCTTCTGAAAGATAAATTAATTATTAATGATCTGCTTAGGATGCTTTTCAACTGAGAATATGAGTTTTTAAATTTTTTTTCTTCTAAATATGGCTTAAAAAAATATTTTCACACTATTTCACACTTTTGTCACTTGGTGTGGATATATTCAACTCTTACAGCCTTAAATCCCTAATTGACAAGCTTCCTATATTCACTGTTCTTAGAAATGTGCAAGAGCTGATATAACATATACACCACAAGATATTTTTAAAAATTAGTCTTAAGTTTTTGCGCGCGCCAGCCACAGTACTTTGTCCGACGTTGAGTTTGATGTCCGTCATTCTGCTTAGTTACATAGTCATTGAAAGAAAAACATAATTAAGTATACTTTTTCTTAACTTATGATTCTGAAAGTGATATGTTATTCAGATTACTTAAAATTAGCAAAGTAACTCTCGGTTGCTTACAGATCAAAAAGTAGTACCGGCTACTGACCAGTGGTAAGATCCAGACATATTCTGACAAAAACAAATTTCAGTTTTACAATATCAGAAATTGATCAAAAGTTACAACCTTCACTCTGTCAACTACCAAAACGTTTCATACTGGCTATAGCATATTGGCCTAAGGCGATAGTTTTCCCCTTAATGTTTTTTAGTTTAATGGTTTTTTTCAGGAACCCAGATATACCTACAGACCCGGACAAGGAGCAATTTTAAAGCAACAAGGAACAAAAGACCCTTCAACTTTCACATGAGCACACCCTCGTGTATGTATTTAACAGGGTATATGTTATAACAAACGATACCAAAGCAATATGCCTGTCGACCGTTAGATTTCTTGTAACGATAATTTATTTCTTGTGTGTTAATTTATTAAATGTGTGTAAAAAAGCGATTGTTTTGATCATATCTGAATTTTCTGGTGATGTCATTCATAAACTTAGCACGGACGTTCATTGTCAAAACTTAAAAGTCTTGTTTTAGAGCTTATTTGTTTGCTTTTATGCTAGTGTTCGTCCTTCAAACCTTGAAACTTTGCATAGAAAATCGAAGTATTTGCATTAAAATCAAGCTCAGGTACATGTATGATATAATCAGTTGTGCAACACTGATATTAACCGTCTATACTCCATCTATCTCGAATCGCGTAAATTATCCGATAACGGGGTTAGTAATTACAGGTATTTGTTTAGGGGTCAATGCTGCTACTGCCTGCAGGTAATAATTAGGCACTATTTGTTGTTCCAGCGTAGAGAGTAGGATCAGCTATTGCACGTGTATAGGAACGGAAAGGAAGAGGATAAAGTGGTGGTTCAAGAGGGTTGACTGGTTCGATCGATAAAACCATTGAAGGACCATGGTTGACACGTGGTTCACTTTTGGATGCTAGAATCTATAGGTTGGGAGAAAAGCTCTGGACAACAGGATTTCTTCAAAGCACAGAAAAAAGATTTAAGATCTACAAATACTTTGAGAGTTAAGGACTGAACAATGTAAACAGGCAAATCTTCACATCAAACGGATTAAATTATCGAATTTCATAATATTTAAACCATTAGTGTCTGATTTAAATTCAAACAAAATTAAACGTCTTCATTAAGTCTAGAGCATGAGAAATCTATAACATTTTGAAGGTACATATAACATATAAGTATAATAGAGGCACATCTAGGAATCATAGAAATTACATTTTTAACATTTGTTATATGCTAAATGATATTAAAACAATTAGTGCTTGAGCTATGGGAGGACAAAAAAACATGGAAGTATGGAAGCTGTGGTATGAACATAATAAACGTTCACAATTTTTGAAATATCAACATTTGAATTTATTTATCTTCATATGCGTACAAGTGTTATGGTATTATATATTTGTATCATTAAGAAAGATTAATATAATTATTCAGATATTAATAATTTGACTAGCTGCTTTAATTATGAGTCTATTTAGTATCAAATACTAGTATATTTAAATATAGCAAACAGTAGCAAACCCCTTCTATATATTAACTAATTGTATTAACTTCAGTCCAATAGGACTACTTTTCTATTTTTTGGGTCTATGAGTATAAAGAACAATGAATAAGGCAGGGTATTTGCTCATCAGTTTTTAAGAATATAAACCAGTCTTGCTCAAATTATGAATATTTTTTTTTCATCTAAAAAGGCTTTATTATTATGTTTCAGCCCCTCTCCCTCTTTCAATTCCTAAAGAAAGATGGTTTTAAAATGTTTTAAAATGACCCTCCCCAACCTTTCGTGTGTTGTTTTCATGACCCCCCCCCCCCCCCCGCTGTATATTGTTTTAGAATCAGACAGTTTTCATAAATATTTTGTTGAATTTGAGGTATCCGCTATAGGCCTAGTTGGTTTTGAAGTACCTATATCGCCCTCTTTAAACTTTGCATAATCGACTTCATATGCGCTGACTTATATAAAATGTAAAATTCAAGACAAGATTTCAATAAAAATGTAATTGCTTATTTTGATACTATGCTGCGCAAATAAACTAGGGAGAGGCTCGAACTTCTTTTCAAAATATCTTTACAAAATGTATTGTCATGCGGCTTTTCAAAACGTAAGTTACGCCCCTTGCCTTGTATCCTAGGTGGCGTCTTAGTTTGTTGTTCGCTCTGACACGTTCACACACATATATACAGCGAATTTATAGATTATTAAGCTTACTTTACTCGTGGCAACTCACTAGAGCCAGTATGACGGGTAATGGTCGAGGAACGATGAGACCACAAGGTAGAACGCCGCCTTTCCTCCTTATAGGACTTCTCGTTGTTTTATGCATACTCGGTGTGAGTTACTGGAATGTATCGAGCAAAAGCAACGAAAGAGTATCAGTAATCGCTCGCCTACAGGAAGAACTGCAGAGTCTTTCATCTCGCAAACTGGAGGCCGACAAACGCAGTTCAGAGACAAACACAAAACTTGATGAGGTCGAGAAGATGAAAGCAGCACTTGAATCAAGATTACTGAGTCTTGAAAAAGAGATAGACGAGTCCAAGAACCTAATCGAATCACGAGGACAGGAGGTACATAGTGTCCAAACTGAACTTGAGAGTAGAAAGGAGGCTTTGGTAAGTGTCGTATCAAACTAGTTAGACCTAAAACATAAAAGTTATTTTTTATCAACAAGTGGACAAGTTTTTGTTTCTATTTATGACATTATCCCTACATGTTTTGGTATAACTATAGAATTGGTTCGCCTTCTAACATTGAGAAATAAACCAGATATCTGCTCTACAATTTTTGAATGCCTTGCTACGAAATGACAAAGCATCGCTGATTATTGCAGACTAGTGGCAGACATTATCTCTCAGCTTACTTACTCAGACATGACACAGTCATTATCAACTTAAAAAATCAACAAAGGCCTGAAATGCCAAATAAAGATTTATCACTGCTAATTTACAGGAGACAAAAATACTTTTATCATTGTAGACAATATGATAATTTTGAAATGTTAGAGATAAAGATGCAAGATAAAATGGGTGATTTATATTAGCTGAGGACATTATATTTTAGCTCTTATTTAAACCACATAAAAAATCATGAAATATACCATGTCACTGTAACAATATTTAATTTCTTGTGAGCACATTTTCTGAAGTAAATATATCCTATTTCAAACAAATTAAAGAGCCACTCCGTGATTTTCATAACATATTATTTACCTTTGATACGAACCTAAATGTCATATGTGGTGATATAAAATCAAAACATCTTATTTTTTTCATGTCCAAAAGACATATATATGACAAATACTGGTTTTCCATGAAAATCTAAAAACAGCCTTATAAATGCACAGAGGTATAAATATCACATCCAATATACATTGATACTAGTTATATAAGCTAACAAACGCTATCAACTCCTAACTGCCCTCCTGGCATTTTTAGATAAGATTCCATAATTACGTTTGACTAATTGACGTGCGCCACTGTTCGGTTTTCGATCATAATTGCGACATTCTACCTTCATATTGTCACTGTAAAAAACCCATTAAGCTTTAAAATATGTCTTTTTGGTAACAGTGGATACTTCGCGATCAAATGACACCATTGATTAAGTTTGGCATATATGACTCCAACAACTCACGGAGTGGCTCTTTAAGAGGTCGAAATCATGAGTGGAATCTAGCTTTCTGCTACAGGACATGCAGCAGACTGCTTTAGAAGACTTCAACAATACAATGATATTATTCAGGCGCACCTTAGAGGTCATAATTGTTAACAAGTCAGAGTGGTATTCTTTTAGAATTATCCATTTGCTTCATAGGGACATTTCTTAATTAGTTATCTGTCAAGAAATTCTTTAAAGGCATTTAGAAGCTGGTGTGAAGTGATACAATACAAAAACTTCATGAGAAGAAATGCCATGGTAGAATTGAGAAAAACCTTGTGTGTTTGAAAATCAGAGACATTTAATACTGGATTGATAGCATAAGGTTTAAAACTTTACTCACTATCAATATAGTATAACATGTCTCTGAATTTCAAACACACTAGGTTTGGTGATATGAATTTTTGTAAAATGAATGATTTTGTAATTGTTTTTTTTTTAACTATTTCACAGAAAAAATGTGAAGAGGATTTAAGTGGAGTTGAGCAAGAACTTCAGAAACTGAAAGGTATTTTAATGCTATTCTTTGGAACTTTATTATTCGAGTTTGCACTTTTCAATGACAATCATGATTGAAATCAAGTTGAAGACAAAAGAATTAGCTCATGGTTATTTCATACAACTACTGATTTAAAATCAACGATTATATTGTAGATAAGCTTTGGCTTTCATTTTAGAAAAAGCTTGAAATAAGAATTTGTCATGTTACTAGCTGAATATTATCAAATATATTTTCTTTTTATCATTCTTATAAACCTAGTTCGGGTCCATGCATTGTATTTGTTTCATTTTTCAGAAGAAGTTGAGGCATTAAGACTGGAGGCTGCAAACAAACCTGTTCAATGTGATTTGAAGTGAGTGTTGATGAACATTTAATTACCATTTCTAAAACCTTTCATCATTCAATCAAAAGATTAGGTTATGGAAAGCAAAAATGCTGAAGCAGTTAATTCCGGATAATTAGCCACGTTTGTTATCCAGGGGTTTCACAACAAACCATATTCTATGATTCTTTGGACAAAGAAAAGCTATTTCTCATAGGACCTAACTTGTAAGCTTTTATAAATGTAATTTTTTTCGTTCCTTATTGTTTTTAATATAAAGAGTGTTTGAAGGTTTGAAGAGGAGGAGTAGCCTCAGGCGCACCCTCAAACCCTGTGTGAAGGTTGTGAAAATCAATCTCATTGTGGAGAGTAATAAGTAACCAACTGAAACAAAAATAATCCCCTTTCTATTAATGAGATGCTAATTGAAATGACTTGTTTTGGTAAGGTAACTCTTTTGTTGCGATAGTTGTCCAATTCCTAATTATTTGCTAATGCAGACATGTTTTTCGCCACAGTGTATACATACTATTAAATGAATAATCATCTATTTGTTGATCTCAGTGGCTAAGTAACGGGAATTTTAACTATTAACATTAATTCAGCTACTGGATGAAGAATTTTCTGGAACCAGGAGGTGAAGGCTTAAGAATACACAAAAACACTGTTGTTATAAAACAACAGCTACATTCTCTCCCGACAGTGGTAGCTCCGTCATAAGTTCCTATCCTAACCTCTGTTGTAACGATCTGTTGTATCCATTCTCTCCCCACAGAGGTAGCTCCGTCATAAATTCTTATCCTAACCTCTGTTGTAACGATCTGTTTTATCCATTCTC
Organism: Phorcus lineatus; assembly: GCA_921293015.1. NCBI lineage: Eukaryota > Metazoa > Mollusca > Gastropoda > Trochida > Trochidae > Phorcus > Phorcus lineatus. The sequence goes on along the minus strand of OV121081.1, from coordinate 75,621,418 downwards.
TCCCCACAGAGGTAGCTCCGTAATAAATTCCTATCGTAACCTTTGTTGTAACAATCTGTTTTATCCATTCTCTCCCCACAGAGGTAGCTCCGCCATAAATTCTTATCCTTACCTCTGTTGTAACGATCTGTTTTATCCATTCTCTCCCCACAGAGGTAGCTCCGTAATAAATTCCTATCCTAACCTCTGTTGTAACAATCTGTTTTATCCATTCTCTCCCCACAGAGGTAGCTCCGCCATAAATTCTTATCCTTACCTCTGTTGTAATGAGCTGTTTTATTCATTCTTTCCCCAAAGATGTGACTCCTCCATAAATCCCTATCCTAATCTCTGTTGTAATGAGCTGTTTTATCCATTCTTTCCCCAAAGATGTGACTCCTCCATAAATCCCTATCCTAATCTCTGTTGTAATGAGCTGTTTTACCACTTACCACTGGTTCTATGAGCTCTTCTCACTTCTGAAAAATCTCAGCCAGTGAAAACACTGTATGCATCGATAACTTATTTGTTGTTCTTATACAATGATGCAGTCACCAAATTTATGACTGAGTTCTATTAAGAGGACTTAAAGTGCAAAGTGAAACTTCGTACCAAGTTTAGCTTTCCCAAAATAACTGAGGCTTTCAAATGAAATTTTTGAAACTGTGTTACTGATTGCACAGCTAACTTTGATTGCATCCAACCATGCTTCTACCAATTTATAGGACAGAAGTTTATATAGGAATTTATGATTGAGCTACCTTTGTGGGGACGGAAGGTATTTACCTTGAATTTCAAACCTGGTAATACTTTAAAAATAATGTTGTTGCATTTTCAGTACATGTTCAGACCCTGTACAGACTGTGTTCAACGTTTTGATAAATAGCCTTGGTCGACCACAACTTGAAACTTCCTTGAAGAACAATCCAGAATACCAGAAGTTTATGTAAGTATCTACACTTATACTTACTTACCAGTATTTATTGTAGTGCTTAAAGGCCACAGACCTGTAGTGCATTCATGGTGGGATAACGTTAGTAATTTATATGTTATTAATATAGTCGTTCTAAGTAACATTGCAAAATGAATATTCATAACAAGGTCCTTGATAATTGATCATTGATATTTTTGAACATAAGTTTTATTTCATTGATAGTTTTGTAAGATAATTTGTCTGTTTAACTCTTTTTGAGAGGAAAGATTTGGAGGTAAAAGTGGTATTCATATCCCCAGTAGTCATATCACAAACTTGACATCTGCAACAAACAATGCATTGCACTAACAACAAAATAAAGTGTTACAAAACTTTAAGACATCAACTTTTGAAAGTGATCTCTCAAGATATATTTCGGACTTCCATTGTGTATAATATTGACATTTAGTTAATGTGGACTCTGACAATGTTTCGAGTATATTTCATTCTTATTATTGTTATTGAAATAATAAATTATGATTGTGAATGATCCCTTGATTGTATCAGGATATGTGAGCAAACCCTAGTTTGTTTAGAAGCCCTTTTCAATCAGGCACTCAATTCTTTACTTTTTTATCTCATCAGACCTGAAAGGCCGAATCAGCTTCTGTCAGTGCATGATGTCCAATGTCTCTCCAGTCTGAATAAAATTAATTTATTGATTTGTTCCCAAGTTTTGACGGAATCCTGGAGAGCTCTCAAGAACCACTGACTCTAGAACTTTATAGATTTTGTAACCCTTTGGTCCCTAATTAGGACTCGCTTACAATATATTTTCATCTTCTCCAGAAGCAAAAGGCTTAGACAGCTGAAATTGATATCTAAAGAAAACTTGGTCAGTGGGGTGAATGATTTATAGATATGGTGACCCTTAGGTCCCTTATAAGGGTAAAAGGTGTCACATCCTAAAACCTATTACAGACTAGTCTTCTTCAGAAAAAAAAAGGCCTAGAAAGGTAAAATGTTGTGTACCTTCTCATAGCTAATGGTATTTTTATCAATAGGAAGAAGAAGAAAAAGAAGAAAAATATTTTATTTAAGTGTTTCACAGCATACATTCATGGAGCGAGTTATATTAACAATATGTTTAAACTACACTGTCCAGCCAGGAATGGCCTATGAGACACTAAATCACATTATAAATCACATTAGAAATAGCTAAAACCGCTTAGCACTAAAATGATTAAAATGTAGTATATATATATATATTCATTAATTTATGAGAACCCTGTCTGAATTAGAGGTGGCATTTCTTCTTCCTCTAAGCATAGCGCTTATTTTAGCGGCAAGTGGTTGGGAGAGTTTGGGGGAATGCATGAGAAAAATGACGGTCTGTTGGAGATAGGTTTGGTGAGCATGTGGCCCTAATATGATAACCGTGTGGCCCCTCATTTAATATATTAAATGCAGTCTACATAACCAATGGATCTTTTTTTCCATACAGTTCCATCAGATCACGGCATATTTTCAGAAATAGTGAAATTGAATATTTAGTTACTAATCAGTTTTAGTGTTTAAAAGAAATAAACAAAATATTGTTCATGACCTTTTTCTTAATTTAGTACACTTAATCCAATAGTTTTGTTTAGACACTTGGCAACTCTCTGTTGTTTTTTTCCACCCTTTTTCTTTGGATTACTGATTTCCTAAAAGTAAATAATGAATTGGGTGTTCACTCAAAGTTCATTGAACTAAAAATGTTGCAAAATTTTGTATCATTTCAATTTTTAGTGATAATTCCAAAAGACTAGCTCATTCATCTTGTCTTTGCAGCTCTGCAGGAGAAGCAGGCAACCCTAAACCACCAGATGCACAGGTCATTGTTGACCCCAACAATCCCCAGCAGCCGTTCTTGAATCCTGACAGTCAAGGGTCCAACCAGGGGGCTAAGCATCCTGTACAACAGGACGGTCAACCCGTGGTTTACCAACAGGGACAAGCACAGGTTGACCAGCAGGCACCAGCACCTGTAGATCAGCAAGCACAAGCACCTGCAGATCAGCAAGCACAAGCACCTGCCATTAACCCTGCCGTCAACCCAGCCGAGCAGGCTGCCCTTGGCCAGGTCCAGCCTCCCCAGGATCTACAGAAAGCAGGTCAGGAGAATGTTACAAAAGTAGTTGATGATGATGATGAGTCTGTTTTAACTACTAAGGTGGAGGGTAGTGAGGGTAATCATACAAAACAAGAGCAGGAAGCTGAGAAAAATGAAGACAAGGAGCAGATTGATGATGGAAAGGAAGAAGAATCTGATGGTGAAAAGAAGGAAGAGTCTGATGATGGAAAGAAAGAGGAAATAAAAGAAGAAACTGATGGAGACAAGAAGGAAGAGTCTAATGATGGAAAGAAAGAAGTTTTACAAGAAGAATCTGATGGCAAAAAGGAAGAAGAACTTGTGGAAGAAGAAACATTGGAGGATGAGGAAAATGAAAATAAAGATAAAGGTATTAACAGTCTAGGTGATCTGGCAACATTCAGCTTTCTCTAACCCAATCCCTTTATGGATTAGTTCTTGAAGTGAGCACTTGATGTAATCTCTGGGTGAACCACATTCCTGGTGTTTTCTAATCCTCTTTATTTCGATTCTTTGTCATCATGATTTATTTGATAGAGTACTGTTTAGCTGATTGCCGGGCCAGCTTGTAAAGGAACAGTCCATCCTGGACGTTTTGTTTGAAATATGAGTTACAGGGATGATCTTGTTTGTGCTGTGTGCTGGTATTGGCTGATTTTAAACATAATCTAAATGCAATCAATAATTTTTAGGAGTTTTATTGAACAGGAATAGCATTAATTATGCACAACTTAGATAACTGCTTTGAATGTCGTATAAAGAAGTTCTCCTGGTGTAACAGTGCCTCTAAGAACTGCCTTCGCTGCACATTATATAGGCGTTAAGTTGCGAGTAATGAAATCAGTAAGAAAAATCCTTGTAAGCTTGATAACTTGAAAGGTTTTGGTGCTTTAATTTGGTATGTATCAGCTATGGAGAGGTACAAAAATTTGAAAAAGTTTTTGCTTTAGTTGGTCAAAGGTAAATGTCACAACAAGGTCACAACTTGTTCATGTTTTTGCGAAAATGCTTTATTTTACTTTATTAACACTCTTTATCATTACATGATTGTTAGTCAATGGCTATGCTTGATTGGTAACCCTGTGCATTATCCTGCATACACCGCCAGAAGTGACAAAAGCAGCGAACCACTTTATTGACACCAGTTTAAAAAGACCGGATAACGCAGAACATAATGGCGGACAAATATTTTCGTTGCGACTCTTCCACAACATTTTTATTTCATATGATTACCTTTCTTAATAACATAGCCTAATAATTCAAATAAGAACATACATGATTTATGAAATACAATGCATTAATTGATAATGAAATTTTATTCATATTTCGAAAATATAGAAAAATATTTGTATTATGTAAATGAAATGTATTTTGAAGCTACTCTGATATATGCTGACTGCTTCCCATATGTACGCCAATACACTTGATTTAACCTGAGGTTGTTGTAGACATGGTGTACACCGGTCACATATCTGAGGTGTACGCCGCTTAAACAAATCAAGCATATCATTGAATGTGTGACCTAAAATATCATAGGTCATAAGATGAGGCTAAGTTTATTTGAAATCAGAAATCGCTTTAGATCTTAGATTAATCATTTAGTGATTATACCCCTTGGATATTCTTTCGGCATGTTCACATTCAAGGGGTCAAAGTTTAAAGTCATATGTTCTGACATCACTAAAATGTGTTCAAAATTGTGTGAAATCACTGCAACAAAGTCATGACATTTAAATGTTACTAATTGTAAGTGCAATTTTATTACTTTAATGCTTTATTGTCTTGTATGGTATATTTAGAAAAAATGCCAACTTAATTGTTGCTGTAAAGAAGGCGGAACAGAGGAAGGCAGAACACTCAGTTTCGGGCTGCTCTGCATTTGAGGTGTCGCACAAGTGCTCATCTAATGTATAGCTAATGTGCTTTGTTTATCTCACTTTTTGAAAACTAACTCTTAGTAACATCCTTAGGTGGAAAAAAGTAATTAGAAATGTATATGATATTGCTTATTTCTAATTATTTAGCCTGTTTTTAATCAGTGTGTGCGAGTGTTTTTTTCCGCACACTTTAATCTACTTTCTTGAGACTAACAATCCTCAGCTTATTCAGGCTCTGGATTTTCAAAGCTCTCTTTGAGCTCGGAGTGTCATGAGTTCCATACCTAAGACTATCTTAGCACTGAGAGAACCTAAAAAATCTTTGCCCTTGAACACAGTTAAGAATGACCACCAGGGAAAATAGAGTTATACAGTTCAACTCAAACCGTCTTTGTTGATGGTAACTTATCAACAAGTGCTGGAGACTTGCAAGTTATACCCATGCAGAGGTGTTTAGATAGTGTTAGGCTAAAGGAACTCGGAGCAAAAGGCCTTTTGTTTTAAAAAACCCTTTCTACCTTCTTGTTGTCAGTATTGTTATGAGCCAACATGAAGAAACTTGTAATTTCAAAGAAGGATCAATATTTCAAGCTACATGTTAACTGCACTTTGCTTTCTGGATGCATTTCCATCAATGACTTCTCTCGTGTTAACTAGCCTATTTTGATTGGAAATATCTAGATTTCATGAGTAAATGTTACTTGACTTCTTTGCCCAAGTGATCCTTAAACTTGTGACAAACCCCAATATTGGTTTTAAGATCTATATATTAATTGAGTTTATGTTTCAACATTTTATAACCTAGGTCGGTATTTTCATAAATATGATTGCCAGGTGTTCAGCAAACGTCACAGTTTATGATATTGATTCTGAGTCAACTTTAGTTCTACATTTATACTAGTCAGACATCAACTTATCCTTAAGAGCTGTAGCAAACTCAAAGCTGAAAATGTGTTTGGGGTTACCTTGCACCCCCTCCCTCTGCCAATATGGGTTTTAGTGGTTTAGTCTTAATGAGCTACTGGGTCCATGTTCTATATCTTTTTGAATATCAATGTTATTTTATAACAACTAACTAGATTTCCTTTATCATTTGTCGTGTGCTTCATAGTGTTTGTATTTTTTTAAGCAATCAGATTTTGATATTTGGATAATAATTCACGTTAACTAAGATACCATCTTCAGTATTTTTCTTCTTGAAGATTGATTAACAAAGCTAACTGATACTAAGGGAATAACGATTGCTTCACTCATAAGTTCTTGAAAATATTATTCTTTTTTTATATATATAGTAGTTTCCATTGATTTTATTGAAGTGTCTTGGTAATAATTAAAGTTAGCTAAATCAACATTTTCACTTTCTTTTTAGTGTCACACATCTTTTTTGTTTAAAATGTTTTTAAAAAATATTTTAAGTGCTCTATAAGCTGTAATGTTGTACATTTTGTCTTTGTATTTTCACTTTCTCTAAGTTATCTTTATAAATAAGTGTCTACCATTGTAACTAAGCCTGTATCAACAGTGATCACTCGTGTACATTGTGTTAACAGTTTTAAGTTGTAACTATACACTTGTGTTTGGTGTAAATCTCTTTGCGACGCAATCACAATCGTAAATCAGCAAACGAAATAAGTTTGAATATGTTTCTGCTGCTGTAAGTAAGCTTCTATCAACAGTGATCACGTGTTTGATAGGTGTTTGACAATGTGTGTTAAAAACATTTAACAAGAGTTTTTGTGTTCCAAGTTGTAGCTACACTTGTGTGCTAGATGTCTCCTCACAACACCATCTCTTTCTCAAAGTTATCTAACAAAATGAGTTTGAATATGTTTCTGCTGCACAGTGATTGGGAAAGGCAGGGGACAATGGGCCATTTTGCACACCAAATTTTGCTTACCAAATGTCCCATTAAAATTTTGAAGTTTACTATCGACATTATGGGCAATGGCCCATTTTAAATTAAAAAAATTACTAAAAACCCTAAAATGGCCCATTATGGAAGGTGTCTTTCCCAATCCCTGGCTGCTGTAAGTAAGCCTCTATCAACAGTGATCACTTATGTGATAAGGGTTTAACATTGTATGTGAATCAAAAGGTAAGTTCATATATAACATGGCTTTAACATGCTTCAAGTTGTAAGTTGTGTGTTCCAAAAGGCCTCTTCACAACACCATTTGACAAGGAAGTTATCATTTTCACTGCACATAATATTTGAACTACTCAGTTACATTTTCCTGTTACAAATCCATGATTTATTTTGGTCATTGCTTAGTTTAATTTCATAGAAATAATAGAAACTATGACAGTTAATTCATTTAGTTAAGCAAATTACCGGTAGTTTGTAATGTAGTAAGCCTTGCTAAGAACCAGTTACTCTCAGTGATAGTTGCTTAACTGTTCTGTCTTAATAGACAAGATAACACCTTTGTAATGGCTTCTTCTCAAGCTCAATTTGTACTTGTAAAGTCAGTTGCTGTATCTTACACTAACCAATATACTATGTTACATTAGAGGTTGATTACGCCATGAATAGTAATCAGCAAGTGTCATTCATTCTGTGTTCAATGTTAATGGCTTGATTTGATGTTCTTTATGTTTTTACTGCATTTATAGAAAAAATTTCCAAGCCTTAATATTGCAATAAGTTTTCAACATTGCAGATATCAAATGAAGGGTTGATTTTTAATGAAAAGATTATTACATTAATTACTTCATTTTATCATGAAGTATATATCTATGATACATTGATATATAAACTGAATGAATATAGAACACTGTTTGGTTTGTTTGCAGGTGGTGACGAAGAGCTAAATAAGGTAGGTTATTTAATGTATTTGCTTGTTGGTGGTCAGTTTTATACCCTTCCCTTCCCTCCTGCTCATAATGGATAAAGCTAGAATAGTCCCATAGCAAGGTGGACTCCTCCAAAATCCGGGGGGAAACATTCCCAAAGCAGAGTGTTATTGTCCAAAATAAGGGACAATTTGTTCGAAATCAAGGTGAACACATCACAAATCAGGGTGGACTTGATGAAATAAAAAAACCAATTAAGTCAAAAATCAGGGTGGATGTCTCCCTAATCAGGGCAGACTTATTCCCAATCAGGGTGATATCATCAAAAATCAAAATGAAATCATACTAAATCAGGATGTATCAGCCTAAATTATTCCTAATCAGGGATTGATTTGTTCCAAACCAGGTTGAACTTGACCCAATCAGGGGGAATTGAATGAAAACCAGGGGGGGGGGGGGGGTGGGGGGGATCTGTCAAAAATCAAGAGGGAGGTATCACATCCACCCGGAACCTTGATATGAAGCCTGGAAGTAATGAAAATGGCAATAATCTGATTTCTCTTCAGGCAAACAAAGATTTAGGTATGAAGCCAGACAATTACTTCAACAGTAATCTCAATGATGAAGCTCATGAAAAGGATCCATACGGTGGAAGTGACAGACTTTTTCAAAACCCATATGAAAACAAACTTGGTGAAAACATAGGCAATGGGGTCAATCATGGCAATGCAGACATACCAGCATATCAAATGGACAGACAGAATGATCGACTATTACAGTTACAACATGACGAGCCCCTACAACGGGAGGACTATGACGACAACCTGATGGACGACTCAGTAAATTATGACAAGGACACTCTAGACAAAAATGCAGTTGATTACAACACTGGAGAAGACAATGGAAAGTTAGACGAGGAAGAAAAAGCGGCTGTGCCTCAATTACTGAATGATAATTTGGACCAACCCGATCATCCATTTGACAAGGTGGACGAAGGGGCACCTGCTGGGATTGAAATGTTCCCTGCTGTCCCTGTAGATAATCCTGACCATATTGAGGTATTCGATCTCGCCCCTCACCCTTCCTTCGTTGTGCCTCCTGCATGCTTCACTAGCTAACCTCTCAACCCAAGCCTGCTTGCAAAATGTACTGTTGTTTCACTTTATCATAAGTTACATGTGTATATATATCATTATATGTATGTAATGTATTTATTTATGTATATATTGTACATATTACATCTGCCATATTCCCTGAGGAATCACTCAAACATGTTAAAATAATTCAATGAAACATGATTGAGTGAAACTGGATCTGTATCTTTCTAATTTTTGTATATTTATTTTCATTTATATAAATAAATACAAACATATATATAAATCATTTTACTGAAGAGTTTAATTTTTGAAAAGGTGAACAACTAAGTAATTTTTGTGAGGTACTCATAATTTGTTTATTGATTGGGCTAAAACATGAACTTAATTAGGGGAGTTAAAAAAAAATGCAAGCTTAAGCAAAACAATTTTTTGAAAAAACAATCCTGATTAAGAAAATGATGCAAGACAGTCCTTACTGTTACCAATGTTTATTTAATATTTTAATTGATTTATTTATGAGATACAGTTCTGTCTCTTTTGGAAAGCTAAGAGAATATGTATGTCTTCCAAATGAAATTTAAAAACATTGAATTATTCAAACTAGTAAGGAAATTCCAGTGATATTAATGGGATTAGACAGCATATTGGGTAAACTTAACTCACATATTTACTGTGAGTGAAAATTACCTCTTTAAATGCCTTAATTTCTAATTGATAATTTTTTTTTATCTTGATAATAGCAAGTGTAAGTATTCTCAGAAATACTTAAAAGCTATTGCCATTATTGATTTCTAAATACCACAGACCTCTGTTGTTACAGTATAGACAAAGTGACCTTTAGATTGGAAAAACTATCTTATTTTGATTTCTACAGACACATTCATTTTGATTAAAGTGTATTAATAACAAAACACAGGACACATTTGGTGAGATATGAAATAGTGTCGTGTAACAGTATATGGAGACAAGTGGTAACAGTGAGGACATTCCATAGGTTGCTGTTTACCCCACTCAAAATTGAAGGACATTGAAAATTACTAATAGAATTGTTTTCTGTTTGTTTTTTCTTTGAACACTAATTAATGTTTATTTGTGAACTAAACAACAATTGAAACATAATGTGTCCATAAACACAGATTTCATAATGAATTCTTTATCGAGGTCAGACAAAAAATTACACTCTTCTTGAAAATGACTCATATACCTCATATACATATAGAGATGTCACTCAAAAGGGTTCTTAAGGATATTTGCCCATCCTTTTGATTGGTTTGCCTAAAACTTTGGGAAGTAGGAAGCAACGGTATTAAGGCTCCCATGGTCCAAAAATTGAAATTGGACTTGAGTACTCAAGGGTTCATACTCAACTTGGAGCCATGGACCTTTTCTTTACACAAGAGACCATATCATTTGTTTTCACTCTAGGTGTAATGCATAAAAACAGTGCAACCCTGTTTCCCTGCAACCAAGGGTCAATTATAAACATCTAATCTGAAATGAAAAATAAAAATGTTGTAATCATATATGCCCTTAAATGTTGGACTGCATTGCACAGTAGTTCTGCTGCATTGAGTAGAGAGTAATTATCTAGAAATATCAGAGCTTGCTTATTACAGCAACAGGTGTAAGGTTTCACCATAATGCTAGTCACATATGTATTGCAGGCTTTCACACACCTATTTATAGACACAATCAGGTAGAAAGCAGATTTAGAACACACATTACGTCTTTAAGTTCTGAACAACAAAAGTAGGATGGATTATTGATTTAACTATAAGAGTAAGTCACTTCAATTTTGAAATCAATGTGATCTGTCAAATTTTTTGTTGAGTACCGGTAAATGTTTATTTTTCGACAGAAGGCGTGTAACTCAATAAGAAAGTGTATTGCTAGGGAGAGGTTATTTTGCAGCTTACTAATTGAGTTATTAAGAATCCTTTCTTTCTGATTAATAAGTTTCATAGTCTTTGCTGGTAAAGTAGGAAATATTTGTTGTTGCATTAGCCTCAGTATGTCAACACATCTTAGATAAATAATAATAAAAATAACAAAACTGTCATAACTTTATATTCCTATTGACATCTAAACCGTACTTCATTATACTAACAGGGGCGGGATAGCGCAGTGGTTAGCGCGTTCGGCTTCGGATCAAGAGGTCCGTGGTTCGAATCCCGCCAGGGGCTCGGCAACTTTGTCTGCAGTAGATAACTGTTCTACACCCAGTCAGGTTAGGGTGCAATGCTACACTGAATTTCAGTGCAGTACCACCCATGGTTCGCTAGTTCCAGCCGATGCTCGCAGGTTTCACCGCAATGCATAGCCACAATGGTGTTGCGGGATTTCTCCCTGCAATAATACTAGCAGCCGCGATATAAGTGAAATAATCTTGAAAGCGGCGTTAAACCCCAACTCACTCACTCATTATACTTACAATCATTATCACATGAAAATTCAACTGAAATTTTTTCTTACCTAAAACATAAAACAGGTTTTTGAGTGTTTTTATAAAATTATGTCCTGTGTGTGAAATGGAATTTTTGAAGAATATCTTTTGTTTTTGTCAGATTGGGTGGGTTAAAGACCCTATTTCTTATTCCTGGATACAAGACCTTTCTAGAAATAATAGTACAGCGTGAATACTAAGCACTGAAATAACTGCTTAAACAAAATCTTGAAAGGTCTTACCTTTATTTATTTTATTTTTTTAAATTTCTATTTCTTGGGTACATTTCCATTTCAAGTCTTTCTTTTATACTGGAGGACAATAAAAGCAGCTTTATTTTTGCACACATACATTGCTTCTACAAAACGAATTTATGTCATAATCATTTTAAAAATTCACTGATGTGTAGGATAAAAATCTTACAAAAAGATTTAAAAAGAAACACAAATGTATGCAAATATGAAAATAAACATTGGATAATAAGTAAAAAAGTTAGTCAGTGTGCAGGTACTTAATTGTATGTTAATAAAAATATTTAAAGGAAGAGGAAATGGTATAACTGTTGAAAATTGAATGAGGTAAACAATTTCTGTAATATTTTGTGATGATATTTCAGGGTGATGAATTGGAGGAGGACAATGGAGGGGAAGATCAGAGAGAGGAGGGCCAAGATTTGAAGTTTAAACCAGTAAGTTCATTATAGGGACAGACAATCTATGACTGTGAGTTAAAGGTGACACTAGAGCCAAATGTTACTGTTAATGTTGTTGAGTTACAAGAACTTACTACTGCTCACATCGACAATTTGAGGCAAATTTTGACAATATAAAGCTTCAAAATCTTGCTCTTGATAATGTACCCCATGTCAATTATTTTGGAAACTTCTCCAAAGAAGAGAAAGGACAAAGTGAAGTTGATAGTGTTACTTTGTATAATAAGTACCTTGTAAATGGAACATTTGATATCTGAATTTGCAGATGTGTAAGGCTGTTCTTCAAATATTATTGAAAAATATCAATTGTCACATAGTTCCACTTGATGATGAAAATTTGAGACATTTTCAATTTCTGTCGGCATATATAATATTTTGGCATACTATCAAGGCAAATTAAGATATCTAAAAAACTCACAGATTGTGTTTCTCATCAGTCTTATTTTAAATGATTGGATAACAGGGGTAAAAATATATGATTGAAAGGGTATTTCAACTTGCCCAGGGGCAAATAAAAAATCAAAAGTCATCCAGCCCTTATTTTCACGTAATTTCCTATTGAAAATGATTTTTAAAAATATTTGATCGTATCTTTCTTCATCACGTAATAAAATCATAACTTCGTAGTTTGGAAGTTGGGGAAGAGTAACGTCCCTTCATTTTCATTAATGCAGAGAAGGGTAAGTTGTAGTGAGACTGGGTTCTTTCTCGCATTACTCAGTAGAGATAGCACATCGCTAACAAGGTCAATACCCAGTTGGTGTGCATGGCGACGAGACACGCTTTCTGATATGTCCCAACGATCTATTTCAAGTTTCTTTGGTGGGGGAAAGAAAGATGAATTAAGTCAACTTGCATCTAAACATAAAATAGAAGAAAACAAAGACAGTATTTCATCTAAAAACAAGAAATATGATAACGAGAAACGGGAAAGAAAATTCATTCTTAAATCTGAAATTATCGTCTCTTAGTCGACAATTACACTATTACACTGAACCAGTATATTGGATTGTAAGTCCAGTCACGATCAGTAAGATTAAAAAATGACACTCAAACACTTTGGTTATTTTTTATTTGTTTTGAATTTTTGTTGAAGTAAAGTAGTGGGCAAGTATGAAAAAAATCAGGGCAAGTAAGGATTTAAAATATTTTTGACCCCTGGATAAAGAAGGAGAATATGAAGAAGTGACAAGAGGAAGGCATAATTAGTTATGAAGTAGCACAAGATAGGCAGTAAAGAGGAAATTTTTTTTTAAAATGTCAAATTTTTTTTAAAACACTTATCAGTTAAAGCAAACTGAAAAGAAAAATTAATTGATGTTATTTATTGATTGAGCATTTATTGGTCTTGTAGAATGAAGAGTAACAGGTAACTACTTAACACTTTTTCTTTGGTAGCGAGGTGAATTGTAGTAAGATGGTGACTGATCAATGTTTTACCACCCAATACACAGGGCCTGGTTGACCTTCTGTTTTCTGTTATCACTGTATCTGCTCATTGTTCGCATAGTTGTTATTTTGAAGTTTTGTTCTGTTTTGTTTTTAGTGATTATTTTTGTTTTAAAGTTTAATTCAAAAGAAACAAGGGTCTATTTCCTATGATTCTTTTATCCCTTCTTTAAAAAATATCTTGTATCCTTAAAGGGTTTGGGTGCTTCCTTGTTATTTCATGTCCTTTCTATGCCAAATCTTGCATGTTTCACTACAGGATACAACCATTGTAGAATAATGTTCTTTCTCCTGTAATGAAATAAGATTGCAGAATATTGAATCTATTGCCAAGTGATTATGTTCTACTACTACCCACAGCAGTGAAGTGTCTTGAACTAAATCTTAAGATTGGCTCACTTTGCTAAGGTGTAGTTTTACAAGAAGTGCAAATTGTGATTGTAGTATTTTCAATAATTCAAACTGAGGACTCTTTACACAACATAAGTATGTTTTAACCCTTTCTTACAGTCATTGTTATAATTCGCTTTGACTTTCAGTGCTTAGAGATGGCTCCTTACTTAAATTTTGCAAGTTTGTATAGACTGTGACAGAGGCAAAACAGTTTCTACCTTAAAGCTATTTAATACTTCTCATTTAGAATGTTAATTTAAATAATGTGTTAATAATTAAGTGACAATTGTAAACAGTCTTTACTATAATAGCAAGTTCATGGGCAATGTTTCTTACTTGAAATGTAAGTCATTAACCTTTGAGGCGATAGGTAAGGAATAACTAATAAGCCACAGAACAAATTTTAAAATCCTTTTGTGAGTCATCGTTTATAATATGTGTCCACACTTGACTGGACTGTATATTTTTGATATATAATTTGATAGCCAGATGACAGTTGGGGACACGCCGCTAATGGCTTAAATATTGCCAAGCGGCGTTAAAAGTTAACTCAGGTCCACATCCAACATTGAGACTCTTTCATAAGTTTTATTAAGCTCTCCTTATTCTTGCAGACAATGTTTACTGATTTAACCAATGTAACATTTGTTCCCTGTCAAATGGGATATATTTCTAAAGAAATCTTTATGACATTAATTTTCTATTGCAGAAAATGCCGCCAATTGAAGTAGAGAAAGACAACGATGCAATAGATAGGATGAATAAGAACATGGCCGAAGCACACCAAGCTGAAGAAAATGCCATTAACAGAATATAGTCCTTTCATCATGCAGGGTTTTGTTTCATTTAAGAATCAGTTTCTGTCATTTACAGATTTAGGTTTTATACCTTTTTGTTAAGTTTCAATTTAAAGGCTTTATAGTTGTTTTGTGCCATGTTTGAAGGTTTATGTTAACACAATGAAAGTGTTTTAAGACTTTTTATTTTATTACAGCAATGCCTTTCTTCAAGTTTGTAATTTCCAATTGAAATTTGATTATTGTAGAAAAATGTTTTGAGAGGACAGAGTCATCTCAAAATAGCATCTTCTTTTTCCACTTTACTTTATTCACATAGACATATTATTGTTATTTGAATATATATTTGGCTTAGATGTTATTCGGATGTTTTGCTGTAATAGCATATTCTTCAAAGTTCTTCACCGGTTGTACTTTCACTCTAGGGAAAATCTGATTTGTAAAGCTTTGGGTTCTACGCTTGTTTATTAGCTGGGAATATTGTGGAGAACAAATTATATCTTGAGAACCTCTTATGAGTCTGTCATTATTGGATTTATCAACTCCGCTACTTTTTTAACAACTACATAGTAATATCATATCGAATTTATTTAAGTTCATGTGAGCCCTGAAACACAAGCACTTGATACCTCAGAAATTTTATACAGCCAAAAGAGAACTAATTGTTCTACTGACTTGAAATGTAAAGAGTTTATTTTGCACACATTGAAAATACATGTCTAAATGCCCGATATTTGATATGTAATATGTTGTCGTGTTTGATACATTCCTTATCCATTGATAATAATGTGAAGAGGTACCTTTTAAGCTCATTTATCAACATTTCTAACAAATTTTCATCAACTTGAATACTGTAATTGTTTTTTATGCACAAGAATAAAAAAGAGATTTTATTTATTTACAAACTTTTAGAAAAATGTGAAGGAAGGTGATTTCTAATATATGTATGTATCATATATGTTGACGCTATTAAAGAGAATGACTAAACCTGAAAGGGATATAAGTCAATCCATGACAGGGTTTTTGTGATGAAACAAAGTAACCATTCCACATACATATTTCTCATGTTTGTAATACCCCAAATTCAAATGATTGTATATATAACTATTATTTATGCACTATTTCCTGTATAGATCTCAAACGGGGTGACATTATGAGGTATTCCCCGCCAACTTGTCATTTTCATACTTAAATAAGTGTCATGCTCTTAATATGTGGACAAAATTATGAAACATACTCTGTGTCATTTGAAGTATTAATTAATTTTTTCCAAGGGGAAATTTAAAGTTTTGCTCATACATGTTGTGATTGTCCTATCAGTTCAGACTACTCTAGCTTGTAAGTTACTGTAGTGTATTTCTGTGATTCATGTCATGGCATTTTGAAGAAAATTTTAAAACTTGAAAATCGAAACCACCAATAGAAATGATTGTTTTTCAACAGAATGAAAGAAGAAATAATACTAAGTGTGTTGCAATTCTTGAAAGGATTGTTGTTAAAAAAAATGTTTATTTAATAAAGCTTGATGTACATGAGCTGATGTGGGACAATGAGGTTATGCTTGTGTACTGGTACTATGCATATAATTGTGTTGGCTTGTAAGATAGTGTCTCAGTTGTGTGTACAGTTTGTGTTCATTCAACAAGTACCCGATGTCTTATTCAAATGTGATACAGGTATTGAATATAAGAACCAAATGATATTCATTGCCAGTTATGTTTTGTTTATTTGCAAACATGGTTAATTTGGGTATCAAAAACCTAAAAGAAATAGGATGATCAATTCAAAATATATTTTCAGATTAAAGATTGAGAAGTCATAATTGTTATATTACGTATTAAACTCCCAACTATGATAAAGGGGTGTTTTGTTTGAGGCCTGCTCTCACAGTTCAACCATGACGTAAACATTAATGACAGAAAGTTTGTACATACTTTGTATATTTTGATGCAGTTTCATCTCCTATTTCATGCTCCTTGAAGTCATTTATGTAAAACTGGCCTTCTTATTAATGAAATGTGGGGCAGCCACACCATGTACTGTTTACAATGGCATTCTGCTTAAAGCAGACAATGATGTACATTATTTCACTAATGTGGTGTGTGTGATTCTATTTGAGCTGTTTCCTTGCTTCTCAGTGTAAAGGCATTTTTAGAATGAATTTTAATTGAATTTCTCCAATTAAGCAAGTGACCAACAGCTGAAAAACTGGCTATAGTCTACAATTAATTACTTAGTCCATAAATGCAAATAGCCATTTCTTTGTATTGATAAATGAGATTAGCCATTACTTTGAAAAAACATATGTATATTTCAATTCTTAAGCAAGATTATGTGCTTTAGTTACGGTACACATGATGTGGGAGGTTCATTGCATAATATTTTATTGTACATGTATTTACGGTTTTCATAATTGTATACATTTGGTGAGAAAACTCACATGTGCGGGAAATAAAACTATACATCTTTACTAACAAATTTGTTATATTTCTGTGTGTATGGCATATCCAGTCAGACCAGTATTCCATGATTAGATCTGCTAACTGCCTTGAACCTAAGCTGGGTCTTGAAATGACACTAGAGGTATGACAAATTGAAACAGAAGAAAGACATTGGTGACACAAAGAACCACACGCTGAGTGATAGGATGATATGGTTTTTTTCTGTAAACAGGCCACCGGCCCACTTCACATGTACATTTCATGATAATATAACATTGTAGCGCCAGGAAATTACAATTTGAAAAACATACGCCTTGTTTTGGATGAAAGCAATACAAATTTTGCCAAACAATTGACTATATTATGATTATTACTATTAAAAATTGTACAAGTTTGTGTATAGTTGGGTTGATATAATAATATTGCGGTAGTAACTGTTTCCGTAAGCTATCGTAAAATGGACACTGTATGCAGAAATGGTACTCACTTCAACTAATGGAATTATACTTAATGGACAAAATCGATTAGGTCTTTCAATATTTAACCTTCTGCCCTTTTCTATGAAGAGATTATGACCTGAGCATCTTAAATTTGCTAAGGCCTTTCTATAAGCTGCATGATAGGATTACTAGTGGATTGTTTTGAAATTTTAGATGACTTACAGATTCTCTTATTCTGAAACTATATGCCATATATTTAAATATTCACATAAATACATCAATATAACAGCGTATTTCATGGTTTCATTCTTGTATTGGATGGCGAGATGGAATATCTCTAGCAAAAAAATAAAGAAATGGCCAGTCTCATATTGATGCTGGGCCTAAAAGTGGTTATGAAAAAAATAGACATTGAAATGAAGTATTCAAACCTTCATGATAGCTAACACAGCACAATACACATAATAAAATCAATGTTTTATATATAAGCATATGACAATTGATCCATCACCAGGGCTAACAGCGCTTTTTTGTGCTAAGAACAACCAAGAATGTAAAAAGAGTCCAAACATTTTTTAAGAAATAACTTTATTTTCCGATACAAAAATCTTTAAAAATCACATCAAGGATATCTTCAGAGGTGATTGAGCCTGTTATCTTACCGAGCTGGCGTGCAGCTTTATGTAGCTGTTGTGCAGCGAGAACAATATCATCTTCCATGTCAGAATTCAGGAAGGATTCAAGATGGCCGACACAGGACGTCAGGTGGTATCTGTGTCGCGTTTGTGTCAAACTTGGATTGCCTACCAAGGGGTTGCCACATCTGCAACAAACGGGTTTGAAATAATTAAAATTGTCAAAATCAATTTACAGAGGTACGGGGTTCACTTATTCAGTGCAAAAAATTTTCGTATATCAAGTTAGCAATGAGACTGAACATAGGAGTGACAGCTGGGGATACGCATGTATCTAGGTGTAATCTGGTAACATCTTGCCTCTCATTTTACAGCAATAATATTGATTACTTTAGATTAAAAATATGATAATCAATAGGTTTATGAAGGATAACTGTTCTACATCTAAAAGTGATTGATTCTATGGTTGTTTGATCAATACACAAAACAGTACACATAGATGAGGTGAGTCAGGGTTTCGCACTGTTTCAGGAGTATTTTCAGTAGGTCATGACAGATATATTTCAGAAAAACACCCGCTTACAACGTCGGTGAAACCAAATACAGGCATTTAATGTTCACGTCACGCTCTCAACCTGCAGAAAAGGGTCAGATGCCTCATGAAACTTATAATATTCTATTTTTTCATACAAACATTTAAATAAAGAGCAAAAAAAGTTTTTTTCCCTAAAATTAGTGGGGGGGCTGAGCCCCCCCAGGCCCCCCCGCTTGTGCTACGGGCCTGTTATTGCAGGGAGAAAGCCCGCAACACCATCGTGACTATGCATTGCTTTGAAACCTGTGAGCATCGGCTGGAACTAGCAAACCATAATTGATAATCCACTGAAATTCATTGTAGCACTGCACCCAAACCTAACTGCCTGTAGAACAGTTCCCTACTGCAGACAAAGTTGTCAAGCCCCTGACAGGATTCGAACCACGGTTCTCTGGATCCGAAGGAGAATGCCCTAACCACTCCACTATCCTGCCCCCAGTATACATAGAGCTGATAAGTGGTGTTCTACGCGTAGAAGGGGGGGGGGGGGGGGGGGTGTAGGGGAGGTCTAAGTCACCTATTGGAAATAAAAAGGGGGGTTTCCAATATTTTGATTCTTTTCAGTCAAATTTTTAAAAAGAAATACAAAAGGTATGGGTTGTGTATTTTTTGTGTTATTTATCTTGCTGATGTTTCATACACATCCCTAGTGTCATCATGTATCTATAATTTGTCACATAAATCTCACACTTTCTGAAGCCTTCCTGCCAGTAGATCCACAAACTCCGTCACTCCGGATCCAGTTGTGCAGGAGATGGCCGCTGTCAGTATGGTTCCACTCTTTGTAAGGTCTGGTGACCATGATGACACAAGATCACACTTATTGAATACTAAAATTGTATTGGAGGGATTATATAGGTGATTTTCCACACTGCAGTTTGTATCAGTGTTTATATCAAAGTTATCACTGGCCTCATTTGACATGTCCGTCTTCATGCCCAGTTTGTGCATGTGATTCAGAACAAACGTCTCCAGTTCTTCTGCAGAAGATTCATTGTCCCACTGTGAGGCATCCACCAGGAGAATCTTGATGTCTGCCTGCTCAGCCCTGTAGGTTACACACAAAATTAATGCTTCCAAACATCAAGCAATGCATTTACAAAACTCCAAAATACCTTCTTTTTTAAGGATACATAGACATCAATAACAGTGGTCTTACCGTAATAACGATATATTGCTGAACAGATTGTGCAATACAATAATTGCAATATCATTCTCATAGAGGAATTTGTTGCACAAACTAATTTCAAGAAAAAGTTATATAGCAAGCTTGTTCTAATTTGTTAAATGTGAAAGAAAAACTGTTTGGTGTGATGAATAAGTGTTTGACTGTATTACAAATGATAGTTAACAGTTTTAAAGATATAAGCCATCAAAATAGACATACAAAATATTGTTCTTAGTAATGGTCTTTTTTTGGAAAGATCTGAAGGCATTTTATAAAATGTAAAGTGTTGAAACTGCTTAAAGTATAACAAATTGAATGAAGTGTTTAATCTAATTTATTGCAATATTGTTGCAATACATGAGCTGTATATTGCAATATATTGAAAACAAATTTTGATGCAATACTTAGCCCCAGTTTTAGGTGTTAATTGCGTTTTGATATTCTGAAACTTGATAATCTGGACTTCCATCTCAAGGGGAACTGATGAAGTACTTTCAAACACCACATTTGGAAAAATCTGAATTTTGAGTTATCAAGAGTATGTCAACATGACAGTCACACTGTCAAACAGGTGGTGCATGAATAAGCTTTAAGAATGTCGACTTCATTACAATTCTACAACTTTTGATTGTATCCAAGCAAGTATTGTTATATTTGGATCATGCTACCCACAATGGTCCTTTGCAGGATTTGAACAAATACCCTCAGAGTCGGGCAACATCACCAACATTTACTGTACCAGCAACTAAGCAACCGACTTACCAACTCGCCTATATAATATTCAGGCACATATCTCATTCCAAGCTAAAACTCTTCCTATCAGGAATTAATATTTTCCTTAGTAAAACTATTAGAGGGGTAGTGATTGTAACAGTAGCTTTCCTACAGGTTGTTAGACCTTGATTCTGTCATAGTCTCAGTGGACAAATGGATAAAATGTAGTTATGATCAGTGCTGCCAGGCAAGGGACCAAACCAGATGAAATACAAGAATCTGTACCTTTAGAGACAGTGTGATCCCAAATCTATCATCACAAACTGAGTTTCACAGGAGATATCACTTGTGGGAGGTATCATTTTGACAGTAGATTCTGAAGATTTATATATACATCATCAAGTAATGATATCATGAAGATATAACTTTATGAACATGACAACGTCATCATGCTTAGACATCCCTGAATTAGTCTATGAGTGTTTTATGAAAACTTTGACCTAATGAAGAATATTTTGGATGATGAATAAAATCTCATCCTCATGTCTTTTGATATCAAATTTATAAACATGAACACCAGATATTTGGTACTTTAATGAGATATTTGAGACACTTGGCAGAGATGACAATATTGCTACAAAGGGAAGATAACTCTCACCTCTGCATGGCTCGCCTGACGCCCTCCTTCTCCACCACGTCCCTTGTGTCCCGGAGCCCGGCAGTGTCACTCAGGAGGACCGGGTAGCCCCCGATGTTGAGAGCTGTCTCCACTACGTCCCGTGTTGTTCCAGCTATTGGGGACACAATGGCTGCTGGCCTCTGACCTGAAGCATATGAAGATGATACAGAGAGATAGTTGTTTATCAAAAGCTTGACAGTTATACAAACATACAAACCTGAGTAAATAGTATAATAAATCATGTTTTATTATGGCTATAAACAAACAGTGTTAAATCATCTTGCATATTCAAAATATTGCAAATGAATGTAAATAAGATTATTACACAAAACAAAAACTACTGGAGAGGGCTTACCTTAGTTTGATTACTTGTGCCCAATCCTTTTCTTTCATGAATAAAATGTGTTTCAATCAAAAACAAAAATGTCAGTAAATATTACCTATCATACTTATCAGTACCACTAAAAACAGCTAAAGAGAGAAAAAAATCTGATCTTTAGCATGAGATAAGGATTGTTTGAGGGTTAGATAATAATGCATCCCTAAACTAAACCACCTAACAGTCTACATGTTCACACCTAATTGTTAGTAGATTTTATGTACTGAGCTTTAACTTAAACTCATGCATGTTTATTTGGACCAAAAGGGTTTTTCTAAAGCTAGAATATGAACTAAAACTGTTTGAAAGTTGAATAATCATGTTCTCTTTATGTAGTATGACAGTTAAAAACTTCACTTTCTCCCAGTTTGCACTTACAAAGAGCATTCAGAAGACTACTTTTGCCCACATTAGGCTCTCCGATTATGGCGACCTGTACTCCTGACCTTAACCTTTCACCTTGTCGGTTGTCATGGAGATGTTTTTCCATTTCTGTTTTCATTTTGGCAACCTCAGATCTAGCTGGAACATATGGAAGTAGTTGCTTAGATG
Organism: Phorcus lineatus; assembly: GCA_921293015.1. Classification (NCBI taxonomy): domain Eukaryota; kingdom Metazoa; phylum Mollusca; class Gastropoda; order Trochida; family Trochidae; genus Phorcus; species Phorcus lineatus. The sequence goes on along the minus strand of OV121081.1, from coordinate 75,599,228 downwards.
AGGATAGTCCCTAAGATATTATCCTACTTCATGTAAGAACGCTGATTTCTGATTGGTCCACATGACCCTTAACAAATATCCATATACACCGTCACAGAGGGATGACAAATCCATTATGACTCTATACATGAGTAAAGCGTGCTTCCACGTTAATCAATCCAAGTCAAGTGATCAGGTCATAGGAGTTGTTCATATCTGTTTGTCTTTTTAATAATACATTTAGACATCTGGTAAGATAAAATCGTTCCGCGTTCCGCTCAGTGCATTACACCTTTCGCGGGAATAATATATCCTAATGTCACCCTTGACAGAATGTTATAACTTATAATAAAAAAATTAATAACATGATATTTTTTCCTACTGCAATAGTTTCATTTTTCTGATGTAAAAAATCTACTGTATTAGGGTAGAACAAGATTTGCTATTATGCTGCAATCTATTTCATACACGAATAGAAAAGGTTGAGAAGCAGTACGACAAAAGTCAGACTTTGGCTGTTTTGACAAAATCAAATCATGGAAATCACTGTGCAAGATCTACATGTTGTTGAAATTTCATTTTGAGACAATAATTTGTCAATGTATGACTGTATAATGAAAATGTGATTTTTATGCAAACAAGACCTGATTCGATGAAAAATATCTCTTATTAGTGACTTAGGTCCTTCTGATTTGACTTTTAGAGCGTGACATCAATCGTTGGTTGCACGCACTGTGTTAGAGCTTTTTCACCTTGACGCCTTCTGATGGCAGCGAGTATATTAGTGACGTCACGGAGCGAATACTCGCTGTCTGGAGCTAGGTTTCGACCAACTTGTAAAATTTACTTTGGCAGTCCGGAGTCGTATTTTTCGTACATATTTTTAAAAACACGATCTAATTCATGTTTTTAGGAAGAATATTTGTAAAGAAAACATATTAACGATGTTTTAATGAGGCAGGTACGATTAAACTATTTGAAATTTCGGTTAAATTTACGTGAAGTACACGCGCTCATTCATTCAAGCACTGTCGATAAACTGCCGTTCATCAACACTTCTATTATTGCAAGAAGTGCATTTGTAAACAACGTCCTCTCATCGATACGTAAATAATTACAAACGATCTGTAATTCTTAAATTTCAATGTGACGATCACAGAGTTGGATTTTTCTAGATTGAAGTCTTACTCAATTAATATTTTCAATTAACTGATTTTCCAAGCGCGTTCGGCTTCGGATCAGGATGTCCGTGGTTCGAATCCCGTCAGGGGCTCGGCAACTTTGTCTGCAGTAGAGAACTGTTCTACACGCAGTCAGGTGAATGAAAGCCCAAATTTGAAGTTATGGAATAACTGAGAAATCCCCAAAAATTTACCAAGATACAAAAACACAACTAAATGATAATGAGTAAGAGCGTACAAAGTATTTACAGCATAGACATTTGTTCCTGGGCGTGCTTGATGCTGCTGCCCGAAACACGTATATACCGGGTATAGCAGTCTGAGTTCCAACGTCCAAGTGTTTTGATCAGATGATCTGGAACCTTAGCATGTGCAGCTGCGGTAGCCGCTCCTATACGAAAGGAGTGACCGTTGTAAGCGCTATGGTCAAACCCTGCAGCAGCCAGGGTTTTCTTAAGGTGGGAAATGAAAAAAAGTCTATTCATGGCTTGTCCTTTGGGGGTAAGAAAAAGGGGGTCCTGCACTTGGAAGGGAGTGCGTTTGCGCATCATGACATAACGTAAAAGTGCTTTCACTGGACACACATTTGACTCTGAAACACTGTGGAGCTGGATTGTCACACCGCGGCGGAAAGGATCAGTTTTAGAGGATTGCAACACAATGTAGGCTATGGTATGAGAGCTATTAAAAGCTAACGAGGCTAGTGATAAGTGCACTGTTGGGTCATAGTTCTCACACGTGAACTCTCCACACCTGAGGAATGCAAAGAAAGCTACACAACATGCTGTTTTAATGAGAATATTCACATATGGGGTGAAGATGCCTTGACTGAGCACCTGACACAACTTCTTCAGGATTGGCACTGAAATGGGTAGGCGGCGGTAGAGGCGAGTTCCTTGTAGTCGTTTGATGGCTTGGATGATTGTCTCTAGTCTTGAAGTTGAGCCAGAAGTCCAAGGGTTGGGACATGCATGCTTGAGGTAGAAGAATCGAATGCCGCACAAGTAACTCTTAATAGTTGTGTACCGAATTTGAAGGCGGAAGTGGCAAAAAGTGACAAACATTATCAAAGTTTCCTGTGACAGGCGAGGTAAATTTGGCACACTACATCTTATTCCGCACAAAAGCATGAAGTGCAAGAAAGCATTCAGACCTGTAGAATACACTGAGAGGGTAGCTGGAGCTAGGGCATGATCCCACAAGGTAGCAATATCTCTGTCTAGGGATACTTCAAGAGGGCTACTGGAGGGCAGGTGGTGGGTTGACGCTGGGCCTGAGGAGCCAATCGACGAAACTTGGTGATCTGAAAACGGGATAATGCAGCAGCTATAGAATTCTTTATCCCAGGTACATGTTTTGCTGAGATGACAAAATTGTTTTGAAGAGCACTAAGTGTAAGTCTACGCATGAAGGACATGATCATAGCACATTTAGATCTACCTTTGTTAATGATACTGACTGTGGCGGTATTGTCACAATAAAAACAAATAGACTGTCGACACCATAACGGACCCCAGAGTACAGCGGCAGTGACTATTGGATATAGTTCGAGGAGGGCCATGGAAGTGTCTTTGTTGAGAATATCTTGAATTTCCTGCGGCCATGTCTGTGAAAACCATCGTCCTTGAAAATATCCTCCAAAACCGCATGTTGACGAAGCGTCTGTGTACAAATTCAAGTCGGGGGAATTTATGACGTCGCCAAGGAAGAAAGACACCCCATTCCAGTTTTGGAGAAAAGTGTGCCACATGTTCAAGTCGAGTTGACATTGTTTGTTGATATGCACATGATGGTACAGTTCACGCACAGAGTGGGCTTTAGCTAACAAATAGCTCATAAAAGACCGGCCTGGTCTGACCACTTGGACGGCATAGTTCATATGACCCAATAGCACAAGTAGTGTGCGTTTGGTGACCCTCTTTTTCTCTTCCACCAGACTGATAATGTTGATAAGTCGCTGAATCTTTTCTTGTGGTAAACGTGCCTCCATCTTGTTGCTATCAAGGATGATGCCTAGGTATTCTAAGCACTGAGTGGGGCCTACAGTTTTGTTGACAGAGAGAGGAATATTGAGGTCATGAAAGATGTTTAACATTGCCGACATCACAGCTTGGCCTCTGGCGAGAGTCTGTTCGAAGCAGTTGAAATCGTCTAGGAGGTGCAGAATGTGGGTGATGTGCCGCTGAGATTCTGCTATCCAACAGATGGCTTGAGACAAGAGATCAAAGAGTTTTGGACTCAACCGTGATCCAAAAACCAGTCTTGTGTAATAGTAATAAAATCCTTTCCACTGGATGCCTTGCAGGTGCCATAAAGAAGGGTGGGTAGGAATGAGTTTGAAGGCGTCCTTTATATCGGTCTTTCCCATGAAGCATCCTTGACCAAGATCTTTAATGATGCGGATGGCGTCGTCGATACGAACATAGGTAAGTGAAAACTGATCTTTGTCGATAAGGGAGTTTAGGCTTGGGTGCACATGGTCGTCATGAGGAGCAGACATGTCAACAATCAGTCTCTGCTTTTTGGAATATTTCCCTTCTACCACCCCTATGGGATTGACACGGTGAGTTGGAAAAGGTGAATGTTCAAAAGGTCCAATCATGAAACCGTTATCAGTGTTGTTGTAACATCACAGTCTGTTGTGGCGGATAATAAATTTTTGCACTCTTTGGTTTGTGTTGGGAGAGGTCTGATCCCAATGTCAAATCCATGCCGGAGACCATTTACGAGAGTCTGTTTGAAGGCACTATCAGGGTGAAAACGTAAATATTGCTCTAGAGCTACTACATTGATGGGGCTTGGCGTAGCATGTAGTCAAGCACTGCTTGGTTTTGATGATGACCCTGTTCTGTCTTTGGTCTTTAGGCATTTTGATTGAGGGTGTGGGCGCTTGCAAACAGAGCAAATGTGCAGAAACCGGCATGTTTGATATGAGCATGTTCCAAAATTGTAATTGTTGCAGAGAGCTTTCCCTTGATGATAGTTTATCATTCGGCCACGGGCATCCTGCTGGGAGGAAGTCTGCTGACGAACACTAGTGGCCATAGAGATAGATTGTCCAGGGGGTGGCAAGTGTTGATGTGTCCTTGTGCTGATCAGCGGGCAAAACTCTGTCTTGTGATCAGCTTGGTGACATAGATCACAGGTAGTCGCTTTATGGCCGGAAATGAGACTCAGGTAAAGTTGTTCATCTCTTGTCGCCCATGATGGTACCTTGTTAGTGAGTGCTAATGCTGTAGCGGCTTTGGCTGAAAAGGTCTTGTGGTAGTGGTAAAAGAGAGTCCCACCAAATCTTGCATGCATCTCAATGATGATTTGCATATACTTGTCCAGGCTTGAGCGACGGGTAGGCCAGTCTCGCAATAAGACATTTTTGAAACGAGAGAAGGCCACGATGAACTCCTGAATGGTCAAAACATGTTGTAAACGAGGGTCCGCAGGTGTCTTGAGTTGCAATTCGCAGCTACCTAGCTCTATCACCCGCCCTTGATTAGATATGTCGTCTGGCATCAGGAGACATGCCAGATTTACATCTTTCCCCTCGGTAATTTGTCTGCGTAATGAAGGCGATACAACATCGATATCCATGAGACTGGAATACTGAAAGTCTTGCCCTCCCACTACTGAGGCATGCTGATCAGGAATTGCCGTAAATAAAGTAAAGCTACCTGGTTGCCCCTTGGTTCTTGACGATGGCAAAGGTGTCACATGCGGCAGTAAGGTTGATGTGGTGTCAGCTGGCGGGGGGATCGTGATTGAGGGAGACTGATGGTGAACTGACGGCAAGGATGAACTAACAGTCGGAATGCTTGGATTGATCAGTGTTTCCGTGATAATTTTTACGGAGTCTTGTAGTTGTTTTACGGCCGTTGCTAAAGAATGAATGTCCACCACTTCGTCTTGTGCCGATTCAGATTGGTCAGTGGTAGTACTTCCGGCTGGTGCCGTCTGCACACGCTTGTTGTCGTTGTAAAACTTTAACAATTGAGGTAGTTTCATGCCCGAGGGCACGCTGACGATCCCCAAGTCGCTTGATATTCTCCGGCGAACAGATGAAAGGGACCAATTCAACGGGTTGGGATCGTCAACCTGCGTGTCCGGTGTGACTGTACTGTAGCGCATCCTCGCGCGAGTGCTGCCTGAGAGGTCGCCATCTTGGATGGTACTGGTACTGGCACTGGAACTGTTGGGTAGGGGGCCATCGTTATCTAAGTGAGAAGGAACGGCAGGCCTTGAGTGAGATTTCCGACGGGTACTTCTGCCCGGCATGGTGATGAGCGTGACTCAACGTACTCTTAGAGTGCATGAACGATAGGGAATCAAAACTTTTCAGAAAAAAACTACGGCAAGATGCGCAACTGTGTGAAAGTGAAAACAATGGAAGAGTGATTGCGCATGTGTAGAGAGCGGAAGTTTAACAAATTAGCGGTAATTAAAAACGAAAGAAATATTTAAAACCAAAAGGGTATTGATTACCTAAAAAATATGCGCATGTCTTTTCGAGAGAATTAATTTAAATTACTATGCATAAATGATATGTATTCAAAGCCTTTTAACTAAGCATGGAGATATGCATACGATATAAAAATATGATGACATAAACAAACATGAAATTGGAATACAGGATAATAAGGTAGAATATGCATAAGGAATACACCAGGCTAAAAGTATAGAATACATGCAGTAAATGGCAAGTGATAAAATAAGTTGTCTCCAGTCTTCATAAACTCTACTAAAAGATTTTTGTACCTAATAATGTTCACGACTTCAACGTTCATTTTCGGTAATTTGTGCGATTATTAAATCTTTTGAAGTTTAAGAGGTATGTTGTCGATCTTTATTAGTCTATTATAATGATATTGTAATATCTTATCATTAACTTAAACGTAATTCATCGAACTTCAGCTATCCTACAGAAATAAAAACTACTCAATAATTAATTCTCGAATCACCAATGTACAATAACAACGTGCACTTGCGATCGTATTCTGACAAATATTTGTTTTAATTTCGACTAAAAACTAATGAGAAGTTTTAAATTTTATCAAATCGAAGATTTAAAATAGGTAACACAGCCTTAGAAAAATCATTCTTAGCACTTCTCTTAAAATCGGGTTTTTTCCATACCCAATCGGGTACGCGGGTTAGGCGGCCTGAAATCGGGTAAACCGGCCGAAATCGGGTAATATGCCATGTATGTTAGGTTGTTATGCTTCTCAACCCTTCATATAAATGTAACTGTTACAACATTAGTATTGATTCTTTTATTACTCAGATATAGATCAATGACTATTAATTTCTAAACGTTTCATCAATAGATTAATTTTTTTCTAGAAGTCGTACAACGATATACTTTAATATCTCATAACATAACACAGAGTGATCTTGGTCATGGGAAAATTATACATAATAATTCATGTAATCGATAAAATGTGAATAAGATTGCGTCTATCAGTACCTAACATTTCACTATATCGAAAGCTAAGCATCTATAATGACACTGAATGAATAGAACAGTTTAGCTGCTAGTTCATAATATGCATTAATGTTTTCATTTATTGTATCCCCTATTCATTTAGATATTTGCAACAGATATAATCTAAAACATAACATGTCAATCAGTATCAAACATATTATGATATAAGTAGATAAACCATTAGAACAAATACTTGAAAAAGTAAACTCAAACAGACCATCATCGAGGACGCCATCTTCAATATTCTCATCTTCACTGAAGTCAATGAAGGCTTCCACTTTTGAAAGACACTGCCAGAGATAGATTTTCACAAGTTTGAACTTGGTTTTGAACTTCCAGGGATTTAAACAATTATAAAAATAGAATTGGTAAATATAAAGACAAAGTAATCTATTAATTTCTCATTCAAATAGCCAAAGCATTATTAAAATATTGGTCTTTCCGTCAAAATGCACATCTAGGGATCATTACATGCATTTCCAATTTCATTACACCCACAAATAACCAAAGTCCTGGACAAAATAAGATTCCCATGTAGCATTGTGTACTGTAATTTTTAATGAGTCTTTCTGTGTCAAGAAAATGATATTAAACAATGGAAACTCTCAGTTTAATGATTATTAGGGTATTAACAAAATAAAACAAACATCGCGGATCAAAAGGATGAAGAAACAGACAGAAAAAAGGCAAAGTAAGAGGGGGATTGCAGCATTTAGAATGACTCAAATTTAGTCTGGCTTCTATCGGCCGATCTGTCCAGATTAGGTGTCAATACCAGGAGCAAACAGTCATAACTCTCAGGATCACTGAAACTCCCAAAACACAACACTACAATAAGGTATTGAGTATGAAGAACTGCATTTTTTTTATAATAGAGGGGATGAAATTACAAAAGCCACAAGATAGTAACTCCTGCAAGATAACCCTATTTCTAAGGTTTAAACTACAATCATTTTTGTCTAAAACCAATTATCATTTATCAACTCTTAATACCTGGATAATTCTACGCCTCCACCCCGTATACAGATCTCCAAGCTCCCCCTCCATCTGACGGAGTGCCTGTCGTCTCTGGGCCTCAGTCTCCGCAGCAATGAGGTCTCCCAGACCTTCAACTTCTGTCAGGTCAAGTCTGCCATTCATGAAGGCTCTGTTCCATATGTCAAACAAGCATTGAACATTTCACTCTACATTAACCTTTACCCAGGGTTTATTTCCAAGCAGAGGTAATATTTGTCAACTTTTGTAGTTTCAAAACACAGTCGAACGTAATCAGACTTTTACTGGAAAGATAACATGTCAGAGCGTGATGAAGGACACACCTCTTAGTGAACTCCCCTGCCTCAGCGTGTCTGTGAGTTGGTAGACTCCCCAGTGCTGACAACATGGCTGCCACCACCGCCCCTCCCCCGTGGACCTGGTACTCTGCACAGTCCTCCCCTGTAAAACTCTTTGGGCCTGCGATCCAGTAAATAAACATTAACCCTTGTCATACTGATGTTGTGATTTTCTGATTATATAGGAAATGTAGTCATAGGCCTTGCAGACCAGTCAAGCTGAATTATGGGTGTTAGATAACAGCCTTAAAGAGCCACTCCGTGAGTTGTTGGAATCATATATGCCAAACTTTATCAATGGTGTCATTTGATCGTGAAGTATCGACTGTTACCAAAAAGACATATTTTAGAGCTTATTTGTTTTTTAAAGTGACAATATGAAGGAAAAACGTTGCAATTATGATCGAAAACCTGACAGTGGCGTGCGTCAAATAGTCAAAGTAATTTTGGAAACTTATCTAAAACAGCCAGGAGGGCAGTTAGGAGTTGATATCGTTTGTTAGGTTATATAACTAGTATCAATGATTATTGGACGTGATATCTACACCTCTGTGCATTTATAAGGCTGTTTTTAGATTTTCATGGTAAACAAGTATTTGTCAAACATATGTCTTTTGGACATTAAAAGTTAAGATGTTTTGATTTTATATCGCCACATATGACATTTAGGTTAGTATCAAAGGTAAATTATAAGTTATGAAAATCACGGAGTTGCTCTTTAAAGGTTCTTATTGTACTTGAATAATGAACAAAGAACATCCACGTGAAAATTAAAATCCATGAATAATCATGGAATCCCAAATCAAAACATTTTCAAACAAGAATAAATTTCATGGTAACATACGATATTGTCTGACAAGAAAACTACCACCAACACAACAAGAAAAAATTAGATGTTTTCACAAACCTGGAAACCAGAGGACCAGCCCTTTATCAATTGCCTCCGTGGAGTTGGGGTAGAATATCTTGCACAGCTCTGCTCTCCTTGGCCCGGGTACTCTGCGCACCATTTTTCGGAGTGACTCAGAAGCTGCTGGCCCTGATACTCTGACGATTGCCACACCTGCCGTGCCATGTCCTGATGAAAGGGCAAATATGGTGCCTCGTCCATGGGTGACGTGTGATGAAGTGCAGTATTTGCAGAGGTGATATCTAGCTCTGTTAAACAACCTTCTGCCTCTTGTCAACGTAGCTAGAAGCTTCATCTTTGAGTCAGGGTGGGCAAAACTGGAAAATAAACACTTTATTATTGTATAATGGATCTTATTCCCTGGAGTCCTTTCAAGGTTGATAAACATTAAAACCTTAATAAAATAATCCTATTTGGTCATAACATTTGAATCTTGACATTGTACGTTACGCAAATGCAGTTGCCTCCCCAGAAAAAAATATGGGAGCGGGGGGGCAGTGCCCCCCCAGGTTTTTACATTTTGAAAATTAAGCACTATAAATGAAATGAAGACATGTTTTTAATTCTGTTAATGATAGAATCCATAATTTAGATTTTTTGTCACTCAAAAGCGAAAGTAGAGGTTGCAATGCGAGCAGCCCATTAGATTGCGAGGCAACATGGCAAATGTACCACCGTAACAGGTGACACTGTAGGTTAAAATGTTTAAAAAGAGCAAAACCTTCTCTAAATTTTCTGTGCAGGTCCAGGCTGCTGTGACAGATCTTGATAGTCCAACGAGAAATCTTATGAGAATTGCAACTTTTTTGCTGAAGATGGCGCTGCAAGCAATGAAAACTTAATTTTTGGTGGGTTGGCAGCAAGGTTTGAATTAGCCATTGGGGAAGATGAGCCTACAGAACACTGAGCACCTACAATCAAATATAAAAATTAAAGTTCTGGGTTGACAGTACTCTTGCTCAAACATTCATGAATACCATAGCTAACTTTAATGATGGTTGCCAACTTTTAACATACATCCCCCTTTCACCTATTCTAGGTCTGTAAATTAAGGCATTTGTTAAGTGGGCACAAAACCTTTACAGATAAGACAGGTAAGTTATTTCTGTGGGTCTTGTACATTGGCCAGTATACCTGTTATATTCCCAAGTTGGACTTGAACTGAATGCCTGTATCAGCCAAGATTAACATATGTTATGTCTTCCGTATTATCTTGACGTTTTGAAGAAAATACTACATTGCCATTGCAAAACGTTCCCAGAGCATCAACTTGAGCAAGGGGATTCCCTGGGATCCCCTGTGCTAAAAATATCCCTTGCGACCGCACGATCTAAACGTATTCAAAACGATAGACAGTGGTTACGATATTAAAATTTTTAAAATGTTAACGTGGTGAAACATATCTAGATATAAGCACCACTGTCTTATATGGATATTATATTTCATTGTCCCTGTATGCTTTCTCTCATCACTACTTCCATAACATTCGTGCGCGCTTCTAACGGTAAAGACTTCCGGTTCCAAATGTTTTGCTTTGTGTGAATATCGTTTCTGTTGGAAAGTAAGTGTGATGAGAGTCGATTATTGTTTTTCATATAAACTGTTAGCCCAATAGCGTATCATAATAAAGAAAACATACCGATCTAGCAAGGCAACTGACAACCTGTTAGGGTAGGGAAGAGAAACAATAATCTATCATTCTCCCTAGGCTAAGGCTGTTCTGAACACTGATGGGCCAGAGAAACTTCACTACTGTAACAATGTGTGGTAACTGCCCAGCCAATATTTACTTCATAGATATCGACTGCGCACAATGTATTTCTTAATGTAAATCATGAAGAGAAAGAGTCATTGCGATTATTCATGTAGCACTATTAACATAAACATTTACTTTAAATAGATCTATAGTGAACAAAGCCAAAAGTTATCAATAACAGGCCTACCAAAGAAAAAATTGAATCGCAACGGAAAGCAGCGAAATGACCACATTAACAGACGAAATCGCATCACAATATTGCCATACGCATCGCAAATTTAGGAAATAGCATCATTCAAGTAACGATCAGCAATTTAAACGTGCAATAGCGCAAAATGAATCACTCATTACGCAACAAGGTTACTGCGCAAACATAGTTACCCAAGTAGGTCAAACCATGCCGTCGCCTGCACATTTTATGTCAACCTATCGTCTAACAGGGCACTCAGTCATGAGTAACAGAATAATAGTGAATATAAATGATGCTATTTCGTAAATTTTTGATGCGGATCGCAATATTGTGATGCGATTTCGTCTGTTAATGTGATAGTTTTGCTGCTTTCCATTGCAATTTGATTTTTACTTTGGTAGGCCCGAATGATTTATTTAAAAAAACAAAATATAAGAAAATTGAACGATACAAATTATACAATTGAGTACTGTGTTTATTTCAAAGAGACAAATTACTTGAAGAAAGAATGTCTGTGAACTATGCCGCTGGACTGTCACCCTACGACAACAAGGGGAAGTGTGGCATGCCAGAAAAGTTTGATCCCCCGGATCTTCTTGACTCAAAGATTCGAGAACTTGCAGAGATGATCAGAACAAGCCACCATTTTGTAGCCCACACAGGGGCTGGTATCAGCACATCAGCCGGCATTCCAGACTTCAGGGGACCTCATGGTATATATTTCACCTTCATTATGTGTGCTGCTGAAATCTTGTTTACACGCTCTTGGTTAAAATAAGAAATTCAGCTTTACAGTTGTTAAAGATTATTTCAACCTATATGAAAAGATTTTGTACATTAAGCCAATATTATTGCGTGGGACTTTGAATCTCTTTATAATATAAAATTTGAACCCTGGACAATAGTTATGCAAAATCTGTATTTTTCTTGGTATTAACGATCTTTAAGGTGAACAAATGGCATTTATTGTATGTAGGTGTGTGGACACTTGAGAAGAAAGGCAAGGCACCCAAGTTTGATGTTACATTTGAGTCGGCACGCCCCACCACAACACACATGGCTCTTGTGGCACTGGAGAAGAAGAGTAAGGCTATATTGTCATCTTACACTTCCCTTATGATGTACATATTATTTTGGAAAATATCTGGTAGTATCTGGAGGTAGTTTTGGCTAGGTGTTTGCATTCATTCTATTCATCCTCATCAATACAAGTTACTGAACAATATTTTTCAAGTCGACCATGTTTTGTATCATGAGTTAATAGAATGAATGCATCCAATGAAATATTTCCTCAAATTTGTTCCCATTAAATTTCCCTTTAATAAAAGTTAAATAATGAATTGCTACTTGTTGTTATATTGAAGTCCTTTGATGTAAAAGTGGTTTACATTTTGAGAAGGTATATCTTTTGTTGTCATTTATCAATTGTTTGTTCTTTCAGACATTCTGAAGTATATCGTGAGTCAGAACGTAGATGGGCTTCACTTTAGGTCTGGGTTCCCTCTGGACCGTATCTCTGAATTACACGGAAACATGTTTGTTGAAGAATGCAACAAGTGTGAGACTCAGGTAGTCTCCTGTTATCAGCCTCCATGTTTTGATTAATCATCATATCTCCTTCACTGCAAAGACATTAGAAGAACTTTGAATATTGTTTTAAAAAATGTAGAGCGCATAACATCTATGTTAACATTTAGTTGTAAGGGGAGCATGCGCAGTTACCCTGTGATATGACTTTATAGGGGGATGAACTTTCTTATTTTTTAATTGCTTCATTTTGGTGTCAATGTACTTAAGGGTAAAAATGAAACTTTCTTGCCATGATATTTTATGTTAAGATGATGTGTTGTGCATTTTTTTTTGTCCAAGTAAATCTTCCAGTATACTATTAGTTTGAAACCTGAGTCAACAGTAAGTTATTGCAGATGTCGTGGTGGAGGTTTTCATCAAAAAGCATAGATGGAGAAAGGTCGTAATTTTGAAAATTCAAGGACTTGACGACCGTCACCCTTACAGACTATTGATATTGGAGGTAAATTTTAGCTTCATTGTATACTGATAATCTTTGCCGTCCTGTGGTTTCAGTACATCCGGAGCAATTGCGCCCCCACCATGGGTATGAAGCTTACTGGCAGGAGTTGTACACAGTCAAAAAAACGGGGAAGATGCAGGTAAAATCTTTATCATGTGCATGTATCTTAAAGACTTAAGTACAAAATATTCTGAATAAAGAACCGACTCTTGATATCTCTTGGATCTAATATGTCTGAATTATGATTCAATCACTTGCAAGTAAGATGTCACCTACAGTGTGCATATATCCTCCTATAGACTTATGTACAAACAACTTTTGAAGTCTCTTGAATTTACAGTTGATGTTACTTGTTTGGCAAGATTTTTATAGCACACTCACTGATTTACCGTCCACAAAACTTAACTTAGACTCTTACAAAAACCCAACTATAGAAATGATTATTTACAGTATTTGATTCACAGTGTTACATTTGAAAAACAAACTTAATGGAAGTTAATATATCACAAGTTATGTTGCGATGTTGCAGAGGCAAGTTGACGGACACAATCCTGGACTGGGAGGATTCTCTACCAGAGGAGGATCTGAAGCGTGCGGAGCATGAGTCCAAGTAGGTCCTCATTTGACAATTAAACTTTTAGTGTAACGTCACATTTAATAATGCCTGACGTTCACAGTGAAAAACTTAAACTACAAAACATATAATCATTGGCTTGAGATGTCTCAATACGATGTCATCACTTTGAGTCTGTTTGTAATCCTATGATCAGAGATTTACCTTGTTTGTGTTTTTAGACTAAATAGAATAATTTTTGGATGAGGAAAAGAATCTACTACTTTAAATTTATACAAATATTTTATCCTTGCTTATCTTTGTATAAATTATCATCAACTCAAACTTATAGAGTTAGTTACCAACACACCAGGTGGAATATTCAGTACCTCAATAGGTTTTGATACTAGCCTCATTTTTTGAGATACTGACATTGCAAAATATCTATTTTAGAAAAGCTGACCTGAGCCTTTGTCTGGGCACCTCCCTACAGATCGTCCCGAGTGGTAACCTGCCCATGATGACTGTAGGCAGTGGCGGGAATCTTGTCATAGTTAATCTTCAGCCAACCAAGCATGACAAGTATGCAAAACTCAGGATATGGGCCTATGTTGATGATGTCATGTCTAAAGTGTGTGAAATACTGAACAGTGAAATACCTCAACCTGAGCGTCCAACAATTAACTTGTTTTCCCTCAGTTCTGACAATAAAGAGTCTCAAAAGAATGCTCGACATGTTATCCTAGATGATGAATTGTTGCCTGACTATAAAGGATCTCTGAACAGCTGGGTCAAGGATGGAATAAAACCTAAAGTTGAAACAAATTCATTGCCAAGTATTATGGAAAAATCCACTGTAAACAAGTCAAAGCGATCCAACACCAAACTGCAGGTACGCCCAGAGCCTCCCTCACCCAAAGAATCTAAGCCAAGCGCTGATGCACAGCCACAGAAAGACTTTAGTCGTGAAAGAGTGTTTAAGAAATTGCTTGAACAACAGATACAAGATGAAGGAAATCAGACTCCAGTAAGTCTCCTTGACCAATCAGGGAAGAGTTCACATCACCAAAGTACACCAGTGTCCAATCAAGAGCCTGCTTACACTCCTGTAACAAGGACCTGGGAGGGTAGCCCTGCAGGTTCCACTCAAGCAGACCTCAACTATACACACAAGCGGTTTGGAGAACTACCTCTCCAATCGGTCAACTACCATCAAAATACACCCATCAGTTACAACCAGGGGATAGTAGGTGGAGCCCCAGTTCAGTTGCAGTCAGTTCCTCAAGTTCATGAGACGCTGCCTCAACCACAGATTATCCAGAATAGCTCACTTCATAACATCAGCAGCGTTGTTCAGGGTCACCCAATCCAGAAAACAAACCACCAGAATGTTTCTATCCTGAACACTTCTCTGCATCAAACACACACACTTCAGAATACTGCTCTCCCTCTGGCACAACAGCAACAGCAGCAACAGCAATCTTGTCTTCAACCTGGTATTCCTGCACAAAGAATCTCAGTACCCCAACCATCACCTGTACAGCACTGTTCCCCCCTGCAGCAGACAGGTGTGTCCCATCCCGGACAGTCTCCAGTTGTCCACACTGTCCTTGGTCACAACATGAACTCGGCGTCTGCTGTCCAGGGACTTCAAGTTCAAGGTCATTCATCTGAAAGTGTTTTAACAAGCAATAACATTGGGACTTTTTCACATGAGGACCTTGACACTGGTGAACCTAGCAATAAGAATAGAAAGCTGAATGAAAAGACATACATCAGTTTGTGAAGGATATTTATATAAACACATGTACTTTTTCATAGCCGATTTAGCGTCTACTGTCTGCTTGTTCCTTTCCAAATGAGAGGTAGTATGTTAATCACTCAGTCAATTTAGTTTAATGATTTCAATAGATATGCACACATGCTGTATATTCCATATTTGTATTCATAAGCAACATACTGATTGGCGTTATCATTATGCAAACAATGTGCATTTTCAACTTTTGAATGGATTTAGTTTATGTTAGGAATAATTTCTGTAGAAAACATTTTAAAAGAATTTTACACGCTTTATTTTAAAATAAAGAGCAATAAAGCCATTCATGATAAACAACTGTTGACAAGTCTTATGGTTATAGCACATGTTTTTTAGAAATATATAGTGAGCTACCTGAATCCATTTCCTTACCTCAGACAATTACAGGCGTTCATACAAAAATGGCTGCCAGTGGTTTTTGCTTGATTCTATCTAATTTACTCTTAGTATGGATGGTCAGGTTGAGTTATGAGATGTTTTGAACCTCTGACAATACATTTTGCATAAAAAACTGTTTATTGGGGAAAATTTGAAGAAATAGATCTTTTATATGCTATGCTGTTATGTGCTACTGCCCCTTTAATGTTTCTGCATTAGTTATAAGGTTTTTACTGTTAGCGTCAGCCTCTGTTTACTCCAGGGCTTCTGGTCATAGTGGTCAATGTTGTTGTGTCCACATTTTACAATACATATATATGTGTTCATTATTCTTAGATACTTGTTTTGTTTTCTATGATGTGTGCTTAGCAAACTAGAATGGCGGCTCTTGCAATATCTTGTGGGCAATGCCTGGTTCGTCTTGCTAACAATTGATAATGACCTTTATTCAGTGAAACTGACGACTGTCAGGCAATTAAGTTTCTGCAATCCATCTCTCATAGAGGCATGGTTGACTATACACTAGTTTCATTGAAAGCTGATCATGTGGCCATTGTGTACACTTGTGGGACAATTTTCCTTGCTGATATTATTTCGTCTGTTTAGGTCACTCTGAATGTTTTGAGGCTAATTAATTCAGCAGCAGATGTGCAATTCATTATGAATTGTCTAACCATGATTATGATCTTGATTAATATTAGACTTTTTGTCCCTGGTTGATTAATGCTAAAAGCAGTATAGTCACGAGGACATTTAAAGAGAGTAAGACATGCAGAAAATCCATCACTGAGAAGGCAGAAGGCTAATTGAGATTTCCGGATGCTGCATTTATAATTTAGTTGACCCACAATATATTACCTTGACCAACTATTCACATGTTTTTATGCATGGCCATTCAGCAATCATTATTAATAATATGTAAAACATTTCTGTTTTAAAAAAATATTTTTAAAAACCCAATCAAATACATTGTACATTAATAATCAAATCTTCAGTCTTGCTCTCAAGCTGTACTGATCCCTAATTAGCATGCTCTTGCCTAATTTATCCGGGATTACCACCATGCCCATCCAGCCTAATAGGACCTATGACCAAGCTCCTCCTTGAAGACTTTGAAAACTGCTTACAGTTCTTGGTAAAGACCTACTGCATCACCAATAACTTAGAAGATAGAGAAAATAGAAATAAAGATAGAGAGAATATATAAACATCCTTACCATTGTGTTGAAAACAATAGGGACAGAGACCAAAACGGAAGGCTAAATCTCTCCCTAAAGACCTAAAGTCTCTGCATCCGCTCCTCCCACCACTAGGATTCCTGCAGCCCCAGGAGTGACTCTAGCAGTAGAGACCACACCAGCCCTTGCAGCCCCAAGCCACCTTCACAACAACCGCCCCTCAGAAAACCTCTCTCCCTGCGGACACACAAGCCAGGAAGAAGGCCAAGAAGGGCAACACTCAAACCTCCGGCAGCAACCAACAGGTAGCAGCTGAAGAGAAGGCCCCGAGCTCATTGACCACCAACCTACATCCCCCTAGCATCCAACCTAAAAAACCTTTAGCAAAGATAGCAGAAATTGAGAGCTCAACCTTCCCCAACTCTGTAGCAAAGCCCTTTCAAACCATGATGAGATACAATATGTCTACTTCGACTGGATGACCCACGAGATCTGCATCTGCCTAGATGAGGCAATGTTAGAACAACCGGACTAGTGCATCACCATACACAACAAGCAAACGCAGGAACAAGCAGGTTATATCTATGATCTACCAACATTGGCTCCAGTGTACATCAACAAAAAGCTCACATTAAACGACATCAAAAATGTCCTGGATGACAACATTTTATTCTGGCTCACAGCAATCTACATCAATCATCCCCTGATGCGTCAACTCCAGCAAGCCTGAAGCAGACGGCCTCATTGACAAGCTCTTCAAATTACAGTAGACTACTCCACACTGGCACCTCCTCCAAGTCTTCAATGGACCTTTCAATCCTCAATGCAGCTTTTTTTTCCAAATTCAAATTTCAAAGTCTTTTCGACCAGGCCTTCACAACATATCCTTACACCTGCTAACAAACAACATTCCCTATCACTGAGAAATAAAAGAGGAACTCTCAAAAGTTCAAAAGAATTTATTGAAAACTGATCTTCTTTTTTGAAATATATCACAAGAAATGTTTAATCATTGCACCAACAATCATCAAATAGCTGCAACTGTACTGAATATATAAACATTAATAAGGCTCTGAATCTACAACAATAAAACATTCAATACAATCAAAAACTTTACCTATCAATTAAAAACTGAATCAAATCCTGAACACAAATCCTGGTTTTATTGTTCATTACCAAGATATCACATAATAACAGCAGTATTTAGCTAACAATGTTTGCTGGTTATTGCATGGAGTATAAGAAGCTGATGTTGTTTTTCTTTATTACATTAAGTGAAAACAAAGACAAAGATTCAACTAGAGGCTTTCTTCAATGTATAACAATTTTTGTTAGCATATAATAAGTTTTGATATTATAAGTAAAATCACAATCATTAAATCATCACATCCTTTAAGTTTCTTAAATGAAAGTCAAAGTTTCCCTAATAGCATCAATCATAAACCAGTACTAACAAGTGCTTGTGTGACGTAAGATTAGTCAATATTAAGATTTTATGATGCATTGAAGATTTAATCCTCACCCAAAGTTAATACATCACCAACCAGTAAAACCTGAATATTTCCTATACTACCACAACTTTAAAGAGTAAAGCTCTATATGTAGACATATTTTACTTCAACTGAAGAAATCTGGAACCTCAAGTATAAGGGATGATCAAGGTGTGTAAAACAGTACATAAGAGGAGGTAGTTTATGGAAATCAGACAAGCAGTCAATCAATCATTCATTCTTCAAAATCTATTATTCATTCATTCATTTCATTTTCATATTTCATCATTGATTCAAAGATATACACATACACGCATGATGCTTACAGCTTGGAAGAACTTGATAATGTTGAAGTAGTAGTCGCTAGATAACTGACAACAAATGCAGTAAGTTCTTCAAAATCATGTAAAAAAAAAAATACTAAATCCTGCAAGACAGGATTAACCTTTTCACACACAAACATTTACAAGCCTGCTTTCATGTATTTAGGGGTGAAAGGGTTAACACACTGATCTTGACATTAACCATTAGCCTGGTGGCTAGGCTGGTATTTCTAAAACTTAAGTCTCAGTTTCTTTACAGCTTGTGAACTTTCATAAATATTTTGAGCAACTTTCTCATAACAAATATGCTTATAAAATACTTAAAAAATCACAAAACTACCTCAAAGGGAGCCAGTCAAATGAATTTGGCTCACTTTTAAGTAAGGCATACATATCATGATATAAACTATTTGGTATAGGCTAAAAAATATTAACATCACTTCAAAGGTTGTAACTTTGTTGCAAGATGTATGGATTATTATGTTTCTATTGGCTATAATTACAATCCCGATTAAGGAGTGGATGAGAACAATTTCGTACACATTATACAGAGACAATGCCTATTTGTGCTTGAATTTTTGTCACAACCAATGTCACTGGAAACATCTGAGCAACAAATTGGAAAAAGGGTATTGCAATAAAAAATTCAAACAACTCCAGAATTGAGACAAGATTATTTGCATCTTGCCGCAAATGCACATTAGATAACATTTCATGGACTTTATCTGTACAAAAGAGCAATCATTATTGATTAGCAAAGCAAGTAAGAAAGGTAATTGCTTTTACAATAACTTCAAACTATAAATATAAGTTTACTTATTTGCCTTCAACCCGTTTTATACATTTTCAAGAAGTGATGCATTTATTCAATATGACAACATTGAATCAAGATGGCTACAAATACAAAACTGCCCATATGACAGTGTAGAATGACTATAATCAATGACTTCTGATGCCTCCATTAAAAGTTATTTTGAAAAACACTTGACATGATTGAAAGATTTGTTAAAAGTCACAAGAGTGATTGAATGTAGAGTCATTTCAATGTGCATTGCTTGAAAATCAAAACTATGCATGAATTGAATTACGCCAAGAGTCCTGATGTAAACACATAATGATACAGTGAAGACTGATTATTCTTTTCTTATGTATTTCATTTGAATTGGAACTTTATAACACACCTACTAAAACTCTAAATTTTTTAACCCTCAAAATTCCAATTCGTTGTTCAGCAACAGCAAGTTGTATAAAGAAGCTGATCATGACAATCAAATATGATAAAAATCTGATTTTAGAAATCAATGAATACAAGTAATCATGAATCATGTTAATAAGGCCTGGGTAGACTTTCTCATCTTCCTTGGCTTGACATAGAAGATTTAGTAGGAAGGGAGGGAGAGGCTTTAAAGGGATGGTTTAAACGCTATAAAACTTGATAAGTGGTTTGGAGGTAAAAAAAGAGACGCTAAAATTTTTATAAAAGATGTAAAAAAAGTAAGATTAAAAGACATGATTTCAGAAAATATAAATCTTTGTAACAAATTAACAAATGTCGAGTCAAGACATACATTTCATACATAAAAAAGATTTCACTGCATCAGTGTAGTCCATGTGTAAAGAACAAATCTGAAACTGATTAGTTAGGTCACATCCAGAGATGTTCCTTGTGGGCGTCATCAGCAGTTGTCGACTTGGTGTCAGTTTTTAATTTTTTTACTTGATATTTGTTTTGTTCATGTTTTGCACTGGCAAGATCTCTCTTTATGGTTAGTTTTGAACTTTGATAGTTATGGAACAGTTTACTATAAGGCAAAAGATAATCACAAACTGAAAACAAGAAAAACAGCAATCAATTTCATTTGAAATTTCTGATTATCAATTTAGTTGATCTTTAAGTGAACATCTGAACTTAATTAAATCTCATTATCTGAAGCTCTAGACATCATAAAACCAATTCCAACTTTTCAGCAGTAACACAAAATTTGCCTGAACACAAGCCAAGCTCTAGTTGTCCTTAAGTAGTCACTTGAACTACAACTTGGAACTGGCAGCTATTCTTGCATAGACGCTCTCTGTTATGGGAACGTAAGTGCCAATCTTAGGGTCTGCAAAGTATAGCGGATCCATGACTTTATTTGGGTCGAACCCTTCCTTCACCAACTCTACTTTCCTCTGTTTGAATGTTGATGTCAATGTAGCCTCTTTCTGGAGTCGGATGAACAGAGGGCGAGCATAGGAGGCTAACTTCTCTTCACAGAACTTCCATATTTGTTTCAGATGGTGGACCTCCAATGGCTTGTCGTCGTACATTGTCAATGCAACCATTCCTGCACGTCCGTCATGACCTGGAGGATACAAACATCAACAGCTTATGCACATGGACAGAAATATAACAAATATGAAACAATCACAATTATTGTTAGTAATCATAAGAAAACTTACCTCTAAACCAACATTGACTTATATCTCTCTTCCGGAGAGATCGTACAGAGCGTGAGAATAATTTTTTTTTTTAGTGGTGTGCGTGTTGTTCTTCCCCGATTATCTCCCCTGAGTTACCTCCCTTGAATTCCAAACTCAACTGTCATTCTTTTCGAAGTACAGAGAGCTGGATAACGGGGAGGAGGGTGGGAGTAAACCTTTGGTTTAGAGGTAAGTTTTCTTATAATTACTAACAATAATTGTGATTGTTTCATAATTATTGCGAAAAACCTTACCTCTAAACCAACATTGACAGAATACCAAGTAAGGAGGAGGGTATCCAGACCTCCAAAAGGTATGTAATTAGTTTTAATAACTCTCCAAACTAGCGTCATTTCGCTTATAACTTGACAACTAGGGGAGATAATCGTTAAGAATAACGGTAAATTTATCAATTTCGTCCCAAAATATCCCGAATAACAGTTAATTTTAGTCCGAAACTATGGGAAAATCGCAATAATTGCGTAATTTTGGCGAGAATTCCCAGGGTTAATCCTTGAAAAGATCATACCGAGGGCTAATTTACCACTTCTAGAGTACAATTACTATAAATCCTAACAAGGATTTTGAAGGAAAACGTAATTCAGGATAATTTCGGCACGAAATAGCCGTCAATGGCTGGAAAGGAATTCCAATTACAATAACTTTTCCCGCTCTAGTCTGTACTCTCCACTCCGTAATTATTATGTTAATAAGGTAGGAGGTGCTAGGGAGGATTAATACTTGAACTTCAAATAAGGCGGATTAATACATCCCAAAGAGTGATTATACCACGTCCAATCCAATCAAGGAGGACATGTCCCGAAGATATGCCCTGGTGAAGGCGCGAGAGGACTTCCACTGACATGAAGCGACTATTTGGTCGATGGAAACAGACTTCCAGGCTCCTAGAGAAGTCGAGAGCGCTCTAATCTCATGAGGTGAGAACTTGGCATCTACTGTCTCTTGATCTGCTGTAGAATTGGCCAAGGAGATGGTCTTACGAAGCCAAGAAGCAATGGTATTCTACCTTTCCTGATGGAATGCGTCCTATCCATGTACCAACGTAAAGTTCGCACCGGGCAGAGAGTACGCGCTTTGTTTTTTGCGTCATTAGGCACAGGGAGAGCCGGAAAGGAATAAACCCTGGCCCCCAAGGGACCAGCGGCCGTAGACTGATTTTTTACAATAAATTCTGGCAAGGCTCTAAAAGACACTGACGTATATCTATGAGCAAATTCAATGGAGGATATATCTATTGCATGTATCTCGGAGACTCTGGCAGCCGAAGCGAAGGCAATCAAAAAAGCTGTTTTCCATGCGAGAAACTTGAGAGAAGTGGCATACAAGGGTTCGTATGGAGCACGTTGCAAGGATTGCAGCACTAACAGAAGGTCCCATTTGGGGAAGGTATTTGGCGACTTAATGTCCTGAAGCTTGAAAGACTATTAGCTTAGCGAGAGTAACGTCTGAGCCGATAGCTAGACCATCGAGATCTGTGACTGAGGCGATCGCCGATCTATAGCCTTCAATTGTGCCCGCTTTTAAGTTGCAATCCTGGCGTAAGTGATTTAGGAAATCTGCTATCATAGGTATGGTCAAGGGGAGCTTGGCCACACCTCTGTTTCTTCTCCACTGCTGGAACTTGATCCACTTATGGTCGTACAGCGCAGATGTGGAAGGTCTGATGGATCTTGAAATAGTGTCAGAAGTTGCCGCGTTCTCCAAGATTGAATGCCTTGAGGTTTATGTTGTCCGGTTGCCACCTCGGCTGTTGGAGCAGATTCCATCACAGAGGAAGTTTTAACGGGGGTTCCATGAGTAGATCGATCATCGATGGAAACCATGCCCTCTTGGGCCACGCCGGAGCTAGCAGATACACGACGCAATTGTGTTGGCTCACTTTGTTGAGAACATCTGGAATCAACTTGAATGGAGGAAAGGCATAGGCTATGAGATTGTCCCAGGACATTGACAGCGCGTCCACTGCCAGAGCGTTGGGATCCGGAACCGGGCTCACGTAACAAGGGAGTCTGAAATTTAGTGCCGTCGCAAACAGATCTATTTGAGGCTTCTCCCATCTGTCGGTGATCAGATTCAAAACTTGAGGGTGGATCATCCATTCTGAGGACACAATCAGATTTTTCCTGGACAGAGAGTCCGCTAGGAAGTTCAATTTCCCGGGAATGTGCCTGGCTTGAAGAGTTATGAACCATGCGTCTACCAGAGCGTAATGATCCCTGGTGAGTTGCATCAGATGAGCTGATCTTGTGCCTCCTAACTTGTTGATATACGCAACCACAGTGGAGTTGTCCGTTGCAATCACAACACTTGAACCCTGGAGTAGAGCTTTCCAGTTGGAGAGAGCTGAGATCACCGCCTTCATCTTGAGCAAATTGATGTGAAGATGGGAATCTGATTGGACCCAGGGCCCGCTAAAATTGTGCTGATTCCAATGTGCACCCCAGCCCGCGTTCGACGCATCTGTGTAGATCGTGTGTTGAGGCGGAGGAAGAATAAATGGGCAGCCTGACATGACGTGCGTGCGCAAGGTCCACCACTGAAGTTTCCGGCAAACCAGGTTCGTAGGTACAATCTTGGAGTCCAGAGGGAGATGACGTCAGCTGTTGATCCAAGATTGAATGTGGTGCAGGTTTAGCCGACCGCGCGTGGTGAAGGCCTGAACCGACGTAAGAGAACCCACCAGAGACATCCATCTCCTGAGAGAGATGGCTGCATACGGCTGGACGTGATGTTAGACAGCGGTCCCGACGGGTCGCCCGCACGGCCTGCTACCGCGGGGTCTCCCTGGTTGGTTTCGAGTGCTGAGAAGCGCTCGGCCGCTTCTTTTTGCATGGACGCCATGTTGGAGGTAAGAGCTGCGATCATCTGTTTTATCTCGTCTAACTCCGATGTCTTAGGCGGGAGATTGCTGTCTGAAATTTGCTTCAACTTTTTCAAAGATTGAGGAGTAGATTTAGGCACAGCTTTACGTTTAGGAGTCTTAGGATTAGTGCGATTACGATGCATAATCTGCCAATCATCAAGAGTTAGGTGATTACAAAGTAAACATCTTTCGTCAGCTGAACACGAAATTTTGTCACTACAAGAATAACACAGTGAATGGGGATCGCCCTTACACAAATAGCGCTGACATTCCAAACATTTCTTCTGCACAGAAGCCATTATGGGGAAGAAGATTACAAAAAAACACGCAAGAAAAGGAGTGATCTCACCCAAGTCAGAAGTTCACTGATTTCCCACAAGTAATCCGTAAGAATCACACAGGTAATCCAATGAGAACTCACAATAATCCGAAGGAAAAACACTGAGGTAATTCACAAAGAACACAAGGTATCCAAGACTTGAGTGAACTCAAGAATTTCTCTCACACAAAGTACGACCGATCTCGCGGCGTACAGAGAAAAGAATGACAGTTGAGTTTGGAATTCAAGGGAGGTAACTCAGGGGAGATAATCGGGGAAGAACAACACGCACACACAAAAATTTTTTTATTCTCACGCTCTGTACGATCTCTTCGGAAGAGAGATATAAGTCAATGTTGGTTTAGAGGTAAGGTTTTTCGCAATAATTACCATCAGTTCCAAGATTGTTTCATTATCCACAAACTATCAAAAGTCAAAAAGTTAGGCCAAGAGTAATCTTTGAAGAATAGGATTTATGTTAACCTTAGAAAAGTTTGCTATGTGAAAGGAGTCGAAGAAAAACAAAAGTCGGTTATAATACACAAACCCACCTGGGACTGTTACACCGTATACGTTAGCATCATGGATGAAGTCCAGGCTAGTTAGAATGTTGGCTACTTCAGTTGTGGAGACATTCTCCCCCTTCCATCTGGAAAAAGTAAAAATCGCTTTCACTGTGACTTATCAAGGGATATATAGTTGTTCATTCTATAAAAGAGTGAGATACTAAGTGATTTCACTGGCTACATAACTTCACTGAGACTATGATACTGCACCTGTGATGTCATTGGAGTAATGATCACTTTAATGTCACTCCTGTGTTGTGATTAAAAATAAATGATCCCTGAGGTCACCATAACACTACTTGTATCGTCAATAGAGTAATAATTTGATCCCTGATGTCACTAAAATGCTTCTTGTATTGTTATAAGAGTAATGATATGACCCCTGATGTCATTTTAATGCCACTACTATCATTAAATCAAAGATATGATTTCATCCCTCAATATGGAGACAGCTTCTGGGGATGAAATTAGTTCCCCTGTCAGGCTGAATAGTTGGAGAACCCTTATCAATTCATTTCTATGTAAACGTACCTGAAAGTGTCTCCTATTCTGTCAGCAAAGTACACAAAGTAATCCTTGTCAAGGTACAGCAGATCACCAAAGTTAAAGTACAGGTCACCATCTTTGAATGCATTTCTAACAATCTTCTTCTCATTGGCTGCCCTCGATGACTTGTAGAAGTTGAGCCCCGTCTGAACCAGAGTGTCAGGGATAGCGGAGATGAAGAGGCCTTTCTCACCTGTGACAAGTGTGAAATATTTAAATTTTCTGCCAAAAAGAAGCACTTGTCAAAAATTTGAAATAAAACAGCTGAAGAATGCATTATCCAATTATCATTTAGACAATGATATATTTGATTGTTCAAATATTAATAAAGGCACCATTTTACCCGTTCTTTCAATATGTCTGTCAATTTCTAGTTTTTGCTGCTATCGGTTCATAACTTGAAGGTAGTTTTAACAGTTGGAGATTCTTTTCTTTACTAGGCACTCCTTTTCTGATAAATAAGTTCTCATTGTTTGATTGATTAAATGTACTATTTGTACAGTTTTCATAACAGCATTATCAGTTAATCAACCTTAAACATTCATTAAATAAATGTACACCTCAAATTAAAAAAATAAACTCACCTGGTTTTATCTCAATACACCGACCATTTTTGTCTCGTATAGGCTCAGCTGTAGCAAAATCATACTTCACAAGGGTTGCTGGGTTAGGGCTGAACCTTTTCTGTATAAGGGTTTCAAATAATAATTAATTACACACTTTGTGCAACATCAAAAGATAGTAGGCATGAATAGATATATAATATGGATTTAATACATGTTTGGGAATATACATATGAAAATATATATTTGGGGGCTGGTTCGGATTAAAATGTTGATGAAGCAGGGCATAGTGAAGTTACTGGGTTGTAAAAATCCTGATGGAGGTGTGATATTGGCATGTGCCTTGGGGAGATATTTGTAAAGAATAGCTGAATGCCCGAACCAACCCCAATGAAATGGCAAGAAAATAGTTATGAAAGACATGTGATAATATGATAAAACATTAATAATAGGAAGTTTAAAAATGGGTGAGGCATAAAGCAGCTGCAAAGTAAAAGTGGCAGCATGTATGGCTGCTACGTTGAACTACATGCAGGTAGCAGCGCGTATGGCAGCTGCGATGAACTACAGGGAGAAGTGCGTATGGCAGCTGCGATGAACTACTTGGAGCAGCACGTATGGCAGCTGCGATGAACTACATGCAGGTAGCAGCGCGTATGGCAGCTGCGATGAACTACTTGGAGCAGTGCGTATGGCAGCTGTGATGAACTACAGGGAGCAGCGTGTATGGCAGCTGCGATGAACTACTTGGAGCAGCACGTATGGCAGCTGCAATGAACTACAGAGAGCAGCACGTATGGCAGCTGCGATGAACTACAGGGAGCAGCGTGTATGGGCTGCAATAAATAGTAGATTTGTATAACTGAAGGGCAGTGCATATGGCTGCATACTAAGCTGCAATGTAAGATTAGGGTACAAAACTTTGGAACAGAAATGGCTATTGGAAGAAAGGTGTAGATGGGGATGGAGGGTGGGTGAGCAAATAATTTGTAATGCATAGTACCTGGGTAATTGCTTAAGTACTCTAATGAAAGTGACGTACTTTCGGTTGGGTGAATGTAAAAGTAGGTTGAATATAAAAGCAGAAACTAAAACGTTAAAGGGAAAATGAAATTGTTGTTGAACAAACTAAAATTATTAATTCTCATGTAAATTTTGCTAGCTTTTATGCTTCATAAATTTCAAGTACATCAATGGGTTCTGTCAATGTTGTCGAACAGGAGCAGGTAGCTGGGTTTTTTTAAAAATGTGACAGCAGTTGGATATGATAATTAAAGAGTTTGTCTTTAATCCGTGAGTCGATTGAAGTTAAATATTTTGTTTTTATTGACTTAGACTTCAAAATCCTCCCCGATCAATTTTGTTGGGAAGCTGCTACAGATAAAATAGGCTTTGGATCCTAGACATCGATGAAGGCAAGCTTGACTATTGACATCCAACTGACATCTTATTCATTGGTATACATTCCCTAAAGCCCATGCTCTTCTCTTTTCATTTCAACCCTTGGTCCCTGCCAATATTGTATGGAGTAGTGACAGGATTTTAATTTCCCTCAGAAATATACATTAATGTTCACTTTCTTCCCTTTAAAAGTCTTTTGAAACATTGAGTGACAATGTAAGTTCTTTAAATACAGGTCTGTAAATCTCGTTAGTACCCAGTATACCTACATGCTATTGCCATAACCTGCAGGAAACATATTCATGTTGAGAGACACTAAAATTGTAATAACTCACTTTAACCCCAAACCAATAGCAGAAATTTGAGGGCTTAATATGTCAGATGTTGGTTATATACAGTAATCGTTTATGTTGATGTTTGACATACCAGAAGAGGAGAGACACGCCCAACTGCACCAGGTCTGTTACTGATGTTAAACAGCATGGTTGTCCCTTCTGTGGCACCAAAGAATTCACAGATGAGTGGAATTTTAAAACGATCAGCAACTTGGTTCCAAATGTCACGACGTAAACCATTGCCGAACGCAGCTCTCACACAATGGCTTTGTTCTGCTGGGTTCTGCAACGTTGATCATACTGAGTGTGAGAATCAATGACAATATCCAGAGTAATAGATATGAAAATAATTTAACAAAAGCTATAATGATGATGAAAATGAACAAATGATATCATTATAATCATATTAATATCACATGTAATCAATAGCGTTGAAAGTTGTAAAAATATATCAGTTTTAATTCTCCGTGTCATTATATAATGTCATATCACAACTATTGATTTGACAGTGAGAATAGGTATGGTAATGATAATAACTATTGATATGACATAGAGAACACGCATTGTAATGATAATAACTATTGATATGACAGAGAGAACACGTATTGTAATGATAATAACTATTGATATGACAGAGAGAACACGCATTGTAATGATAATAACTATTGATATGACAGATAATACCTATTGATATGATAGAGAGAATAAATATACAAAGTTAATAACTATTGATATGACAGACAGCATAGGTATGGTAATTATAATAACTGTTGTTATGACAGAAAGAATAGATATGGCAATGATAATAACTATTGATATGACATATTACTATTGATATGATAGAGAGAATAAATATACAAAGTTAATAACTATTGATATGACCGAGAGAATAGATATTGTAATGATAGCAATTATTCATATGGCAGAGAGAATAGGTATGGCAATGATAATAACTATTGATAAAACAAAAAGAATAGATATGCAATGGAAATTATCACTGATATGATAGGGAGTATGTATTTGCACTAGTACGATCTAACTTAGAAAAATTATCACATGTCACAATGTATAAATGAATGAATAATTGAAAATGGTGAATCAGTGATGAAAACTTATGGGCTGAAATTAATCAGTTTAATCATAAAGTAGTATTATATTGCTCATCAACTCCCTTAGGAGAGTAGCCTCACCCTGGGTCTGGAGAGAAGGTAGCGGAAGAGCTCCCCGATGTACTGGATGACAGTCACCTTGTAGCGACAACAGTCCTCCCAGAAGTGACTTGCAGAGAACTTACGTCGCAGAACCATGGTTGCACCTGAAGCATTTCAAGATACATTTCTATTAACAGTTTAGATACTGAATTGATTTATGCAATTCATAACATCTTTCAGTTATACTTATGTCATTATTGAAATAAGTTTCTTCTTACAAAAGCTCAAATATAAATATTTTGTTTTTTTCTCTCCTTCATTTAACATTTCAGATACTTATTAGATGTGTAAAATATTTAAAACATTGTTAAGTCTCGTAAAATTGAAAGACATTTTACAAATATTGATTTTTGTTATAATTTTATACTCTGTTATTAATACCATGCTTCATTCTTAATGGTCTCCTTTATGACAAACAATTGTTATGCATTGATTTTTTGTATTTAAAGTTTTGACTATTTTTCAGGAGAGTTATTTAACCTAAGAATCTCTTCTGCATTAGAGTGCTTAAATAGCAATATCAAAATGTTTACAAAAAAAAAGATGAAGCTTCCAACATGTATTTTTTATAGTAACAGAGAGATTAGTTACTCAGAAAATTTAACGTCATATATTTTACAAACAGATTTAAATCTTAATTTACTGATAAATAATTTTTACTGAACTTTATTACATTTTCAATGATGAAATATGCCATTTATCGTTAAAATTAAAATCTGAAATTACCATGCCATTTTTACTCAGTGAAATAACATTACAATTATATGCATGAGGTCATGGGTGATGTCAGGTAACAAGTGAAAGACCTCATGAAATGGCTGTGATAGCTAAGCAATCTTGCTTCTCCATTCGTAGACTTAAGGTCATTTACGACATTTGGGAAACATAATAAATAGAACATTTGACATTTCTCGTCGAATACAATGAATACATATCTCATCTAATGAAGTAGAAAATTATATATTTACACTTCTGGCTGCGCCATTTGTGAAAAAATAAATTTCTACTTGACTGGACAGATATGCATGGTATTTGATAAACCATGTCGAATATACTCTATATTATGTACATTTTGATAATAAAGAACATAATCCCCAGTGTTCCATTTAACATTGTATTATAAAATAACAAACATGTATATCAACTGGAGAAAATGCATTTGTAGTTCTCTACTACTGTTGTTCAGTATATCAACAAACTTTCAGTTAAAATGGGAAGATCACACTTTTCAAAGATTAAGAATTTCTAGTAAAACAGGTTTTGACAATCAAACAACTCAAATAAACTTAAAGTTCAAAAAGAATAATCTCTAAATACAAAGTAAAACCTAAATCTAAGAATGACATTAAAAACAAATGCATTATAAAGACATATGAAAACAAAATCAATGATAGAAACAATGGAATGAAAAATGTGAAAATTTATTGTCAAGGTGTCAGTGTTGAAATGCACACTTGTAAGCATAAGCATTATCAACAATGATGCAAACAAAAATAAGCTTATATTAGTGTCAACATTTTATAAAAAGAGTAAAAGACCATACGGCCTCCAAGTCAAGATTGATATTTGCAAGGGTGTCTTGTTAGCAAGCATAACTAAGGGAGGCAACTCACAATCAAGAAAAATCACATAAAAAATTGGTACAGAAACAATCATGGTAAGAGCCCTCAAACAGACAAAAACTTAGATTTTCTAAAAACACAATTGCAAAATGAAAGCATTAGACAACATGCACTGAAACTACTGTAATCAGCTCTCATCATCCATACATACAACAATTGCCTATGATCACACACAATCTTCATGTATGAGATAGAAGTACATTCTGCTACATCAGCGTAATTGAATCTGCTGGTTGAGCTCCTTCCATATACCCTGATATCCTTTAGGCCAAAAGGATGATATCGCTAGCTATCTAAACAGCCAATGAGACGACTAGCATCCAGCCACAGTGGCACAACCCGAATGGAAAAAGATAGTAGCTTGAAGCTCTTTGCATAACTACACTTCATTGGCTAGAAAAATAACCGGTGAGCATAGCCACGAATATCAAGATGCACCAACTGTAAGAGGGATGTAGCCTGAAAGATATCAGGGTATATGTAACAAGCTCGATTAGTGGATTCAATAACGCTGATGAAGCAGTACGTATACAGTGCAAATTGAGAGCTCTATCAGAGGAAATAACTTTCACATGGACAAAGAGCTGGGAAAGAAACAATTCAACATTCAGTTTTATGTCAATGTCAACTGTCACAGTAAACTCTTATCTTTGTTCATTTTCCAGTGCCATAAAAAGACTTATTATTTCATTCAGTGAAAATATAAATCAACTTTTGCACAAATCCCCTTGAAAGTTACAAAATATTTCAATTTCAAAGTGTAATTAGCTATTTAATATAGTCTGAAACAATGAGCTATGAAAGCAACAGGTAGAGTTAGTGAGTTATTATCAAGTGCTGCTCAACCAATATGTCAGCCAATAACAGCTAAACAATTTTAAAATCAAGAGGAATCAAATTTTATTGTAAGATTGCTAGTGAAATACCGGGGTCAGTCAGTGAAAATACAATCTGTTATTAATCACTAGCGCCAGTACAACAATGACCTGATGTCATCAAACAAGCCTTTAAAGAAATGACATTCTCATGACTTCATGTTTTTGATAAGTAAACTTGCTCTTTCAGGGGCTCAACAAAAACATGCTTCCATTTCCATGAAAATACAATAATTTAATCATCAAATAAACAGAAAAATCACCAGTCTGACAATCAGACCATGTAGCTTTAAGGGGTCAAATCAGTTGAAATGCATTCAGTGCATCATACATCAAAATAAATTTTGCTTTACACTGACACCTATTGCAAAAGGGAGGGGGTCAAACTCTTTTTTAGTCCAAACTAGTAGCAACCTCAGTTAAACTAGCTGTAATGTTATACCTGCTAAATGTCAGTCATTACGACTAGGGAATTACTATTAGCCGTTATGCTCTATTATTACAATTGGGGAATTACTGATAGCTATTTAGCTCTGTTATTACGGCTAGGGAATTACTAATTGCGGTTATGCTCCGTCATTTCGACCAGGGAATTACTGTTAGCGGTTATGCTCCGTCATTACGACTAGGGAATTACAATTAGCTATTATGCTCCGTCATTACGACTAGGGAATTACTGTTAGCTATTATGCTCCGTCATTACGACTAGGGAATTACAGTTAGCTATTATGCTCCATCATTACGACTAGATAATTACTGTTAACGGTTATGCTCTGTCATTACGACTAGGGAATTACTGTTAGCAGTTATGCTCCATCATTACGACAAGAAAATTACTGTTAACGGTTATGCTCTGTCATTACGACTAGGGAATGACTGTTAGCAGTTATGCTCCATCATTACGACTAGGGAATTACTGTTAGCTATTATGCTCCGTCATTACGACTAGGGAATTACTGTTAGCAGTTATGCTCGGTCATTACGGCTAGAGAATTACTGTTAGCGGTTATGCTCCATCATTACGACTAGGGAATTACTGTTAGCAGTTATGCTCTGTCATTACGACTAGGGAATTACTGTTAGCAGTTATGCTCAGTCATTACGACTAGAGAATTACTGTTAGCAGTAATGCTCGGTCATTACGGCTAGAGAATTACTGTTAGCGGTTATGCTCCGTCATTACGACTAGGGAATTACTGTAGCTATTATGCTCCGTCATACGACTAGTTAATTACTGTTAGCAGTTATGCTCGGTCATTACGACTAGGGAATTACCGTTAGCAGTTATGCTCGGTCATTACGACTAGGGAAATACTATTAGCGGTTATGCTCGGTCATTACGACTAGATAATTACTGTTAGCGGTTATGCTCTGTCATTACGACTAGGGAATTACTGTTAGCTATTATGCTCCGTCATTACGACTAGGGAATTACAGTTAGCTATTATGCTCCGTCATTACGACTAGGGAATTACTGTTAGCAGTTATGCTCGGTCATTACGACTAGAGAATTACTGTTAGCAGTTATGCTCGGTCATTACGACTAGATAATTACTGTTAGCTATTATGCTCCGTCATTACGACTAGGGAATTACAGTTAGCTATTATGCTCCGTCATTACGACTAGGGAATTACAGTTAGCTATTATGCTCCGTCATTACGACTAGGGAATTACTGTTAGCAGTTATGCTCGGTCATTACGACTAGAGAATTACTGTTAGCAGTTATGCTCGGTCATTACGACTAGATAATTACTGTTAGCAGTTATGCTCCGTCATTACAACTAGGGAATTACTGTCAGCAGTTATGCTCCATCATTACGACTAGGGAATTACTGTTAGCAGTTATGCTCGGTCATTACGACTAGAGAATTACTGTTAGCTATTATGCTCCGTCATTACGACTAGGGAATTACAGTTAGCTATTATGCTCCGTCATTACGACTAGGGAATTACTGTTAGCAGTTATGCTCGGTCATTACGACTAGAGAATTACTGTTAGCAGTTATGCTCGGTCATTACGACTAGATAATTACTGTTAGCAGTTATGCTCCGTCATTACAACTAGGGAATTACTGTCAGCAGTTATGCTCCATCATTACGACTAGGGAATTACTGTTAGCAGTTATGCTCGGTCATTACGACTAGATAATTACTGTCAGCAGTTATGCTCCATCATTACGACTAGGGAATTACTGTTAGCAGTTATGCTCCATCATTACGACTAGATAATTACTGTTAGCGGTTATGCTCCGTCATTACAACTAGGGAATTACTGTCAGCGGTTATGCTCCATCATTACGACTAGGGAATTACTGTTAGCAGTAATGCTCGGTCATTACGGCTAGAGAATTACTGTTAGCGGTTATGCTCCAAATTACAACTAGGGAATTACCATTAGCAGTTATGCTCCATCATTACGACTAGAGAATTACTGTTAGCAGTAATGCTCGGTCATTACGGCTAGAGAATTACTGTTAGCAGTAATGCTCGGTCATTACGACTAGGGAATTACTGTTAGCTATTATGCTCCGTCATTACGACTAGGGAATTACAATTAGCTATTATGCTCCGTCATTACGACTAGGGAATTACTGTTAGCTATTATGCTCCGTCATTACGACTAGAGAATTACAGTTAGCTATTATGCTCCGTCATTACGACTAGAGAATTACAGTTAGCTATTATGCTCTGTCATTACGACTAGGGAATTACTGTTAGCAGTTATGCTCGGTCATTACGGCTAGAGAATTACTGTTAGCGGTTATGCTCCATCATTACGACTAGGGAAATACTGTTAGCAGTTATGCTCTTTCATTACGACTAGGGAAATACTATTAGCGGTTATGCTCGGTCATTACGACTAGAGAATTACTGTTAGCGGTTATGCTCTGTCATTACGACTATGGAAATACTGTTAGCAGTTATGCTCAGTCATTACGACTAGTTAATTACTGTTGGCAGTTATGCTCGGTCATTACGACTAGGGAATTACTATTAGCGGTTATGCTCGATCATTACGACTAGAGAATTACTGTTAGCGGTTATGCTCTGTCATTACGACCATGGAAATACTGTTAGCAGTTATGCTCAGTCATTACGACTAGAAAATTACCGTGAGCTATTATGCTCCATCATTTCGACCAGGGAATTACTATTAGCGGTTATACTCCATCATTACGACAAGGGAATTACTGTAGCTATTACGCTCCGTCATACGACTAGTGAATAACTGTTAGCAGTTATGCTCCATCATTACGACTAGGGAATTACTGTTAGCTATTATGCTCCGTCATTACGACTAGGGAATTACTGTTAGCAGTTATGCTCGGTCATTACGACTAGGGAATTACCGTTAGCAGTTATGCTCGGTCATTACGACTAGGGAAATACTATTAGCGGTTATGCTCGGTCATTACGACTAGATAATTACTGTTAGCGGTTATGCTCTGTCATTACGACTATGGAAATACTGTTAGGAGTTATGCTCAGTCATTACGACTAGTTAATTACTGTTAGCAGTTATGCTCGGTCATTACGACTAGGGAATTACTATTAGCGGTTATGCTCGATCATTACGACTAGAGAATTACTGTTAGCGGTTATGCTCTGTCATTACGACTATGGAAATACTGTTAGCAGTTATGCTCAGTCATTACGACTAGAGAATTACTGTGAGCTATTATGCTCCATCATTTCGACCAGGGAATTACTATTAGCAGTTATGCTCCATCATTACGACTAGGGAATTACTGTTAGCTATTATGCTCCGTCATTACGACTAGGGAATTACAATTAGCTATTATGCTCCGTCATTACGACTAGGGAATTACTGTTAGCTATTATGCTCCGTCATTACGACTAGGGAATTACAGTTAGCTATTATGCTCCGTCATTACGACTAGGGAATTACTGTTAGCAGTTATGCTCCGTCATTACGACTAGGGAATTACTATTAAGGTTATGCTCCGTCATTACGACAAAAGAATTACTATCAAGGTTATGCTCAGTAATTACTACTAGAGAATTACTGGTAGCAATTATGCTCAGTAATTACAAGGGACTTACTGTTAGCTATTATGCTCCGTCATTACGACTAGAGAATTACTGTTAGCTATTATGCTCCGTCATTACGACTAGAGAATTACTGTTAGCTATTATGCTCCGTCATTACGACTAGGGAATTACTGTCAGCTATTATGCTCCGTCATTACGACTAGGGAATTACTGTTAGCTATTATGCTCCGTCATTACGACTAGGGAATTACTGTTAGCTATTATGCTCAGTAATTACGACTATGGAAATACTGTTAGCAGTTATGCTCAGTCATTACGACTAGTTAATTACTGTTGGCAGTTATGCTCGGTCATTACGACTAGGGAATTACTATTAGCGGTTATGCTCGATCATTACGACTAGAGAATTACTGTTAGCGGTTATGCTCTGTCATTACGACCATGGAAATACTGTTAGCAGTTATGCTCAGTCATTACGACTAGAAAATTACCGTGAGCTATTATGCTCCATCATTTCGACCAGGGAATTACTATTAGCGGTTATACTCCATCATTACGACAAGGGAATTACTGTAGCTATTACGCTCCGTCATACGACTAGTGAATAACTGTTAGCAGTTATGCTCCATCATTACGACTAGGGAATTACTGTTAGCTATTATGCTCCGTCATTACGACTAGGGAATTACAATTAGCTATTATGCTCCGTCATTACGACTAGGGAATTACTGTTAGCTATTATGCTCCGTCATTACAACTAGGGAATTACAGTTAGCTATTATGCTCCGTCATTACGACTAGGGAATTACTGTTAGCAGTTATGCTCGGTCATTACGGCTAGAGAATTACTGTTAGCGGTTATGCTCCATCATTACGACTAGGGAATTACTGTTAGCAGTTATGCTCTGTCATTACGACTAGGGAATTACTGTTAGCAGTTATGCTCAGTCATTACGACTAGAGAATTACTGTTAGCAGTAATGCTCGGTCATTACGGCTAGAGAATTACTGTTAGCGGTTATGCTCCGTCATTACGACTAGGGAATTACTGTAGCTATTATGCTCCGTCATACGACTAGTTAATTACTGTTAGCAGTTATGCTCGGTCATTACGACTAGGGAATTACCGTTAGCAGTTATGCTCGGTCATTACGACTAGGGAAATACTATTAGCGGTTATGCTCGGTCATTACGACTAGATAATTACTGTTAGCGGTTATGCTCTGTCATTACGACTATGGAAATACTGTTAGCAGTTATGCTCAGTCATTACGACTAGTTAATTACTGTTAGCAGTTATGCTCGGTCATTACGACTAGGGAATTACTATTAGCGGTTATGCTCGATCATTACGACTAGAGAATTACTGTTAGCGGTTATGCTCTGTCATTACGACTATGGAAATACTGTTAGCAGTTATGCTCAGTCATTACGACTAGAGAATTACTGTGAGCTATTATGCTCCATCATTTCGACCAGGGAATTACTATTAGCGGTTATGCTCCATCATTACATCAAGGGAATTACTGTAGCTATTATGCTCCGTCATACGACTAGTGAATAACTGATAGCAGTTATGCTCCATCATTACGACTAGGGAATTACTGTTAGCTATTATGCTCCGTCATTACGACTAGGGAATTACAATTAGCTATTATGCTCCGTCATTACGACTAGGGAATTACTGTTAGCTATTATGCTCCGTCATTACGACTAGGGAATTACAGTTAGCTATTATGCTCCGTCATTACGACTAGGGAATTACTGTTAGCAGTTATGCTCCGTCATTACGACTAGGGAATTACTATTAAGGTTATGCTCCGTCATTACGACAAAAGAATTACTATCAAGGTTATGCTCAGTAATTACTACTAGAGAATTACTGGTAGCAATTATGCTCAGTAATTACAAGGGACTTACTGTTAGCTATTATGCTCCGTCATTATGACTAGAGAATTACTGTTAGCTATTATGCTCCGTCATTACGACTAGAGAATTACTGTTAGCTATTATGCTCCGTCATTACGACTAGGGAATTACTGTCAGCTATTATGCTCCGTCATTACGACTAGGGAATTACTGTTAGCTATTATGCTCCGTCATTACGACTAGGGAATTACTGTTAGCTATTATGCTCAGTAATTACGACTAGGGAAATACTGTTTGCAGTTATGCTCCATCATTACGACCCTTGCTGAAACTTGACCAACCAATGAAACAAGACAGAGAAGTATGCTCAGACACAAGCCAACAAGCCAATGACAATGCAAGGTTAAAAGTTAGGAGACGCCACTCTTTAACATCATTAGAACTTCTAAAACAATATAAAAAGCAAAAGTTTCTTGAAAAAAAAGGCCATAAAGTAGTGCTTAATCAACATTAGTTCATTTCTTCATTCAATGAGAGTAAATTTTTATTCGCACATTGATTCAATAATTCATTGCAACTTAACTTGTTTTTCCACATGAAAATTTAGCTATTTTATTATTACTGTTTAATTTATCACATTATCTGAATATGTATGCAAACCTTTTTCGAGAGAAGGGCATATGTTGAGAATACTTATACAAATCCTACCGGTCCGAATTACACCATAGAGGCCTAAGGCTCCGCCTGCACTGTGATACAGAGGCATGACAGTATACAGAACATCACTGAGGTTGAAGTCCACCAATAAGATATAGCAGCCCATGGACCATACTTTGTAGTGCCTTATATGGACAGGCTTCGAAAATCCTGCAGGATTGTAAATCAAAGAAGCAAGATGAAATTATTGCAGAGACAGACATACCACTCCCGATGGCGCTGCCAACTCCAATCATCCCTGATGAGTGGTATAAGGGCAAGGTGTTGTATATAATGTCGGTGGCGCACTGTTGTATAGGTATCATGATGAGGGTGGCCTTGCTAATCTTGAGCTGTGAGAGGAACACTGGTTTTGGCAGACCTGTGAGAGAAGTGAAGGGTTAAATGTAGGCACATACCGGCAGCGGTGACCCCATACAGGCCAATCCCTCCCCCCGCACTGTGGTAGAGGGGGAGAGGGGTATAGACCACATCGCTCGGTGACAGGTACAGAAGCTGCAGACAACAAGAGATACCATTCATCTTCCCTTGAGATATAAAAGCAGGCTTTGGTAGACCTATGAACAAAGTAAGGATGATATTATGAAATGTTTAGCTTATGTTTGATCATCATCTCTTCAGCTTCCCAGCTGTAAAAAAACGTGAATGAAATTCAACAAAATAATGAAAAAACCATAGTTGTAATAAATGTACAGATGAAAATCAATGATATAACATTCATCTATTTTGCTGAAAGTTTTCTCTCAATAAAGATATTGATTACATTTAACCTCAGTTGTCATAAAATCATTGTCAACCTAAACACACACATTGCCTTCATGTAAAAAAAATTTAAAAGACCCCAACTCAATGAGAAAGTCAGTTGAAGGTAAGATACCTGTGGTGCCTGATGTATATATATAACAGGCAGTGCTGAGTAGTGTGACATCTTTTCTCAACGAAGGGTATATTCCAGTTGGCTCAGCTCGCGACATCTCATCATCAAAAGAATGGTACCCTGTAGGGAGCTCACTCTGTGGCACACCCTGGAAGTAGATCTTCATGCTGCCAAACTTTCCTTCCTCCTCCATGACTGCATTGAAGAGTTCTTCTCCTTGTAAAAAAGGACACAAAGATTGTTATATAGATTCATGAACAAAATAAAAAGTTCTAAAGATGTCAAAATAGCATCTTGATTTGTTGACAGAACTTATTTTACATCCATTCATAATAATTATATAGCCATGTTTCAAGAGATTTTGTAAGTCAGTTGTTAAAATTTAGAAAAATAGACATGTGGGGTCTGTAGCTCATCAGGATTTGTTATTTTCAATGATGGATAAAAACAACTGTCCAGATTAAGCACAACCTCTTATCATGACAAATAAAGATTTCACAATGTTTTCGGCATCAGTGCATACAACCAATAAGAATTTGATCAAAATTTAGACCAAATATCATTAGACATGATTTATCAGGATCAGGACCAACGTTACATTGATTTGACAATTTGGAGAAGAAGAAATTAAAAAAGTTTTACATCATTTTCAATTTTAAAGATCATAAAGATTAAGTATCATAATAATTCTCCAACACAGCGGAGAAGAAGAAATGTAAGGTAAAGAAATGTATGACCAACCTGTCCCAACGATGAAAGCCTTGGCATCACTGACTGTGACTGAGTGACTGAGTTGAATCTGGCGCAGATTGAAGTTGATCAGAGCAGCAGCTATACCCAGCTTCTGCAGACCTAGAACAAATAATGACAGGCATGAAATACTCACACTGCCAATCTCTGACTCACAATCGAATTTAAATAGATTAACAAGAATTTCTTACAAATCATTGAACATATGCATCAAAGAAACTTGAAAAATAATGTCATAAATTCTTTAAGTCAATATGAAAAAAAAAACTAACTAATATGAAACTAAATAAATAAATAATAAAAAATAACTATATAGTAAAAAATCCCCCAAAAAACTAACTTAGTATAAGATACAGGTGTGTCAGAAGAGACAGACAAATGGACATAGAACCCTTATTCCTACATCTCCGTAGCACTTGTGCTTGGGATGTAATAATTCATAATAACCAACGTGGTACGAGTGATTATTGG
The DNA here is from genome assembly GCA_921293015.1 of Phorcus lineatus. Lineage (NCBI taxonomy): Eukaryota > Metazoa > Mollusca > Gastropoda > Trochida > Trochidae > Phorcus > Phorcus lineatus. Next base: position 75,559,147 of record OV121081.1, on the reverse strand, counting down.
AAATATGCTAGAGTTGAAATAAGCATTGGCAAGTGACTGAACAATATTTGTACAAATGTATTCTTCCCGTTATCACTAGTAACAAGTTGGTTATTCAATATATTCCAATATGTAATTAAAATAACCAACTAGGACTGAAAATTTGTGTAAAAAACAAAATCAACAAAAATTTGTCAACAATGCTAGACAATGTAATTCTGTTACAAACGCCATGAAACTGACAACAATGTTGTCCCTAAAGAATATATAAATATATCTATTGATTTTCATATGTAAGACCCATTAAGATCATAACAACAAAAGTTCTTAAATGCTAATGCATCATATGCGTATTTTAATTAGTGCTTGCCTTACTTACTGACGGGATGGGTGGATGCACAGTATTGAAACAAAAATTTGAAAAACCTGTCAAATTTTAAGATTTCAACAGATAAGAGTGGCAATATCTTTAAGAAAAATATTTATAAAAACCATCAAAACAAGTTTGTATGTCACTATCGTGAACTTTGAACATTTCCTCTCTTGGATGTTGCTCTAAATCGCGTCTTGTTGCCAGTATCAAGAATGGTAACTCTAATGCGATTTCTTATCTTGTAGTTGATGAACCTTTGACGAAATGACTAAATACACAACTTCAACAACAAAAATCTTGAATGAATTGTGTACAGAGCTATTATTGATTTCATTAACCCTTCCGTTGCTGAATATTATTTTGACCAGTTTTGCCCCCGTGGCTGAATTTTCCAGCACTCGCCTCGCTACGGTAATAACGCAATTAGCCCCTGTGGCTGAATTATTTCGCACCGCGAGTCGCGGCTGTTTTTTCGATAAATGGTGTATTCACATGGCGGATTACGGATGAAACTGACCGTTCGATACAAAAGTAGCCCGCCAATCCCGTACACAAATGAACGATCTTTATCCGACACTTTGAATGAAATTTTTATCCTACCTAGAACGGTTTCTATTGCAATATGAAGATTGTCTTTATTTAGAGTTACGGAAAATCCTTAAATATAATCGCACAATTAATTTTTTTATATGGAATTGAAGATACATTATTCCTCTTTACGATGATATATATCTTTTTACAATGCGACCTCTAGTTAGATTTCTACAATTATCTAAAGATTGTCTTTATTTCCGGCTGAATAAAATCCCTAATACTTAGCGCGCATACATGTATTATATATGGAATTGTAGACAATTTATTCTTCTTTATGATGATAAAAGATTGTTAGAAAATGTCACCCTGTTCAAAAGATATACGCCGCGAAAGATGGTTGGGGGTACCCCGAGGATGCTCCGACATAACGGGATTTTTAGCCAGAACTAATTCTCCCTTGGGCAGTCTGGCATCGGTACGCTAATTAGTACCGTTATACCCCCGGGGCACCCCCGAGGCACCAGCATGCGAGTGCCAGTGTTCTAAGCACCAGCGTTGCTTCCTGCTGTACCGATCCTCTCGGCGCGTGCAGTCACACGCGGGCGAACATTCCGAGATAATAAAATCAATCATTCTATACGCACGCCGCATCGTTATTTCTTGCTGCGCATGTACAAATTATACATGGAAATAAAGATAAATCTTTCGTCCTTACGACTGTGAAAAAATAATGAAAAGGTGCCAACTGGTTCAAAAGATATGAAAAACGAAAGAGTGATACCCTCAACTACTTGAAAACAAATTTTGATAAGCGTTCTATTTGCGACACCAGTCGCATCATCCACCGCATCGTTATTATTGACTGCGCATATGCATATTATACATGGAATTAAAAACAATTATATTCCCTTGAAATAGGTGAAAAAAATATAAAAAAGTATAAAATAGTTCGGGAGATATGAACCGCGAAAGAGCGACACCCTCAACTACTTGAAAATAGATTTTGACAATCGTTTTATTTGCGACATTTGTCGCAGCACTCGCCGCACCATTTTTATTAATTGCGCACATGCATATTATACATGGAATTAAAGATCATTCTTTCCGCTTGAGAAAGGTGGAAAAAAATTTAAAAAGTGCCAAATAGTTCGGGAGATATGAACCGTTAAAGAGGGGTACCCTCAGACATTTGGGGAAAAAAATTGATAATTGCGACATTTCTCGCATTATTTGCCGCTTCTTTATTATGTGTTGCGCACATACACATTTCATAATGAATCAAAGCCAGTTCTTTTCCCTTTACGATGATGTAAAAAGTATGAAGTTTCGCCACCCGATTCTAAGAAAACAAATTGCGAAAGATCGGGGGTAGGTTCGTGATGCGGCTCGTATCGAACGTCCAGTGACAGCTCACATTGACTTTCTCTGTCTCTTTTACGACTTAAAAAAAAGATTATTTTATTGACAATCAGTATTTTATATTACACTTATTCACCTTATTGATGTGAAGAATAAACTTTATAAGGAGAGTAACGCTCATCCACACTTCTGCTTCTTTCTTCTTTCTTCAATCTTCTTGATTATCCCCCTCATTTTCCTTCTCTGACATCAAACTGATATAAGCTTTAGTGCAATCTTGTGACGTGTGATAAATTCTGAAACATGGTGCTGCACATAGAGCCACATTACACTCGATACATTCGAAAGAAGATTCTTTGCCTACCCTTTTCTTCTTTCGAACTGGCTGATTTGTTTCTTCGAATTCCCTTCGACGAAGTTCTCTATTCGCTTTGGAGCAAACAACACACATGCGTGTTAGGTTTTTCTTCTTTCCAACAGGCTGAATCTTTGATGGAAAGTGACGACCATGGAGTCGCAAGACACTATCGTCGCTCGTGCTCGGCCGGCCGCGAGGACGTCTGCGCAGGGAGGGCACTTTTTCTGTTTCGGCGAAGGTGATCATATGCTGCACCAAATCTTTTCTAAATTGACGGCTTGTTTTCAAAGGTTTGTCTTCTGAGAATTCTTTATAGATAATGTAAGAATTCAACATGGCAACGTTCAACACATGAAACCACACGCGCTTCCACCATTTAAGAGTTTTCATTTTGAACGGGGTGTACGACAGCATCTGGTCGGCCCGATCCACACCTCCCATATATTTGTTGTATTCGTGCACAATACGTGGTCTCGTATTTGCTTCCCCAGTCACTCGGTTCTTCTTCCCTGTCTCTACAATTTCGGCGTCTTCTACGGTTGACATGAGCAACACTGACTTCCTGTCCTCATACCGCAAAACGAGTAGGTCTTGATTGTGATAGATTGTCATATCCCCTTTCTTCTGATTCTTCTGTGCCTTCTTTAGCTTTTCAGGAATGCCTTTGCGATTTCCTCTCAAAGTTCCCGTCGCACCAGTTCCCATTTCCCACAAGTTTATATACAATGCCACCGAGGAATAGAAATTGTCCATGAACACATGATACCCTTTCCCAGCATATTCCTTCACCAAGTCCATGACGAGATCATACGTTTTCCCACCAACAGAAACAGCTTCATTTGTTTTTCCAGTGTAGAGTTTGAACTTGCAAACATAACCATTTGTTGAGTCGCACAACATGTAGGCCTTTATCCCATACTTCTTCGGCTTGTCGGGATTATATATACTTTGAAACTCAGATTGCCTTTCCAAGGCACCAACCCTTCGTCAACACAAATGTTTTGATGCGGCTTATAAACTCTGGAAAAACGATGCACGATGCGTTGGTACAGATAGCCAAGTTTATTCATTGGTGAAAAATGCGGAGTGTTTCGTCCCGGCATTAGGTTGTTATCATTCAAATGTAGATACGTTAGCAGTAGCCAGAACCTGTCGCGGGGCATGCACTTGGAAAAGAAGGGCGTCGACGTAACATCACTTGTTGACCAATACTCAGAAAAGTTTCTCTGTACAACCAGAGACATTGCTATTGTCATTGCAATGAATACTTTCATTTCTTCGGCATTCGTATCATACCAGTGCCTCAACCGTGAACAGGGTTTCAGAACCTTATCATCGACCTGTTGGTGGAAGTATCTGTTGGTTTCTGCTGCCAATGATCCATAATCATCTTCATGAAAAAACAGTCCGAAAAAGTCTACAGGTTGCGGGTTATCAGGCAATTCTATAAACCGTCCTAATCCCGTTGCGCCAGTAAAATGCAAGTCGACACGTCCACGTTGCCTCGGCCCCTCTTCCCAGCGATCCATAAAATTATCTTGGTCATCAAAATGTGTGTCCATTTCATTATATTGCTCGTCAAAGCCACTGAACTCTTCCTCTGTGGAAGTACCAGCCGTAGCAGTTTCACCCGTACCAGCTAATATGTCTCTTGCAATGTTTCTTATTTCTTGATCACTATCAATGTCACTTTCACTATCACTGTCACTGTCACTGTCACTATCACTCTCATCAGTTGATTCCATATCAGAAGCTTCATCGGCATGGACCTCGTTGATGAAGTCGTCTTCGCTAGACGTTGACGGACCTTCCCAACTCCTGGTTCGCGGCCTCCTGGCCTTAGGCATCTTTCACATCAATCTGTAAATGATTGAAAATAATTTAGGCACACGCAAGATATAATAACATCAACACATGACCTGTTGTACAGAGAAATTCAATGTGAGCTTCATGGACATTCAATTGCCACATTTTGTAAGTGTTTGAAACAAATTTGCCGTTGCGCGCCTTTGGCGCCAGCGGTCATCAATAATCCGGACATTTTCTAATTGTCCTGGCGAAAGCCGGACATTTTGTTTCACGATTTGCAAAAATAACAAATCAGGACAAATTCTAACATTGCTGGACAATTTCTAACTTTCGGACAACTTTTCACAATCCAGCCGAACAAGTTCTAATGTCGCCGGACACTTTCTAACTTTTGGACGACTTTTCACAATCCCGCCGAAGGTGCCGATGGCACCGACGGCCGCCGACGTTGTATCAACATTATCAACCCTGATGCCGCCTTCTGACTCCTATGCAACGAGCCGGCGAGTCGCGAACAACTGCCTTCTACGTCAGGAAAGTTCTGATTGTCAGTTGTGGATTACAAAAGTTTTTCAACTTTTGACTTCTCTTCCGAGAATGATAGGTTCCACGGGCCTATCCGTCGGGACGGCCGTAGTCAACGAGCACCCGGCCCCTTGTCTTTAGTTCACTGGAAGGAACTCATGCCATCCCGACATATATAGCAAATTATTTAAAACATCGGAATGCTACCAAACTTTTTTTTCAAAAATGAGTTTCCTCGACCAACAAAAATTTGGCAGAAAAAAACACATACCTGCTGGCGGTGCCCGACGAAAGTCCGCTGAAATTTTTTTTCTCGAACACGAACATTTTCGTTGGACACATTTTCTCATGACCTGATGGCGGTGCCCGGCGAAAGATCCCCGACATATTGTGTCTCAACCACAAACATTTTCGTTGGACAACTTTGCCTTGACCTGATGGCGGTTCCCGACGGCATCCCCGACATACTGTGTCTCAACCACAACATTTTCGTTGGACAATTTTCCCATGAACTGATGGCGGTGCCCGACGCAAAAATCCCCTAACTCAAAAAAGACATCAATAACGCTATGAATGTAAATCCAAAAGTTTTTTTTCCTTCAACTTTCATGGTTTATAAAACTCTATAATTGAACACTAAAGAAACAGGGTTTCCTTCATAATTTTTTTTACTTATTACATTTATTTATAACATTTTAGCGGCGCTTGTTGAGTCTTTATTTCTATGAGCGCATAAACAAATTGTATAACAAATTGAAGAGAATTTTCTGCTCTTTACGCTGATACCAAACGTTGTTGAGCGCGCCACTTTGTTACAGAAATACGAAATGCGAAACTTGCCAAATTTGCGGCACTTCTTGTGCCTTTATTTTTGTGTGCGTATGTATGATCAATATATTGAAATGAAGAACAACGTTCCGTCTTTATTTAGACGTAATATTTATCAAAATCCGCCAAGTGGTATAGAAAATATCGAGTGCCAAAGAAAGGTACATGAAAATCGAACTTCAGATCACATGAAAAGAACCCTTTGTGCGGCGCTTGCTGCATCGTCGTTTGTTTTAGCGCATGTACATTTTATATATCACTTTGTAGACAATTTATTCCTCTTGATAATGATATAAATGGTTTTGAAATGTGTCATTTGTACACGGGGATATGAAGTGCCAAAGTTTCCCTATTTGCGTCACTAACGGAATTGCGAAGTGCGAAAGTTGTTCTTTTTACGGCACTTGTTGAGTCTTTATTTATTTGCGCGCATAATAATTGATATAGGGAATTAGAGACAATTCATTTGTCTTTATAGTGATGTAAAATTCAACAAAATCTTTTTCACGGTGTAAAAGAAATTCATTGTGAAAGAAAGGCACATGAAAATCGCGCTTCAGATCACATGATAAGGAAGTCGGCAAAATTACCTTTTTGTGCGGCGCTTGCTGTATCTTTATGAATTGTTGCGCATGTACACATTTTACATGGGATTAAAGACAATCTTTTTCTCTATCTTGTGATATAAAAAATGTCAAAATATGTTGAGCACATCATGAGAAAATTGGTGTGACAAAACAGTGTAAAACTAAAAATATATAAAAATCACCTTTTTTGCGGCACATGCGGTATCTTTATTTCACGAGGCGCACATATGTTTTTTACATCGAATTAAAGACATTTTTTTTCTCTTTCAAATGATCCCACCTATAATGAAATCCGCCCAAGGGTTCAGAACATAGGGCGTGCGATAGGAAGGCGTGCATAGGGTCAAAATGCACGCGTCTCAGTAAACGATAGCACGCGCGGGTCGGTAAGCTCGTGCGAGAGGCTAGAAAGTGCCCACAGGCTATTAGCACGTGCGGCGGGGAGTGGGGGAAAATTGAGTGATTTTAACGCTTATTTTCGGTACGATAAACATTATCAATATTCTCATAACTTTCGGAGCATGTTCGCGCATTATTTAGACCACCAACGAAACAAAACACGGTAGCTTAGCGGCAGCCGGAACGAAAATACAAGCGTTGAACTGAGACTACTGCTAGGCAATAAATTTCCGGGACCCGCTACCGAGACCCGCGGTCATAATTAGTTAGCGTGAGAAAAATAGAGTGTGCTACTCGCATCCCGCTAAGAGGACTTGCGGGCAAAGCTAATTTCATCCCGGAATATTCCGGGACCCGCATCTTAAGGGTTAAGCACTGAATAAAGCTGAATAATGTGTGTGTGTGTGGGGGGGGGGGGGGGGGGGGGGGTGCCTATGTGCACATTTGTTTGGAACAAGCGTGTTTGAGTGTTTGAACTGGAGCAAGTCAGAAGAGGCATCTGACCTGCACATTTTTGCAGTGACAATGATAAGATTGTGTGGTTTGAAAAGTTGTTGGTTTTATGTTGTGCCTTGATGATGATTAAGTCGAAGTAATCACCACTGCATTGTTAACATTTACATGTTTTGATGTTTTCATGAATAACGTGGCAGCCATGTTTCATATAAACATCCTATTTTACATGGGAAAATTAATCAGTCTTGTAAATCACAGTGACACTGAAACACTGAGATGAGTTATCTAATAATTTGTTAGAAATTAGACATGTAATAAATGTATAAGAATGTTCATCAATGTTGCTTGTACGAGTTATATTGAAATTATAAATATTGACTATAATACTGATCATGTTTATAAGTGTCTAGATGTATGAGGATTATTATTTGGTCACCTAAAAAGGTCCAGACAAAGGCTGGTTCGTTGTAGATCATCATAGCTACAGTGTCACCAGTCTTCAGTCCCCAGGAACGCACCACATTTGCTACCCTGTTGGCCTGTTCATTCATGTATTGATACGTATAGACACTGTCCTCGAATATGATGAAAGCTTTGGATGGTTGTTTGAGCACATGCTCTTCAAACTTGTCCAGAAGGGTGGTTCCACTTTCAACATCAGCGTTCATTATTTCAGTCATATGTTTGCCGACTTTCATGACCTGTAGGTCATATTGGATCCAGGGAAACAATGTCCGCCATGCTACAACTGATGCCCCGGCGGCACCTGCTGCTCCATACAACACTTTCTCATACATGTTGACAGCGATCTGCAACATTAACAGACATTTATTACAGAGATGATAAAACATTCCAAGTGTTGCCTGAGCAGCTCCAACTATTATGTAGCAATAATTATTGTTTCCACATATCGCATCCAAGAACCATTGAACGTCATAAAATCATTGTGCAAAAAACTTTTGAGCAGTAACAGGGAGTGACTTATCTGTTTGAAAGCATTGCAAGTCCTTTTAAAATTTTGCAGGTTCTGCGATATGAAAAAGTTTAGCTTATAAAGAATACAGAAATGGTTGAAATAGGTCTAAACTGCTTTTCAATATGAACTAATTTGATAAAGAATGGAAAAGGTTAGTTTGTTGTATCCGGCGAATTTGTTATTTAATGATATCATGTCAACCAAACCATGTTCCGTTAGTAACAATTTTATGAAACAAGTGAGTGGTTTGGTATCCAAAGAGTGCAGGCAAGCTCAATACCAAAATCTTTCAAAAACTAATGAAAAGTGTCATAAAATGAGATTAAGTTTAGTATTTTATCTATTTGGATTTAACATAAGAATTTTCACAAAATTATTGACATGGCGACCGGGGCAATGGTGCACACATTGCATCTTTATACTGAAATATTATGAATTCATGTCAATCGGTCAGCATGTGTTATTATCAAACAGTGTGTGATAATCTTGTGGATTCATTGAACAGTAATATCTTCAATGGGTGAGTAATAATGAAAATATGACCAGTTTGCTGATAAACAAATACCCAATATCATGTTACCTACAGTCCTTCACACTTCAACAAGTTTAGCAGCTGTCAATATCATGGATTTTTTTTTATATATACACTATTTGGCATTGTAATTACATTAACAATGATATTAACTCCAGTTTTGTCAATATCTCAAGATTTATAATTATATTTACACTATATTAATTTCTGGCAATGAAGTCTGCCCAAAAGCTTATAACCCAAATACAACTTGGTGTCTTTTGGACCCCAGCAATAGGTTTTATGTCTATATTACATGAATAAAGTTATCATATTAAACTAGCCTTTGAAAATACTCAACTCTACCATATTTACACAAGCATAATGTTGTACACTATATATATCTGTATTAATAACACCATAAGTAATTTTAAACTTGCATAACCCCTTTTCCCACCAAAAGGGGTCTTTTAGACCCTAGCATTAAAAAGGTTAGAAATGGTAGGCTAATTAATCCTTCACAATATTCATTAGAAATCTTCATGATGCATAGCTGAATTGTCTTAAATAAGTTGAATAAAACAATGACAAAAATAACCTTTTTTCATACTAGCCAATGTTTAAACTATATATAAGTACTTGTTCATTATTGTTCTAAATCAACCAAATATGTTTTTGTGGATAAAACTCTTTTTCAAAAATTTGATTTTCCCAAAAATAATGTTTAAAAAAATGTAATGAAGAAAAAAATTGACTTCAAAGACACCCATCCTAAAAAATTCAAAAATATTAAAATACTCAAAAAATTCTGGTGAGTAGAAACTTCGCAAAAATGTGTAGTAAACCTTTGGCTTGGTATGTCAACCTAAAAAGTTTGTACTCCTATTGCTGGTAATGTATCAGACTCATTTCACACACTACAACTGGTAACATGGTCTGCTAAACAAAAAGTTAGAAGTTATGCAATATATGTGATTCTCTCCACAGCACGTCTACCTATATATGCTTTAGTGATATAAGTGTACCAGTAACTAACCATTGTGACTGAGGACAAAGTAGGCTAATTATGCATTCAGTCATGTACCTGCTCATTCACACATAATAATAGTGTCACAAACTTTTATTATGCTATCACACTAGAGCGACATACCGGTAATCAAATCCAAGCCCCTATGAATAGGCCTACTGGTAAAAAAATCTAAGGATGTATCATCTATTTATTATATACATGTATATAGACATTGAATTGTGGGTTTATGGATATGATTTAAAATTTAAAGAGCCACTCCGTGAGTTGTTGGAGTCATATATGCCAAACTTAATCAATGGTATCATTTGATCGCGAAGTATCGACTGTTACCAAAAAGACACATTTTAAAGCTTATTTGTTTTTTTACAGTGACAATATGAAGGTAGATCATCGCAATTATGATCGAAAACCGGACAGTGGCGCGTGACAAATAGTCAAACGTAATTTTGGAGACTTATCTAAAACAGCCAGGAGGGCAGTTAGGAGTTGATAGTGTTTGTTAGGTAATATAACTAGTATCCATGCATATTAGATGTGATATCTACACCTCTGTGCATTTATAAGGCTGTTTTTAGATTTTCATTGAAAACCAGTATTTGTCATATATATGTCTTTTTGACATGAAAAGTTAAGATGTTTTGATTTTATATCACCATATATGAAATTTAGGTTCGTATCAAAGGTAAATAATATGTTATGAAAATCACGGAGTGGCTCTTTAAAGTTGATATATACCTTTTAATGTTTTTAACACTATGAGTGACATAATAACAACCACAATGCTATGTATACTGGTAAAATAATTCAAGGATATAACATTCTCATCTCTTTATTTTATGGACATTGAACCATTTACAAGTGTGGACATTAGTTATTATATAACCTTTCAAACACTATCATTTAAAATTTTATTTTCTACCTGTTTTAGTTAAATTTCTAAAATTAAGTTTGACAAATTTAGCTGAGTCTTTGTCTTTGAGTCGGCGTTAGATCAGAATTGCAAATTTGCTTCCAAAATTGTCACACTATCCAACTAAGGGACCGGTCATTTATTACAGGGGGGGGGGGGGTGGGCCGGGGCTTTCAGGGGAGGGTCAGAAAAAAATATACAGCCACCAGGGGAGGGTCATGAAAAAAAAATATGAAAGATTGGGGAGGGTCATTTTGAAATAGACAGTTATAAAACCATCCTTCTTTAGCAATTGAAAGTGGGGCTAAAACATTATCATAAAGCCTTATCAAATGAAAAAAATCCAGAATATGAGCAAGACTGGTTTATATTCTAAAAAACACATGCTTATATAAAAAAAAATCACCATGAATTCCCTGCTCAATTCATTGTTCTTTATTCTTGTAGAACAAAAAGTAGAAAAGTAGTTCTGTTGGACTGAGAGTTTATACAAGCAGTTAACAGGTGTTTGCTATATGTTTATACAACAAAGATGCATATTTGATAACTAATAGACTCATAAAGTTAAAACAGCTAGTCAAATTATTAATTTCTGAATGATGAAACCGTAACACTTTAGCAGAGATGGCTTGATTGGTGCAAATTTGTTAATATAGCCATACTTAAATATCTAAATATCTAAATGCATATTTAGAAAAATAAATTCCAATGTTGATATTCCAAAAATTGGGAACATTTGCTATATTCATACTTAAGCTTCCATACTTTTTGGGTTTTACACTATATTGTTTAAATATTATGTAACATATAACAAATGTAACATATGTAATTTCTGTGAAACCTAGATGTGCCTTTATTATCCTTATGTTATGTACCTTCAAAATTCTATAGATTTCTTGTGCTACAAACTTAATGTAGACGGCTAATTTGTTTTAATCAAACTCATACACAAACAGTTTAAATGTTATGAAATTTGATAATTTAATTCATATAAAGTAAAGATTTGACATTTTACATTGTTTGGTCCTATACTCTGAAAGTGTTTGTAGATAGATTTTAAATCTTTTTTTTGCTTTAAAAGAAATCATTATGTCAAGAGCTTATCTCCCAACCTGGTCCTTCCATGGTTTGATCAATTTATGAATTCATTGTTTCAAGTCTTCAGTGGAATAATGTGGGCAAGATATGCATTTTGATGGAATTTTTAACTAGTGCAATATCTCAGCTCTTTTTATCTCTGTTGAAAGTAAATTCAATAAAGAAGTTGATCATCCATAAAAAAATTCCTTCTCTTCCTTTGTGCTAACCTATTTTGTTATTTTAAAGATAAAAAACACATTGTGATTTGAATCTTAAAATAAATAAAAAATGAGCTTTCAAAGTAAGATAAAATTAAAGTTAGAATTTACACTATGTTAAACATATGTGTGTATTAAAAGCAATAGTATTCAAAACCTATTTTGATATACAGTTGATGAAAAATAAAGTTCTAATAAAACTGATTTTAAAACACTATAGACCATTATCAGATATCATGTTAAACCCATCAATGGAAAGGTAAATCTGTTGTTTTTTTCAACATTATTTTAAGCGATACTTAAAGAAGTTTCTCTTTTGGAAATATAAAAAAAAAATTTGAATGTAGAACCGACCATAAATCTTCATAAGACCAATTTCAAGAACTTTTGTAGATATGATTTGGGGGAGGGTCATGAAAAAAAATACGCTTAAATTGGAAGGGCCATGAAAAAAATTGCGACGAGTTGGGGAGTGCCACATTTTTATAGACAATCCAAAAAGAAAAACCACTGGCCCACCCCCCCCCTGTAATAAATGACCGGTCCCTAATGATGGATTTTTCTGCAACAGTCAGTACTTCCCGATGAAATGACACCATTCATAAAGTTTGGTATTGTTTAACTAACACCTAACAGAGTGTATGTTGAAGTCCTGTCCTTCATTCAGTATTTCTGATTGTAAATCTTAGTCAAGGGCATTACTTTGACAATCAGAATTTTGTTTAAAATGTCAATAAACTGATAACAATACAAGTAGAGCTGCTTTCATGAAAGATTGAATTCATGATATAAATCAAGTTATGATAATAGACCATATATAGGCCGACCTAGCAAAATGTGTCAACATGCCTCATAAAGTGTGTGAAGGGTATATAATATAGAAACAAATGAGGCTTTTCCTTCCCCAATAATGAATGTTCTAAAATGTAAAACAAATGTTTCAAGACATGTGCAATATCTACCATATAACCACCCTAAACCTGTCAAGTTGCTATCACTTCCAATGTTGATGTGTCACTGTCAAGTCAATACTGCAAATTATTGATACATCAGGTTGTCATCTCACCTATATCAAAGCTCGCTGTGTCATTTGTGTCACAGGTTTAACTTGATTTCCAAGATAAACAAGAACACTTATTCAGTCTCAAGTTCAATATTTTTTCTGGCTCAGAAGCGACAGATCTGGGTTAAATAGAATTTCCAGAAAGTAACAGTGCTCCAACAAAAAAAGAATTAATTTCAAATTGCAATAGATACAATACCTATTCATTAGAGACAGTATCATAAGACGACTAACACATTATTTTACCTATTCAAGTGAAACAGGGTCGTCGGCTTTATACGAATGACGGGTCGCCACTCAAAGTTCACTTCACATGGGTCAAAGGTTTCGCTGGAATTACCTCCCTTAGAAAGTACTAACACGTGTTTTATTCAGGTCAGTTAACCCATATGTCGAACTAGCTAAAATCGTACATACAAATTTTGACAAGGTTTTTGTATCAATAATATATCTTCTTATATTTACAAGTTTCACAATTGAGATAAAAATTCAGAAAAAATATAATTACAGCAATATCATATTCAGGTTTGAATATTAAAAAATCAGCTTTATGATCTTTTGGAATCTATTGTGAATTTACGTTTTGTTTTTAATTCATCACTGAAAGAATAAAATGGAGCCCATTGTACAAGAAATAATTCTTCTCACATTCAAATGTTTCATTACGGACCATTTGTAAAATAACATATTTTGTGTATGTTTTTAATTGTTAGTCAGTGCAAGGTATAACTACTTTCAAAACAATCCTTCAAACTGTTTACCAAAATCGTTTGTGTTTTAAAAGTATGTGTTTTCTACGTGCGATAATTGAAGAAGTAAAAAAATCGTGACAAAGATATTCACAAGCCACTCTTTATGGATAATGAGAGATTAAAAATACATTGAGATACATATCACATAGGCCTAAAGCGTTATTGATATAAAACACATTAGGCCTATTGTTACGTACATGTCTTTGAATATATAAGATCAATAAATGTTTTTTTTTCTCGTAGAGGTACTTAACACTTCTCAAGATAAAACATCATTGGTTCAAGCATGATCAGGAATAAAAAGTGCAAAAACGTTAGTAAAATACTATTGACAATGTCAACATCCATCACTGTCATTTTGTTGATTTATATTGTGTTACCTGTACATATAACAATACTATTCCATATCATTTGATTACCTGGCTGATAACGACACAAGATTATGGGTGAAACTTAATTAGCTTATCATGATTAAGGAACTTGTTATCAATATATTTCTTTTCACTATTACCGTACCAACTTCTAAAATGCGTTTTAAAAAAGCTAAGACTTTTACCCTATTTTAATATGAACTTTTCCCACACGTGCTTTACTGATTAATGAAGCACACAGACAATTAAACTGACAAAACAACCAATGTTTTAAATAAACGCTCATGTAGTGGCATTGCCTATTTCAATTGCCAATATTAAGATTGAACAATTCCGAAATGCAGTTATTTTTACTATGGCCACGTAGACTCCAGATATCTCAAATGTGAAGGGAAACATAATTTGATCTTTGGAGAAAACAGCTTTTGAATATGTCAAAGTCCTTTTTCACTGACCCAAGCCTACTGCATGTCTTTAAAAAATATTATCTTAATTAATATATATATATATAATTTGATGTAAATTTTAGAAATCCTGAAAGATTAATAAAAAAAATCAACCCCCTGGCAGCTAAAACTTAATGCTAATTAAACTTCATTAATGAATAAATAAGTTGAAATGGAGAACCGTGAAACATTTATAAATTTGTGCTTTCTAAATTTGGAAATAAAGTCTTCGCAAGTCTAGCCACGCAAAGTCTCGCGCCATAACCAACGAGAGAAATAAAATGGCTGCGCCCATGAAAACCTCAAATCTGACATAACAGCAACATTATATTACAATGTTTTCAAGGCACTGTCTTCATTGGTAGGTTTTTATCTAACCACATTTGACAACAGAGTTTTGAACTTTCACTGCAAATAGATGATTATTAAAACACTAAAACAATAACAGGTTGAACCGTATTTCATTGAAGATTTAGATAGAGTTTGTTTGTAAGAAGAATCTAGATGGCTACAATTTATATTATCTTTTCTAGTTATGTCCAGGCTAGGAATGTATACACCGGTGCATATTATAACGAATAGTATTAATCCAAATAAACAATTAACAGAATGCTATAATCATAGTAGTATTATAATTTTACACATTTTATTCAGCAGGAACCTGTATGGTTAGAAATTAATTATCTAAAAAACCCAGAACATTTTAGACGTTTCTGTAGGCTTTTTTAATAATACTCTAATCATTGACATTAGCATCCTGCTACATCAGCGTATTTGTCTCCGCCTAGCTCCATCATATACCCTGATATCCTTCGGCCTAAAACACTCGTATCGTTAAATAAAGCAAGCCAATGAAATGAGTCGCATTCAGCAATAGCGGCACCCCCCGAATGAGAAAATCAAACAAATGTCAATGTAGGCTATAAATAGCCATGAGTTACCAGCCGTAAGCGATACGAGCGTTTTAGGCCGAAGGATATCAGGGTATATATGATGGAGCTAGGCGGAGACAAATACGCTGATGTAGCAGGATGTGACATTAGTGGTAAGTAGAAGAAAGTGAGTATCCAACTAATTAAAATATAAAAGCATCAGTGTGTACTGATATGATCCATTATTGTCATTAAGCAAAAAGGTAATCACCATTTAAATGATATCAGAAATTTTGTTTTTATATAAATGTTGATTTATCATGTCATTACCCTCTTTAAAGAATCTTCCATTTTATTTTCTTTCCAAAGCAAAGACTTACAAATTCAATAATTTTTCTAAAATGAAGTTTAGGACTACATCCATGAAATTATTTTTCAGAACTCGAAATTCAAAAAAACATCTTTCATCTGTGTAACTGTTTATTTACAGTCTGTAGGTGCGGGAAGGAATTTAAGACCTTACAATGAGTGCTCCTCCGCCCCTGACTATCCGCATCAGGAACGAACGGGATCAGGACATGGACTGGATGGTTCAACCGGACAACGTCACCTTCCATCAGACACTGGTCAGTGCAATGATTTCTTATCATACTGATTAGGTTCAACACGCAGTAGCAATATTGTTGATTACTTTCTGTTTGTAAATGCTAAATGCTGCAAAGTACTTTTAGGTCATTTTATGAGTTTTATGATTGTTTGATTAAAGAAACACATTTAACCAGTTTTCAAATATTATGATGATAAATTAATTATTAATGCCAGAACACATTTATGTAGATCTTATCAATATAAGTATGAAAAAAGTAATGTTTTTTTTTAAATTCTTGAACTGCAGGAGGTTATAAGTAAGTTGGTCCACAGTGGAACAATCACAGCCTTTGAATGTGAGTATTACACTTATCAATCAGATTTTTGCATGTTGTTGATACATAAGGTTTGTCCATAATAAAATCCTTAATGGTATAGATTATCTAAGGGGAAATAAAAAAGAACATATATCTATGTTAATATTATGGGGGTTTTTTTCAAGTGAATTGATTTCTTGTGTTTTCAAGTGAATTGATTTGATGATTGTTGGAATAAGCTTTTTTTGTGTAAAACAACCTTTAATGACTAAACACATCCAGTAATATTACTTAATATTGTTTTTTCCTAGACGAGGATGAAGACGGAGACCGGATCACTGTGCGCAGTGAGGATGAGATGAAGAGCATGATCAGAAATGTACATACACATACTTATTTCTTACTTATGTTTACTTATATGTATGAGACTAGGTCTCAGACTGAGAGTTTAATGTGTCAAATTCTTGATTCTTACTGTGATTAAAGAGGGATTACTTGCCAATTAATGGGGTGTTCGAAGTTAGCACTAGTCCTCTAGCCCATGGCTTGTAAGAAAAGAGCTGTCCTAGTAAAGGGTTATAACTGGTAGTCAGAAGGACTTGATTAAATTTTATATAATATTGTCATTGGTCATGGAGATGCATTTTGCTAGCTGAAATTTGTAAGACAAGAACTTACAGAAAGACCAAATGGCTAGTGCATTTATATTGATAACTTTGAAAGAATTCATAATTATCAAATTATATATATACATGAGACCATCTCTGAAATATGTCAACTGTCTACTGTGTTCAAATAAGCTAAGTATGTCAAGTTCCATGTCAAGGAAAGTACCAGTAGCTACCAAGATCCTTGAAATTTACGTGTAACAACTTATTCAAAATTTGGTATAATGTATTACAAATATGTGTCACAGTATTTCAGTGAGATGAGTGAGGAAGATCGAGACAGAGGATTGTTTCCTCCCCTAATCATCTTCCCTAAACGTGAGTTTAGTATCTCCTACAGGATATTGCATCCAAGTACATATTTAGTTTTCTTTAAGTTTGAATGTTTTTTGGAACTATCTTTGAAGCTTGTGGCCATCATCATTTAAACGTCTATTCTCAGTAACAAGACAGTAATGTTTTAATGGATTGTTTTTCTTTTGTGCATGACAATGGTTAAATTAATACAAGTTTTATTGGAAGTGGTAAGTTTAAACAAATGGATTTTCTTTTATTGGACTGAAAAGTTGAACAAAGACTTTATGTCGTATTTCTTAGTCCATCGGAACAGTGAACATTCTTCAGTTTTGATATATCTTGTTTTATTACAGTTGGAAAAACTGCTCAGAAAAGGAACACTTTGAACTTGACAGTAAGCATTGTTCTTTATGTCTCAAGTTATCATTTAAAGGTATCTCAAGAAGAAATCCATTTATAAGATGATGTTAACTGAGTAACAAAGATAACATTTTCGTAAAACTTTTACTGGTAAGAGCAGCAAAGCTCTTCTGCCAAATCTAAAAGTTCCAATTATTTCCCTGCAAAAGTTTTGAATCACCATGTGCCTATCTCAAGGTAAGAACGAACAAGTCATCTGGAACTCCCAGCCCTGTGCTACCAAATGCTGGAGCATTCCCAGACAGTGGGGCCCAACCCCCCAGACAGCAGGACCCCACACCCCCTCTTCTCAACCAGCCCAAGCGGGCCAGCAAGTGAGTGGTCTAAGGGAGACAACTCTCTCAACTTTTGGATAGAATATTCAAATATTACGAAGTTGCTGTTTAGATAGCCAGTATAAATTTGTGACTTCATTAAAACATTTAACTTTGTGAAGTTTGTCATTGTAGGTGTATTACTGATTTAACAAATAAATTTCATAAATGTTGTTTGCTTCTTGTTTTTG
The DNA here is from genome assembly GCA_921293015.1 of Phorcus lineatus. NCBI lineage: Eukaryota > Metazoa > Mollusca > Gastropoda > Trochida > Trochidae > Phorcus > Phorcus lineatus. Next base: position 75,540,916 of record OV121081.1, on the reverse strand, counting down.
TTTGTATTGATCCATTTTATATACACATTTTATTCATGTAAATCAGAATTGCATCCATTTAAACAATTTAAAAAGTGTATTTCTCTATGTAATGTTTAGAAATATTTGTAACATTTCATCAATATACTTCACAATACATGTAACGGAGTAGAATTCATGTTATGTTAGGACGCTCCTATCCCTTATGTTGCAGCCCACCCCCTGAGCTGGCAACCCACGCCCTACAGCAGGTGCTTGCTGGGGGTCACATCCAGGAAGAGCAGATTCAGAAGGGGGAGTACCTGGGTGGGGGCAACGGTGGCAGGGTCTACAGGTAGTGCAGATTTACTCTATCTCTTATACATGTGTGTCCGTCTATGCTTTGATAAAAAGTTACATCCAGTGTGGATGATTCCCTCCCTTAAACCTTGTATATTCAGTTCTTTTAAAACCTGTGTATTCTGAAGTGGATGAGGGTATTGTTGTTTATGATAATTGTGGGGTTTTTTTCTTGGGCATTGCTGTATACAGGCTGTGTTATTCCTTCTATTCATGTACATCTCCGACAAAAAATTAACAACATTGTTACAAAACTTATTATCATCATCTCTGTATGTGCTTCATAGAAAGTTTTGTTGTGCTCAACTGCACTAAAAAGTATGTCTAGTTAATATTTGGTCATTCCTGCTCAAGTGTCAGGTCTCTAGTCCCCTTTTCAATTATTTAAGCAGAATCCAAAATCATCTGAATCATTAATTTCTGTATACAGTCAGACCTGGATAATCCGAACGCTTCTGTTTTTCATCAAAAACGTTCGGATAGTGAAATGTTCGGACTACTGAAATGAACCAAATCTACAGACAGACGACATATATTTATAATTGTCACACAAAATGAGAAATTTCAATTTATTACAATCACAAACCTTGATACACAAAGTGAGACATCTCAATTTATTACAATCACAAACTGCTGACACGGGTCAACTCCCGTGTCAATCCACTGTCATTGATGTTTACCGATTCAATCAGTGTGGAGCTCGCTTGTCTGGGGGATTACCGAACGCTTTGATGAACCATCAGATTAATGAAGCAGAAATAGCTGTAATTAACTAATCCGTTACAGCTAATCAGCTTTTGGATTCGGAGACTGAATCAACGGATTAATGAATCAACATTTAATGAGTTTATTGAGAGATTAGTTTGGTTACAGTTTGCTACCGTTCGGATACTGCGAGATTCGGATTATGGGTGGCCGGACCATCGTGAGTTGACTGTACAACATTTTTGTTGATTTAGTATACTGTTAGTCATATAATAATCATGATTAACCTTTGTATTGTTTCTTCTGCAGATCTGTTCATATACCTTCAGGAATGCAGGTAGCACTCAAGGTAGGTTTTGTTAGAAATATACAGTGTAATTGAAAATGTTTAATTATTGTTACTGAAAATCTTATCAAAACATTGAGTATGTAACATATAAGATTATCTTTCAAGATAAACTCAAGAGGTGAATGTTAATCTTAAATTTCCACTCCTAATAGTTGTGATTACTTTGAATTTAACCTTTAATTGCTTTACACTTACTGATTCACCTGACATCCCTTTCTCTCCTCGAGTGGTACACCATTATGAGGATCTGATAGCTACCTTCAGTCATGTTCATCTATACATTGTGGCACTTTCTGTTGGTGCAGGAGATTCCTGTTGACATTTCACCAGAAGTACAAAAGCAGATTTTATGTGAACTAGATATATTATATAAGGTGAGTCATTTTTCATTGCCAATGATTTATGAATTACGGAATATGAAAGCGATTGATTTGTAGGTGTATGATGTTGATCTGTACATTGAAAAATAAAATTCATGTTTTGGCTAAAAAATTAAGTAATCATTCATAAATGATGGATTGCATGATTTTTATATCATATATTTATTGACATTTAATATGATTGTAATAGATTCAATATATCATGTTTCTGAATGTACTCATCAAAGTAAATAAAAATAATCAAAAGATATCTTATTTTCCAGTGCAACTCGAGAGCAATAATAGCATTCTATGGTGCATTCTTCATCGAAAACAGGATATCTATATGCACTGAATATTTGGATGGTAAGGTGATAGAGTATTCTGTTCAATTTATAGTTCAGGAAAAGAGAAACGATTTCTTATCTTGAATCACATCCACATTTATATCAATCAGGCCATCACAACAACAGCAGATAAAAGTCTTTGTTCTCATTGATTCTAGCCTTTATTTATGTGCCAATGAATATACATTGTGAAAACAGTGGCGCCAGAGTTAAAAAATTTGAGAATTATTTGACAATAATGTTATCATTTATGCCAGATTAAAGGATGCTATTAACAAAAAAAGCAGTGTGCCTCTTGTAAAAAACCCTCCCAATTCTCTAATCTGGCATACCCTGGATAAAGGCACAATAAATGTAAATCCTATCATGACGTTGACTGTTACATTCAAACATGATAAGCAGAAATCCTATTGTGGTGTGTCCCTGTTGCCAGGAGGATCTCTTGACCGGTATGTGCCGGTCCCCGAGCTGGTGCTGGGTCAGATGGCGGTCTTCATCCTCGAGGGTCTCCTGTACATGTGGCAGCTCAAGATCCTTCACAGAGGTTGGTCTGCTTGATCTACAGTAGAGCTGCGAAGATTTATCATTTTATCAAGAATTGTGATACTTTATCTGACAATTTATTTATTAAAATATGTTGATTGTACAGATTTTTGTCTTTAGAATAGTTAATTATTTATTTTCTGTGAAAATGAAGGTGTTTGTCTCAAAAACATTTTGTAAAGAGGAAAAAAAGGGAGTAACATGTCTTGGTCCGTGATGATAGTTGTGTATATATGTCAAATTATGTGTTTTGTCTCACCTCGTAACTCCATGTTACTCAATATTTACTAAAACTCGTTATTGTGTCGTTATTGGCAAAGATATCATATTAGAGACATACTTTTGTTTTGTTTTTGATTATCACAAGAAAAATGTGCTACTTTAAAAAAATTGTTTGGTCATAAAGCATTGTTGAATATTTGAAGAAAATATCCTTGTTTGCTTGATCATCTGTTTCAAAATGGCCACTGTTTCAAAGAGACGTCTTGCTTAGGTATTTTTTAGACACAAGATCTGAGGGCCTGTCGATTCATGATCGTTTCCAATGATTTGAAATATGTAACTAATGGTAATAAAGTGACTGATTCAGACAATGATGAGCATCGTGGTCAAATAACCATTTAAATGAACTCTGTTATGCAGACATCAAGCCGTCCAACATCCTAGTCAACACCAAGGGGGAAGTGAAACTCTGTGACTTTGGAGTCAGCACACAGGTGGGGCCCTTTAGGGGTTTGGATACTTGTTAGAGTTTACCAGCTTCAACACAAGTGCCTCACTTTTGGTTGAGATTTCTTTACAAGTGAATCTGCATTTAGGTTTTGTGTGCATTTCTTGAAGTTGCTTTGACACACAACCTACAGGTATGACCCTTTTTGGGTTGATTTTTCTGAACACGTCTACCAACGTTAATACTAGATTCTTTCCTGATTTATGTAGACTTGAAGAACCCAATTGTCTTTTTCAAGATGACTACTTTTAGATGTTACTATGAACCTTGTGAAAAAAATTGACCATTTTACTGAAATTCCAAATTTTCTTACTTAAAAGTTGCATATTTATTTCAGGCAATGTCCTACACAACAAAATGATGATATATAATCCAGGTGCTTCATGACTTTCTTTCAGCTTGTTAGATCACTGGCAGACACATTTACAGGGACAAACGTCTACATGGCTGTAAGTAATACTTTCTGTGTATACTCTTAAATAAGCATTTGTATCACCAATTATAATCATGTACATTTGTTCAAAGGGTATGTTTGTGTAACAAAACCTATACTTATATGAGTTTTTGGACTCCAACAAAATCTGGTACTTATTCATACTTATGCCTGTCCTTTACACTCATTAAATTCCCGTACATAATAATGTTCCTGTAATGAAGAATGTAACAGAATTGGTTAGTGCTCTGTATCTGTAATGTGAAATTATCTCCTTAAATTTATCATAAGAATTTCTGAAATTTGAATACATCTTTGAAATATTTCAGTGATTTTCATAATAAGAGTCATGGCTCTTGAATAAAAGCAGTTGACTTTCCTAATTCGTTCTGTTACTGTTCACTGATTGCCTTTGATCATGTCATGTGTGTCTCTCAATAGCAGACCATTCACATGAAGTTATGATTTCAAGTTTATCAAATATCTTAGATGTCTCGTGAAGATGTAACCCTTTTCAAAATACTCTGTGGGTGGGATAGTGCAGTGGTGAGCGCACTTGGCTTTGGATCTAGAGGTCGGTGGTTTTAAACCCGCCAGGGGCTAGGCAGCTTTGTCTGCAGTAGAGAACTGTTCTACAGGCAGTAAGGTTTGGGTGCAATGCTACGCCTAATTACAGTGCAGTACCACCCATGGTTTCACTAGTTAACTGCATTGAATGGCCACAATGGTGTTGCAGGCTTTCTCCCCACAATAGTACTAGCAGCCATGATATAAGTGAAATAATCTCGAAGGCGACGTTAAACGCCAAATCACCTCACATCACATTCTTTGTATTGATTGATTGTGCGTCAGTAGTTCATCTGGTAGGTGTTAGTGCAAAACATTTAATGAACCCCTGTTCTTATAAACTTGCAAAACTGACACTACATTTACATAACCCTTTAGACCATGATATGTGCATGACAACTTTATTTATTTCTCACATTTCTGGGCTACTTCTTGCCTCTTTGTCGGTGGATGATAATCAAAGTGGCAAGAAGTAGCCCAGAAACGTCGTAAGAAATAAATAAAGAAGTTGTCATCCACATTGTCTCGTATCAAGGTCTGTAAGTTTGCAAGTTTATAAGCACAGGAGTTCATTGATGTTTTGCACTAACCTTGTATCTACAATATACTATCTACAATAACCACATATTTTTCCAAAAAGAAATGTTTTGAATTCTGTAGTAATATAAAACTGTTAACCATGACATTTGTTGAATAAGTACTAACTGAATAAAGAGTAATTTCATTGCTTACAAACCCCACCTTTCAGCCGGAACGGGTCCAGGGTCATGACTACGGAATCCCGGCAGAAGTCTGGAGTCTGGGACTTACTCTCTTTGAGGTGAGATTCAATCAATTGACAATAATGTTACAGTTGACAAAATTGGCTAATTTAGGTTATGTTTTCATTCAGAGCTTATCAAATATAGCATTTATTTTCAGTCTCCTTCAAAATCTGTCAAAACTTAAAGTTTGCTGCTTCTTTGATATTTTATCCTCTACGTTAGGTAGAAAGAACTTCATAAGAGTAAAGACAAGAATCTGAATATTATGGAATACTTGAGACAGAGGACATGCAAATTCAAAGCTGCTTAAAATAAGCTGATCCAGCAAAAATTCCAATTCTTAACTATAACCACATAGAGAGCACACCCAAGGTGGTATCATTTTCCTAACAACTTATTATTTGTTATGACGGACAGCATAGTCCTCTTCAAATGTGCATTTGACGATGTACTTTATGTTTCAGCTGGCCACAGGAAAGATTCCATTTGCATCAGTGAGTATATCATATACTTTGTCTTCAAATATATATCTATCAATCTATATTTTTTGTCAACAAATATGTATCTGAATTTGTTTTTTGATATGTTGAATTAACATCTCAGTAAAATCAGTATTGTAAGCAGTGATAAACACGTTCATTATCATTTGCACTTCTGCTTCCTATGCAATTATAAGGAAAGCCAGCAAATCTTGGAGGGGTTGTATGCGTATGTGTATCTTTGGGGAGTGACTATGTGTGGCAGAGTGAAGTTACAAGCACTAGCTTCTGCTATAGGCATCTCCCTTTGGCTGAATGGGCAGTGTGTCTTACTCTCATTCAGGTTCAAATCCCACTGAAGCCCATCCCAGAATCATTTTTTTTACATTTCTATTTGTTTAATAAATATATGTATGATAAAACAATTGACTGGTAAGTGAACTCATGATAATGATATCCTTTTTGTTTGTTCCAGTTTTCTCCTGACATGAAAGTAAGTGTCATTGATATCATTACAGGCGATAATAAATAAAGGCGAAAAATGAATTTGTTTTCTTTTTCTGAAAGTTGTATGAGAAGATAAATGTAACTGAGTTGAATAATAATTCAAGACTTCAGATTTGCAATCTTTGTATTTCATGTTATGGAATGAAATTCTTGTTTCTTTGCAGCCCGGTAAACTTATGACCTGTATTGTTGAAGAGGTAAGAAATTTCAAGGACATATGTCAGATAATTTATTACCTCCCTCGTCTAGAATAAGAACGTTCCTGAGTAATCCACTTGGTTAGAATTCTGGTACATTAACACTTACCCTGTGGCCCATAACATCGGCATGATCAAATATTTTCATTAGCACTTGGCAATTTAATAGCCAATAAGACCAAGAAACAGTCATAGGCCACTTTTCTGCTCTATGATAGTGAAAACATTGACGCCTTTAAATGATAGTGAAAACATTGACGCCTTTAAATGATAGTGAAAATATTGACGCCTTTAAATGATAGTGAAAATATTGACGCCTTTAAATGATAGTGAAAACATTGACGCCTTTAAATGATAGTGAAAACATTGACGCCTTTAAATGATAGTGAAAACATTGACGCCTTTAAATGATAGTGAAAACATTGACGCCATTGTAGCCTGTCTGATTTTCACCATCAACTTTTATTTATTAGAGTTCAGTGATTGACATGTGAGTTCTTTTGAAATCATATTGTAATATTCCTCTTCTCAAAATTTCTTGGAAAAACAGAGTGCCCCTTTCAGATATACAATTCCAGTTAAGTCTAACACTTGTACTCGTATTTGTTCTCTCATAGCAGGGTTTGTTTTATTTCAGCCACCGCTGATGTTACCTCAAGAGTTCTTCTCCCCTGAGATGGTCACTTTTGTAGCTAGCTGGTAAGTTATAAAGGGCTGTTCTCAAACTGTTGTGTAGAGGAAACCCGCCAGTGATCAATTTTGTATCTGGTAGAGGCATTCTGATGAAACTTTCATTCGCCATGGGCTAATAACAAAAATTTTAAAGAATGAAAGAGATTTTGCCCTTTCATTTCAGTCTGCTAAAAGATCCAGCAAGAAGACTAACAGCAAGAGAACTTGTAGTGAGTAGACTGATGGTCAAATGTTCATTAGGGCTGATGTGTATTTCTGTATCACATTATGAGAAAGTATCAAAATAATTCATGATTCACTTTAAGACCGATGAGGACTATGATCGAATGTGATCATTTCCAGCCTATACATGTGTCTGTTTTTGTCATGTTCCAAACAATGCAATTTTCAAACTCTGTAAATATATTTCTGCAACCTTGACTTTATTTCTAATGTCTGTCCAGAGCTGTCCATCTTGTAGCTGACACAATTTAGAATTTGTTGTGCATTTTTATTCCTTTTTAGGCATACAATTCAGTGGCATCAAGCAAAAGCTAGGTGTCGTTGAAAGATAATTACATTGACTTTTTGGAATATGAAAATTATTTCATATATCATACTGTAGATTTGTAGCTATATCAAGGTATCAAGGTATTAAATTCATGTTTTGAGGAGATAAGATTTTAAGAGAAACCTTGAAACCAAGGTTGTTCATTAGTATTTTATTATTTCACAGTGTGTCCGGTTACATGTAGCTTATTCTGAACTCTTCAGGCCCACCAGTTCATGCAGAGACATGCTAATGGAAACACCAGTATGATAGCAGAGTGGATACAGGCCAGTTTACTGAGGCGGCAACAGCAACAACAACAGCAACAACATCCTACACCAATGTCATCATAGCATCAATAACATCCCACATCAACAATATCACACCATCCAACATCCTTTAACTCTAAAGCCATGTAATTATTGCAACAACAAAATCCTACACCTGTTTATCAAAGCACCTACATAAAAATCACTTAATCCTACAGGGATTTCATTAAAACAGAAAGCAACAGCAAAAACATCTCCAGTACCTCCAGCCATGTCAGGATCACAACACCAAAATCCTTTACCAACATCCTTTACCAACTTTCATCAATGTCATCATTGCAACTATAAAAGCAATAACATATTTGCTGTACCAACACTTAAAACTGATGTTCGGAGACATGAATCAACAATAGCTAACACTTGAGAGTTGTCTAGAAGCAGTAGCACACTGGCTGAGATCATTCCCCTGTCCTGATAAGTTTGTTAAGGTGCAGTTCTGGTGCATAGTAGTCTTGATGAACAGTTGTACTGTTTGACTGTTTGAGGATCTCCTCTGTATATCCAATAATCTTTGATTGTCCAAAAACATCTTGACTTTGAGATCAAAGGCCTGTCCATGGTAAATCTTACTGTCTCCAAAATGATCAATCCATATCTGTTACCAATCCATGTTTATCTGTGAAAACCACCTGCATTAGCCGGGAAGTGTCCATCCTCTTCAGGTTGAATTCAGTTGAGAAGATTCCTGGTTCCCCACATGCTGACAGCTTACTCATCTGTGAAATAGTGTGCACTGATCCAACACTGATGCCTGATGTCTTGTCTATCTAGTGGACGTAAAATGTCTGTTTTATAAAGACATTGGAGTCACATATGTATGCTGGGCTTTCAGAATAATTTAGTTCACTGTTCACAAAGTGAACTAAAGTTCTTTATATCCTCTACACTTCAAAGTTCTTAGTTAAGCTGTTTTTACATGAAGAGATACTGATCAATTTGAGAAGTTCAAAGGTTTTCTTTTCAGATCTGAACACAATGGACCCACATGCAATGCAATGTTTGCAAGTTATTTTTGCAATACAACTTTTTTAATGTGCCAGAATCAAATGCCATGTTTATTTGATTGATAATATTTGTTAATGATATTGTCAATTAAAATTGAGTTGTTGTTTTTCATTGACAGAATTAGAAGGTCTGTTACATGATAAATCACTGTTTTTATCAATAAACTCTTAACTGATTAATTTTGAAAAAAGCCCCCAAACTTCTCGACCAGATCTTTATATCTCATTAACTGTATTTTATCATTCCTATGCTTCTATGTTAGACTATTTTAGAAAATGATGTTTTTCCTTTTATATATGCTGTGACTTTTAACTTATTCTTTTAATGCCTAAAGTATTTTTATGGTATGCGAGTTAAAGTCAGCGGGAGAGAATACCTTGTCTTTCATATTAGAGCGTCCTATGTCATGTGTAACAGAATTTATATATACTTATTGTTAGATTTAGATAGTTTTATCTATTTTCAACATAAGGAATAATAGAATGCTGGACATCATACACAGTTTTGATAATTATCAATTTATCTAAGTTAGTTGCTATACACAACACATCAATTTGATGATTTAATTTGCAAATAGAATAAATATTTCCAAATTTGTTTCTTCCTTGTCAATAGATTTCATTGATACATTGGGATACTTGACATTTCAAACTGAAGTTCCGTTAAGAGTTTTCTAATAAGGTTGTGTATGAAAGTAGATTACCTGTCCAAGTTTGTGTATAGAGGTATGTTTGACTGTTTATGGTTATATATACATTATATATATACATATAGTATAAAAGTATATGAAGGAGACCATATATATATAAATATATATATAGTATGTGCCAGTCGAGCAGAGTCTAGTCAGCAGAACAATACCCTGTGTAGTAATCTTGTTTGATCATGACCATTACTATAAATGGATCCAAAGGACACAAAGAAGTGGAATACAAAAGACAAAAGTTTCCTTGTTGCAACTTCTCTATTATAGACATGGTCAATAAAGGATTTAGCATATATACATGTATAAATGGAAAGGTCTTGCATGTCACAATTAAGAAATTGTTAACCTTTGTTCTAATAAATGTGCATGTACATTAAGGAATCCCCTAAATATGTCATAGTAATTTCATAAAGAATGATATGATGTAAAATACCATCCTGCATATGAATTTAAGTATTAGAATGTGTAAGGCAATTTGCATCTAACTTAAAGAGCCACTCTGTGAGTTGTTGGAGTCATGTATGCCAAACTTAATAAATGGTGTAATTTGATCGCGAAGTATCGACTGTTACCAAAGAGACACATTTTAAAGCTTATTGTTTTTTTACAGTGACAATATAAAGGTAGAACGTTGCAATTATGATCGAAAACTGGACAGTGGCGCGCCTCAAATAGTGAAATGTAATTTTGGAGACTTATCTAAAACAGCCAGGAGGGCAGTTAGGAGTTGATAATGTTTGTTGGGTTATATAACTAGTGTCCATGTATATTGGACGTAATATCTACACATCTGTGCATTTATAAGGCTGTTTTTTGATTTTGATGGAAAAATAGTATTTGTTATAAATATGTCTTTTGGACATGAAAAGTTCAGATGTTTTGATTTTATATCACCACATATGACACTTATGTTCATATCAAAGGTAAATAATATTTAATGAAAATCATGGAGTGGCTCTTTAAAGTATTTTGCTTATATGTCAAAAAGATTTTTCTAAACCATGTACATGAAAAATTATTGTGCAAAATCTACTTTGAATAAAAGTAGCTGCATATATTTTGGTGTCCTAGAGGACTTAAGTACAAACAATCATGTTAAACTTTATCGAGTAGGTCACCTGTGAATATGAATTTAACAAAATAAAAATGATAAATTGAAAAGAAATTTGTTCTTCATTATGCTCACTATGCCTGAAAGTCACCAATCTAGTTAAAACTATAATAATACCTGATATCGGGACATGCGTCAATTTCTTAATTACCAAATTTAGAAAAATCAAGGCTGTACAGAATACTGTCAGTTATTCAGAAATTGTGTTAATTGGCTTTTGTCTGCAAAGAACCAAAGAGTTAGCCCCATTTGGCATTGAAGTCTTTACACAAAATTTCAGCTCATTTAGACTTTGTTTGCCGCAAAGGAAAATAGGGCATGGCTCCTATTAGGGGCCATAGAGTTACCATGTTTGTACACATGTTTGCTTTCTGGAGCCTTTTGCCCTTGAATATAACATAAAAATAGACTTTTGTACAACTCTTTGTTTCCTGAAAAGAACTCAAACATGCGAATAGATTACTGACGAATGAATGGATGGACGCCGGACACCATGACATGATACGATGACCTCTACATTTGAATGTAAATATCGATTGTATTCAGAATATTTTCAGATTTATCATGATCTTAATAAATATCAAAATGCTTTTTTAGTTGTTACTGGTGACAGAGTTTGGACTTGTGTTGTTCTAGGTTTGTTTTTGTCCCTTGTTCTCAAAAGGAAGAAGTCAAGAATCTCGAGGAGGGTGAGGAAGCTTGCCCCAAGCAGCAGACCCAATGCTCCCCCTATATCACACATAAGGTCCATAGGGGAATATGCCAGTTGCTTCTCTACGTAATCATAGTACATTGAGGTCAGGTAGATCTCAACCTCAACCAGATTCTTCCTCACATACTCTCCTTCCTGCCCTGTGAAGTTACTGTAGTCCTCCACAAAGACGTCTGAGAAGGTGGCTGCTGATGGTGTTGTGTCGTAGATAAAAGCAGAGCAAGGCTCGGGACATGATTTTTCACAGCCTTTATTGCTGCTTGTTAGATATTCATTCATTTTTGGGTAGATGCATGAAAAGAGTTCTGGAGGGTCGCAGATGAGGGTGTCATTTCCAGGCATGAAGATCTCCCGACATCCGCACTGCTTGACAACGAACTCTGTCATACACTCCATCCGACAGGCTTCCATGGAGTAAGGCTTGTCCACATAGTACTTGAGAGGTTTCGACCCACAACCACTGACAGATACTGGTGCATTCTGCATCTGGAAATTTAGAACAAACAAATTGAGCAATTGGCTCTGTAGCAGATCAGCTTCATGTAAACATTTTATGGGCCAAAAGATCGCACTTCAGATGCCACAGCGTATGTGGCCCTATCAATCTATTATTTATAATCCTTTTAAGAAGGGGTCTACAAGTGACTGTTTCTGTTGAATATATTCTTAGGTTTTCTAATCAACGTAAAAAAGTCCAACCTTTTTGACGCCGACGGCTAGAGAGGTGTGGAATCCTGGTGACACTGAGATCCCGCTCTCTCCGAGATTTGGCGGGACACCATGGGGATGGATTGCCATCTTCAGTGAAATAAATTTAATCAAATCTCTATTCAATTGCATTAAATTATTTATTACCATAATGAGCGAAAGCAAAAAAATAAATAAATCAAGAGTCATTTTTATTATGGAGTTTGAGAATTGTGTCTAAGAATTTATCTTTCTGATAAGATTTGGTATATTTTGTTAATTTGTATTCATGAGAACATTTTGCTAAAGAAATCAGTAACCATGAATTCGATTCTTCATATTTCATTATCAGGTGTGTATATCTAATACCTGTCGCTACTCCATCAGTGAACACCATCCGCCAAGCCATTGTATCATCTTAACTTTCCATCAAATTGCCTGGCATCACATGACTTGTTTTCAGCCAATGATATCATGATCCGGAAGTCAATGTTCCTACCATTCAGATAATTCCAATATTCCTGATTTCATTCCTGAATTTGATAGTTATTTATAGCAATGCGAGATAAACATCAAAATGGATGAACAAGATTGTGTGAGCCTTGCGGATAGAAATTCCCTGACATATATCTGCGATTGTTTCAATTAGAAAAGTGTAATCGGGCACCTTGAACCCAGCTCCATAATGTCGACTAAAGCTTCGGAAGTAATTGTCCTGATCTGCCGTCAGTGTAAGCTTAACTCCATAGTCACGTCCTGAGTTGCGAGCTTTTAGATGCCCATCTGCTGCAAAGAAAATGTAACATTTTAAAGGTAATATTTACTTAGTTTACCGTATTTTTAATAATCTTGTTAGATAAATCATTTCATAACCTAGAGACTATTTGTTTTTCGCCCATAAAATACCTTATTACGTCTCCGAAAAAAGGTTAAGTTTCCGGGTATCATCTCACTATCTTTTGCGAATAACGTCGGCAGGATGAGGCGACCAATCTCTACCTTCTTGGCGCATTGAACTGTCGATGATCACAATCACCCAATGGATGCGTTCTGATATTGCTCCATTCCTTGCCCAGATCTATTCAAGCTGTTTTGATGTGTATTCTCAAAATTACTTTGTATGGTGTACCATTGTCCTACGCATAGAGGTTAAGTGATTTATTGCGTAGCACCGCTTGATCAATATTTCAGCTGGAATCGTATCTAAAGCTGTTATAATCATTCATATATTCCACCTGTTCTGTTTCAAAATGTAATTGTTAGTTGAGTGGCCACTGTCAAAACGCGTAGTACATTGTAACGTGATCAAGGATAACAGATTTTATTTACGATATGAATAATTTACAAATAACCATTGGTCGCAATATGATAAATTGGTCTTACTGTTGAACACAAAGCACATGCCAAAGTCGGTGAAAGCGTCTGTGAAGTTGTCGTATGTACAATCCTGAATCTCCCATTGACACTGAAACGACAATTATAATAGTCAATATTATTTACATGGTCGTCTTCTAACTAAATGATAAACTAAATAACAACGCGCCTCATGTAATCATAAGCGAAGAACCAACAGCACCCAAAACTCACAATGGAGCTCAGTAAAATTGGTTCCAAAGAAGCCAACTTAATTATTGTCGGCGACCCAGGGCTTCAACTTTCAAACCTTGCTGCCAAGTACCAAAATACGTGGTTTAAACTCTGAAGTCTTCATAAGATACCTAATCAAACTGTCGAGCGGTAACAGAAACGTTCAGGAAATACTGCAAGGCTTCAATTAGCCAGTCATCAGTGAATGCAAAGTTATACCTTGTGGGGAGGGTAACCAGGTCATTTATCCCACACAATGTAGTGCGTGGTTAAAATGTAGATTGGCCAAGGTTTCGATAAACTGATTTTAAGCCTCCCTGTTTGTAAATGTTTTCAGTCAAAACTCAAATTACCTGCCTCGAGCAATGTATCTTAATAATCCGATCACTACCACTTTCACTTATCTTTCACATTTCGGAGGGATAATTTTCCGTCCATGAATTCTGAATATTTCCCCAGTCAACTAACGGAGCCATTTTAGAGGTACATCTCGATCCACGAATATCTTCTTTTAAATCTTAATAATGGATCTTTAACTGTTCATCAATGTAGTACCACCATTGTGCTTTCAACAATGTGTTTTAATAAATATGTCACTATCGTGCCCAATGTAGCTTATTCTTCTCTTTAGGGAAAAGAAACAAACATAAAGAATCAAAGAGCACATCAACAGCAACAGGTCCTGGTGCAATATGATATCGACACATCTGTTTAAGTACAGCAAAGGAAAGTATAGAAGATTTACCTGCAGCACAGACGTTGAACTACTGTGCCCAATACGGTGGTACCGTGATTCCCATACGCCTGGACCATGAAACTGAGTGAAGTTGATGTTCATAAAATAATGATCAAGGTTATCAACGGCAAATCGATATGGTTTCATCACTGCAACCATGGGAAGTATACCGTCATCAACACCATTGGCAACTGATTTTTAAAATAAGTTATGACTGCAAATGGTGATGGCTGGGAAAGGAAGTTCAGTTGCTCTTCTGATGTCCATGATGACGTTAATTGGTTGGCCAAGAAACATGAGCACTTGATTGGTGATGTTGTAGGTAGTGAAAGCTAAAGCAAGAAGTAAGATCATCAACCAGACAAACTTCCTGAAACATCCCGATTTTTGGTCAAGTATCGGCCGTAGCCCTTGCATGCTGACCATCTCAGCGAAAGAAGGTGTAAAGTAGGTGGATCTATTTTCGGTATCCCCATTATGTGTTAGGGAGTAAAACTCTTACTCCTCACTCTTCAGAACGATCACGGATCTCAGGACAAAATCTCCACAGCAATACGTGACATGGTGATTTCTATCTAACCACTTTGTACTGTTGGTAACAATGCATTCACTCTGCTTTGTTAGTGATAATGATGTACTCTGTGTACAGAACGAATACAAGCTAGTTACGATGTTATAGTTACAGGCATTGTGAGGGATGCAGGGTTGAGATGCTTTTCAGAAAAGGGACTTACCTGTACATAGTCTATGCATTAGTACGAATCGCTGAGCATGGGACTGTTGAGACAATGAGATTGATGGTAGCATATATTTATCCAACAAGGCCCCCTTAGTGTAACATTGAATACTAAACGTGTCTGCTCGTCATAATTGAACCCTTTTATAGCATTCTAGTGTCCATTTCAATTGTGTTAAGGCAATAGCGTCAACGCTAAGCTTTGTTGTGGAATGACATTGCTTATTCGATTTCTATTCAACGTTCATAGATAGAACACAAGTTGATCTTGCTAATGTGTTTGCAAACAATCATCACATATGACCATGTTGGGAGAATATAGCTTGTCAGTGCAATTGAAGGCAAATTATTTTGTTCAGGGAGTTCAAAACTGTTTGCTACTATATCTACTAAATCTTAATAGGGTGAATGGTCCGTCTGCTGATCTGCCAGCAAAAACGCCCAGTCGTTTTATGTTGTTAGCTGTTACTAATTTCATATTCTTCAGTGGAGTTTAGGTGGCATAAGGGCTAACATGTAGAATGAATTATCGATGTGTCATCAATAGCAAATAAAAAAAGGAAACCAAACCATGATTTAGATTCTTTAGGGCATTTGCACTTGCAGAAGCCCAAAGTCTTCAATGAACCGCCTCAAAGTGACCCAGTACTGTTATGTAGTGAGATTAAAAGTAAGTTAGAATATGGGTTTTTAGGAAATATTCAGTATATTTAAAATAAGGTTAGAATAGTGAGATATTATTTGAAAGTAGCAAATGTGTAGACAAAAGACATAATAGGACAGGTGATCAAAAGCTGCGTGTTCTTTAGTTATTAATTAAGGGAAACAAGGATGAGAAATGAGTTTAGGCCAAGTATTCTGACATATGTGACATTTGGTCAATTGGAATTTACGACCAAGCCTAACATGTAATCATTCTTATGTCAAAAACAGCTTGGTAAGAAGAATAAATGAGAGATAAAATGCATTATCGTGACGTTATGAATTACTAAGCATTTGCTAAAGTGTATTATTCAATTAGAGAAAGTAGGCAGTGATGTCACAAAAAGGTTAAGGTTCAAAGTTATCAAGGTCGAAGGTCAGAGTACACTTCTGACTGACGTATGTCATAGGGTATAGTAAAGAAATGATTGGTCTAGAGAAAAACACACCCTTAAGGTGATTAATGTGGTCATGGGTTAAAAAGGGGATGCACGAGCAGTTAAAGTTAAGTTGGTTGGTGAAGTCAGTTAGTGAAGTAAGCAATGGAGGAACTTTTCGGAAGAGTGGAGCTAGACAAGAAAAACTAGGAGGTTAGACAAGCCAGGGAGACGCGGGGCTTTGGCCGCCCAGGATGGGTTAAGTATATCGGGAGTAGAGTAAGTATGGGGTAGGAACGTATGATAGGTAAAATAGGTTAGAACAGGAATTGTGTATCTATGTAAACCGCTTTAAATGTTTTTGTAATAAAATAATGAAAAACCTTCCTTTGTAATTATTTAGAAGTGTGCCTCTCGCAGGCTCAGAAGCGAGTCCCTAAGTCAAGTCAGTAAGTGTGGCGAGAAATAATAATATATATACACAAATATGACAGTACCTTATGGGCGTGTCACGGAGGTTATTGTGTCTCCGTGACCCTTAGATTGAGCTAAGATTTTGTCAGAACATTCTAGTATTCACGGAGCCGTTTTCAACCCTGTGGACAGGAAAGCACAGGACTAATTCGAATCCTGGTGGAGCGATTGTTTTTCCACTTTTATTTTTGCAACATGTTGATTTTAATTGGACTTGGTTTAATAATAATCATACAGCTGCATGCATACCAAAAGTTTGTTTACATACCTGAATATACTAGTGCAATTATCATGTAATCTGAGTTGCCTTTGAGGTATCGTAGCGTTGCGGAAAAGAAACGTATAACATTGACTTTTCAACACACATATGCCGATTCATTCTTCTTAAGGGATATGTTTTTCGTACCCCACAATTTCCCATAACAGTTTTGGCATGTCATTGAAGTGACCAGGGGTCACAATTTCAAAATCACTAGTTTTTATTTTTCTCCTTATAAGTTATCAACTTCTTTAAAAATTGGTCACGTTTGTTCCTTAGTACATTGTTAATGTGATTATGTTGGGTTTTAATCTCAGAGTCGATAGGGAATATCTTACTAGTATTTGACATTAAATGAAATCGAAATTTCGTAAATGTGACGCCTACTGTCTATAGCCATTTGCCAAAATTCGAATTTTTGCATGAAAGACCAGACAATCCCAAAATGAATTCAAGAATGGCTACTTCACACATAGACAGTAGTGGATCCCTTGTCAGTTTTGCTGAAGTTATTCTATTGACTTTTAAACGAAGCCCAAATTACATGATATTTGCACTATGATTCAGTGGTAAGTGAACAAACTTTCGGTATACAGCTGTAGATAAGAGATATTCTCTTTAATGTACTCACCTTTGCAAATTCCTCAACAAAACATTGATTCGACCTTGACATATGCTGATTATTATCTCAGGACAGTTACCGTAATCATGACGTGAGCACAATTAGAAATGTTAAAGAAGTGTTTGAGTTGATTCACATCATAAACAACAACAAACTGATCATCGTATAATTGTTAACAGCAACCATGTTTTTACGGATTTGATAAGTTATACATATAGATTCTGCTAACAATACCCAAATAAATGAACTACCTGGTTAACATTTGACGATTTGGATTCCAGAGCCTATAGCTGGTGTCTTTCCTATTGCCCTTTAATATAAGTGAAGGTACATTATTATATATATTTAATTTAAATTTAGATATTTGTAATCTTCAATCTCCTGTGAGTTGATCCTGCCATGTAATATGATCCAAATCTGAAACGTAAGGTTGAAACTTACGTCCACTGAGAAATTTTATAGCTCTGATTTTCGGTAAACGTGCATATAAAAAAACACCAAACAAGCATTTTCTGTCCATTGTGTCGCATAGAGATAGCGTTGACGGTGGTTTAATGTAATCGTTTGTCAAATCTCATTATAAAAAAGAATTCACCATTCAGTCTGTATTGTTGAAATAATTGCCAATGTGAATGCAGAATTTATGGCAATATTTCTACGTTGGTTTTTTATCAGTCATTTTTTGTCTACTTCCATGACTTTGTAGGCTTTAAAATGCGATGTTTATTGTCAACGTCAGATTAAACCGTTTTCCAAAATTTCACCTTAAAGAGCTATGAGTTTCCTTTGCCTTTTCTCTAACACGGGCAAGTACGAAGAAACCTGCATATGGTTACCCTCAAGAGCAACCATGACGTCAGGTATGCCATCTCTATCACTTTCATCGCCTAGCTGAATAGAAGTCATCCCAAACGTCAACTATTGATCGAGAAAAAGGACGCAGTAAATCTAATGACTCTCATACTGAAGTATATCAATGTTGTAATAAATAACCAATCACAAATCAATGCAGCAATCCATTTTAGAAAGTGGACGATAAAGGTGTAGGTCCCACTTTGGACATACAAATCTACCATGGCCTGCAATATGGATGCGACTAGGGCGGACAATATTGTTAATAGTGTGGGGCAAATGATAATGCCTTTGAAAACAGCTAACCATCATTTACAGCTTCTTTGATGTATAGCTTAATCTATGATGTTAAGACAACTGTATCATAAGTAATTCACTTGTTGCATTGTTTTCATTTTCTTTAACATGATAACAAAGGTTCCAACTCAATACTGAATGGTATCCCAGCTGTTGGTTCTCAACATTTAGTATGCATACATAAAAGGCTAGACACATTCATTTTTAGAGACTAAAATGCTCCAGCTGCAATATGAGAGCGACTATCTGTTGAAGACATTTAATGACAAAAATAAGGAAACATAAACAATGCAAACATGAATGTATTGACCCCCTGATTTTTTAGATTTAGATGCAATGTGAAAGCGACATAATTGTTAAAAACGACAGAAGGAAAGTGAAGAACATTTACCTTCTTCACGGACTTTGAACTTCTGTGCCCCATAGTGTGATACAACGATTCCCATACCCCAGGAGCGTGAAACCGAGTGAAGTTGGTGTTTTTAAAAGAACGATCAATGTTATCATCGGAGAATCGATATGGTTTCATCACTGCAACCATGGGGAGTATACCTTCATTGACATCATTGGCAGCTGATTTTAAAAAGAAGTTGAAACTGCAGATGGTAATGGCCGGAAAGGGAAGTTCAGTTGCTCTTCTTATGTCCATGATGACGTTAATTGGGTAGCCAAGGAACATGAGCACTTGGATGGTGATGTTGTAGGTAGTGAAAGCCAAAGCGAGCAGTAATATAATCAACCACACCAACTTCCTGAAGCATCCCGATTTGGAATCAAGTATCGGCCGTAGCCCTTGCATGCTGACCACGTCAGGAAAACTAGGTGTAGCTTCATCTTCTTTTGGTATCCCCATTGTGTGTCAGGGAACAGTACTGTCCAAACAGCTCTTCAGAAAAATCACGATTCTTGGGACAAAATCACCACATCAAAAGTGCCACATGGAAATGCGTGATCTACCAACCTTATGTACTGTCGATGTCAATGTATTATGTCAATTGTGTTTGTATGAATGCTGTTGTATGTGTACAGGATCGATGAAATGCTTTTTACAATGTTTTGATTTCAGGTAATGTTTAACCTGCTGAATGTGTGTTGCTTTGTGAAAAAGAGACCAAACAACTATCAATAGTTTATACATCAGCAACTTTTCTGTAAGCATAACACTATTAAGATAATGAGATTTAATGGTAGGAAATATGTATCTAACAAGGTCTCTCAGTGCAACATTGATGACTAAATGTATCTGCTTGTTATAGCATTTCAATGTCCATTGCAATTTGTATTGTTTGTAGGCAATAGCGATAACGCTAATCTTTGTTGTGTAATGTGACTGTTAATTCGTTATCTATTCGACTTTCATTGACAGAACTCAAATTGATCTTGCTAATGTGTTTACAAACAATCATCACATGATGATGATGATGTTTGGATAACATAGCATGAACGTGCGTTTGAATGCAAATTATCAATATTAGTCAGTTTTCAAAAAGTTTTCGAATTTGGGCAATATGAACTAAACCTAGAAAGTGTAAATATTCAATCCACTGTTCTGCCAGCCAAAAAAGCAAGTAGCATTTGAGATTATTTCTAGGTAGTTTAAAACAGTTTGAGACTATGCGCTTTTTCTTTTAAGCCTAGAAAGTGTAAATATTCCATCTACGGTTCTACCAGCAAACAAGCTAATAGAGTTTAAGGTTTGACCGTGTTTTTATGACGCAATCTAACGGACCCTTTGATGAGCGTGATTGCAACCAGAATTCTTGGTGTTGAAGTATCAACACTGTGAAGAAGTTGAAAGGTTAAGTCTGATTGAAACCAAACATGTTCTAAATAAAAAAGGTTGGATAAAATGATAGTGCTTGGTTTCGAACTCGTTTTATCATAGCAGGGACTTTCGTCTCCATAAAGTCTGACAGCAGCCCCACTACTCGCATGTTCTGACACCCAAATAGCATTTCATCTTTACATTCTAAAAATGTTATACAATCATCGTCAAATGAAACTTATCAGAAATTAAAAAAACCTCTAAGGCAACAAAAACTGGTAGAAGTTTGAGTTAAAATTAATCTTATAATCAGCCAATCTTTGAAACAATTCAAAACAAAGGTGTTCAATGTAGCAATTTTTGCAAATCAGATTGGTTTAAAAATCCTTCCTCAAAAAACGTTTTCAATTTGGGACCTGTTTACGAAAATATTCAACTACAGTGTCATCAACTGACAATAAAATTATCTTTGCGATAAGTAGATATATTAAAGCCGCATTGACGAAGTCATGTTCATAAACTAAATTGTGTGGTTTGTCTCAAACAGGTTATTTTTCAATGCCTACGAGCTTTTGGATCATTAACAAGCCTTTGAAGTTTTACAATTACTATAAAGCTGAATGTTGTAAGTTTATCCTGTCATTTGATGTCATTCAAATGACAAATTTAAAGAGCCACTCCGTGGTTTCAATACATATTATTTACCTTTGATACGAACCTAAATGTCATATGTGGTGATATAAAATCAAAACATCTGAACTTTTCATGTCCAAAAGACATATTTATGACAAATACTATTTTCCCATCAAAATCTAAAAACAGCCTTATAAATGCACAGATGTGTAGATATTACGTCCAATATACATGAAACTAGTTATATAACCTTACAAACACTATCAACTCCTAAATGCCCTCCTGGCTGTTATAGATAAGTCTCCAAAATTACGTTTGACTGTTTGACGCGCGCCACTGTCCTGTTTTCGAACATAATTGCGACGTTCCACCTCCATATTGTCACTGTAAAAAAGCAATAAGCTTTAGAATGTGTCATTTTGGTAACAGTCGATACTTCGATATCAAATGACACCATTGCTTAAGTTTGGCATATATGATTCCAACAACTCACAGAGTGGCTCTTTAAGGAGTAAGTATAATTCCATTACGCAAAGGGACAGCTCTGATTTCACCTGGTCTACTAGTAAATAAATACATAACCAAACAAGGACCTAGCATTTGTTGTCTATTGCTCGCTCACAGGTAGCGTTGACTGCGGTCTAATAAGAGCAGTTATCACATTTCATGTAGCAAAAATACCATTGGCATTCTCTATGAAGCCATAATCAACCACCCCATCTATATCGTGAAAATATAATACAAATGTGAGTGCAGAATTATGGTAATATTTCTAAGGTTGTTGTCTGTCGGCTTTTTTTGTCGGAGATTACCGTAAACCTCAAATTCAACCTTTTTCATGATTTAATTTTTTTGTATGTTACTTTTACCTAAGAGTTTATGTAAGCTTATACAAAGAAACTCTCAACTGGTCACCGCCGAGAACCACTATAACGTCACATGTAAGGAAAGTCAACACAGATGCTTGCACCACCTAGCTAATTAGAAATCTTCCAAATGTCAGCTGTCGATCGAGGAACCAAAGCAGTCAAACCAACGACTCTCATACTGACGTACTTCAATGTTCCAACAAATAACCAACCACAATGCAGCAATTCATCTTCAGATAGTGGACCATCTAGGTCATACTGTGGACATACAAATCTAACATGACCTGTAATATGGATGCGACTAGGACTAATAATCTTCTTGATTTTGTGTAAAACTTTGAATTTTTATTATCGGGAACTGAATTGAAAACCTTTGGCTTCTGCAAATGATAATGGGATTGCACATAAAAATGTGGCCCTCCCCAGTTCTCCGTAATTTTCTTCATGACCCTCCCCCAAATCATATCTACGAAATATTCTTGAAATTGGTCGTTTGAAGATTTATGTTTAATTCTACATTCAAATTTTCTTCTCCTTTGAAAATAACACTTAAAAGAATGTTGAATAGATAAAAATTTACCCTTCCATTGATGGGTTTAACATGATGTTCGATAATCAAATTTTTTACAGCCAGCATCAACTGCATATCAAAATAGGTTTTGAATACCTTATGATTTATATCTTTGAATACATATGATACCTAGATATGATTAAAATAGTGTAAAGTTTATCTTTCAAAGTTGAATGAATCCAGTCCAACTTTACTTTTTAAGGCTCATTTTTATTCATTTACTTTTTTAAAATCACAATGTCTTTTAATCTATAAAGAAAACCAGAATAGGTGAGCACTGCTCACTCATATATCCCCACTTTCAACAGTGATTAAAAGAGCTTCAGATATTGCACTGGTTAAAATTTCATCAAAATACATGTTTTGCCAACATCATTCCACTGAAAACTTGGAACAGTGAACTCATAAATTGATAAAACCATGGAAGGAACATAGTTGACACGTGTTTCACTTTTCGATGCTTACATCTATAGGTTGTGAGATAAGCACTGGATAACACTATTTCTTCAAAGCAAAAAAAAAAAAAAAAAAAAAATTAAAATCTACAAATATTTTGAGAGTGAAGAAACGAACAATGTAAAAAGGCAAATCTTAACATAATTGGGATTAACTGATAACATTTCTTAACGTTTAAACTATTAGTGTCTGAGTTTGATTTAAACGTCTCCATTAAGTCTGTAGCATAAGAAATCTAGAAAAATGTGAAGGAACATATCATAAGTATAATAAAGGCACAACTTGGAATCATAGAAATTACAAATGCAACATTTGTTTCATGTTACATTATATTTAAACAATTAGTGGTTGTGCTATGAGAGGAAAAAACCCCATTAAGTATGGAAGCTAAAGTACGAATTTAGCAAATGTTCTCAATTTTTAAAATATCAACATTGGAATTTATTGTATCATTGAGAAAGATTAATGTAATCATTCAAATATTAATGACTTGACGAGCTGTTTCAACTGTATTTTTGTTGTATAAAAATATAGCAAACAGTAGCAAACGCTTTTTATGTATATCAACTACATGTATAAACTCCAGCAAAGCCCCTTTTCTACTTTTTGTTTGATAACTATAAAGAAAAATGAATAAGGAAGAGAATTCATGGTGAGTTTAAAAAAAATAAGCATAAGTTTTTAAGAATATAAACTAGTTTTGCTCAAATTCTGGATTTTTGTTTTCATTTGAAAATATTTTATGCTCATGTTTCCGCCCCTCTTTCAGTTATCAAAGAAACAGGAGTTTACAAATGTCCCCTGGTGGCTGTATATTTTTTTCTGACCCTCCCCTGTTGGCTGCATATTTTTTTCTGACCCTCCCCTGAAAACTCCCGGGCCACCCGACGTGTAATAAATGACCGGTCCCTAATATTAATACCCGAGGTTTCTATTCAATACTGAATGGTTTCACAGCTGTTAGTTCTCGTTATATAATAAACCATGCATTCATGGATGTCTGAAGACTTAAATGGTCCAACTGCAATAAGAAGGTGACTATCTGCCGAAAATACCGTAGGAAAAAATGAGAACATTTACCTGCAGCACAGACTTTGAATGGCTGTGCCCAACACGATGATACCACGATTCCCATACGCCAGGAGCATGATATTCAGTGAAGTTTTGTTTGTTATAAGAACGATCAAGGTTATCATCGGAGAATCGATATGGTTTCATCACTGCAACCATGGGGAGTATACCCGCATTGACATCATTGGCAGCTGATTTTAAAAAGAAGTTGTAACTGCAGATGGTGATGGCTGGAAAAGGAAGTTCAGTTGCTCTTCTGATGTCCATGATGACGTTAATTGAGTAGCCAAGGAACATGAGCACTTGATTGATGATGTTGTAGGTAGTAAAACCTAAAGCGAGCAGTAGAATCATCGTCCAAACAAGCTTCCTGAAGCATCCCGATTTGGAGTCCAGTATCGGCCGTAGCCCTTGCATGCTGACCAACTCGGCAAAATCATTTGTAGTTTCGTCTTCTTTTAGCATCCCCATACTATGTCAGGGAGCAAAACTCTCTTATAACTCTTCAGCAATATTATGATTCTAAGGATACAATCGACACTTCAAATGTACCCCTGGGAAATACTTACTTCTCTACTTACAGTCTCTACGGTGACGTAAGAACCACTCAGTGTTAGCGGTGCCAATGCATTAAGTCATTTATGTTTGTATGAATGCTGTGATTTGTGTACAGAATCGATGAAATGCTTTTTACATTGATTGCAGGTGTCAATAGCAGAATAAACAACTGTCCATATTTTATACATTAGCAATCCCTCTGTAAACAGTGGACTGTTGAGATAAATAATGGTAGAACATATATATAGTACGTGCCTCTTTGTGTAACATTGATGACTTAATGTGTCTCCTCATCATAAATGAACTTTTTCTTAGTATATAAACAATTCTGTAAACCTGTTTCGATTCGGACAAGACGATCTTAACTTTGCTTTGACTAGGAGTATACTAAGCACGACTATATCAAATTTAGGTGTGGCTCTAACAATGTAACAAACTGCAGCATATGAATACTGTAGTAGTAGTGCTGTCATGTGTACAGTCCTTTACAATTTTTACACAGTTCTAGAATTATCTAGTATCTTTGGAATGGTTTAAACATACCGACAGAAGCGCGCATTATTTTTAAAAAAACCCCAAAACCCTATTTTTAGGTATGTTATTCTAATGTGAGTGAATATGCCTTTTTAAATAAAACTTTACTTGGTGACGTAGTTCATGTATTATCAATATTCATAATACAGGTATTTCAAAGTCTGTCTCTGTACGTCAATTTCAGATTGCTAAAAGATTTTACTCGCGCTTCAGATGCGTAATATGTTGGATTATCTCCCTTTAACCGTGTAGTCCCTGGTGCTGATGTTATATCGTTCCTTTTGTAGGTTTGCTATGTCCATCATTGAGACTGACATAGACACTCAGAAAATACTGATATGATGGAATTCATCACATTCTCTCGAAGATATTGTACAATGAAATTCCTTAAGAGATGTTTGTTTTTCTTCTGAACTGACTGCATATCGAGGTTTTCCATTGAATAGTGAGTAATAAACCCCATTGACAGTTATGCAGTTCATCGGTGATCTCGTATTAAAGAGCCACTCCGAGATTTTCATAACATATTATTTACCCTTGATACAAACCTAAATGTCATATGTGGTGATATAAAATCAAAACATCTGAACTTTTCATGTCCAAAAGACATATATATATGACAAATACTGGTTTTCCATGAAAATCTAAAAACAGGCTTGTAAATGCACCGAGGTGTAGATATGACGTCCAATATACATGGATACTAGTTATATAACCTAACAAACACTATCAACTCCTAACTGCCCTCCTGGCTGTTATGGATCAGTCTCCAAAATTACGTTTGACTATTTGACGGGCGCAACTGTCCGGTTTTCGATCATAATTGCGACGTTCTACCTTCATAGTGTCACTGTAAAAAACAAAACAAATAAGCTTTAAAATGTGTCTTTTTTGTAACAGTCGATACTTCGAGATCAAATGACACCATTGATTAAGTTGAACATATATGACTCAAACAACACACGGAGGGGCTCTTTAACTTTTATGCGTCAAACAGATATTAAATCAACGAAACAATGATATATCGTTAACAAAATTTAGCCGAACTTGTCTGCAATTGCAAACTTTACATCAAGAGAGCAAATATTTCAGAAGAACGTCCTCTCCTGGGCTAATAAACTCAAATCGGGAATTTCATGAAATGTTCTAATTTCCATAAATCTGGTAAAAGGTAAGTCTCTAAACTCTGGTGCTGTTTTCCTTAATCAGGATGGCTTTACTTGTGTTGCAAGTAACTTTTGAGCATGAACTCAGTAAGAGAAAGGATTGACTCAAATCGTTATACTATAACCACTTGTACACGTTACTTATTTCATGCAATCTCATTAAAATCAAATCATCATAAGTTACGTAGTCTATGATATATTGAGTCGTCATTCATCGATGATGTGTAGATGAAATTAATACCAGTCAGATAGTATAGTCGACCAATATCTGACCAATCGGTCTTCAACTTTCTCAGGCACTGATTTGGTTTTAATCAGATTGTAATTTCTTGGAGATCTTCTTACAGAAACCTTTCAAGCCATTACATTCTGAAACGTTAATGTGCTCACTTTTTTCACACTAGTACATTGATTTTGATGGACGTTGCCACTCTGCAACACTATGGCACAGAGAAACCTCTGTTAGAAGTATGAGTACAAACTATAGTCTAACACTTTCTAATTTTCAAATTAAAAAAAACGTTTTCATCAAAGGAATATTCTTTTTTGCGTGTTAGAAGTATTTGTCAAAGGAGAAACGCCTGAACCGTGGACTTTGTAAAACAGTATGCTGAGATACTGAGATTTAGTCTATGTAAAGTCAAAGAGTGTCATGTTTCAGAAATGATTATGGATGTAGAGCTACCTCTAGTAGAAGTTGGGGCTTATACTGACATGACGCTTTGTTTTCTCGTGATCGTAAGTTTCAGGCACACTCAATTTATGATCTACCAGCTGTTCTGACCCGTATATCTGTGCAATGGACCTATAACGTTGTCCCACAAAGCCGCTGTATAACTTTTAAGAGTTTTAAAAATTGACTCCCTCTCCCACACTGATACATTAGTTGTGAATCTTGTGGTGTTAACTTTGTTAAGAAATGACTTTGTCCAAAAATTGGTTTGTTAACCTAGCAGTAAAAAAATATGTTATTCATACAGAAAATAATACAATACAATATATATCATTTTCATGTCAAGTGTCTTGCGGGATTCAAATGACACCCATAAAGTCTAGCAACACAGCCACCAATAACAGTAGAATGATCCCTGACAACCGTTTAACAGTCTCCAAAATAAAAAGGTCTAGAAATCTAAAATGTTGTGTTCAGACTCCTTAGCATAAGGGGATTATATTTTGTAGATGTGATAGCCCCGGGTTTCCTAATAAGGGCAGGTTTAGCTCTGTTTTTATGTAAAGGTTATATATTTTGCATTTCATTCGTCTCATTGTCAACTGTGTGTATTATGGGTCTTTTAGCTGAAATTTAAAATAAAGGTCAGCAGAGATTAATTTGCACTGTAATGTACAAAGGAGAAGCAGGACTATAAGACAGCTATAGTAGCATTATAAGTGTAAATGTCACGAAAATATCAATTTAACACTTTGAACATATTGAAAAATAACGAACAAACAAATGAATCTGTACATCTTAGCTCAGAGAACATATCCCTATTTTTATGAAGCAAAGTTAATGTGCTATAAAAGAATGATTTCTTTTATTCAGCTCTACTTTTATAATAAAACTATTAACTTTCTCTCAGCTTTCCTTCTTTTCCTTTATTTCTGCAATAAAATGATCTGAATTTATTACTCTGGGAAAACAATCTTAAAACCCTGGATCTAAATGTCGTTATTCTACGTTTTGAAATTTAAGATATCATTGACTTCTATCGAATAGTGTTCTATCTAAACCATATCAAATCATGGTAATAAACTCCTTAATCAATAGATTACATAAACGTTTTCCATTTCATTGTTTATTGTATAATTGAAAAGTTTTTACTTCAACACACCGTGCTGTCAACTACTATACGAACTGAGAAATATGAGATATATCCTATCAGATATTGTCAGCAATTATCCCTGCATTGGAAACATAAACCGAGAATATTTACCGCCGTCAATGTGTGCACAGACATTATGTATGTCAATGCTGATTATTTCCAAGATATTTATACCTTTTCAGCAATTTATTATGAAAATCAATCATTTGAAATGAATGAACTCTTTTTATCTATTCTAGCATATAATAAGATCGGAAATTAATGTAATCAAGAGTGGACTGACAATAGCCTGTTTGAACCATGCTACTCAAAAACATTTGTGAACATTCTGAAAGCATCGACCATAAAACGCACATATTCATTGAACTACGCAGAGATCATTTTTGGCGCTTTTTAAACGGTAGTTAATCAATAGTTTTCTACTGCCTTAAGTTCGAAAGCAATGTCACTTAATGTCTGATAAAGATTTTATACATAAACTTTCAACTTATCAATTGCAACTCTGAATGCATCTCCATCGCAAACACAGTGTGGTCATTTCTTATTGCTTCTCTGAAACCTAAAAAAAGAACTCAACTTTGGCATTTGTAGATTTCATTTTTCTTTGAGGAAGATCGAGAACTGATAAGCATGCCCATGCGCAGTTCAGCTTAGGATTTCTAGAACGGCACTACTATCGATAAGGTCTGTAGTACCACCCACGTGTTTCCTGTACCAGTGTTAATATAGTGTCGACTCAGCAAACAATACATGATAAACTTAAGCATAAGAGAAACACATTTTTCAATTTCAAGGGTGGCTTTAAAGGCCTTTTTTTCAAAAAGACTATCAAGAATACATTATGTTATGATACGAAATTGCAATAGAATCAAACAATAGTGACTCTCTTTGTTAAGATTAGTTATGGAGGAAAGTTTTCATGTAAAAATCTTAACCCTGACCACAATAAAGTAATATTCCAAATTGTAGGAGAAGTAGTTTTAGGTACATTTATAGAGAATATGGTGCACCAAAAGAGACAACTTCAAGTGTATTTGCATTTACAATTCCGTAATAGCAGCTGGAATATCTTGGAAAACGTCGAGGTGATAGGTGTAAAGTTGCAAAAGATGGTGGCGAGAACTTGTGTTTATCTGTATTGACTAATTTCTTCCAAAAGCACTTCACAAGTTTTGAATATCGTTTTACATAAATCATTGCTCTGAAGTGCACAAGCGTGATCAAATGACTTGTTGAATAGTTCTTGCAGTCTAAAGATTCATCGACTTCGCAAATGCATCTTTCTCTGTAGAGGATTTGTAAGGACAAGTGGTGTTAACCTGAACAAAGCTAATTTTGAAATTTTTTCAGCTCTTTTAGCTATAGTGGGTCATGATATGCAGCCAATCAAGTGTTACAATTCCTATTCATTAAGTTAGCTACCATGAACTAACTTATATCATAAGAAATATTTCCCATAGCAGCTAATTTCATTGAACTAAATGTATATCTTTGGGGTTCTTCCTCGTTTAATAAATCATTTCAATGATTAAAACCTTCAGAGTTCTCTTTCAATTAAATCAGTGTTCGTGTGTTTTAATCTGATACTTTGTTATTTAGGTGTAATACAGGGTACATCGTGAAAAATAAGATAAAAAATTAAATCAAAGAGGATAGGCATTTGTAACATTCCATAAGATATAAAGAATCAACTGGATTTGAAAGTGTGAATGATTTAAATGATTAAAGACTTAGTTTTTTCCATACGTTGCCCAATATTCCGTAAGGTTCTTTGTTAGACATCTGTAAACTCACGAATCGATGAAGCAACTTTGTGATATTTTACATCACCATTATTATGTACGCAATGACTTTTTAACGGATCATTTTACAAAAGGAAACGTCTCCTATAGAAAGATTTTGTGTCAAGAATTAATAAGATAATAACAAGCTTCAAGTCAATATAGCATAATCAGACAAGACAAATTCACGTGGTATCATTATAATGTTTTCACTGAGTGCAATAATTACAAAACTGACATATTTGATATACTTTCCTAAAAGGATATGGTTAAAGCATAAGGTTATTTTATGCTCAGGAATGGTTTCAGAAAATTTATATTTGCTCTTTCAATACACAAATGATTTTATGTCAAGGATATGCATTCACGTCAATATTCTATGATTCAAACAGTCTACTACGATATATGCTCTCGTTCTGCGACTTAAGAAAACTCCAGAAAGGTCGATATCTGGTTCAACATCATTTCATCTCGACATAGATGTCGCTGATGTCTGTTCACAAAGCTGTCAGATGAACTGGTCCTCTCAAAGAATTGAACCTCTAAATGACATGTACAACATTAACAGTTCATATATTTAACACAATTTTGTAGTCTACAATCATGTCGTCTTTGACAACAACCTTTGGTTGAGGACCAAAATAAAAAGACTTTTTAGTGCCTTTTATTCTTAAAATTGACCCTAATCTTCTATGACCAGTTTTGGATTTTATAAATGTATTATAGTAACTCGTAAGTGTCGATTTAGCCGATAAAGTGACACGGATTATGTTTAATAAAATTCCAAATGTCTGTCATTCAATTCAAAAGACGTCCCTGGACGTCTCTACAAATGTCAAAATTAGGATATTTTCTCGTTTTCAATGATATTAAAAAACGGCCATATAGAAGTTGATGTCAAAATCATGCATCTCATGTACATGAGGATTAGTTAATTGATCTGTTAAATACTATCAACATATATTTTCCTTTGTATCTGCTGTAAACAGGTTTCCAGAATTACGTTTGAGTAATTGGCGCGCACCACAGACCTGTTTTCAAACATAAATTACCGGTTTATTGTCGCCAAACTGAACTGATCAGCAATTAGATGGTAATTTTCAGAGACAACCACATCTTCTCCATAATATAACACCATTGATAAAGTTTGACATAGTTGACGCCAACGATATACTCTATGTCCCTTTAAATTTTTATCGATAGCTTATGTATCCAACGGTCACTTTTTGTTAGCTCTTCTATTCAACATGTAGTTTCTACGTTATGTTTTGGGACCTTACTTTTAATTTCAATCGATCAGTTTTGAGACTAAAACAGGTTGGAACATTACGATATTAACATAACTCGGGAAAGATAACCTGTCGTTTCCCGTTACTCGGACGTTATTGTCTTCGTATGTGATTCAAGTTGTAGTACTAAATTGTTATTTATCTCACTTTGTCAAATCACGAGCAATACATCCGACAGCTTGGTATCTTCGCACGATGCTATTTGTTAGCTACAGATTTCGGAGTTGTCTTATTCCAGATTTCGGTCACTGTTCTAATTCTGTTGTGAACGAGTTACTCTATAATATGAGGGGCATTGGATCAATGAAAAAGAACGAGCGAAAATATATATGCTATACCTTAACTTTTCTACAAATCTCTTCCATTGGAGTGACTACAAAAAGTAACCCCTTAGTGAAGGAAAATATCACAATAGTGTTATATGACATTATCGATTCTATATATCATGTTTACAAGCACATAAAGCAAATAAAAATGTCACACTCCACACTCAATATAAACTCTTTGTGCTAATTTTTTTATTTATCTAACTTGTTTTGACAATTCATGTGCAATAAAGCAGACGGCTTGATGTCTTCAGATTCAGATTCAGATTCTTTATTTCAGTACGTGTGGCCTCCGGCCCATATACAGGTTACAGTGAGCAGTTTGGATAATCTTATAACAATTGTCGTCTTAGACGCAATGCATGGTGTGTATATAACTGTAGAGCTTTTATAACATTCACTTAACAAGATGCCATTAAATTGATGAAGCTAGTTTTTAAGTTATATGAGGTACAAATAAATGGTAAATATTTAAATCTAAGTTTCCTAAATGCTGGACACATCATAACAAAATGAAATTCATCTTCAACCATATTTAAATCACATACTTTACACAACCTCATTGTTTTGATAACATTACAGTATCGCCCAAGTTCAACTTGCAATCTGGCCATGCCAATACGCAGTTTTGTCATATCACGACGGTAAAGAGAGCAGTCACCATTAGTTAAGTACATTTCTGGTTGTAAATTTAATTTAAAAGATGAATAACATTCATATCTACTACTGCATTGTAAGGTAGAATTCCATTCCTGAGTTAAGACATCAGTAACCCGTTGCTTGAATTCTGCCAAAAACAATTCAACACTGCCAACACCTTGAAATATCCAGACGTAGCCAAAGCCATAACTATACAAGACATGCTTAACCGAAGAAGCCCATGTATGACGATTAGCATTATCTAAAGAATACATCATTTTATATGCCTTTAACGGATATCGATGAGCAGGCATGCGAATAACTCTAAGCCAAAATTTAATGCACCTCATCAAAGAGGTCAAGTATAAAGGCAATCTGCCACATTCGCCCATAACTAAAACGTTTGGAGCCCTTTTTCCAATATTAAGAAAACGTTTACAAGCCAAAGTATGTACTCTCTCTATGCTCTCCATACGTTGGAAGCCCCACAACTCTGAGCCATATAACAAGATGGGCATAATCTGCAGATCAAATATTGTAAAAAATACCTTGTAGGAAAACTGTCCATAAGAATACATAGTCTTCAGAACTTCAAAAAGTGCTTTCTTGGCTTTTATAGCAACATCATTACAACTTTGAGAAAAACTAAGTTTACTTGTCAAGACCATACCTAGATAATTATAACTAGTAGCTACATTAACATTACTTCCACAATATGTCCATTTCTCGAAACGAGACAACCTTCCCCCTTTTTTAAAGACCATTATTTTAGTTTTTGACATATTAACTGTTAAGTCCCAAGATCCACAGTAATTTTGAAGAATATCAAGCCGCTTTTGTAAACTATTAACACTATCTGCAACAAGAATTACATCATCCGCAAAAAGAAGCAAGAACATTTCAATGAGGTCAGGATACAACTTAATACCTCTGCTGTCCGAATGAATCATTTCTTCTGCCAACTCATTAATGAATAAGGAAAACAATACAGGACTCAAGACACAGCCTTGCCTAACTCCATTCGGACACTCAAAGAAACCAGAAAACCTTTCATTTGTCTTAACACAGGATCTAAAAGCAATGTACATACTCTTAAAACTTTCGAATAACCTTCCCTTCAGACCAATTTTGTGAAGAAGTAACAACAGCTTATTTCTATTGACACTATCAAAGGCCTTTTTGAAGTCTACAAAAGCTACATAAAGTCTACCCCTGTTCTTTGATAAATACTTTTGCACAAGTGCGCATAAATAAAAAGATTATCAGCCGTAGCATAACCGGGTCTGAAACCAGACTGTGATTCTGAAATAAGTGATTCATCATTAGCCCATTTAGTTATCCTACTGTTAAGTATTCCAATATATATTTTACTAAAGATTGATAATAATGTTATGCCTCTATAATTATCTGTGCAGTCACGAGGACCTCCTTTGTGCAGCGGAACAATAAGACCCTCTGACCACTTTGAAGGGAAAACACCTGTAGCGTAAATAATATTGAACAATCTAACCATGTAGTTTATCAAAAATTGATTTCCATATAAAAACATCTCTGCCAAAAGTTTATCAGTACCTGCCGATTTACCAGTCTTCAAGCGCCTCAAGGACTGTATAACCTCATCCTCACCTATAGGACAATCAAACCGCTCGCACACATCCTCACTATCAACGACACCTGTACCCGAGTAACTCTTACGCTCCTCGACAGAGATGTCAATTTCACCTGACACACTCCCAGCGCCGTTATATAACCTAGTGAAATGAACAAACCAGTCTGCACGTGAAATCGGTGCAGGGACAGACCTCTTACGCATACGTCTTAAACAGGACCAAAATAGACGATGATCTTTCTTTGAAGCTGATATACATAATTTATCCACCTCTTTCTTATTAAATGCCTGTTTTTTACCTTTAACTGTTGACTTATAATTATTCAAGACGAATTTATACTGAATGTAAGTATGGTGAGATTTACAGTTTCTATGTCGCCTGAGCAACCTTCTACTATTCAACTTTAGATTATAACATTCTTTGTCATATCATAAATTTTTAATATGTTTGTATTTACAAATTGAAGGTTTGAGAAAACATTTTGATGCATCATAAATAACATTATTAAACATTACTATAGATAAATCAATGTTGGTATGAAGCATATCAATTGCATTGTTTAAACCAGACAATGATTCATCACATGACAGATTGTTCAGATATACATCCACATTCAATTCATCCCAGACATATTTATCAGTCTCTGTATGTTCAGTATTTAACTCTAGAGTACCTGTAGAAAATGTCACTGGTAGATGTTTAGACTCTGATCTGTTTACAAGCTTAAACTCGTGGATATCGGATAACAGTTCAGAGGATGCAATGCAATAATCAATTGCACTTGCGCCGTTTTCACAAAAGAACGTGAATTTACCAGTAGATGTGGACATTCGACCGTTTAAAATAGATATATTAAGCGTCTGGCACAGTTCCAAAAGAGAATGGCCAAACTGGTTGACATTGTTGTCCTCGTTTGTTCTCAGTGTAGATAATCCATCGTTGAAAATATCATCTTCTTCAACATGCCTGTTTGGTTCAATATAATCAAGCAATTGTCCAGTCCTAGAGTTAAAGTCACCACATAACAATATTGGAGGGCCTGATTTAACTTTTTGTAATATATCCAAAATAGATTCTTCCAACATAATTATTCCATTTTTGATAACACTTCCATTGTAAAATGATGCATACCTAGGTGGAATGTACAAAAATCCTAGTAAAATGTCATTTTCAACACCAAACAAGTGCTTGTCAACTATAAAAAATATACCCAAATGACATTGATAGATACAAGTGAAATATTTAACGATTTTTGTCCTAATAAATACAGTTATTCCACCACAATAACGACCCTTGTCATAAAACCTGGTAGCTTTCTGAGTAAAGCACTTATAGTCCCCAAAACTTGGGTAGTTAATATCTTTCTCCGTCCAAGTCTCAAGGAGAACAATAACACTATAATGTAATATAAAATCAATGAAATCTACATCATCTAATTTTGACATTAAACCTTCAATGTTCCAAATTATATAATCACATTTTACGGCATTAGTACACGAGCCTTGACCACACCCCTACTTAGTTGTTCCTTTATTGGTCACTGACGATCTGAGATTCGGTCTCGTCTTACGTCCAGCGTCGTTTGGATCAACTACAACCAGCTTGCCTTGCTTGAAGTAGCCCTTCTTCCCATCAAGTTTCAGTTGTCTCAATTCTTGTCGT
The DNA here is from genome assembly GCA_921293015.1 of Phorcus lineatus. Taxonomy (NCBI): domain Eukaryota; kingdom Metazoa; phylum Mollusca; class Gastropoda; order Trochida; family Trochidae; genus Phorcus; species Phorcus lineatus. The sequence goes on along the minus strand of OV121081.1, from coordinate 75,505,448 downwards.
TGTCTTCGTGTCAGGTCATGGTGTATCGTGACGTTCACCGACGCCAACAGGTTCCGCTGAGAGAATATCCGTTGTTTATCGTCCGAATTCACCAGCTTGATGATGATCGGGCGATTTCGATCTCGTAAACGTAGTCCAACTCTGTAGGCACGAGAGATTTCTTTACTTGTGATGTCAAGAGAAGGAATGCGGTTAAGCAAGTCAATAACTTTTTCACGACAATCAGCTGCAGTCTCTTTATCATGTTCCTCAACGCCATAAATAACAAGGTTGTCGCGTCGACTTCGAGCTTCAAGATCGTCTATATCTCTGTCCAGAGTTTTAATAGTGTCAGTTTGGTTTTGAACAACACCTTCTAGATTTTCTATTCTGTTCTGAAGTTCTGTCACATCCAATCTCATGATTTCGTGTTCTCCTCTCAACCGTTTAACTTCCTGTAACACTTCAGCACAGTCAGACTGTGTTACCGAGACTCTTGCTTTTAGTTCATAAATCTCATTTTTCATATCTGTTTTCAGATTGTCGATGTCCTTGATTATCCTATCGAGTTTAGAGTTTATGTCTGAATCTGTTGGCCCTGGATTGCTCTCAATATCGCCACTCATTTTCAGTCTGTCATTCCAAAACATGGAATGTAAACAAACGATTACGTCACTATCTAATTTTCCGTGCACGTGCTTCACGTTTGGCTTCATCTTCACTATAACGCTGTTGGACAGAAAGTAATAGCTATAGTTGTGGGCAATGGTAACATTAAACGTAGAGTTTTGCTTAAAGTTCAAAAATACACTTGATTCAGAGTGTTGACAATATCGAAATCCAACGTCGCCCCATAAGAAAGTTGAAGTACTGGACCCTGTTATACCGCCACATACAACGCCGTATTTCCAAAGTCCTTCCGAATACATTGACAAGTCCCAAAAGTTTGAATGTTACATCGAAAATGACATCTGTAGTGCTAGCCCTATTCCTCTGCACATAATAAGAACGCTCACCAAGCTAACGAATCTGTAGTTCAGTTCCGTGGAGGCATCCCATCTCGTCTCGGACGTGTATGTCGCCATCTTGTCAAGATGTCTTGTACCTGCAGGTATCGTGTATGTCCCATTACGGGCTCGCCATGTAGATATGTCAGTCATGGTTTCGCCAGAAATTACAGGTGTACTTTCCTTTAATATCTATGCACTTGTTGCATTATTCTCACCAACAATATGCATTTGAAAGCTTATTTCTTGTCGCAGCGACGTGACAACCAACCTGCTCGTCTCACGCATGCGCAAATAACCCAATGATGTCTTATTAAGTTGAACTTTGTATTTAATGATATTTATCTTATTCCAGTGTTGGGTCACTTTTAATTTCTTGTTGAAATTGTGAACATGTTTTTCTGGATATTGAGTAGCGATAAATTAATGAAAAAGAATCAACGAATGTATAAATTGTATAACCTCAAATTATAACATTGTGTGTTTCAAAGCTACTTACACAACAGACTGCAAAAAGTTGTAATTAATGGGTATAGTTCAGAATATAAATCTGTAGAAGCTGGTGTGCCGCAGGGATCAGTCCTAGGACCCCTTCTTTTTATCATTTATATAAATGATATTGTAGACGGGATAGATAGTAACATCCGTCTGTTTGCCGACGATACATCGATTTATGTAATAGTAGATGATCATTTTACAGCAGCCGCTACTATAAATAACGACTTGGCTAAAATTTCAGACTGGGCAAGAAAATGGCAAGTTGATTTTAATCCTAGTAAAACCGAAAGTATTACATTCACAAGAAAAATGCATAAAATTGCTAAACCAAATTTAACTATGAATTGCGAAATTATTAAAGAAGTTGAAAGTCATAAACACCTAGGTATAACTCTTCAAAACGATTGTTCATGGAAAGTACATATCAATGACATGATAAAGAAAATCAGTCCAATGATCAATTGTCTGAGAAGTTTAAAATATCGTCTATCTCGAAAAACGCTTGATACATTATATACGTCATTTATCCTTCCCCTATTTGATTACTGCTGTCATATATGGGACAACTGCACAATTGAACAAGCCGTTATATTGGAAAACTTACATTTAGACGCGTTGCGAACTATTTGCGGCGCGGTACGCGGCACTAGTCATGATAAAATATATAAGGAAACAAACCACAACCCTCTTAAGGATAGAAGGCGACGCTTTAAACTCATTACTTTTTATAAAATGTATCATAATCTGGTACCAGACTACCTAAGCGATCTTATACCAGGACGAGTATTCGAACAAAACAGCTACAATCTTAGAAATAGTTCCTCCATTCAAGCAATTAATTGTAGAACACAGAGATATGCTCAATCTTTCTTACCAAGTACTATTATGCTATGGAATTCCCTACCACATGAAATCATCCACGCCCCTTCCATGAATCAGTTCAAAACAATGATAAATGAAACGGTTACAAAGAATAATTACAATTTAAGTTCAGGGTCTAGATTCTGTCAAGTCATCCATTGCCGCCTCAAGCTTGGCTGTAGCGATTTAAATGCGCATAGATATCTTAGACACATATCCGAAAACCCCGGGTGCTCATGTGGCCACTCTTATGAAGACGTGATTCACTATCTGTTTATTTGTCGGAAATATCAAAATTTAAGAATCAATATGTATTTTTATATTCATGGATTTGACATAATGACAGTTTTATACGGCAACGGTAATCTGACTATCCTGGAAAATAACAATATTCTTGAATCATTACACCATTTTATCGACACGAGTAAAAGATTTTCTTAACATTCTGCAATTATCTGTAACTATCTTAACTTTACTTTGTTTCGTGCGGAGGCTGCAGCAGATTTCAATATTAGGCATATACCAGGCAATATTTCAAATCCTATTACGTAACAACATTACACATTGTTTCTTTGCTTTTGATGTTTTATATTTTCTTGTGTTTGTTCCAGCTTTATGTATCATGTAAAAGAGCGGCGTTAAAATAAGCTATTTTAGCTTGTTCGCCAATCTTTGTTTCATTTTTGGAAATAAAAATATGTTTAAACCAACATTGTGTGTTTGAACATATATAGATATTTTACAGTCTATACCCTTATGAGTAAAACTGTATAGGCGTATTTACGAAGCATAGGTTTATTGATGACATTCAAAATCAAACTTATATGGCAACAAAACTTTGTTTTTGTCACGGAGGAAAATTGGGTGACGTTTGTTTTGCCCTTGACTTTACTACTCGCTAATTTTGCGTTTAATCAGCTTATATACTTCGATGACTGAGGTTTATAATACTTGATTTGTTTATTCTGATTAATATTCCAGTTGCATAAAGCAATACATGCCCTAAAAAGTCATTTGAAATAAGAATCTGATTGAAAGTGATTGAAATGAAGAGCCTTTTAGTAACATATCATGTGGAAGATGCTACTCAAACACTCTTAAGTGCCACGCTGAAAGCATCTGTTTTTTCACAAATTTTTATTGACATTCTTTTTATCACAGATGCAACCATTGAATTTTAAAACATGAACTTCTTTTTCCGCATGCGATTGAAATTAACAAGAATCTTCTTTATATCTTTAAAATACAGATATTGATTGAAATTGATTTTCCCATGTCAAGTGTCTTCACATGTGTGAAGAGGTAAAAGGCTTCAGATTCAGGTAGACAAATTAAGGAACAAAAGGCCCATTAATGGATGTTAGTTTGGAGCTGGTGATTCATTGAGTTTCTTTGTTTGATTTTAAAACTTCATTTCAATAAAAGTTTGGTAAAACCACCCGTTACCACAGGCGTTCGAAAATCAATATTCTGTGAAGTCACTGTAAGCTAAAAAAAGTTCAGATCTTGACGCCTGTAATTTTTCTCCATTGTTTTATCAGTAAGCAGATGTGTACACGTACATATTCATATCTTAAAAAATGATATTTGTACATCCATGAAATACAATGTTTTAACTTCAAATTTTACTCCATAACATTGTTTTTTGCAAAACAAATTGTTAGCTACATCACAGACAAAACAGTTTACATATAGAACAGATAAGGGTCATAAAAAAAGTCTACTACAACTGAAAAAAATGATTCTCATACAGTGAATCAGAACCTTAAAATTTTCAAGCTGTCTAAAGCTGATTAATTATGATCATAGATAAAATTGTCATAATGTCCTCTTATCTCATTCTGATCGCGTGGAAGAGGAATTTGAAACATGATTAGGAAACATTCAGCTAGCTAAATAAATTTCATTTCCAATTTTCGTTCGAAATACCCTTTTTTCATTTGAAACAAACCTCAATAGATTTGAGTTAACAATTGTACCAAGATGGTTAGATATTCTGCTTAAAGTATGAGGAGTAATCAATGTAGTTCTACTGTTATTGTATTATAGACCATTAACAACACTGATGGGTTGTGAAAATGAACAATCTCATTGGTATCATATCAAAATTTGTCCTTCGTATGGGTTGATGTACAAAATGTTTTTGCAATAGATAGGAAGCCAGATGGACAATGAGGTGGTTACTGATTGAGAGCGATTAGCGTTGATTGATCTTGATCAAGTGATGGTATGCTGATTGGATGTAATAACATTGATCTCTGTTCATGGCGGGGTTAACATTATACACATCAACTAATTTACTTGTACATATGTATATAATCACAGTGTTGTAACATTCAGTATTACTTTCTTGATAACGGTGTTAGTATCTACACCGAAACGTCGCATCACTTTGCAATACAGAAGTTCTAAATTCAAAAATTTCCCATTTCTTCCTAGGTATTTATTTAATTAGGTATATGCTTGAAATCACACTTGTAAATATTATTTTTAAAAATCTGTCTTCGTTTAGTTCGATGTAACGTATCACTGCAAACGAGACGTGTCAATGCCGCTATCTTTGTCATTGGCATTGGAAGTTCATTTTGTAAGTTGGGGCCTGCAGTAGGATAAAATCTAAGTATAGACGATATGTGCTTTGATGTCAAAGGCAAACTGGAAAGAGTTGGAAATATTTTCGTTTCGACCGTGACGTTGTGGAGATGACCAAACTATAAAACTCTCAACGTCATTACAATATTCTCAAAATCTATGGTAGGATGTAAAGAAGAAAAGTAGACTTTTTCTTACTTCAAAGCATATTTCAAATGTAACGCTATTTGGAATACTTCATAGAATATAGTGCTTTCGGGAAATCACGTTCAGGTTTTTATGATTACTTTGTGACCGTCAGATCTAAAAGGAGATGACAGTTTCCTATTTGTAATCGTTTTACTTCTATGTTAATGCACAACCTTTTATTATTAGTCTTGTTATTAGTAATTAGTTTTCCTTTTTCCAAAAACTAAAAATCTTCATTTCCACCTACTTGTTAGCGCCTTCGGCTTCGGATCAAGAGGTCTGTGGTTCGAACCGCTCCAGGGGCTCGGCAACTTTGTCTGCAGTAGAGAACTGTTCTACACGCAGTCAGTTGTGCAATGCTACACTGAATTTCACTGAAGTACCACCCATGGTTCGCTAGTTCCAGCCGATGCTTGCAGGTTTCCCCGCAATGCATAGCCACAATGGTGCTGCGGGATTTCTCCCTGCAATAAAACTAGCAGCCGGATATAAGTGAAATACTCTTGAAAGCGGCGCGAAACCCCATATCACCTCAATTCACCTCTCCCATCCACTTATTTTTTTGCTATTGAAACTTAAGTTATAGTTATGAAAAGAAATGAAATTCTTTCAAGTTCCCAGATTTTTCAAAAGTTTAAATTCATAGCGGTAAAGAATTAGGCTACGAAACAATATCTAAATGTTTATCTCGGAAGAGGATATTATTAGAACATAATTTTCTTTTATTTGAACCATATATCTTAATCTTTAAGTGGTCAAATCTGTCAAACTGCTTTGATTTGATCGAGCAGTAGTGGTAAAAAAGTGTCATCTTAATGTTTAATATAGTGACAAATGACTCAGAAATGATTTTGGAAACTTATTTACAGCGGGCTCAAGGGCATGTATAGGTTGGTATTGCTTTGTAGGTCATTTTACTAATAATCGTATAAATGGGATGCAGAATTTCGACTTCTTAACATTTACACGGCTGTTTATTTTACAAATAATAAAGACAAGAAAAAATGTAATTGTGGTAATTTAGAGATTAAGATTTAAGTTTAGAAAGGCGATTTAAATTTAACTCAGTACTTATGTTTTTTTGTCTCTTATTTAAGAAACATGCACACATTTTGAAACGTACCCTGTGTTACTTTGATACTCTGAATACAGTAAACCAATGATTGATGAAAACAGGCAAGACACTCAACAAGTTGATTTGAAATCACCTTATAAACTTGTGTTCATGTCAATTCATGTTGACATTCATGTTAAAAATAGTGTCAGTAACCGGATGAATTGAAGCCAAGTTATGAAATATTTTGTTTCAGGGTTCTTGAATATCAACATATCAATGGCTGAAAAAATAACATTTCATGTGTAAGCGCAAATAACAACTTGTTAGCAATGGCGGATAGAGGGGTGGAGTAGGGGTTGGGGAGGGCCATCCACCTAAGAAAGAACGTTGAAAGTCGTATTCGTATTGTATTCGTATTGATAAACGTATTCTAGGAAAGTGTAGGGTAGGGAACAGTTTCTGTAAACATTCACATAAAAATAAAAGAACCTACATCACAACTAAATTGTAACCTGTGACATCCATTTGGGGTTAGTTTGAACGTCAATAAAATAACTTCAGGGGAACTGACAAAGGATCTTCCATTGTCAATGTGCAATAGCAATTCTTTAACTCATTGTGGGTTGTCTATTCTCGTGCAAAAATTAAAATTTTGGCATGATCAAAAAGACTGAAGTGGTCACATTTTCGAAATTCTGATTTCCTAAAATTCGATTAAAATAGTCCATTTCGAGTCTCTGAGACAAAAATCAACAGAGTTACATTGACTGAATGCAAATGTACAAACATGAGTTGTGTTTAAAGCTGTTGACCACTTACAAAGGATTTTGTAGAGAAATATAAAAATTACTATTTTTGAAAGTTTGACCCTTAGACCTGCCAAAACTATTACGGTATTTTTTAAAGTATAGCATATGATTGCATTAAGGTGCAATGGATCTTCACTTCTGTATTTATTTTCCCAAAATTTTAAGTTTTTTTCGCAATACTACGATGCCTTATAGACATACCAAATTACATGGTATTTGCAGTAGAATACGCAGGTATGTGAACAAACTTTTGGTATGCAGCAGTATATATATGTTCATGCAGCACGGTGTTGTTTTAAGGATGAATACTGATTAAAAGATTGTTCCTCAATAAATAAACATTGTTGTGAAGGCAATCATTCACACAGAGAGAATAAGCAATCAAATTTGGACCTACATGTAAGTTACAGGCTGTAATTCAATCCTATAAAAATACAACTCATTTATAATTTTTATTTACATACGTTTTTCTTTTATTTGCAGATCAGTCACAAACCTTGCATTCTTTGCAATAGCATAGAAGATTCATGGTCCTCCATATATGTGATAAGCCATTCTTGTAAAGCAATGACACTGTAATTATTCAAAATTGGGCAATGTTGAAGGGTGAAACAAACTTCAACTGTAACAAAAAAATAGTCGTTATGTATGATACGTTACATAGAATATACTATGATACCAAATTGCAATAAAAACCAACAATGGTTACCGTGTTAAACATGACTCTTGAACGCTATATCTGCTATTTGTCTAATATGTTTTCTGGTAAAAATCTGCAGTCTCACCATAATGGACTATTATTGAAATGTTTTTTTGGAGAAATAGTTTCAAGCATAAGTACAGATAATACGGTGCACCAAATGGGCCAATTGCCACTTTAAAGTCCAATTAGAATTTACAAATTGAAACTGGAGTATCTAGGGACGTGTTAAGTTGAGAAGTGAAAAGATGGTGAAGAGGTTTTCTCTTTATCTGTTTTGACTAAATTCTTCGATCTGCCATTCAGAAGTTGTAAATATCGGTTCACTTTAAGAGAAGTCAATGCTTTGAAGTAGACAAGCGTGCTCAAATGACTTGTTGAGCACTTTTGTGCTGTGTAAATAATCCTTGTGCTCTTTGTACCCTTTGATTATTTGTAAGGCCTTATGAGCTCAACATTGACTATAACGGTCAGGGAAATTTGCCAAGCACATGAGTTTTTTTGGGCCATGACATGTACACAATAGAATATCACACCTCCCCTTCAGTCGATTTCAGTTATCATGAACTGAAATATCATAAAAACTGTTCAAGAGGTCCAAGAGCAGTTGATATCATAAAATGAATTTATAGCTTTTACGTTTACTATTTGAATAATTACATCTTTAGAACTTTCTTTCTTTCAAATAACTGTTTTTGTGTTTTCATCTGATACTGTTTTGTTCAGACACACATACAGACTGCATGGTGTAAAGAGATACAAATGTAAAGCACAGAGATAATTATTTGTAATATTCCAAAATATATAAAGAATATAATAGACACGTTTGCCTTAGCTTTTTTTCAAACTTAAACCATTATTTTGTACAGACTTTTGCTTTACCTTTTGAAATATTTGATTTACAAATGTAAAACTATCATGAGGATTGATTTTCTGTCAAAAATAAGAAAACACAAACATGAATATAGCATATACAGACAAGACAAGTTCATGTGGCACCATTACAGATAAACTGAGTGCAATAATTTCAAAATTGACATATTTGATGATTTACATCCCAAAGAAGGTACGGATAAAGCATTAAATTATGGAATACTAAGAGAGGGTTTTGAAATGTTTATGCTGTCTCATACAAATTTCAAAACTCAAATGGCTTTATGTCAAAAATATCCTGAAATATGTCGACATATCAATATATTATGATCCCAAAAGTCAACTACGATACATGTTTTTGTTTTTTTGACTTATTAAAAGTGAATTTCTTGCTTAACGTTATTTTATTTTGACATACACGTGACTGCATTTCAGTTCATAGAAAGCAAAACTTTCAAATTAAGCGGCCCACTCATAGAACTGAACCCCGAGATGATTATATCAATCATTTCATATATCAAATACTATACAATTATAGACTGATTATGAGGTAAACCCGATTAATACAATATTGTATACAATTTATATTATAGACTAATTTAATGATGTAGATCATATTTCATAATAAACTCAAGGGCAAAAGAAACGCTACTATGTATTTAAATCTAGATTGCAGAATAAATACAAAAGTGAGATTAAAAAAACCAAAATGTTAATTCAACAAGAACATATTACGATATCATATTCATAAAAAATGCAACAAATCAGCTTCCGGTATCAACGACACAGTCTGACGTCATTACGTGGAATGCGCTGCCATTCTTCTTGGCGAGCTTGAGCAAGTTGCTCGCGGTTATCTGGAGGTGGTCGTTGACGAATAGGACGACGGGATGGAGAATGTCATCGACGTAACGCTGAGCCGTTAGATTTCCATTCACGATAACCAGCGGCGTCTTCTCCTCACCAAGTAGGCCTCCCCAAACCATGACACCACCCCCTCCGTAGGGCACCACTTCCTGAACGCAACGGCAGCGGCGGCTCTCTCTCCCCGAAGGTGGTAAACACGTACTCTTCTATCTGGTTTGAAGAGATAGAACCAATCTAGTTAAAACCAGATGTAATTTTTCCGTCCCCTAAGTCCGTTATTGTTACTGTAGGAAAACGGGATGGAGAATGTCATCGACGTAACGCTGAGCCGTTAGATTTCCATTCACGATAACCAGCGGCGTCTTCTCCTCACCAAGTAGGCCTCCCCAAACCATGACACCACCCCCTCCGTAGGGCACCACTTCCTGAACGCAACGGCAGCGGCGGCTCTCTCTCCCCGAAGGTGGTAAACACGTACTCTTCTATCTGGTTTGAAGAGATAGAACCAATCTAGTTAAAACTAGATGTAATTTTTCCGTCCCCTAAGTCCGTTATTGTTACTGTAGGACGACGGGATGGAGAATGTCATCGACGTAACGCTGAGCCGTTAGATTTCCATTCACGATAACCAGCGGCGTCTTCTCCTCACCAAGTAGGCCTCCCCAAACCATGACACCACCCCCTCCGTAGGGCACCACTTCCTGAACGCAACGGCAGCGGCGGCTCTCTCTCCCCGAAGGTGGTAAACACGTACTCTTCTATCTGGTTTGAAGAGATAGAACCAATCTAGTTAAAACTAGATGTAATTTTTCCGTCCCCTAAGTCCGTTATTGTTACTGTAGGACTTAGGGGACGTAAACATTACATCTAGTTTTAACTAGATTGAGATAGAACCGACTTTCGTCAGAGAAAAGCACCCTCTGCCACTGACGTCTCCATCTTGTAACAGTAATAACAATTTTGCAAAATATATATAATCAGAAATTCGACATTGCAACATGCAACATTCTTAAAGGAAACGTAAGTTATTCAAGGATGCTCTGTACATCAATACTTACCTACACTCCATTAACTCATTATTGCGTATCTCAGAAATGTCAATACTGTTTTCTTTAGAACCATTACTGGATATTATGTAATTCTAATTTTAAAAGTGAAAGGAACCAAAACTTTTCATATTGTTTTAAATGTTTGCTTAAAGTTGTTTGTATGATTCAGATCATTAAAATACTCAAACATAGCTTACAAACATTATCTGACATTAACCACTTTTCTAATAACTGATGCACACTCGAAACTCATTGATTGATTAAAAAATTGATTGAAACAAGTACGTTCTGACACCAACGAGTTAAGAATTAAGAGTTAATCTGTTTCATCTGTTTCAATTAAACACTTTCCATGAGAGACCACAACTGCGATTTCCAAAAACCACAAAGGCAATAACGAAAGATCAAATGGTATCTGTATTTTCAGTCAAAGTCAGAGAACCCCAATTGTTTGTTTGTAGTAGACATAGAGTGGTAAAAATTACTTTGAAGTACATCATAGAGATCTCTTGTCTTCCCGAATGACACAAATACAGTTTCTCTCATGGGAAGGAAATATTTCAGGTTAAGAGAATTTGAAAATGATGGGCTTGTCTTGTCAATCGAAGAGTAATTGTTCTGATTGAGAGAACTTGAAGACAAAATAGCTCTGAGTTTGTATCTATCTCTCTTGCCTTTTTGCATCACTCAGTGTCCGTGGTTGAATATATTTTTAAGATATTAAACACACCATCTTTTTAGAGGAGACAATGTAATTTTTAATCTTTCACCTTATGTTGTGTTTGATTCAATATATTTATGCTTTTTGAGGTGAGAATTTACATTGATGGAATTAGTAATTTAAATGAGGTATTTACAAAGGTGACTTTTGCAGTTAGTGTTGGTATTTGATATGCACAATAAGCTTAACAGAACGGAAAGGTAACATTCGTTTCCCAAATGAACAAGGGAAACGAGTTGAGGAAAACAAAATGAAATAGGATTGCTTTTGTAATCTTTCTGAATTCTATGTTATTATATATGATATACTTCCATATAGTAATATATAAATATTGTATATACAATATATGATATATATGATATAATATAGTGTACATTGTTATACCAGTTTGAACATTTTATTGAAAGAACAATATTAACAAATAATTGTAATTTTACAACTTTGCTCAACGAACATAGCTCAGGCTTTATGGAAACAAATTGATGTGCTATAATACCACATTGAATCATGGTAATAAACTGTTAAGTAAATTAATGAATAATAAAAACGTGTTGGTATTCCATTTCAATGTATATTGTACGAGTGAACAGTGTCTACAATATTGACTCTAAATTCCAGATGTACACAACTAGATATTGCCAGTAATTACACTTGAACATCAGATAGATACTTAAAAGAGAAGATTTATCACTGTCCATGTTGACATAGACAAGACATATGTCGATGCTGATTATATCGAAGATGTTTATATCTTTTTGGAGCAAGTTAATAGGAAAGTCAATTATTTGAATTGAAAGAAGTCATTTTGTCTACTCCAGCATAAAATAGGATCGGAAAAAATGTAATTAAGAATGGATTGACAATTTGCTGTTTGGAAGATGCTACTCAAAGATATTTTGATAACATTCTGAATGCATCATTCATATTAACAAACATGTTCATTGAAATACGCACATCGTTATCGGTTACGTTTTGGGTTTTTTCAAATGTCTTAAGTTTTGGAAGCAATTTGATTTGATGTCAAAGGAGTATTTTATCCAGATTTCATGAATTCCATTCAAACACTATAAATAAAGTTGCAATTATCAATTGGAGCTATGTATGCAGTTCCATTTTAATGATAGTGTGAATATTTTTAATCACCTTTTTGGAAGCAATCAAAATCAAAACTAGATTTTGTCATTTGCAGATTCCATTTTTCATTGTGGAAGATCAATGATCAATGAGTACAAATTATGAATGATAAGCCACACAAATATGCCCATGCGAAGTTCAAATTCTTAGGATTTCAACAACAACAGCACTACCTTCCACAATGTCTGAATTTCCATCCACGTTTTACCTGTACCAAAACAATACCCAAGAAGTTTAGACAAAGTTGAGAAGTGAAACAAATTTTGCAACCTCAAAAGTTACCCATGATATGCAATTTCAATAGAAACGCTGTGTATTCTCTTTATTTAGACAAGTTTTGGAGAAAACTCGTCTCATAACTTTTCTCCTACAAAGCCTGACAGGGAAGAATTATTATACAGTAGTTGACGGCACAGTGTGCACTGTTCACTCGTACAAAAACAATGCAATTGAATCTCAAAACGTCTATATCCTTTATGATTTAAGAGTTTATGTCCATGATTTGATATGGCTTTAATAAACATTACTGGAGAGAAGTTATTGATTGATGAAATTTCAAAACATATAATATCGACATTAAGACCGAGGCTTTTAAGATTCTTTTCCCAGTGTAATATGTTCAGATGATTTTATTGCAGAAATAACAGATTACAAGGAAAGCTGAGAGAACGTAATTTATTTTATCTTAAAAGTATAATAAAAAAATATCATTCTTGATACAGTTGTCAATACAACACATAAAAAGCCAAACTGTATCTGTAGCTCATAACGCCCTTATTATGAAACATTGGCCGACCAAATCTGCAAACAATAATCCCCTTATCCCAGGTAGTTTGTACACAAAATCTTAGTTTTCTAGACCCTTTTACTCTGAAAAAGAAGCTCAACATGTTTTAAGGGCGTAACCATTGTGGCTCTTGTTAGGGATCATTCTACTGTTAGTGGTGGCTGTGTTGCGTGGCTTTCTAGGTATGAGTGGAAATCTCAGTGGACTGTAGATAGTGTGATCACAAATCATATCTCTGTAATACAGCCATGATGTGGGACATCCGTTTGGTGAAACTACAAAAGTCATGACTTCTGCTAGACGTACCTCTACATCTATGATTCCGAAACATGGCACTCAATAGGAATTGAAGGATGTATACATTGACTAATTCTCATTAACTCAGCATACCTTTTTGCAAACTTCTCGGTTCAAAAGGAGAAGACTATTTACATTAAAAGAATTGGTGTTGATGAAGACTTTGTTTTTAAAAAAAGGGAATGAGACCCACTAGACTATTATTATCACCTATACTTCTAACAACAGTTTTTCTATACTTGAGTACTGCCAAGAAAACGTTTTGATGAAAAATGTTAAAACGTCGAAAAAGGCCAGTGGTAGACTACTAGTTTGAAAAGAATGGGCACATGGAGAATTTGTAATGTAAAATCTAAAAATAGTTTATGTAAGGCTTTCTGAAAATGTGATTAATGTGTACATCCGACTTTCAAACTGGAGTGCAACAATTTGAGTCGATCATTTCTCTAATTTATGTTATGTGCAAAAGTTAGTTGATCGACATAAGCAAAGACATTTATTATGGAAACAAAAATAAGAGAATGTATAGGGCTTCATATTTAAACAGAACGTAATATGAAATGAGTAATTGTCATGATGTTTCCGATTTATTAATTAAATGAAATCCTTGTCTTTTGCTGTTGAGTTTGCAACTAGAAACAAGAATGTCTTGTTTTGTAACAATATCATTGTTCCGTTGTCTTTCTATCTTCATGACGCAAACAGTTGAACGATTGTGTCTTCAAGACCTTCACTTACATGTTCAATGGCATCTAGAGTGTTTCTACAATATTTGATCATTGAAATTAGAATCGATTTGGCTTTATGTAGAAACCGATAAAATATATATCCCACTGATGAGATGAATAACGTTGCACTGTCAAATGGGTTCATTGTTCACTATTCTATTTGAAACCTCGAACTGAAGCCATTTCAGACGGACCACAAATATCACCGATGAATTTAATTTCCAAGATCTACCATCTACGATGTTTTCAGTGTTTACGTCAATTTGAATAATTTTCTTCAGCAAATCTACCAAATGAATGACATCATTTCAATGCAAGGAACTGCAAGGTTAAAAGGGTGCTAAAATAACATTGATGTATGATGTAATTATACTAGTATATGTATACTTATGTTACGAGATATCTTTAATAAACCATACTTCATCTTTATTCTCAGTTCAGAGGTCAGGTAAATTCAACAGCTGTACACATTACTAATTCAGCCGTTTTCAACAGTCCAAAATTAGTCCTTTTTGTACAAAGCTGAACTGTAGATTTATATATCTAAAAGCCGATTTCGGCCATCTTACCTTTTTCTTTGTCGATTAGATGTCAGTTGTAAGGAATTAGTATTTAATGGCATCGATTGAAAGCCTATATCCTCATCTGCCTTAGAATATCTAATGTGAACCGAAACAGCATGCAAATGTCCCTTTAAGACTATAAGCACGAATTAAATATAAAGTCTACACCATCTCCTTCTTTCAACCATTAATTGGTCTCTTGTTACCTGATTTCTTTTCTTACCTGAAGATGAAGTATGCTCCCGCTTCTCACTTCCACCCATATTTGTTATACAGAATATTCTTGTTAATTTATATCCCATGCAGAAAAGAACATCGTGTTTTAGAATCAAAAGTTGCATCGCATCTGTGATGAAAAGAATTATCATGTTTGTAATTACATTAATTCCAACATATTCTCTGCAATGGCTCAAGGCATTTAACATTTTTGATGAACTATTGATGAAAAAAAGCACCAATCATTGATTTCACTTATGTCAATGGATCATAATGAAAGAAAAATGCTTTCAGCCTGTAACTAAAGTCTTTTTGAGTATCATCTTCCACATGAGATATTGCTAGAAGGTTTTTCGTTTCATTCACTTCTAATTTGATAATATGCTTGATAACACTTCAATCAAGCATTTCGAATGACTTGTTAGGGCATGAAGTGACTCAAGCATCTAGAAGAATAATCAGAATTATCAAATTATACACTCAGGCAACCTTAAATATCGAAGTTTATTGTATTTCGAACGGTGAAATATGCCATTTATTGGTGAAAATAAAACCCGTATTTTCACTGAGTGAAATAAAAATGGTATTCTACTCAGTGAAATGATGCAACAATCATATGACGTCGCCTGTGACGTCATGAAACAATTGAATGACGTCATGCAACCGCCGCGCTAGCGAAGCGCTTTAGCTTCTCCATTCATATAGTTAGGGTCATTTACGGGGTTTTGGGAAACATAATAAATAGAACATTTGCCATTTCTCGTCGAATACCATGAATATCTCATCTCGTGAAGTAGATATCATATATTTACACTCGTAGCTACGCCACTCGTGAAAATATAAATTTCTACTTAACTCGATGAGATATCCATGGTATTCGACGAGAAATGTCAAATATCCTCTATTTATATTATAATCAAACGGGTTTTTGTGATGATCTCATATTTTTAACTGACCCACAAACTGTTTAATATAAACACGGGCTACAAATTCATTGGTCCATTTTTGTCCCGACTCATGTCTAAACAATAAATAAACCAGATATGATTGAGGACTTTATATATTTCAAAGCATCAATTCTTGAATAGTTCGTAACACTATTGTGACATTTTCCTCCACTTATTTACTACTGTCATTACTAGAAGATAATCCAACTGGCAGAAGCTATTAAGGTTCTTAGAATTTGAGAGAATGCTATAATCACTTGTTGATTCTTATACCTGAATTCAGTGCTTCTCAAATACCAGACAAACGTGTTCATCATTTCAACAAGTATTGAACAGTGACTCAAGATTGGAACGATATTACCACGCAATCCATAGATAACAAAAAGCATCTCACCAGGACACTGAGCCACCATGACTTGACAAATAGTTATAGATAACAATGTGGTACTACAAAATCGAACCACATAGATTTAATTGAAGTGGCTTAATGTTTTTAAATGTTTATATATATTTGAAAAAAGGAGATATGCTTCAGTATATATCAAATAAAAGGTTCAAATGTCAAATCTCTTTTAATGTGAACCCATATTCGTAATTTGTAAGTAAAAATTGGAAGAATTTAGTCAATAAAGATAACATTAGACCTCTTCTCAATCTTTTACAACATTTCACTCATGACCACGATATTTCTTAAATGCTTTTGTAAATGCACTTGAAATTGTATAATTTACATTCACAATATTCATTTTATACATATTGATACATGTACTAAAAATTACACCTCAAGTTTGGTTGAAATGTATACTTAACTTTTAAGCTATACACTATATATTAGATATTGTCAGTTATACCCCGGCATCGGATACAAATACAGAGAAGAGTCACCACGGTCAATGTATGCTTAACAAGATATATGTCAATGCCTACTACTTCCAAGATGTTGATATCGTTTTCGAGCAAGTCATTTGGAAATCAATTATTTGAAAGTAATAAAATCGTTTGATCTATTCTAGCATATAATAAGATCGGAAGTAAATGTAATCAAGATTGGTTTGATAATTTCCGGTTTGGAAGACGTTACTTAAAAACAATTTGACAATATTCTGAAAGCATCTTTAATGTTAAAAACTACATTCATTGAAATTCACTGAGATCAAAAAGCGCGCCTTTTCATCAATAGCTATTCATTCGTTTTCTAATGCTTTTAGTTTCGACAGCAAATGTGTTCCACTTGATGGATTTTACACATATTTCATGAATTCATCTTCACAAATACTATACATAGAGGTGCAACTCATCGATTGCAATTCTGCATACACTTCCATTTCAGTGTCGGCATGATCATATCTAATTGCATTCCTGAAAGCGATAAAAATAAACTATAACTTTGCAATTAAAATATTTCTTATGAAATTGAGGAAGACCAATATCTTACAAGAATGATAAGCCACACCAGCATACCCATGCGTGGCACAATGTCTTTGCCTTAAATCGTAACTCAATATAGCAACGTTGATATTTTTACATCGCTGGCATTATGTAGCCCTGACCTTCAGAAGTATTTTTAAAAAACATCTTTAGAAAATGTCTCCTATAAACTGATTTCCTATCGAGAATAAGATATATATAATTGCAAGTCTTACAAATCAATAAAGCCTAATCAGTCAAAACAATTTTCTTTCGGTCTCATGACAGTGTTATATCTAAACAGAGTGCAATACTTGCAAAATTGACATATTTGATTATTTACTTTCCAAAAGGGATACAGATAAGGCAATTTATGTTAAGAGAGGGATTTGAAGTATATGTGTTAAATTTCAAAACTTAAATGATTTCATGTCAAGTATATGCCTTCACGTCAATATTCTTAAATCTAAACAGTCAACTACGCTATATGCTCTCGTTTTGGGACTCGAGAAAAGTCAATATCTTGCTCAACTTAATTTCATCTTGAAAAAGACGGGCTCCATCTCTGTTCACAGATATTATAGTTGTCAAAGTAACTGGTCCAAAGACTTGGAAATGTAAATGAAATGTATAACATTAATCAGATCATATATTTAACACATATTTGTAAACATATATTGATATAAAAGTAAATTTATTGAAAAAAGCCCATAGGAAATGAAGTTATATACCTCAAGGGTGTGTTAACACTCTTTTAATATCTTCCCCTTTATAATTATGTCCGTTATACCGTAATTCCGAAATGCTTTCGTTCCGGGTCATATCTCAAAAACAGTTCAATAATTTTTTTTAAGAAACTTGGTTTGTGGTTAGATCTAGTGTTGGAGTGGTGCCTTTTGCTATTTGGTTATTCTGATTTCTTTCTGGTTTCCATGCAAACAATTTGAACTTAGTGCATATAGGAGGGAAGCTTTTGTTTTTGGGCCATATCTAAAATCCAGTTCAATATTTTTTTCGAAACTTGGTATGTGGTTATCTAGTGATGAAGTGGTGCCGTTTTCTACTTTGGTTACTCAAATTTTAAATATTTTTCTAGTTTCCATGGAAACAATTTGAACTTTTTGCATACGAGGGTAGGATAATTTGCTAACCTATATCTAAACATTTAATGAGTATTATTTTACTACACCTGGTATGTGGTTAGATCTAGTGCTTGGGTGGTGCCCTTTACTACTTTGGTTATTCTTAATTTTTCTTTTTACTTGGTTTCCGTGGAAACAATTCGAACTTGGTGCATATCGGGGACTGCAGATGCTAATTATAATATTAAATGACTGTGTGAGTATTAAATGTCAAATTCCCTACAATAAAGAAGTTGACAAATATATAAAACTCTTCCTTATGCACCATTGAACTTGTATATTTCACGAGTCATTATTATGTCAAGTTCATTGATGCTAATATATCAACCTTTTTATTTTATGTTTGGTATGGATTGTTTCTGGTATAAGTGGCAATAAGATGATTAGGTTGGATTAAAAGTTTGTAAGGGGGACATCACTCTGCATCACATGCATGCACATATTTCTAGTTGTAATAATTGCTCTTCAAGCATCTTATTTTTATCCTGAGATGTAGCTAATGTAGATTTAAAATGAAAGTTGATGGACTAACTCCCTAGAAAAAGAACTCCAATTGTTAATTTCAATCTGCTAACGCTAAAACAGAGGCAGACTTGAACCCATAACCATGATACTATTAAACATTACCATAACGGTTATACCATTAGTCATTACGGCTGTGCTGAATGATAATGCCTTGGAACTCTTCTTAAACCTAGGACTTCTTTCTTGAGCGAAGCATCTTTTGATTTTTAAAAAAAAATTCTCGGCAAGCCATCTTCATATCTTTGATATGTTCGTTATAAAAGAAAAAGAAGGATCAGTCCCTGGGGTTTTCAATCCAAAGAATCGACCGGAGTCAGTCTCAAGCCCGTCTCCTTGCCGATCCATCTGTTTCTGTTTGCCCGATCTTAGATATCATCCAGGTGTTCCTCCTACTTACACATGCGCATGTAGTTTTGGATGTGAACTTGAACGATTTTATTGTTGCTAATCCCCAATTGCCCGTTTTGCAATTCATTAACGTACTCAAACAACTTTAAAATGTCGTTCGAAATCGAATCTTCATCTAAAATACTCAAAACCTGGTGGAACAAAAGGTTATTTATCTAAATGTTCATTTTAGTTAATATTTCCCTTCTATCCTTCACTCATTCAGTCATCCTGTCTCAGGGTAAGACGTATAGCTGACGCTCCACTCATCTTACCCTACTCATATTCCCTACTAATTTTCTAAAAATAATCAACCAATGACTGCGCTTGAAAGGCGAGTCGGCAATTTAATATGGCAGCGCCTATCCCTTCAAACTCAAAGCGAGTGAGTGAGTGAGTGATTGAGTGAGTTTGGGATTAACGAGTTTTGAACAATATTTAAGTTATTAAACACGTGGATGACAAGCATCCAAAAGAGGATCGAAAAGATGAGGGAAAAGACGGAATGAAAGGCATTGTGAGAGATAGACAACAGGTTTTAGAACGACTCAAATTTGGTCTGACTTCTACCCGACGACCTATAAAGCTTGGGTGCCCCTGCCAGGAGCATGAAAGCTCCGGCTGGCATAGCTCTAGGGGTCTCTGAACAACTCAAACCACCACAATCAGGTATTGAGTTAAGTGGTGGAAAATCAAACCGATCTCTTAAAACTGGATGCATGATTTGTTGTAATAACTATCCAGAATCGCATAATTGGACTCGGACATTATCACCATGGTCGATCGGTTAAAAAACTTTCGATTCCAGTTTGTTAATCTATGGACGTCGCCATTTAGCGTAAGAGCGAAAGCCAACTCCTGTTCGAGAGGCTCTCTTTAATTGGCTGAAATTTAAGCGCACACCATTGCGATAAAAATATTTGATTGGCTGAATCATACGGCGCGAAGTTTTTGCTGGGGTTTACTCCCAGGGTAAGATGAGTGGAGCGTCAGCTATACGTCTTACCCTGAGACAGGATGCTCATTCAGCGTGCAATTTCTACATTTTGTTTTCGGACAGAATTTAGTAATAGTGGATAATAAATGTGGCAGATGCATTTATGTTTGTAAATATAGTATTTTAATATATTGTGAATATTCTCTCTTTTTAGCCATAGTATTATTATCAAGCACTTTAAGGGTTAATCCTAGTAAAATCATCTCATATAACTGCCCAAGCCATGACGCTTCTCAGGTGAGTGGTCTTACTAACCTCATGCACAATTCAACTCATTCTGCACAGCCTTTCCACACTGTTAAGACAGAATTGACGAAGAGACAGACAATGTAATATTTGAGGTTAGTATATATTTTAAGTGTAAAGTAATATTGCATTTCACCTTTGCAGTATATATATATATCCACAATTAAAGTATATCTATTTATCATATTCTAAATAGGTATTGATCAAGTTTAGCATGTTAGTGTGCTATGCATTATCTTCTAATTGTAATGCTCATAACAATAAGTAAATACTACTAATATGTTCTTAACTTTTCTATCCTTCTTATGAGAGTTTGAGATGAGAGAATGCGTTTTAACATAAGTTGCTATATTTTAACTATGATAGGTTTAATAATGAGTGATGTGGGATTAATGCTAACTTAATATAGCATTAACAAATATGTTTCGCATATGTTTACTTATCATTACATTACTTTTAACTACAGCAAAGTCCACGTTCTGACGGCAGGTGCTGTGTCTGTGTTTAAGCACACCTCTGTCCCATCCACAGGGTATGTGTATTGACTGTATATATATATATTTCCATGACAAAACCTAGCCTATAAAGCTATTTCAAATCTATACATAGCCAAAAAAGTGTTGCACCTCCAAATGAAAACCATTGGTACATTATAAAATCTAAGCCATTCGATACTGCTCTTGAACGAAGTTATTCAACCAATTGTAGTCCTTTCTGTTATTGAACTATTTTAGGGTTAGTGGATACTGTCAGTTAACGCCGAATGTATTTAATTAGAATGTGCACTGTTATGAGAATGTGATTATTTATAAGTTCAATATTTTGTCACATTGAACCACACACTTGTTTGTTTTGATTATGAAAGCTATGTTCTTCTATGAACATATTTATATTTTTATTACCTGAATATCTTAAACAGGCTTCTACAAGTGGAAGTTTCCTAATGTTATCTATAAAGGGCTAACTGAGTTTCTCGTTTGACTTTGTGATCATTCTGTTGTGCTTTGTTCTCCATCCTGTTTGGAGACCTGTTTACAAGCCGAATTCATTTAGGAATTATCACCTAGTATCCATTTAAGAACTGCTGTGTTGAAGTTTGTGAAACTCTTTTGCTGGCTTTAACATATTTTTAGCGCATCCTTAGATATTTTTGTGTTCTAGCTTTCTGGATATGTCTATATTGTAATCCTAAAGTCTTTGTTATTATTAATTGAATTTTATGATAATATTAAATTGTTAGTTGTTATTAGCGTTTGACATTTTTCATTTCTTTATTCACTCAAAACAGTATATCAATAAATAAGGTTGCATGTATGAAAGATTTGCTAATTTCGATGATTCTTCTAGATGCTTGAATCATTTTATGGCCTAAAAAGTCATTTGAATTAAGGTATTGATGCGTTATCAAGCGTGTTATCAGTTTAGAAGTGATTCAAATGAAGAGCATTCTAGCAATATCCATGTAGAAGATGCGACTCAAATACACTTTCACAGAACGCTGAGAGCATGTGTTTTTCCACAAATATTCAATAACATTAAGGTAATCAATAGATAATGCTTATTTTCAACAATAGTTCGTCAAGAGTACTTTGAGCCACTTCAGCAAACTTGTACAAACATGTAAGAATATCCCTTTCATAAGAGACACAGCAACTGAGTTAAAAGATATGAACTTATTTCATGCATGCGTTAAAATTTACGAGGAGATTCCTTCTATCTTGAAAACACGGGGATTGGTGGAAATTTTCCTGTTCAACTGTCTTCACAAAGGTGAAGAAGGAATACACTTAAACTTCAGGTAGATAAATTCAGGTAACAAGAGGCCCATTAATTGATGCGAGTTGTGAGAAGGTGGAGAATTTAGTTTATTTAGTTAGAGTTTATTTCTTAAATTGATTTTTATATTCTATTTCATTCGATTATTAATGTGATAAAATCGTAAATGTTTGCCTTAAATAATTTCTGTAGGGAGATATATCTACTAACATCTATCCATAAATTCAAAAATGATTTTTTTTACATCATTGAAATGCAATCTTTTATTTTAAATTTGACTTCGTAACGTCCTTGAAAAAAATAATATATGCTACATCACTATAAAAAATATTGTGTATAGAATAGATAATGGTAAAGAAAAAGTCTAGAACTGGTGGATTTTTTCACATACAGTGAAATAAGGCCTTAAAACTTAATCTTTGACACGTATTATGTGTTTGAAAACTGTTTAAAGACTGTTGATAATGGTCATTGATAAAATTGTCATAAAAACCTGTTCATATTTGTCCATTCTAACTATGTGAAATATAAATTTGAAACAGGATTTAGATACATTAAGAAGCTGTCGAGAATAAAACTTTCCTTTTTCAATTTTTTAAAGAAATAACCATTGTAATTTGAAACAATCCTCATTAATTTTGAGTTGAGAAATTTATCAAGATTGTTAAATCTTCTGTTCATGCATTTGGTGTAAACAACGTAGTTCTACGGTTACAATGCATTATTTTAGACCACTGCCATAACTGATGGGTTATGAAATTGGAATAGCATCCCACATGTCTAAATTCAAATTCATGTTAGTGGCATGTCGTTATTTTCAAAGATGTGGCAAGTTAATCTCAGCCATATAAGGATGGCGAAATTTACAATCAGCTGAATACAGTTTGTTGATGTATAAATGTTTAAAGATCAGTTTCGTTTTTAGTAACAACTTGATATCATATTGCTTCTGAATAATGACACGAAATTCAACAGCAAATGACAAAATCGCCTATATTTTCCTTCTATATTTCAATTAGTCATAAATTTGACACTTCAGACATGCAATATTCATAAGGAAAACATAAGCAATTTAAGAATGCCATGATCATCAATACTTTATTGCATAAACTCATTATTGCATGGTGAAGAAATGCCAATTTGGTTTTCATTAGATCCATTTTCTATCAAACTGTTAATTAGTTTCCAAAAAAGTTTTTCGCATAAATATACTCAAGCATATCCATTAAATAATAGCAATAAGACAATAACATTTACCATTTTTCTAATAATTGATGTAAACTACAATCATTGATAAATTAAGTAATACATTGAAACAAGTAATCTTTGATGCCACAACACCACTCATTTCAGGACATCATGAAAACAACACACAGTTGCCAACAAAACTTTGAATTCATCTGCTTCAATTGAACCCTATCCATGAGACCACAAATGCGAGTTCCATTACCACAAAGGCAATGAAGAAATGTCAAACTCAAAGGTTGAGAACCCCTCTTGCTTTGTAGTAGACATAGAGTGGTCCATTTTGCTTTGAAGTACATCGTAGTGATCTCTTGTCCTCCCGAATAACGTTCTTCAAGGTTCTCCCCAGATGATGGAAAATATTTAGGTGAGGAAGAGTTGATAATGATGGGTTTGTATGACAAAGTAATGATTGAGATGGTGAGAGGCTAAAGACAACATCTTTAGATTGTATCTATCTCGCAACAATGTCTGCTGAAAAAGAGCATGTATCATGAGAGATATAGGTTTTAGTCAGTGATTTTGTTGACATTTTGTGTTTTTATTTGCCTCTAATTTTTTTAATTATGGATTTGAATTTCTTTTACAAGACCACTTTAAATTGTTTCAATAGAGTGGCAAGCTGTTGCAGTTTTTAATCTTTATGTGTCCGCGGTTGAATGTTTTTGAACATATTACACACACAACCTTTTTAGATGTAAAGAATCTGTTTGATGTGAGATTTTAATTGATTGCATAAGAGGAAATATATCCGTCACATGTCAACTTTCTTTCAACTTTTTCTTTCAAGCTATTATTTTAAAGTGACTGATAAATATTACAAAACTGTTAAAATCCTTATGTCATAAAACTGTTGTCAAAATATATGGTAGGATGTAAAGAAGTTCAATCAACTTTCTCGAAGTAAACAGCGTATTTCAAAGGTAATGCCATTAGTTCAAAGCTTTTAAAATACTTAATAGAATATCTTGTTTTGATCTCTGGTTTCACATCTTGATGACTTCTTTGTGACCATCAAATCTTAAACGAGATCTATGTTTCCTATATGAGACCATTTTATTTCCCATTCATTGCGAGACCTTATGTTATTAGTCATTATATTTTTTCTCCAAAACTAATGACCCTCATCACTACTTATCGTTTTTCTTTTCAAGCTTAATGTACTTGTTATGAAAGACATAAGATACTGTTAAGATACCAGATTTAAAAAACTCTACATTCATAGCGGTTAAGAAATTTGGTTAAGAAGTAATTCATATACATTCATAAGCCAAAGCCTATTTAAATGAGGATAGAGGAAATTTTCAAAACATAACTTTTTTCGGAAACTTTACAATTACCGCAAATGACTTAAAAGTAATTTTGGATCCTTATTTACTGCAGACACAAGGGCATGTACAGGCTGGTAGTGCCTTCCCCACCCACGAGAGTTCCAATTCACAAAACATGAGAGTATTCAAGGAAAGTGTAGAGTAGGGAACTAAAATTCAGTAAACATTCAAATAAAAATTAAAAGAACCGTAACTATATTGTAAATTCTGCCACCCTTGCGGTGTTGTTTTAAGGATGAGGACTGTTGAATTTTGTTCCTAAATAATGTTTGGAAGGTAAATATTCAAACAATTAGAATACAACGAATCCAATTAAGACTTACGTTACAGTCGATGAAATATCATCAAATATAAATACAACTTTATGAAATATTTGATCTTACTGACTCATGTTTAGCGTTCGTTGAATGTCATATTACTGTGGGAAGTGGGGTTTCTGGAACCAGACAGATTCAATTTAGATAATTAGTAGTTCATTTTACCCATTTTGACTCAAACTTGACCAATCGACCCTGAAATGATTAGAATGTTTAAGAAAAGCTGTACCTTGTGAACTTTATTAGCAAATCCTTAAACCAATAAAGATGATAGAAATAATATGCTATTTAGCTTACAACGATTTCACATTGACAAATATATTATTAACATCAACATTGGACTGTCAAAACAGAAGCTTCAAAACTTCAAATTATATGTTAATTCATGTTTAATAATTGATAACTGGAATAACACATATTTCACTAGCAAAGTATCAGAGAATATCATCTTGACAAGATATGTCAAATCAAAACAGTGTAAGCAGCAAGTCGGCAAGTGTTAATTCATTATCGGAGGTTTTTTGTATTTTATTTGAGGTTCAGTCACAACCCCTGCACCCAATGCAATGACAGAGGAGATTCACGGTCATCAATGCCAATTCTGATCATTGTCAGACGTTGATATCTTTTGAGAGTATGTCATAACGAAGTCAATTGCTTGAAATAAAAAGTTCCTATGTAAATCAGGTTTAGAATCAATTGAAATAAGGGATTAATCAAAAGTTGATTGATAAAAACCGGTGTGCAGCTGCTATTTAAATACATATACACTTTGATAACACAATTGACAGCACATTTTCTTTCCAAAATCTCATTTGAAATTTGTGAAAAATCATGTTTTATGCCTTTCTATAAACAGTTTGTCATCAGTTTTTAAATGTCTTGAGCTTCCACAGCGAGTGTGTTTGATGTCAGTAATTGATTTCTACAGTTTTCATGAATTCATCTTCACAAATACTATACATGGAGCTGAAACTTTCAAATTCCAATTATCTATGCAATTCCATTTCAATTACAGTGTGTTTATTTCTAATAGCTCTCCTCGAAGCAATCAGAATAAAAAACTCATTTTTAGCTTTTGAAGATGGCATAATTCATTGAGATAGATCAATAATTAATAAGAATGAATGATGAGTCATTTTTGTATAACGAGTCACATCTTTCCAAAAGCATATCAACGTCGGTTTTCTGTATAGAGGATGTCCATTTTCAGTACAACTGGCAAACGCAGGATGGCTGAGGATAAACAACTTTTCTTTCTGCTTAAATCTTTACAAAAGCATTCCAACGTTTGTTGTCCCATCCACTTGTTTCTTTGCTGTCAATCAAGATTGCTCTGAGAGTACAACATCCCTGTCCTGTCATTCTGGAAATCTATTTCGCAAGAGAGGCAAATAACTTTGGAAGAAAACTCCTCTCATGACTTTTCCATAAAACTCTAAACACTGATCAGCACAAAGCAAAATTCTGAACCAATTCGAAGAACGCTAGTTTGAAATGCATATAGAGGGACATGAAACAATTGAAATTGCCTTTTGCAACTACAATTCAGAAATAGCAACTGAAATATATTGGACCATGTTGAGGTAATGAGTGAAAAGATAGTGAAGAGGTCTTCTGTATATAACATGTTCAACCCTCGTTAAACAGTTTACGAATACTGATTCAGTTTAAAATAAATCATTGCTCTGAAGGATACATGCGTGCTCAAATGAGTTGTTGAGGCTTTCTGTGCTGTGTAAAAACTCACTTACTGCTCAATCCGCATGTTTCTCTATGGAGTATTCATAAGGCTTCGTGAGGTTAACATTGACCATAACGGTTTTAGGAAATTTGCCAAGTACTTTCAACACTTTTATGTCATAACCGAAAAAGTGTTACACCTCCCCTTAATTCAGTTATCATGAATTGAACTGTCATAATATTTTAGAATCCTTAAAGCAGCTGATATTATAGAAGAAAACGTATAGATTTTATGTTTGTGATCGTCGTATATGAGAATATTTACATTTTTAGACCTTTCTTCCATTCAAATAATGGTGTGTTTTATTCTGTGAGACTGTTATTCCGGTACAAAAAACACATAAAGATACGTGATTGTTTGAGTTTGTATAGCTTTTTGCTTGACTTCATTATGCATGCAATGACATTTTGACATTGTTGTTACAAATGTAAGCGTCCCGTCTGAGGGATGAATCAAGAATACAATAACAACGCGTCTTCTAATCAATAAAGTAAAATCAGAAAAGGCAAATTCATGTGGTATCATGACAAAGGTGAATCTTCACATAGTGCAATAATTTCAGAATTGACATGTTTGATTTATTTACCAAAAGAGATATGTGTAACAGTACGATATTTTTTTAAAACTAAAAAGGGTTTTGAAGTATTTATGTTTTCCCTAGTGAATTTCAATACAGAATTGATTTCATGCCAAGAATATCAAGAAATTTATCTTCACGTCAAAATTGTATGTCTAAAAAAATCAAATATGATACATGCTCTTGGTTATGACTTGAGAAACCCCAACAAATCAAGGTCTTGTTCAACATCAGTACATAGTAATAGCTGCATCTGTTAACAGAAAACAAAGATCTCGTCTCGTGAAAGAATTAATCCTCTAAATGACATGTATATATCATAAATCATTCCATACAGATTTTTAAGCACATAAAGTATTACTTGTATTGCATTCTAATATTGATTGAATGAGTCAAAATGAAATTATTCTCATTAAAAAAATCCCCTTTTTTTCTCGAATTGCTCCATCTTATATCATTTCGTCTTGATTACATCTGCAGTTATGTAGTCTTGAACCATGTTGAACCAGTATATCATTAAACACAGCTCGATAAATCCAACGATTTTTAAATGTGTAAATGGCTAATTTAGGTGGTGGAAAGCTTAGAGTAGATCCAGCTCCATATCGCAACAATGACAACAGAAATAAGTGATCTACTATGGTTTATTACTACAGAAGTTGTAGACACTGAACCTGTTATTGGACAGACATTAAAGCATCTACATAACGTATATGGAGTATATGGCATTTTTATCCACGTCTTATTCTCCTATAACTATCAAAATATCGCAAAAATGCGTTAAATTGGAATAAATAGTTCTATAGTAAATTTGGTAATTCTGATTATTCCACTAGATGCTGGAGCCCTTGCTTCCTAAAAAGTCATTTGAATGATGTATTGAAGTGTTATCAGGCATGTTCTCAGATAAAAGTGAATAAAATGAGTAGAATTCTTGGGGTATGTCATGTAGAAGATGCTACTCAAATAAACCTTAATAACATGCTGAAAGCATATTTTTTCATTAACATTCATTGACATTCCAGCAAATATGGATTAGCGCTTTTTTAAACAATAGTTCATCAAAAGATTTAAAAACATTTTGAATCTTTGGAGGAATATGCTGTAATTGATGTATTTAATCATGTAATTACAAGCATTAGTAATTCTTTTCATCACAGATGCAGACATTGGGTTCTATAACATGAACTGTTATTCTGCAGGCCGTTAATAGTTACAAAATGTTTCTTTATAAATGAATAAGATAGATATTTATGAATATTGATTTTTTAAATCAACTGTCTTCACATGCTTCAGCATTAGGTAAGTAAAGGAATCAGGTTACAAAGGACCCATCGATGGATATGAATTGTGAGGTATTCGAGCATTTAGTTTAAAAGTTGTTTTCACTGCTCTAATCATTGTGTTTTTAATCAGCACAAGGTGTGACAATGTTAATTTTCAATTAGGTTGCATCATTATATCTCTCCACAGCCATATGCATGTGCAATGAAATTGAATAAAAGGCAGATTATGACTGTGTGAAAATGTCAAGTTCATTCATATCATTAAAAGCAGTGAGTGTGTAAGTGCTGTTTGAAGTAAACTGTTTTGAAGAAAAATAATTTTTAAAGCACGTCTCAACTTCTTTAATGATTTGTGGAATTAATGCAGAACTTCCTGGAATCGATTTTCTAACTAGTTTCACGACCGTTGACAATGATTTAGACAGTTTTGGACTCTACTTGTTAACGTTCCATCTCTTTTAAAGAAGAAACTACGAAGACACGCATAAGGTTAAAGAATCAACATGATATTATGGGTAATAATTGGTGAGATTTAAAAAAACGTAAACTTATCATGCAAGTATAATTTTGTCGTAGTGCAGCTGGTTTCGTTTGTGCAATTCTTATTACAATACTTTGTCAAAAGATATGAATATCATCAATATTTGATTCAATTTCCTTATTTGAAAAATAGTTTCCCCTCCACTAGATAAATAAACTAGTTCACTAGTAGATATCAATAATGAAGTTCTGAGGGGAAATCATGCTTTACTAATTTATTAGCTTTTGGGACACATGAGATAAGTATGTAAAGGAAATTAAACCAATATTTAAAAAGCTTTAAGTCGCTTTGAGGTATTCAAAAACATATAATTCAATGAATGGAATTTTTACAACTATAACAAAATGTTAACATGGATGTATTCGTCCAAAGGAGTTATTAGCTAAATCTGTGCTTTCGATTATTGTGAGTACATCTTTTACGTTCTTAAGAAAAATACATCACAAACTATTTTCCTTATAAATGTAAACCTATTACAAATTGGCTGTTAAGACAAAATTTAAACCTACTTAGTTCTAGATTTGTGAAGTAGTAGTTTAAAGTTCAAATTGCTTTGAAAGTGACGAGGTTGCTCAAATGAATTTTGGAGCCCTTGTGCACAACGTAATGAAAATTTACTGACAATATGAATACTCTCTGTTTCTTGGATGATTTAAGAAAATTTATTCATATCTTGTATTTAATAAATTCATTTAAGTGAAGGAGTAAAGGGGGTTACGTGACAAGAGTTGCCTCCCTTTGACCGTAAGCTGTGCACTTTGCAGCATTAACGGGGGCTATCCAATGAAAAGTTATAAACTAGTCACGTGATTGTCATAAAGTTATTGCCGGCCTCTTTCGAAGCTGGTTAACAGAGAGAGCAGACGTGTTTTGTTTTATCGGCTCGAACACGATAGCGAAGATTTGCAGTTATGTCAGGTCGAGGCAAGGGTCGCAAGAGGAAGACGGCACACAATCTACCGGGACAGGCAAAGCAACCGAAGGTAACGAAGCCGAGATCGAAGCGATCATCGACAGTACAAGCCAGCCCGAGTGAGCAGAGTGGGTCAAGCGAGGTGACTGATGGCCGACCAACATGTGACAGCGGGAACCAAACAGGTGAAGTCTCTTTTGCTGACTCGCAAATATTTATCGGTATGAATACGGGGCATGACAACCCGCTTCCCGCTAGCATTCAAACATGTAGCAATGTTGCTCTTGATTTTTCATCTGATAATCAGGCTATAGAGTCGGCTTTCGACAGTGTTGGTGATTTAATCCCATTCAACGTCAAAGACAAGATTCGCAATGGCGAGTACATCGACTTAGCGTTATTGGTTAAAAATAGTAACACAGACCAATCACAGTCCCTAAGACTGTCTAGCTCAGGGCAAATTGAAGTTATCCGGCAAACCAAAGAAATTAATAACATTTTTGAATGGACATCAGCATTTCTTGTATTTTCAAGTGTATATTTGGAGCGATTCCCAAATAAACATCAGGAAGTCTTAAAGTATATGCACACTATCAGAATGGCGTCCCTCCGCAGCGCTGGATGGAAGAATTGCGATAAGCAATTCCGGCTTCGCATGGCTAGGTTCCCACAAATGTGTTGGGGTGTCATTAACTCTGAGCTTTGGCTCTTGTATATTTCAAGTGGTAATCCTACAAATCCTACCAAAAACTTCAGTAGAGGATACATGTCTTCAAGCACAGGTTCACAGAAAACAAGTAAAAAGATTGGCTATTGTTGGGATTTCAATGAGCCA
Source organism: Phorcus lineatus (assembly GCA_921293015.1). Lineage (NCBI taxonomy): Eukaryota > Metazoa > Mollusca > Gastropoda > Trochida > Trochidae > Phorcus > Phorcus lineatus. Next base: position 75,474,305 of record OV121081.1, on the reverse strand, counting down.
GGAAAGTTCTGTTCAAGGAAAGATTGCAAATATCCCCATGTGTGTTACTCCTGTGGTGATAACCATCCCATAACCCGTTGCCAAGCAACTGATATGGCCCAAAACAGAAAATCAATTCAGAGACCTCGAAGTAACAGCTCCCACACCAATAAAAGTCAATAAGCTTTTGTTTGAACTGAAAAACTACCCTGAGCGTGAGGATGCACAACTTCTTGCAGATGGTTTTACACATGGTTTCAGTTTACAATATCAAGGCACACATGGTGCTAGAGAATCCAAAAATTTATTATCAGCCAGAGATCCCAAATTTGAACAAATTATTCAAACCAAATTGGAGAAAGAGATAAGTCTGGGGAGAATGGCAGGGCCATTTGACTCACCACCTTTCAAAGATTTTGTAGTTTCACCTATTGGTATCATTCCAAAGAAAGCCAGAGGGGAGTACAGGCTAATTCACCATTTATCTCATCCTGAGGGCGAATCAATCAATGACTTCATTGACCCTGAACTCTGTTCAGTGCAATATTCAACAATAGATGATGCTATATCTATGATCCAGGAACTTGGACCTGGCAGCTACATGGCCAAAGCAGACATTAAAAATGCCTTTAGAATATGCATTTTATCTCCAGAAAATTTCAAGTTGCTAGGAATAAAATTCAAAAACAAATATTATGTTGATAAAGTTTTACCAATGGGATGCAGTATTAGCTGTTCAATCTTTGAAAAGTTTGCAAAGTTTCTACAGTGGGATCTAAAATCACATTTATCACACAGTTATTGTCAAGGTGATGTCATACATTATCTGGATGATTTCTTCTTTGGAGGACATGCATCTGACAAGCAAGAATGTGAAAAGGTGTTACAAGCTTTTCTTCAACTTTGCACTGAACTAGGTGTTCCAATCGCTGAAGATAAAACTATTTACCCTTCAACCTCTATTGAATTTTTGGGATTCAAAATTGATTCCATCAAACAGCAAATACAGATTCCAGTACAAAAAATCCAGGATGCCAAATGCAAACTTGACAGTATTCTTCACAGAAAGAAAGTAACAAGGAAACAGTTAGAAAGTCTAGTTGGATTGTTAACATTTTTCTTGCGCGCAATCCCAATTGGTCGGGCTTTTCTTCGAAGAACAATTAATGCTGTATGGAGCGTTAGTAAACCTCATCATAAAATCAGAGTGACAAAATCACTTAAAGAAGATCTTGTAGTATGGCACTCCTTTTTACAAAATCACAATGGCATTTCAATTTTTCAAGATAGATTTTGGACAATGAATACAACACTACAGTTGTATACAGATAGTGCAGGGGGCATGGGCAAAGGATTTGGGTTGTACTTTGACCAGAGATGGGCTTATGGGAGCTGGCCTTTGTCATGGCATGAGTACAAGTTGACACGGAATATTACTCTTCTGGAATTCTTCCCAATTTTTGTTGCAGTAAACATATGGGATAACTATCTTACAGGTAAAAAGATAATAATCAAATCTGACAACACTGCAGTGGTTGCAATTTTGAACAAACAGTCTTCAAAATGTAATTATGTCATGCACTTTCTCAGAAAATTTGTTTTGAAATGTCTACAAATTAATCTCACTGTTAAAGGTGAATATATCCCAGGTGAAAAGAATACTATTGCTGACTCGCTTTCTCGTCAACAGATCAACAAATTTCGTCTGCTGGCTCCTGCAGCCAACCTATTCCCGGATTGCGTCCCAAGTCACTTATGGAGTTGAGAGAGGAATCTCACCGGCTCATCGACAATTCACTTGCAACAAGTTCTATGAAGGCTTACAGCTCTGCAATCAAGGCATTTTTCCAGTTTTGTCAAGTTAAGAAGATTGGTGGTAAAGGACCAGCATCAACAGACGATGTGTTATGCTATATTGCCAATTTGTCGTTCCGGAACATATCTCACTCAACTGTCACCCTGCATCTTTCAGCATTAAGCAGATACCACCTCATCAATGGATGGAAGGACCCAACCGACAGCTATTTGATAAGGAAGTGTGTTAAAGGTTACAGGCGCATTTTCCCATCAATGGATTCACGGTTACCCATTACCATAGATATCCTAAAACAACTACCAAGAGCCTTTCATCACATTTGTAGGTCACAGTTTGAAGCAAACTTGTTTACAGCTATATCCATGATTGCATTTTTTGGATTCCTGCGGATTGGAGAAATAATCCAGGTTACAGAGGCAAATGCGGACCGTGCGTTGCAATTTGAGGATATTAAAATGTTCAACTCCAGCATACAGCTAACCATACGACGTTCAAAAACTGACCAATATGGCCACTCTACTACAATAATCCTGCCTACCCAGTCTGATCAAAGTATTTGTCCTGTGGTATCAATGAGAAAATATCTCTTATTGCGGCCAGCCGCTCTTCCTAATCTTTTTGTCCACTTGAATGGCAAGGCTGTCACAAGATACCAATTTACAACAGTATTGAGCCGAGCAGTTATATTCTTAAACTTGCCCGCATCACGGTTCAAATCACATTCATTCAGAATAGGTGCAGCAACATACGCCGCGTCCAAAGGAGTTTCCCACGATGACATTTGTAAGTGGGGACGATGGAGATCCCTGGCTTACACCCGGTACATAAGGCTATCGGTGTAATCATCCATATCCAGCCTATCATTATGGGTTTATTACTTGTAAGATTTCTGTATAAAATCACCTTTTGGTAATAATTTTAAACACACTTTATTACATGATAAGGTTAATGTTAAAAATGTTGTGTAATTCAGCCCATCTAATCTGTATTAAGTTTTTCCAGAGATATGGATGATGGGTTCATCCCTTATATACTGGGCCCATAGACGAGCAGTGACAAGACCATTAGGTATGAACTTGGGGCTAGAAAAACATGGAGTTAATATCAGGTGGCACGGTCGACGAGGCATGCAATGGGACAACCTCATTCCCATAGTGGCTCAACAGTTACGGAGTTACCAGCCGCCCGATATTCTCTTGGTCCATCTCGGCTCAAATGATTTAGTCAGAATGCCAATGGAGAAGTTGTTAGGCACCGTGCAAGAAGACATACAGAGGCTTAGAGGTTTATTGCCAAGCAAAACAAAGTTGATATGGTCGGACATTCTACAGCGAAGAACATGGTGGGGGGCCATTGACGACATAGCCATGGAGCGTAAGCGACGGCGGTTCAATAGGTTTGGAAGTAAAGGAATGAGGGATAGCGGCGGCTGCCATATCAAGCATGGGGAGATAACGGTTGAGGATCCCAACCTTTTTCGGGACGATGGTGTTCATCTCTCCCCAATAGGAAATGACATATTTCTGAATGGTCTCCAAGGAGGTTTGGAGGCATTTCTTAAAAAGGGTGTTTGCACATTCCAGAATTAATTGTATTAGTTGGCGGAACTTGCTATATACCAAGTTCAGTGGCGGATTTCGAGGCAAGCACATAAAATGTTCCATAAATAATTGCTGTTTTCCGACCCTCGGGGTCTGCTTTTCATGCCCGGCCGCCGTTTTGCAGTGACATCTCGGTGTGACCAAACCCGCTGAGGTGAAATGAACTGTGAGTAGGCTAAGGACATGAATGATTTGTGACATCACAATGTGCAGTACCCTTGGTTGTCACAATTGCTTTTGTTGTTTTCCTTCATTTGATTTGGGGCATCACTAGGTGCAGTACCCCTTGGTTGCCTCAATCATTGTAATTCTCTAATGATATGTGCAAAACCCTGTCATAAGAGACGTGAACTGCCATTACCTTTAAGGTCGGCGTTCAATGCTTGTCTCATTTCCGCCTCTGTAATCTGGTAATAAAGCTACGCCCAATAATGCCATTTGACCTAGTTTGTTATTGATTTGATGATTTCTCAGAATTTCACTTAATGACAAAGAGATGTTACTATTCAGTAACCACTGTGCCCAAAAAGATTTTAACAAATCTTTATTGCAAAAGTCAATCAATAGTGGAAAAGAATGTGAGCTTTTCAAAATTAGGACTCATTTCTTTTCGTTCATTTTTCATTTTTATAATTATAACCTCAAGCACCAGATTTGAATTAAAGGGTGAAATTACGATTATTTTTGAAAGTGGTAACATGGATCAAAGATCTTGTTATCTATTTGCTGAAGGATGATTGTAGGAAACAAGTCAGATGCACATAAGATTGGTACGGTTTTATATTGACAGATCTTGTCAAAAACGTACATTGAACTATCGAAACAGAATATTCTGTATCAAAACTTCTATTTAAGTTTAATTTTATGGATTATGTTAGATAAATGCAAATATATATCACTTGGAATAGTTCATATTTCAACAGTAAAGAATAACAGAAGACATATGAAAACTTAAAGTAAAACGTATCTTCAGCAAGTGTACATTCATTTTCCGTTTGCAGTTAAGTCATGATCCCTGAATTCAATTAAGTAATAGAGAAGGTTCACGGTTTTCAATGTCAGTGCCGATCATTTGCCAAATACTGATATCCGTTTAGAACATGGCATAAGGAAATCAATTTCTTGAAGTAAAACAGATCGCTTAATGACTTCAGGCTTATAATCAGATCAGAAATGAATGTAATCAAGATTGAATTTATAATATCCTCTCGGCAGTTGCTACTGAAACACATATTCACTTTCTTTACATCCTAAAAGCTTTTTTTCTTTCCAAATATTAACTAAAAATCATGTTTGATGTCTACCTATGAATAGTTCGTCGATAGTTTTAAATTCCTTGATAGGGAATGTGTTTGGTGACAGGAAATTCATCTTCACAAATACTATACATAAGTTTAACTTTAAATTATAATCAGTTTGCAATTCCATTTCTATAAAAATATAATTATTTCATATTGCTTTCCTAGAAGTCAAAATAAAACCTATATATATTCATTATATAATTGAAAAATCATTCTTCACAGGACAACTTCTTAAGATGGCTGAGGATATTCAAGGTGAAAACCTATCTTTCTGCTTGAAGAAAATCTTTACAACGTTTTTTTACTATCCACTTGTTTTCTGTACATTTGCCCAACAAGAGTGCTCTAACAGCGCAACATCCCTAGTCTATCCTGTCATTCTGGAATCGAAAAGTCTATTTCGCAGGACACATACATTGGAAAAAAAACTCGTCTTATTATTTTTCTTTAAAAATCTGAAGCCTGGCTACCATAACTATTTTTAAAAAAAATTGAGTAAAAAAAGTTTGAAGTGCAAATATAGAGAAATGAAACAATTGCAAATTCCTTTGCAATTAGAATTAAGAAATAGCAATTTAATTTCTGGCGACATGTCTAGGTGATGAGTGAAAACTTTCAAAAAATGATGAAGAGGTCTTATGTTTATTTAAGGAATATGGATTCACTTTAAAACAGATCATTTCTCTGAAGGTGACATGCGTGCTTCTGATTGACTGCTCAATATGCATCTTTCTCTGTGGAGTATTCGTAAGGCCTTTTGAGGTTAACATATACCATTACGGTTTTGAAAATTTGCCATGCAGTTTTAACTCTTTTAGGTCATGATATGCAACCAATAATGTGTTTCACCTCACCTCCAGTCAATTTAAGTTTTCATGAACTGAACTGTCATGAAAGTAATGCTAGAGTCCTTAAAGCACTTCATATCATATGTCAAACGTGTATCTTTCATGTCTGTGACCGTCCTTTATGTGAATAATTAAATTTTTAAACCTTTCTGCCATTCAAATCGTTGTGTGTTTTTCGTCTGAGACTGTTAATCAGGTACCTTGATAGGGATAAGACATGTTGATCTAAAGAACCGAGATGAAAGGTTACCAAGGACGCGTGATTACGAGGGGGCAGCGGGGAAGAGCAGATATAATGTCATTCAATTGTTACGTCATGAAAAAACTATACCTTTATTGTCTGATAAAGTACTTTTTTTTCGATTGTTCTAACCGCTAGGCATCTTAGAAATAGATATATTGTGCAAAGATATATAAAAGTAAAACAAAAACGGATAAACACTTGTAATATTCCATAATCAAACAGATAAAGTACCTTTTTGAGTTCGTGCAAATTCTTTCTTCCACACTTGAAACGTTATTTCATACGGATTTTCGCTTGACTTCTGTAAACAGACAAACCATTAATGAACTTTGACATTTTACATCATGATCATTATGAACACCATGGCATTTTGACATTATTTTTACAAATGTAAGGTCCTCTGAGGGATGAATCAAGATATAAGATAATAAAAGTCTTCAAATCAATAAAACAGAATCAGACAAGACAAATGTATGTGTTATTATGACAGAGTGAAATCTTCACAGAGTGCAATACTTTCAAATTGACATGTTTGATGATTTATTTTAACAGTTTGACTTTCTTAATACTGGAAGGGATTTGAAGTATTAATGTTTTCCCTTGTGAATTTCAATACACAAAGGCTTTCATGCCAAGAATATATTAAAATATGACTTGTCAATATTCTTATAATCAGAGGAGTCAACTGTGATACATGTTTGCGTTGTTCATCTCAAGAAAACTCTAGTAAATTTCTTAAATTCATTTCACCTCGACATAGACGTGGCTGCATTTCTATTCGAAGAGAGCAAGGTTTTCAAATTAACAAATTTTGTCAAAGGATTGAAACCCTAAATATATACTTCTAAGTAAGGTTGCATATATATAACATTGGCTAATTTAATGCTTGCAATACTAGACTCCTTAAAAGTCATTTGAATTAGGTATGAATATGTTATCAAGCATGTTATCAGTTAGAACTGCATGAAATGAAGAGCGTTCTAGCAATATCTCACGTAGAAGAGGCTTTTCAAATAAAATTTTAATAACATGATGAAAACATTTTTTTTATTAACGCAAGTGCATTGACATTCGTTGAATCAAAATTAGAATCCTTTGAGTCATGACATCAACTTTGTTGAAATTGAAGAACTTCATTATGAACTTAAAAACATCACATGGAGTGATTCTTCTAATCACAGATGCAGGCTATCAGTAATAAAAGATGAACTCTTATTCTGCATGCGATGTAGTTTAAACGGGAATAGATCATATGCTTCAACTTCTGGTACGAAATAAAATCAGGTAACAAAAGGGATTATCCAATAAATTTGAATTGTGGTGTGGTCTAGTATTTGAGCTTACAGTGGTTTTCACTGCTCAAATTATTGTAAATCTATCCTAATCTATCCTGTTTGTTACATTTCTGCACATGTAACTTTTACAACGACAAAGCATTTTTTTTACAAATGGCCTTATCAATTTTACACATAGTCATTAGTTTCTATTCACGAATCGTATCAAGATATGATAAGAAATAATAAACAATACTTCCTTATCGTAATCTTATTGTCATTTTTTTAAAGCAAATCTTGCATTTGTTGTTTATTTTGTTATTTATTGTTAATTATTATATGAATGAACTGGGAAGTGTTGGAGGTAGTCATATCCCTTTGATATTAATTGGTAGGTTTGATAACGTTAAAACATTTTCTTACGAGTTGATGAATAATATCCTTAAAGTGTAACTTTTCAATGTTGTTTTCCCAAGCAAGCTCTCAACATTGACTACTAAACCTTGCTAAAGTATAAACTTATTTACGGCATCGTAATGTTCTCAAAATCTATGGTAGGATGTAAAGATATTCCAAAAACCTGGTCTTACTGTAAAGCTTACTTTTCTTATGTTATTAGCCACTTTTTTCTTCCTTCCAAAGCTCGATATTTTGTAAAAAAGTTATCCACTTATCTATTTGTTTTTTTAATAGTAATGTGCTTGTTATAAAAAAGACATGAGAGATAGTTTCAGGTTGCCAGATTTTTCTAAACTTTGTATTTACATTATAATTAGGCAAAGATGTTCAATACTCTCTTTAACATTTTTAGATGATTTTCCCTAAAAGGAAATTAACAGAATATAAAACACACAATTTCTCTTTATATGAACCATATCTCTATGTGAACATAATATTTCAAATATGTAGATCAAAAAAGTAAATTTGTTAGCGATATGAAGACGTTGATTTTCATTATGTCAAAATCATCTTAAGTACAAATATGTTGATGCGGCACGATTTTGTGTTATGGATGATGAAAAGGACGAATGAACTTACATGATATTAAATTAACTGAAGTCATAGTTATGTAAATTTAATACAGAAGTGTAGTCATATGAGGTTATTAGGTACGTGTGTTTTGTAATGGTAAATATTCTGCATTGGGAATAAGCATTTTTTAAATACAAGCCTTGACGAGCTTAATATAAACTTGTTAGTGTATTTTCCCATTCCACAATACTGCACAATCCATATAGGTAAATTAGTGATGAGCCTTGAAACTAAAAATCATATACATTAAGCTGTCCAACAAACGGTGCTTGGAAAATTCTATATTGTCACTTTATATCAATTATAATCTCGAAATTTAAGGTTTTGCATTTTGCACATGGGTGTTGCGTAAATCACTGCCCTATGTATTCCTTTTAAACTATGAAGAATATCATCTTGTAAAGTATGTGATATCGTTATCTTAATTTCTTCATTTACAAAAGATTGTAAATTTTGGCAGAATGATTGTTGAAACAGTTAAACTTTACGAAGCACTATATGAAACTATATTCCTCAAAATAATGAATACTTTTTTTGTTAATCAGCTGTATAATAAGAAAGCACCATATTAAACGATTTTTGCTCAAACACTCTTCAGGTCTATATCAAGGAAGCACTGTATAGCAATGCGTAATCAGGAACATAATTAGGAGAGGCAAAATTGCATTAACCTTGTTGTACAGTAACTTTTAACAAAATAGTTAAAAGCGGTTATTAGAAAGTTAGTAAATCTAAAGACGCAACAGTGAACAACAATGTCCTGGTGCTTACCATAATACAATAAAATGTCCATCATTACATTGTTAATTAATTCTTGACATAAACATCGGCTTATATCTTCTTGTAAAACAAACTTGGTGAAGACATCATGGTTTAATCAACCTCTCGAAAAAGCTAACACATAAATCAAATGATTTAGTTTTTATAAACAGGTGCATGTGCTGCAATGTGTCCCCAAGAGACATTTGCATAGGTTTGATGCGTGTCAACGCTGCCTATACTGACTGCTACCTGGGAATAGTTTTAATTCATTTCTTATTATTGACTTATTTTGTAGTGAAGTATTCTATTGATATGAATAAAGCATGGTCTGCAAGAGTCCAGTTTTGTAACTACTCCTAATTACTAAAATCAAAATAATGAACAAGTTGTAAATTACTAAAAAAACTCATTTGTGGAAATTGAACGGACATTTTTTTGCACCTGATTAATAAGTCTTTAAAAATTAAAATCCTTGAAATTTTAAAACGAATGTTTTCAGATTTGCATGATCTTTGAAATAAAAATGATATCGTACAGACTATAACAATGAATGAAATAATATGCTTATATACTCAGTAAGATCACTTTATATAGACGTCGTCTTCCAAGTGCAATCATACTAAAAAGTTGTGAGAAGACAATAAATACATATCTGTTTTATTATGTTTTCGATGTTGACATCTCAAAGACCAGATAATTTTAAAGATTTATTGTTTATTTTAGATATTCACAATCAGAAACCCAAAAGATACACGTAGAAGTGAGTAGAGACACGATGTAGTTGTTGAGTATTTCTATAGCTACCTGTCACACGTCAAGGTCAACATAGAATCAGGAGAGGGCAGTCTGCGACTTACCTGTTTTGTAATCGTTTTTATATAATCTGTCATCTCTTGGGGGTTCAATCAGACTCCGTGGCGTACCCTGTCAGACGTAATTTGTTAGTCATGGAATGGGAGAGTATTTAAAGATCATTATTTACGTCAGACAGAAATGATGAAGGAGCAAATTTAGTGTCTTGAAATCAGACCAACACTGTAGTTTGTAACCTTTAATTACAATTATCTTAACACTATGCTGTTACAAGCCAAGAAAACTATGCACGTTCGACGTATGTAAATGCAAAAGAATGGTTCATTTTTGATTAACAGACACCATTTAAAACTGATGATCTTTATATTGAAAATGACAAAATCCCATCACTTAAGGAATGTGATTTTTGAATACTTCCTTGCTAATGGTTTTGTCAATTTAACAGAAACTCCTTGCAGAAAAGATGGAGATGAAAAAGATTCTTACCCTAAAGTATTCTTCTACTGACAGCGTTCTCAATTAATACATATCACATTGATGTAAGGTACATTGCAAAACATGAATAGAAGGCTGTAATTCATAACTTTGATATAAGGAACATATATTTGGTTAATCATTACCTAAATGTTTTCATGAATTGTTTCATATTGTCCATGACTTCTTTGTTTAACTTTGCTTCTATAGGCCAATTTATCAAAATAACTGCGATGATTAGTCTTGTATTCACCACTATCTCAAGGGAGATGGTACCAAACACTCTTGCGACGACAAGTTAAGGTTGCTGAACATTCTTAAAAGATATGCAACACCTTTGTTGAAGTGTATCCATTCACTGATTCAAAGAACTTGAATTCATGTTGAGACTTTCTAAAGGTCATTTTAAATATGCTGTTTGTCGATTTAAATAGTTAATTGAGTTTCTATTGCCAATAACATGTATATCTTCAATGAACGCCCCTTTTTTGTTGCATTGTATGATGAGCCTTATAACTGTTTTTTTTTCTGCAGTTATAGTTTAAAGGTTTTGTCATCAGAAAAAATGTGATAGGTCGTCAGAGTTGGATTGATCAAAACATCGGATTTTTGTGTGCATTTGATTAATATATAATTTAAAGTCGTTAAAGTAGCAAAACACTCTATATAGTTATTTCTGAATTTGTTTGTTCAACTGCACACCTACTATGATTCTTGTAGCAATATCTAAAATATTTTTGTAAGTGAATGCCCAAAATGGTTACAAAAATGCTATTTTTCTTAGAAAGTACTAATACTTATCTCGTTTCTTCAACTACTGTACATGTATTCAACGACCAACAGACGTTGTTTTAAAGTTCGTTATTTGTGTTTCATTAGGGCACGATCATAACCATGAGCTATAACTAGTTTTTAAAATAAATAAAACTAATGTCATAAGATCAATGGACTAGTAGATCTACGCCACTACATTTCTCAGACACTTTCACTATTGCGTTACAGGAATAATGGGGACGAAACTGCACAGCGACAAAATAAATAAATTGCTGCCAGTAGTGGCCATACAGATTATTGACTTTGACGCCATCCTGGGGAGTAAAGGAAACAGAAAGACAAAAAAGTTTACTGTAATGTTTTCAAACGCTTTTTCTAAGACATATGAAAGTTTACCTCCTCTCAATGGGAATTATATGAAATATTTGAGCTTAATTTAGAGCAAAAATTCAAAGAAGAACTCCACTCCGTTTTGACAATCCAATTATCTACAGCAAAGAACATTAAAGGTAGTCCTGTTATTTCCTTCCTGTAAGATAGTTTACTTATGTCGTTTTAAAATTACTTTATGTTATTCAATCTCGAATGTAATTGCATTGCATGCTAAATAACGTATTTTCAGTAGATCACATACATTTTTAGTGAGGGTTTTTAAATTTATGCGTACCTTTGACTGACAGAATACAGTCAGTCTGACAGATAAACTGACACGCCGGTAAGTGTGATTTAATCAGGTAAAATAAATAACAAGCTGGAGTCAACTGTGCAAAGGTTTTCTTTGGACAGATTCAAAGCTAAATTGATTGTTAATATAAAAGCACTAGAATTGTCTGAAATAGTCCATTCTCCAATCTCATTAAAATGAAATCTAAATGCTCCACTACATTACGCGTGTATATGGGTAACGTAGTGCAGCAATATTAGATTTTATTTAATGAGATTTACCATTTGCCATATTCACTTGAGAAAATGACAGGACAGGAGATACATTAAGAGCAACAGATAAGATTTTATTCTTAACCGCCGCCCTGCTGGATTGTTTGCAGGTTTTTTTCAGAGAGGACCAAAACTGTAAAATTCGAACAATTACGTCACGTTGGCATACCTCATGTAAAGTTCATCTAAATATTTCTATCAGTGATATATTTTCCTTACTACATATTGTGATTATTTCTTATTAATTATTCTAATCGTTTTCTCAAGTAGATTTTATGTCCACTTGTCGATGAACTAAATGAAAAAATTCACAGGTCAAGACTTTGTTCTAAATTTTCTAAATCAGATTATTTGGCAATAATCATTTTAAAAGAAATTTGTTTTCATCATTAAATTTTTTAGGTGCATGACTGGGATTTCGTTCCAGCAGGCAAGCACTTGTTATAAACCATGTTCATTGAAATGATAAAATATCTACGTAATTCGCAGCAATGAATATTTCTCACTGAACGTTGAGTTGTATTCATACAGATTTTATTGTTTAAGTGATTAATCAATTTGTAATTCACGAATTTAGTGAGTAGCAAGAGTCAAGTTCGCGGCAGTGCAAATATCGATCGATAAGAGCGTCACGTCATGTCCAACACGGTTCATGCATGAACTTGTGTTCTTGTGAATGTGTATTAAAATCAAATCAATTTGATAAAATTGCTCACTGAGATTTTATTCGTGACTGAATCCTGTTACCCGATCGCTTGTTGACAATATGCAAATTAATCGGGTCAGGGGCAGTGAATGAAACACTGCTGTAAAGGTAATATTACGACACTATAATTTGTTTCGGATTTATGGGGGGAAACTTGTATTGAAAAAAATGAAATTGTATTAATTTTATAAGATCCATTAGTTTCCTTAACGAACCGTTCACAGTACAGAAAGTTATTTACTACACTGCCGTGACTGAAATAACGTATTGACAGCATATGGCAAACATATTTTAAAACAATTGCTTATTATGGCAGTATTTTTTATGACATTTGGAATTATTGTGATATCTGGGAAAAAATCGATAAACAATTCAATCATATGAGTTTTTTAATTTTGGAGGAGTATGAGTTCCTACAAATCGTTTAATATGGTGATTATTTTATGTATGTTTTTGATCTTTTCATCTAATGACAAAGTCATATTATCTGCACAATTTTCTAACGAAGAAATATTTGCTTTCATATCTTGACAGAAAGCTAGTAAAGAATATTCCGAACAAAATGTTACAAGAATTATGTACATTTCACGCACTTGAAAATGCTTTTGATCACTATTAACTTGATCGGTAAAAGCACTGTTGGGATAAAAACGAGCACCTGCTCGTTTAGGTGCTCGTTTAGTTGTGTTTACAAACACATTTGGGATTTTTCATTCATCACTTCTTTATGAAATAAGTTTTGAGAGTAATAATATTTTCATCATGTGAAAGCCCATTGAATAGTGATTCAGAAAATGTTTACTTATTTAGGATTAACGAAACTTTGTCACTCATTTTTGTCAAATGTATGTCGAAGGGACAAATTACCTTGACATGTCAATATGTCAAAGTCTGCCGGTTGTCATATGACGCCCACAGCAGGGACAAGTTTAACACTTGTTTTACATGTAAATAATTTTCAAAGCAGTAGACATTTCAGAACAAACATATAATGATAATTCAGTCTCGCACATTTTGAGAAATTTGCTTGTAAGGGCACTATATAATGTGTACCATATGAGACTATACTCAAGTGATGTGTGTTATGTGAACATTTCAATTGTCACTTGTCATCAATTTCAATGTCACTTGTGCAAGTCGTAGCCTATGTACGTTTGTGCTTGGTCAACATAAATTTCTGAAAGATATATATTTCTATACTAAAAGATTGAGTAAATAACCTTAAATATCCAATTTCCAAATTCCCACCGACTCGCTATACCTTTAACACAAGTCGTTTCATGGACATTTTGGGATTACTAGGAGAGTAAATTGCATTAGGTTATCAGGTTGTTAGAGAAATTAGATTTAGAGATTGTTTACGTGTTGGATCCAATTACAATGTTAGAGATTTACTGATTTGATTAGGAAGGAACACTTTTTGCCGCTCAATCATCCTTTTCGCTTTAAATTAGGTTTACTGTCAAAGTGTCTTGTGAAATATCTCGTAAATATTTTGTAAATGTTTTAACACTTTCATTTCATCTTAAGAAATTGTGAACATTATCTTATGTACACTGTTTCAGGACTAAATTAAAGTCTTTTCTTCTAAAAATGTACAGTAAAACACATTTAATAGTTATATCAATCAATGATAATGATAATCTGAACATATAATTCATACATAACATGTAACAGATAAGAACACATGTAAGCACATAACAGAAATACACATGTGAAAATCCACAAAGCAACATCAAATTCAATTACCAATTAATCTATGGAGAACTAAAGTAGGCTCATTTCATAAGTATAAATATTCAAAATCGTGTGAAAAATCTAGATATTGTCGTGCTGGGCTCCGATGCGCGTGTATCATGCTAGGTATTTTTGAATATACTGAAAAGTAAATTTCCCTGATTGTATTTACCACTAACACATTGATTGAATGTTCAGTTCCATATTGAAATGGCATTTCCCCATTCGTTGAAGGTGGCAAATTATTACCACAAGAAGTGCTAGGATGTCTCTAAGATAAATTGGGTGTCAGATATGGCCGCATTAATCCATTATGTCAAACTTGCGAGACATTTTGACTGCTAACTATGTTAAAAACCCGACAGACCTTGTTAAACAGTGATCCAAAAAGGATAAAGACCTAAGAAGCTTAAAATGCGCCAATCATTAGACTCAAGCACATTGTTGCGAGAGCAATTTCTTGCGAGACTGTTTAGAATCGACTGAAAGCTGCAGAAGACAGGGCGAGAAGACCTATCAAACGTCGCAAACTGTCTCCAGGTCACGAATCTGTACAGCTTGCCTGATATAACTTCTTCGATAGGCATTCTAGATGTTGATGAGATTAACATTAAGAACAATTCTCATGGACATTATCCATGAGATGTGACAAGGAGGGTTCTCTTTGTTGACCAGAGATTTTTGTTGTTGCATTTGTTGAACAATCATACACGTGTGTATACACCAACGATTCCCAACAAATGTCTTACAAGATGGACTTTATCATATAGCGAGATTTAGTGTTCCCCTATTCCACCCTTTTCAAAGCGAGCTCTATCCATGACACTGAAAATCGTTCTAAGTTGACAGACACGTTGAAGTCCATCGTGATAGCGCATTCTCTCCTCACAGAGGTACACGTGTAGCCCCATCCTAAAGCCCTATAGTACCTCTGTTGCAATACGAGACCTTTTCGGGCTTCAGGTAGGTTCCCCTAGCGGCAATATGTTGCAAAACAAACTATCTGTAAATTTTCAGTCAATGAAGCACCGCGAGTAATGAAAGCATAATTTGTTGTCACCAAGGCCTATGCATTGAGGCAGTTGTTAAATAAGATGGCAGGGTTTTCTGCAAAGTGCAAAGAATACTTACAACTGTGTTTCAACACATTATTTGTACACATTTCCGAAATTCTTTATTTTGTAATTCCTTTATATATATATAGATTATAATGCATTAAACGGCATGATGAAGCAGGTACAATGTACCTGCTGAAAACGTTTGCCAAATATAATTCAACTTCATCTTCTTCTTTTTAATATATATTACCATAGAGTTTACAAAATAGCTTATGGTTAAATCAAAGCGTACGAACTAACAAGAGGTTGATTGAATGAACTTAAAGTTTGATTTAATTTAAGGAAACTTTTGGGAAAAATAAGTTTGGTATCTCGAAGGAATTGAAGTCTCACTTTATATTATTGAAGGCTTAACCCACTTACACACTCAAGATCCTTCCAATAAAAAAGTATTCATTAACCAGCATTTAAAGTACTGATATTATAATTGCTGTGACATAAGACAGGTTTTGAAGAGAATGTGCGGTGAAAGCGACGTGTTTTGTTTAAACAGAGACAAACTCTGAACAATCGAACAGTATTAAATGACAAGTCACTATTCTAGGGGAACGGCATTTCATAGTGTTTTAAAGAAGTTAAAGTGTGCTTATACCTGTAAATGGTAGTATATATGTTCATTTAGCTTATACAAATCCATTTGAAAAACATGTATTGAATTTACTCTAAGAGCTAGTTTACATGTACTTTTTGAGTATAATTAGATATAATTACATTAACCTTTGAGCGATTCAATTTGAGAACAACGTCATTGACAGTTAGAGTCTAATTAATCCTGTCATCTAGAATACCAGACTCAAGCTGCAGGCGATGTGAAACTCGCAAAGAAGCTGCAAGGATGTCGAGGAATAGTACTTCATGTAGATTAAAGAAATCATATCTATAGCCAAAGATTGGGAAAACAGTCTACTTTTAATCCACTAACCGACAGATGTTTATTTAGCAAAGTGATATACCTTTGATATAAGATATAGCATACATCAATTTTAAAGGCCAGGCAAACTTAAAATTGTCCTTGTGATTAAACAGTGGAACTTTGTTTTTTTTACTGTAGCACAATCACTAGGCACACTTCGTAAGATTCAAACAAGAAGACGAGAAGACGTGGATTTTCTTGGCTTTTATTTCTTCCAAGTACTTTTGACCAATCTGACCGTCGAGCCCAGTGCGTCCTCTCTCACATGTACCGTTGTGACTGCAACTAGCCCATGGCTGAGTCCTGGCTGAGACTCCACAGTCCCGTGGCTGAGACTCAACTCTCTCTCCAGGACAATGGCTGAGAATGAACTCTTTCTTAAGACAAACCTGGGTCTTAAATACCCGCAGACTCAGTTGTCAACACAATGTCACTTGACAACAGCTAATGGCTTATTTCTTAGGGATTACTTGGGGATGGGATTAGCAGTTTATAACATACGTTTCATAACTATGTTACATTACTCCCGCCAAGATGAGATTGAATTATGCCCATTGAAATGATTCTCTGAATTTCACAAAAACGTTAGCTTGGTGTTTGACATTGTTTGAAAATAATTTGGGTCCAATGGTAAAATCTGAAATCAACAGTCTGCTCCAATTGACATGATACAGATTGGGACAGGTTTTAATTAACCATAACTAGTCTGCTGTAATGAAGGTATGAGAGTGTAGAATAAACCTTTGACTTAAATGTGGCATTGTTGGTATAAAAAAAGTAACAAGCATGCAAATAGCCAACATACTGCAGGTATCTACAAGATCTGCAAAAGGAGACGGTATCCACAGACTCGTCGGGAATAATTTATGTGTTCAATACAAGGTTACTTATTAACTTGTTTGGGTAAATTGAAATTTTATTCTTAAAAACAGTCACGAAATTAAGATAATAAAGTGTCTCTATCTCTAACAATTCCAATCCCCACTCTCTTGAAATGTATCTAATACAGAACTGATATCTGTTTCATGAGTTATTGGGCGTAGAAACTGCCATGTTACTGAAAAGCCTTTTACAATATTATGTCAATCTTATATCATGATATCATTCATAAGAAGAGCACCCGCTACAAGACTGACACATGATAATGATATATGCTATCAGCAAATACTTCAACATAGTTTCACATAAATCGTCGCCTGAGAAATCAGCTGTTTTAATCTCTCATATAGCAACAAGTTTTCCTTTTTAACCCCTTTACCAAACGATTATTTCACCAGAGGCTTATATTTTTCTTGCATTATACGCAGTTGCAAAATAGTCAATTCTGATTTGCTACTGTGAAAAATGTCAGGAAATCAAAATTGGTTGACATCATGAAGTATTTTACATAACGATGCTATGACGTCATAAACATGATAACGTCACTTTGCTATGAAATGAGAGAGAAATGAAATGAGAGTTACTGAAGACAGTTAGTTTAGCTTCTCTAAATATTCCTTTTTATGGCGTTCCTCGTTTCCATACGCTCGATGTTCAGCTGCGAACATCTATAGAAAAGTCAAGAAACTCTGAAGAGACTCTGAGTTCACTTTCTTACCCTTTATCTGAAATTGTCAAGATTAGTCTAAGTGTCAATGTGATCGAGTTGAGTGTAATGGAATTCAGCTCACAGACAATTCTTTTAAGACATAAATTGTAACATCTGAGTGACTGCTTTCAACTTAAATCTCTTTTTCATTGCTTTCAACTAGATCACACATGGATTCCTTTTACAGTGCATGTGGTGCAACGGAAATTGAGAAAAGATATATATATATATATATATATATATATATATATATATATACGCATCATCTTCTGAAAAAACCTTACTTTCAGATCTCCATTACAAAAACGTATAATTGGTGTGTATCAAATTTAGAGTGTTGCTTCATCCTGACACTTTTTGCGATTGGTACTTTGAATTGATTGAAATGACTAAAAATTTATTTCAAACCGCTAGTACAATTTAACAATTTCACTTTGAAATTGGCGTTATGAATTAGAGGAAGGAACGCTTTAGATATATTTTTATGAAAGAAGTTGTAGAATAGTAACAAAGTTATGGTAAACATTACTAATCTTAAGAGTCAAGGAAGGTAGGTTACAACTTAAAAATGGACAAATACATAAATCTAATGAATTTGTATTCATACAATTAAAACAAATTTAGATTAAATGTGATTATAGCTTATGTAGTGCCGTTATGAATTTTTAAAAAAGACTTCAAGTACAGCTAATGTGGATGAATCTAACTCGGTAACCATGATTTACAGATTGATAATAAATAATATTCAGAATGTATACATAACATATATTGTCGAAAAAGGTTTTCAAAGGTTAATGATCTGCCATTACTTCTTTTAAATACACCAATATCAAAAGAAAAGGCCTCTCATAGGTAACAATTTCATTTACTTTTTCAAGTAACGTGAGAGCAATGAACAGTTGCTGAATGTGAATGAAAATTTACTTGAAGCGAAACAGATTCTCTACCTTTTTTCAAACAAGGTTTGAGGGAAGAGTTTACAGAAGTTACCTCAAGGGAGAAATGACTTTGCATAACTTACTTTATCTAAGACGTTTTTTACAATCTGGTTATAGTTTTCCACTCAATAAGTCACAATGAACCGACTAACTAAGGATCCACTAAACCATAAGAATTTGGTGAAAATGACATTAAAGCATCCATGTGAATAAATAATCAAGTTATAGTTATAAGAGCAGCAAAGTGGAGCCGAAACAACTTCACACAAAGTCATCTGGTGATTGATTTGATCTTTTGATCATACTCTGTCTGGGTTTTAATACAATTTTATCAAATCTACAGAAATAGGCAAGTCCTTTTCAAAGGGAAATATGATTAGAAAGTTTCCCCTTTGGCTTTTTGTCTTTAGAAGAGACGGATTAAACTAACTTGGTTAATCAGAGGTCTAGTCAAGTGTCTCCTGTCTCTGACGATCACCAGACAACCTTGATACATATCTATTTCTGAGTAAGTATTTATTTCAATGCTATCATTTTCATTCATTAAACATTTACAAGAGACGGATGAGAGAGGCAAATAAAACTTGGTTCATAACAAGTCAAGTTTATGATAAAAAATGGTTATAAGATACTTCAAGTGTTTTCATATCATGTAGAGAATATGTACATGCTCATTACAAAAGTTCTTTGCAAACTTTCAGGATGCAATAAAACTAATATTCAAAAGGTCATTCGTTGTAAAGGTGGTCAGCTAGTTATACCATACACGCACTCTCAGACGTTCCTTACAGCGCCTTCCCGTTTGGATCAGCGGGCAATATAGATGTTTGAGCTATTTTCAATTTCATATTGCGTATTTTAAAGGAGCAGTCCAGCATATGTTGAGCTTTTTAACTAGGCGTTTGTTTTCCAAATGAAAATCATGGGTTTATTCATTTATGGGTTTTGGCCAATTTCACCAAATTAGAAACAAAACTGTAATGTTCTTCATCCATAATTGAGACATAGATCTACAATCAATTATTTATTAACTTCGGCATGTCAATATGGCGATGGCGTTGTACCCATCTAAAAAGCTTCCAAAACCAGGATCGTAAAATATACGAAATTATTTAATCTATAAATCTAAAACGAAACATGATCATATTACATCCCCTTTCTTTCGATAAAAGGAAATGATAAATTTGTCTGATTGAAAATCCTCTAACTTAAACATCATTTAGATGAGTAACAAAACTCATAACTATGCACAAAAAAGTTTGTTCACTTTTGAATAACCATGAACAGAAACTTGCTTCTTAGCAATATGAAGTAAACTTTTTCTACATAAAAACCAACTATTAATAAACTATTATCAAATTTGACTGTAATCAACTACATCAATAACAGTTCAGCATTGTTCAATCAATCGGTCTGGTCTGTTTACAATCCTACCACTCCTGGTACATTCACCACCACGAGTGGTCAGTTCGCTGTTATTGGGTTCATCAGTATGTGGATTGTCCTTATCAGACAAAACAAAATGATTTGTATTTTCACTGTCACTGGGAGATTGGTCCATCTCAAATCTCACTTTTCTTGGGTTTCCGAGGAGTTCCTTCAAATGGCGTCTGTTTCTTCTTAACACTTTGCCATTTGGAGTTTCTACCATATAGGACCTGGGCTCATCACACTTAGCAAATATCCTACCAGGTACCCACCTTCCACTGTCTTGGTCTTCGGTCAGGACTTTCTGACCGACATTTAAAGAGGGTAAGTCCTTCACTCCTGTTCTATCATGGTAGTGTTTCTGCAACTGTTGCCTATCATGAAGTCTATTCAGGATTGCATCCTTCTGTGGGTGATTATTCCCAATCAACATAGGTAGGTTGCTCTGTAGCTTCCGACCATTCAGGAGTTCACCTGGTGATGGAATTGTGCTGTCAATAGGAGTTGTTCTGAGACTGAGCAAGGCAAGATCAGGATTAGTTCTGGATTGCTTTGCCTTGGTTAGACACTGCTTAATAGTTTGCACTGCTCTCTCCACAAACCCGTTACTTCTTGGATAACGAGGACTAGAAGTTACATGGTGAAAACACCACTGTTCTGCAAAACGCTTAAACTCCTCACAATCAAATTGTCTCCCGTTGTCACTGATAACCTTGTTTGGTATCCCCTGTTCACCAAACAGCTGTTTACAGTGCTCTATGACAGCTCTACTTGTACATTGTCCATGTATCCTTCGCACAAAGAATGACTTAGAGTAGTAGTCAGTTATCAACAAATTTTCACATCCATCAAAGTGAAATAAATCCATTGCCACAGTTTGCCATGGTCTCTGTGGGATATCATGTGGGAGTAATGGTTCATGTGGCTGTGATTTCTGATTCGTTTGACATATCTCACAGGTCTGTAATAGCTCCTCTATCTCCTTGTTGATACCTGGCCAGTATATGCAAGACTTTGCTCTTAGCTGACACTTGACAACACCTTGGTGACCAACATGCAATTGTTGTAGTGCTTCACGCCTCATTGGAGGTGGTATCATTATCCTGTCACCTTTCATCAGCAATCCATCCTCCACTGTCAGCTCATGTCGACACGACCAGAATGGACGGATAATTTTCTGTACCTGTTTTGCATCCTCCGGCCACCCAGATACGACAATGGTCTTCAATGCTTTGAATGTCTCATCATTTTCCGTTTCCCTGCGGATCATCTCAAGCTTTACACTTGAGAATTGGACATTGTGAATAGTTTTGTCAATACTGATAGTTGGACCTGGAGACGGATTCTGTCTAGAGAGCATGTCTGAAAGAGTCATCTCTCTTCCAGGCCTGTATTGTATCTCAAAATCATACTGCTGGAGTTATAGCATCATCCTCTGGAGTCGAGGTGGGGTACTGGCCAGATTCTTGTGCTGAATATTCTCCAGGGGCTTATGATCCGATTCAACAATGAAATGGCTGCCAAAAACATAAGTATGAAATCTCTTGCAACCAAACACAACGGCTAGAAGCTCACGCTCGATATTTGCATAGCGCTTTTCAGTGTCGGTAAATGCCTTGCTTGCATAAGCAATTGGATATCCATCTTGCATTATCACAGCACCTAATCCTTTCAGTGATGCATCAACTTGCACAACCATAGGCTTCTTGGGATTGAAATATTTTAGGGTGCCATCGAGGCAGACCATAGTTTTAAGTTTGTCAAATGAAGCCTGGTGAGATTCTGTCCACTGCCATACACTGCCTTTGTGCGTCAAGACTCTCAATGGTTCCGTGAAATCAGCCAAGTTGGGTATGAATGAGGACATGTATTGTATCATACCAAGGAACCGCTGTAACTCCACAGTGTTTTCAGGTGGCGGAAGATTTTGGATGTCTTGTACCTTCTCAGGATCAGGATGTACACCTTGGGCATCATAGTAGTTTCCGAAAAACTTAATTCTCTCCTTCCTGATCTCACACTTCTCAATGTTGAAAATAAGACCATACTTTGCAGCAACTTCCATGGGATGATGCAGATTCTTGTCATGTTCCTCAACTGTCTTTCCATATACCGCTGTGTCATCACTGATGCCAATTGTACCTGGACACTGTTCCAGTATCATATCCATCTTTTTCTGGAAAATGTCTTGTGATATCCTTAGACCAAAAGGAAGTCTTAGAAACCGATACCTCCCAAAAGGTGTATTGAAAGTTGTAAGGAGACTAGAACTGTCATCTAGAGTGACACTCCAATAGCCATGCCTGGCATCCAACTTGCTGAACACTGTTGCTCCACTAAACTTGTGTGTAATTTCTTCCAGGGTAGGTGTTTTGTGATACGTCCTTTTAATGGAACGGTTTAAGTCACTTGGGTCAAGACACACCCTGAGTTTTCCACTTTCTTTTCTGCTGAATGCAAGTGATGACACCCAATCAGTTGGTTCTGTCACCTTGGTTATGACACATAATGACTCCATTCTATCAAGTTCAGATTTCAACTCATCCCTCAGTTGAATTGGATACTTTCTTGCTGGATGTATCACTGGCTGAGCATCATCCTTTAGGGTTATGTGACACTTTCCAGGGAATTGACCAATGCCTTCAAATCTGTCATGGTACAATTTCTGTAGAGTTTCCTTATTAGGAATAGGTACTGATTTCTCCACATTATGTACTGATGTAGTGGGACAGTTTGGTGTAATGAGATTCAGAGCAAGGGTTGAAGGAAGACCAAGTAAAATAGGACCCGGTGCGTCAGCAACAAAGAACTCAGTATCTAACCAGTTACCATCAAATCCACATTGTAATCTGACACTGCCATACTGGGCAATTTCAGTCCCAATATACGCACTTAACTTCACATGTCGAGCTTTTGTAGTGCCTGGTTTGGGAAAACCTGATGCATCAAGTTGATCTGGAAACATTCATCTGTATACACGTAGTGGTAAAAGATTACCTTGAGCACCTGTGTCTACTTTCACCCTCATAGTGTGATTACCATGACGTTTATTTATTTTCACATCCAAATTCACCTTCAACTCATCAACACTGTCCTCTGATACTTCATCAAAGAATGTGACCGTTTCAAAGTGAAAATGTTCAAACTCTTCTCTTACATGGTCAATATCATGTTGCTTCTGTGAACGTTGAGGTAGTTGTTTCCTTTGGTCGAATTGGTGAGACTGTCTTGGCATATATTCTAAATTTCTACGTGATTGACGTCCGCGACTCTTTGACCTGGAGCGCTGGCGGTGCCTTGATCTGTTTGGCCTGTACTGCTGTCTACCTCTGCCCTGCTGACACATTTCCTGCCAGTGCCCTGTTTTACCGCACATTTTACACTTACTGTTCACCGCCGGGCACTTGTTTCGTGATGAAAAGGAGTGCTTTGTTCCACAAAACCAGCATACTCGTAGAATTTCATCTGTATGTAAAACCGTGCCATCTAGATTCTTAAATTGTGACATATGGTTACTGCTTGCTTCATGCCTTCTTCCAATATCAAGAGCCTCTTGAAGGGTCAACTTATCATCTCGTCCTAGCAGTGTTTTCTGCACTTCTGGATATGGTACACCAGCAATAAGAACCTCAATTATTCTTTCCTCCAATGCATCATTGTCTTTAAATAAACACTTCATTGCTTTAGCCTTACACCTAGTGACAAAGTCATCAATAGTCTCACTGTCTTTCTGTTTGTAACGAAGAAATTCTAGTCTATGAATTCGGAAGTTCTCAGAAGGCTCAATTTGGGAAGAAAATTTAGTCCATAAATTCTTAGGATCTTTCAACTCTTCATCAGAAAGATTCCATGTGTTAAACATTCGAAGGCCATCCTTCCCAGACCATAAGATAATGTAACTATGTTGATTTTCTGGTTTGATATTCTTAATTTTGAACCAAAGCTCACTTGTTTGCTTAAACTCTTTAAAAGCCTGACCCCTGTCCGGGTGAGACCAGTCCATACAAGGTGACGGTACGGATTCGGCCATGGTGATTTTATGAACGCTTCACTAAACATTCAAAATAGAACAGTCTTGTAATTTGTCATTTTGGTCAACCGAGTGGAGTATTGTTACGATAACATAACATTGTGTCCAATGACTCCAATATAAGAATTACTGATACAAGATATGAAAAATTCCAACAATGACAGTCACGATGACATTCACTGAACCAGTCCATTTGGCGCGTAGTCGAAACAGCACGCCGACTGGCGAGAGGGAGACATTACTAGTTAGACCTATACAGACAGGAAAAACGAGTGGTTCGGTGATGCGTAGGCTTGTTCACATCGCTGCCACCATGTAATGTTCTTCATCCATAATTGAGACATAGATCTACAATCAATTATTTATTAACTTCGGCATGTCAATATGGCGATGGCGTTGTACCCATCTAAAAAGCTTCCAAAACCAGGATCGTAAAATATACGAAATTATTTAATCTATAAATCTAAAAACGAAACATGATCATATTACAAAAACCGTTCATTAATGTTCGAGAAAATCACCTCCAAAAATCGTCGTCTTAATTATGGAAACGTTTCCATAAATATGGCGGCTAAACCGGAAATGCGTGACTCGCGTGTACACGACTTTCAGTAAATAAACGTGTTACAACTGAGCGGCAATGGATATATTTTACAAAATATACAGCTGAAAGATTTAGAAAGAGAGATCGTCGATGATGAAAGAAGTATATTCACCTGTAACACACTATATATAGAAATCTAGTTCACTTGAGATGGAGCGCACGGTCCCTACAATCAAAACAGCGGACAACCAGGCCGCTTCCTTGATGACAGTCGATCCGAGGGGTGAGTGAGACGTTTTCACGGTTCTTTCAAACCCAAAGCATGATTAGCAAAAATAATGTTTTAACCTTTCATTGTTTCAAGTCAAGCTTGGTTGGATATGCTCAGGATTTGATTTGTTCAAACTTAAAAAAATAGACAAGCCTCACTCTATCGTGATGTTTCCTATTTTCGACTGATCTTGGGCCTTTATAAATCACTAATTTGACTTTGCGATGTTGGTCTCAAGGAATTGTCAGCTTCAGAAGTTAATGATCTTATTATGAAATTATATAGATATTTTAAAAATATTATTCATTGCTTACATAATTTTTTTGTTTTAATTTATGAATTAAAATAATAATGTGAGGTTATGTAGATTCTATACAGTTTGTAAACAGTTTTTATTTTTTGTGTCCTATTATTTGTAGTGGAAGACGATACTTAGCAGTATTAATATATTTTCAATGTCAAAAACTTTTCAATAATAAATCAAGAAATATTTGTTGAACTCACAAGTTTTTTCATACAGATATTATCATCATCATTAGTTTTTCTGTCATTGATTGAACTATCTTTCAGTTATCAAAAGAAATTAGGATACTGCACATTTTATGTGAAAAAAAGAACTGTTTACATAGTCATTTTTTAATAATCTGTAAATTTTCAATCTTTGCAAGGATTGAACCATCTTTGATTTGAAAATTTTAACAGTTCTTCCAAAGCTCAGCCTTAAAAATACTTAAGTTATTCTGACGACAAAATCATGATTCCAAATTAATCCCTGTGTGTGACATTGAGTTTTTCTGTTTTCTGATGACAAAAACACAATTATTAAGTTTTTTAACTGCATGATGAGAAAACGATATAAATTGCTTTTCATTTGGTCAGTGAATTAGGAAAATGTAACAGGATTAGAAATACTTATTTTTCAGTTTGAAAATTTCATCTACTGATTTTTTAATCAAATAATTTAGCAGCCAAAGTAAACAAGGTTTTGTGTGTTTGTGTTTTGCAAAAAGAAAATCTTAAATATTTTTTTAGAATACTTGTAATGGCTTTGAAAGGTCATATATGTGCCAAAACATGACATTGTACTACGTAATTGTGAATTTGTTGCAGAACATGAATGGTGAAGGAGAAAATTGGCCACAAGATCAAAATGTGACTGAAGACAAAGGTAAGCTTTACCTTCTCATGACCAACTTCCTCTCAAATTTCATATCTCTTGGCCAATGAGAGGATAATTAAATGTGTGTGATTGTGTTTTCTAGGTATTTTTCTAACAAACTATTAGTAATTTAGTAATATAAGATACCATCAAAAAGCTTGACTATTGAATAATCAAGATATTTAAAATTCCAAATTTTTATCTAGAATCTTGAACAATAACATATTCCTAAATATTAGTGCATATATCTTATTAGCTTATCAGGCTGTAAAATTTGTTATCATAGTTGGACTGGGTCAGTAGTATTATAATCCCACTTTTCTGTGTGGTTATATATACTAATTTTAGCTTTCTTTTCCTTCTTAGGCAGGGGTCACAGGATGACCAAATCTATAAATCATTATCAACATCCCTTAGCTAAGGAGACTATAAACACAATTCAGCAGTCTAGATACCATGCTTTTGAGAAAATAATGAAAATATATTAATTGTCATGGCCTTGGTGATCTTTATTAGGGACCACAAGGTCACTTAATCTATTAATTATAATCCTCACTAATAAAAGAGACTGTATACAAGAGCTAAGCTTTTTAGATATTTAATTCTGTAGAAATTTAAAAAAAAAATTTTTCAGGGTGTGGCCACTGTGACCAAATCCATAAATTATAATCCTCACTAGTCAGTGTGTTTGTACACAAACTATAAGATTCTTAATATTATTGGTAAACAAAGTAAAAAAAGCCAGGCAGAATATCATGTCAAAAGCCCTCTGGAATTTTTAGGTCTGATGAGGTTATATACTCTTGCTATAAAATTTGATAATTTGATTTTCTTTGATTATTGTTAAATTTTCTAAAAGATGATTCAAAATTTCTGTTTTAATCTTTATTCTGTTTATTTGTTTTAACTGATACTTTTTAATGTTAAGCGGTCAATATAATTATTCAAAACTTTCTTTTCAGGAAACCATTAGAGTTGAATCAAATCCAGGGTTGTCAATTTGTGGTCAGTGTATGACTTTTAGACCTACTATCCTACATGCAGCTAGGTGCTTGATGAACCATCTCTGAAGAATGTTTAACTTGAGCCAACACAAGTATCAACCCAATAAAGACTGAACATATCTGTTTGAAAGCAGTACAGTATGATTGCTTCAATTAAAATCTTTAAAATTATAGCCATGTGCAGATTCATCTCCCTACTTTATCAGATGAATTTTTTAAATTTATACAACTATGTGATTATATTATTTCATGAAAATAAAAGATAAAGATACATCAATACAGTCCCCTTTGTTATCTCTTTTATGTATCATAGTTCTTTATACCCATGCTGCGTAGTAGTCTGGGATATATTGCAGCCTGAGTGTTCGTCCGTCCGTGCGTCTGTCCAAAAGCATTAACTGATCATTACTCGAAACCTAAATTACCAAAAAACCTAAAATGTATATATATGTTACAAATGGGGTGTTGATGTGCCTTTCAGTGGTTAAAACTCATGGGTACAACATCGTTCTGAAATTTTCACCAAAAACAGAAAAATTTCAAGTTTGACAACATGTTACCTGTGTTTACTTTTTAACTGTCTTTTAAACTTTAAACCCCCCCCCCCCCCCCCCCATCATTTCAGGACCCGGTCTACTAAATATTCATGTCAAAATAAAAAAATAAAATAACATTTTGTCATGTATCAACAACCCTCATCTGCTTATCCGCTGTGCTAAAACAAGGTTTTTTAAATAAATTACCACTCAGATTTCCATATTTCTTACTGGCATTTAGTTTGCGTTGAAAAATTCCCGTTTCTCATGATTGTTTCTCACCAAGTTTGGTGATCATAATATTAAAGGGTTTCTAAATTGTGGCGATTAGAAAAGGAGAAATGACATTTTCCCTGCTCGTACCAATCACAATTCTTGTTTTAAAAAAAGAGAAACAGAAAATTTTAATAAACCTAGAAACTTCAACACCCTAATTTAATCAATTTATTAACAACAACTTCAAGTCATCAAACATATTTATCTTGTTTATTATTGATCAAATGCAAAACACTTATCATATATTACACTATGTTGAGAAAATGGCCGGATTTCTTCCACTTGCTCTCCTTTGCCTTGAGAAATGCTGTGCTATGAGAGCCAGCCTCCCTTGCTTACTCTTTCCTCAATATCTTCTCTTACCACTGGAAAACCCTTTAAAAAAATACAAATATAAAAAAACATAATATGATACAATTAAAAAAATGATTACACATATGATTGAATTGATAAAGTGATAAGAGAAGACATTTTACACAATCATTCATACCTTGAAAATTTTAAGTTGTAATGATATCATCATCATGATTCTTTAATTATGTACTTGAATCACATTAGTCAATAAAGTAATGGGAAGATAATTTTCCAAATCGAAATGTATGATTATTAGCAATTATCAACAATGGAATATCTGGCCTGCGCTACAGAACTACAATTTAGTACAAAGTCTACAATGTACAATCTAGCTATTTCATTGTTTACAAAAACAAAACACAGCTGATTTTATCAAGAATCTTATAACTCGAGCAGAAACAACTTTGAAAAAAGAACAACCTTCGAGAGCCTTGTACCCATGATTTTGGCTAAAGATTAATCGGAAGGGACTCAAATGATGTTATCTACGTAGCACATTTTCTGTTGTTGACAAACCCTGGCTCGATAGATCAGTTGAAAAAAAAATTTTTTCGGAATTTGTTCACATATTGAGAATTGTTATTAACTTGTTTTTTTCCAGGGCATAATTCCATTTCATATACATATTTATAATATTTCTCCAAAAATAAGGCATTGACTTGGCTTTATCTTTTTTCCTAAATTTAAAGGATAATAAAAAAAAACGTGTAGGCCTAGATATGGCTTTGGTTCTAAACGAAATGCCAAGCACTGAATTAGTGAATATATTGTGAGATGTGCTACCGACATGAATATTCCAAGCATAAATAGATATCTAAAAATATTTATTATTCTAATATTATTTATTTCACTAACTAAACTAATCACGAAACAAAACATCTACTTACCAGATCAACCTCGCCAGATAAAATACCCATGTCATGACGGCATCTTGTTATAAGAAATGACGGTGTCGTGTTACACGCGAGTAGCGGATGTCATGTGACGTAACGTTCTAGAATTATTAGTAGACGAGAAAAAAACTTTTTTCAAAAATATCTTAAAACTTCGTAATTTCGGTTCTAATGATTTGAAACCATTTGGTAAAATATATTTTTAAATATTTCAAACAGTCATTAGTGAAAAATGTCAAAAATATGCCGCACTGCTCCTTTAAAGTAGATAATGCTTATTTCATTTCAAGAAAACATAAAATCATCAGCACTGTTGAATGTGAATGTGTACATAGCTTTTGTTTGTTTGTGACCTAAAGACAATATATCTGAAGGTTGTTTTGAATGAATTCAAAGTTGAATTTAGATAATAGATAAAACTGCTTAATATATTTGCTATGATTACCACATTTAACTTTACGATATGGTTTTATCTAAATCTACTAATTTTTGCTCTGTGTTAAGATTTCTTTTTTTTCCAGCAATAGTAAAATTCAACACTTTATTGTCATCCCAAAGTTTGTAAATGTCTTTAAACACTGCAAAATATTTATACTTATACTTTTATACTTTTGAAAAATGAAGAAATATGGTATCATATTAAGAAAATACTTTGTTGTATATCCTTAGGTCACATTCTTATGTTTGCACTGATGTGGAGTCTTTTGTACTAAATAGCCTGTGGCCTTACAGTATTGAAATAAAAGATTTGAATTTGATTTGCTTGCGACTCAGTATATTATCAATTCTTACATTAACCAGCTATGACTTACAGGGGAAGTTGAACCTAGTCCTTTTCATCAGATCAAAATTTGTCCCACTGCTTCCCTTTGTTTGGTTCAATTTTCATATTCAAAACGTAAAATTTTTAAGTTAATCTAATTTGATCCATCAGAAATGTGACATGGGAGGCTTATAATTCAATTGGCATTTCATTGGTAAGTCGTGCGCACTTTAATTGCCTGTTACAATACAAGTTTGGTAAGAGCTGGAGAGCCAATTGCCCCTTTTCAAAGTATATTATATAAAACTACTGACAAGCAGTTTCTATTATCTAACGTATCGAACAGTGAAAATATGGTCAAGTTGAAGTTAGAATTTTATATTTAATTGTATCATCTCTGAGCAAACAAAATATCATTAGATGCGTGCATGCAGTAAGCTACTTACTGATCGAGAGGTCCATTTGGGTTAATATGTCCGTTAATAGAATTTTCGAAGGTCTGAGTCCTGAATCTCGCATCAACTTGTAAAGTGGTTCTAGTCAGTGCACGTAACCCGAGCATATCATTCCTGATATTCTGTGTTACTACAGACACAGAAAGAGAATGTATTCCTGTGGCCCAGGGTACAATGTTGTGTACAAATACATTCTATACATAAGGGACAAAGTTAAGCACCCCCAAGTTTTTCACCAGTACGTTTTGTCTGAGAATAAAGAGGACCACATTGCAGTAAAAGTAAGTGTATGATATGATAGAATCATAATTTTGCAATTTAAGAACGTAATTTCATTAAGATATCATTTCGGATATTTTGAATAATTGCAGTTATACAAATTGGTAATTTTGAGATCAAAAGGTGAATATGGTCAATATTTTTTGTTTTAATGTGTATTATTCCATTATTCCTATTCCACTGATCAAACTTTATTATGGATCTCTTAAGCAAAAATCACTAGTTACAGCAGTATGGACCTCCAAAATCGCATTTTTTTAAAAATGACCCATTTATAAAAAGGGACTAAATGGGGCAGTTTCAACCGTAACAACGACTGTAAAGCAAAAAGAAGTATAGGGTTACTGAATCAAAGTTAAAGAAGACCACCTTTATTCCAAAATCGTCTGGTTATGGCCATTTTCTGAAAATTATGGAAAATTCTTATCAAATTTCAAAACCCAATTATGTCCTTATCGTGAAGTATACATGATTTTTTAAAGTGTAAAATTTTACCTGTTAACAAAATTGTTGTTCATGACAACTAACATCAGAATCCATCGCATACTTTTGACAAACGGACGATAGTTATTTTGGGTGAAAAATCAGTACCATTACGTTTTTGATCTTAAGTTCTCAAAATGTCATCATGTATGATGATTTTAAAGATACTAAGTCACGAAAACTTTAGTTTCTATGTCAAGGGGGTCCATTTAGTCATATTGTCGTATTTTTCTCCACAGATGCAATTTTGAAAATAGGGGGGTGCTTAACTTTGTTCTCTATGTATAAATTGTTACGTTACATTAACAAATAAGGTTTTTGGGTCATATTTCCTTTCAAATATATTGCAGGTCACATCAAGATACTTTTAGATAATATGATAACAATTGTCTACATTTCAGATGATTTGGTTATTATTAATAATTAGGTGTAAGCTGTTGCTTGAAAGAAAGCACATACAGTGAGGAAATGAAATTCATCTTCCACAACATTTAAGTTATATTCATCAGAAGGTTTAAGGTCACTGTCAATGTAAGGTCAATAAGTATGATAGCACTTCAATATGTACTTTCATATCATGGGCTAAACATCTGAACCTAGCAAGGGCTTGTGATAGATAAGACGAAAAGGAAGACTCAATTAGAATGTTTGTTCAAATGCAGTCTTATATGATGTATATGATTTAAAATAAGTTGCTGAAATGGTAAAGCTATATCCCCCACAACTGACTCACAACTGAATTATTTTCAAATGATAAATCATGAAACGCCTGAATCTAACTATTTATCGTAAGATAAAATTTGATCAAAGGTTTAGATTATTTTTAAGTTATTAGGCGGAGAGTACTTGAAAAGTTTTCCAATTAAGTCACAATATTTGTGCTAAAAACATCAAAATTATACAAACAATTAAAAAAATCGTTATTATTTAAAAACTTTCATGTAATTAAGCGTCTTCATTCAAGCTTTTTAAACAAATCGATATGATTAGTTTTAAGGTAAGCAGGATTTGAAACCGCTTGTCAAAAACCATACAAATTAAATTTGTTTATAACCATGACTTCATGTTATAATGCATGTTATACCAAATTTAATCAAATACAGATGCTTAGTTTATAACTTATTATAAATAGGCCTTTCAGGACTTGGTAACAGTTTCGAATTCATCATTTAGTGACGATATTCTCAAAACAGTAGATAATGACACATCGTTACTTATTTCTTAATTTCAATGACAATTTTGAGTTGAAATGGAATAAGTGACAAAGTTATGAGCCAGACACAATTAGTAAAGAATGAAGGATGAACGGTGCTCACTTTGATACCCCTGCAACTTCGTTGTTGTAGGGATATAAAAATAATCAAAGCTTATATATCTAAAACCAGCTAGGTTTAAGCATGAATAGTATTCTGTGATTATTTGAGAAGCTTATGAAATAGCAGATCAGCATTTATAGAAACATTTATTAATATTAAGTCTACTTGTCATTAAAACCTCGTTTCTCGGTTCCTACAATCACAAACAAATTTGCAACTGAAACTGAAGAACAAAAACTTTGTTGATGGCTCTGTCAAAGGAACTCTAACTAAGTTTCTGTTATGTTGTTGAAGTAATTAAAATCTGATGTAAATTTTCTTTGGAACGTCAGTTAATATTCATCAAAACAGAAGCAAAATATTTGTACAGAGATTGTTCATTTAAGTATGTACCTATGTGCACTGTTGTTTAACTAAAAGTGTTCAAATGGACGGAAGTGATGTTCGGGAAGACCAATTTGGTTTAATCGACTTTACCGTGTATCATTGTCTGTTTTTAGTTTTTTGTTCCATGTAGGAACCAATTACGAAAGTTTGTCATCAAGTTCGTAGCTGGTTTGAGAGATACACACATTCATAAGATGGAATTTGAAGAATGTTGTTGATGCTGTGTCGACCCCACTACTTGTGTTTCTATATATGATGCATGTAATAACGAATGTAGCTGTAATACAAAGACTGTTGTTGGTGCATGTAATAACGAGTATAGCTGTAATACAAGGCTGTTGTTGGTGCATGTAATAACGAGTATAGCTGTAATACAAGGCTGTTGTTGGTGCATGTAATAACGAGTATAGCTGTAATACAAGGCTTTGTTGGTGCATGTAATGATCAGTAAAATTCTACACAAATATGGTATGACTTTTTTGTACTCCAAAAGCCTAATATTGAAAAGTGTCAGACAATACTGCATACATTACTTAGAGAAAGAAGTCTAATGGATTTGTGTGGTAAAACCTATCCATAAACTGAAATATTGTGTAAGTCTTCAGAAGGGTCATACTCTGTTTTACTATAAGTAATGGATGGATGTACAGCAAAGATTCAGCATATTCAGTTTTTTTCAATACGATTGTTGTTTTCATTCACAGATAGAATAGTAAGTGCATTACTTATTCATTCAAAGTGATTAACAAGTACGTTTAAATTATATTCATTGCAATATAATTTTGCACTTTGAAGTTTACATATAATCCTGAACATGACTCGTTCATACTTTAGTGAATCTTTTCTAGCCGATCTAGGTAGTGTGAACATTCACAGGAACTACTTTCTCGGTTCCAACATCGAATCTAGTGACGAATTTATATAATTTTTTACTTACCATATTCGTATTACTTTATTGAAGAAATTGAATATAAGCAATTGCTAAATACAAGATTTTCCATGATTCGTAAAAAGCATTGGTTTAGGTGCTTTTACCTTTTGAACTGAGGCGAAGAAAACGAGATGCATATAAACAGTCGCAAGATAAATTTTACATTTACGATCATTATAAAGAACTATGACATATGATAAACCCGACTAAACACTCATGATATACCCATACCTTATAAGGGAGGGGCGAATGAACAGTATCTGTAATCACAACCTTGCTTAAACAACTCTTGTATAGATATTTTGGTGAAAAGACACTAACAAATGGCAGCTCGCGGCTACATTCATGCTCACAAGCCTGCTTGGTTCAAAATAGTTTGAAGGTAACTTTGACTAGTTCATTTTCAACTGCACACACACAAAATGACATTCAACTCTAATATAAACAATGCCTTTTCAAAAGATGTGTCAACACCTTACATTGTTAATGTAATTCTTAAAAAGTAACATATAGTAAGTATAGTGTAATACGATATATAGATTGACGTATTTCAATTGTTTTACATGTACTAACTCTAGTGACCCATAATACAATGGGATCTATGACTTTAAATTCACGTGGTTTTTTGGGGGCCGAGATTCTTGCTGGCTTCCAACCTTCGCTCACTCAGAATGAGGCGACAGTCAGGCACCTTTCATTCAAACAGCATAGCGTCTGCATAATCAGGCTTTGGCAACGTTTTTGTATGGTAAATATTAAGATTTTAATTTCAATTACATTTAGTATTACTCTCATCAAACCAATAAAACAGTAAAATGTAGGTTTCCCTTATGAGCCGATAGAGCACTTAAACGGTAGTGCAAGCTTAAACAAAGTAAGTAAGTACACTAACAATGTAGTTTGAATTTTGGCAGATTAAACCTTGGCTTGTTAAGCACTGAAAAGCATTACTTATTATAGTCAAGGAATATAGTAAAGCAAAATAGTTGTGATGAAATAATATAGACAAAATAATATGTGACAATAAATAAGGAAGTTGACAATTAACAAATGTCTTGTACGGCAACGAAAACTTTTAAAGTCCATTGTAACATGACTTCGTTGTATCCTCGATTCTGATTGGTCGATTCGAAAAAATTACCCTTTGTTGAATGACAATGAATACCCGCAAATTAGCAAAGGCGAATCGACCCGAATTGATACAACATGTTCACTAGTGCCGGTCCGTCAAGTTTTAATTTTCCAGTTTCTTAGAAAATTCGTGCCGTACTCCGATTTGACAGTTGTCTTTGTCCTTTTTTATATTGTGTCTACCGATAGATATCACAAATACACTTTAATATGATTCATTTTTGAAGAACGAAAATATTTTCAACTGGCTTACTCAGTCCAAGTTTGCCGCAAAGTTTCATGCGGCTGCCTTCTTTCGAAGGCCGTTCCCATGGTATGATGTCACAAAGGCCAACCGTTTTGACGTCACAATGTTTGCGTCGCTGTCACAATGGTTGTGGGCTAGTTCAAGACTTTTGTACTGAGGGTTTTACGATTTTTTTCTACGAGCTTTATAATTTTTGATTTCGGTCTCGAATTAAACAAGTATGTTGTAAGGTCTCGCTGCTACGAATGCCATTATTTGCTATTATCACAACGATGTTTATAATGTAAATGACCTTATCTCACCTCTTACAGAAATAGAACAGTCGCAAAGTCCTTTCCACACAAAAACAGTAAGTAAAAAAAGTACGCAAAAACAGAGTTCGCTCTTAAACTTCTAATAACTAACGGTCATGTTACAATATCGATAAATAGTTGCGTTTGTAAAATTTCCGGGATTCATTGTTATTCAACGCCCGTAAATTTATCTTCTAATTGAACAGATTCAAAAGAAAATTAAAAAAGTAGTTTTGTTAATTATTAATTACTCACAAATGACATGGCAGGAATCGTGATCAAAGTGTGTATAAGATCAGCCAATCTTTCCTTCACTTCATTGTCTTGACTATTGTCATTATGGTACCACATGGTCTGGTAATGACGCTAGTTTGTTTTACTTTGAGTCTCGTGTGTCTGAGATGTTTCCGGTCATAATCTTTCAGTACTTTATCTGACATTGTGATGAACTGCATGTCATAATTTCTGGTAAAATTGCATTATATTATTAATGTTTAACAATCAGAAAAAATCAGTAAAAAATCAGTAAAAAAACACATGATGTTTTTCTTGAATCAGCAAAACGTAAAGCATTGCCTTTATTGTTGTTCCCTCCTCGTATTTCATTTGACAATTATGTTTTAACTGATAATGAAAGACACCCAAAGTAAGTTACTTCTATTTTGAAATGTATGCTAGTAGAACTGTCAAATTAATGAAATAATTCAGATCGAAAAGATGGTTTGTAACAATGGCTATGGCTACATCCACAACAGTAAATTCGATTATATGCAAGTGTTTCCAGACAGTTCAAAACAAACAGTCTCATCCTGTCACGTATTGGCGCTTTTATATTCTAATATGACTTTGATGCAAACCAGCCCACACAGTTTTTATATTGGAAATCCCATGTATCCAAGTATGCAACGTTAAATAAAAGTGTCTGTTCATCAAATAACAGAATTTAGGGAAATCATTGAATTGTACTCGAGGAAGGTATTTGATTTAACAGAAAGAAAACCTTGATTGAGCATAATAACAAACCTTGTTGTCATAAAAAATAATGTAACCGTCATACAAGGAGCAAGACACATTTGCAGTAATGAACTGACCATTTTAAGTGCAAATTTAGAAGTATCAACAATAAATGGAAACATAGATTGATATTTAGAAGGATTTACTGCACGCTTGAAATAGATATATGAAACAGATAAAGCATAGATGGAAACACACTGGTTTAATCATCCAAGCGCAGTCCACATTTAATGTCAGTTCATGTTAATGATATTTGCAAAGGTTAACTTATCTGAGTTTTCAACGGTTTACTATGTCCCTAAAATTCATTTAAAGTGATAATAATTAACAGTTTTGTTTCAGAAATATCCACAAGGTTATTGTTATTGCAAATAAAATTTTCGAATTTCCTTCAAAATGGAAAAAAACCTTTATATATAAGATTACAATGATAACATAACCTTCCTCGCATGAACGTAACTCAATATGATCATATATGATATTATGTATCTGTTTTGTGTAACGCATAAATATCTTCAAATTTATCTTTATTCATATATTTTTCGGTAAACAGTCTTATCTTAATGACCTGAATTTATGCTGAGAAATATATCTTTTGCTCTCTCTAGTTGTGAATTTATTATCACGTCTGTCTGTATCAAATCTCCCCCTCCCCCACTTCCCATTCCTTGTGCTTCTTGGAGCCAAATGCAGTATACGGTTAGTGTCATAGTTCATACTTGATGGATAGGTTGAACAAAGAATGGTATGTGGAGTATATTTTGGTTTCATCTGTATTCTTGCATTACGTATGAATATATGACTGCTAAACAGTTCCTTCTGTGTATTTCCTTCAATTTATGTTGTTGGGGGCAGGATAGCGCAGTGGTTAGCGCATTCGGCTTCGGATCAAGGGGTCCGTAGTTCGAATCCCGCCAGGGGCCAGGCAACTTTGTCTGCAGTAGAGAACAATTCTACTCGGAGTCAGGTTTGGGTGCAATGCTGCACTGAGTTTCAGCGCATTACCACCCTTGGTTCACTAGTTCCAGCCGATGCTCGCAGGTTTCACCGCAATGCATAGCCACAATGGTGTTGTGGGCTTTCTCCCTGCAATAATACTAGCAGCCGCGATATGAGTGAAATAATCTTGAAAGCGGCGTTAAACCCCACCTCACTCACTCACTCCATTTATGTTGTATCATGGAGGCTGAAATTTTATCATAAGCTCTTGAAATTTGTAATGGAGATATGATATCAACACCATATATGGATTAAGCATGTCAAAAAGAGGTGGACACTAGGCTTCACGTCGCATTAATCCACAAAGTTGTTATAACAACACTTCCCAACTTCCCCTAGCTGACATTTACGTGGACCACTATTCATTTATGATTCCAGCAAGGTGCTATCCCTATGATTAAGGTATTTGCTTTTTCTGATGCAATTATATCTGTCTGGACACTCTTCGAAAATCAATATAATCCTATTAAAGCTGGTGTTGATGACAAAGTCCTGTTTTTGTTGTCATTGTTGTCTTTCCTGGAGATATCTGAATACAGACCACCGCGCGAGACATTTCACTTACATATATTTATTTGCCAGGCTTTCAATACAATGCAATCAATTCTTGGGGCTTTGGGTCAAGTGTGGAAGTCAACAAAGGGGGCAAGAATAACTAATAAGCTAATTAGAATAGGTCATGTTCAAGAGAGGTCATTTAGTAGAGGGTTATAGCTCTCAAATATTTTTACATTGTGTCATCTACATTTGGGGCGAATTATTTTTAATTGAATGCTTCTTTTTGTTTATTGATATTGAAGTCTGATTGCTTGTGTTATATATTTGTTACATGTTTAAATGTTTTGAAGTTTGAACTTCTAATAAGTATTTATCAATACAAACTCATGTGGAATTGAAAATGTGCAGCTTTTGAAACAGAATAGAATTCATTATTGAATGTTCATAAAGTATGAAGAAAATAGGAAATTTATAGATTACCAATTCTTTATTGCAAAGAGATGCAACGTTTCGATGTAGATACTTACACCGTTATCAAGCAAGTGATGCATCTCTTTGCAATAAAGAAGTTGTTAATCCATACATTTCCTATTTTCTTCATCATACCAACTTCTAAAATGCCACTCAAAGAATTTCATAAAGTATGTTTGAGATATTCTTTCTATTGTAAGAAAGGTTTTACTAATCCTTCAAACAAATATTTTCTCACCTGTCATTCAACTACTACTCATTTAAACATTTTATCACACCACTCTGTTGGAACAGTTGATTATTATGTTTGGAAACACCACGCCCCTCTGAACATAAAATACTTGTAAAATGAATTTAATTAAAAAAAAAAGAGGTTTCACTTTTGGAATGTAATACAGCATGACTGAACAACTGCACTGGGAAAATGCATTTTTGGATAAAACGGGCAGACAGACATCAGTGAATAACTTGTTCTTTGTATCTTTCAATGTTTTGGTGATACAGTGCATACTACACTGCCCGTTCTTCTATGTGTGACAACTTCAATGGAATGGGTCTTAGGATCGTCCAAAGAGTGCTTTCCTATCACCTTATTGAAAGAAAGCGTCATTAAAAAGCAGTATAACTTATATAAGTATAACTTGGCCACAGGCATTCACTGATGTAAGAGTAGATATTCCTTGGTTTTTGGCAGAGTATCAATGCATAGATTTAAAAAATCTGGTGGAGAAACGTGAAACAACTTAGGAAAGGTACGGTTTTTTTAGGTTTCAATTATCAAACATGTAATTATATAACTTTTAATTTGATGATCAATCTGACCATGAATTGATATTCTTCATTGGTCAATTTTGTATTAGTCAATAATGTCATTTAGGTCTCAAAAGAGAACAAATGTTTAAACTATTTTGTAATTTGAGTTGGACGTGTTGGACTATAAATAATGTTCCTGAAACTCATTGTTAATTCATTGGTACCATTGGATTCGTTAAAGCAAAGATTGGAATGATCTAACAACTAAACTGAATCGGATTCAGCAGGGAAAATGAGCGAATGTGGCTATCCAGAATATATATAAAAGAATAAGGACTTCCATTAAAATGGCAATGATAAAATAGTTATAACAACAACAAAAACACCCAAAACATAATAAACCTAATGATATTGAAAAATGGTAAAAGACATTTAGTATGTGTACAATCCTGAAACAATTTACGTCCTCATTTAGGTTTGCATCTTGGTTGAACAGTTCACACATATGAATAATTTCATCCTTTTACTTTAACATATATTTAACATACTTTTACTTTGATCACTTCGAGGGAACTTTAAGCAAAAAGTTATTTAACAACATCTTTGGTAAAACATATTCTCAGTTAGAAAGGACAACTGAATACATTTTAATACCTTTTCTAACTGGTGCCAAGTGTTTTTGTCAATACCAAAATGACTCTAAGGTTCAACTTCAGCACGAATTAATCAAAGATGGCTAGAATTTCCTTACACGATTATCTTCATGCTGCCAAAGAAAATATGTTACAGCGTTACATTCTGCTGGACTGCCATTATCAAAATCAACTCACTGAAAGTAACACACTAACGACTCATGGGAGTGCTAGGTGAAGTCTATAGACTAATGAGGAAGTCTTTAAAATTTGCAGACGTGTCTGAAAAAGGTCTTCTTGGTTAAGCGTGTCCACTTCAAAACAAAAAGTTCTTTCTACAGGACAGAAAACCTCAGTTGAATGGCAGTTCTGTGAATGAAGTTAATAAAGATTACTCTATAATCTTTTTTTATTGCCTCCTCTCTTTGACACGTTCGTGGAGCCATTTCGAAGCCATTTCAGAATATGAATACATTTGAAGACCAATGATGAAAGCGTTTGTAGACTATATCCTCTGATATGTCACAAATTTTACTAGGCGCAGTTTGTGAAAATTATTAATGTTATTTTGTAGAATATTCTGAAAATATCTTATGTCTTCATGTCTGCAATCTTTATTATTATATCTAGTTTGTTTGTCTGTTATCATTTCCAAGTTGAGACTTCGGACATTGAGTTAACGTAAGTATTGAACCTTTATATTATGTTTTTAAAATCTAATTTCAAGTCTGCAGCTACTCTCTAGCTTTCTGTTTGATTTGACTACCGATCTTGAAATAACTTAAAACACCATGAACAAGAACTCCTGTCTGACAGATGACAAGAGATGACCGAGTATTGTTGATTAAAATGTATTACTATATATGTGTGTTAATTAATTTCTACAGCGTAGCAGGATACAGGCAGTTCTGTGTGTGAGTGCATCTGTTGTGTAGGTGTAGGTGTTTGTCTGTTAAAAGAACGTATATATGGCTACATGAATGATAAACAAGTTGACTGCTGTATGTTTTAATTTAGCAGGGTTTAGGTATGATATTGAACACTGGTTAAATCAAAATCTTTATTAATAATTATATGACGACATAAAAACTGTCAAGAAATGTACATAAAAAGCCGTAATAAGGGATCTTTTTATTTTGTATGTTGATAGAAAATAGTCTTCATCCAATATGAAAAAAATCTTAGACTTCATTTACCTACATTTAGCCATGAATTCGATCACATTCATAATAGAATGCTTATTGTCAATTATTCCAGATTTGGCACATTAACCCTCCATGCTGTATACCAATTTCAATGCATGGCCTTGAGTGTGTCAACTCAGATCAAATGAAACAAGGATATCGATGCTTTAATGTACATATATGGAAATCTAAAGCACATTTACTTAATTGCAAATCAACACAAGATTAAGTTGAAGAATGAGGAAAGTGTTCATGGTTAAGAAACAATGTTTTGACAATTGAAGCAATTGATGACAATGATAACCTTGAATGAAAATCACCATCACCGAAAATACAAGTTTCTTTTTTTATATCGAAAATGACATATAATTTCTAGAATGTCAATCAACTGAGACATAAATATAATTGAATTTGAATATAATCATTTTGACTTTGGAAATGACTCAAGGGTATAGAACACCCTATATTCTTGTTCATCCATATATACTCTCCCCTCGAAATCCCAAACGTCACATTTATTTTCTTTAAACCCGATTTCCTTTTAAATGAGAAATAAGCTGCATGTGATACATTATATATCTTATAAATACTGTATGAGTACCCAATATAACTCACTGCAATCCTCTTGGTGTTGGTAGCAACTTGGCAATTGTCATAGAAAACTATTTCGAATTGGGAGATACAGATAGTCAATCGTGGGTTCTGTATGTAACATTAGTAATCAGTTCTAGGGTCGATTGGTCAAGTGTAAAAGTCAACATGGGCATAATGAACTACCTTTAAGCTAATTTGATCTGTCTGGTTCGAGAAAGTCTTCAATGCAAAGAGCGGTAAGTTTATTATACAAGTTTAAATGTTTATTACTTTGAATTCAATGGGTTATAATCCAACGCAACGTTGACCTAACTTAATTTTATTTCTTATTCAGTGTTGCATGAATAAGATTCCCTTCATATACATATGATGTTAATGGATTTATGCTTTTTTATTTCACTCATTTTACAACCAAAATGTTACAAGTGGAAAAGATATCAAAACTTGTTAGATATATATTATTGTAAAGTAGAAATGACTTAAAGTAAATTCAAGATAGACTTTATTTGACATATTTTATTTTATGTTATATCCATCTCATCAAGTGTAATATCCTTATGATTATCTAACCTCACATTGACGAAATTGAAAATACTGTAAAATAGACATTGTAAAAGGCACTCGTTTCATGAACTGATTAACAACTTATTGTATTAGTGACAGATAAGTGACAGATAAGTATTTTCAGCATACTTGGTCTCATGAATCAGCAGAATGTTATGCAAAGGTTTAGAGGAAAGGCTTTTTTTTTTATCTAACTACTGGAAAATTTTACTAATAACATAAAAGTTTGCAGAACGACATGAAATAAAAATGCTCATAAAAAGAAAAAAGTAATCTAACCTCTTGATTTATTTGACGATATACAAAAAGGTCTATTAATCGTCTACAACACAATGTTTTCTAAAGTATTCAGATTAGCATTACCTTTGAAAGTAAGCTTTATAGTAAGGGCAATTACATTTGAAGTTCTATATATTGAACCATAGATTACGGGAACATTAAGACGAAATGATGATATAAATAGTTTCAATTCACTATGATACTAGTTTGGAAAGTTTTATCGGTCACTAAAATGTGAATAATTGTGATTTCATCAGAAATCTAACATTTCAGAGAGATTCTACATGAAAATGAATTCAGACCTGCATGCATATACTACAATGTACTTGTCTTCAGACAATTTTCTTATTAGATTATCTTAAGATTATCAACCAAAATAAACATGAAATTCCTTTAACGTGAATACTAATGATAGTATTCATTATGAAATAAGCAAATGAATGTATCATGGGCCTATG
Source organism: Phorcus lineatus (assembly GCA_921293015.1). NCBI lineage: Eukaryota > Metazoa > Mollusca > Gastropoda > Trochida > Trochidae > Phorcus > Phorcus lineatus. Next base: position 75,431,225 of record OV121081.1, on the reverse strand, counting down.
GCCTTTTACTTAATAAATTTGTCTGTTTGTCTGTAATTATTCAGTCAGGAGAAGGCAAGGTTTCAAATACATGTAAAAATACTAAATATTACATGAACGAAAAAAGTGTCTTAATTTTGGTTAATAAACCAGGATTTTGTCATGTCTGAACCGAATGTGAATTGGAAATGTGACATATACCCATTTCTCATATATTCACAATTCAGAGTGATAAATGATGGAAAAAGCAATAAAGTGTGCAGAACGTAAGGTCGCCGAAAATATGCTTTAAAATGATGTTACTAAATGAAATAGCACGTTAAAAACACTTTGGGCATTATAAAATAAATTCAGACTTTGTGATGTAAACGATATGCTGCATTCTGATTGGATCAGACATGGTCATGTGATCGGTATACATTTCAATGAACCCAAAGTTGAGGGTTATACAAAATAACCTTCAGTAAATGCAGGTTATACGATATCGTGCCGGAACTAGCCAAAACACGCTGTACTGTCACCTAGATTCTGGACAGTATAAATACGCGAGTGTTATTTGTTAACTTTGATCTATTTAAATTAAACTTTACATTTTCCACTTTTTTCCAAAAATATAATCATTGTTAGTTTTTTGATACACAAAATGTATTATTTGTAGAATAAAAAAGTGTCATTTTTACCGAGTCTTTGGAACTATTTTGTTTATGCGTCTGAATACGGGTAGAGATCCGTCTTGGTGTAACCGGTACGTAGGTCAGTGCGACAAGCAGCTATAGAATTGCATTTCGAATGCATTTTCGCTTTAAATACAACGTTTGAATTTATAAGAAATGAATGTCATCATATGGTTGTCCACACGGTTATAACCTGTTTGAAACTTGTAAGATAAACTTTTGTATAACCGGCGTCGCAAGCTTGCCGGTTATACAAGTTTATCTTACAAGTTTCAAACAGGTTATAACCGTGTGGACAACCATATGATGAAATTCATTTCTTAATTAAACGCTTAGTTATTTCAATTGTATCTTATCACCAATGGTATAATTAAAAGTTGGCATTTTTAGTTTTTTCCCCCCAAACACGTACAATAACAATGAAAAGAGGTTTATCCTTCAAAACTGGTTTGAAAAATTTGCAAAATTAACAAAATTGAGAGAAAATGTTTATTAATAGATGAAAAGAGGCGACAGTAAATGCTGAGACATAAATTTTATATAAACATGTTATATTTTTCTTCTTGTTTGTTTAGCATACAATTCTTTACTCAAACCATCATTAACGAATTCTTGTTTGTCCATTCATCAATTGATTGATTTTCTTCTTCACTGCAATGCTGCAGTTTTCATACACAGAACAATATTGCTAAGGAATTTTTCAAAATATTCACCCATGGGCACAAATTGATTTACTTAGGCAACAATTTATTTTAAAAATTGAAAGTACTATGTGAATTTTCCCCCCCAAATCATAAAGCAATAAGAGGAAAACTTATTAACAAGATCACTAACTCATCAATTAAACCTAACCTAACATACACAATTAACTTTATTTCAAGCGAGCAATATTGAGTGATTGATAATTTTTTTACGTTGTATGTCTCAAGCTTTTCCCCATCAGAACATTCATTGCTCCGTCAATCCTCCCTGAATCAACATAATTTTCATAACCATAAGTTATTCTACTCATAGAATATTTAAACAAATGCTTCGTCATTTCCATTGTAAATCATAAAAGAAAAAACATGCATGATATACACTTTATCAAAATTTAGATATTAAAAAAAAATGCCTAACATATGACAATTACTTTTTTCAATAAAAGATCAATGGCACCATTATGTATATCCCAAAGTCGAAATTACACGTACCATTAACATAATTAACTACACACTCAAATGTCATCTTTTATCTGTTTAAGATAAGTTTTCAAAATAAGGTTGGACTAGTTGATGCGCATTGTTTTTCCTCTAGTAAAATTGCAACTTTTTGTCGTCATGCTACTGAAATGATGAGCATTACAATGATATTTTTCAGTAACAGTAAATGCTACCCGACACAATGACACCATTCATATTGTTTGGCGTATGTTACTCTAACAACTGACGGAATGTCTCGTGGAATTAATTGATGCCTCTTTGATGTATATGTATTGTAATATTAACTGCTCTGTGTCTAATACAAACACTGATTTTAAAAAGTAAAGGATCTTTGTAGACAGATGGAATTGTAGAAAGTAAGGATAGGCATATGTTCTATGTGCCTTGATATTGTTGCTTTAAGTATAGTGCAATAATGCTTTCGTGGTTAGAATTCATTCCATACAGATGGATTCAAAGTTTTGGCAGCAGGTCGTTATTGTTTTCAAAGTGTTCGTAAATTGCTCTAGGTGTTACTCTCTTGGATCAGGGTGTACTGGTGTCAACGAATCCCTAGAAGTTTTACGAAATTAGTTTTGCAAACGACATTGTTGGAGTGTCGCTTTCACTTTCCATTTGAAAACTATGGTGAATTTCTTTTCTCCGATTAAATTGCACGTTCAAAGGTCTTTTACAATGCACGTTTACAGATTGACATTGACATTAATTTGTAATTGATATTTCCCAAACTCATCGAGAAGCTTGGAGTCTTGAAATACCTTTTTGGTAGCAACATTTTGTATTGCTACCAGGGAGAGCAAATAGTTATGATGATACTGTACATTTAGTTTGAATACATGCAAAAACTTTGTGTATGGAACATGGTAGCCATGATAGCTGCTTTCAGAATATTATCAAAGTGCCTTTGAGTAGCAACGTAATAGAAATTGATATTAAGATAAATGCATTTTCATTTTACTACCTTTTCTCAACAGCTCAACTATCCATTGTCCATACTTTTCTTTTATTCATTTGACAATTGTATGAATTAGATAGATGCTACATACAATTTCAGGATATTCCAATGCATAAGGTACATAAAGTGTTGAGTGAAAATCGGGTTGTCATCAGATGTCTTAAGCTTGGAAGACAATATATATTGAAAAAACTAACACCAATGTAAAAATTTGATGACAAGCATGTTACAGTACCTTTGAATGCTATAATGAAACATTTTGATTCTCATATTTCATCTCAGGATATGACAGTGGAATACCTCATGTGCTGTAAGAGTTTTATAAGCTGTGATCAATATTAAATTGTTGTGTAGATCAGGGAAAAGTGGTGATAGAAAACATCTTCATACCTTTTTCCCATACTGAAAAGCAGGGGAAATAGAGGGTGTCACTTTTGATCTGACCCAGACAGCGTGAAATCAGCTTATAAATGAGAACGGAATCTTTGTGTGCTTCCTAATTGAAAGCTATTAGGGGAAACTCTGACATAAGTTGACCATTTAGGAGTCATGCTCTCATCATTTGCACCAGGCTGAAAGAAATATAACATACATTCATGATGTAAGTGACCGTTAGCATGTTAACATAAACAAAGACATTATTGAAAGTTGACTTCTATACATCAATCTCTCAATAATATGTATCTCAGTATGTGCTGGTGATAGACATGCAGGGTTTTTAGTGGCCTTAAGTACTTTACACGCATAGTAATAAGTGTTATACTAATATATACAATGTTGAAAGTTATATTATTATTATATTATTATAAATCAAGTTCTCAGTATAGTACTTATACTGACATATATGCAGGATTTAAGTGACTTTTAGCACTTTACAGACATAATAATAATAATCATTACTATAATTCAATTCTCAGTATAGTATGTAATTATGTCATTAATTCATTGATTCTTGATTTATTGATAAATAAATTTATGTCATAGAGAAGGTTTTGTAAGAATGGGAATATAATAAAACAAAATTATGGTTTCTATTGCTTCTCTTCAGACTCTTTAATGTGGTATCTAATATGAATAAGTAAAAGGATAATACGTATAATCCTTAATCATAGCAATGACATAAAAGATTACTTATTGTATTGTCTCCGAGTATCATGTCATCCTATTGAAAGTTCCGGTTAATGAATATTACAAGATATTAAAACAGTCATCTTACTTATCTCCTAATTGCAACATGGCCGAACATCCTAAATTGTCTAAATGGAAATGTCATTAAATCAACATCTATAAATGAATGTAAGTTATTTAGAATAAGACACACGTGAGATTGACTGTTAAATAGGCCATATGGCCCACATAACTGAAGTGTTTACTCGAATGATAATGATGTCCGGCTTTCAAGCCTATTCTCTATTTGACCCCAGGGAACCAATTGTCGTAGACTGATGTTGCTACTATCTGTCAGACAATAACAATGAGAAAGGAAGGAGATATCAGAAAGCCAAGAACACATGAATGGTTTATGGATTAAATTTTCGTTTCATGAATATGTTAAGGATCCAAACCGAGCCGGAGGTTTTATTTGAGAAAGTAAGCCCTCGGCAGAAGGAAATTGGAAAGGGCCAACAGGGAGGTTTTAAACTAACTTATGAACTGAGAAAAACCGTAGTTACGAAATAATTTCAATAATAAGTATAAATTGGATTAATTGATTTTTACTGGGAGGAAATCATCATGAGCAACGGAGAGCACATCCGCGCTCTGCACGTGAAGCACGTGCGTTCGTCCCGTTTTACGCATCAAATGCACGCGGTTCAAGTCACTTCGTTGAATTCCACCGGAGACAATGGACCAGGACGCAGACGGTAAAGATACATTTCTGACTCTGTAAGTATTTTCACAATTTTCCCCCTCTGCTGACGATGACAAAAAATAACGATGATTTTAATTTCTGATATAAGGAGCCACTGTCTGAAGTTGATATTGCGAAGAAAATTGAGATATGTGTCCCAAAGACCACCCGTTATAAGAATGAATGGGCACTTTCGACAATCAAACGATGGCAAGAGGAGCGTAAGGCGCATAATGATCAACATCGATGATGTCGCATTTTCTTTCATTTTGTATCACATGTTGTATGGGAGCGGTGTTAAATAAGCCCTTCGGCTTGTTCACCAATTCTGATTCAATTTTATTGAATAAAATATGTTTAACTCACAAGGCGCGATCAATTGGGGACAATTTAGAACTACCTAGAGCTTGCTTCACTGAGGATATCGTCGAGATGACCACATCATAACACTGCCTGTAAGTACTTCTTATTTGAAGCAAGGAAAGTGGACGGTACACAGCTGACACGGTGCATGGTCTCTTCACCGCTCTTCGGAGTGGTTTTCGGCTTAAAAGGAGGAAGGACATAGACTTTTTCGAGGATAAACAGTTCGAAGAAAGCAGAGCATGTCTTGACGCTTTATTGAAAGAACTTTCTCGCAAGGACTGGGAAATTCCGCTAGGAAAAAAAACCCCTGAAACCATATCAATTCAAGAGGAAGATCGAATGTGGACAAGTGGTTCGTTGGGTGAAGACCATTCCAAGCAACATACAATGCTAAGTAAAAATGCATTTTAACGTTGTAGACGTCTTAGACTTGAATGTTTGTGTAGCATAAATAATTTTCATAGGATAACTTTTCTTCAGATTATATCAAACATAACATGTTTTATTCAAATCATCTCAGCTTGAATATAATTTCAATTTACGTTTATTAATGTTAACTATTGCGATCCGTGCTTTTTCCACTTTTCCACTTGTTCGTGCAAATCTATGAAAATTACGTTACTGTCGTGAAAGTCATTCCGAAGAATAGTCACAAATAAAAAGTCATTCAATATGAAATTACAGAACATTTGTTTTGATATCCTTTAATGTGCGAATTTAGATTATTTTTAAATATGTTAATACCTTTCTAATTGTTGACTTGCCATTATCTTAATTACATTTTCAATATATTTATACAGGGTTGTATTTTGCGCTACGAGGTGGAAGGGAGCACAGAGCGCTTAGACTATTTTCGAAACAAGAAACAAAGATCACTGGCCCCCACTCTGACCATGGGGGTTGAAGGTTTCTTCTGTACACAGAAGACACATCGAAGACTAATCAAGGTGGTCTGAAAAACGGGAAAGAAGTACGATCATACGAAAACAGGTAGAAACCAAAAAGATGCTTTGTTCGTATCTTTGAGTACAAAGTACAGATCTTTGTAGTAAGTGTAAGAAACATATTGTACTAATAACTTAATTATCATGTACCACCATGTCTGATTTACTCAAACCTAATTTCCAAAAAGTTTGAAATATATTGTATATCAACTGATTCCATGCATTGTTGCAAATAGGGAACTATTACAAATGTCACTTTGTTTTCTCTAGCAAAGCCGGTCAACATACCGACTACTTCTACCTTACACCAAGAAGGACTAGAAAATCGATTGGTTGGTATACTGCAAATGCTGTCGGTCACAATACTCTACAGGCTACCGGGTATTTCCTTCCTGGACTAAACCTCTAATAGTTATTTCCCGGGCATTCCTGGGATAAGCCTAGGGATTTTTTCACAGAAAGCCCTGTCTTTTACCCGAAGAATACCATCACATATGAATTTATAAGAGCCGTACAGTTCCTTCGTTGTATTTCCTTCCATTTATGAGTATCATAGATAATGAAAATGTAATAATTGCCTCTAGTTAGATATATTATCAACACCTTACGTATTATGCACGTACCAAAGAGGTGAAAACTAGGGCTCACATGAATTGACGAAGTGGTTGGAACAACATTTCCAAACTTTCCCAAGCTGACATAGACGTCGACGACTATTCATTTAAGATTCCAGCAAGATTCTATCACTATGATTAAGGTATATGCTTTTTCTGATACAGTTATATCTTCATTGCACAGACTGTCTGGACACTCTTTGACAATCAATATAACCTTATTACAGCTGGTGTTGATGACAACGTCTTGGTGTGTGTTGTCAATGTTGTCTGTCCTGGAGATATCTAAATACAGACCATCGGGCGAAATTTCTTTGTAACATTGGCAATCGATTCTTTGGTCGATGTGTCAAGTGTGGAAGTCAACAAAGGGAGCAAGAATAACAAATAAGCTTATAAGAATCAATCTGCTCCAAGAGAGGTCATTTAGTAGAGGGATATAGACGATTTCAATTCTTGTAGTTTGAACTTTTAAACAGTATCTACAAACACAAACTTATGTTAGAATTGTTGGCTTTTAAACAGTATACAACTTGTTTATTACTGGATATTTAAAATCAATTTTAAGAAACTATTTGTTAATTGGAAGGTACGTTTTATATTTTCTTTCAATTGGATGTTAGCACATTTTTTACAAGTTCTGTAAATGAATTCTATCGAACAAGTGTAATGACTTTGATGAGGCGAGTTTGAGTTAACGCTGCTTTCAAGAGTATTTCACGTATATCGATGCTGCTAGTATTATTGCAGGGAGACCTCCCGCAACATTAATTGTGGTGAACCCTACGAGCATTGGCTGTAACTAGCAAACCATAGGTGGTACTGCGCTGGATTCAGTGTTGCACTGCACCCAAACCTGACTGCGTGTAGAACAGTTCTCCACCGCAGACAAAGTTGACAAGCCCCTGGGGAGATTCGAACCAGGGAATTCTTGATCCGAAGCTGGACGCACTAACAACTGCGCTATCCCTTCCTCCATAACGAATTGGATTCAGCAAGGAATGTCAGTGATATAAAAAGAATCAGCAAGCAATGTCAGTGATATACAAAATTTTAATAAATATTTAACCAATGTACAATCCTGAAACAAATTATAACCTTATTTTGGTATGCAATTTTGCAAATTTATGCAAAATTTAATTAATCCTTTCTTGAACATAAGTTTAATGTTCTTTGACTTTGATCAAGTTGAAGTAACTATAAGCAAACATTTGTCTAACAACACCTTTAGTTAGTGATGATCTCAGTTGGCAAGGACAAATGAATAAATCGAAACATTTTGTTAGCAAAGAGATTAAAACCTTTCTCAATTGGTTAAAAGTGTTTTTGTAAATTTTTAAATTTTTTTTCTTCAGCATGCATAACGCAAATATGGGTCCACTTTCCTTCCCAATTTATCTTCTTTAAAAAAAAGAAATCTCACAACGTTTCTATTGCACTAGACTGCCACTATCAAAATCAACTCTGAAAGTAACAAACTAACGACTCATGGGAGTGCTAGATGAAGAATAGACGTATGAAGAAGTCTTAAAAAATTGCAGATGTGTCTGAAACAGGTCATATTAGGGAAGCGTGTCCACTTCAAAACAACAACTTCTTTCTATAGGACACTAACTCACAGGTGAATAGCAGTTCCGTGAATGAAGTTAATTACGGTTACTCTGTATTCCTTTGGTTATTGCCTCATCACTTGGACACATTCAGAGAGCCATTTGAAGCCATTTCTGAATTTGTATTGCAAATACACTTCTGGCGGCGTGTTAAGACTATAAATAATAAATGAAGAATATTTATGATTAGGTGCGTAGACTACACCAACTGACATTTCTCATGTTTAAATTGGTCGCAGTTTGTGAAAATCGTGAATGCAATTTTGTAGAATAATTTGAAAATATTTCTTGTCTTAATGTATAGTTGTCTTGGCTCGTACCGTCAGAGTTGAGACTTCAATCATTCAGTCACCTTAAGTATTGAAAGTTTATCTAACTATTTGGTCTGAATAATAAGTTATTGAAGTTACTCTTCAACTTCATCTTCCTGTCTGATGTGACAACGGATGTTGTAATACTCTTATACACCAATGATAACAGAGCATTGTTTGATAACTAAAGTCATTGTTGATATCGGCAACTAGTTACTGACAACACGCTCCATTGTCATTTTCACTAGTGACTGCTGACACTGATTACTGATAGATTTCTGTATTTCACCGTCAAGTACATTATTAACTGTAATTATCAATTTAACAAGACAATTATAATTAAAACATTAAACATTGATATTACATATAGATATTTATATATGCACAGATGCTGATAGCATGTAGCTGTATGCAAAAGTTTGAAATGAAACAAATCAAGATTCGGCATCACCTATCTTAGTTCAAAAAGCTGCATCAGTGAAAAAGTATGTGTATGAAATAGGTATTTTTATTATCTTTCTTCTGATCTTATTTAATTCACTGTATCATCTTAATAAAATTATGGCATTTACACAAATTATGATGTTTTTAAAATATTTTAAAATATACTCCTGTGTACATATATTCGCTTTAGGATAAGTGGTGGGAGTTTTGGCTGTTTAAAGAACGAGGTAGTTGCATACATGAAGGATAAACACCTTGACTGCTCTACATTAAGTAGAGTTTGGGTATCATTTTCCACACGGGTTAATTCAAAATCTGAAATATTCAAAATATCTATGAAAATCCCTTGTATTTTGCATATTGATAATAATAAGCTAATAAAAATTATATCTTAAACTTCATTGATGTATGTGTATGTGAGTCGTGAAATCGATCAAATTTACTGTAAAGAAATAATTGTCAGAAAATAGAAGTTGCTTTTTTCAGAATACGGCATCATAATTTTTTTGAATGCCAATCAATGAAGGCATGACTAATGTGAAGAAAACTACATTTGTATGTTAGAATACAGAATGACTTTGGAATGACTCAAGTGTATAGAGCCCAATTTATACACTTCCATCCCTATATACTCCTCCCACCAAAATCCCTGATGTAACCTTTGCCTATGATACTATAAACCAGGTTTCCTTATAAATGAGAAATATGCTTTACCTGATACAATTATATCTTATACATATACATACTGTCTGAGCACCAAATATGAATCATTGCAATCCTTTTAAAGATGATGTTGATAGCATCATCGCACTTGTCTTATAAACGTTTTCGGATCAGGAGATACAGACAATCAATCGTGGGTTCTATATGCAACATTGGTAATCAATTTTAGGGTCGATTGGTCAAGTGTGCAAGTCAACATGGCCACAATGAACTACTACTAAGCTAATTTTATCTGTCTGGTTCGAGCAAGTCTTCACTGCCAAGTTTAAATGCTTTGTTACTTTGAATTCAATTGGTTATCATCGAATGATCTAGCAAATATCTAACCCAGTTTCGTTGCTTATTCAGTGTTGCATATAAAAGATTCCCGTCAAAAACGTTTAAAGATTTATACTTTAATAGTGTGCATATTCATGTTAGAAGTGTAAAAGATAAACGTTTTTTTAAAAATATGTATTATTGTAAAGTAGAAATGTCTTAAAGAATCGAGCAAATTCAAGACAGTTTTGCATGTTTTCAATAGTGTTGTGAAAAATATTTATTTGTATTGTACCTAACATATAAATTCTTAAATAGACTTCATTTGACATATTTTATTATATGTCATTTCCATCTCATCGTGTGTAGTATCCTTATTAGTAATTCTTACTATAATCTAATTATATAACCTCATCTTAGCGAAATAAAAAAAAACTGTATAAAGACTTATTGTTAAATCATGACAGATTATACATTTTTTGATATTTTACAATTTATTTTCACAGCTTTTAAATCATATCAATATCCTTTGTTTTTTCGATCAGCAGAAGGTCATGCAAAGAATCAGAGGAAGTAATTGTGCTTTTCTTATTTAATGGAAATATTTGCTATCAGCATACAATCTTGCAAGAAAAGACGAAAAATAAAAATGTATTTTCGTAACCTTGAAAAATACATTATTTTCTATGGTTATTTACCAGCTTGGATACATGGCAAAATACCAATATTTAAAAAATATAAAACAAATTATTATTATTATAAAAAAGCTAATTACTATTTTTCAATTTTCAACAAAACCACGTGGGTTAGAAGGCCATGATTGACAGTTATTTCTTAATTCAAATAGTACCAACTAAAATTTTACCTTCTGTTTCATTTCATTTTCAAAAAGATTTGTTTGACAAATTGGAAATGTTGTCTTTATTTTTTCCCATTCAAAATCCTGACTTTATGTTGTCATTCTACTGAAACTGGTCTCACTGGAATGATATTTTTTTGTAAGTCAGTGCTTCCCGATAACATGACACCATTTATCATGTTTTGCACATGTGAATCTATAATCTGACGGAATTTTTTGTATGAAGTTAACTGGGCGGACAAGATGTCACGTTGATATATGTGTATGGTTATATTGATTACTCTGTGTCTAATACAAAAACTAACAAGAAGCTCTCCTTCTGATTGACAAAGAAACAGGTAGTCTTATCATTTGTGTGCCGTGAGAATTCAGGTGTCTGGTTTCAATGAATCACTTAAATTATGAGTAATTCGATTTTGCAAATGACAATGTTAAGATGTCGCTCTCCATTTGAAAACTATGGTGAATTACTCTTTTTGATCTTGATTACATTGAACGTTCAGATGGCCTTCATGATGTACGTTAAAAGTATGTTTTCATCTGCAAGTTGAATAAATGGGAATGATTAGTTAGGGAGAAACGAGCGAGGGGAAATTGGTTCTAAAGAAAGACAAGTTCTATATGATTTCAACTTAATGAATCTAATGGTAAAACAAGATTTTTGTTTGCGGTCAAGATATGATACAAATGCGGAAAACCAATGATTTAACCCAATGCTTAAATCTACAGTGATGAAAATGATATAATTCTAGTTTAAAGCCTACTTAAGAATAAAAAGGGTATTCGAAATAATACCAGAAACCAATAGCAGTATTCATGATAGATTCATAAAGGTCAACATATAATTTGTTTGCACTTGTTTAAATTTCTCACAGAAACATGAACAAAGAAAAGAAAAGAATCAAAGAAAACGTCAATCAAAGTCAGCAATATATAGACTTTGAGACGGTTCTGAAGTTATGTTTTGACCACTTCAGACATTTTTCACATGAATCACAATGTATAAAGATTGAATGGGTAATATTTGAAATCATTTCTCTTTCAAGTTGCCAGTAGATATTTTTTATTACGATAATCTCTCCTTATTAGTTTTGTCAGTGATGAATCTGAGGGTAGTTTTATCTGGTTGTCTGACGATGAAGACAATTTGAAAGCAAGAAGAGAGTAAACAGTACAAATCTAAACTCTAGAATCTAAAATCTATCTCTCACTATGCCTCCCCATGTCCACTCTCCTTTGAATCATTTTCATACACGTGTTTAATAACTGAAATGTTGTTTTAAACACTTTAAACCCCAACTCCCTAACTGTAACCTTAATTGATAATTAGATGGTTGAGTAACTCTCAAGTGCTAAATAGTCAGTTATCTTTAAAACATTTTGCATCTTCAGATGAACTACATTCAAGGCTCAAAATAGGGATACTTTCAGAAGCTAGTGAGAGATGAAAAGAACCTTGTAATGATGTGGTGTGATTTTCTTGCGTTTGGTAACATTTATATTTGTTTTAGTGAGATCATTTTATTCCCATACAAAAACAAATGACTGTGCCAAATACTTGACAATGATAGAAAATAAGGCATATCTTTTAAGGCCTACAAAATTATGGCCCTTTCGTTCGTATAATAGTCATACGGTTTTGAATATAATTGCAAATATAACTTTGCTTTCTACAGGACAAAAAGAACACAGACCAGTTTAGAAACAAAACTAGTCATGTGTCCTACATGTATGCTGGGCAATGAATCTAGTTTTGAAATCATTATTCTTAATTATGCATATCAATTTGACATATTGAAGGGTTTTTTGAACATTTCTGACTGAATGGTTATCATCGAGTGATCTAGCAAATATCTAACCCAGTTTCATTGCTTATTCAGTGTTGCATATAAAAGATTCCCGTTTTTTCCCGGATTTATATGCAAAAACTTTGTATAAGGCATTTGTGAAGAAATATCCCTGATAGCTCTCGGAATCATTTCCTGCTATTAATCAATTTGAACACAAGGTCATTGAAAGCTAGAAGTAAACTGTTGACATGTTGTCTAATGATTTAGTAAAGAACAGATTCTTTCAGAATATTAGCAAAGTGTATTTGAGTAGCATCTTCAACCCCGGATATTACACTCTTAATGACATTCATTTCTGATCTCTGTATACGCTCGACAGAAAAAATGCATTCTTCTACTTCAAGCAATGGGTTTTCAGTTCTTTACGTACATGGCATTTTGTGAAGAATTTTAACTTTTTGACATTCGCTAATATTACGATTCTGACGTTAACACCAACATTAAAGAGTTCAAAATATTACTCCAAATAACAGAATGAAAAAAAGTATCGTGTTTAAAATTATTTGAAACGATTGACGAGAATGTATAAACTACGGATAAACTACATTTAAATATGGATTCAGCTAATACAATTTGGTTTCAGATGATTAGTACAGGTATTCGAAACTGATTTCTTCTTCTCTAAGATAAATATTCAATTATGTGAAGTAAAGAAGAAAATATAACTGAAACTAGGAATATAAGTTCTCGGGACTTGAATTAACTAATAATTTGTCAACACCAGTCTACAGTAAGTACTACGACCAATCTTGTTACTACTTCGAATACATCAATGTAAATGAGGTTAATAGGTTAATAGGTTAGAGATAAGAACATTTGTTCAAAGAATTGAAAGTAGTATTGAAGAGTTTCAATAACATACAGGTACTACAATGTGATGCGTCTTCCTTTTTTTGGTGCTAAATTGAACACAAAATGGACTTGTGATAGATAGTTGTATATATTTTGATATGTGCCATGTGCCTCTTAACAGTTGAATTATCCCTATTCCATGCTTTTCTTTGGATTATTTGATAATCGTATAAATCATATAAGAAAGAGTAAACATCGGATGGTTCTGACTGGATCAATCTTCTTTAATACAATATGATGAATTCATTTCGACCAGTGTATCGGTCTTTTCAAGTATGTTTGACAAATGAAAGTATACACATATTTATAAAAGGAACAAAACAATATTATATATATTAAATGTAACATACTTCACAAAGTCGTTTGCAGAATCATTTTAATCCGATACTAATATTTCGTCAATAGCATTGACTCATCATGTGAAAGATGAGGTAAGGCCAAATGTTGAAAAGAAATAAAATCATTAAAAGCAAAAGACAGCCAAAATATCTTAAACACATCTTAACAAGGGCTAAATATGATGGTATTCAAAACCCAACAGAAAGACCTTCAGTTTCCAAATGTTCAAATAAAAGATGTGGCATATGTCCCCATTCATTAGAAGGCTCGTCTTTCACATTTGACAATGGCAAAACATTTGAAATAAAATCTAACTTTGATTGCAATTCAAAAAATGCCCCAAGTGTAAAAAATTCCATATTGGTAAAACTGAATGCCTAAGAAATAGGATAACCTTACACAGACAACACAATAACGATAGCAGATATCGCTGTTTATTTGTAAATATACATCTTTCTACTTGTGCAAATGGTGATTTCAAAATATTTCCTTTCTATAAATTATTCCATAAATCTAACATGGGCAGTGTCTCAAATGCCCTTTTACGACTTGAAGAGTCCTTCATTGACACCTATAGACCCTCACTAAATAAACAATGAGATGATTACCCTTAAATCACTGACATATATATCTAACTACAATTAAACTATTTAAAAACAAAAATTAACATATTGCTCAAGGGGTAAACTCATAAGAGAGTGATTGTGTCAATCAGAAGACCAACAAGGAAGAACCATGATGTCACCTGATTAGCATAATTTACAATATATCCTTGTATATTGTACATATATTTTGTTATAAAAACGCTTATAATGCGATGTTAACGATCATATCGTTTAATCCCTAATGAGTCAATGCTATTGACGAAATACTGGTATCGATTCAAAATGATTCTGCAAACGACTATGTGAAGTATGTTATATTTAATCTATATGTGACCTTGCGTTTGAACCAATTCAACTTTTCATATATATATATATATATATATATATATATATGAGCTGAGCTGAAAGGTACATGAGGTTACTGGGATTGTTTTTCAAGTACCCCGTGACTGAGAAGCGTCAAAACGATCCGCAATGTGTAAAAGGCACATATAACATGAACCTCTGAACCTGTGAGGGAAAGTGTCAGTGCTTAAAGCCTTAACTGAGTATTGAGTTTCAGTGAAGCTGATACGTGACACCTTTTTCTAAAATGGTGGATTATCAGGTTGAGTAATAACATATTTTACCCTCGAAAGATGATATAATTGAGTACACTGATACTTTTGGAGAACATTTGAAGAAGAATGCTACAGTGTATTTGAATAACTCTGATGATAAAATGAGAACCATTTAATTATCATTATTATTCTCAGGAAATTACAGTGGCCATCTGTGTTGGGCAAGTTGCTTATCAATGTTAAATGGTCGTATTGATAAGCGGAAATAGGTGATAGAATACATCTTCCTACTTCGACTCCCTTATTGAAAAACAGGGGAAATAGAGGGTGTCACCTTACATCTGACCCAGACATTGTGAAATTAGCTTATAAATGAGAGTGGGGAATTAGCAGGCTTCCTGATTGAAAGCTATTAACGGGAAACCCTGACATTACTGGCCCATTTAGGAGTCATGCTCTCACTATTTGCACCAAAGACAGTTAAAAACAAATGAGAACAGTGTTCATGAACATTTTATTTAGTACTTTAAACGAACTGACTTTATCTGCTTTGACTGAAAATTAAAGTTACTGTAGAAGGAAAAAGCAGATTAGGCAACAGGTAAAAAACATCAGTTCTGAAATATCCAAAATAGCTGTAGATATATATTCTTCATACTACACATTTGCTGTATTGCTTGAGTTAAAAATGTACCTAGTATTTTTTGCATGATGGTAGTGATTAGGTTTATAATATTTTATATATTGTTGATTTATGTATGTTTCTTCTGCTCTTCTTTCTACTTTACATTTGCATAATTGTGGTATCTAATTTGAATAAGTAGAAGGCTGATAAGTGTATGACCTTAATCAGGTTAGTGTCATAAAAGGTTTGCTTATAGCATTGCCTGTGGTCCTCAAGTCATACTATTGCAAGTCTTTGTTAATTAATCTTGTCAGCTTTGGACAGAGTACCAGGCTAATCAAATCAGGTGTTCATCTGCGTCTCTGAATGTGTTTCAACCAATAGTCTTAGTGATATCTTTACATAATCAGGTTTGTATTTATCAATAAGTGTCTTAAAGAATTTGATAAATAAGTAGTGTGGTTATATCCTATGCAAATTAAAATTTTCAGCTATTCATGACAGTTTTACAAAAATGAATATGAACAATTGATTGGAATATATATGTTATACCTGGGATTGTTTTCATTTTACAAATAGCTCTTTTGTCTTTGGCTCTAATGTATATATGTACTTTAAGATAAGATATTCTATAGGCATTTGAAAATGGTTAGTCATATTACAAGTCTGCCAGTCTCCGTGCAGTAGTATGAAAACACTGATGCCAACTAAACAATTAAAAACCTTAAATGTTCACAGGACTGCACTCGATATATGATATGGGCTTGGTTGTGACATGAACACATGGTTAAGTACCCTGTAACGAATATGAACTGTTTATGATATTTATAAAAATTGTCGACTGGATGTATTTTCCCAGTTCATCTTTATAAAAAAAATGATTTCTAACCAAATTGTTGTTAAGTCTTCAATACAGAACATCAGATCAAGAATGATAGTAAGTAATGTAACGACATAAATACACTTATTCACAGGAAGAACACATCAGGCTAATTTTATTGATCTCTTCTGTCGATAGTTGAAAAAAAGACATAACAAAGAAGAGATGAAAACTGTTAGGAAGGGAGGTTAAGAAATGATATTATTTCAAGCCATTTTCATATTAGTCTATTTTGGCTTACGACAAACAACAAGATGGAAAATTTAAGAGTTGTTTCAATTCTAAAAACAGGAGTGCGTTGCATAATATCACCAAGGCTGCGGATAGCACTACATCAAGCACTTTACTCTTGAGTGAAAAGATTTGAAAAATTATCATTAGATACATCAAATCATGTGAAAAGGGCTTAAAAAGTTTGATTTCCGTGATTTTAACGAAACAAAAAAACATGATATATCGTAAGTTTTGTAAATTTTAAAAAATTATATTCAAGTACTTAAGTATGTTACATCAATAGAATGACAAATCTAACTACCTTATATAAAACGTATTGATAAATTGAATGTGAATGATGTCAATGTTTCCATTTGTTCATATAAGAAAGAGTTGCAAGGGGAACTAAGAGTTAATTATTCTCATACTGAAAATTACGTTTCATTTTTAACACCACAAAGATTTAACATGATATTGATTGTTAAGATTTGTCTGCAGACACTCAAAATATACTTTGTATCACTACATTGTAAATTGGACAACTAAAACCAAATTTGTTAAACAAATTAGATTTTGGATCATTTGCAGGCCTGATTCATTTACACCCTGTTGATTTATTTTTGAATCTCTTCTCATTCTCGAATCAATCATAGTTACGACACTCGATGTTTTTATAAGCATTCAAACTCCTAAGCAATTGAGTTAACTTAACACAATCGATTCCAAGGAAAACCAGCTGAACACGTTATTTTCTGACATCTGCTCACTAACTCTAACAGACATTGTATGGTGGTTTTGTTGTATCAAGACCGTTGATTACTTCTGATAGTAGATTAGCTCTGATACCTCATATAGAACGTCAATTGACATGAAGAATTACCCTTACTATCAGCTATTTGTAAACTCCATCGTTTCAACCAACTGTTGTATAAACCAAAGACTTTCATAAATATATCAGCAAAGGAAAGTTATTAAAAACTGTAATGACTCTTACGAAATAATGAGTTTGAGATAAAGTAAATATAATAAATCGGCAAATCTCACAAACACTGAAGCACTGAACATTTACGTTCAAAGTCAGACGGGTCAAATACAAAAATATCGGACTCTATTTTTGTACTTTCATCAATCTAAAGTGTTTAATATTGTACATGAACATAGAATCGAAAACCTTGTTGAGTGAAAAGACATTCAACATTTAATTTTTTCATCGCCCTCGTACGACTGTTTCAGAATTCATGTGTAACCTGCATCGAGGCTTGTAAGAAGTGTGAGGATATAGTTTGACTCCAACATGTGTATTTTGAACGGCTAATAGTTGTTCAGTCAGTGACAATTAAGTCATTTGAATTGCAGGTTTTCACAGAGAAATGTTTTCATTCCAAATTCACACATAACAAAAGCATACATCAATTTGTTGCAAAATTGTTATCAAAATACGATTTCAAAATTAGACATTGCCTCCTGTAGTATGTTTGTTATCATTTTTCATTTTCTTCTTTGGCTACACATAAAGATAATTTCTTATTTCCCCGATCAGAGTATTAAACATGAACTGGAAATATATGGTCAAACATATTACAAGATTAGTGACATAGAAGTTTTTGTTTAAATAAGGTAGTTATAATGTATCTAAGAATTAATATGACAAATTGTTCAGATGGAGAATAGTATGGCAGACCAAATATTGTCAAATTATTTAGCTAGGTTTTGGAGCAAACTGAATAACTCAGGGGCAGTGTAAAAATCTATTTTGATAAACTGACCCTCAGGACAGTATGTCTCCATTAATGATTTCAAACATTTCACTATCTCAGCCTACTTTTCTTACCACATTTAAGCAAGATGTATTTGCAAACGGGTACTAAATAAATTAAGATAGTGAGCAGGGGCAGCATATGAGATATGTTAGCCTAATTCAAATAAACTATATACTATTTTCAAAATTTTAAAATGATTGAAAATACAATTTCCTTTTAGTAATCGCAATCGAGTGCTTTAAAAATATGAATAATGGATATGCGTTTGAGTTTGATATAGTTCAGATAGTAAATCTGTGAGGAGGACTGAATTGATTATTTGAGGCCGGTGGAACTAATTTTGTAACTCTTGAATAATTCACTTTTGGGCAGTTTAAAAATAAGGTTGATTTAAAACGAAGAAAATAATTGATCAGAAATTGAATTATCAGACGTAGGTGTTCATCAGTGTATGTAACACCTCAAAAACCTTTTTTGAAAACTAAATCAGGATGTAATTGAGAATACTTAATAAAAAAAAGAATGGTGAGGTGGAAGTAACTATCAATTCTTGTAATAGATCTTAAAAACCCTGTCATATAAGACTTAAACTCGATTAGATAATTATTGATGATCAATATGCAAGATAATGTTAATGTGAATAGTTTAAAATACTTCTTTTACATGAAGTCAGTAAGGTAGTCTTCAACAATGTTTATTCATTTTACAAATTATGTAAATAACAATTAGCATATGGGATATTTCATATAAATCAATTTCAGTAATTTACAACATTTATTCTAATAAAGGTAACAGCAGTGTTTTAATATATGATCTATGTATTAATTTGAATCTGCTCTTTTGCTTGTTGATATCATATAAAGAAATATATTCAACTATAACACGATTAATAGATTCTGCCACTGTTATGGGTCAAGGCTGAAATATCACCACTTAAGGATGTTATCGCTGTCTGAGGTTATTACATCATGAGCAAAATCAACTCATATTAATCAAGCTAATCGATTATGTAACTTCGAAAGAAATGGTTGGTGGTATGACCTCTTCTATTCAAACGTAAACATGACATAGAAATAGAAAGTTTTCTTGTATATATAAAAACGATTTGAAACACCATGCGTTGCAATTTTGCTTTTGGTTATGACAATTTAGTTACAAATTTTTCATAGAATTGTGACAATTAATTCTAAATCTTGTTTTTTTAAATTGTAACAATAAAAGTTATTGTTAATTCTCTTAAACTAGGACGAACGACTAGTCAGAAAGCTGTCAGAGGCAAATTCGAAACTCAAAATAGTGAACATGAAGACTTCTTGAGATGTATTCGTACAATGATTTCATATTTACACGATTAATTCAATTGTAGTTTAAGATTTTAGTGAGAGAGAAGCAAGGATCAAATTCGCCGCAGTACAAACTCAACCAAAATAACGATCGATTACAGTGTCGCGTCATGTCCAACACTGTTCATGCATGGGATTTGAACACAGTTATGATTTAATTTTCTTGATTAACTGGTAGCAATGTCTAGTAGTCTCATTGGATTTAAAACATAACCAAACCAATTTTTAAAAATTACTCACAGGCATTTTATTCGTGACTGAATCCTGCCACTTGATCGCTTGTTGACATTATTCTAGATCATCGGGTCAAGGGCAGTGAATGAACGCTCACCTACCCATTGACTTGTGATTGTGACACGTTGAAATATAATATAATAACTATGAAATAAGTCATGAAAGTGATAATATTTCCATCATGTGAATGTTCATTGAATAGTGATTCAGAAAATGTTTACTTAGCCACAAACGTTTTTTGAATGTATGTCAAGGGGTCAATGACAAAGATAACGTGTCATGATATGCTGCAACTAGCAGACTAAAACTGCAGGCTAAAGGAATATATAACAGTTATATTCACTGTTGGCGCTGCAAACACGATGCTTTACTATGTCACTGCGGCTACTAGAAATGAACAGAGAATAAAGAATGTCGGCATATAGACCTTATCTAATAACTAATGTATGACATTGTCTCTTGTCTGACTTCTATATATCAGCTTTAACGAGGCCTCACAAGAGCAACAGAAAATCGTCATCCTAGAAGAAGGAGTGCGGTTTCCCATCATCACATGCTCGATCTTTACTAAGTGCTTCTTTTTATTACGGAATTACGATTAGAATTAAAACAAGCATAACGCTGAAACAGTCAGATTGCAAAGATTAGTTAATGTGTATGCTTGGCAGATGTATGTTTTCACTTTTTGACCTCCCAGTATGATCATTAACGTTCCTCATAATCAATTCAAGAGGTAACCAAGTAAAGTTACCTTCAAGTTTAGATCCTAAAAATTCACAAGTTAAAAGCATGCACCGCAAACCATGCAGCGAAATCGTTTTGAATGAATTAGCGAAATAATCAAGACAACAAACATGAAATAGCAGTAATTTACACTAACACCTACCTAGTTTTAGATTTTGAATTTAAATTGTGTATAACAGTTTATAGAATTGATTAACAGAATAGTTCTCATTCAGTTTATGATATTGATTTTTTCACAATTACAAAACAGTGATTCGACATTACTAATGTTGTCTGTTGTTTAAAACTTGAACCAAGGACGCTGAAGCGCTAAGACACTGTTAAAATACTTACTTTGAAAGATTATGACGTCATCATCATTATGATTTACATGTAACGAACTATGTGAGGTATTAACAATTTGCAAACTGTGTAGTGATCCCTCTATTCCAAGATTGTGGGCGGCTTTTCGGGAATCTTAAAGTTTCATTAATATGGGTTGTTTCTAAATCAGGAAGCCATTCATAGATATTATTTTTTTCAACTAATGAAGTATAGTCGATTCCTGTGTTTCGAATGAGTTCAATACAGTCCTTTTGTCTAAAATATGGAGACTAGGGGTCAATTTCTAGATCCTGAGTATCTCTCAACTCGTCTTTATGTCCAACATACTGAGAATCGAGGATTATTCCCGATAATAAATATCAATATCTGTGTAAAGCATGTCTTTGGAAAAGTACTTGACATGCAAAAAGATTTGTGAATTCTAGCATATAATTAGATCAGAAGTGAATGTAATCACTTTGTATTGATACTAATCGGTGTGCAAATGCTGTTCAAATACACATTAATAACGTGCAGAACGCATCTTTTCTTAATACAAAATGGATTGGAATTTGTGAAATTTGTGAGTGTTGCTTTCCGTACTAACGTTAATCATTAGCTTTCAGATGTATTGAGATTGCACAGAAAATGTGTCCATATTAATGTCAAAAAATCCTAAAAATTCACAAGTTAAAAGCATGCACCGCAAACCATGCAGCGAAATCGTTTTGAATGAATTAGCGAAATAATCAAGACAACAAACATGAAATAGCAGTAATTTACACTAACACCTACCTAGTTTTAGATTTTGAATTTAAATTGTGTATAACAGTTTATAGAATTGATTAACAGAATAGTTCTCATTCAGTTTATGATATTGATTTTTTCACAATTACAAAACAGTGATTCGACATTACTAATGTTGTCTGTTGTTTAAAACTTGAACCAAGGACGCTGAAGCGCTAAGACACTGTTAAAATACTTACTTTGAAAGATTATGACGTCATCATCATTATGATTTACATGTAACGAACTATGTGAGGTATTAACAATTTGCAAACTGTGTAGTGATCCCTCTATTCCAAGATTGCGGGCGGCTTTTCGGGAATCTTAAAGTTTCATTAATATGGGTTGTTTCTCCACAGCTTTCATGAATTATTCTTCACAAAAGCTATACGAAATCCTGCAACATATCAGTTGCCATTCTGCATGTAATTAAACGAAATATACAGTATCATCATTAGTATTTGGTTTCCTAAAAAATAATAAAAACATCAATTTGGGTGTTTGAAGACTTTGAAATACAAGCTTTGTTAAAAGCTATCAACCAACTATTATCAAGGAAAACTACCAGACTCTAGCATACCAAAAGCATTTCTTCTTCCGCGATTGCCTGAGGATGGGGAACAAGATGTTGAGAATGTCGACATATCCTTTGAGCATGGATTTATTACAATCAATGAATTTTCTATACATTTGTCATGAGTATCAATCAATCAATCTTTATTCAGTACTGAAGAGGCCACAGGCCTGTAGCACATTACATGTATAATGAGTATAAAGTCACTTATCCGTTATTTTCTAATACAATCTTTCTTCTTAACGCCATTGCAAAATATATGTACATCGCCAAATTCTGTAATAATAATGTGTTATTAGCTGTTAACAATGAAATTTAATTTCGTTCACTAGGATTTCTATAATAATACAGTTTGAGATACTTTTTTCGTAGATCCGTATAGACAGGACATATAAGTAGGAAATGTAATTCATTTTCTATAATATTTCTGTTACAAAGTTGACATATTCTATTTTCTCTTGGCACACCTGAATATCTACCAGTTTCAATGTATAACTCATGGGATGAGCAACGAAATCGGGTTAGGGCTACTCGAAATTTTTTTACATTAACTTTTGATAAGTAGTTTTCAAAACATATATCAGATTTCCATTGGTTGTAAAATAAACATTTAGTTGACAGATGCAATGATTCGGACCATGATTGTAAATACACATCTTTCAATCTTTGGGTAAATGATGAAATAAATTGGGTAAGGAATTGAATATTATCATCGTTCCATATATAACCATATCCAGTTTTGTTCAGCAATTCTTTTATGTCTGTCACCCAATTTCGTTTCCCATTTTCGTCGTACAGTTTCATCATTTCATAACACATTTTTGGGAATCTATGACATGGCATTTTCTGTAATTTTAACCAGTACTTTATGGCTCTAATAGAGGAATATATAAATAAGGGATATCTACCTAATTCTCCATAAATCATAGTACTACAAGTACTCTGTTTTACCCCAAGAAATCTTTTGCATGCATATAGATGAACTCGTTCTATACATTCATATTGTCTTAATCCCCATATTTCAGATCCATAAAGAAGAATTGGGCTAATATTGGTATCGAAAAAATGTATTTGAAGACATATCACCCAAATATCTCATATATTTATAAACTCCAATTAAAACTTTGACTGCTTGCACTGATGTAAGTTTTGTGTGCTTTGACCAGGCAAGAGTGTTAGAGAAATTTATGCCAAGGTAGTTATATACATCAGTTGTTTGAAGTAGGTTCCCTTGATAATACCATTTTTCCATTTTAGATAATTGCCCACCTTTCTTAAAGACGACGATTTTGGTTTTTTCTCGATTTACCCTTAGTTTATATTGATTCGAGAATTTCTCTAATTCATCTATTTGTCTCTGTAAACCGCCAATGGTACTAGAAAATAAAACAATATTGTCAGCAAAGAGTAACAGAAATAATTGTACCATTCCCGGATGAAGTTGAATCCCGTTCGTACATGTGTTTCTTATTTGAGTTGCCAATTCATTAATGAAAAACGAAAATAAAAACGGGCTTAAAATACAACCTTGTCTAACACCTAATTCACTAATAAATGGCTCAGACAATTCATTCTTATTTCTCACAGATACTTTAACACTCTCATATATACTATGTAACAGGTTATTCATTTTATTACTTACACCGTGAGCTTGCATAAGTCCCCATAGTTTCTGACGTTGCACAGAATCAAAAGCCTTGGAAAAATCAACAAAACAGTGCATAAAATTTCCCACCTTTCGTATTAAGATATCTTTGAACCAGGCTATATAGTATGAAAATGTTATCAGTCGTTGTGTATCCCTCCCTGAAACCCGCTTGACCCTCGTATATTTTATCTATGAGTAATAAAAGTTAGATGAGAGTCAATTTTATTAAAAGATCAAGTTTTGCTTTATGGTCGCCTCTTGCGAAGGTCAGGCTTCTGTTTTGTTTTAACAACAACTACGATCTTCACTATGATAACAAATTCCAACGTTTACTTTTCCTCAGAGAGTTAATTGATATCGTTATTGTTTTTATTTCTTTTAATATGATGGTTTGTGAACATGTAAAGCCTGACTAAGAGACTGAACATTTTCGAGAATTTGAGAAAAAGGGTATTTAGAACTTATTTAAGTTGTGAAAAATCGCATATATCAAATGCTTATTAACAGCTTTTTATCTCCAGGAACATGTGGAGTTGGTGAGTTACGAGGAAGTCTTCTTTACATTTGTATTGTCATTCCGTCAACGGTCACATTGCAGATAATCGTTACTCTGAACTAGACGTGCGTGCTCAAATGGCTTTAAAGGACTCCTTAACAATATAAAGACTCATTGACTGCTCATTATGCATCTCTGAGGAGTGTTAATTAAAGCAATCCTGTAGTTTAACCGATTTCATAATCTTAGCATTAGCATTGTTATTGAATAACCTATAGCGGCTGAACCTTAATACGTAGATATTTGCGTAATACCTTAAGCTTAGAAGATAGATTACCTGGTTGCCGCTCGTTAACAATATCGAATGATCTGTGCATTCGCTGTATTTACGACATATTGATGAGCGCTAGTGCCTTTAAAGTTTTGGTTTTGATGAACAACATGACAAGTGGCTTCTAGTCCATTGAGGAAAACAGTTGTTTTCGTTTTTTTTCATAGAGGTTTTCTTTTTTTCAAACATGCAGTTCTGTAGCTTTGTAACACATGTAGCGGCAACAATAGCAACACTCTTTGATTGATATACCCACGAAGATGATCGTTGTACTCTGAGTGTTTGATTTAAATGAACATATTCATACGAGATATCATTTAAGCCACAAAGAAAGAATAGAAGGTTTAATTCATTAATTTAATTAATGTTGTCGACAGAAACCTAGATAATGGGCTCACTCCCGTTTGCAGCTACCATAACATGAACACAGGGTGTTCTTTGCTGACATAGTAGAAATAGTTCTTGGACATGAATCTGATCATTTGATCTAAATTAACTTTTGGAAACATGCTATATACTGCACGTGATACCATAAGACGAATATAAATTTTTAGAACTTCACCTTCGAATAGATCACTTGAAACAGTTGAGTTGTTTGTTTCTACATTGGCGTGATGAATCACATATGGACTTTAAATCGGAAAACTAACTTCTGAATCATGGCTATTGATATATTTCATAGGTATGAATTATTGATACAAAGTGCACATATTTTCCTTAATACCAAATTCGTTCACTTATCATATTATTCTAACTAAAAAAGTTGATACTTTAGTACACAAGAATAATTCACGTTTCTAGCCATTTCGTTTGACGGCATGTTCAATTGAAAGATGTGCTTGCTGAATACAGTTTGATTCACCTGAATTTAAATGTTTTAATGCTGGTAATTCCTTTAGAAATGCTTACGGCACTTTAATACCTTAAAGCTCATCTGAAATAAAGTTTTGATGTGATATCAAGCAAGCTATGATATTAAAATTAAATGAAATTAAAAGTGTTCTTGCAAATTCCAATGTTGAAGCTGCTACTCACAAACCCTTTAACATGCTGAAGGCATATTTCTGTTCAAAAACACTGTACGAGTCTTGAAAATCAATAATTTAAAATTCCACAGCAATTTTTATCAATGGGTAAATCTAAGTCCAGTCTCGGGTCACTTTTCAATACATGAGGAATGCATGGGTAATTAACTGATTAACAGTAATTACAGATTACATACGAATACATAATTTTTAACAAACCCTACTTCCTTTGGATAAATCGTTTTCAACAGTGGAGAGTCCATTTCTTTATACAATAGCTTTATTGTATCACAAAGGAATTTACATTGTAAAACCAGTTATAAAGGTTGATGTCTTATTGAACAAGTAGAAATAATTAATCATTCCAGATAGATTTACAACATATTTGATAAAAAAATCTGAGCTTGCTGAATCCAGTCTCACAAGTAGTTGGCATGAATGAGATATGTGTTAATGCTGATCATTATTTTAAAAGTGATTAGGACATTTCTATACACTAAACGTCATTTGCAAAGAAGCATTGATGTGTAGTCATGCACGTTATCAGATCAGAGGTGAGTAAAATTAAGAGTTTTCTGACAAGTTAGAACAGTGTGGAATCTGCTACTCAAATACACTTTAATAACATTCTGAAAGGATCTTATCTTTTCAAAAACATTCATTCCAATTCTCAGAAATTATTCATTCTTAATTTATCTCAGTCTCAACAGCGACTTTGTTAAATACGTACATTGAAGAAAACAAGCTCATTGCCCTTTTAAATACTAAAGACGGACTTGAAAAAACCCTGAAACATAAGAAGTGAGCATGATCACCCTGGTCTCAAGATGTATATTTTGTATTTATTTGAACATAAAATTTTATGTAAGATGCAAAATGTTATAAATAAATTATAGACACTATTCCGTACTTGGGAGTTATATGTTCATTCTGTTGACAATTAGAGTTTCAGGAATGAGTAATGTGGAATATTTAGTTGACACACTTGATTCTTAGTTATATTGAAAACGTGATATAATTTTAGATATAAACGAGATTAGTGATTACACATTTATTACACCTCTTACTTTATCATGTAACGATTTAGTCTCATCAAGAAAAGTTTTTCAGACTCCCTGAAAACAAATAATTGAATATAGAACATATAGGAGTAATCATAATTTAATTTTACTACTAACTTCTTATACAGTATGATTTTTACTACAAATCATAATCTGGCATAAAATATTCATGTGAAACAAGCCTGATGTGCTCTTAACACTTGACTTCATGATCGTCTAAAAAACTCAACATGTTACTTTGTACACATTGAGAGACGTTTCCGAGACACTGTGTTTTCCTTTGTTTATGTATATATACTATCCAAAAAAAGAAACGCATAGCCAGATTTGTTAGGAGAAATTCTTGTATTTTCAAACGCATATAAATTGAAAGGAAATGAAGTTACAAGTGTGATTTTTTACATCAGATTTAAGGAAATATCAATTAACGAAATTACGTAAAAACATTAGATATGGCTTTCACAATATTTCACAGACGTCCGTAGAAAGTTAGCATCTGTTGTGGCCACCTTGTGCGTTGATGACAGTTCTCACCCGCCTTGGCATCGACTGGATTAGACGCTATATGGTTGGTTTTGGAATCGTCTGCCACTCCTGCTGCAAAAATAGAGCCAGTTCTTGTAGAGTTTGAGGCTGTTGTTGACGCTGAAGAAGACGTCGATCAAGTTCATCCCAAAGATGTTCAATTGCATTCAAATCTTGGTAACGAAACGGCCATTGGAACTTATTAATGTTGTTTCTGGCGAGGAAATCTCCAGTGACTCGTCCAGCATGTGGCCTGGCGTTGTCCTGCTGGAACAGTTCACATTGGACGTCAATAACGGGCAGGGGGTGTGGCTGCAGGATGTTGTCTCTGTAGCGTACGACCGTCAAATTTCCATGAACGTGGATTAAATTGGTGCGACCAGTGTACGATATCGCCGCCCACATCATAACGCTGCTTCCACCAAATCTGTCCACCTCAAGAACACAGTAAGCGGCAAAACGTTCGTTCCGACGCCATTAAACACGGTTTCTGCCATCTCGCCTCCGCAATAGGAACCTGGATTCATCACCGAACCAAACTAGGCGCTAGTTGCGAAGATTCCAAACACCAACTGTGTTACACCAACGAAGTCGATTGGCACGGTGTTGACGACGTGGAACGTTGACAACGTAGGGTCTCCTGGCTCTCAATCCATCCTCCCTCAAGCTGTTCCCTACAGTCTGGCTTGAAATTCTTCTCAGTTCTGGTATGTTGCCTGCAGTACTCTCGGCAGTAGTTGTGCGATAACGCAAATGGATGCCCCGGATGTAGCGATCTTGAGCTGGTGTGGTGACACATGGCCTGCCTGAACGGGGACTGTCATTTGTCGTGTTGGTCTGAAAGAACCTGTCGAAAAGTCTTGAAATGGTGCTCTGGCTAACGTGGAGACGTCCTGTCACCGAACATTGGGACTCTCCAGCTTGAAGTCTTCCGATGGCGATGTTTCTTGTTATAGCGTCAAGACGTGCCACCATGGAGTGTTTTACAATCAATCTCCAAACAAGTGGCAAATCCGAATGCGGCATCCCTTTTTATAGCCACACACTGCATGCATTTTCCACAAAACTTTCACGTGCGTAATTGCACCAAAGTCAACATTTCCATGTAAGATCCATTTTTGGAAAAGAAAACGAAAGCAACTTGTCAGTATCATCAATATCATTACTTTTTTGGACAATAAAAATAATACAAATAAAAATATTTCGATTTCAATTATGAAAAATCACCTATGCGTTACTTTTTTGGGATAGTATATATGAACAGCGGATTTTAAACAGGAGCAAATAATAAGTCAACCATTTGGAATCCATCTCGAATGTAATGCTATTAGCTTCTGCTATGATTTCAAGTAGCTATTGATTTTTAAGTTATTACCCTGATCACACATGACAAAAATCCTCTGGTTCAGCAGGGTGAACATTCAAAATGATTATTGAAAATCTGTCCAACAAGATAAAAAATCTATCACTATTAACGATATTGCTTTTTCTAAAGCGAGAGGAAGTGTTTGATCCTGTCAAAAGGTTTGCCCCTATTTCATATTTCTTTCCTTTGAAAATCAATTTATATAGTTACTTTCATTTTTTTAATTGAAAAGACAAGCTATTGCCTAGACACATGAAATTGTAACAAAGGTTGAATGTTTGAAAAACGAAACGCACTATCTTCCTAAATGAGAAAAAAAGTTATGAAATCTTCCAATGAAGTTTGAGTCGATGCGAAGGTATCCGTTTGGCCCGAAAGCTTTTTATTCTTTTTTTCTCTGTTGGGAAAACTGACTTTAAAAAAAAAAGAAAAAAGGATTTTGAGGAAATTGAGAGAAAAGAGGTTGAGGAGATACTCTAAAGATTGATGTTTTAATTAAATACATTTCATGAAAAGCATACTCCAAGTTACAAATTTATAATATGTTTTTTTTCAGTACTGAGGAGGGAACGTGTTTTCCACGTGAAGAACGTGTTTAGCCTCATGTTTAAAACTGGAACATTCTGAATAAATTTGTATATGAACTAATCAGTGAGGAAGACAATTAATAAATAGATTAATAGAAAAATAAAAAAAAATATAACAAATTCTTTACTGTATTATTTATGTATAGTATTATTTGGCGAAAAATACGAAAGTAAATAAATACAAGAATAAAAGAAAATGATATACTTCAATGACATTATGATTACACTTATATATAATTATTCTTTCTATTTATCTTGCCAGTCATAAATCTACCCTTTTTAATCAATAAGACAAACAGCGGAATGGTGTGAAGATATTATAAATTCCCTCACTTTAACACAAGATAAAGAACGTTCTATAAGTAATTGTTTAGCAATGATAGTTGTTTCCAAAGATAGTTAACATCTCACATCTTTGCATATATATAGATGGAACTTATGAATAATATATCATCTTTTGTCCATTAAAATATATTTAAATCCAATTGACATAAATAGGTATTTGAATCATATTTGCACCATTTCAACACAAAATCCGTTGAGTTATAACTAGATTTAAAACTTAAGACATTTCTTTCTGCAACTACGTTCATGTTATAGTATGTTATGAGTATACATTCATGTCTTAAAAATACGTAACCAATCATTACACTGGAATGTTATTTCTGTACTTTTGTTATTGCAGATTATTGCCGCAAAATCAATTTTCAGCTTTTATGTTCAATGACTAATTGACTGACCTTTGTTATCATGATCTCATTATGCAATTACTTTCCTTAATAATCACGTCAATGAAAACGCAAGTTCATATTTGTTGGTAAACGTTGTTACTAATAGTCAAAAGTGATAGGATACTTTGAACAAGTTAACATGTCGGTATGATGTCTTAGGGTTTGTTGTAGAATACCTTTTAAGTATAAGATTTTAACTAAAAAAATATGAGTCACTTCTTTCATCTTTTCAATGATAGAATTGTTATTGTTCACTATTAATTGACCAATAAAATGTTCAATCGTTCCGATGAGGCATTAGAACTTTTTATATCATCGTTTTATCTTAATGTCCCAATAATCTATTCTTTGATGTAAAGAAGTTCTAATGTATTGGACCTTACTGTAAAACGTACTTTCAAAGGTAAGGTTAATCTGGAAACTTTGGAGAAAACTCTGTTTGAAGACATCACGCACGCGATTCACGAATGGCTTTGTGTCTGTCCATATAAAAAGAAGTTACATTAATGCTTTCTATGTGTGACCATTTTATTTCCTATTTTCATGCAAAAATTATTGTAAATAATAAGATTTGTACAGACGTGTAATGAACACGGTCACTTCACTTTATTGTCTGCAAAATATGCTGCATATAGATAAGACAAAGGATACTTACAGGTTCTCACAAAGTATTTTTTATCTACAAATCAGAGTCAAATTAGTTCACTAGTGACATGTGTCCATGTTAACTCGCACATTTTACAAATCGACTCTAAAATTGGTCGCTAATGTTACATACAGAATCTACATTTGATTTGATTTTCTAAACGCTCCTGTCATTCATAAAATCTGAACTATTAAAATTGGACCTCCATTTGTAGTTTTATTCATATATATCATTGCTGTTGTTTGTATCTTAATGATTTGGCATTCTAGAAATGATGAAATGACATTATCTATGAATACGTAATTTCTTCCCTGAAGGTGACGTTGGTCATTATCATCAATTGCTTGAAGATGAGTTTGAAACTAATGCCAAAATTTCGCCTTCACAGTACTTAGAAATGGCTTAACTATGAAATGTTCCTCATTTTTCAACTTTGTCATAAGTGTATGTTCCTATCAGCAACATAACAACTGGCTTAAGATTTCCATAGATGTAATTCCCGAATCCTCATTTCATTAATTATCTGATCATGAGTAGATACAATAGAGACCATGCATTGAAATAAGCGAATTAAGATAAAAAATGACAATTTGTTCTGTACATGTACGACGGTAAATCAAAAGGTTTGAATACCGACATAGAAAACAAGATGTGACAGGCAGTGCTGTATGAACGGGACATTGTCCTGAAGGAGCAGCATTTGCCGCCTGGCCTTGACGGTTGCCCTTAATTGGATATCCCCCAATAAACCCGAGGCAAGTACCTTTCCAGCAGATCGAACTTGCTTGAACTTTTTTCGTGGGTTTTCTGTTTGCTTTGGTTTTTGGTTTCAGGGTAAAAGTGATATACCCACGTCTTATCCGCGGTCACTAATCGTTTCAGGACATTAATCCTGTCTCCCCTTAATCGAGCCTAAAGGTCCTTTGAATTGCCAAGGCGTTCTGTTTCTGGTCACAAGGTAACATTTTTTTCACATATCGTGCAGAGAGCTTGCTCATGTAAAGAACATCAGTAAGTACTGAGCATACCGATCCAAAACTGTACCCAGTGTCTCAGCTATTTGTTGAATGGTCACACGTCTGTCGTGTACAGCATCAACTTGAACATCACTTGTGGAGGTTCTTTGCCGACCAGACACATCAGGCATCCTTTTCTGACAGCCACGTTTTAAATCAGCAACCCACTTGGCAACTTGAGATTATGCAAAAGAGTCATCACCCAACATATTGACAATGTCTTTATGGATTACCTGAAAAAATCCTTGAAGAATGCACGCTTTTCTTAATCATTAATTTGTTCCCAGTTTCTTCACCCACATACACTTTCGAATGTTACACCTCGAAAACTACACTACGGACGTAGAGCTACGGTAGGGGTCACACCGCGGGAAAGGGGAAAGATGGTGCCTGTTTGAGAGACCAGTTTCTTCCTTGAAATAGGACTCATCAGACTCTTTTATACCATTCGGTGAAGACTACTATCCCTGACCTCTTCACACTGACACAAATCAGTGAAAATTTGTGCAGTTTATTGACGAAGCGTGTGATAAAAGCAACAGCAAAATCTGCACCAATATATATGCCACAGGTAACTTCTCCAGCTCTGTAACAAACCTAGTATTTCGCAAACGCAACTACACGTGTGAATCACGCCATGTAGTCTATAAACTTTCTTGTAAAAAATACAATAAAGAATATGTTGGAGAAACAAAAGGATGACTCTCTGAACACTTTGCAGACATTCACAAAAGAGATAAACCAGTCGCTTTACACTTTAACTTACTAAATCATGGCAAAAAATGATCTCAATTATGAAATCATTGCACAACTCAGAGAAAATCCTAGTCTTGATGCAACAACCGCTAAGAGACGCCCCTGAGAACTAAGGTGGAGTGTCAGCTCCATTTCTTTGAAGCTCAGGGAATCAATAAGATTGTAGGCTGAAGTATCCATCTCAGTCTTCCTCTACTACTCTACGATGGGGTAAATTTTCACTTGGTTCAGAAAAAATTGCTTTCAAGGTTTATAGATAATTTGGATGTAGTGGATCGTTACATCATGCTTAATCTACGAATGTTTTACCCTCGTATATGTTCTAGCACAATTTGTAATAAACTATTCTGTAAATGGATGTTGACATTTTCTTGCCAAAGCAGATCCATAAATTTTGTTGAAATCATACAGGAAGTTTATTCATCTTAAACAAGTTTAAGAAATTAAAGATCCCTTTTGCATTTAGGTTTTAGTGGCAAATGAAAATACCTTTAGATTAAGATTTAGAACTTGTTATCTTAAGCTTTGCATATATACACAAAAACAATCAGCGTCTATGTATGTAATGTGAATTTGTGATCATTAAAGCGCAAAAAGCCCTATTACAAATAGTCATAAAAACTTGGACAGGTTGAAATTTAAAATGTCTAAATGAACCAGTATAAGAAATTATTTCCTCTGTCGATTACCTGAAGTTTTGACGTGTTTGCTGCAAAAGTCTCACTTAACCATTTGGCATAGATCTTGCATGTGTAAATATAGTCAATGCTCGTTGATGTCTGTAGAACTTAATTACTTCATTGCAGTCCTATAAAAAGTATCTATGTTAAGTGAAGCTCTTCAGATTTGAATTGAATGAAGAAAAGCAAGTTCATGCATTATCCAGTTAAAGATGCTACTAAATTAAATGTTGTAAACAAGTTGTAAAATGTTAAAATGAAATAGGCGAACTACCTATTGGCATCATTTTCTTCTCGTCTTAAAGATTCGATTAATAAATCGAATAAATAATAAAGGGTTTTAATGTTTGTAGATTTTCTTAACTAACAGGATTTTTTATAGACAATTAAATTGAGTGAAATAGAAATGATATGTTTTCTAGTTGGTAGCCATCCTCGGTCACCCAGGGCTTCATGGTCCGATAACTTTAACAATCACCCCTGGGACTCTTTATCAGGAAAATCTATACTCAAATAACCCTCGCTTCATTTGTTTAAAACAATGAAACTGCTACATCAATCGAACTTGCGAGCCCCCTTAAAGTCGCATTACAAAATTTTCAGTCTTGCGAGAGTTGAGAAAATTGTCTTGCGATACTAGTTCTTACAGCCCATGACGAGGGATGGATTCCTTTAAAAAATCTTATTCAATAAACTATGATGTGCTCATAGCGCATACAAGAGTCACGGATCATTATTACCCTGGTCTAACCCAAGCTGCCGATTAAGCGCTTAAAGGTCACCTCCAACACAATCTACACCAGGTACCCAATAAGTACTGCTGGGTGAATAGAAGCACATTTTGAATAAAGTCCCTTGCTGAAGGAGACACCACAAGTTTATCAGCTCGTGTCTCAGTGTGGGGCAGGGAAAAACTCTTGAACTCTCAATTAATACAGCAACGATCGAGTAACCCACCCATCTGGCGAGCCACGCCAGATGTTGCTGAACTTTACTGATAGCGGTCAACTGAGCTACGCACAGGAACACGTGCAACCAGCATGTGAATGTATAGAAAATCTCAACATTAAGCCCTGTGGTGACTAATATTGCTTTGCAACACGACATATCTTATCACTCGACCTAATTATTTGACATAAAGGTGAAGGAATACGCCAGTCAATACTTCATTCATTCGTTAATGTCAGGTGACAAAATTAATAAATCAATTTAGCGTAAAACACAGAGTATATCTTGTCTTACGAAGGATGCAACATGTTAAAGACTCTTGAAGGTCTCTTGATCATGATCTTTGCAGAGAAAAAACCCCAATATTATATAACTTAATAATTCCTTGCAACGCAAATACAGCCCTACTTCCATTAATGTTGTTGGGTTGAAAAATAAAAGTTTAATCCCAAACCGAGGTTTCTTGACAAAACTAATACAGGTCAGGTCCAACTAATAGCCTTGCTTTTGCGAAATATCAATTTATCAGTTCACTTCACCCTCGCTTAGATTCAATTGACAATTCCTTTCCAAG
Source organism: Phorcus lineatus (assembly GCA_921293015.1). Lineage (NCBI taxonomy): Eukaryota > Metazoa > Mollusca > Gastropoda > Trochida > Trochidae > Phorcus > Phorcus lineatus. The sequence continues at coordinate 75,396,376 of OV121081.1, read as the reverse complement.
AGTTTATTCATTGTGCCGGTCACTTGCTCACCAATAAACACTAATTAGAAACAGATCAATTAACGATCAAAATACAGGAAGCTAACAAAATTTATAGACAAAGAGGAGAAAAACTATTTTCAGACTAATCCATCAATGGCACTCAAAATATCCAATGCGTCAATTGAAACGTTAATGCTAAGGGGATTTATTTTAAAAAAAACATTTTCATTATTTGGCTTCTATTTGTTTCCATCGTTCTAAAAAATCAAAAATATATCTGCAATATAAATTCAGAGAGGTCTTCTAATGGCTCCTTCAACGTGACAAAGTAAGGAATGGAAAGATACATGATACATGGTTATCTAATTTTCTTCATTCATATAACAGCTGTTCAATGGCGCTCTTGTGATATCCAAAAAGATTGTTTTTTTTGTGTGGAAGCCTTCTCAAAATTATCTTTTTTCGGGAACGTCTGAAAAGTTTCTTCTGTACTTCTAACGTTCTTTACTTGTTAGCATGTAGTCTCAATGAGTTAAATATGCTCTTCCAGAACAGTTGGAAAGATCCTCAAGTCTTGATATTTTTATGTCAGGTTTGAAGACCCTGCTCTTCAAGAAATATCATGACCAGTGAACATCTCATTTATGTAGGGCTATGAGCATACATTCGGGCGTGGAATAACAAGACTTTTGACCTCTTTGCTAAATTACTTTTTTCAAACTGAGCACATAATTACACAAAAGTGACGTAAACTAAATCTGTGCTTTCAGTAACATGTAAGTCCAAATCTTTAACCTTCCATATTATTTATTTTTGATCAAGAGCCATCTGTTAACTGCTCTATATTATCTCATAACGGTAATAACTTGTATCCAATTTCTTTAACTTGCTAGATCATTCTCATCAATACAGTGAATCCAGTGATTTCTAAGAAAAATAAGTAATACCAAATCTAATTTACACTGAATAGAATGCAATTGGTGCAAATCAGATTACAAAAGAATTGAAACATTAGAAAAACATTCTCTTAGACACTGTGACACCTAAATTTATGATGAAATTACTAATAAATTATTTGTTTGCAAGGTAAGATTAAACATAAAATTTAAAGCAATCTTATTTCATGTTCACTAAGTGAAAACCTAACCTACCGTTTATTGAAACTGAAATCAAAGGCTGGCATAGGATATGTAAGTAAGCAAGATCTAATCTGAGGTACAACAGGTGGGAGAAATTTTGTTATTGAACAATTCTTCAAAACAATAATGTGATGTGAGATTTATATTGATACAACTATGGTTGCAATTAGGACAAATTAAATATAATCATTATATAAGTGTTTTACATTTTGAGAGACGTGGTTTTATCAAACATTATCAACTATTTCAGAATTGGCATGTGGTGATAAAATGTTTATACGAGTAATGAGTTATATAATAGGTGAGAAGAGTTTTTTATTAGTACTTTACAATAAAAATACTTTTAGAAACATAATTTTCAATATCCAATAATAAACAAATTATAATATTTTAAAATTTAATTCAACATTAGTTTGTTTTGGTATATGATTAATGTCCAAATGTACATTACGATACATTTACGAATTAATCGTATGAAAGAAGAGAAGAACTGATTCACGGTAGTGAAGTAAAAACTGTTCAAATTGTCTCAATGGAAAGAATATAATAAGTACTTTGTAAACTTTCAATTTTAACATGAGTTTGTTTGATAAATTCTGGTTAGAGGTTCAAACTCAAAGAAATGGAAACATTGTACTGATTAAAAAGATCAGGCAATTACACCTCATTATAAATAACCAACTAGCATTAAATATAAAAAACAAACCGATTTGATGCCAACGAATTTTAATGATCCAAACGCCAATATGTTTGAATGTAAAACCTTCTACGAAATGATCTTTCTTTGACCAGACAGATTCTAATTAGCTTATTAGTTATTCTTGCTCCCACTGTTGACTTCCACACTTGACCCATCGACCTAAGATTTGATTGGCAATGTAACATAGCAAATCTCGCCCGATGGTCTGTATTCAGATATCTCCAGGACGTACAACATTGACAACACAAACAGGACTTTGTCATCAACACTAGCTTTAATAGGATTATATTGATTGCCGAAGAGGGTCGAGACAGTATGTGAAATAGAGATATATTTGTATCAGAAAAAGCACATACCTTAATCATAGGGATAGAATCGTAAATGAAGTCGTCCACAAGGAATATCTGAACTTGGGAACTAGGTTTGTTCATTTACATGAAGACTTTTTTTCTTCAGTGCATGCACAATACATACGGTGTTGATAACATATTGTCCAAATAAATGAAAAGAACTTATGATTAAAAATTCAGGATTTACAAATTACAGGAAGTAATGATTTGTCACTTAAAACTGTCAATTTAATCGAAGTAATTAAAGAAAGATACAGGCCACAATTATCTGACACACAGGGAAAGTTACTTCAACAATAGAAGTGAAATCCATATATCTATCCTAAAACATCAATGGTCATTCTACGTTGTATTTGTTCTTTATAGAGTTGATATATCAAATAAAATGAGTTGCTTCAACAAAGATTTCCCGCCCCCACATATTTGTGCACTTTGTCAATTGGCATAAATTTAACGTTGTTAGCAATCTTCGTGTTGCCTTGCTTTCTAAGTAAATGGACCGACAAATTAACGCATTATACATTATCTATAAGTCATTAATAATGCTTATCTATGTTCAAGTAAGAAATATACCGATCCATTAAGATGGTATCTAACACAATAACACTCTTACAGCACTGGTTCCCTGGAGAAACTAGATAGTAGGAGAGGGAGAGATTTCATACAGACAGATGTGATGATTAATCTAAAACATGAGTGGACAAAAAGAGATATTTCGCGGCGTAAGTTCAGCAAATTAATGAACTTATATGTATTGTACATCTAAATAACTTGTTGATGTACTTTTGTATATTTTGAGCATGTCCAATCTCCTCCTAACCATGCTGATTGGCATACATATGTAGATATGAACAATGAGGATTCCTCTAATTGGATATATGTTTACGTCTTCTTTTTATGTAAGTGTTTTGTTATAGGGCAATTATTTAAATCGACCGGTTCATAAACGTAAGTGCAACATGACTTTAAGACGGTCACATGAATTGGTAAGTTTACATTTATAGCAATATTTCTGATTTTACTATGAAAATCCAGTTTATGTTTTTGCTCATTCGAGCTCTTCTCTCACTTTCTCTGCAAATCAAAAACTTCGTTTCTACTGATTCACGTATTCAGTTACTTGATGCGATAAAATGAACTTTTGAAGATCTTTTGATTTAATGATGCATACGGTGTGATTTTCAAAAAATGCAAGTAAAAGTGTCATGGCTTGTTTGAATCAAAGTCACATTAGAACAGCAGGGCACCAATAAATGACAGAATGAGATTGTTTGTGAAATGTCTGGAACCACATGCATTTAATCAAATTTGCAAAAATAGATGTGGTCATAGTAATTGATGCACATTAACTAGTCACACTTGATTATACCATTAGTTTGACAGTTATACTTACATATATTTAAAAAAGAGGTATCAGGCTTTAAGTACATTTCTTTATCATTTATGCCATAATCATCAAATCAAGTACAATGAGGGAACAAGAATAGTGGCATTTGTATTATTTTTCAAGTAAAACAAATGCTTATATTGTTACTGGGTTTTTAAAAGTTCCATTTTCGCCATTTTATTAATGTAATGTAATATGTATGTAGAAAGTATGCCATTCATTTCATCTCAATGTCTGATATAGTACTAGAGGATTATTCCCCGACACGTCTCCGACAACCGAGACTCAAATCTACGTTTGAGTCACAAAAAACACACAATAGATGTATCTCCTAAATGATGCTCTAATGAACCCATACTGACAAAAAATATAACTAAACATATACAACGGGAAAATTTTTTAACAACAATTTTGTTGAAGGATTCATTTGTCATTCTTAGAATTATCAGGTTGATGCTGATTAATTTATATTCTTTATGAAATCTAAAAGCTTTTTCCAAATACTAGTTTTATTGATAGATTTCGCCTTTGAAATTTAATTGTAGTAGTAGTAGAATCTTTCGAGTTATTATATTGGTGTTGACGGAATTGAAAACACAACTGATTGGACTGGATGTTCAAGTTCTTTTCCTCAAGACAAGAATACGCGAGTAAATGTAAAGGATAAAGGATAAAAACAACAGATATTATTTAGAGGATGTAAAATTGTTTTGATGAAAAACATTGTCTTGCAGTTGGAAACTATTTTTGTTCGTTTTATTTTATCAGTTTATTTTTCTAATTAAACGTGCAACTGCCCCTTTAACCTCAGACTGAAATTTCTTTATTATAAAAGTAATTATTTACAGTATTTAAATTCAAGGTTAATCTGCCAAACTCAAGTTAGGTGTATTACGTTGTTTCAAGTATGGGGTACTTTTTAATTTTTTATTGGGTAAAAGGAGATACCTGCCGTTTACTTTTTCATTCGGTTCGTAGAGAGTAAAACTGCAAGAAATTAGAATTCAATTCTTGATATATTCCAACAAAGACGTTGTAAAGGACTGGCAATCGAGTGGTTATGCCGTTGTAACGACCAGTGCCTGATTGTAGTGTGTGACTTCAAATGTAACAAGAATCCCGACCCGAAAAAAGCCATATGAATTATTATACAGATTTAGAGAATAACCAACGAGGTACGAGTGATTACGGGAAATATCCACGAGTTGAAATAATGTTCACAGTCGCGAGCCTAGGCGAGCGACTGAACATTATTTCTACGAGTGGATATTTCCCGTAATCACTCGTACCGAGTTGGTTATTCTATATATTACCCATATGCAAGTAAAATAAACAATTACGACAGAAAATCCTTAATAGACGGCAATACTACGTTAGTGACATTGATCAGCTGATCCGTATTCATACGCGTGTAAAAACCAAACATCTCAGGAAGTAAATTAGTCAACAACGCTACGCAATGTACTTCTGTTAAAAAAGGCCATGAAACTGACGACAATTTGGACAAACATGATTTTCATATTTGAGACACATTAGGATCATAAGAAAAATACTCTTAGAAGCTATCGCATGAATATGCTTATGTGAATGTATGTCGTTGTCACTATCTACTTACTAACGGGCGAGTGGCTGAACGCACAGTGTTGAAACGAAAATTGGAAAAACCTGTCAATTTTTTAATATTCCAACAGATAAAAGTGGCAATATATTGAAGAGAAATATATAATGAAAGCATCGAAACGAGTTTGTATGTCAATATTGTCAACTAATCTGAAGTTTGAACAACATTTCTTCTCTTGGATTTTGCTTTCAATCACGTCTTGTTGCCAGTATCAAGAACGATAACTCTTATCGGATTAATTATAGTCGATGTAGTCGATGAACCTTTGTGAAACTAATTAAATACACAACTACAACAAAGAAACGTTTGCCCAAAAATTTGTACGGAGCGTTTCTTGATTTGTATGAGTACTTTATACAGCTGCATGCTGCGTGGGAGAGGACGCCATTGTGCAAAGGTTTGTTTGGTGCGAGCGTGTTCGAACTAGATCGAGTCCGTCAGACCTGCACGTTTTTGCAGTGACACCGACAATAGTGTATGGTTTGAACAGTCGTTGGTTTCATGTGATTTTATGTTGTGAAATGATGATGATTAATTCTAAGTTATCATTATGTAGCGTTAATCTTCAGATTATGTTTTGATGTTTTCATGAATATTTTTATGGAAGCCGTGTTTGTTTACAAACGCGACGCCTATTTTCAAGTATTTTGCTTGGGAAAAATTATCATTCTTGTAAATTACAGTCATAGTGAAACACTTTGATGAAGTGTCAAATTATGTGTTAGAATTTTAACTTGTAATAAATGTATAAGAATGTTCATCGATCTACGCTTTTCTTTGCATGGCGATGCATGTGTTCGGCACGTTCTATTTATCAATGAAACGTGAAAATAGTCCCGTCAACCCATCGTATTTCATTCTCAGGATAACCGACCAATCAACGTCGAGAATCACTAAAGAGCACATGTGCGGAAAACAAAAAAATATCCACCTGTGTCTCCTCGCCCATATGGGTAATATAATGTGATCTTAACTATAACTATAAACATTACCTTATGATCAAGTCATAGTGTAAAGATTTCAAGTTTATTGTATTTCCGTATGCATGAAGAATTAAATCAAACAAATTATAAGCATACGAATTTATTGCTTCATGTACCCATCCAAACTTGGGAACAGACTATCTACCTTTTAAGGGGCACATAGTATGTTGTTGGGTTCAAATTTGACAAACTACATAAATGGTGTAATTTCATCGACATGTAATGGTTGTTTCTGAAAATTGACATCTGAATGCTTAACAGAAACAAGAAAAATAATTGACTCGTATTTTTAACGTATATTTGGAAAATCATTAAATCAGACTCGGCGAGTGATATAGGTTGGTAATGCTTTGTAGGTCATTTAACTAATATACATGTAAATGGGGCTCAGAATTTCGACGTCTACCATTTATATTTTTAATTCACAATCGAAAACAAGAATTTGAATATTATGATATTTTGACCTTATTCAAGCCACATACAAACTTTTTAAAAATACTCTGTGCCACTTTAAGCAGACAGAACAAAGTTTAACACTTTCGGTTGTTTGTTCGCAGTGCTTATGTTTACTACAATATTAAACCCATCGAGAAATGGATTGATTACCAATGCATTACGGATAAATCACACTCGATAGTCTGTATTCAGATAAGACAGACAATATTGACTTTGTCACCAAAACCAGCTATACCAGGATTGCATTGATATCCAATGATGTTCCAGACAATGTATACATTGTGCACAAATGTTATCGTAAATAATACACAAATACCTTACGGTGGTAGAAAACTGCGTTATGTTCTAGACACAACCATTTGAATTAGTGCAAATTTACGAAATGCTAATATCTATGCACATGAGGGACTGAAACATACAAAAAGCATTTCTACACATTCCAGTGATAAAATGAGTTGCATTATATTCAAATAGTTAGTTTCAGAGTGGCGGGAAGAACCAAAAGTGGTGGATGGATAGAAAGTCAGACATTCTGAATTCTATAACCCTGCTACTTCGATGCGGGGGTATAATTATAGATAATATTTATGGTATGATATGATATCTATTTTGTCTGTAATGAAACAAGCACTGAAACAAACAACAAACAAACTTTGAAATCTACAATTGGCATTACTCTCTGTATTTGAGTTTTATTACAAAAGGTAACGCACTTGCTACCGATGTGTCAACGGCAGATCCAAATGCTATAAAAACATTATCATTGGGAGAGACTCATTCTGAGAAACCAGGATGATGACTCAATCATAGAAGATAACAGTTTTCATTCTTTACAAGGCATCATAAGTGTCAGGTTAAGAGAGAAATCGTTGTGTTGAAAGAGGCTAGGTCGTGGTAATAAAAATGCTTCTGCACTGCTCTACATACTTCACTGAACACTGTCTGAAGAGTATAGACGCCTATATTGATGAAAAATATCTGAATTGACACAGTTATCCTGAAACTCTGTTGCTAGTGAAAACACGATGATTTATGCTCAAGGCGTAGTGTAACTGGACAAACTTACAGACATTGCAATATTGACCAACATCATTATCAATGAATGAAAACAGCAATCATAGAGACAAAGCTCATCTCCCGCCGTACATTCATCTATATATGTGACAAAATATGTATGCTATGGACCATTTTGAACACATACACAATACTTCAGTTATTGGATAAAGTTAACCACATCACTCAGACTCTTTCTCTAAATATTTCATGTGGTATGGTTGGTAACGTGATTTTCAAATACTAGGATACTATAGCTAGGGTATTGGTGTCAATTTGGGAAATCAAATTAAATTTCAGGCTGGAGGGAGGGAGGAAATTGCCCACGTAAACACAGACATCATGTGTAAATACACAGTGAGTACGACCCAAAAAGCATCAGTAATACTCTTTTTATTCCATTTTATGAATAGAGGTTATCATGTGAATATGATTTTGGATGGTAACTATCCTGCATTAGGAATAAACATCGTATTTTGCGAGCTTTGACTGCAGGCGTTCCAAATGATAGAACGTGTGAGGTCACACTTATTTTCAAAAGAAGTTCCGGCACTTGACCTCTTTAAGTTGCATCGATATCTGCATATGACTCCAAAGGATATCTTTAGCTTTATCATACCGTTTTTTTCACTATCCATGATGTGATAAACATGCATGTAATTCAAACTAATTTCGGGCATAATAACACACTTGATTGGTTAAAACAAATTTTATTTATAAAGATTAGGATGAGCAATGAATTTTCCAAATTAGAATATCTTCTCCTTTGTTATGTGATTGGTTATACTTGGGAATACAAAGACTAAAAACCGACAATAATAAACTTTTAAAAGAATAAGAAACAGTTGGTCTTCTTCAAAGTGACTAATGTCATTTCAAAATGTTTTTAATTGATCGACGACGCACACACGTACGAGTAAACACTAACGTGTACAAAAAAACTATACCTTTGCAGATTTGGAGATTTTTGTTCGATGAAAAATATTTAGAAGAAATGAGTGTCCTTGATGTTCATTCAACGTACGTTCATGACTATTAAGAACATTAAGAGTAAACCTTTTGAACAATAAATGCTTTTTATATTTGATTAACAAAGACATCATAATAAGTATGAGGGTATTTCATGTATAAATTGTGATGTTAGTTTTAAAATAAACTTTTAAAGCGTTGTAATAAAATCCCTTGCAATGGTGACTGAGAGCTTTTATTAGCATCATTTTAAAATAGTAATTGATCTCTCCGCATGCTTCGCTAGCAACACTCTTCTCTCATCGGGTTAATTTATCATTAATTTATCATGTCTCCTTTTCGTATGATCTCTTGATGCAGATGCCTCAAACCATATAATGTTTTCAATGTTTCATTTCAAACGCCACGTTATTGCAAAATGTCTTTCTGTCTCTTAATTGCTTTTCGCAAATATTATCAAAAGATACAAAGTTGTTTGTTTGAAATAATTGGCCCTGTTGTTGTTCAATGTTTTTTGTAGTCTTAGGTTGCTCTATTATTATTTATCTTTAAAAAAAATGTGAAGGCTCTGAAATGGATATTTCTTATATAAACGGCAAGTTTAACACTAACGACAAGTTTTAAACTATTGGTATCTACAAGAATTATATGTCACAGCAAATCCTTAAAGGTTAATACTGAAAATGAAATACAACAAGTGTTTGCCACTAACATGGCAATGTCCCCCGCCGTTATTGCATGAAAAATGTATTACACAGTGGTGAAAGCGTTATGGTGACCTTGAAAATAAGGTCAAGGTCAACAATGTCAACTGGCGTCTGAGTCTTCCTCCCTTGAAGGCTGTCGGCAAATATGAACACTCTAGGTGCTAAGCTTTACGAGATATCGTGTTAACAATGTATTACAAAGTGATGACAGTGTCGCTTAAAGTCCACTGGTGCCCGAGTCTTCCTCCATTGAAAGCTGTCACCAAATATGAACACTCTAGGTCCAAAGCTTTACAAGATACCGCGTTAACAATGTATTACACAGTGGTCAAAGTGTCATGGTGACCTTGAAAATGACGTCATGGTCACCAATGTCGACTGGCTTCTGAGTCTTCCTCCATTAAAAGCTGTCACCAAATACGAACACTCTAGGTGCTAAGCTTAACGAGTTATCGCGTTAACAAGAACATGACTTCAAGGTCATAAAAGTCGACTTGAGTCGGAGTCTTCTTCCATTGAATAGCTTCATGAGTTATCGCGTTAGCAAGAATCCGGACGTACGGACAGACGCCGTTGAATTCATAGTCCCCCGTTCCACGTTGCGGCGGGGGACAAAAAACATTTCTACCTGATATTATTGAGATCAGACAGGATGCAAAGACATATATTACATGTAAACAACCTCTAAACCTTTAACATACCTTTTACAATTGTCGTAAATTATAAGTTACCATTTGTCCGCGAGTTTGATATGGATATATATCATGTGTTCGAGTTAAATATCGAGTTATCATATTAAACACGTGGATGACAAGCATCCAAAAGTGAGTGGACAGTTAAGGGAGTAAGGGATCGACAGGATGAGGGAAAAGACGGAAAGAAAGGCATAGTGAGAGATAGAAAGCAGGTTTTAGAAGGACTCAAATTTGGTCAAGATTCTACCCGTCGACCTGTCCAGCGTGGGTGCCCCTACCAGGAGCATGTTAGCTCCAGCTGGCATAGCTCTCAGGGTTTCTGAGGCTCGCAAACCACCACACCACGATAAGGTACTGAGTCCAGTGGTGGAACTGAGGTTTGATGGCGATACGGGTTGTGTCGAAGATGCCAAGTGTGAGTGTCCCGAATCTCAGGGGAAAGGTTGCAGCCACATTGGAGCTCTACTTTACGACATCGGTCACTTCAAGAAACTGGGAAATAAGGTTATTCCAGTTGTGGAGCTTCATGCATGCTGCTATCACTGTGCAGCACTTGTCAGCCCGTAGTTTTGTGTAGACACCTGTAATATTTAATTCTTAAATGCATTACAATGATCTTTAATGAATAATTTCACCATTATTCTTATTCAAAGATTCATCAACAAATTGACTTTTAAGACATTACAACATTGGTCATGATTATATTGTTCCAACAAAACATTCACTATATGATTTTATAAACATGTTCATAGTAAAACCGATTTATAATAGACAGTAAATGTTAATAACAGAATTTCTAATTGACAGTTGAAAAATATTACGAGAATCTTGACTTCAAAACTCCAAACGCTCTTTCGATGGTTTAGCGGTCTTCAAGTGGGAAGTGATGAACTATTGTTGCAAAATACTAAAACTGAGGTATTTCAGATCATTAATGTTGGCCTTGATACGGTCACTGCGAGGCTGTAAGAATTTTTTAAATTTTGAATGCAACTTAAGTAACAACAATATATATAACAAAATATATCAATAACAAGATAATAATTACGCTGAAAATTCCGTTGTCAAATAGGGAAGATATATTTTATGAGAGCTTCTGCTCTTGTCATTTAATATTTAGAGTTATCTCCTCATCAACGAAACTCCACCACCACTGGACTCGATACCTTAACGTGGTGTGGTGGTTTGCGTGCTTCAGAAACCCTGAGAGCTATGCCAGCTGGAGCCTCCATGCTCCTAGTAGGGTAACCCAAGCTGGACAGGTCGACGGGTAGAAGCCAGACTAAATTTTAGTCCTTCTTAAACCTGTTGTCTATCTCTCACTGTGCCTTTCTTTCCGTCTTTTCCCTCATCCTTTCGATCCCGTTCTCCCTTGTCTGTCGACTCTCTTTTGGATGCGTGTCATCCACGTGTTTTATAACTGAAATATTGTTGAAAGCACGTTAAACCCCAACTCACTCACTCACGAAACTCCTCTCACCGAACAAAAACAGAATTCGTTTTAGATAAAACAATTGACGACGTATATTTTCGAATGTGAAATGCTTACAATGTACTCACCTCAGTGTATGGTCACAGATACCCTGTACGTTGATGGCATGGAAACTTTTCCTACAAACGTACGCTTGCTCGTCGACATCGATGGGTGGACGCCTGTCCCGTCAACACGTCCGATCATAAAATCCAATCATTGTTTATTGGAGACGTTTCCACAGTAGGAAATGATATTGTCTCAACAACATCAACGATCCCTTCAATAGTTGGGCGGAATAAGAGTGACACACTTGACTTTACTGCGCAATGAAAATGTCTCCCAACTCAGAGGAAAATCCCCCTTTGCAAGAAATCGCAACTAATCGTAACTAGAACTTTCCTTTCAACTCTTTAAGTGCATGAGAACGCTGTGTATCAGAAGACAACCGAGGTTCCAGCATGTTGACAAGTTTAAAAATAGAATCCCTTGTCATCCTATACCTGAAATACGTTAGCCTTGAAACTTAAAGTAACTCTGTAACATGAAAGTTTGGTTATCGTCATGAGCTAGAACCACATGACTGGACTTGTGACAAGGCAAGTTAGATTAATCCGTCTCTTGGAAATACAAGACGCCAAAGGAGGATTTGTTATCAAGTTTCCCTTTCCTTTAGATCAGATACAATTGTAGTAAAACCCAGACAATATATAAAAGGAGCTCGATGAAGCAGGATGTTTTCTGAGTAGTTCACGGAAAACATATTAATTTTTGTAAAATTGTAAAACAGTTTACTTCCATTCCAACAGCTTATGGTAAAAGTAATGAAGAGGGTGCAAAACGGTCCTATGTTAATATTCATGACTGCTACCTAGTTGTAAAGCCTAAATTCAGTTTCCCGGATGTGAGTATTTACAAGACCTTATCCTAGAAGTCAAGTGTCCATACACTGCTAGAGATATGAGTTTGAAAGATGCGGCTCAAACACTGCAAGGCTTTCGTTCGAAAGTGGGTGGATTTGAAAAGATGGTAGTAAATCAGGATCATGACCACTGCATTCAAGTACAAAGGCAGTCACTCCAAACAGCTAACTTCTATTATGTAGTGCCGACAAGAAAAGAAATTTCTTCTGTGAGAAGTTCCTTCGTTTCTTGAAAAGCAGGGTTATATCTAGCAAAAACTCTGCAGTTTTTATGGAAATTATGTGATTCAGACATTATTTACTCTTTTGAAGAAGAATTCCCCATCGACAACATACAGTGAGTAACATATCCTTGCAAGACGTTTTTGGAGATTTGATAATGTTGATCTAAATATTTAATCAACGTGTTTCATAGCAGTCACATGATACATTTAAACATAGAGGAAAACTTGCACTGAATCAATGTTGATTGCTACGATATTTTGTGTCATATTTATGTTTAATTTTAACAGCCAAGAGACACTAATTTCCTAAAACAATACATTCAATGTAATAATTAAAGTGGTCAACAGGTAGATTGAAAAAAAAGTTCTTACTAGTTTCCTCTGTTTGAGTTGCTGTTCTATGTGTCAGGACAGGATCACACTGAGCGGAGACAGACGGTGAGGAACACGGTTCTGTATCTGCAGTTAGTGAGGGTAGGTCCGTTTTGGGTTCTGTCTAGGTTGTCTCAATATTGGATGATGCTTTGGCTCCGTTATAAATTAATATACAACCTCTGTCTTAATTCGAAGATTTCTCGGGCATCAGGCAGTTTCCCCTACCGGCGATATATTGCAACGTAAACTACCTGGCAATATTTCAGCCAATGAAAACACCGAATGCTGCGGAATGCATGAATAACATACTTGTTGTCATATAGGCCTGTGCAATGATGCAGTCGCAAAATGAGGGGAATGTGTTCAGTAAAGACGACTCAAAGTGCAAGGTGCAAATTCAATTGAAGTTTAGCTTTTGTAAAGCATCCGGAAGTAACGGAGGCGATTTGAATGATAACTTTTGAAACGGCGTCGCTGATTGCACAACTAACTTTAATTACATCCAATCAGCGTTCTACTTTTGATGCACAAGAAACCTTCGAATTAAGACAGAGGTTGTATAGGAATTTAAATTTAATCAATAAACGTGTGTACTAATTACTTCTTCTTTTGAATATGTCATAACGTTAAGTCATTTAATCGTGGAATATTCAATATTCTCAGCAAGTACAGACTGTAGGTGCATTGGTGAAATACAATCGGTATCATTGTATCGTTTTGTTGTTTGTTTCTACATGTTTAAATAAACTGAAATCAAATGAAATCAATTAGATTCACACTTTATCAAGGTAATTGATAGTTTCCCCCTTTTTATTCTCAATAGATTTAGCAAAAGTAGCGCCTCTTAATTGACAATCATGAATTAGATGAAAAAATCATGCTATATGATTCTGAAATACAATGCAAAGAGAACGGCCAAAACAAGAGAAATAAATTTCACTTTTTAAATGAAATCTTAAATATTCTGACGATGTAAGTCTGCAGTCAATCCAAATAAGTGACAGTGATATATAGGGCTGGGACGTTTACACGTATACACGATATCGTTTTGTTATAACCAAATAAACGGTTACAGATTCATGTAAACGGTAAACGATTAAAAGAATATCACAGGTTAATATTTGTGAAAATTACTAAAAAGCAACTCCGATCTATCTATTTTTCTGAAATAACAGCATCGAAATTACTAATGGTAAACTGATTTACGTAGGCTAAAATAAAAACTTGCGGACGGTTCCCTCAATGACCAACAAAGACTAAAACAATAGCACAGATAATAGATGGTAGTAAACTGATATAGTTAATTAGGATGATGCCCTTCCAAAAACCTAAGAAGTGCTAAAGCCCTTGTCACGTTTGAGCTATCCTCACTCCCAATGAGTTGGGTAAAGCACATTTGCGGACGTAAGCTATATAATATACATACACATTATGCCGTTTGTACTGTGTGTAAAATCAAAAGGTTTCTCAATTTGACATTTAAAATGCATTTAATCGGGGAGCAGTAGCTGTTTCGTGTAAGGGAGTTATAGACGGATAGGTTTCGTTTGAACAAAGCAAACTGTAACTTCTTCATTCGCTGAGGCGGGACAACACAGGTGGAAGTATTAAAAACTATACCATGAAGACCGAAGTAGGCCATAAGGATGGATAAAATTCCAGCTGCCCTCGCCTTTATTGACAACCATATAGACATAAGGAACATTTCATCGATTTTAACTATTGTTAGTGTGCGTTTTTAGGAAAGTATGACATCATTAACAAACGCACATTCCAATACCAATTTTCGACAATTATATTGGTAAAGCGGTTACAGAGATCTTAATATTGATAGAAAAATAAAAAATTATGATGGACCAAATAGACCAGATGATGAAAGCTCAGTGACGAGTCATTTAATGTGTTTAATTTTCATGAACATTTGTTATTTATTCAAGTTTTAATTTTGAAAAGGTTTCCTCAAATTTTGAGGTTTTTTTTAATTATTATTGATATTTCACGGAATAATAGGACCTACTTCCAGAACATGATTGACGAAATTACTCGAATTAGAATTTTATCCCAGAGCTCACATAGGTGGATTCCCGGTAACTGTGGGAACTGTAATCAATATTCAACGGTTATGGTGACCAGAGTGTTGAGTGAATACATATTCATACTTCGTCTCCCATATTGAATTGCAGGAGAAATAGAGAGTGTCACTTTACATATTACCCAGACAGTGTGAAAATTAGCTTATAAATGAGAGTGGAGACTTTGTAGGCTTCCTAATTGGAAGCTATTAGGGAGAAACTCTGACATTAGTGGGCCTTTTAGGAGTCATGCTCTCACTAAAGACAATCAGCCAAGAAAAGAACATTCTCTCCCAACAGAGGTAGCTCCGTCATAAATTCCTATACAACCTCTGTTTCAATACGAAGGTTTCTCAGGCTTCCGCCAGTTTCCCCTACCGGCACAAAATAGCTACTTAAACTACATGGCAATATTTCAGCCAATGCAAACAACTTTGGGTGCAATGCTACACTGAATTTCAGCGCAGTACCACCCATGATTTGCTAGTTCCTGTCGACGCTCGCAGGTTTCACCGCAATGCATAGCGGGCTTTCTCCCTGCAATAATACAAGCGGCCGCGATATACTCTTGAAATACTCTTGAAAGCGGCTTTAAACCCACTATCACATCACCTCACCTCACCTCAAAGTGCAAGGTGTATATTCAAATAAAGTTTAGCTTTTGGAAAGCTTACGGAAATAACTTAGGCAATTTGAACGCTAACTTTTGAAACCGCGTCGCCGATTGCACAACTAACTTTGATTGCATCCAATCAGCCTTCTACATTTCTAGACCAAGAAACCTTCATATTAACACAGATGCTGTATAGGAATTTATGACGGAGCTACCTCTATTGGGAGAGAAGAGAAAATAAGAGAAGTACTCTTGGTAATTGCAAATTAATATGTACTGTTAACATGATGATAACGTTGTAATTCATTGTTCAATATGTAATTACATACATGTTTATGATATGTGATATTTAAGAAAATAAAAACTAGAACACAATTGAAAACGCTGGATTTTCACAAACAAAAGTTTTCAGAGCTAATTTTTGTTTGCTAATCTTTCGCAATTTAATTGCAAAGACCCTGAACACTATTTGAGCTGAAAAGTTAAAATGATAACTACACATGCTTAATACGATTTGCACTTATTTGTTCGAAGTTCAAGTTTAAGTATGTTATATGTAAATAAGTTCTCTTTAGGGAAGGAATAAAATGTCTCTGCATGCATCGATTTGATCAGGTTGGAATGAAAAATAAGGTTATTTAAGAGAATTCTAAAAGCTTTAATTACAACAATTAATTCCGTTTCGTTACTTGCCAAAAATAAAGCTTTTTGCAAAGTTGGGACTCTTTGTATGTTCTGTTTTACTAAAGAGAATGAAGTGAACCTGAATTGAGCCTCTTATTGATTTCAAAATAGATCTAAGATATTTTGAGTAATGGAAGTATCATTCAAAGTCATTATGTTGACCACCACCAATTTGAATCTGTTATCGTTGATCGGATAAAATCATGTCATGGATTATCCTCGCAATATACATCTACAATGCTGTTTATTTCTTTATTTAAATAAATAAAGCTACGACCGACTCGCCGCCAAGGTGAAAATAAAGAAGTTAATCATTGAGTTTTTCATCTTTATGAGTGTAATTAGTCACTTCGAGGTAAACCTATATTAAAAAACGTCAACCATAAAAATATTAATTTGATAATTTTAAATCAAATTTCTAAGCATACAGTACAGTTAACTTTGGGTTGGAATAATAGTAAGTATAAGGAGAATTAGCTAAGAGTTAATATTACACAATACTGATTTAAAGACTATGTTGGTTGGTTATTGATATTTGGACGCAAACAAATTACATTTTGGTTTAGATGGGAATTTGGATTCATTTACAGCACCTTAGCTGTTGATTTAATTTTGAATGTTTGTTTTCTCTAGTCAATAATTTAAGCATTTCGTTAGCAATCCACATGCTAAGCAATTGAGTTAACTTACCAAAATCAATCCCAAGGAAAATGACTTTAACACATTGTTTCTGTCACCTTTTGTTTCACTGTAACAAACTAATGATTCAATCCAATTAAGACCTGGGTGGTTTTTTATGTGTCTTTGTTAATGATCTGCTACATTTTGTTAACTCTGTTACGTCACTAAGGAATTACAATTAAAAATTCCATCTTATTATCAATTACTTTCAGCTGTTTTTGCACACAGTCATAATAAATTTGTTAGTAATTGGCTGATATATTGTGTTCAACGACTTTTGTCCGCATTAGATAATATATAAAGAGGTAGAAAATTGGGTTTTCAATGGATTTGATTTGATTGATTAATTGGACACATGAAGTTCTTTAAAGCCACTCATTACCTTTTTCTTTGTTTTGATAACGAATGTGGATTCAGCTGCATGCGCATTGAAATATAGTTAAGCATTATTGAAAAAGTAATATAAGCACACATATTGAGAACTTTTTAAGTGTTTAATGTCATTATCTATATGCTTATCAATAAACCTGAGCAAAGAACTAATGGTATTGTCTTAGGGAAATGCAGAAAAGACCAAATGTTATCAGGTGATGTAAGTTTGGGAGCATCCGGAATAACTGAAGGGGAATGCTCAAGAATATTTCAGTTAACACATTGCTTACGTCAGTCTAGCAAAATTTATTTGCAAATGAGAATACCCAATAATGACAGCAAGCAGGGAGCGTATGAGATGTATTTGGTCTCATTCAAATTGACAAATATACTTATCCGGCATCCTGTCATAGTTAATTATAAAAAAATGCATGCTATAATTATCATTGCACATGAATAGATCACCGAGTGGTGCTTTCAACAGTCAGAATAATGGATATGCCTCTAGGTTTGACATGGTTCTATTGATCCGAGATTAAATCTTTGAGTGGATTAAATTGATTAGTTAAGGTCAATGAAACTCATTTTGAAACTCGAAAAATTCCAATTTTGTAAGTAAAAAAATTAGGTTGATTGAAAACGAAGACATTGATAACACAGAAATTGATCTATCAGATTCAGGTGTTTTGCAAAGTACGAAACACCTCCACAACGTTCTTTAAAAACTAAATCTGGTGTAACTTAGAATAATGATAATTAAATGTAATTTCTTTGTAGATCTTTGAAAAACTAACACAACCCTAATCTATGCATGATTGAAAAATATGCAAGATAATTTAAATGAGAAATGAAATAATTACCATTTCAAAGTGGTTTTTAAAAATGGTAAGCGAATTTATTTATTCATTTTGAAAACAAATTAGCATTTGGAACGTTTAAAATGTTTTTCATATATTATACTTATACGTATTTAAACAAAAACCTTAATGAGCAGAGTTGATTAATGTATTCCTGCTTCCAAAAGTGCTAACAAAAGCTTCAGGTACGAATATACAGTTAAAAACTCTCTCCAAAAAAGGGTACAAATTTATACAGAGGTTTTAGGTTCGTGTTTCATTAATATTTTTACTATTAATTTTTTGGAGATAAATGATGGTGTCACGGTTTCAGTTTTGTATCCACAGAAAAGGACAAGGACAAAAAGGCACATCTAAAATCGTAGTGATGACATGTGTCAAGTATCTTTTCAGTCAAACAATAAGTGGCTGGATTATGAGCAGATCAAATTTGACGGAACAACTGAGAAAACATTTCATAAATCATGCAAAGGCACATCTACACATCATAATGAATAAATGTCGAAGTGTTTAACAATTAGAGTTACCCGGAACAAAAACCAAAATAAAAACTATGAAAATTTTCACAAATCCTTCAATTCTCGGAATAAACACGCTAAGGGCACATCTACACATCACATCATTGTGATATCATGATTAAATATTATACATTCACATTAATAATGTGTGAGTAAGGAGCTGAACCAAAACTGTGACTATCGGACTTCATTATTTTGTACTATGTGGGTTTTATTACGATACGCATTGTTTTATTTTGAATCTGATATTTTGGTTATTGATGTTTTATAAATAGTTAAAGACATAAACTTCAATAAAAAGGACATCGCACTGTTTATCGCGGTCAACGTAAATAACTTCTTAACAGTGGAAGAAACAATTATGTATACCTTTTAATTAATTTCGTAATTACTGTTTTGTACAACATAAAACCTAATATTGAGGTATTAAATTATTATAGCATTTTAAGTTGATAGAACAAAAAGGAAGATACTCTGATTGTTTTAAATGTTTTTGGCCACTTTTGTGATTCCTGGGCAAATCTGCGGTCTCTTTATGACTTTATTACATCATGCTGATGGACAAAACAAGTACAGCTCCTATTAATCCAAGTCATAAATTCATGAAAGTTTCCCCATCAATTCCATTGTGAAACGTTTAATAGGAATACTTGTTGGTATTGATAGAGCCATGTCGATTCTGACGCCTTTTTCTATTAGATTCAATGACAATTTATTCATTTTGTGTTAAATGTCAAGATAATAAAGCTCTTAAATTGTTTTCAGATCATAGGATCTATATTTTGTAATTTTTTTTCATTTTCCCCATTTACATATTCAGGTGTTTAAAAGTAAAATGCTGAGTTAGGCTCATAATTAAACCAAGGGTCATGTTTTAACAGTTAGATGGCGAAAATAGGTGATTGTTTATGCTAGAAAATTTGTTTCACTTCTTCAGTGTTGACCTACCGGAATGTTGACCATTAATATTCTTCGTTACCCAAAGTTAGTTAAAGATAATTAAAGAAATCAAGTTCTAATCTAGTTCTCTAAAAGTAACAATGAGAGCACTTTTAGGTTCGCCAGTTACTAAGAAAAACCCTTCTGTGAAATCGTTTTAGTGAAATAACGACTTAGTGAAATAATCAAGTCTACAAATACAAACAAATACGCTATTCTAAATTAGAGATTAGATTTTGTAGAGCTGTTTAATAAAATGAATCGATTACTGATTCTCATTCAGTTTATTGTAATGAATTTGTTTGCAGTCAAATAATATTGATTCAACATGTCAGATACATCGCTGTTCTGGTATAGCTTTACTCAAATGAAGGAAAGATAAAGGTTAACATTCAACAAATTTAAAAAAAACAATCCCACCAATATTCGCATTGGATATTAACCGAAGAGAATTTATTTATAATAAACACTGTTTCTTAGAATAATGATTATCACTTCTGATATTTCCGAGTACAATACAAAAACTGCATGATAAACTACCAAAACAATACCAATACCAAAACATTCCGTTGATAATTCTATTTAACATGTATGTTTAAGTATCAACATTACATTGAAATGACAAATGAATGATATACCCATACATACAATTGCAACAACACTTAAAATGTCTTCAACTGTAAGATTTGTATATTACATCTATGGAGTTAACAGAAACTTTTGGTCAATAATTGTGTTGATCCATGGTAGTTGATGATTGAATACATCTTCAGGCCTAATCTTCTACAAAGAAAAGCAAGGAAATAGAGAGTGTCACCTTCCATTTAACCCAGACAGTGTGAAATTAGTTTATAAATGAGGATAGGGGCTTTGTGGTTTCCTAATTTGAAGCTATTAAGGGAAACGCTGACTTTAGTAGACCATTTAGGAGTCATACCCTGACTATCAGCATCATGCACAAGACAAATCAGTTAATTAGCTGACGAAAAGTGTGGTGTAACACGTCCAAATCGTTAATAGGTTTCCACCTGTGAATGTTAGAGCAATCAACATATATTTTTCTTTTTTTTTTCCTTTTTAAAAAACCCTTAGAAATAGTCCTTTTTCAATCTGTTGATGTTTCTCTTAAAAAGGTGATGTCAATTCAATCATTGAATAAACAATTAACTTTCGTTATAAATACATACAAATGAATACAAAATGAATTGTAATACAGGTGTAAGTCCCTGTTTGTAAGTGTGTAAATTGGCCATTTCCATTTGAGTTAACTGTTCCTTATTTAGATTAAGTAAGACATGCCATGTTTTAGGTACCTTTTATTCCCACAATGCTCACAAATGGAAGAGGGTTGACAATTACTCTCTTACATATCTTATATGTCTTCCACACGGATCCTATGTAAACGACTCCCTGATATTATCCAATTTGACTTTTGATTTTTTGACAATTAATGAGAATTATTTATTGTCAAGAAGACAAAAAAAATCATTTTATATAAAGAGCTATCATAATGAAATTTTTACAATTTATCAAGGAGCTACAATGAAGATTTACTTCCTTTACAAAAAGTAAAAAAAATGCATCACGATCATTATGATGACAAAACAACAAAGTAAAATTGTATTTAAATTTGCAGAATGACTGCCAAAGTTGCATTTGGTCTTCACGATAATACTTTAAAGTAATTAAACAAGTAATAATAATTGCTCTTACAAAGTATTTTATGTTACCCAATTACATTTGGGTTTAATTGCACTCAATTACACTTGCTGATTACAATTATTGTTGATTTGACTAAGCTGAACCTTACCCCAGTGAACAAACCTCACTGTTCAAATACACAGTGAAAGTTAGGAGGAGCAAATGGGTTTAGCTTTAGAATCAATTGAAGCAAATCGAGTTTCACCAATCCAACTTCCTCCATTGTCAACACTTTCTCTGAAATAAAGGTTTGGTCAAATTTAACCGTCTGTGTTTTAATGTTTTCTATGCTTTTATATTTTGGTACTGATACCTCAGGATGAATGACATATGTCAATTCGGTTATTCTCAGCTGTATTTGATACTCTTAAAATATAAAATGAATTTGAAGGCTGACTTTTAGTCTGGGGACTGGCAGGTTTTGTGGTTGTTGCATTTCTAAATTCTCGTATCTTAGCTGTCATTGAACCCTCAATAAACTAGTCTTAATCGTCGTGAGCTAATCACTAAATTACTAGAATGAACAATGCTTTGTTAGTCAGTGTTTTGTAAGTCTCAAAAGGTAATCCAACAATCCAATTTAGTAAATCTTCATTACGGCCTTCATTTAATACTTGTATTATCTTTTAGTACTTTTAGTCACTACACGGATTTCGTTGTTTCACAGCAATACCTAGACTTGGATGATATTAAAACTTATGTTTGAGCATGCTTTTGTTCTACGATACTCAAACGTTTATGCTACATTAGCCTAAGCTTTGTATCATTTCTTTTTATTTTCCAGTCAACTGCAGATCAAATTCATGGAGGATCAATAACTAATCTGCAGATGTCTACGTCTGTCTACTTGTGGGTGTTTCTAGAATAAAGAAAGCATATAAGTGATTGAACTGAAGAATGTGCTTCCTGTTGGTGAAACATATATTGGCCGGAACATGATAAGTTTTTTAGCAATTGACAAATACCGGAATAAGAATGAGGGACAACTGAAAATATTTGATCCAAGCTTATGGGGAATTAGGTTGCTGATTGTATTTGACAGTTCGTTTCATGACTATGGATTAATATCGATTCTTGATCCTTATCTACTTACTTTGTACAATTAGAACTTCATATCATTGACCACTTTCATGAAGAGAAATCGTTCAGTTGAAAAGACTAAAATGGACGGAATTCGTGACATCGACGGTTCTAGAAGCCTGTAAGTGTATCCTTCTACAAATGATCAAACAACCATTTTTATACAGATGTTTGTAGTTCGTCTGGACTGCAGAATGATAAACTCAGCATGATCAGTCACAAATTGCTACCATAAAACTGATAAGAAGCAGTAATCTGTGAACAGCTCATTGCTTTTACTATCAGACTCTTGCATGTGTCAAATTTTTAAAATAGGTTATTTCATTTTTTCAAATCTCAAACTTGGGTCAAAAGGAATAAATCACGGATCCTTCTCTTTTACACATGAGTGCGTTTTGGAATTTTCCGTATTATGATTTCTAAGTTTTAACATCTTCCTTTCACATCATAAGTCTCACCAAATTTTAATACATAATATGATATCATTTGTTCACTTGAAATTGATAACCTATTGAAAATTGTACACTTAAAGTCAGCGTGACTTTTGAAGCAGTAATGATGATACGATATTGCTATGTCACATCACGTAATGACTTATTCCTTTTAAGAAAGAACTCCTTAACACATATTGTCCAGGACGTCGGCGTTTTTTATGTGTTTACTTGAATGCGAATAAAAAATTCTATTAAATTTAAACAAATAGTGAAAATATATTTCCCCCAAAAATTTAAGTGAACACTGATGCCTTAATGGTATATTTGACGCTCCAACAAAATCAGTCGTGATAACCCAGTGGGAAAGAACATGAGGGTTATTGTAGAGAGCACACTTTTATTATTATTAGATTATTTGTCAAAGGCAAATTCACTTTATGCATTGAAAAATGTCAGATGCCTTAAATGATTTAATTTAGTTTGTTAAAACTAAATTTTTCAAAATACCTACTGGTTATTGTTGCTGTAAAGATAATCTGAGCATATAATCATGAAATGCCCCGATAATAAAAATCACTGTTGCCTTTTACATCTTGCAATTGCTCTTGACTATCGTGAAAAGAGGGTCCGTTTACACTATGACTAAAATGTCAAATGTTGAAAATGTGTCAGAATTCACATTTCGTTTTAGATCAATTATAAAAAAGAAGTTAATTTTTGGTGACAAGAAACGTCACATTACTTGAATTAAAGAATCAGTGTTTTAAAATCTTGGTTATTGGTCCTGTGTTAGTATACTTTAAGCAAAAATATTTCAGTTATTCAACAAGTGGATAAAAATCATCCAAATTATGGCAAATAATCATGAATTAGCTTATGTTTAAAAAACACTGATGTGCCTGCTCTTTCCCCCATAATTTCTGTAAACAGGATCTTTTGACACCATGAACTTTTAAGATAAAAAGGTTTAAACAAAATCTGAAAACTGTTAATGTGGAAATTTATACTTAGTCACATATGTAAACTCTTCAAAGAAAGAAACTTGACATTCATGCAAAATTGATTTTTTCGAAACGGGTCAGTTTTTTTCATGATACATACCTGTAATTTAAAGAAAGGCTTGCTCAAAAGTGTAAATTTACCAAAAACAATGGCCCAAAAAGTTTACGTTGTGTTCAGGGACGAAAACGAGCGATTCGTCCAAATGCATTTTCTGCCAAAGCACGTGCAGCATGAAGGTTTACATGCAGACACGTCTGCTTTAGGGGTATAAAAAGCCATATCAGCCGCAGTTCATTCAGACTACACAACATCGGTACAGCGACCTGAAGAATGCCAAGACTGAACAGAGCGCAACGCAACAACGCTATTGGCAGACTGAAAGCAAGAACGACGCAGCGAGATGTTGCAACACACTTTGGCGTGTCGAGACAGACCATCTCTTCATTGTGGACCCGTTTCAACACCCGAAACAGCGTTGATGATAGGCCAAGGTCAGGCAGACCAAGGGTGACTACTCGGGCCCAAGACCAGTACATCCGACTGCTCCACCTTCGGGAACGCAACAGGACAGCAACGTCAACAACAACGCAGATAACAGGCCTGCGTCGAATTTCCGACCAAACAGTACGCAACAGGCTGAGAGAGGCTGGACTTTTTCCACGACGACCGGTTCGACGTCCCGTTTTAACGCAACGTCATCTGGCGGAACGTCTCCAGTGGTGTCAACAGAGGATTAAATGGGCACGTGCAAGGTGGAGAACCGTTCTCTTCACTGATGAGTCTCGTTTTCTGCTTCGACGAAGTGATGGACGAGCACGTGTATACCGACGTCGTGGAGAGCGTTATGCTGCCAACTGTGTTCAGGAGGTCGTCCCATTTGGACGTGGGAGTGTCATGGTGTGGGCCGGGATTCGTCACGGTGTTAAGACACCCCTTGTGCATGTTGTGGGTAACCTCACAGGAGTACGGTATAAGGACTTGATCCTACAGCCTTACGTTATTCCTCACGTCAACGTCCATGGTAGTCTCTTTCAGCAGGACAATGCTAGACCACATGTTGCACCTGTTTGTCAAGACTTTTTACAGCGTTACAATGTCCAGACATTGCCATGGCCAGCCAGGTCACCAGATTTGTCACCAATTGAGCATCTCTGGGACGAACTGGATCGACGCATGCGCAGTAGTAATCCACCACCCCAAACACTTCCAGGACTTCTTGCAGCACTTCAGCACGAATGGCAGAACATTCCACAGGCTGTGATTGACAACTTGATTGCATCCATGGGTCGTCGGTGCCAAGCAATAATCAATACCAATGGTGGCCATACCCTATACTGACATTTGTGCACCCCTGTGATGTTGAAACACTTGTGCACCTGTTCATTTCAAGATCATTCTTATTCTGAATATTATTTACTGAACAGAGATCTTCAAACAGCGTTTTAGTTTTCATTTCAATGTTTAACTTGCATCTGTGGTCTTTATATTGAACTTTGAAAGTCAGTGTCAAGTTTCTTTTTTGAAGAGTTTATATCATCCTCATATTCAAATTTCAAGGGTACCACAGAAACATAATTTAAAAATACCAAAACGTCGCAAATATGTAAATAAAGTTAAATAACCTTTAAATATTGATATTGTTACATTAATCTTCTAGAATGCCACTAAAACTTTTTAATTTGTTAAATTGAATCACTGATTTATCACGAGTGTGGAGAAAATACTTTTGGTTTTGTTAGCTCTGAGTACACTTGTGCTCCGATTTATCGAAAAATTTATCGAAATTTTTTAAACAATCTGAAAAAAAATAGATTTGCTTTATAATTTAAGAAGTAATTTTCGGATAACGATGGAATTCTATATCAATCAGTATTAACATTTCTGACAGAAGCGATAATGGAATGTTGTAATGTGGACCATGAATGTACAGGCTATCTGTAATTCACTACGAATATTATTTATCCGAAGTCTCGACTTTGTTAAAATACATATAAATCACCTCATAACAAGTGTACATTATGATCTTTTCATAATTTGCAAGAAATTTTGTCAATCAGTAACTTTATGATAGATCCTACATCGTTTGCAGTTGAATGTACTGTCTCTGATGAAAGCAATATAGAATGTTACTTAAAAGGAGAAAATGCTTTAAAGAATTTAAACGCAGTACATTTAGGTATTAAAGTAGATTATTAAGAAATAGAAAATATGAACATTTGTTAAATTTATAATTTGTTATTTAAACCTAAAGGAGAAATTGTCCACATTAAGTTATTATTAGTGTAAAGTGTTGATTTACCTATATCAAAGTGGTATAGGAAGACGAAATAAAATGGGTTTTTTTCCTATGTAGGAGAAATATCAACCCAAAACATACTTGTATGATAACTGCTATTTACTTTGTTGACTACAATCTTTAAACAAGTTGAAGAACATAGAAATTTGTTAACACTTTATATGGATTTTCCTCTAAAGTTATATGTTACAAAACGTTTGGCAGGCTCTGAGTGCAGCATTTTAAACTAAGTGTCAATGTATTTATAACAATTGAAAGGCTACATCGAAGTTCAAAAAATTACTTCATATAAAGTTAAGAATTCTTATGAATATTTATTTCAGCAAAAATGTATTTGAATCCACATTTTGAATCCCTACTCTGTAAACTCTGTTATCTGAATTGAAGTGACAATTGACAATCTTAACATCTGTGTTACTTATTAAGACAATAGTCTATTTACATTTCTGAATATTTTGTACTACAAAATACTGACTTTAACCGAAGAACCTTTTTACAAACACATACGTCAATATTAAATTTTCTTTTACCCAAATGCTTGTCGTCGTTATTGCAGCTTCAAAAATGACGATAATCTGCGAAACATCTTTTTCAATCTTGTTGTGAATGAAGTCTTAAACTCATTCAAGGAGTCGTTAAACGTTGTGTCATTCTGGGACGCATTTTCACTTCATAACCGTGACGTCTCTAACAAACACGCCTACATGCTTCTTTAAACGGCAGTTACATGAAGAAGTCAGTATTTCATCACCATGACATTTTCAGAGTCATGGGCTCCCTTTTTGTTTGTTTCATTATGCATATGTTGTGCGTGTATTATTAAAAAAGGAGAGTAATAATGATGCAATCTTAATAAGATATATAGAAAAGGCAATGTAAAATATGTGTTCAACATTAGAGGAATACCATTTAATCTTGAATATATTCATATAATCTTGATTTTATCAACTTAAAGTTTGGAGCCATTCATAGCTTTTGCTGCTAATTTTTCAGATATTATATGAAACAAATTGCTTTATAGGACTCGACAGTAACCATTTTGATGGGTCCGCATAGCCAATCAAGAGGCAAGAGTCCTTGTCCGTAAGTCAGATGTGGCAGTTAGATATGGTAGCAACGTTTTTATTTAAACTCATCGTGTTCTATTACTTTCCTTTACATATACAGATGTGACTGACCGATTTTTTACTTTGATATGTGTCACATATATTTTGATCTTAGCATGGCCATTCTATAAGTGTTAGAACATATTAGTTGAAAATAGTATGTGATTTTATCAAATGTTGGGGTAATTAGGCTTGTGAGCTTAAAAAAGAAATGGAAAAGTTATGCTGTACTATAGATTCAATATTCATTGAAGCAAGCACATTGTATTGGGTATAAGTAAAAGTAAGAGAAAATTTTACAGAATGAAAACCAATATGGTAATTACATTGACTCGAAATGCAAGAAGGAAAGTTCGTCTCTCCATTTGGTTGTATGTTGTCATATCCAAAAGATGGATGAAGAGTTACTAAATCAGCTTGGATCTTGACTAGCCATTTGAAACTTCGTTGTCTAGACTGCAATACAATTGCATCACTACTGCAAATATAGTAAATAATGTAATGTTCTAACGAAATGACATAAGTAAACTTGTTACCAGGAAACAGCACTAGGCTCAATCTAAAAATATGCTATCGTTTATACAGTCATAGATTTCATCTCTTAAAAAGTTTTCTATTTCATGTTTTCAATTACCCAAAACTAGTTAGTTACTTAAACTCAAAAGGAAGTCAGTTTGAGAAATTAATATGGCAGTGATTGTTTTCAATCTTTTGAATTCCCTTGATGGGTTTCCTTGAATTGAAAGTGAAGCATTAGCATTGAAAATGTCTGAGACATGTAAATTCGTCCTTTATACTTTAAATTCCTCATAATAAAAGTCATCTTGAAATGTTTGTGTCAGTCTCAAAACACAGATTTTGCAAACATCTCACATCAATCACTATGAAACTGAAATTCCCAAATATTATGTGAACAGAGCCACTGCATTAAGCAGTCAACGAATGCAGAGTAAAACACATTCGTATGTTTCATTTCAAACAAGTTACTGTCGCATGTAGAAGGGGAAATGTATTCAGAATCTTGGAGCTGTGCTAACATAGCTAAGCTACTGATTTTTTTTCATTGAAATTAGAAAATTTATTTTACTTGACAGTTGGGATTCTTTTGCTGCTGCATTCAATTGCGAAGCCCTAGATCTGTTGATTTTATTACGAAGCTGACACTTTTTCCGAGTTAACAAAACTTACGAAACTCAATGTTTAAATACTTATTGAACCTGAGGCGAAGCATTTCAGTTTAATGACTTTGCAGAATCAATTGACAGATAACGATTTTCAACATGCAAAATCTTCTGTGCTTTTAATCTAATAATGTAATGGTTCAATTGAATTTGGACTTTAAGTGTTTTGAATGTTTTCTTTATTGCTCGTGATTGTTGAAAATTTTTATTTTAAGTCCTCTACCACATTATAGATGGCAGGTGTCAACTTATTTCACCCCCAGCTGTCTCCGCCAATTTTTAAATCTAAAACAAGTTTGGATGCTGAATTGTAATTGAATTGTATCTTGGAATCATTTTCAAAGCCAAAACCATTTTGGTTGATAAAAGATTGCAAACAGTTATCATTCTCATGTGTTGTCTTTTTGTAAATCAATGTTGGCACTTTCGTTAAGGTTGTTTCAAGTATTATTGATTTACTAAGAATGTCTATTTTATTGATTCATTTCTTCACGAAAGCATTAGGTAGATATCCATCGGAAGTGTAAAGTGTAGTTCACTTACAAATAACTCATGTCTGCTTATCAACTTACGGTATCTGAGAATTTTTGAAAATAGAAAAATAGAAAAACAAAATTTATTAACTAAATTGGCAACACTGTATTGCTGTTGTTGCTGTTCATTTTACTGAATATAGAATATGCATTTTCTACTTGAACAATAATAAAAACAAAATAGTGTATAAAAAAGGGAGTTCTTTTTCTAGAAAAAGCATGGGCTTAAAATACGATAATTATTTTTATTCCTGTTGTTACCTTAAGAAAGCGGTTGAAGCCTGTAAACTGGAGAAGTTCTTTACTATCACCTTTATTGTTTTGTAGGTAGTCCTCACTGCACAATTGTTTTTGTAACCTATATGTCCGTGTAGTTGTCACATTGTAACTATATCACAGCAATCAGCAGATGAAATTGAAAGAGGACCAATAGCTTATCAGCAGATTTCCCAGGTGACTTCTTTTCTAGGTGTTCTCAGAAGGGAATGCTTTGAAATTATTGAAGTAAAATATGAATTTTTAAATTGATGAAACATTAACTTTATTACATGGCTGATTAAGTTTTGTCTCAATAGACACAATATAAAAATATATTTGAAATATTCGATCAAAAATATGCAATATGAAATGCGTATTGGATTTTATAGTTGGTTATATGACTATTGATTCTATATCCTTATCCACTGACAACAACGTAACTTTGCCTTTGTGCATTGTAACTCAACATTCATTTTCAAAGAGGTATTCAACATTTAACAATTTGCTGAAGGGTATTCTTTTCAATGTAAAAGACCAAAGGGAAATGAATTCTTTACTTTAAAGGTTTCAGAAGTCTGTACGTGTTCCCAAGACACCAATTGATCAGACAACCATATTCATACAGATGAGTGTACTTTGTCTGGACTATCTGCAGAAAAAGTCAGGATGATCAGTTAAAATGGGCAACAATAAAACTGTGACTGGTATGAAGAGTCCCGTGAGATCTTGGCTCTTATTATCACAGC
Source organism: Phorcus lineatus (assembly GCA_921293015.1). Lineage (NCBI taxonomy): Eukaryota > Metazoa > Mollusca > Gastropoda > Trochida > Trochidae > Phorcus > Phorcus lineatus. The sequence continues at coordinate 75,366,269 of OV121081.1, read as the reverse complement.
CACAGCATCCATTTTCTTATGAATAGTAACATCGTTTTCTCATTACACCTAAATTGTAATGCATGCATCTTGAAATCCTTTCTTTTCCATATCAGTGTTTGACTTTTAAACTAATGTCATATGAATTCCAAGTTTGAATATAAATACTTTTCACATCATTAATGGTATCTTTCATCAAATTACATTTCCTGAATACGATTGATATCAGTAGTATTTGAAATGAATTTAATAACCGATTTATAACTTTTCAAGAAATTAAAACTAGAAAAATAAAATAAGAAAAAAGTCATATCTCAAATTGCCTATATCTTTAATATCATATATTATTGCAGAATAAGTAAAGTGCCGGGAATGCATTATTGGAATAATGATGTGCAAGTGAATATATCAGTCTTGTAAATGCTCCAGCAAGGTCATATAAACGTGACATATTTATCAGAATAATAGAAACATCCGTAACATTTAGGATATGAACAGTTGAAAGGAAATGGAAGATATAGGCATCACCTTATCTTTTTCAACTTGAAACTTGATCTCAAATGAGTTTCAAGGGTTGATTTAACTCAAAATTGAAGGGTATATAACATCTATTAAAGAGAAAATTACTCTAAAAGAACTCTTGCCCAAAATGAAAATTGATTTTTTTCAAAAATTCTACTGAGGTTGTAATAGTATATTTGATACTCCAATAAAATCAGTCATGATAACCCGAAGGGAAAAAGCAACAAGCGTTTGGTCGAGTGCAAATTTTCGTAATATTAGATTATTTGTTAGAGGAAAAAAGCAGTTATGTCACTGGAAAACATCCAAAAGCTAAAATAAGTGAAATAATTTAGTTGATTTTCAAATACAAAGGAATAATGGAGGCAACAGGCACACTTGTTATTTAATCAAGCCTCAATATAATTACATATTGGTAGAAAAATAAACATTAAAAAACAATACAATATTAAGCATTATATGACTCATAATCACAGTGAAATTTTAAAAATATTGCTTAGCTTAGATTGCCATTGAAACTTTAGAAACGATCTCAATGGAAGTCAATCTAATTAGATAAACGTTGGGTTTCACCCACATACATTACAAACAGAATCTGTCTCAGGTTAAGGAAGAAAATATTTCTGGAAAACAACTTCCTTATTGTGTAATTCATGAGGTTTTGGGGTATATCCATACTTCTTTATGACACTTTGGAGTAAATGTTTACTCTTTTATTTGCCCTTCACAGTCTTTCTCCCTAGTTATCAAACACTTGCCGGAACCCTTGCCGGATCCTCCGGATCCTATCAAAAATGGTATACTGCGATCCGGCGACTGATACCTCAACGGATACAATACCAATACACAATACATCTTTGACAACTTTAACATATTGTTTAAATGATATTGTCATATAAAGGCCATTTGCATTTATAAAGAAAAAGAACTGTTGAGTTCTAAACTCTTAAAACATGTCTTTGTGAAAGTTTGTTAGCTCAAGGTGACAAAGTCAGGTTTAAATGATAAACGTTTTGATGATGAGATTTAAATTGACATACAATTTTTAAAAAACAGTTTTTAATCGGAATCAGAATTCAAGGGGTCATTTTTATTCAAATTTTTTCAAAATATTTTCTAAATTAACCAATGTAAGGTACACTATTCAGCACCAATTGTCACACTTGAATGCAACTCATCACACCTGTTGGTCAGTACACATATCAACTTGCCTAATTACGGTATTACATTAGTGTATATATTGTAAGTGAATTCGCTTTAAGTAATATATCATAGATCACATATAGTTTATGCAAAACTTTATCACACAAAATTAAATGAAAAATAAATCTATTCAATGATTTCAAACATTTATTTACAAACGCACACACACATAGATATATAAACAATCATATATACATATATACTAATCTGTATGCACCTGAGGGTAGTGTTCGTAGATATTTCATGTGTGATTTTATGTAAACATATATATACAAGTCAAGTATACACCTGCACAAAGGTAATTGCAAAATTGTCAGATTTCAGAAAATTCATGAAACCCATTCTGTTAGTGAAATCATATACTTTCTTTAACTCATTAACGCCGAGACAGCTTCACGGCTCAACGCCTGGGCTGCTGACCACAGACGCTGCTCGCTGTAGCGAAACCAATTAGGTCAAAGCATTTCGAGAGCGAGTGTTGAACGGAAACTGTCTAGCCTTGTACCATAAAGTCTTGATTGTTTTATTGTTTCATGAAGATCAAATGCAGGTGCTGAATGTGGATACTTTACAGGAATATAACAGGTAATATTTCACCATTGAGTTTTTATCTTGCGGTCCGATTTCATTTCATAAACATATTCAAAGATGTTCATATGAGTGAGAGAGAGTGGAGTATTTTCATTGTCTCACCAAATACATTTGACAAGTAAAGTGCATAAGATATCGCACCTTTGATATTGGTCAAAAGGTCCTGAGAGACAATTTCTTTAACTTATACCTAAACAACAGTACTTAAAGAACAGCAAAAAATAAACACAGACACAGACACACACACTTACATATTATGATATATATAGTATATACATAACCAAATATCACTTATAAGCGTTTATAAGAAGATCCGCTTTATTTTTTATTAACCTGTCCGAATTTCATTGTCATAAGATCAGATTTATATTTCTTTAAAAAAGGGTTCAATTTGACTTCAATATTATATGGCCATCCAAGGTCATCTGAACAGGTTAATTTTGAATTATTGAAGTCAGTACATGACTTAATAACACTATCTGAGAGATTTAAGGAATTTATCTGACCACAAAATGCCTTGCCTTGCTTGAATATGTAAAGAATGTGTATAACTATATTTCCAAAATTGTTTTTGTATTAATTGTTAAGCATCATTGTTTTAATATTGTACCTGTATATTTGATGTGTATTGTTATCTGTCCATGTGAACGTCATTGTTTTATGAATTTTACACATGTTAGGGAGCGGCATTCAAATAAGCATTATTTGCTTGTTTGCCAATTCCATTTCATTTACGAAATAAAATATGTTTAAACTATAAGCGTTTGTCAATCTTCATGATAGAATGTCTTTCTCAATCTACCACTACAGTGATTTGATGGCGGCATATTGTTTACACGTAACGTACCTCATATTTTCACATATGTTGATTTACATGCATTTTTATTTGTAAATACAAATACTGCATGTCTACACACCATGTTAAGTATATACAGTGTGTCAATATTTTGACTATATGAATCATAATTAAGAATTATGGAAATGATATCACGATTTAAGAGATAGAACGTAAGTAACATTAACGAATGTAAAAGTAGTCGAATTATTACATAGAAATATATTCATATGAAGCATTGACTTGTTGTTGACATACCTATTAAAAGTGCATGTTACAACACTTCACAGGTTAGCTATATTTTTAAGTGTTTTATTCTGTTGGGACGACATCGACTCCAAGTATAATTTAACATGTACAAACTATATGTACCGCGAATTAAATCAAATATTTGAACTCAAAAGAATACAAATAGGATTGAATTGTCATATTTACAAAGTAACTATTCTTCATATGGAAGATTTCATCAAAACTCGAATGCATTAATTACAGGTGATAATTGTGAATATGTATAGAATGATAGGCGTAGCTCCATGAAGAAAATTGTCCAATGATGTAACCTAAACTTTATTCTACAATTGTTACGTGACAAAGATTAGCGGCGCGTATACAGGTTTATTCCTACATGATTCTTCCTGTATCGGTTATTCGTCAAAAGAGACTGACTTTATTGCATCGAATAAACAGGTTAATGCCGTTTAGTGACTTGAATAACCCAATAAATAAATAATGCAAACTAGGTGCAGGTGTGTATGTATCCATTCAATGGCAGACAGGGGCGTGGATGTATTAAGCATATTGTCGGAAAAAAACACATGTATATGCTAAATCTATCATTGTTACAGGACCGTTATTGACCGTGCTTGATATACGATGCGCTCAGCATGTTCAGTAAAGCATTACTCGAATAAACTCTTATAATAATAATAGTATTCAAAGTAGAATAACACTTGCGATCAAAATATCAATTACATGCAATTATCAAATTGATAGGTCATGACATAAGACTAAAGTGATGCATTCAAGAAGTAAAGTTAAAATCAAAGTGTAACTTTCAATAGCCTCAAATTCTTCACAAATGATTTATGAATACATGTAAATAAATGTACATAATAACGCTTCCTTTCGTTTCGTCTTAGATATATGAATTCAATGCGTTTTACAGATCAAATGTATCTAACACTGTTTCAAAATTGGTAACTTCACAAAGACTCCAATCGTTTCATCTGATTTAATAAAACTTCTTTTTTAAGTATTTATTTTTCCTTTTCAAGACCCACATATGCAGAATGTTTTCATTTACCAAACGTATTATATTTTTGCACAAAGAGCAACGATTTTCAATTATTCTTGCTTTCCTGGGGATAGCATCACACTTACGAAACTCGTTTTCTTCATTTACTATATTGAAATCTATATGCCTACACCCTGAAAAAAAGATTTATGAGATGACTATAATTATGGTTCTTAATAATTGTTATGAAAAAAGTCCTGGCAACTAGATTTGACAAAATTTTCTAGATTAAAGAAGGCTTCTTTAATTTTTTCCTTTGATTTCTGGATGACAGTTTTTTTAAAAGGAAGTTTATATGCACATCCACAACATCATTTTGAAATTGGTAGGTTTACAAAGCTTTATGATAGATTTTGTCATTGATCTGCATTATTATTTCAAAGAAAGAACCTATCATAAACAGTATCTTTCACGTGTATGGGCTACATTTACTACTATTACAATATTAATTGATGAATGGAAAAGTTATATTCATTTGGATATAAAACGAAATTAGTTACCCCCCCACCCCGTCTCTCTTGTCACGGATCGTTGAGCTCCGCTCTATTTGAAGAAAAGAGGCCTGCTTAAGGCATCTACCTGTCTCCTGTCTGATTGCTTGTGATTGTATACAGGTGTTTTATGACCCCAAATGCTTATTGGCGGGGAACCAACAAAAGGAGTATAATTCCGCGGGACTACTTGAAGTCATCGGGTTAAATTGACGACACATACACGTAAACTATTTACTTGTATAGGTATTCCTTATATACATGGCACTCTGTATTGACTAACCACCGGAGGTATCTAACCCTTTGGTGGGGTTGGAATACGCATCCGCAAAAATACACCATAATGATTTGGGCGAAGAATTAGATTTGTCTTACACTGTAAAACATTAGATTAATTTAAGAACTTTATTATTTGAAAATCTTTCTATAACGTATTTGTAACTAAAACAAGTTGAACACATATTAAGTATATCATTTATATTAATTCCTGCAATCAAAACTTTTTGATCACTGAACACATTTACTACAGATTTTACAATTTGAAGTACACTGGCTAAATTTTTATTATTTATCTGATTTTTTCAGATTTTATAAATTCAATTTGTTGTTGTTCCCTTCAATTGAAATACCGAATTCATGTGGCTGTACTGTTGCAAACATGATTTGATAAAAATAAGCAAAAATGTTCTCATTAATGTTACAACATCCAGTACTTTTTAGATGATAGCAACAATGAAAACGTGTCCTGATGGGCTACATTGAAATGAAAGGTCACATTTCGCAAAGTCATACTCAAATAAGCCTTCTAGTAACTATATCCCCTTAAAATATTATTTCCGAACGTAATTTCTCCTACACAGGATAATGTTTTTACTGCTTTGGTAAATGTTGAATAAGTTCATAATATCAGTTTAAACGGCTGCATGCAGCCAAGGCCTTGATTGACAAAAATTCTTAAAATTTCCCTAGCCTGAAGAATTCTGAAATCAGCCAAAACATCTTAAGGAACAATACGTTTCAAAACTGAAAATGAGAAAAGCCGGTCCCATTTTATCAACAGAGACAGAGAGAACCTATTCCGTTTAAACATATTTTTTTTATTCATATAAGAATCTGTTTCGGTAAACAAGCAAGTCTTTGCTTTTATGAATACCTCACCAGTACAAAACGTAATAAGCAAAGTTCACCTATTTCCAGTTCCGAATGATTAAAGGTTTATCAGGGATGTAGCAACGACTTGCAAAGAGAGGGGAGGGGGGGGGGGGAATGCTTGAATGTAAATTCGACAACCAAAAAAAAAGGACTAAGGTACAAGAGGGTTTAGTACAAGTAGGACCATACATATGAATTTTATCTCTTGCGCAAAAGGTGTAATAATCCTTGAATTTCCTTATTCTACATGAAGGCGATAAGTTTCATTGTACTTATGGTGAAGGAATATAATTTGACAAATTGCACGAACAAGCTTTTCAGTCAAAAGCAGCACTATCCTTGCATGTGTAGTTTAAATATGCGAATCCGTTACCGTCCCTGAAAGATTAGAACGTGTTAAAAGAAAAATTGTTGCTAGTGGTTTTTGCTTGATTCTTGAGTAACGAGATGTTTGACCTCTGAAGATAGTACATTTGGCATAAGTAAATGTTTATTTGTGAAATTTTGGATAATAATTACATTAAAATAATTTGCTTCTGCCCCGTTGAGGACGGTTTCAGTATAAAAGTATTTGGCCATTCTGCCTATAAATTGTTACTTATTCTGTATATATCGTATCCCCTTTTAGTCAGTTCCTAAACTTTTGTACACCTTTTCTGTTCCTTAATCCTGTATATGATTAATGGAAAAGACTCGAAAATAGTTATAAACCGCCAAGATTTATATCAGTTTTATAATTTCAAAAACATTAATCGGAATAACGGGAACAATTATATTTACGCCATTAGCGTCAAAACAAAGTGCTTTATTTAGCTTCAGGTGAAAATGATTGTTTTATTAAGAGTAAGTCAACTTTACATACCATATTAAAAATAAAATATAAATGCACATTATCCTACTTCAATCGTTAACAATCGAATTAAAAATTTCAATTTCCTGCCTTATCAAAAGGGTAACTTTGATAATTCAGAAACTGTTTGGTAACATAACATATTTCAAGTTTCACGTTATTCATTATTATTGTCCTATTATTTTATATTCAAACACTTGTAACCATTCTGAAACTGTATTATAAGAAAAAAAAATAGAAGTATTAAACAACTATAACTTTATACTTACTGCCCTTACATGTAGATATTTAAGATGCATGTTTTTTCTAATGTGCATGTTAAGTTACAGTTCTAAATCCTGTTATTGCCGCTTGCCACTTTATTTATATTTCTCTATTTTGTTTTGAAAAATCAGTGAAAGAAAGTTACTGAACGGTAATTGAACACATGCTTCGAATACATATATATTCTTATTTCATCTGTTGCAACAATAAGACACAAATGAGTCTAGGTGAAATGTGAATACGCTGACAGGTGTAATGATCAAGTGTGTGCGTTCAAGCGTTACAGTGTATAATATTAAACCTTACTTCAATAAAATTAAAACAGCCTGTTTAGAAAATTCCCTTCTTATTCTAATTAAAACAAATATTATAAGAGCTACAGGTTAAAACAAACACTTGATATTAATATATATATAAATATATATAAATGTTAATAGTAAAGTGACAATGTCATTTCAGGAATATGATAGTAGAAGGTATCAAAGATACTAGTATGATGTATTACTTTTTTAGGAAAATCTTCATACTTGTCTGTTCTTGAAGGTTCTGAGAAGATTCACCATGAGATGATTAACCTTGCATTCTTCCATTCATGCCTACTCTTGCCACCAGGAGAGGATCCGGTATGGTATCCGTCTCCGGATCCTAGTATTCTTATCTACTTAGGATCCGGAAGAGAATCCGATGGTGTCCGTCCGGATCTAGGATCCGGTGGTTGATCCGGCTCCGGATCCCTGTATTCTTATCTACTGAGGATCTGGCAAGGGATCTGGCGTTGTCCGTCCGGATCAAAATAGAAATATATGTGCAGAGGTTCCACGTTCGTGCAACTCTATGGTTAATTCAATCTGATAATTTTCTAAAACTGCACACTTTTATAATTCTATGTTGCAATTTATTGGAGATTATTCGTCAAAACTGGTAGTGGTATGAGCATGGTAAGATTCAATGGCGTTTTAATTAAATTATGTTCCAAAAGAAGGAAACGGTGTTTTAATACCTACCTTTTTAATGTAAGCTTTAGTACAACTTAATTGCCTTGATTGTCATATAAATGCACCTTTTGGCTTCTTGTACACAATCTGATGTACTAAACAGTGTATGGCGTTGTAATTGGATGGAGTACATAGTTATACGATTCTCATAGAGGTTTTATGGCTTCCTAACTGTAAGCTATTAAGGAAAAGTCTGACATTAGTAGACCATTAAGGCATCATGGTCTGACTATTAGCATCATGTACAAGACAAATGATTAAGTTAATAACATGAAGAAAAGTGTGGCGTTAAAATGTTTGAATTGAAAATAGTTTTCTTTCCTCCTTTTTCTACTTTTTAACAAATATTTTCAAGTAATTTGGCAAATATAAAAGCTATAACAATATACATGTATCTGAAGGTATGACTGTGTGCATGAATTTTTGTCCTTAGTTTATGTTTATCACCCTTTTCCTTTTCACCTAAATGGTACTATTGTTGGTTGATTTTGCAATTCTGTTTGTAACATCTACTCTCAAGTGTACCAAGAATTCAAGAATACAAAATGAATTTTAAGAAACAAAAAAAAAAAAACACAAAAAACTTTAAGCAAATACAGTTAAAGGTGAGCAATAGTCAGTTCCTTTGTTATCTGATGATTTATTTTCTCGAAAATAAAATAACAGTTCAATCATTGAATAAACGAGTATTATAATTTTTGGATATAAATGTACAATCAAATATACTGTAAAACATTTCTATTTGAGTTAACTGTTTCTTTATTAAAATCTAGATAACAATGCCATGTTCCAGGCAATTTCTTTATTCTCACTATGCTCACAAAGAACGAATATGATATCTCAGTATCTACTGTTATGTAAGAGGGTTAACAATTTCCACATGTCAAAATAAAGTACAGTCATATATACAGTTCTGTATCACAGTACATTTGTACATGATATTTCGACAAGAAAAGTTTAGTTGCTGTTACTTGGAAAAGGGTTTCTTTTCAAAACGAGTTTCAAACTGTAAACCCATCTATCCTAAATGAATCAATCAAATATCAATTCAGTAAAATCCATTAACTGCAGGTCAAAATTTAATCTGATATTCATTGAAACTTCACACTTTTAATAATCGGATTTGAAAAGGTCATCATTACTATCTTGCCTAAAGATATGAAAGCAATGCATATTATAGGATCTTTATTATGACATGCACCTAAATAAGCCTATATATAAATTTTGAACTAGCTTATAAGCAATAGCATAAAAAAATAATTTATTTACAATATCACTGCCTTCAAAATACAAGTTTGGACAATTCTGATCTCAGATCAATATCAAAAGGATAAGCAGTTTTACCTTATAAACGTCATTACATTGCATTACATATTACATTATTACATTACATATGAGAGACAAAATAACTTACATATCAAATGAATTTAATCTTGAGAAGTTTATGTACTAAACTTTTTACATGTAAATATGTACCAAATATGAAGCCTAATTTAACATTGTTCCATCATCATGGACCACACAGGAAGGTGCCCTATTGACAATAGGTGATGACAGCAGCGTTTTGATTGGTAAGCTCAACATCCAACTGGTTGGTTTTAACCTTTTTTTACTATCATTTATATAAGATTTATGTATGCTTATGGCTGATTTTTCATAACCCATTTAACAAAATTGTGGGGTATATGAATATGATAATGAACTTCGTCCCCCTGTCCGTCTATGCTGGCTTTTCTTCTTGGACCACAAGTAAATCAAAACTCATTTAAACTTGGTATAGTCACATATATAATGGTGCCTTTTTGGGGTTTCCGATTTATTCCTACACAGGTGCCACAGGGACCAACTTCTTTTAAAATTTCTTTTTGCATGGAAACAAAAGTTACAACACTGTTTCCAGGCTAGAACCTTAAAACCTTAACGCTAATTTAATTTTCATTGAACTACTTGAACAGTTTTTTACTAAAGATAAGAGTAAACGGTTAAATAAGGAATATAGCTTAATTCATTGTTCGCTATATATTTCACTCTTTTGCAATAAAGCAGAGGATATAGCCCATTCTGCATTTTAAAAGTTTTATATTTGTCAGAAATCTATTTTGTTCTTTTTATAGTAGCATACTTACCAATGATCTCAATCATGAATGGATGGTCATTCTATATCCCAGATTTGATAAGTTTTAAATCTAATTGATAATGTACCAATAGTGCTTTATGAGTTTTAAGAAGCTATGTTTGTCGAGGCAAGAAACAATCTCTGAGCAGTCACATTGCCTGGAGTAGGTTTTTTCCCTCTGGCTGGTTTTATTTTATTAGATCCGATAAATGCAATTTTGATAAAATGAACAGAGGCTTGACTTGCCCTTTTAAAATAAGTTAAATCAAGTTGTACACTGCTACAAATCTAATAAATAATAGAAACGAGAAAACGATATATAAAGACGTTAACTTTTTAACAGTATATGGAATTGTTGATAGTGAATAGTCAAATCATGAACAAAAAAGTTTTCAACTTGTTGTTCCAAAGAAAGTTTGTTCAAGATAATAAAATAACGCTTCAATGCAGAACGAAAGCGGTTGGGGAATTATTTTGATAACAATCTTTTTCACTCTCTCAAATTCTTTTGGGGGCTTTCCATGAATTGACATAATCAATAAAATGATAATCGTTGACAGGGAAGATGTCTGAGAGATTTAATTTAATTTCAGGTTTTATATAATTCCTTCAAGCTAAGGTCATCTTGGAATGTTTGTGGTTTGTCTGGGGAGAAGGTCTTTTTGTCTGATATCTTTCACATTTTAACTGATTTCCCTAAACCTGTGTGAACAGCTCAATGATATGTATCAGCCACAACGTAACTTCTTCTAGTGTTTAATTCCACATACAAATCCACAATTTTAAGCCATGTCACAAAGCTACCGATTCTACCATGAATACAAAGTGCTTATCAAATTTGACTTTTGACTTATGATTGTGAAATAAATAAGAATTATTTAACGTCTAGAAGACAAAAGTCTTTCTCTTTTATGAACGACTGATATTAATTATATCTACGAGCAAATGTGAACATTTCTGGAAATATCGGTACTATGTTGACAGGATGACGATCATTTAGATAACTAAATGAAAAAAAGTATATATTTATAACAGTGTATGTAGTGACGGTGAATGCTGCAATTTGTGTCTTATCAATAATACATTAAAGTTATTGAAACACACATAACAGGTGTGCATCAAATTGCTTTTACAAACTAGTTTGCCTTACAAAAACATTTAGGATTCTTTGGGAGCTGCATTCAATTACAACGCCCAAGCTTTGTTGATTTTAACAAAACTCACTGTTTAAATACGCATCGTATCTAAAGAAAAACAAATGAGTTTAGGTGACTTTCTCGAATCAATTGAAAGAAAACGAGTTTCAGAAGTGAAACTCTTGAACACTTTCCCTCAACTAAGCTTCGGTCGAATTTATGCACCAAGATTAAAGTTTTCTGTACTGTCGAGATTGTAGAAGATTTGTATCTTTCAGTTTGGGTGAATGACAAATATCAACTCATTGAAGTTCAGCTGTCTTTGCATCTTTTATAATCTAAGATGAATTTGCAGGCTGAAGTTCAATTGAATCAAGTCTTGAGCATAGTAGCTTTTGTAGTTGCTTCAATTCTCGACTCTTTTACCTTCTCACCATCTTACTTTATCTTCAGCTGTCTTTCAACCTTCCTAAACCAAGCGTCAATCGTCGTGAGCTAATCAGTAATCTGATACAATCAGTAACGATAAGCTAGTTGGTGTGTTGCATTTATCAAAAAGCCTTGTAACAAAATGGTGAAAGGATCAACTAATACGCCCCACAAACTACGACGAAAATCTAAAGAATTGATCAATCTGAGGGTCTGCAATTGAATCGTAATCAGTTTGCAATTAACTCCCTCCTATTTCGTAGACATTTGGGACATCTTGAGTTGATGGGAATTAATGGCAAAACATGAGAACTATTGACAATTTTGTCCACAAAATCCCGACTGAAAATTTTAACAAATGATTTTTTACAAATTTGTAATGGATTCTTAGGCATCATATCTTAAGGATTTTTAAGGATTTGTAGATATTCTTTACGCATTCGAGGAATTCATCAATTTGTCACAGGACAAAGAATCACTAACGAATTTTTAACGAATCCATTACGAATTACGAATAAGTAGCACATGCAAAGCGGGTAATAAAGATTTACAGATTTTGAAAAGTTTATAACTCAGCTACAAAAAACTTACAAAGTTCAGGAGCAAGTCCCAACTCAGCTATGGTGCAGGTAAATTGGGTATACAAGATGTAAAATGAGATTATCATCAGTTTGTCAGTATGAAAGCTAAAGATAATGCTAACCTTACAAAAATGTCAACGTACATCATGATCATATTTCAAGGATATTTTTCTGCTGATGATTTTGTCAACACGAATTCAAGACTCGGCAAGATTAGAACAAATACAGACACAAATTGATGTCAGTTGCACTTGATTTTTACTAGTATTCAACCTATCTTCAACCGGTGTGTAACTGATTCCGTGAGTTCTTTTCCGAACTCTTTTCCTATCGTAGTCGTATTATAACTTTATAGTCCAGCATGATTTTTTCTGTAAAAATTTTTTCTAAATATTTCAAATCCTCACAAATGTCCATTCGTCCATTCATGGGCATTTATGAGATTCGCGGTCGTAGTATGTTACAGGCATGATGTCACAAAACATAAGAATTGTTATAATTTTCATACCCTCATTATTCATTTTCCTAAGTCAAATGTTTTCAAAGTGTTCACACTTAATCCATATGCAGTTTTTGCTGAATACATGACGCCTTAATATATTTTCATTGATAACTATGTTGCATAATGAGTTGTTTACCCTCCAACAAAACTATAATAGTACGAGTATTTTGATCTTTTTACTTTCTATCTTATCATTATCCTAGAACGTTTAGTAAATAAGTAGATTTACATGATTCACAGATGCACTTATTTACTGATTTCACTTTTATGAATAGCAAAAATCTACCATTTGTACCATTTTCTTCGCATAAATGTTGTGACGACATCAAATGTTACGCTGGTTGAAAAAACTTAAGTTTTTATTAACTTTGGAAATCGTATTTATGCAATAGAAGTAGAGAAGGTTGTTGACCTTATGTTGTTATTGAACAAAAAATGCGGTTCACCAAGACCTTGTAAATTATCTGGCCAATATAAATGATCTATTTTATTGTCTATATCTTGAATAACTTGATAGATCTATTGGTAGGAAAAGCAAAGTTTTCTAAAAAGAGGCCATTCTATGTTCTTCCTACTACTTATTACCTTTGAAATAAAACTAACTTTTTGTCCGTGATTAGTGTTGAAGATAGCAATTCTGCACTTATTCTATACCGCATTTAGATTAAAACAATTAGGCAAATGCAAAGCACCACTTAAACTTAAATAATTATAATATTATAAATAATGTCTGAGCGTTATATTTTTCCGAAAGAACCTGCGATATCCATTTCTCCACGACTGTTCTTGGAATGGTTATACTTACTAACCCGATGGTTTGTAGCATTTCTATCTGCAGATAACTTTCAAGACGGATCAATAACTAATCTTAAGATGTCTACGCCTGTCTACTTCTGCTTGTTTCCAGAATAAATAAAGCATATATATGATTTGAACTGAAGAATGAACTACCTGTTTGGTGAAACATAGATGGCTGAAACATGATAAGGTTTTTTAGTTATTGACAAATACCAGAATAAGAATGTTTGACAAATGTTTGACCAAAGCTTTAGGAAAATGAGTAGCAGATTATATTTGACATTAAGTTTTCTGACTATAAATCGATATCGATTCTTAATATTTATCTAGTGACTTTGATGTGACATTACCATGTGCATTTATAACTATAAAAGTTTTCTAAAAATCTTTAAAAGGGGTTTTCCTCATTGACCACTTTCATGAAGAAAAATCTTTCAGTTGACAGGACTGAAATGGACTGATTTCATAACAATGAAGGTTTTTGAAGCCTGTGAGTTTATCCTTTTACCAAATGATAAAACAACCATTTTCATACAGATAATTGTACTTCGTCTGGACTGAAGAAATATGAAATCAGGATAATCATTCATAAAGTTCAACAATGTAATCGACTAGCAGAATGTGATCTGCGAGCAACTCATGATGTTTCTATAACGCACTGAGATGTGTTAAGAGTTTAGAAAAAGAACACCTCATTTCCAAAATCAACGAGAGAAACAATAAATACATCGATATCCCTTACTCTCTTACACCTGAAAAAACATCTTTGAGTTTTCCATAATAGGAAGTTCACATCATAAGTCTCATCAAAATATATTTCAAGTAAACATTGAGATCAATAGTTCATTTGAATTTGAGAACACATTGATAATCGTAGATTGAACCTTATACTTGTACTTATGTTTTTATAATGCAATATTACAATAGTTAAAGAGCGAATATGGTGCTGTAAATGTTTTATATGAATGATAACGTTGGACGTTCAATATATGAATCATCGTAATTAAAAGTCGCAGCTCTAATACCTAAGCGAGTTACACTGAAAGCCAAAGAGACTTTTAAAGCAACAGTGACTATACGATCAATGTATTGTTGCAAGGTCAGATAAAGGTGACCTTAATTAAGAAATAAACTTCGCTCTACCCCAATGTGTTTTGTTATAAAGTATAGTTTTGCCCTGAACTATTATAGTTAAAGCACGAGGACGGTAGTGTTTACATCACTCACATTAATAATCCATGAACAGGGCTAACTGTTGGCTATTCCAAGTATAGAACCCAACCCCTAGTTGTAAACGACATTTAGTTGGTTAAAGCTCTGATTACTGCAGTTTTGCACTTTTACTTTTTCCTTTATTCAATATTGAATTATATTATTTTCTTTAAAAACTTAAACAAACAAATCAACACCTCTTGGTTTTAAAAAAACCTTTACTTTTACAAACTCGTGTCGTGCGATTATGCAGTGGGGGCCACATTGCCCATATAAGGCTTATCACTTGGTTAACATTCCACAAAGAATTATGGGTATTGTTTGTTTTGGAAGCGTGATGGCGGACTGAATCCTGACATCTATTGTTTAGTGCTGCTGTCATAAACGTTGAAGGTGATGCTTTAATCTTTTATATAAGCAGAATGTTGGGGCTGTACAATCAGAATTATTTAATTATTAGGTTGACCGTATCACATTGAACCTGGTTGAGACGGTTGACGCGCACCAACGTCACAGTCCCACGGAGCGCCGTAACCTGACGTGGAACAACGCGGTCACTCGACAGTAGACAAGAATTTGCTTTCCATTTTTCTTTCCGGTAGATAGAACTAAATGATTCGAAACTACTCTCCATTAAAAGACACATTATCGGCAAAATCGCCAATACGATAGACATGGGTAGGGATAAGCCATGTTGATCGAAAGAACCGAGATGAAAGGTTACATTCAATTGTTACGTCATGAAAAAACTATACCTTTATTGTCTGATAAAGTACTTTTTTTCGATTGTTCAAACCGCTAGGCATCTTAGAAAGGTTGATAAAGGTAAATCAATTATGTCCTTCAGAAACGAAAAAGTAATACGTAATCTAGCACTTTTTGTATATCATGCTGTTATATTAAGAGACAAATTAATATCTGAATTGTGAATTCTGCTATTAAATGTTAATAATTATGTTTGTACCCACTGTAAACTTGTACCACTTGTATATGGGCCGGAGGCCTTAGGTACAATAAACTTCTTTGACTTTGAAGGTGACGAGATATTCCTGGAATGAGATTAAAGAATCTAAATTTGAAATTGAAGATAATTGATATCTATTGAATGAGAAATTAAATACAAAGATTCCTTGCCCTAAACCAAAGTAGTCAAAATGGAAATTGATTTTTTCCCAAAACTGTACTGAACACCAAAGCTATAATGATATATTTAACGCTCCAATAAAATAAGTCCAGATAACCCCAAGGGATAACTGGCAAGGGGTATTGTACAGCGCACATTTGGTCATATTAGATTATTTGTCAAAGGAAAATTCAGTTAGGAAATTGAATACGTGAGGTCACTTACATGACTACATTAAGTATGTTAAAACTTTAAACTTGAAATCAATTTTGATAAAACTAAACTAAAAAAACCCTAAATCCTGTATAAGTATAATCTAAGCGTGTAATCATTAAGAGACATATGTTGAGAAATCACTTTTGCAACGTACAGCTCATTGACACTAAGATAAAAATGTTAAATGTTGAAAACGTGACAGACTTGATATTTGATTTAAAATACTTATCGTTTATTGGTCCTGTATAATCTGGATGAGGATAATCTAAGAATATAATCATGAAATGGCATATAAAGAAAATCAGTTCTCGCTGTTGATCTCGGCTATTATGCAGAGAAGGTATGTTGACGCAATGACTAAAAATGTTAATGTTTGAAATGTGACAAGATTGGCATATTATTTGAAATCAATTGTCAACAAGAAATTCATTTTATTAGAAACGTCAGAAACGTCTTGTTCCCATAAATTATGTCAGTGTGGTGATTTGACACTATGAATAAAAGCATCAAATTTCAAATAAATAAAAGTTTGAAACCTGTGAATGTGGAAATTTATACCAAATTGTTTTAGTGCAGATTAAGGTATTTTACGTAATCGATATGACAAATAAGGTACCATCAATGTAATCTCATTATCCAATTTGAAGATTATCACAGAAACACATTTATCTCTTCTTTCTTGAGTAACTAATGAGTAACATAAATGGTACTGGTGACCTGAACGAATCACTCAAAACTATGGGAGGAGTTTCTTCTGAAAGCTGTATATTTAAGAAATGCGTGGCAAATTAACATACATATATTAATTACAAGACCACTGAGTAAAGAAGTGTACCTTAACTTGAACACACATTTATTTCATTTTCAGCGAATATAGTTAAGTGAAAAATACACATTTATAGCTATTCTATCTTCAGGTTCTCACCATGAGAACAATGGCTAGCTGAACATCTACAGAAAACCTTGATTGATGTAATTCCGGCGGACAAGAGGCCACTATTACATTATAGCAATAGCACTAATTTGTGTCTACTACAAAACAATAATCTTTCTTACGATGGGATCTCTCCTTTTGATTGCAAGTTTAAAGTACAGATACCCATTTGATCTTTATTCATTGCCTTTGTGCTTTAAAGAACTCACAGTTGTGGTGTCATAGATAGTAATCACTTGAACAAGATGAATGGACAGTTTTGACAGCAGGTCGTAGTGGTTTTTATCATGTTCTGAACGTGCTTGCATCGATGCGTACGAGTTACATTGAATTACTGAATTTATCAAGGATTGTACTTTGCAGCGGTAATTGAAAGAGTGGCAAAAATCCTAAATGTATATATATGAGTTTCTTAAAAAGACATTTAATCATTTAGAGTTGCTTTTGAATTTGAGATGAATATTCCGGTTTTGGATATAATTCTAGAGTAATCAGTATCTTTAATTCTACATTGATTTTTAATACTTATTTACTGCAGGCACAAAGAAAACATGGATTGATATTGTTGAATAATCATAAAAATTTTATACATGATTTCGACTTATTTAAATGTAAATAGCTATTATTCGATTGTCATTGAAAATAAGAAAATATCATAATTGTGGCACTTTAGAGATAGATTGCAAGTTTAGGGAGGGATCTAAACTCAACTTAAAATATATGATATTTTGCCTCTTTTTCAAGCCACATTAATGAAATGAAACATTATTGTCATCATAACAGCAGTGTTTCTTATCAGAACAATCTTCTATTTACAACATAATTTTTGAATGATATTTTCGCAGACACTTTATTCAATGATGGATTCCTTTTTTACTTAAAGGCTTGTCTCGGTAATTGCACCTTCAAAAGTGATAAAAGCCTGTAAAACATCCAATCCCGTTTTAATCATTGTCAACCATTCGTAAAATAAGAATATTGGCCGTAGGAAGTTGTGAGTGAAGTCTAATAATAATTAAAGAAGTCTTTAAAACTTTGAGACGTGCTTTAAAATTATTCTGCGACGGATGTTCATTTAATAACAGCACCGTCTCTAACGAACAACCGTTGCTGCTACTTTCAATGACAGTTCTACGAATGAAGTCAGTATTTTATCATCTTGATATTTCCACAGTGACAAGTAACATTTGTTTTGTGTGCAGCTATGCAATCTGATTGAAGTATACATACAACATTGTAAAACTTGTGCATAACATTACAGGAATACCATTTCAACTTCTATATATCTAAATAATCTTGATTTTATCAAATCTAACTCTTGAGAAATTCACGGCCTTTGCTGCTATTTTCTCAGTTATTTTACGAACTTTGTGAATTTTGCGATGTGTTTCATATTTCACAAGCATTGTCATTATCTCCCAACAGAGGTTGCTCCATCATTAAGTCCTATACAACCTTTGTCTCTCTCTCCTTCTCGGGAAACCGGCAGTTTCCCCTACCGGTACAATATTGCAACTTAAACTACCTGGCAATATTTCAGCCAATGTAAACACCGAATGCATGAATAACAGATTTGTTGTCACACAGGCCTGTGCAATGATGCAGTCGCATGAGGCGTATGCAAGTGCAAGGTGCATTATCTAAAAAGTTTAGCTTTAGGAAAGGTTACGAAAATAACGCTAATGGAATAAGTAACTTTGCATACAATCAGCGTTCTATATTTCTAGATCAAGAATGGTTCGTATTAAGACAGAGGTTGCATAGGCAGTTATGACGGAGCTATCTCTGTTGGGAGAGAATGTAGCAACGTAAAAGAAAAAGGTTTAACACACAAATTTGAAGATTTATTACTGATAAGCAATAACTTGTTTTTTTTACACCCAAGTTCGATTACGAGAGTCAATAACAAAACCATAGCTCATTAAGAAGCTAATTCTGTTCTCCAGGTAAACAAACTTACCAAACTCACTATTTAAATACTCATTGAACCTGAGGAGAACCTTTTTTGTTTAAGTGACTTTCCACAATCAATTGACAGAAATCGAGTTTCAAAATGCGATACCTTTTCATTTAATAATGCAAAGTTTTAACAGAATTTGGAATTCAAGTGTTTTGAATGTACTGCTCGTGGAAATGTTTATTTTCAGTCCTGTAACCCATTATAAAGGGCAGGTGTCAGTTTTTTCCCCCAAAGCTTTCTCTGCCATTTTACAAATCTAAAATTAGTTTCCATGCTGAATTTAATTGAATTGAATCTTGAAATCATTTTCAAGTCAAAACGATTTTGGTTGAATATCGCAAACGGTTATTCTAATATATTGCCTGTATATGAATCACATGTAAGCACTTTTGTTAAGTGTCACCAATAATCAGTTTAAGTATTGTAAATATCTATTTAAATGTATTATTTTTTCAATAATTAGCTAGATATCCATAAGAAGCCTAAAGATGAAGTTGAATTGAGAATTTTATAGATAGAAATCTCATTTTTGTAAACATTGTATTGCTGTTGTTGCTGTTCATGTTTACTTTTAGTAGATCAGGCACTACATGAAAACAAAATATATAACATAATATATATAATATAAGTATATAAAAAAGAAGCAGTACTTATTTTCCAAAAATGAATTTAAAATAGGATAATGAATGCATAAGAATGTTGTGTCTGAGTATGACAAATATACAACTCCTGATTGCTACTTGGTAACATAGATACCACCTGTAGTACAAATTTCTTAAGCGTTCAATTTAAATTTCGTCAATATCTTCAACACTTTGTGAGAAAAGAAGGACTGCATATCTTTCACAGGCACTCATTCCCTTGTACAACTTATATCTGGGTGAGTGCCTCCATAAATAAAGATGATGCTTGTGATCCGGACTTGTTCATTACCTGTTATTTAGGAAGACTACGGTGCTCCTCACTGTTACCTGTTGTTTAATGTATCTACCGTAACCCTCACTGTAACCTGTTGTTTCAGGACATCTACCATACTCCTCGATGTTACCCATTGTTTAAGATATCAAAGTTACTCCTAACTGTAATGTGTTGGTTAGGATATCTAACATTCTCCTCACTGTTTCTTACTGTTTAAAATATCTACAGTACTCCTCAGGGTTACCTGTTTTTTTATATCTACGGTATTCCCTACTGGAACCTGCACATTCACGTTTGTTACCTATCTCTGTGCTATAAATATTCAAACTATACTCTCGCCATGTAGGCCTACAGTATAAATTGAAAGAGAACGAATAGCTAATCTTTAGACGTCTGCGTCAATGTCTTCCGTTTTCAAAATGGATTAGGCATTGACGTGATTCAAAGTGAAGAATGAATTTCCCATGTGATGAAACATTACCTGAAGCATATGACTGGATTTAGTTTTGTCTCAATTTCAAAATATGAATTGGGGATAGCATTAGAAACATGAATATTTATTAATATAGATTTTTTTATCCTTATCCATTGATTTGGATCTGACCTAACTTTGTGCATAGTTACTTTAAAAGACACTCAAAATTTTATGGAAGTTATAAACATTAACAATTTGCTGGAGGAGTAGGTAAAAATGGGATGCCTACAGAAGGGTGTTTGTTTCAATGTAATAGGGAAAATGAATCCTCAATTGGAAGGTTACAGAAGAACATGATCCCATGGCACCAACTGATCTAACAACTATATTCATATAGACTTTTGTACTTTGTCTGGAAGTTTTTTTTATAATAATGTAATGATGTATTAATGGTCAAAGAAAAAGCTAAAGTATATTGCCGTTAATGTGATATATGAATAATAATGTTGGATGCAAAAAGTATAAATGTTGTCTAAAAGTTTGAGATCTAGGTAATAATTGTCAAAGTACCAAGCAGCAGTGACTTCGAATACAGAAATGATGAAAGAATCGATGGAATGCTGAAAGTTTAATATAAAGGTCCATTACCTAAAGAGTTGAAACAATAAGGTATATATCAGCATCACCTAACCTTCTCCCACTTGCAATTTGATCTGGAATGAGTTTCAGGAGTTGATTGAATTTGAAATCGAAGAGATTTTAACATCTATATTAAAGTGGATATCAAATAAAAGAACTTTTGCTAAAATTGTCTAAATGGAAACTGATTTTTTCCGAGATTCAATTGAGGCTATAATGGTATATTTGGCGCTCCAAAAATTCATTCCTCAAGGGTAAAGCACGTTAGGTGTATTGTTAAGAGCACATTTACTCATATTGAATTATTTGTCAAAGGAAAATGCAGTTATGACACTGAAACCTCCCTTTGAATTAAGTAATTAAAATCAATTTTGTAAAAACAAAATTTGTATAAGAATAATTAAAGAAATAATCATGAAATGGCATATACTTAAAAGTCACTTTTGCTATTTAGAGCTTGATCTCGTTCTTGGAAATTATGCAATGAGTTTAGAGCTTATGACCTATATCTCAATAACTTGTGTTGACTGAGGGGAGACAGGTATTATGTATCAAATGAATTGTATTTGTTAGCCTGATTACCTAAAGAATTTCACCAAGGGCACGCTGATGATTTGATCAGTCACAAGATAATTACATTTACTGATAGACAGAACAAGAGTGAAAACAATTAGACAATAAGCATTCCCTAATTCGGTATTGAAGTAAATGTTTTACAATTTCAGTACTTTGGATTCCCAATGCGACTAAAGAAACTAACCAAGGTAAATCAACGTCAGTTGTGACTAAATACTTTTATTCACTGGTTAAATAAAGTGCTAATACTTGCAAGGCCTTTAGCAAAACGGCAAATTAGTGTATGCTAGTGGATATTTTACCATTACTTAAAATGTATTTCATAACACCAATATGACGAACAACATTAATATAATATTAATTCAAATTAAAGTGGTACGTTTGTTGGGTCAGATAAGGTTCAAGTCTTGTTGAATAATATTTAAGCTCTTCCTGAAATATCAATTTGTGTACCGAAACACAATATCAATATCACAATGTCAATAATCAATTGACAAAGTCCACTGATCACTGACATGGAAACAATAATTTCGTTATGTTCATTCATCTGAATTACTTGTGTAGAAATAATGACTGATGCACATAGTGATAGTGTTCTTCCTTTTTGAATAATTATATAAGTCGTAATGGTTTTTCATAATTATCATAGAGTATCAGCACTGTTAATGATACCAAAAGATGAATTTCATTTAACTGAATTTGAATTGGGATTAGCCCAGATGTTAAATGAAAAAGCTGTTAACTAAAACTTACTGAGATATTAAGTTAAAAACCTTTAACTGACAGATTCTTAAAGAATTGTGTAGAGGAAATATAACAATTTCTGATATTCAAACCTTTATGTATGATAGGAATTTAGTAGAGAATGAAAAGCTATATATGAATATACAGTCTCACTTTCATTGTGTGCATAAACAACACATCCTTGCAGACTTTTCCATTAGTCTTCAAACATCAATGTTAAATGTGCCATAAACATAACAATCTTTAAGTCACATCTATACTAATAGGATAAAAGGATGACATAGGATGTTTAAACACATTGACAGTATACCTCCTATTAAGATAGCACCGTTTAGATTGTTTCTCAATCTCAAAGTGTCCTGTTCATTTCCCAAATATCAGGAAAACTATTGCCCACTCCTGTGGCGAACATTTTAATATTTAGCATTTAACCATTCAATATATAAAGTGTAAACTAAAAGACTGGTTCAGACAAATAAATACCTCATGTCATGGGGATTAACAATGGAATTATATCTATTAACATTATAAACGAATTTTATGCACATTAGAGAAGTCAGTGCTTTTGAAACACTTATGTTCAAACTCACACGTCTCACAACCATAACCATATAAGTTGTTTCATTGAATTCGAGGCAATAATTCACCCATTAAAGCATACCAATTTACCATTGAGATGAATAATGCGTTTTCCTAATGTGCATGCAATATTATATTATAACTTCTTTCAATGATCCTAATTTAGAAGATGATAGAAATCATTCATGTATCCTTGCCTGTACGTTCATTTTTTAACAGAACGATTAGGCGATTATTCATAGAACGTCCATTATTTGAGTTCTTGAAGTATTCATGAATAAAATAGATAACCTAATCTAGAATGACACGATTGTAGGAAGGCACCAACTGATTGATTGATGATAGATATTTGAGTATATACTTGATACTTGTAACAACTTTGAAAGAACATCTTCTTGGGAATTAATAGAAAATGAACAACTTTAGATTTTGTTTTCACTACCAATGTTATATGTTCAACACGTTCGAACTGATTCAAATGTGGTTTAAAATTCATAGTGTCTGTTATCAGTAAACAAAAGAAATGGTTACAATTGATAATGTTAACAAATGTGAATTGAAGAAAAAAAGTTCGTCTTATTCATGTTTGCCAATCGACCTTTGATTCTGAGGAGGCACTTCTGTTATAGTGGAAATCTATTTTATCAACTGTCAACTATAGACTTAGTACCAGACACAAGCTGTGGGCGTTGTGCAACTCCGAGACCTGTTTCAAATGATCTGTCTTGATGTCTAGCAAGATTTATCATTTATCAAGAGTCCTGAATATTCACTTATCACAATCAAAATGTGATCACCTGTTCTTGATGCCTAGTAAGTAACATGACTTGGCTACTGCATATCTTTATTAATGTATAACAATCGTCATGTAATCCAAATGACAATGGACATTCGTGCTTAACATTGATTGCTACTAATTGAAATGAAGTTAATGAACAATGACTTCCTTTCTTATTTACTTAACGTCCAATTACAATGAAACACGATGAGCAGTTTAATACATTAATAAAACGTTTAACATGAACTGGTGGAGGATTATTAATTTGCATTTAAATCAGTTCAAAATTACTCAAATGAATTAATTACAGCATGCCTTGATCAAATTACAAAGTACATACAACTTTTCTTCAGTTTAGTTAATCGTATCTACATAAATTTTGTTAACATACAGATGTGCAATGAAATTGTATATATACTATATGATATATTATAATAAAGAACCTTATCCCAATATACTTCTCAAATTAAGCAAGTTATATTTATCGCATAATTATATATTTTTAGTAAAGAATAGACACGATAGACGCGATTCAATATAAATCATCAATATTTTAAGATGATAGTGTTCTTCAAATACGGTTATTTAAGGATACGTTTTAAATGCATAAATGACTGAATGCAGTCTCTAAACACAGGAAACATATTTGAACAAACGTTCCTTCGATTCCCTCCATTTGCTAATAAAACAATGCTGTGCTATTCGCTCGCGTATGTATTGTTTTGTATGATGTATGAATATTTCCGGACCATGAAATAATTTCAAGTAAAGAAAAAGGGGTCATAAAGGGTCAAAGGGGAGATCTCGAGAAAATACTTCCAATTTCATTATCAATTTATATTGATTTAAATGAAAACAATTTTGCATTGTAAATTCTTTGTCTGCCTGATACTGAAAAAAATTCATTGATTTGCTTATGAAAGAAATTAGAGAAATCAGAAGATGATATTTTGTTAACATCTGTAAAAAATCATTACAATCTTATGTGCTTAAAAAGGCGGTCCATAACAAATCAACTGATATTTCCTCATTTAAAGGCACTATAGCACGTTTTTCGATTCAAATGGGCTATTATAAGGCATGTTAGCACTCTATTTAGCATTCTATTGATGCAATGAAATGCTTATTATCTTTTACAGTTGACCAATTAAAGAATCAATAATTAAAAGTTAAGACGGCCTAAGTGCGCTTAAAATATAGAATATCTATACTAAGCTGTGTACAAAATGGAAAACAAATATGTACAATTAAAAACGGCTAAAGAAGACAAGTTTGCAGCTTTCTAATTCACCTTCACTCTGATATGAGAAAAAAAGATGAAATATTGTTTATGAAGGCAATCTTGTATTTAAGCCAATTAAAAAAAATTGTATAAGCATTGTTATTGGATTAAGATAACCGATGCCGTGTTCACTCTTCTGGCTGTAAGGGAAATTTTAATATTTCCGATATGGTAATTCATGCGGATTTAATGCAGTAAAAACTTCCGGTCATATAAAATCAACTTTATAACCTGAATATGTACATATTTGTTAAAAAACTTAGTAACATCGAGTGATATTTGTTGAATAAACGAAATATTGGTGTGCACTATTGATTTTAAAGTTATGTACTATAACATTGATGGTTCAACCACAGTGAACAGGTCAAAGGATAGTGTTCAAAATTCATCTCTCTTTCTCTCGCTTTATTCTTCTTCCTCTCTTTCCCTCTCCATTAACTGATTTGTCTGCTCTCTCTTTAGCTGCAACAATTATGCTGAAGGCACATTAAAGGAATTATACAGTACGAATTGCCCGCTCAAATTGGCAGTCTTAAGGCCTACTAAGACAAAGGCAATACACTTTTACTCTTTATCGATTCAGTAAGTATTTTTTTACAATTGACCTGCAATCAATAATGAAAGAGTTGAAAGTTTGTTTAGAAATATTAAATATGGATGGTTGAAAATTGCTGAACTATGTATGCAGCTTTTGAACTTACCTTGGTCTCCAAACTAAGAACAATGGGTGAAGAATTGTGTATTATAGTGATTCTGAAACTAACTGATTCCACAAACACAGAATTAGCATTGCTTTTGCATTAATTTTGCGTCTGTCGTTTTGGCATTTCAGGTTGTATGCACAATTTCAATATTTTCACGCATATAATGCAATGTTGCATTAAATTCTTCTGGTCTTTTTAGACTAACTTTATAGCCTGAATTTGAATATGTGCCCAAGTAACTCACGTAGTAGATTACCTGAAGGCGGGTCTTTAGTTCTATCCATGACTACACATAATCTCTGCAGCATCTATATTTACAAAGTATTGGTGAGCACTAGTGGCTTTCTACCCTACTCAATGACCTACATACTCACTTTCTCACTCTTAGTAACTGAGTTATAAGCTTCTCATAGACTTGAATGACACAAAAAGATAGCACATTGTAATAATTCAATACGTATTCAATTCAATTGATTTTCTGTGAACAGACACATTACTTTTAAACATGGAATAAGTTGATAGCTAGAAGGATTTGATTAACTAACTGGCAACTTCATTGAAAATTAACTGAATCGATGTATAAAAAACACCCTTGACATACATTATAGGTTATTTTTGTATATATTCATGACCTTGAATTAAGCATCGTTCACCAAAATGAACCGCGTCCTTTAAATCTGGCTGTTGTAATAAAACTGTCTCGTACTAATCTACCTGAAAAATGCATCCGGTAGATCAGTTGTTTTAGGTACCTAATTTAGTCACTGTGCATTTCGTTTGTTTCCCCGTCTGAGCAATGTGAAATGCTACCCGTGGTATTTTACTTCTTTTGCACTACTCTCAGATCATCTTCAGAACACATTGGAAGGTGATCAATAACTAATTTGTAGATACGGACGTCGTTTTGCTCTCTTGGAGTGTCCAGAATGAATAATTGCATCCAAGTGTTTAAATTGAGGAATGGACATCTCGTGTGATGACTGGTAATAAAAGAGTATTATTGAAGGTTAACTGACCCATTTTACCATTGCAACTGAAGGTGAAATAATAACGTACGAATATTTCAATGTTTTGCCCTTTTTATTATATCAGATATATGTTGTCCGAGCTTTGTTCTGTACCCAATGCCACACAGTCCACCTCAGTAATGAAAATGTATATAATCATACTAATTTTCACTTTTCCTTTCTCATAGCCACTGTTACATTTTATTAACCTAACCATTATGTAACACCATATCAGTCACAGTACACAAAGGCTTCTAGAATAGTTTTTCTTTTCGAAGACAAAGACATTAGTCCATTTGGATGAAGGGTAAGTTTCAAGAAAATAGAACAGATGCATGGCATATTTCTTTAGACAGGCAGGTGCCCTTATTCTTCTCCACGTTCAATAGACATATCAACACATACTTCGTCTGAACCAACAGTAGAAAGAAATACTCAGTATCAATTACAACTAAAGTTTACATTGCCAACTGTAATTGTTTTCTTGTTCAAAGGCATTACCGTCCTTGTACAATTTTACTTAAGGGTATTCTGTTAAGTAAAGAGAATAAATGCATGACAAATTGGTTTCAGGAGCATTCTAAGTCATCTACTCATTTTCTTTTCTCAAAACGTCATAGTAACAAATATGTTTGTACTTCGTCGGGACTATGAGCAGCAAAATATGCTCTATAGAATCTTTCACAATGTGCTACAATGACTCTCACACGTTTTTTGTCATCAGGTGGATTGTTTGTTCTCGTCTGACACAGGTGCTCAAGACTAAAACCTTCCCTTAAAGTAATACATTTATGAGTTTTTCATCTTTTTTCATCACTTTCTTCCCACAATGGTACTATCATTTGAAAAGAACCTAGTAAAATCGATATTGCAATTGAATACAAATGAAACCATAAAGCTAATTCAAAACCATTTTCAATCAATGTTACTTGAGATAAATTCCTCTCAATGCATTGATAAATATTCCATCTGGAAGATACTGATTATTGCGTTGTATGCGTCTTTTATATGATGATTCTTGAACATTAATAATCCACTAAGTGATTTAATAACTTGATCATGAGCAAGGTCTTGGGCAACAAATAAATATCTCCTGCTTTATAAAAAGTGAATGCCAAAAGTAAATTATATCAATTGTCAAACTACACATTTTAAATGATTTAAACGGGAATCGCGATAGGCTCACTTTATCATCAAAGTTAAACTTTAAATAATCTAAAGATATAATTTAATTCAAACTAGTCAAATAAGGACATCTTATCGAATTAGTTGGAAAAAAATGTGTATGACTTTCTCGTTGACATTGTTTCTTCAATAGGATATCTATAGTTAAAAATGTTTTATCAAAATCTTGAAACTAATATCAAATATATATTACAAGTTAGTTTTCTTCTACATTTCCATATTACGTTCTGCAAATTCAGTTAATACGTGCATGCTTCAGGGCATAACAGTTGAATTAGATATCAAATTGTAGTGACATTCAGATCAAAGAAAAAAAAGGTTAACTGGATATTCTGTCCAGACAATGAGATAGAACAGAGTAACACTATCAAAAGATAAAAGGAATTAGAAAGTCATTAGTTCTAATGCTCCTTCTAGGATTAAATTTCTGAAATGACTTGACAATGGTTGTTGAAAGAAATTAATACTAAAAAAACGTTAGCTTATGTGTGTAAAAGGGGATGAGAGGATGTTATTTGATTCAAATATGTCAAACTTTATAAATAGTGTTATTGTATGGAGAAGTAGTGGTTATATCGAAAATAAGCATCAGAATACTTATCAGTTAAGTATAGTGTCAATAAGCAGGTTCAAGACATGATTTGAGACTGGGCACCTGACAATGCTGCTCGCCATTGACTAAACTGTAAAGTTTGAAAACTTATTCACAATAAGATCTCTTTGATAGTTTCACTAAGTATCTTAAATACTAGGAAGAGTGTCCAGAGAGCAGTATTTACTCATCTACTGTACAAAAAGGCATTTCTTAGAATTCCTATCTAAATCAACCCTAGTAAGATGTGCGAAAAATATTTTTCATCTTCTCAAGAAAGTAGTTTCCTTAGCAAAGCTGTTAGAAATATGATGCAAACTATGACATGAAGAAATCAACATGAAAATAAAAACGAGCGATAAATGTCTAAAATGAATTTAATTTGTAAACATTTCAACGGGTTCTTCAGGGGCACACTTGTAATGAATAGTCCACAATACGGTCAACAACAACATCTTTTTTCATATTAATGATACATTATGGATGTCTTAGATATCTTTTGTACCATTGCTTACATCCATAGACAGCTAGTATTGTATTTGATACTCTGTTAAAATCAAAGAATAGTTATATTTTAACACGTTTTCGTGGCGTGGCTTCAAGGAACAATTCAGGAAACTTGTGAGGCGTATGTATGGGAGAAATGACACATTCATTCAGGGCCGTGTTAACAACTCAAGAATATTATATATTGGCATTTTGTTGTTTCTGAGAGACGGACTACGTAAGTCTATTCAATAAAGTTTTACTAACGGCGCACCCTAAGAACTGCGATGATTTTCAAATTGCAAATATTCATATCTCTCTTACACATCATTTAAAAAACGAAAAACCTGTTGAATAATGTTTAACAATTTCTTACATAGACGATCGGTGTTTTAGAAATTCGCCCTTTATATCCTGTCCCTTGACAGAATTCGTGGGCACTTGATTTATATTACCCTTATATAACCTCTCTGATGTGCCGCCGCAAAAAAGTGAATATGTCTGTCAAACTGAACAAAATTATAAAATTAGCGATTATTGAAAACTACGCCCTCACGTTAAGCATTACAGTCGCGAGGAAGCGCCTGGTTTCGTTCTATTGTAATGACGTCATAGACTCGAAAAGCTATGACGTCACAGTACCGTCAGTTACGTCACAAGAATTTCAGATTGAGCCGTCCTGCAGTATCACTGTAGGGCGTCGCTGACCTCTTCAAACTAACGTAAAACGGTTAAAAGTAATCATTTTGAATGACGATTATGAAAAGAAGAGAAAAACTTTCAACAACACTGTCATTTAGCTTTTATTTTCAAACATCTTCACAAATGACAATTTAGCAGTGCGTAGGTAAGTGTCAAATAAAGTCGCAGCACACGCGTATGAATTTGGAGATTCGACATCCAAATCCTTTATAGAGAAACGTTTATTTCCATTATATTCGAATTTAAGTCTTTTAAAACACTTATGGGTAATATACACAATAACCAACTCGTGCTGGGAACGACAGATTATCTTTCCCTCGTTATATCAATTGTGTAATTCTCTCGCCAAGGCTCGAGAATTACGAAATTAATATAACTCGAGAAAGATAATCTGTCATTTCCCGCCACTTGTTAGTTATTGTCTATATATTGAAATGTTACAACTAAACGACATGGTTTACATAGAACGTCTCTCAAATAACTGAGGCAAAACTAAATTAGATTTAAATTGCCTCACTAATTAGATTCTAGGATTCTTTACGTGTTTGATTCAATTACAGTGCTGGAGATCAATTGATTTGATTTTGAAGGAATAGTCATAGCACTCAGTCACCCTCTCAAGTTTCAAACATTTAAGCAATAGTTTATGAAACTGTAACTTTATTAAAAGTGATTTCTTGTTTTATGGTTGAAATCTTTTAATTTGTCTAATTAGATAACGTTACAAAATTTAAACACTGTATATGCAATTCTGTAATATAACCTTTTTCAAAAACGTTTTTTGAGCAGTATAAACATCTGTCATGGGACAAGTCAAGAAAGTTACCCAATCATTTATTTGATATTTTTAAAAAGTAAATATATAAGAAAGGAAATTTAAGCAAACTGAATGTTGTTTGGGTCAAATACAAAGTTGTTTGTCGTAAATAAGTCGTGTAAAATAACATCTCAAGGTTTATCAGTTTAGTAAACTGACAATAAACGTGTCATACTTAGAATTTGTGATTGAAAACCTGACAATGGTGTGCGCCAATTAGTTCAACATTATTTTCAAAAACTTATCTTCACCAGCAAACGACGATTATAGGTTGGTAATATTGAATAGGTCATTTAATCATTAATCTTACATTTTCAATTGACAAAGATCGCAATTTTTAATTTACATTGGGAAAAAATATCATAATTTTAGCATGATAAAGTGATAAAGATGCAATTTTAGAAAGGCTCAGGTAACATGGCATTTTAAGTCACATACAAAATTAATGAAACATATTCTCACTTTAATGGTAATCATATATTTTTGAAAACTTAATGTCAACAAATTCTTTAAAAGACTATTATAATAATTATTTTAAGAATGTGATGATAAAAATTTATATTCTGCAGAAAATGCTCGAACAGGGAAAAAGTTAAAAGTTTGTTTAAAAATAATTATCACTTGTCGTGTTATGGTTATTATTTCAACACATATTCGGAGCCAAATCTTTAAAATAGCATCTGTCATTCAAAAAATAAAGAGGTACTTAGAATTCAAAGGGAAGATTTAGAGTCATCGATAAAATGTCATCATCTGTTCATGTTGACAGACAAACGATCAAATTTATAAGAGACTTTATATCAAGTTGAATTAAAGAGGATTAATTAAAGGTTTTTCTTATAATATTTACCAATTATGTATAACAAAACTAGGAAATATATCTTACGCATATTAATCAAATATGACTGACGTCAGATCACGTACAACAATTGAACCAAGTTTTGTACAGGACATGGATAGTTCCATAAATGTTATAATTGCATATTGGGCGGCTTAATTACATAAACACTGTCGAAATGAACGAACTTACAATATAGTCTACCCTTGTCCAACAGTTTCTGGTACAAGTTTTTAAAATATGAATATATGTTTTAAATCAGCACAGGTTCTTTTACATTTCATGATAATTGTTGATAAGTTGACTTAATTAATAGGTTTTTACACTTTATGCTTTTGAACATTAAGTTTACAATGGTGTTTATTATGTAAGTTAACATTAGATTTATATGAATGAATGAATGGCCATATCACTGGAAAAAATTATTAATCATCTTCCTGACTACATGCGAGCGAACGCCAGTCCCAAATCCTAACTGTATTGTCAATTATCACAAAACCATTCTATAAAATAGTGAGTGAGTGAGTGAGTTGGGGCCGCTTTCAAGATTATTTCACTTATATCGCGGCTGCTAGTATTATTGCAGGGAGAAAGCCCGCAACACCATTGTGGCTATGCATTGCGGTGAAACCATGGGTGGTACTGCGCTGAAACTCAGTGTAGCATTGCACCCAAACCTGACTGCGTGTAGAGCAGTTCTCTACTGCAGACAAAGTTGCCAAGCCCCTGGCGGGATTCGAACCTTAGACCTCTTGATCCGAAGCCGAACGCGCTAACCACTGTGTTATCCCGCCCCCTTCTATGAAGTAGACACATATCTTACAGAAGGGCTTTGCAAAGACATGTAGGTTCCTTGACGATTTTTTAAACATCTAGTTTCAAAGTATTGGGCAGCTTGTTAGTTTAGAGAAACATTGACCTGAATTCTCCTGTCTGGAACTAAATTACCCTTGTACAAAACTTGGGATAAATCTGATTGTTTCATGAGTGTCTCTTATACAGTGTTCTATTCTTTCTTGTCTCTTAAAAAGGTCGAACGAAAATAATTTAGGATGTTACATTTTTAAATAGTATAAGTGTAGAAGATTTGAACTTTTGTGGACATTCACACTGCATTTGAATGCTTTCCTTCCACGGTACTCCTCACTGTTACCTGGTGTTTAAAATATCTACGGTACTCCTCACGGATAACTGTGTTTTAGGATATCTACGGTACTCCTCAAAGTTAACTGTGGTTTAGTATATCCAAGGCACTCCTCAATGTTAACTGTTCTTTAGGATATCTACGGTACTTCTCACTATAGCCTGTTTTTAAGATACTACGATACTCCTCACTGCCTATACCTTAGTGTTACCTGATCATTCCAACTATATTTCGGCCATGTGAAGATCAAATTGAAGGAGAAAAGTATTTACGTCTGATTCTTTTCTAGATGTTTTCAAAGTGGATAATTGATGTAATTGAAGCGAAGAATAAACTTCTCATTTAATAATAGTAACTAGTTATTTATATAGCGCTAGTATCCAGTAAAGTTACTGCTCTGAAGCGCTTTTTGGATTCTACACAAAACTGGGAACAGCTACGAATATGATTCCATGAAAAGGTGAGTCTTCAACTTTGAATGATGAAACCTTTGATGAAACGCTACCTATAGATTGCATTTTACAGTTCGTTATATGAATATTTAATATCGATTCTTTATCCGTTTCCACCAACTAGGATGTAGCTTAACCTTTGTGCATTCTGACTTTAAAAGTCACTCAAATTTCAAAAGAAGTATTCACCATTCAAAAGTTTGATGAAGGGTATTTTTTCAGTGTAAAAGACCAAAGTGAAACGAATCCTTGATTTAGAAGGTTTCGGAAGTCTGTATGTGTTCCCATGACACCAACTGATCAAACACCATTATTCATACAGATTTTTGTACTTTGTCTGGACTATCTGCAGAAAAAGAAATCAGGATGATCAGTCAAAATGTGCAACTATATAACTGTGACTAGGAAAATGAAGCTTGTGATCTGGACTACTTCTGTACCTTAGGATAACTACTGGGCTCCTCAGTGTTTACTCTTGTGTAGCAAGTTACAGTACTCCTCACTGAATCCTGTTGTTTATGACATCTACAGTACTCCGGATCCTCACTGAATCCTTTTGTTTATGATATCCACTGTACTCCTCACTTTTGACTATTATTATCAGAACCTTTTATGTGGAAAAAATCTTTAGAAATAGGAACTTCGTTATCTCTTTTCAAAATAAGAATATAATGCATTAATCAACAAATCTTTTCTTTTTCATCTGAACGAGTTTTTGACTTTGACAACAATATATTATTATTTCAAAATTTGACTATAAACTCTCTGAAGATATTGTACTTTGCATTGCATATATTTATGATAATATATATGAACGAAAAAGTATAGTGCCATGAATGCGTTACATAAATAAAAATGTGGAATGTGGGATATAAATCTTGTCAATTAAATGGAACAGCAAAAGTAAATAACTAAAGAAGTTAAACTTACAGCCACAGATAAGGTGAGTGTATTGTTACAAGGTCACGTAAATGTGACGTCCTTATAAGAACAATGTAAAGTTCCATAATATAGACTATATATAGTTGAAATGAAAAGAAAGAATTCGGCATTACCTAATCTTTTTCCACTTGAAACTTTATCTCAAATGAGTTTCAAGAGTCGATTAAATTCGAAATTGAAGAGAATTTAACATCTATTGAAGGACAAATTAGATAAAAGGAATTCTTGCCCAAATAGTCAAAATGGAAATTGATTTTTTCCAAAGCTTCTACTGAGGCTATAATGTAATGGGGCTATAATGATATATTTGACGGTCCATTAAAATTGGTCCTTAAAATCCCAGGGCAAGAAACGTCAGTGTTTTGTAGAGCACACATTTACTCATATTGGATTATTTGTCCCAAAAAAATTTCTGTTATGGCACTGAAAAACGTCCGAAGACTTAAAAAATTGAATAAATAATATGTATTTTATTTTCACCGATAAACGGCATATTTCACCATTGAAAATATAATAATGAATGTCTTTTTAGATACTTCAATGAATGCATTAAACCTCAAGACTTATAATTCGTATTCATGTTACCAGCGAATTACAAATTAATTATGTCGTAGCAATAAAATTTTACATGAATAAATATAAAACCATTACTTGCAACACATGGAATGATGATGATGAATTTTCCAGTACTATTTGTAACACTAGAATAACATTATATACTCGTAATGCATAATTCATCAATCATAATATCAACTAAGTATGTCAGATACGGTTCAAGTTAGTGTGGTAGGTGAATAATATTTACCTCCTGCTTAAATGTGATTGTTTCAATTTGAGTACATAGCCGTTTCGATAATTAATTGACTAAATTCAATCCTCTGTGACTCTATTGCCATGCTGAAAAGTATACGCATGTACGTCAAAAAGTTTTTCAAAGCAAAAAATAAAACAGTTTATTAAACGTTTATGCGGTCACAATTTCTTCTTTAAGTTGTGGATCTCAGTCTTATGTCTGGATCTGCATTAGTTTTGTAGATAACATGATGACATATCCAGGTTTGATTGTGTTCTACATTTGTGAATGTTTATTCGAGTAGCAATGTTTTTTCATCATTATCAAACAACATCAGCAAGGTTAATGAAACCAAAAGAGAAAATTCATATCATGGAGTTTGATGTTGGATAAGCCCAACTGTCAACTAAACTTCACAGACACGTTAGATTAAAGACCTTTCAGTTGATATACTCTTGATATATATAATCGTTGTTGATTTTCAAATCTTTATGCATGAAAAAAGAACTTTGTACTGAATAAAAATCTATTTATGTACATGCAGTCTAATTTTCATTTTGTACATAAGCAGCACATCGTTTAACTAACTCTGTGATTTGTAGATCTTATTCGTCTCATCAAACATGAATATGAAACGAGTCATGAACAACAGAAACATTGAAGGTATACCAGGCTACCTATTCCATTGATACTATTTAGATTGTTTCTCATTCTCAAAATGTCCGTGCATTCTTCGACAGGTCAGGAAACTATTACCAACTCCTGAAGCGATAGTTTGATATTGAGCACTTAGCGATTCAGCTTATCAAGTGTGAACTAGAACCACTCCTACAGGGAATTAAATTCCTCATGTCATGCGGATTAATTGCGGAGTTGTACTTGATATCAATATATACGAATGTTAAGCGCATTTGAAGTCATTGCTTTGAAAACCATTATGTAAACTCTTAACGACCATGGCAATACATAGTTAATGTTCAATGATAGAATTAAAGGCAATGACACAACCATTAGAGCATACTCATTTACCAATGAGATGAATCATAGGTAATAGTAATGTGGATGCAATATTCCAGTTAAACTAATTTAAAACATAATGGTTATCAATAATGGATCTTTGCATTTACGACCATTTTGTACAAAACGATTTGGCGATTATTTGAAGAATGAATTCTAGGATTCATCTGGAAAATATCAACTGATAGATTTATTAGTAAGGACGATTTTCTTTTATCGAACTCAACTTTTTTATTCTACGTAAGTGACGTTTCAATATCAAATGGCATTGTCAAGCAAATGATAACATATTTGTTTGACAATGACATTAGAATCACTGTCGAAACGTATATTTTACAGAAAAAAAAGTTGCTTATCCATAAAAATTGTCCTTATTGATCACCAAATCAACTACTAGAATGCCTATCAAAGAAAAATGATAGATTGATAAAAGATTACACCTGACGTTGTGTACACAATTTAAAGATCATTCATTTGAGAATAAAAAGAAAATGAACAATATTAGAAATTAGGAAACATAAAAATTTCAAATATGTAGCACAGACAAAATTTTTTTAATTATACCCTTAATCATTTCAGATATTCCCCTAAATTTATATTTATTTTTTACGATCTTGTTTTCATTACCGATATGGACATATCTTCAACAATTGATAACTTATTTAAAATAAGTTTCAAAATTATATTTCTTTGTAATTAAATAAAAGAACCCTAACAAAAATTGTAACAATGTTTAACATTTAGGTATGTGAAATAAAGCAAAATAGTTTACTTAATTCGTGTTCGCTAACTGACCTTTGATTCTGAAGAGGCACTTCTGTACCAGTGAAAATCGAATTAATCAACTGTCAACTGTAAACTTAGTACCAGACACAAGCTGTAGGCGTTGTGCAACTGTGAAGCCTGTTTCAAAGGATCTGTCTTGTTGTCTAGCCAGATCTATTATTTGTTAAGAGTAATAAATATTCACTAATCACAATCAATAATTCACAACCATTATCTGATCTAGATGCTAGAATTGAAAACAATATTCAAGTCAAGTAACATTATGTTGCTGTATCT
The DNA here is from genome assembly GCA_921293015.1 of Phorcus lineatus. NCBI lineage: Eukaryota > Metazoa > Mollusca > Gastropoda > Trochida > Trochidae > Phorcus > Phorcus lineatus. Next base: position 75,329,414 of record OV121081.1, on the reverse strand, counting down.
CTTAAATGATTAATCACCGCGTGGACAAAAAGGTTTACTAAATGGCAATGGACATTTTTACTCAGCATAGAAAAAACGCCTCTTGCATGTGAAATCTCGTAATTGTCAGATCAAATTGCATTTTGGCGATGCAAACATCCCTTGAACTCAAAATGGCATATGCTGTGTACACAGATGTTCTCGTCAGGACAAGCTGAACACAGTATGACACGATTTCTGCTTGTCAATTGTTCTTTCTATATTTTTTATGAGGGAGAAAACTTCTTTTGAATGGTACATGATTGAAATCCTTATTTGTTCTGTTAGTTCTTTTTGGTTTATAGTAGCACGCTCCTTGAGTCCCAAAAAAATTGTCGCCATGATCTTGCCTGCAGAAGATTGAGTTTTGAACATCTTGAGTGTAGGAGAGTGCTAATGCTTCCATTGAATGGTTTCTTGCTTGATGTCAAGATCGCAGTGTAATCAGACGGGTATGGAAGTTGATAAGCAATGTAGATGACCGACAGATCGCTACTGGATTGAACTCTGTGGTGTCGATCTTGTGCATATAAGTTTCATGGCACCCAACTGGGTAGGTCATCGTCCAAGGAGGTTCGACTCCGACCCATTTTGCAACAGTAGAGTATTGAGGGGCTTCTTTCCCATACACATTTATAATGTGATTATGTATATTCGCAATCACCCCTCTCTGCGTGAGAAATTTGATAACCACGCAATTCTTAGTTTTATAACTTTCCTATGTTCCTGTGTTCAACAGGCTTTAAATCTCAAGTAAATGATCGGGAAGGGTAAACTGTCAAACGGCGTATTTCAATAATGACATCAACGATGATGTCTTCAGGGGTGACAATGAACTTATTAACTTCCCCTCGTAGTTTTGAACAAAATATAATTTCATTTACAGAGGTGAAATCTAGTGAAGTAATTCAAAATATAGTTTCAAAATGGAAACAACAAAGAAAAGAATATTTAATGCCTCTCATCGAAACTACAGAAAAAATACATGATATATTTCTTGACATCAGGGGACATTGAAGGAACAAGTGGATCGACTCGTGATGATAGCGACATAGACAAATTGCCTGACAAAAATGTTTAACCAATGTCCAAAGTGAATGAAGACGTTTAATAACCCATACAAGTATGTATGTATCTTACAATTAACTGTATCTTGGATGAAAAACCCTAAACAGTCTATCAATCAGGATTCACACATACAAAACAAAGTCTACCCTAACAAATGAAGAGAAATCAAATATCCGCGAAAATTTCCTCACCAGAAATGACTAGATATTCGGACTGCAAGCAAAGAGTGAATTATCTTGCTTGTGGTAAGAACTCATTCATCTTGCAGTCACGTCAGTGTCGCCCAATGACCTGCAGCTTCAGGACTCATACCAAAAAGGGTATCATCTGCGATTAACTTTGCCCGACAGTTGGTGCCAAATAGTCTGTCTTGAAAGCGATGAGTAGACATAACTATTTTCAGTTACGATGTGTATATGGTGAAGATGAGCAATCAATGTCAATATAAGTGTATTAGTGGTTTCATAAATAAGTGTTTGATTTACGTTTATCCAACAGATAAAATTGATATATATCAATATTGCTCATTTAATGGTTGAAATCTTGTCAACTTGTCTAATCAAATTAAGTTAAAAAAACACTGTATGTGCAATTCTTTAATATAACCATTTTCTAAAAAGTTTGAGCTTATCGTCCAAACTCATCCTAAATTCTAACTATCATACGTGTCACTTCATCAGTTATTGTTGTCATTCTAATGATGAAATGATGTAATATAATTGTAATGATCATGTCAAATACTTATAGCAAAATATCTATCAAACAAAGATAATTACTTGTCATCAATGGAGGGAAAGACAGAAAGGCTACTGGAATAGAGAGAGAAGAGAAACTATCATACACCTTATTGTGTCAAAGAAAATCTGAACTAGTTGTTCGTTTTAGGTTTGCTTTTGCCATATATCATTAAGAGGATGTTGAATTGTTTCTTTCGCATTTAGTCAATGAATATTTGCTTCATTATCATATTTTTACTAAGACAAGTAGTGAAATCAAACTCGATTTCGATATACATATTTGTCACTAGGAAACATGAATTTTAATTTTTATTCGCAAAAAGACATACAATGAACGGATGTTTGTAGTTTGTAAAAGGTCATGCAACGTTCAAGTTTTGAAATTTCCAAATGAGATAGCTTGGCATGCATATTTATCTTTGTCAATTGTTGTTTTGATAATTATATATATGATAGCAGACCAAAAGACATAAGGTTGTTTGTAGTTTGTAAAAGGTCATGGAATCAGACATAAAAATGTCATTAAAATCCGATTGTGGCACAACATTTAGACTGCTTTTCAAATTTTATTGAAAAGAAACAATGGTAAGTTTTGTCAGACGAGGGAGATATTATGAACAATTAGCCTATATGTTCATGTATTTCAACTAAATGAAAAACACATTTATTTATGTGGAGTTTAAGTAAACATTTCAAGCACTTACCGATATACAAACGTTTTGTACTAAATAATAACAATTACAAAATGATGTTGTGACACGGTTTTCGGCGATTCTGATTGGACAAGAGCTTTCAAAGACATGCAATCATTTCTAGATGAATGCAGAAAAAATTTGCATTCATACTTAAAGACTCACAATCTGACGGAACAAACTGAAAACATATTACTTTGTTTCTTTTGCAAAATACGAAATGTACGCATGTCATCATCTTCATAACTGCGTTGATAACCAGATAATACCTTCCTCCCCAAGAGACACTATTACCTTCACCGAAAACTCTTGATATTAATAACTACGAGTTCTGAAGTTTGATAGCTCAAATCGTTTCACAAATGGTAACCATTTTGAATGTCACGTGATATGCTTATGAGGGTTATTCCATAAAGACGGACTTAAGTAAAGACGAACTTTGATTTCATGAGCGTCAATACTGATGAAAACGAAATTAAATCCTCTTCCGTTTCTCAATTTTGATTCCACCATGTATTGTCGTGTGTAACAAACTGCAAACTAACGTTATGTTCACGAGAATTATTCAAGATTTGTTTAAATCATTCAGAAAATCTATGAACATAGAGTTGATTTTGTAATTATAAGGATTGTTTTACATTTGTGTTTGCCTCTATCGATAGCAAACATTTAAGCATTGCATACATTGTAGAATCGCTACGCTACGCGATTTTATACAATTTGTTGCTGTTATACATTAATAGAGGCACATAAAATGTGAAACGATCCTTATTTAATCCTTCTGTGTGAAACAAAAATGGTATTTGGTTCTCCACCTGCCACATTGATGTTCACGTCCATTTGCAGTAATAATATCTTATTGATTTATTCATTGAGCTATTTCATACAATACAACTAAGAATACTCGATTCATTTTATCTAGAATGTAGTTCCTTTATAGAAAGAAGGAAAATCAAAAAAATGTGGGTAAATATTATAACTTGTTATGTCATTTGAAGTATACATGATATGGACAATGGTGTGCACCAGTAAGTTTAAGGTAATTTTGGAAACCTATTGACGGCAGACACAACAACAAACGTAGTTTGGTAATCCTTGTAGGTCATTTTACTCATATACATGTACATGGGATTGAGAAAATCTTCCTCTTTACACTTATATGACCTTTCTCTTACTACTGAAAAAAAAGAAATTAAAATAATTTTGAATTAATGAGATAAAGATGCAACTTTAGAAAGGCGATTTTAACTTAACTTTTGGCTCTTATTCAAGCCACGTGCAAAAAACATACACACGAAACATACGCTTTGTCACTTCAATAGTAATCATATTTTTGCTTTATTATTAACATAACAAAACAACAACATTTTCACCGACAACAAAGTCTTTAAAACACATCACACACAATTTAATTTTACAACTCAGTGACATTAATAGATTTTCTGAGGAAAATGCTGAGAAAAAATTTGTTTCAATTCAATATCACCTTGTCGGGTTATGTTAATTATTTTCAGCACATATTCGAAGCTTCATCTTTAAAATTACTTCTGTCATTCAAAGAATAAAAAGATACTTGACATTCAAAGGGAAGATTTAGCGGCATCGGTAAAATGCCATCGATAAAATGCCATTATCTGTTCATGTTGACAGACAAACAATCTTTATGAGATACTATTATCACGTTGAATTTAAGGCGCTCTAAAGGTTTTTCGTTATGAAATTTAAGCAACAAAGGATAACTCACTCGCGTAAAATCTAAAAACTATTGAACTTACTATGTGGTTTAAATATAAGATATGATATATGCATCTTAAATATATGGACAGAGGACATTATCAATTGGAAATAGGTTTATATACTCATATGCGAGAAAAATGTTTTGAAATATCTATGATTAGTTAGATCAGTTACTAAATACGTTCTTTTAGAATCTATGATATGTGTTCATAAAAAAATTACTATCGTCGTTAACTAACACTGTTGTTATGAACGAACCTACATTATAAACTCAACTCTACCCTTGTCCAAAACATAAAACATAAATAACATAGAGCTTTAAAGATTTGAAAACAATACTGGATGATGTAACTTTGACACACTGTTCATTTCTTGTACTTATTTGTATTGTTAAATTTGAAGACTAAATCAAAACATGTAGGAGAAAATGATGTGTGCTGTGGTTTTTATCACCGGTACACTAGATTGAATTTTCACTTTCAATATATAAATAATATGAAAAAAAGATACTTTTCTCGATATCATTTTAATGATGACTGGATGTGTCGCATTTCGAATTGTTAACAAGTCTTTTCAACAGTTAGCATTTTTTACAACAAGATAAATATATAGGTACACACGCTTAAAATGTAAAATGTAACAAATGTAATAATATCTACAGCAAGTGTCGTCTGAAGTATTTTATTTTCAAATATACATTTACTTTACGTGTCACCTTCTTTACCTTAAACATATATATGTATATATATATACATAAAAATAAATACAACCATACTAATTACTGTGTTAAACATGGCCTCCACATTGTAATGGTTATACATGGTGATTGATATCGAACATATTAGATTATCCAACATCTTTCATTAATGATTAAGACTGATTTATTCTCAAAATCTTTAATTAATGAGTTATGACTATACTTATATCCTGATTTAAGGAGTAATGATTAAATGAACTACTTCTCTACTGCAGTCAAAGTTGCCAAGCCCCTGGCGGGATTCGAACTACGGACCCCTTGATCCGAAACCAAACGCGCTAACCACTCCGCTATCCACCCCCTACAGTACACTAAGGATTCACTATATCCTAGATTGAAAGAATTAGGAGACCCTACTCTACAATGATTGTCAGAAGAAATGACAGCGACCACCTTGCAGCAGGCAAAATTTGTCTGGACCCAATTCGTACTTCATATTCACTTAAATATAAAACTGCTGATTGTTCCTTTTTTTATTATACACACGAGGACAGATATTAGAAAGAAAACATTGCCAATATAATCATAATTAAAATGCAATATAAGGGTAGATAAATGCATATTAGAATTGGTTTGGAAAAGTTTCTAGATGTTCTTGTCCATAAAGTAGAACTTTCTCCATGCACTAGCAATTTGCGTGTGCGTGTCGATTGCAAACCATATTTTTCTTGCACATAATTAACTAATAAATAACAATACAAAATATAACATAAAAGTTCCCACAAAATATATTGACATTAGTTAAGAGAAAGTCTTGAAATGGTGCGTGTTCACGATCATAATATGTGATCTGATTTAGTTTTTTCTTGAGTTCGTTTTCAGCTTTAAGGGCGTTTATATAACAAGACTCCTAGTCATTACTATGGGAATGGTAATTGAAAGAAAATCGAATATAATTGATAACGTGGAGTTGACATCTTTTTAATGTTTATGTACATCGCAAAAGATCATGATTATAAAACAACTATAAAATTTTTTTTTTTAAAAACTCAACGAACTATGTTAAATATCGAGTAAAGCTGAATTAAAAAAAATCATTTAGAAATGTGAAAATAAATTTCGTTTAAAAAGGAACAGTCGTTTATAATACAGCATTGATTCATGGAGAATAAGTGTTTGCATTTTATAATTTGGAACAATAACTTTGCAATAGTGTATATTGTGATAGTATACATTATATTCATTTGAACTGAAGACTTATTTATCTTTTTCGCAACTTTTAGAAGACATCAGGCCAGTGAATGAGTTGCCTTATCACTAAACATAATCTATTAGTCATCTTTCTGACTGCATTCAAGGGAATGCCAGTCCAAATTCCTAATTGTGTTGTCAATTATCATAGAGCCTTCCTTTAAAGTAGACGCATGTCTAACAGAAGGGCTTTCCTGAGACGTAAACGTTTCTTTAAAAAAGCTAATTACAAGTCATTGGACACTCACCAGGGACAGCATGTTAGTTTATTTAAACATTGGCATTGATTTCGCATGAACTGAATTACTTTTGTAGAAAACTAAGAATAAATTTGATTGTTTCGACAGTATCGCTTATATAGTGTTCTACTCGTTCTTGTTTCTGGAAAAGGTCAAAAGAAATTTAATTAGGATGTTTGATACGCAAAAAATATTTGAAACCGTGCATTATTCGTACACCATTCGTGATTGTTTCGTGAAAGCATTGCGTCAAGTTTGTATTGAGTGTATTCTGACCGTGTTATAATCGTGATCTTTCGTGCAATGATTGTACAATCATCGTGCTATCGTGTCTAATCGGGCTTTAATATGAAAGCCAGCACGTGTTTCTTTGGATTTTGTTATAATTTTCTAATTTGTTGTTCGCATAATGAATAAGTGTTTTACTTTTAATGCCTTTGAACATTAAGTTTACAATATTTATAGTTAGTTTATTATGTAAGTTTACATTATATTTATATGAACGGCCCATGAGTAATTAGCCTTATCACTGGCAAAAATCTACTTGTCCTCTACCTGGCTGCATTCAGGCAATTCCCAATCCTAATTGTATTGTTAATTACCACAGAACCATACTATAAAGTAGACACATGTCTAACAGAGGGGCTTTCCCAAGACATAAACCTCCCTAGCGAATTTTTAAACAGCTATTACATAGCATTGGACACACACACACATGAGAAAGCATGTTAGTTCATGGAAACATTGGCATTGATTTCTCATGTCTGGAACTAAATTAATTTTGTACAATTAGGGATCAATTTGATTAATTCATGATTGTCGCTAATACAGTGTCCTACTCATTCTCGTCTCGGTCGAAAGAAATTAAATTAGGAGGTTACATTTTTAAATAGTATACGTGTAGAACAGAAATTTGAAACTTAGTTGACATTCACACTGCATTCGAATGTTTTCCTTGCACATTTAATGATGTGTAGATGATTTCTGATTTCTACACAGCCTCCCTCTCACATTACCTAAGAGACATTTGGCAAAGCAGCCTCAAACTATTATACACAACTCAACTAGAATATATTTAATTTATCTAAAATAAATAAAAAATAAATATTCACAACTGAAATGGCCGAATGATATTTTTGCTATAAATGTGATGCAATGAATTATGACTATGGATATTTGGGTTTTATAACGATTTGTTTAACCCTTTAAGTTTTTAGCATGGTCTAAGTTTTAATGAGAAAAATGTAACATATAAAAAATCCCCCAAAATGTTTGAAACCCATGAAACCTGGCGCTTCAAAGATTTATGTCATAATTGATCCAGTAGTCCAGTTTGTAACAAAAGCTCATTTATCAAAATGTCTAATAGAACTGCAACTTTTCTTTAAAAGTGCCTAGTATAAAAAATAAAAACCTTGAAAAAGTCGTAGGTCGAATGCATTTTTCGTTATAAACATATTAACATAAATTCATGAAACATTAATCTATAAAGCAGGGATTTGGCCCGACAGAGATCAGGTTATTAGGAAGGCGCTCAGCGGATAAGCTGATTTAGCAGGATAAGTTTTTTGACCTGATGCAAATTTTAAAACGAAACACAACCCAGACAAAAGATAAACAGATGATTTCTCTACCTAATAGATAACAATCATCATCCAAGATTATCATTTGGTTCAGTAATATTACTAGTGTACTTGTTTCAAATCAAACTGTGAGAAATTGGCTGAAGCTCCATGTCTTAAATCGACGTTGTCTATTTGCTAGTCCGGATTACAGTTCAACAAAAATACCTGAAAATGGTGTAAACTAGAGCTCATCATGGTTGTCTGCTTCAATCTTAACTCTACACGATGAATCTCGCTTTAAATAACCTTGACTTTGCAGATTGACTGGTTTGCATATGCAGATGGTGAAAAGAACGTTACGCTGTGTGTACCGTCTAATAGCATGATCTCAATGAGGATGGCTTTGTTATGGTAGAACTCAGGCAGACTCACCGGTGTTCATTACAGGGATGAGGTTCAGTTCCCCATCGTTGTGCCATTGAAAGCAACATTTTTGACGTAACTGCAAGTCCAGAAAGATAATGTAAGGCCCCTTTCTACTCGAGTTTCAATTAAATGTCTCCCAAGATAACCCCGTGAGAATTTCGCCTTGGCCAACTAAAAATATCAACATCCTATCGAGCATACTTGGGATGTTCTCTGTCACTAAATTGATCATGTCAAATATAGTCCTAGAAACCCATCCAGCTGGATGATCCTCTGTAAGAGGATTGGCGTGATGTTAAAGGACTAGTTACCAGTAAACAAGTTACAAGGTCTACCATACTGGTCTTAAGACAGTTTTCAGCTGATGGTTCAAACCTCATACAGGTTCTTTTAGTTTATTATTCAATGTTTAAAATGACAATGAAGAGATGGCAATTACTATGTTTTTGTGTCCAAAATGCCCTTTACTGGTTTTCCCATGCTGTTGGAAGCTTTATAATGCGCCATGTTTAAAAAAAACTGATGTGTGGTATTCAGACCCAATAAGGAAGATATATAATCATTCCAGGACCAATAACGCAATGTAAATGTTGACATATATAAATGTGACTTTAGATTCTGAAGGAGAAAATGCTGTCAGACAAAAAACATAATTTATTTCAGTTCACTTATTGAAGGAATCACAGACTGAACCTCCAAAATCAGGGATATAGTAACCAAATGAACTGCTAGGAATATGCAAATGAACTTAAAGAAAAGAATCTAGTGATGAGTATGGTGTATAGAGAACTGAATTGGTAATTCTTCAAGTAGCTTGGTTATTTTTATATTGACCAACACTTTCTGAAGGCGTGAGCCATAAAGCAGTAGCCTAGGAAATCAGTAACACTTTGGCAATTGAAAATTTATTTGAGGATAATATGCACTTACATAACTGATTAACTGAACTATTTCGACAATTCCATAAGGATTTGAATGGAAGTGGCATACTTAGAGCTGTGAGAAAGTTTCTTCGAGCTAATCCTGTTTCTGATGAATGCATGAAATTGGATGACCCTGTTATGAAAAGATCGATATGAGTTGAATTAGCAAAGAGCTTGCTTTATCATAAGGGACTTATAAACGTTAAAGAGGAGACGTAACGCATAATTGTGATTATTACAAATTATTATCTGTAGTCGCTTCACTTATAAGAATCAATAGAGCCAAAAAATGAGAAAATATGCGCTTTTATTCGACTACTAGGAGACCTTTTATACCCCTGTTTTGGATAACCGCCTAATGAGCCTGGCGAACGCTTAGACAAAATCACCGAAGCATGACTCGAAGCCACGCCCAGTGTGTGACGTGCTAGTCGTCCTCAGAAAGTCCAGCCCTTTGATTTTCTCTGTATTTTTAAGCTAATTCAACAGCAAAATAGAGGCAATAGCATGACCGACAGAATTCCCAAATACGATATGTAACTGCTTCATGATATAAACTTTCCCTCTTAGTCGTCAAATCCATTTTGATTGGACTGTGACAATCCTTGGACGCGGTTTTCTTGGGTGGGTTTATATCCAAAAGGTTAAGAACTTGGTCGGTGAGAGATCCATTATTATGGGATATCACGTAGTGTTACAACATCTATTATCGATATGAAGTTCTAAATTGTCTCGAAAAAATGAAGGTTTTTGTAATAAACGGGAGAGAATGTAAAGACTTTGTTAATGTTTACTGTAGAAAAAATAATTTTGTTTCACTCCACTTTCATGACAACTTAGTACTTAGTGGATGATTCGTTTGTATTTAACTAACGTATATTATATTGTTAGCTAGTATAACATCTCACACCGTGTTGCAATATCTCTGTCTTCGAATTTAACAATCAATGACATGAAAACATACCTGGCGCAAGCGTTAGAAACATCCTATGTAATCCTAAAGAATGTTGGTACCCGTTATTCACGATGTACTTTTTTAAATGTGTGTCATCGTCCGTAGAAGAGCATGAGTCAAATCTCCTTCTCTTAATTTATTGGTTGAATATATATTCTACAAGTTCATTGGTTCAAAATGACTGGACGCCGTGACAATAAACTAAGTCACAGTCGAATGCCAAGATTACGCCATTATGACAGGACATATATTCCGCTTGGTGGGTCCAAGGCGTTAAAATTCAAAAGGTATAATTTGAGACCATTAAATCAAAAATTTAAATTGAATGCGATAGGATTATATAACGGCCACCTGTGTGTCATAAAAAATAGGACAATTTAAATCAGTCTGATTGTTGTGACAACATTTGGCAGACGTCGTAATTGATGTACACATGCTATGGGATAGTGCTCATAGCATCACGTTTAAACACTGTCTTTCGCTTGGAACAATACAGATAATTAAAGATATATTTAACATCAATTTATGGGAGGTTTGAGTTGCTTGGATGACTTTAGACATGTTTAAATGGTTGTTTAGAATGTGAGATTTCCTGTTGTTTCTTCATTAAGGAGGTTATACTTCCGCCGACTAGCACGTCACGCGGCAGGACACGCGGCTGGACACGCCTCAGTGACCACGAGCCAGTTCAGTTCTGTTCACTGGTGCTAATTAGCTGGTGATTGGAAAAAGCCATATTAAAGTTGTTTATATGTCGATTTCGAAAATTTTAACTCAAGTTACTGGCAAATTAGAATACGTATTTTATGAATTGCAAAAGTTGCCATGGGTTATTTCAGTCTTTAATACCTGAAAGCATTTTTTTTAGACCTTTTCACATTTAAATGCCATATAATTATAATCACAGTGGAATATTCATTTCATGTATATATGTATATATCATCAATTTCGAGAGGCTTCAAACATTCAAATTGTTGTCACGCGAAAAGCGGGGATGTATCTCAGATTAATTTGATGTCAAATAGGGCGAACTTAGTCCAATATAAATGTGTAGAAAAACTGCAATGTTTCAAATCCCAAAAGACCTGGTGGAACCTCAAAAACAACGTTACGAGGGGATAAAACCTTGATGAGGCACATTATGGTACGTTTATTGGACTTTAATAAACCATGGTTTTCCACCTGGTGACTCATTTCAATTGTATTACTGAACATATGAGGAGTGACTGATAAGTAGTCGGCTAAGGGCCCTGTCATAAGACTTCTACCGCAAGGACAAAGAGAGTCTCAAAGACACATGGGCAAAGTGCATTGAGGTCCAGGAAGATTGTATTGAAATTAAAATGTATATCACAAACATTGGCTTCTGTTTTATATCCACTTTGATGTACTTATTGACGTCCCCTCGTAGATATTTAAACATCAAAGTTATGTGACTTGCATGTTGACCTGACTCGATTTACAACATAAAACAATGCCATGTTAAATGGAATCATGTTACGTCTGAGTTGCTCACGTTTATTTATGCAATACAATATGTTAACGATTATCAAAATGAAATCTCATTTTTGAAGAAATCAATTTATTTGCGTCATTCATAACTCTATTTACGTTTCCTTATAACGCTAGTATCCATGAAAATCACAATAGTTTTTTCCCGATTTTATTTAGAAGTAGCAGTTTCCTTTATCAGCGAATTAAGGCTATTTAAAGTACCCTATGAATCAAATTGTAAGATTGTTAATATGTCTGTAGAAGGGCATTTTTTGAATTTAGTGATACGGAAGAGAGATTTATCCAAATTTGAATAGGGGGTAGATTTATTGACAGCATTGCTAATCTTCATTGAAAACGGCCACATTAAAATCTTTCATATAAAGAATAGTGTTTATGATATTTTCGCACACATAGATGAACGTTGCAGTTGTCAGACTGGTTTCATGTGTCAAATGTTTCCGATATTGCTGTAGTGTATAATCCAGACTCAATTCACTTAGCACAGGTTATTATTAGACGACGCTCATCTTCCTACGCAAAGCTTAACTATTGCCAGTCTCGAACTGTCCAAGTTAACCCTTGCTGCCGACATACGACTTTCCTGTGCTAGCTCTCTAACTCACTGCAAAGGAATTAGATAGTCCAATCAGAAAGCTCCTAGCAAAAGCTAAATCCGGGCACTCGAACAAACATGGATGCGCCCATGTCGCAGTCCGTCGACTAAAAGATTTGTAAAGAGAAAGTGCCGCCTCCAAAGCGATGAAAAATATATTCAAGTTCATTTATGGTTATAGTCAATTTGCGTTATTATTTTACTACAACCCTATAGCGGACAGCGGCCTGTCAAAGAATTTATTCTTAAACTGCTTCGGTAAACTAATCATAATCGATAAACTTGACCCTGATTTAAAGCACCGACTCGATGCACTACGCCCGGCAAGACTTTATTTCCTGTCATCGTACAATTGTTTTATCTTTTGTGCTTGCAAAAACTTTATTGAATACCCGTTGAACTGAAACATTGATTAAATTTTACATAAATGAACCGATAAAATTTGAACATCTCGCGATGTCATAACACTCGAAATGTAATAGCCTGTGACCTCGTTGTATCGCGGTAGTAAACGTTACTCTCATAAAACTTTACTTCTTGCAGTCAAAAACCAGGTATGTTGACGTGTACCATTTAAATATCATGTCGTCAATAAAAAAAATTTAAAAAAGTAAAACAATTGTTATATTTACTTCCATTTTCACTGATTTGATTGGGTCATTTTCATTTTTGAAAATATTACTTTGGTTACTACGTATGTGCCTTGATATAAAAATTATTCTCTCTCCATGAAATGTTTCCCGTTTGGCTTGTACGTGTGTTTGTGAACAGTTGGATAATAAAAAATGAGACTTGTGCACATGACAAAGATAGCCCCCCCCCCCCCCCCCCCCCCCCCACTAATTTTTTGCTCTTTATTTCAATGTTTGAATGAAAATATAGAATATTTTAAGTTTCTTGAGGCATATGACCCTTTTCTGCAGATTGAGAATAAAAACTGTATTTAGTCTCACCGACGTTGTAGTCTAACCCCCCCCCCCCCCCCCCCCCCAATGAGCTAGCAAATCTCTAATTTCAGCCCCCCCACTCTCGAAATTGGTGCTACGGGCCTGTATACTATTCATTGTATGTCTAAAGATATTTCTCCCCTATATATTTGATTTTCACATATTTTCCAGGAAATGTTTTCAGCTACTGTACTTATTTGATGAAAAAATACAATTATATAATGGTAACGACCACGATAAATGGGCCTACATACTTCCATTTGAAAAAATATAAGGGGCGCAGTCATATGTTATTTATTTACCAAAACCGGTCCTAATAACAACAAAAACATCTTTTCCGTCCATCAATACATTTATAAACTGAATCTTCTTGTTTGAAAGGTTTGCAATGCAAACTTCTTAGTAATCTGATCGATCAGGTCACTTTCTATGGGCGCAGCCATTTTGATTATCACGCAAATGATACGGCGTCACCGATTGGTTAGGGTAAGGGAGGTAACTGGAGATTACTAAAAATCGCCAGAGGGGGCGCTGGTATCAGCACAGGAAAGTCTTATGTCGGCAGCAAGGGTTAACTTGGACAGTTCGAGACTGGCAATAGTTAAGCTTTGCGTAGGAAGATGGACGACGCTATGAAGAATATAAATCAAGCTTCTTTTAAGATAATCTTTGTTCCCTGTCGCTTCATATTTATTCCGAAATGATATCCACGAATTCGCTATTTTAATTCACACCTAACGCGTTTTACCTATCAAATCTACTTTGAGAGACGAAACAATCATTGCACTATGATGTTAACAGCTCACTTAAGACAAAGACAAAGGGATGCAATAAGTGTTGATTGGAAACTATACTTTCAGGATATCAATAACAAGCTTAAGGACCTCAGCTGAGAAATTCATAGATCTTCTTTCATGGAAATCGCGACAAAGGAACCCAAAGGTATATTATTTCAAAGGATGCGATCGTAAATTGAAAAAAGATAACAGCGTGAAAACGAATCGCACAAGTCTAAAACATTTAAATGACTATGATTCAAATGGCATTGGTAAATCCGACATTACGCCATTGCACATTTCTGGTAATGAACGCAACTTTGCATGTGTGACATGCTCTAGGTAAACACGGTATGGCTCCCTTGATATAAACGAAAAGCCATCTGCTGACATCTTGGAACATTTCGTGACGTTATGAAACGTACTAAAAATCGGTTCTAACGTCACCTTACCTCGATGGCTTTTATCATCCAATATGATCACAAAATATAGGAAATTGTTAGGGAGTAAATCGATTTAAATGACTCTTTATCAAAATATAATGTTCAAGCATGTCTTCAAAGCAACATGAATACAAGACGATGCATCGCCGTTTCATTGCTCACATTGGGACTAACTCCACCAATTTACATAGACATTTTCATAGTTAATGAACACTTTCTTATTAGAGTATTAGTAAAAATCTGATATCTGTAGTGTCCATGGACTAACTAATTTTAAGTTGACAAAACGATGACCTTGAAACATGGAGCCACTATGATTGCCATATGGATTCCAAAGCTGCTGCATTTCCTCACTCGCTGCTTAGCTTTTGTTAGATTTTTATCATTTTTACCAAATGGCACCCAAATTGAGAACTATCGATATGCTATTTTTATGCATTTATTACAAGAGAATCCTGTACCATGACTATATTGGTATGTAACTCTATTTTGGAATAAGAACTCACCACCAGGAAGTCCGTCCATTATGTCTGGCCGTTGGCATGAAATCTTGTAGAATAACAATTGGTAATTTATCTGCAGGCGACATTCGTTTGATTAGTTGTTTAAAGGTAGTTATTCTAGTCACTGTGCAATTTGTTAGCATCAACTTTCGACCAATGTGAAACCCGTGGCATTTGGTCTTTATTTCAACTATTCTCAGGCGATCTACGTCTCACATGAAAGGAGATCAATATCTAATTTGTAGATAGATAAGTCTGTCTACTCTCTTTGAGTTTCGTGAATGAATAATGCATGGACGTTTTTAAAGTGAGGAATTAACGTCACATGTGATGACATATTGCAAATAGAATATCACTGGGGGAGGGTTTTTATCGTTTTGACATTAATTTATTACAATGAATCATAGAAAGAAATCATTTTTTCATATGTATTTTCTCTAATTAGTTTTATGAAGTCCAAAACAATTAAATCAGTTTCAGTCATGAAATTTGAAGCACTTTGATTATCATTTTCTGTTACCCTGGGCTTTATGTTTTGATACTCTTTGCAATTACCCATGGGAAACATTATTTAGAAAATGTTAACTGAATTTCCTTTTCAAAGTAATCACCTACACCAAAACAGTCCGCAATACAAAGATCCAATGACAACAAAGTTGAATTCTTTGCATTTTATTGATTTGATATTGATAGAAACACGTTCATAGCTTTGACAAAATCGGTCCGGATATTCCCAAGGGAAAAATCATGAAACACATCAGCAAATTTAATAGAACTTGGTCTAGTTAAAAATGATGAAGGATTTAACACGTACTGAAACATAATTGTTTTTAATAAGTGAAATCCATTTAGAGTTAATGAAATATGGCAGTAGACATTTTTGGATGGATCGAATAGCATATTAACCACTTGGTTAAAACAACTCAATCCATGAATTCTAACGCCAAATAAATATATTATATACATGTATGATCCTTGCAGAGGAAGAATATCGAGAACTCCCTTTATTCATTTAATTACATCAATTTTGAAAAATGATAACTGCTGCGTTTTTAAATTTACCCTCTATTCAATTATCACAGCTAAACTTATAATTGTCTAATGACTAAAATATAAATGGTCACATAAAATCTTTGTACGAAATTAACTAAAGTTAAAAAAGTTTGCATTGTTATGCATGTTGAAAATATTTACCAAAATAACGAATGCAAGAAAAAAAGACTATGAATGCATGGTTTTGACCTGGAGACATTGAACTCTTTTTCTAAATATTTTTGATACGTTATATGATTTAATCAAAAGAAACATATGAATTTTGTAATATTTTAAAATAATTTTAATCAATAGTCATCATTGTATTTGCTTTTTCAAATCAGTATTTTGTCCTATTTTTCATTTTCAAACGTATCAAAATTGATTTCAAGTACTATGTGAACGAGTCTCCGTCTAGTGAGGCCTTCTTAAGAAAGTTTGTTTTGTATATAATGAAAAATTTATGACGGAGCTACCTCTGTTGGGAGAGAATGGTGAGAACATTACATCACCAATTTACGTAAGAATTGCATTGGCGGATTGTCCCCTTCCTCTACAGTAGCCTCTCTGAATTCTCGACTGTATAATATAATGGGCTGATATCTGTGGCAAATGCGCCCGCCTATCAGATTCAAATATTGCTCGACAGGTTTTGGATAAGGACTTTCATTAGTCGAGGAATTCGATGTTGTGCTGCCTTTTGAGGTATGTGAATGTCTTAGCATGATAGAGCACGTTCATCCTGATTAATGTAATGTAACTTATGGATTCGCATGCAGAAACGGCAGGAGGGTATTTTGTACAAATTTTAATACAGTCAAAACGCTACCTACACCAGGACTGATAAGCCAGCATCTGCAAGTGTTGTCATTATGTTTGCAAGGTTGTAAGGTTGTAAGTTTTTTCCTAAAATCAAAATACAATGACGCGTCGCCATGTACGTAATTATAAGTTTCAATTCATGTTCCCGAAACAGATAAAGGTGCATATGTCAACCATTCAGACGGGGGACGAGTCCGAAGACCGGCCGGAAACCCCTTTCGTTTGCTGCAAGCATTGACAGAGCTGATTGGGAAACCAGTTCGGTCCCTGACGTGCCATGTGCAGCAATCGTCTATCAACTCTCAAATACGCTGTTTTTGGCTTTATCACTATCCGAAGCGACCTGGTCTTCACTTGTTTTGTCGTCTGTTTTCGCAACTTGCTATTTACGTTATTGCCAAACATTGACAAGTCTTCCAATGTGTTGTAAGGACATACAACGTTCTTTCATGTCCGTCTTTCATTTTATGACCTCAGTTAGCTCATTATGAGCCATTTATAATATTTGAGAGATGAACAAGTTTGAAGATTTAAAGCGAAGTTTTGTTTTTGAGAATTTTATGTCGTATGTCAGTCCTATATACATAGTTTAAACATAGCCCTATTTACATGACGCATGATGTCCATCAACTGGTTTCAAATAGTATTTATGGTCGAGAGAAGGAAATTATAACTGATAAGATGCAACCTGCATATGATTAATATTGTCTATAACAAATGTAATTTTCAGCTGAAGATGATAGCTCAACAACTGGTTTTTAAATATAGCACATTCATCAGTTTTCTTTTCTTATGCAATCCACAATTATTATTACCATTTGGTTTTTTTTCTAAGGAATGAACGTTTTAGTGATAGTTTATGAATTGTTTTACTTCATTCTATGAATAATCCAAAGTTAAATATCTATCAGTTTTATACAGTACAGAAAACTTCCGACTCTAATTTAGATTTTTTTCACTCTCAAATCTGTTATGTTGTAATTTCTTTAAGGAGAGCATAGATGAACCAAACCTGCAGAATAGAAGAACAACTACCAGGCATTATTATAAGGCAACTAAAATTTGTCATTCATGAAAGATATGCATGTAATTGGGGTAGGAAATATCATGCAATTCACGTTCACGTTCACGTTGTAGGGCATTTCGTAAAATAACCGTTTGAAAAAACTTTACAACAAAAAGGAAAAGAAATCCACTCTATCCCAATGTGTTTTGTAATAAAGTATAGTTTTTCACATAACTATTATAGTTAAAGCATGAGTGCTTTGACGTTATGATAATTCAGAGCAAAACTATGCTTTATCGCAAAACACATTCGGGTAAAGTGAACTCTATTTCTTAAATAAGATTGTTTTTAAGATACTGTAATGTTTGAATATCATTAGATTCTTTGATTGGTCCACCACGCGTTCAATTTAAATAGAACCTGAAAATTGTTGTTCATTTCATCAACATCAATTCTATATTATCAAGTTCCTTTAAGAGAAGCAAAGATTTAAATGCGAAATTTACATAAATATTTCAGGACAACGCCTCACGCTGATGTTATTTTATGTAAATCTATTTACAGCCATTGATAGTATTGAGTTGGTCATTTTACTTATATACATGTTAATTAGACACAGAATGTTTACTTAATATCATTTATAGAGCTGTTTCCGATTGTCATTGAAAACAAAAAAATATCATACTTTTGGCATTTTAGACAGAAAGATGCACATTTTGGGGAGCGATTGGGGATCATAAGTTATTTTGGCTTTTACTAAAGCCACTTGAAAAATCATCAAACATACTCTGTGTCGCTTTAAGATAGAGATAGACATAAAATATCAAACTATACTTCTGCAGCTTAATATATTTTACAAGCAGTTTTGACAGCACAAATATGCAATATAAATCGAACCAACTAGTTAAAAACAGAATTTATAATTACTCTGAACAGTTCAAGAGTCATCTCCAAGACTACGCCAGTGCCAAATGCCAGTCCAAAATAAGAATTGTATGGTCAATTACCATCGACCATGCTGTTAAGTAGACACATGTCTCTCAGAGGGGCTTTCCTGAGACACGTCTTAACGATTTTTTCCAGTTAATTAAAATTCATTGAACATATTGAATGTTAGTTCAGGGAAACTTTGACATTGATCTCTCATGTTTTAAGCAACTTATTTTTCTTTAAAAAAAAATCCAGATTGACTTTTTACCCGTATCTGTAAAATAGATTTTCTTCAATATGCAATATTGTTATGTTCTTAATATACAACATTATTACATTCTCAAAGACTGAAAATGACACATTAACATGTTTCAGTGATTTCTTCAGTGGATGCAACGTATTGTCAGCAAATCTTATCAACAGTGTGGAGCTTTTATAACATGGCAAATATATAGGTACACATGCTTAACGCAGTAACAATGTACAGTTATACTTTTGGGTACATTTGGCAATATAAACTCTTCAAAAAAAGAAACTTGACATTCATGCAAAATTGATTTTTTTCGAAACGGGTCACTGTTTTTCATGATACATACCTGTAATTTAAAGAAAGACTTGCTCAAAAGTGTAAATTTACTAAAAACAATGGCCCTAAAAGTTTACGTTGTGTTCAGGGACGAAAACGAGCGATTCGTCCAAATGCATTTTCTGCCAAAGCACGTGCAGCATGGGATCATGAAGGTTTACATGCAGACACGTCTGCTTTAGGGGTATAAAAAGCCATATCAGCCGCTGTTCATTCAGACTACACAACATCGGTACAGCGACCTGAAGAATGCCAAGACTGAACACAGCGCAACGCAACAACGCTATTGGCAGACTGCAAGCAGGAGCGACGCAGCGAGATGTTGCAACACACTTTGGCGTGTCGAGACAGACCATCTCTTCATTGTGGACCCGTTTCAACACTCGAAACAGCGTTGATGATAGGCCAAGGTCAGGCAGACCAAGGGTGACTACTCGGGCCCAAGATTGCTTCATCCGACTGCTCCACCTTCGGGAACGCACCAGGACAGCAACGTCAACAACAACGCAGATACCAGGCGTGCGTCGAATTTCCGACCAAACGGTACGCAACAGGCTGAGAGAGGCTGGACTTATTCCACGACGACCGGTTCGACGTCCCGTTTTAACGCAACGTCATCTGGCGGAACGTCTCCAGTGGTGTCAACAGAGGATGAGATGGGCACGTGCAAGGTGGAGAACCGTTCTCTTCACTGATGAGTCCTGTTTTCTGCTTCGACGAAGTGATGGACGACCACGTGTATACCGACGTCGTGGAGAACGTTTTGCTGCCAACTGTGTTCAGGAGGTTGTCCTATTTGGAGGAGGGAGTGTCATGGTGTGGGCCGGAATTTGTCACGGTGTTAGGACACCCCTTGTGCATGTTGTGGGTAACCTCACAGGAGTACGGTATAGGGACTTGATCCTACAGCCTTACGTTATTGCTCACGTCAACGTCCATGGTGGTCTCTTTCAGCAGGACAATGCTCGACCACATGTTGCACGTGTTTGTCAAGACTTTTTACAGCATAACAATGTCCAGACATTGCCAAAGCCAGCAAGGTCACCAGATTTGTCACCAATTGAGCATCTCTGGGACGAACTGGATCGACGCATGCGCAGTAGGAATCCACCACCCCAAACACTTCCAGGACTTCTTGCAGCACTTCAGCACGAAAGGCAGAACATTCCACAGGCTGTGATTGACAACGTGATTGCATCCATGGGTCGTCGGTGCAAAGCAATAATCAATGCTAATGGTGGCCATACCCGATACTGACATTTGTGCACCCCTGTGACGTTAAAACACTTGTGCAAGATCTTTTGTCAAGATCATGCTTATTCTGAATAAAATTTACTGAACAGAGATCTTCAAACAGCGTTTTAGTTTTCATTTCAATGTTTAACTTGCATCTGTGGTCTTTATATTGAACTTTGAAAGTCAGTGTCAAGTTTCTTTTTTTGAAGAGTTTATATACAATTGAAATGAGGTGTCTTCGGGTTTACAGCCTGCATAATCAAATAATTGTCAAAAGCATAACAACTCAGATTTCCTCCTACATGTTTCAACTTAATCCTCAGATATTGTGATGTCACGTTTCTATGACGTTGTAGCAATACACTGATTGTTACGTCATTGTTTTAAGACGTCACTGGCGCGGGTTTTAGCGCGTATCTCTTTAGGGAAGGAAAAAGAGTTTTTATAAAAGAAATTCCGTTACATTACGCAAGATTGCGTTGCATCTACCATTTTAGAAATTAGACAGATTGTAAATGTTATCTGTCTTAGGTTTTATAACAATTTGACTACGATAGCATCATGATTACCTGGATATTAAACCCTACGGCCTGATGAAACCATTTTACAAACGGCCCTTTCGCCATCACGCCAGTGGAATATAAGCAGTATCTATATAATATAATAAAACTTTAAAGTCGTTAAGCGTTTCTATTTTTGAGCTTTTGTAGATGAAGATGTGTACAGTTTAAACCTCGGTAAAACTTCACCCAGTTTCGTTTCTTTAGTGAAGGTGAGGTCTTTAAAATTTAAAATATATTACATGAAGTGTATTAAATAAAGATTTTTAATAAACATTAGTATTTCTCTTTTTCAGAAAGGTAAATATTAGTTTCGGCCATTAATAAACATATCGTGTTAAGATCTTTTGCAGCATTTATTTGCGAAATTTGCATTAATGCAAAATTGGTTCATATTTTCACCCAGCGCTGTATACATGTATAAATAATAATGATATACTAATTGCAACCAAAGTGTTTAAAAACACTTTCTACAAGAATATCGTTTTTATGAAAACGGTATTGAGTTAATATCCTGCTGCAGGGTTGAAGTTTTTCCTGTTAAGGTAATTTGGAGTTGACAGTTTAAAAAAGCTAAATTAAGTTTGGGTTATGTTTTTAAGACTTCATTTGTGCAGGAGGGAAGCATAATTTTACCGAATGGCTTTCTAAACAAGTTTGTTGAGTCTTAAAGAATTTCGTGATGATTTATAACAACATACTGAACATTAACAAGGAATCCAATGTTAGTACTCTGAGAGGTCGCACTCATTGTCATGGTGTTTACAATAGAACAATAGTTGTAACTCAGAAAATCTTGTTGTTATTATTCTGACATTCCGAATGGCATTGATGAAATAACTCACACATTCTAGATGTTAATTATGCTAATATTAATTCATATTTTGATTTCTCGATGAAGGGCTGCCAAAATGATACATGGTGACAGTGGTGGCAACTGCTGTCATTTATCAAGTGAAGAAGTCGAGAGTGAAGTTAAGAGGCGTTCTTCACATTCATCAGAAATATCTTAGACTTTTGTCTGATGAGGATAGTAAATTTTCTTCGAATAAATAATGGTTAAAATAACCCGTGTCCTAGACACGAACATCTTTTTGTGATTTCTATATTCAGTTGAGTAGATTAGCGCAAGTGACCTTTTCTAATAGACTGCATTGTAAGTCAGAAGCATTAATTAGTTGTGTCTTGCGATGTCGCCACAGGTAATCCCCGCCCTTTCTGATCGCTTTTATTAGAGAATTTGATTTTGATTTGCTGTTCGATGATCAATTTCCTATAGTATTTTCAATGGAAAAATCAACTAATAATTTATTATTTTATTGTTTTGTTTATCTATTTAAAAAATATGCACAAATAATTATCATTGAATATAGGTTTGTTTCAAATGTTGCACAGAAAATAGCACAGCGCAAAAATGGATTAGGCCTATACTAGTTACAGAGACCTCAACATAGCCCAAACAAATCTTTATCGTGCTTTTTAGCATGCTTAATGCTTAAAGCATTCCCTTAGATTCTGTTTTGAAAATTAAGTTTGCAAGAAGTTTTGCCCTTGGTGACGGACAGAAACAGCTGAATTCAGAGTGTAGCAGGCAAATTCTCTGATCTCTGAATTGCTTAATACACTTATGCTTTATTTTAAAAACTAGGTTTCTCGTACAGTCTTGAAAACATCCTGAAATATCTTTGATGTCATTGATTATATAGACTATTATCTAATTCGTTATCTGTCAACAGCCGTCAAAGATCTGTAGCAACAGGTTATCAAGACACATGTTATTGCCAATCGAGACATTGGTCGGATGAGACGAAACATTGATTTTATCCATAGACACCAACCCAGTCATGGCAGAATGTGTGTTGAAGTCATTCTTGACAACAGTCTCTAGATAACTTTGCCTTGTAAACCTTTCAGTCGCGAGGCTTTAGATGTCTGCGTAAGAATATTTGCTCTCTGAGCCACCAACAGGAAGATAAATGATCAACCAACGAATATAAAAACAATGAGAAAGCAAATGTAAGATATATTCAAGCTAGAACATATAGATTCATCTTGATAGGGCAACATTAGAAAAGCAAACACTTGCTGCAGAACTATTTTCATTTCATATAATTAATTTTGGATTCCGGACTCTCGTATCTCGTATCCATGATGAGTTCCTAATGCATTTCTATTAGAGTTCTTGTGATCACTAAAATGACTCTGAATGTAAGATGTTTTATTCATCATGCAGATTTGGGCTAAATTGCGTTATAATGTAAGGGTAAAAGAGTCTTAATAAGTCTTCAGAAGGATTGTGCTTGTCTTCAAAGATACACTTTATTCTGATAAGAGATAAGGCATCATAAAGTTTAAGCATTTGATAATAATGTGTAATAAGAATTGATGACATAATTATTTTCATGATTAAATAAGGAATGAAACTTTGGAACAAGCGTAATAAGAATTGATGACTTTTCATGATTGAATAAGGAATAAAATCTTGGAACATAAAGTAAGAGAAACATCTTGGTATCCAAAAATAACTAACAAATCCCTATGAAATGAGATATAATGCCCATTGTATCCCGACATTTCTCTAATGCCCTTATCTACCACATGATAAAACATTTCGATAGATAGCTATTTATTATTTCTGTGTATGTAAAACTATTTTGAAAACATATATTCCTAGAAACAGCTGTGCTGTGCTTCGAGCATACATTCCCTGAAGAAGAAGAGCTGCTGCTGTGCTTCAAGCATACATTCCCTTTCATATATATATATATATGTATCATCCCAACTGCGGATCCGCCCGATCTTAAGATGGGACGCGTCCCAACTTGGGATTCCAAGTTGGGACGTCCCATCTTGAGATGGGTCGGGGGATACTAATACATGTTAATAATATTAATATTCTATAATTAATTGTGTCAGTAAAATATGTTTTAAGATAATTTTGTTGTATTCTTTTTACATCTACGAAGAAAATTTGATTTGATGTTCATTTACTTCACTTTCTGACTCGGTTTCATTTGTTATCGAGTACGAACGATTCAACACTACTAAAACAATTATTCAAAGTCCAATTTGATTACTGATTAAATCACATTTGTTAAGCGACATAACAAAATCCGATCAATATAAAGATTTATATTTAGATAATAGTTTTCAGCATTTTTCAAACGACCAATACATGCGTAGATCAAACAGCTGTAAACAGAGTGAAACCAAACGGCTCCTCATTTCACAGAGACATATTTGTTTCTTAGTTTCTTTACAAATAGGTGGTATAAACTTTTAACAAACAAAGATAAGAAGTTATTCTAATACAGATCCAAGATTTACAACACTAATGATAAATTGCTTTTTAAAAAATGTATATCTAAAAAACGTACCTGATACAAAGAAATGAATAATCCATGCAAAAACCTTCTATAAGCAGAAATTAAGGTACTCTCCATCGTTACAATCCAGCACTGAATACACTGAATGTGTTAATGTGACAGTTTGGCATGACAAAGGACGAATGATTGGGCACCAATTTGCCCACCGTAGGTAGTGTCAGGCTAAAACAACATATGGAGACACCATAAGCTCATGTTGTTTTAACAAATTATTATCTTGTTTATCTACCTGGCGACTTGGTTGATTGTATCAAATGCAAACAAAATTAAAAGTTCCTATTATCAAAGTCTGGTTCCCCAACATTTTAGATATTTTCCACTAGTGCCAACTTAGGGCTTGAATATTCCCTAGTAAATCATATCAATATACTAAAATCTATCTTAACGGCGACAAATCTTTGTTACAGAGTGTTGACGAATTCCTAATAATATCTGTTTATTTCATAAATGAGAAACAAACGATTTTTAAAGCTCTTTCTTAAAATTTGTACCAAATGTAAGGTAGACAAAGCTTAATATAAATTTGAGTTTAGAAGGATAATAGCAAATGTATATTTCCATCAATGTACTTGATATCTTAATCATTTTATGTTTGTTCCAGGAAAAGAATTTATATAGGCATTTGCTGCCTTTTTGTTCATCCTTTTTCCTTTTTGTATATATATTCTGAATTTTGTGTAACACATGTTTTATGGAAATAAAATACTGTTTACATCATAGTATTATACTTACTAGCCATTTTGTGATTACACGTAGTGCATATTCTCATACAATGAAATATGATAATATTCTACAATAAGCAATGTCAGTTACAATATCAAATTTGTAAAAGAAATGACAGTTTCTTTATCAAATTTGTATAAGCAATAACAATATGAATCATTAAGTCCTCTGAAGATAACACATTAGAACATGTATGTCAGCACAAAATAACTCGATAATTGTTAGTATATCAATAAAACTTCGTTGATGTGTATTTAGAAACCTAATGCCTTTTTTCGGGGGGACATGTTTAGTAGCATATTTAAGATAACAAAACGATTAGTTAAGTAAACTTTCAGCTGTAAAACACTGTAATGTAATTCTTCCCTCTCACCTACTCATCTTATTTGATCAGTTGATTAACTTATTAGCAGTAACAACACACAACAATTCTCTCAATTCAACGCTTCTAACAAGCCTAAATAGACGCTTGTACATATAAAAACAACCTTTTCATACTGGTCGAAATCATAAGTTACCTCGGGTTAAGTAAAAAAGAAATAATTTTACTCAACTCTGTACCCTGGTTTGTGTCAAAAAATCTTATGATGGTAAACAAAGTTTATTAATGAACTCAGAGTCAACAAACTCCGTTCATAATCTTCTTGTATATATAGTATTGATAACAAATGAGTTGAAATATTGTTTTTCAAATGATGTTAGATTTCATTTTGGTTACTTTACATGATAATCGTTCTGTACATGAATTTTTTTATATAAATATCTTCAGTTTGGCCAGAAAACTTTCATCGAATAACAATACAATAACAATATATGTAAACATTTGATCACGTCTGCTTCCTATCAGTGATATTGCCGATAGGGGTCAATGCCTACATAAATAAGAATGATAATAATTGACTAAAACAACAAACGCTAGGCGTGTACCTCAGTGTTACAAGCATGATCATGTACAATTGGTACCCATTCTTGTCACCAATTGGACAGGTATTAGTGTCATAACCGAACCGGATGTTTACCAAAATACCTTCTTTCGGACCCCCTCTCCCCCCTCCACCCACCCCACACCCTTCTCTGAATTACCAAGCAGGTATGTTTGTCATTTGCACCACGACACTGATCAGATCAGGTTCGATCGGAAATAGGAGGAGGCATAGGAGGAGGCATAACTGGATTTATTTACTGGACATCATATAAGCATTGACGGAACACCACTTATAGGTTAGTGTTTGTGAAGTATGTTTAAGAAACACAAAGTCTTTGATTCGACTATCAAACACAATGAGTACATTGAAATCATGCTTAAGGGATTAGCAACAAATTTAAGAATATAATGAAATAATTTATAAAATTGTGTATAAGAATTACGTTTGAAATCGTATTGTACTATGATGAAAGACTCGTATGCGATGAGAGATAGATATAGCCAATACGTCATGAAAACCAACATAAAATCAAAATATCTTTCGAGGGCCTTAAAGCGCTTATCACAATGATACATGTTATCATGTTATTACTAAATTCAACATTAGAATAAGAATGTTATGAACATGTTAAAGTATTCACTGTCCCATCTCGAGATGGGACGTCCCAACTTGGAATTCCAAGTTGGGACGCGTCCCATCTTAAGATGGGACGCGATCCCAAGTTGGGATGATACATATATATATATATATATATATATATATATATATATATATATATATATATATATATATATATATATATAATATACATATAAAATATATTTAACGGGTAAAACGCAAATATGAATTATATATATATATATATAAAAGACTGTTGAAAAGACTTGTTATCAAGTCGAAATGCGACGCATCCAGTCATCATTAAAATGATATCTACAGCAAGTGTCGTCTGAAGTATTTTATTTTCAAATATACATTTACTTCACGTGCGACCTTTCACCTTCTTACCTATATATATATATATATATATATATATATATATTGAAAAATACGAAGTCAGAAGTAAAAACAATCCATTTTAATGGCTAGCGCTTTCAGCTCAACGAGCCTCTTCAGGCCATACATACAACGGATAATGCGTTGCCGAGCAACGTCATCGTGTACAACATGACGTCATTACATTAATACGTCACAATATAGGTTACAATAGGATACATGTACAGCAAAACATTTAAGCAAAATTATCTCTGTGATTATGAATCAAAAACAGCCTATTTTTACGGACTCCCCAAAATACATAAAAGCAAAATTATCCAAAAGGAAATTGAAGAACAGAATAACATTGTAATAACATGTGTAGATCCTGAAGATTTATCTTTCCGACCTATAGTCGGTGGCCCGGAGAGTCCCACACAACGCTTAAGTAATTTCATTGATATCATTCTGAAGCCTCTGTGTATAAATGTTAAAAGTTATCTAAGAGATGGTTTGGATTTCTTATGTAAACTACCGAAAAATGTTGCGCCAGGTACAAGTTTAGTTAGTTTTGATATTGTTAACATGTATAATAACATTGATAAACAATTGGGTTTAGAAGCTATACAATATTGGTTAAACAAATGCAGATGTGACTTAGCCGACAGGTTTTCAGACAGATTTATTCTAGATGCTCTTGATCTTGTAATATCCAATAATGTATTTTATTTTAATAGTGCATTCTATACTCAAATTAAAGGCGTCGCTATGGGAACTAAAGTTGCTCCCACATATACAACCCTGGTGTTGGGATACCTTGAAACTTTCCTATATGAGAAAGTTGGACAATCACTCGGACAAAATATGCAGGAGCATGTTGAACAGCATTGGAAAAGATTCTTGGATGACTGTTTCATGCCATTTATGGGAACAAAAGAGGAACTGTGTAAGTTGCATTGTATCCTGAACTCTTTAAGTCCATCTTTGAAATTCACTATGGAAACAAGTGACTCTAATTTGAATTTTCTTGACGTGACCGTGGTTGTAAAAGAGGACGGTCGATTAGAGACGGATTTGTACTATAAACCTACAGATACGCATCAATATCTGGACTTTCAATCATGTCATCCAAGTCATACTAAGCGTAACATCCCGTACTGTCTCGCGAGAAGAATTTGTGCTATTGTAACAGATGACACACAAAAGAGGGAACGTTTAAAAGAACTCAAGGAGTTTTTGTTGATACAAAACTATCCTGAATGTCTAGTACAAGACAGTGTACAGAAAGCCGCTGTGTTAGATCAAAGTCGCCTCAGAGATGCTAAATCTAATAAACTGTGTGATAAAAACATTGTCCCGTTGGTTTCCACCTTTAACCCTAACCATCAGAGCGCTGCTGCAATAATTGACAAAAACTTACCTATTTTACATCAAAGTAAAGAAATGGAAAAAGTTTTGTGTAAATCAAAAATTGTTAACAGTCTTAAACAACCTAAAAATCTTCGTAAGTTATTAACTTCATCCAAGTTTGATTCAAGTGAGTTAGAACCAACTGTATCTAAATGCGGTGATTCACGCTGTCTTACATGTAAAAATATCATAATAGGCTCTTCTGTACATATAAATGAAAGTAAAGTATTTTCTGTAAGACAAAATCTTAATTGTAACAGTAAAAATGTTGTTTATGTCATCACATGCTCTGGGTGCAATGAAAAATACATTGGAAAAACTGAAATGAAGTTAAAATTACGCATGAATTTACACAGATCTCAGATTAATCATCCAAAAAACCGTACAATTCCATTGAGTAAACATTTAGCTGAGTGTGGAAACGGGCATTTTTCAGTTTTCCCAATGTATAAATTAAATTTTGATAACAGTAAACTTTTAGAAACAAAAGAAAGCAGATTTATCAAAATGTTTTCACCAAGGTTAAATTCTAGAACTTAAATGTTTTGCTGTACATGTATCCTATTGTAACCTATATTGTGACGTATTAATGTAATGACGTCATGTTGTACACGATGACGTTGCTCGGCAACGCATTATCCGTTGTATGTATGGCCAGAAGAGGCTCGTTGAGCTGAAAGCACTAGCCATTAAAATGGATTGTTTTTACTTCTGACTTCGTATTTTTCAATATATAACGCCTGGGAGCTGAAGATCAATTTCAAATTGGTGAACTTTTTTCATATATATATATATATATATATATATATATATATATATATATATATAAAACAAAAGTCTGGAAATGATTTCAATCCCCGACCGGTTTCACACTATTCAGTGATCATCCAGGGGTCTTTATGACGTTGCCATATATATATATTTTCTAGGGTATCACATATATTGTAATTAATACTGCGATTGAATTCAGCACTATGGCGATTATAATTATGACCGACCACACACATTTTTAGATGTTCTTGTAGATTACAGATATTGGAAGAGTTATATTCTGATCCGGGTACTCCACGGATCGGAATATAAACGGCGGCTAGTCGACAGATTACTCAGTGTGTCTGCTGTATTCATTGATGAAACAGATCCAGGACGTTTTAATTGTTTTCTAGCTTTAAGCAATTCATATTTGTGTTTTACCCGTTAAATGATAGGGATATGCTCTTAAATGATATGGTTAATAGTTGTTTAAAATAAGGTTTTCACTACATTTTATAAAACATTCAATTGATTTTTTCTCCAACCAAACGGAACGAGGGCCTACCAAGGGACAATGGAAGAGTTTTATTTATTAGATTGCAAGTTTAGCAAGTTATAGGACTTGATAGAATTTCAACTTGGTGGACAAGCTGTCTTCTTGACATTATAAACTAGATCTCGGAATGTCAAAGAAATCTTTTTTACGATTCAGTCGTAAATTTGTCCCATGAGATTATTTGCAATAATCAATAATTTGATTTGATGTGTCTGGGTGCTTAGTAAATTTTTATGAATGTTATAAAAACAGCGGAATTTCTTACATAAAACAGGTTAAGAACACACTAACAGTTTATTTACAACGACAAAAAAAACCTGTAATATGGTCAACACAGGGTATAAGGTTTGACTAATTTATGTAATTCCCTTAAAGTCTATTAGTCAGTTATATCTAACCTTATTTAAACAGTTTGGTTAATGGTTTTTTATTTTTTTTATTTTTTATATTTTGCTTTTTTTTGGGTTAATGTTACTTATCAGTATTTTAACTTGAGAGATATTTCATGCAAAGCGACTTGTGCTAAGATCTCTGAGTCGTCAGTGGAGATGCCAGTGAAATTAACAAGTTTTAACAGGCATTTATGTAAAATGATTCAGACCTTTTCGAGTAGCATTTCATATCAATGGTTTTATAAAAAGTTGAATTTGATTTGGGCATTTTGCTTCTTTAACCACCAATATGAAGATACGTTGGCATTGCTGACTTCATTAATAATATTAAAAGATATGTATAAGTTGAATATATGTAATATATATTAAAAATTCATAGGTAGATTTAAGTTAGTACCATTCACTTTCATTTTAATAAGCGCCATCATAGTTGGCCAGTATAGATGAATCAATTTAGTAAGTTTTCTCGACAGGTATCTTAGTCAATGTCACCACAAACTATCGTTTGGACATCGCAAAGCCTAAATGAGAGACGAGAACGCTTTTTCGATACACGTATGATATTGTCATGAATACGTAATAATGAAAGAAAGGCATCTTGTGTTGCATTCCTACGTCTTTTTAAGTTTACATATGTACTATAATAAATTTTTATTGTCTTGCCTCGTATGATTTTTTGAGGTAAAACACGATACTTTTAGGGTGTTTATCTACCTGAAACTATTGACGCATTATTGGATACAATAAGATTGAAGTAAATGTGTGCGGTAGTGTAATTTGAAACCAATAACGTACTATGTGATATTTCTTCTTCATGTAGGATAGTATCAACAGAATAATAAGAACACGAGGAATTAGTGTTGTGTAACATCAATAATATAAAGTGTTCTCTCACGTTTTCAAATAAACACCACTAAATAAAACAAGATATGGGTTCGTTAAAAGCATACATGTACATTGATGGAACTAGCTCTACAGATTCCTATTGACTTTAATGTTTCACAATTAGTTTTGACCTTCTGCTTAAAAACATTCAACTGTATAAATACAATATGTCGAATAAGAACAAATAAAATCGTAATTACCATACCATTGTTTACATTTTTCTTCATATCTGATTTGTAATTTAATATTCTCCATGATCCTTTATAACTAGATGTTTGAGGTCAACTGTTCACATTAAAGAAAAACTGTTTCATAAGCACACAATTTAAACCATGATCTTGAAAACAATTCTCTCCCGCGTATATCTCTCTCCTTGGTCTGTCCACTCTCTTTTGGCTGCTTATCATCAACGTGATTAATAATTGAAATAATGTTCTTAACACGTTAAACCACGAACTCAGAAACTCACTCATTATGCACTTTATATTACGTCCTTTTCATCAAACACGTCAAGTTAAGTTGCAGCATTGTTGACAAAATAGAATTCCATGAAATCGATTTCTTTTTGTAAATCACACTATTAAGCTGTACGACACTTTCACAAATATTTTCCTTTGAGGAAGTAACATAAATAAGATTAACGGTCCGAGGTGCCTTCATTAAAAGAAAATTTAGAATTGCTTGCAATTGTATTGCAACTTGTATTGATTTCTGTATATTTTAAAAGCACTTTTTGGATACGAGCGTCACCGCTGCAATTCGTTCAGTAGATTCCTTTGTAAAACCATGTGACAACTTCACACGTTTAACTTACTATTCTGATAAAGACCTTCATCTAATTTACCATATAAAAATCTATTTTGGAAAATTTCTTATTTGAGAAACTTTCATTTGAAAACCCGATTTTAAAAATAATTTTGTGTTCTCTCTTTGTGTAATTTCGATTTACGTTAAACTAGTCAAAATAAATCAAGTGAACGTTACAGTCCATGAATTATAAGTATGATGTCTTTACATAATTTACATGATACATATTTTAAGCACTGATGACTTTTCATGACACATGCAAATAAGAATGATATGTAGATTCATGTATTGTAATGTTCTGCTAAACTTAAGACTTAATTACTTCAATTTAAAACATTTAATTCATGATTGAATTCTTCTGTCTAAGGAAGAACCAGTTTTTTAACATGCTGATTTTAAGTGTTTATCATCCTTAAAACGTAATGATTAACCTGCCACTTTGAGATAGGGCTAGCTGGTAACAAATACAAACTCCGCTTTTTGCATTCCTTATATCAGTTTATTACATCAGATTATGGTTAATCATAAGTGGTGACATTCTTCCACATGTGCACATATCACTTTTGCCTAGCAACGTTTGTTACAGCGCGAGTTACCGTTACCGTATTTCGTCGTCTGTGACGTCATAAAATAATTGTTCGTGACGTCACTTTACCGGCCCGTCGCAAGCGAAGCACGCCGTTTTCATAATATTGCCATGCTTTTTACATTAAATAGAACCGTTAAAAAAGAAATCATTACACTTTGAAGTGTGTCATATGACAATTTACGAAACTGGTTGGAATTTGTGTATAACCCTCTCTATCTCTGTCTCTCTCTTTCTCTGTCTGTCTGTCTGTCTGTCTGTCTCTCTCTGTCTCTCTGTCTCTCTGTCTCTCTCTCTCTCTCTCTCGTTTTTGACTTTGAGAATTATATCCGAATACATTAAAAAGCATGTTTTTATTTTTCAAAACTGAACCAAAGTAATCGTAATCCATTCAGGTATGCCAGTCATATAATAGACATTTTTCAGGAATGTCTTTCATTTATGCGAATTATCGAAATGTCTTTTAACTGCGATATTATTCGAGTATTCAAGAATTCACTTATAATCCAACGTACATGGACGTAAAACAATACTGCCTCTGATAATAATACCATACAAATAAAACACACCACTAACGTCTACCTCCCACCTTATACGATTCAATAAGGAAAATCCACATCTTTCACAACCTGAATTCTACTGTTGACATGCCACCTGAGTCCCCTGACTCATCAAAGTTTGAGCATCCCGTCAATCAGCATGTGTATAGATCTGATCAATAAAGCATAAACAAATACATGATGATTTACTCATTTCACCATGAAGTGAATTCGTGCTAAAAGAGGGAAGTACATACTAAAAGTCTTAGCAAGGTCAGGAAAATGATTTGAATAACGTCAATGAATATTTGTCATTAAATGATATCGTTCACTGTAGGAGATATTCATCAATCCGCAACCACGTTGTGCTTCACATTTTCATTCAATAAAGGTAAGATCAATTTTACAAAGCTCAAATATCATCATATTTTTTCATACCGTAGTTCGTATACCAAAGACCTTTATTCGCATGGATGTAAGGATAAAAGCAAAACAGGTAATGAATTTCTATTTTATATCTGCCATTTGTCAAAGTATGCATTTCTGTGTGTATGTGTTATTTTCAACTTCAGAATTTTTTTGTTCAACGACTTACAAACAGTGGGCAACATGATCTTAATCTGGCAAATGATGACGTTATAATATGTATATGATGGTAATATTGTCAAGATTGTCCATTTTGAGACGCAAGTGACAAAGAACTGTGCTATAAAGTAAGCACTTGTCTACAGAGTTGGTTTCTCAACAAGTTTGCATAGACCAACAGATGTTGACAAGTGTTTCAAACTTATTTGCACTGGTTGTCAGAGTCTATAACATTCCTCCAAACACTTGTATGGAGCACAGATTTAGAGTGATTATTTTGCTGCTGTTATGGCAAATTAGTTTATTAAGGGACAGACAAGGTAACCATTTATTAATGTGGCTTTTTGGAAAGAATATTTAATACAGTTCCATTCAACTCCTATGTATTTGCATGAGTATGAAAAATAAAAGTACAGATGCCACAAGTTCTGGAAGGAATAATACATTTTCAATGATTATTATCCAAAATGAACTTTCTCAATTTGACATTTGACATTACTTACTCGATTACATCATAATTCAATAACTGTGTTTCTTCATGTTGAATATGATTTCTGACTGTTGTTTCCCAAGCTAACAAATGTTAAAAGAGGAAGCAACTTTTTATATTTCTTGGGTCAACAAGTCGACATCTAAGTCTTCAGAATTGCACAAAAAAGTGTCGTATTCCACAGTATGAATACAATTAGAAAATGCTGAAAGATATTTTTAAATCGTACGACTGCTAGAATCTTACTTACCAGCTGCAAGAAGTGGTCCTACTTATTAAATTATGAAACTATAGCTTTTTAACAAAAGTTCTTTCATTAATTTCAAATTTAATGCAATTACCTGGTAATGTGGTGTTTGCTTAGGTTCGATTTAATCAACCGTCATTCTGAAAAAGAATTATTGTTAAGATGAAAAAAAAAATATTCTGACGGAAAACATCTGGCACCTGTTTATGCAACACTAAGGTCCAACATGCTAAAAGATAAAAACATTATAATTTTCCAGATAATCAAATAACATTGATATTTCTAAATATCTTTTTAAAAATCATATCTTATAGAAAAATTGCAACAAAAACTGACCTTTTGACCAAATGTTTGCCGTAAATGTTTAAAATTTATATGTAACTGTAGAAAGAGGAAGTAATGTTTTAAGTTTTACTCCATATCTCCGTTTGGGCATCCATATAATTTCTGTACTTTATAACATTTTGTTAAGAAATGGCGACTTCCAAAAATTATGATTTTGCATTGTAATTATAACTCAAAAACTAACTATTGTTCAGCAGCTTTTTATGCATGGAATGATCCAATGATCCAACTGGAATACTCCATGTACAAAGAGGAATGATACTGAATAGCATCTAAAAAGGTTTATACTGAATTCTGTCATCAATAATTGGTCTTCAGTTGAAAGAAAAATAGAGCTATTATGCCTTGGGATTTAAAAAATAATTTTCGTTATCTGTGTGCACACTATGTTTCTTTATGGAGGGCAATATACATAAAAGGCTTAAGCTTATAATACCCTAAACTATCATACCGTATGAGTGAGTCCATTTTGAGAAAGTGAACTGTACTCTACAATTTTCTTAACGCTTTTAAGAGTTTTTTTCAGAAAAGACGCGGCAGCAGTATCTTCATTATTCATAAACATATATCATCATTATATAAACTAATGCCAACAACTATATAAACCAGTGCTTAAAAGAAAGTATACAGTGTGTTTGACAATGTTTCAACAAAAATTAAAATCACGAACCGAAGAAAATTGCATTTATATCAATCGAAAATTCAATTCCTCACCACATTTACTAAATTCCTTTCTTTATCAAGTCGTAGGTACCATTTGACGGACAACAAATTACATTTACTATCATCATCTGTAGTTTCACACAAACCATGTGTCGATTAAGAAGGTATCCAAGTGCCGTCGTTGCTGCTGACGTCGCCGTCGCTAAACGTTTTCCGGGATGTTTTGACCGGATATGGCGATTATCAGCATGGCGATTATCAGCGGGCGTAATCACACGTTTTGACCACTATTTGGCGTGTCTGCCTGGCCTGTATTTCTGAGTCGTTTCAACAATCTGATGAAAATTCAACAATCTGAAATTTCAACAGTGTGATGAAAGTTGCTCGTTTGTAGTCCAAGTTTTTGAAAATAACAGATTTGTTAGCTACCAGTTTGGCCATTTTGAAAGTTTTTTTCCTCTTATTTGAATCACACATGGTTTACTTGTTGTGTTCTTTTTAGTTCTGTGTTGTTAAAGTATCGCTTTAGCTGCTTTATACAGTCAAAATGCACGTGGATTTCGTGTTACATCAGAAGAGGATAATTTCTGATTTGACGTTAACGTTACAACATATGTTAACTTGTTTCGAATAGTGAAAAGGAAAGGTTGTGTATTTACTTGGGTAACATGGTTCACTATGTTTAATTACTTATTTATATTTCCTTAACATGTTTATGCAAAATTAACTTTTTAAAGCATTAAATAAACATACAAATATATAATTTTGTAAATATTGCGACGAAAGTAATTTTTATTCATACAGATTATCTCAAATAACTTAATTCTAATTAATTTTCCAGTATCCCAAAAGCATCGGTGATGCTAAACCTATTTTCTTCCTTCAAATCAATTGTGAGCATAGTGAAGCCGATTTTAACATTTTCAACAGCTGCACTTTTAACGAGAGCTGACATTAAATTCGCTAACCTAAATGATTGTCGATGTCATCAAAAGATGGTCATTCTTGTTTGGTGATGTCAATAACGATGCCATATGACTTAAAATGTTATTTGATTGAGAAGAATAACTATTATTTCACATTTATAACATGTTTTATTGTCACTGCTGAATGTAGTTTTACTCTTCAAAACATGTTAAATATTATTGTTATCATTCTCAAAGAAATACGTTTATGGTTTAGATTACTAGTCATAGCCGCCTAGGATTCCAGAATCAACCTTGCATGTGTGAGACAGCAGTTGTATGAACAATTCGATGAGACGATTGTTCCATGGATAGTATTCATGGGAAGCATATGTGTATGAGTCGTCCAGTGTAAATGCCTATAAGTAACCTTTCATATATTGTCGACTTTTCATACCGCGAATGTCTTATGTGTACAGTAGTTTTGTCCTGAAATGTTTACATGTATGTTGAATATCACATATGAGCAATACATTTCTTAGTTTAAAGTTCTTAATAAACAAATCAAATTGAAAGAGTATATGGCTAGTTGTTAAAGAGCCACTCCGTGATTTTCATAAGATATTATTAATCTTTGATACGAACCTAAATGTCATATGTGATGGTATAAAATCAAGACATCTAAACTTTTCGTGTCCAAAAGACATATATATGACTAATACTGGTTTTCCATGAAAATATAAAAGCAGCCTTATAAATGCACAGAGGTGTAGATATCACGTCCAATATACATGGATACAAGTTATATAACCTAACAAAGACTATCAACTCCTAACTGCCCTCCTGGCTGTTTTAGATAAGTCTCCAAAATTACGTTTGACTATTTGACGCGCGCCACTGTCCGGTTTTCGATCATAATTGCGACGTTCTACCGTCATATTGTCACTGTAAAAAAACCCAATAAGCTTTAAAATGTGTCTTTTTGGTAACAGTCGATACTTCGCGATCAAATGACACCATTGATTAAGTTTTGCATATATGACTCCAACAACTCACGGAGTGGCTCATTAAGCAACACTTGGCAAATATTTCAGCTATTACCGGCATCAACCAGAGAGACAGAAATATATAATCAAACAACAAAACGCATCAACTCTTTTATCGGGAATTTGTTCATATTTTAAGTTTTATTTACTTAATTGTCTTCAACATGAGTCTCAGGAGATACAGGAGATTTCAAGGTTTTCTGTTTGTCACAGATACATTTTTCTGAGTACAGTTTAAAGTGACAGGAATTATGTTTCATAATTTTTAATGTCACTTAAAGAAGAACCAAAATACAAAGGGCAATTATTCGACATTCTAAAAACGTCCTAGACATGATCGTGATGCAATAAAGCTTACTAGGGATGCTGTCTGTTTTTGAGGAGGTATCTTATTTTCCCTTAAAACCAATAGCAGGGATTACATTGAAAAGTAAAATTATTATATTCGAATGTCAGACCTCATTTCGCTTCTTGTTAATAATCTGTAGAAAATATCTGCCACGTCGCATTTTCTATTTTAAAGGTTCACTCGGTCCAATTATTTGACCACCACTCTAATGAGTCAGACAGAAGGTAAGGTTTTGTTTAAGACCATATGGTATAACATTCAGATTTCAGTAAGATTTTTGCGGTGTTTGTAAAATTCACTTACACTTCATTACACTTTGAAATGTATATTAACATTCATTATGAATATATCAAATGATGGAACATTGCCCTTTTTTGTAACCCATCATGATGTCAATCACATGACTAATCCATTGTTATTTGCAAACACTCAGACTAATTGCACTTACTTTCCCTCAGATGTCGATATCAGGAACGTGACTTTTCCTTAGTAATTTAAAAACTCTCTCTCGTGTATCATTCATAATATAAAGAAGGACCCAATATCTTTAACTATCTATCGCATGATGTAAAAGGCAATTGTTATAAATTGCTTTAACGGTAGTTTTGACATATCTGAAAACTTATAAAAATGTATTTTAAGAGACTCTTATACCTTTCGCCCAATTAAGGCTAATTAAGTCATTTGCAGAGGGATCGGGGCATTGATGAGTGTGGGACATGTATTATCTACTTAATATGTTCGTTAATAGACTAGCTTGGCATCTTCAACACCACGAAATTATGCAGGTAGATGTTATAGAAATGACATTTTCTATAGGTGATAAGGTTTTGTGATTTTGAGGATAAATGCCGCTTTCAAGAGTATTTCACTAATATCACGGCTGTTATTATTATTGCAGGGAAACGTCCGAATCACTACTGTTGCTGTGTATTGGGCTGAAACCTGCGAGAATTGGCTGGAACTAGCGAACCATTGGTGGGTAAGTGCTGAAATTCAATGTGGCATTGCACCAACACATTACTGCATTTAGGATAATTCTCTACTTCAGACAAAGTTGCCAAGCCCCTTGCAGGATTCGAACAACGGATCTCTTGACAACGGATCTCCAAAGCGCCAACCACTTGGCTACTATTCCTACCCCCTCATTTTCTCAATGTCAGCACGTGATGTACAAACGCTGAAGCTGTTGCAAATTCCCGACTGATTCAAAGCTGTGATACTAGATAACAGTCACCTGTAGAAACATGTTCAATTCTGCAAACATTGGCATTATATATCAAGTTTTGAGACCGCTTTTGTTAATCAGTGCATCGTCAAATACACTGGAAGCTATTATGTGTTTTCAAGGATTTTTATGGTACGGGAAAAAACTTAAATCATAGTTTGTGAGTTCAGAATTTCAATTTCTAATTGATCCCCTACAACCACGCTTCTGTATCAAGGTAGAAAAGCCATTAAATCATTCAATAGAGGATTCTTTTAGCTGTTATTAATTTTTGCATTCAACTGAAAAATAAAATCCAGTTGGGGATTTCAATTATATATTTAACTTTCAATCAAAGCTGAAATTGTTTAGGTAGTTCTTTAGAACTATAAAGGAAATTGGCTTCTTGTGCAAACTCTCAAATAGACTAAACCATGCTTTGTATCACAGAGACAATAAACTATTTGCGGAAAAAATGGACATTACTTAACTGCCTTGTGCATATGAAATGATAATGTAAGTGTTTGGAAGTTTTGAAATTTCATTGGTATATGAAATGTTTATCCATGTTTAAAGTGATGACTTCACATACTCTACTGACCTTCTTAAATATTACTTTTACTTAGACGCATTTCACATTTATTCCGTTTGGCAATTACATTTTCTGGAGGTTTAGATAAAAACGAATGAAATCCTGAGACATAGTAGCCTAACTTGAATTCTATTTCGTCAAGTGTATTGATGCCTTTTCTGTGGTTACGTTAAACGATTCAAGAAAACCATTGAATTAATGAATTAATTCAAACGAATTTCACATCTAATCTATCAGTTATCAGATTTAAAAGCCTTTACAGTTTACAGCCTGTAATTTGATTAGTTTTGAAAAATATCATTCGGAATAGTGCTATACCATCATTCACTTGACTGCATGTGAAGAGTCCACCTCAAACGATTGATTATTATTAATTACGATGAATAAGGTCTTCATTCATAAATCGATACCTTTAAATCGCCACCTACGCTTACCTTGGTCGTAGTCTTACGTATTATAAGAATATGAAGAGCTTTGTAATAATAACAACTCAACATTTCTGTTCCCTTTTACATTAAATTTAAGTATAACATGGAACATTCAAATCTTGTTTATTAGTGCATTTATTTGGAACTAAATGAACTAGTAAGTACATTAGATCACGAAGAATTACATTTTGACGTCTTCTGAATTTTTAAAGTTGAAACGTTGAACAGAGGGATTAAAATTTTATCATTTGAGGAATTGGAAAATATTGGTGTTTGTATTCAGCTTACAAAAATAAAATTAAAAAACATACTTCCTCAAGAAGATGTCAAAATCAATCCGTTACGGTTTCATGAGATTGAACACATAGATTAGATTGCAATTTGATTTTAAATTTTTCATTCACTTTTATTGTCTTAAATTCAGCCCAAGGTAATCTTAACGTTATTGCATTAAGCAATGTTGCGATTGTTTTCTTCTTTATCATTATGTTTTAAATTGCTAAACTAAACAACTTTCATTATCCATATTTGAATTGAAATAATTACTTACAAATTATCTATAGTTAATAAATAATGTTATAGTATGATCATCCTTTATTAATAATTAATTGTTTTGTAGGTTTCAGTGGACCTGTCTTAAAGTTTAATATATTACTATGTGAAGTAAAGTGTCAGTAAATGCGTATAATAATGGTATTTAATTTCAGTAATTAGGTGTATATTTTAGTAATATTACTAAATTTAATGTAATTTCTAATTAAAATAATAATTGGACATATTCATAGAAAGTTTATGTAAATACACTTATTTGGGTCAATTTCAGAATTTGTCTCATTTCTTGTCCAAGTTCATTTACGATTAATCAACACAGTGCATTTAAAGTTTTATGCCATTAAGATATGACACAAACCATGCCCTCCACAGTAATAACACTTTTCACATCTCAGTGTTCAGGAAACATGTTTAATAGATAACTAAAGTTGTCAAATTTAGCAAAATCGTGCTGTCCGGGAGGTACCCTGGCCCTGTTTCACAACATCAAATTAAGTAAAATTTATTTTTGTAACATTTTTTAAGTGGTCTGTTTATTTCATTAAAGAATGGAAATCACCTTGTTAATGTTATATGATTCATAAAAATAGATTAAGTGAATTTTTTTGGGTCAAATGCCTCTGTCCCATATTTTGATGTCCTTGCCGTTACCAAACATGAAAAAAACTGAAAAATAATTTCTCCCCAGAGCTTGCTGTTACTCAACTTCCTTTTCTTGTAGTTCTACTTCTTGTGAAACAAATCAGCAGAAGTTTGATAACCGCCCCTTTCGAATTAAGATTTTCTGCATGTCAATGTGAGTATACATGTCATAGCGTTATGCTCATGTGTCCTAACCATTACTGCATATAATGACATGAAATGTTTTTTGAAAATTTGACTAATTAGTACAAAATATTAATTTCCATGTAATTCACTAAATACCATGTGGTTCCAAACCTGCAGGGAGAAATTATTGTTTAAGTTTAGAAATTAGAAATTTTGGTCCTTACCGTTACTGTCCCTGCCGTTACATCAATAAGTGGTTTCGGTAAGGACACAATGTGGTTTCAGTTCAGACAACTCTTGCAAAATTCCAAATTATGTTTGTAAAACCATATATTCAATACAAACTACTATTCAATAAAAAGTATATTGTGATGGATCATCATTTTACCCTTTCTTTCAAGTTTTATTTTTATTTTTTATTACTTTATCTTTGATTTATCACAATTTGGTAATGGTTAGGACAGAAAATGATAACGGTTTGGAATAAATCATTATCCTATACAAAACTAACAATAGCTTAAGTTGTTAAATTTTCTAGTATTGATATTTGTATCACAATTGTTCCATGAAAATTACTCATATCGTTCATTTTTTAAAAAACTTTTTAAAATATCCTAAATTCACAATTTTCCAATTTTTGGTAACGGCACTGATAATTATTGGTAACAGTTAGGACAATTTTTAGAAAAAGAAGAAAAGTGAGAAATTGTTTTAATCCAAAAAGAATGGAACATAGATCAGCATTGTGTTGCCATGTTTTCAAAACTTTGACGTATTTTGTTGAAACATTAATATCACATTTTTTTAAATATCAAAGATGGAGGTGTTGTTTAGTAACGGTTTTGACAAAGGCAGTTTTGGTATAGACACAGTAACAGTAATGGCATGGACAATTTGTTCAAATTCTTTGCATTTATCTATATTTTTAACAAATGCAGCTTATGATAAATAATCACTTTAGACTCTCACGTAGTAATTCTTTATATCAGTGGTGTAAATGATAAATTATTTTTCAAAATTTGATACTCTATACCTAAAGTGTTATTTAGTAATGGTTTGGACAAAAAGTGGTTTTGGTTTGGACCCTGACACAATATGGATACAGACGCTTCATTCTTAGTCTTGATATTATAAACTTTTGAGCAAATGCAGTTTGTGATTAATGTGATACACTTGTATATCATCACAGAGTACACTATTCTCAACAGTTTGTGACAAACGCTGTCCTGGCAGATGGAATAGTAGGTGACATCTATGAAAAAGAAGTTCTGTCACTCTTTACTCCACGAAGCTATATGGGGATATGGCAAGTTTTTGCACTTGCTAGTGTTCTTGGTATCACAATCTTCTCAGTTTACCAAAAGCTTGGAAACAGCAGTGTACGCAGTGATTTACACAGAATGATCTTGCCGCGGGGCTCAGGAAGAAGTGATGAGATGATACATATGATGTGGACGAGTACCAGAACCCCTGATATGAAACCGATCCACTAGGTACCAAATCACTTTGTACCAGTTATGACAATAGAGAGACCAAAGGTTCCAACTGATGAAACTTCTAATGGTTCTTCACAAGAAACATCAGCACAAGTGCACACAGAAGTCTCTAGCAAAGCAACAATTATTACCCAAAACCCCCCAGAAAAAACAGCTCAGCCACTCAGAACTGCCTCCTCAAACACACCAACTGTTCCTTCTGGTGAATGTGCTACCACTGAAGGAACTCGTCAATTGAAGACATTCGAAGATCATCAGAGCTTCTTGCCAGAGCCCGTAGAGCTCATTGGAAAATATGTGCTTGTATCATATGAGGGACGTGCTTTTCCAGGAAAGGTTCTTGACATAGATGAAGAGAGTGATCTGTATGTGGAGTGTATGGCACAGATCACACATGAGCCAAATTGCTTCTTTTGGCCAAGATTGAAGGATCGTTGTTGGTATCAATATGACACCGA
This sequence comes from Phorcus lineatus, assembly GCA_921293015.1. NCBI lineage: Eukaryota > Metazoa > Mollusca > Gastropoda > Trochida > Trochidae > Phorcus > Phorcus lineatus. The sequence goes on along the minus strand of OV121081.1, from coordinate 75,286,086 downwards.
TTTACTTGCAGTTATTCCAGAGCCTAAAATGCCATGTGAAAATCCAAGACATAAAATGGAAGATGCAGAATTGTGGGCAATTGTTGACAAACATTTGTATGGATAACAGTTTGCAAAACTAATGCAGTAGATACCGGGTAATCTGTTCTTGATTGTGTTTGGTTAATCAATGTTATTGTTGTTGTTCACTTCCATAAGCAAAGAGTGAAGTTGTAGCCACTGTTTGTTTTCATCTTGTTGATTTCTTGTTAAGTTCATATTTTTAAGATTCATGTTTACAAGATTGTAGAGCATCAAAGCATTACAATACACCTAGAATGACATTTGTCTGTTACAAGTTTCACATGTGTGTTATATATGTTTACATTTTGTAAGAGATTTTGATAGGTCATTTGTAAACTTTCCTTTTGATATTTCTTGTTATAGTATTTCATCTCATGTTTGTGGGTTTTTGATAAATATAAAAAAGACAATTTAATAATTCAGATGTTGACGCCTGAGAATACAAGTGAAGCATGTGCAAGAATAATATGTTTCAAAAAATGTTTGGCATTAAATGATGAACTCTTGCAATGTGAGTTAAATTTTTAGATGGATTTTTTTGGGGGGCATTAGTGTTAATAATACCAACATGCTTGAAACATTTAATTTCTCATATGATAATTACGAACATGTCCATGCCGATACCGTGTGTCAAAACTGATAAACTGAAAATAGCTCAATAACTTTGTGTATTAGATATTTTTGCAAAATAATCCAAATGGCAATATGTTCCTAAAAAGTAATCTTTAGGTACAATAAATTCAATAATTTCCAAAATTTCATATGTATATCCTCACCGTTACCATCCATGTCAGTGCCGTTACTAGATATGTCCATACCAATATCAGACATTAAACTGTTGGCAAATATGTTTTGTATTTTAAGAATTTGTGATGGAGTTTTGTTTGTGCAGTTACAAAAAGGAAAGGTGAATATAAGCTGAATGGTTTTCAGTGATATTTTCTTTAATATTTGTACTTTTTTAAAATATGTCCTTACCGTTACCGTCAATGTCAGTGCCATTACTAGACATGTCCATACCAATACCACTGACTAATTGGTAATTACTTCCATTAATTATGAACCTTTGTGAACCAAACTAAAAGTACATACTACTTTCTGTTTTATCTAAATGAGGAATAAGCCATAAACACACAATTTCTTCTGGTACGGTTATTTTGTAAGTTGAAAAGACATCTTGAGCTGAATTTTCTGAACGGTAGAATTGAAAAGCTGAAAACTTAACTTTCTGCTTTACAAATAATTGAATTTCTCTCAGGGTATGCTAACACTATATAAGAATAATACCTAACATCATTAAATATCATTTTGATATATCAATATTGAAACAAATAACATTTGTAATTTTGGTAACGGTAAGGACACATTTTTCAATGTTCACTAATTAACAGGTATTTGTTAATTAAGTATTGGTTATTAAGCTTGCAAACTTTATCACTGTTATTGTTGATGTTTGCTGTTCATGTTCAAATAAAAAATTTAGTCTTTTATGGAATTATTATTTTTCATATTCAGAACGACAAACGGAGACATCTTTTGAAATTGACCCATTTACGGCTTTAACAGATTTACTCTAACAAATACCCACATATGGAAATATTTTATGCTAATTTCTATGATTAGCGGTGATATAAACTTTTGTTTGCAGTTGGAACGTGTAAGCTGGGTTGTACGTGTTACGCAAGTGAGATAGAACACGTATGAGAGTAACACGGTGTAGTCAAGAAAAGACATTTATCCTCTATAAATTGCTTGCAAGGCATAATTGATATGAAACGGTTGCGCCTGCATTTTCAGCTTCAAAGCTCTCATGTAATGTTATACAAAATAGTTTACTAGACTATTGGTAAAAGACCTACGCCTTTAATTTCCTATTTCTGTACACATTTCAATTGTTAACCAATATATAGTGAGTGAGTGAGTGAGTGAGTTGGGGTTTAACGTGCTTTGAACAATATTTCAGTTATTAAACACGTGGATGACAAGCATCCAAAAGAGAGTGGACAGACAAGGGAGAAAGGGATCGAAAGGATGAGAGAAAAGACGGAAAGAAAGGCAAAGTGAGAGATAGACAACAGGTTTTAGAAGGACTCAAATTTAGTTTGGCTTCTACCCGTGTGACCTGTCCAGCTTGGGTGTCCCTACCAGGAGCATGGAAGCTCCAGCTGGCATAGCTCTCAGGGTCTTTGAAGCACGCAAACCACCACACCACGATAAGGTATTGAGTCCAGTGGTGGTAACCAATATATATATATAAGATATATAGATATATAAGCAGCTAATTGCCTTTTTGATAATGTTACGAAGGTTTAAACAATGAATGTATTATATTGTTACGATTGTATGATATTGTCTGAATTCTCTTCCGCTATGCTATATCCTTTTCGCTCCACCAAAGTGTCATTTACCATCCAAAAACATGGTTTCTAGCATTTATTCTCGGTCAAATAACAAGTTGGTTTATTGTTTCAAACATAATTGACTCAGATTATGTTTCTATGCTTGTAATATCGCACCTTTTTTTCTTTCAGAAGTCCTTTACATTCTCTCAAAATCTTAAATATTGAAACTCTCAACCAAAGTTTAAGAAAAGTTCTTACAGACGAGAGGAGAGAAATGCGATTCTTGTCTACAGTAAGACAACTGTAATACATGCCAAATTCAATTTATCTATTTTAGTGACGAAACGTTTTACGTAAAATCATTACCACCCTTTTGTCTGTGAATGACGCAGACAATTCCTGTAAATTTGATAAAGAGTGTTGAAGTCCAGACAACACGTCATCAAGTATTCCAGTTCTTTGATTCAGTGGCGCTTACATTCTCTTTGAAGTGACTGGGTTAGTGACAGGAACATACCTTGGAACGTCGACATCACCAATCCAATATGACATGTATGTAACATAGGCCGTCATTTCGGACGGTCATTTTATCTTATCAATCGCGACTAAACGAGTTTATAGGTTTTAAGGGTGTAGGTTATCGTTGTATTCATTGAAAAAGGTAAAACTCAGGAATGCGATCATTATCAATTCATATACTTTTTATGACGTAATTATGAATTGTTAGTAATTGTTTTAAATGAGTTTTTACTTCCCGCAAATTAGAAGAAATATGAGTGAGTGAGTTGGGGAACAGGTCAGGGAGAAAGGATCGAAAGCTTGAGGGAAAAGACGGAAGGAAAGGCACAATAAGAGATACACAGCAGTTTTTTGAACGACTCAAATTTGGTCTGGCTGTCCATCTTGGATGCCCTGTCATGAGTATATAGGCTCCGACTGACATAGCTTCCGGGGTCTCTGAAGCACGCAAACCACCACACCACGTTAAGGTAATGAGCCAAGCGGTGTAATAGAAGAAATGCAAATTCATTAAATATGAAGTAGTTTTAATCAGGTTGAAATTTATAAACTTTTTCAATGATAGAAATAACCTGAAGAGGGATACTTTTGTTAAATAGCTAGGGCAGTTCACCGACCAATTCAAGGTGAACGCAAAGGGCAACGTCTTCAGAAAACCCGCCTTGCTACAATGTCACGGTCAGAGTGTAACTACAACTTGTGAAAGATGTTATGGTAAGTATAGACGGTTTAAAACAGCCACGATTTGAGGCGACTCTTACTTTGAAACGAGAAGGTACCAAACTTTAATCAGAGACATTTTTCGAAATAATTTTAGATAAACGCGTCACTGAAATGTATTAAAATAATAATTCAGAAAGATTTGTGCCGAAAGTATTTGAGGACTTGATTTCGCAAAGCTTACAGCATCATTAAATGATTGTTGGTTACATATGTTCTTTTAGGCAGAGTATTATAACTTTCCATACTACATTCATAGCATGCGGCTGTTTTTAAGAATACAAACACTGTCACTAACACATTGAAATTAGGCAACTATTTTCAGGCAAAATTATATCGCCTCAATTGACATCTTAAGAACTCTGGTGAATATAACATTTCTTAAAGTGCTGCCTTATTTCCATTATTTTAGATCGAAATATTTTACCGTCCACCAAGTACCCCATGCCGCCACCAATGATAAGCCACATGTGTTCTATTTATTCATTTCCCTTTTGCCAAAATGCTTAAAGTTACTGTGCTGTATCGATTTTCTTTACTACAATTGAGCACCTTCAGTTTATATTATGGGCTTATCAAGGGGCAATGGAAACATTAATATAGTCTGAAGGAACTAGAAAAAAAATAAAGTATTGAGGGAATTTGTATCTAATTAAACTATTATATATTAAACTATTTATTAATAACATTATGACAATTGATTTCATAAGCAACAGATATGTGTAAGTAATCACAAGCGAACAATCAAATAACAACGAAATAAGTGTTCAGCATTCTGTATTGGTGAAAAGAAAATGTCAAGCGAATCAGAGAGAACATGCATATTCCACATCTTGATACTCCAACAAGAAAGTCTAGAAGTAGGAAATGTTTTTATTATGGAAAAATAATATCTCATAAATGTTTTTATTATAGAAAGGCGTCATCATGTTTGAAGCGGACACACACATTTTTTCTACCGACACCAAAATATCTTGGTGATATTTTGGTATTTCGTGTATTAACTATATTTATCGTTGAAGTCGCATTTCAGTGTGGTGAAGCTTCACTATCCTATCTGGGTCTTATTATTCCAGAAATAAGGAATAGTGTCAGCTTGACAATTGACAAATTGGATGTCTTACTCTTGGAAGAAAATCCCTCAAATTCTGACCTTCCCTGTCACAGAGTCGCCTAGATTCCATGAATTATGAATTCAAGTATTGCCAATTCTTACATAGGAATTTGATTCATGGACTTAAGATTGTTTTATCCAAAAGATTGGAGAAATATCATGACATCTCACATTTAGAATCAGCTGCAGTCTGTGATCTTGTTAAATTATCTTCATGTGTGTGTATGTGTACCACAGGGCGAGTTGCTTAGCTGCTGGTACGACCAATGCTGGCGGAATTAGCGGTTTGGTTCACTGCCAGTACGGCCATGGCTGGCGGTGTGGCCCGACTCGGAGGGTGTTGTTTCGAGTCCCACAAGGGAACCAAATCAGATAATGTGATCCCCCCGTCAAAATAAACATGTGACAACATTTTATCCCTCCGAATATGGTACATTTTAATCGGACTGATTTAAAACATGTTGTAAGACGTGTGACTTATTATGTTACACTATTGATGAGAAAAGCTAAATGTTGACTTCCTACTGGTTATTCTAAATGGTAGGGAGAGTGTGCTAGGAACACTCCCTTGAGTAATGAGCATCGTCATAAGTCTGGCACAAAACAACACCTCTGTAAGATATCATTTAAATAGCGTCTCTTCAATTTGTCAATTCAGTAGAAATTGTTTGCCGTAAGGGAAGGAGTGATTTATCACAATTTCAATACATTTCTCTTAAAATATATTTTGTCGGAAATTGCCCATAACAAAAATGTTCCATGAAACGTGATCCATGCATTTAAGGGAACACAAGTACAGTTATTTAAAAATTCAATGCATTTAAAGTAATGTTTTGATGATGTCTTTTACTTCCATCCCTGGAATCGTCTGCTTTGTAAGAAAGACTTCTTGTCCCGGTTGCCAATAATAGACTATAAGGAATGAGTTGCCTTTATTTTTCGTAAAAACTGTCGTCTGTAACTTTGTACAAAACTAGCAGTTAAATTTGCTTGATAATGTGTTGTTATGCGATAATTGATTTATCTGTCAGTCCTTAACAAAAAGTATTTATTTGAACACATACTAAATCATAATTTGTGTAAATGAGTGACCACGCTTGGTCGCATTTCTGATGTTATTCCTCAGGGCGTTCAGGGAAAAAACACGGTCATCACGTGGCGTTCTTTCACAAACTCCAAATGTTGTTCCTGTCGAAGTTAAATACGCTTCGCTTGCAAAATATTCAAAGCCTAATTGTTATTTCACAATGTTTTCCACAAACTTCACAGTGTATTGCCCCTGTCAGCTACATTCCACATCATCTAGATAGTTCTTTGGTTGAGAAATGGTGAATGCAAGATAAATGTGTTGCTAACTTCTAAAGACACAATATAAAAGGTCTTTCGAATCAGATTGTGAAGGCTGCAGGTACACATGTTTGTGATTGTTATTAAAGTGCATGACTACTTCAGAATAACTGACCGAATATGTAATATGGTTGGGTCAAGATATGGGCAATAAATTCAATAATCAACTTATTACTTGCAGATTTTCTTCGTTATATTTATTATGACAGTCTATCGCCAAAGCTCGATAATTAGAAAATTAATAAAACGAGGGCAAGATAAACTGTCTTTTCCCTGAATTTTTTTGTTTTTTGCCGAAGTCATCACAACGTAATCGATGAAAAGGAAATGAATTGTGATTGATGTTCTCACTTTCACTTATTAACTTTTCAAAAAGCATTGCGGTAATATGCTATTCTACTGTTTTCCAAAATGAAATCAGACCTGCTATTCACACAAAGGACGAAGTCATGAATAGTGTAGAGTTGAGGAGACCGTTGTTATTTCAGTATCAACACGATTTATTTAAACAAAAGTAGATGACATTGTAAGATTGTGTAATGACTTTTCAAACAAAGCTATAAGCATTGTATTTATTTGTGTTTGAAATATTGATAATCTGATCAATCAAACCTTGTGTTAAGCAATGGGTAAAATACAAAGAATTCTATTGGCTTCCGATACTCCAAATAATTTATTGACCAATGCTGAGATTCACTGCAGGCATTATTCGTTCTAATTGTTTTTGATGAACACCTTTTTTATCTTCTGTCTATAACAAGATGATATCACATACTCTTTAGAGGGTTTGTTACTTTGCTCAAGGATAGCAGGAATTCTTAAGACATAAAAAGAGAAAACATGAATGTTGAGATGAGAATAAATACGCATGGAAGTCAGTAGGTTCTTAAAGGTTAGTATTGATACACCCCCGAAGACATAATCGTTGTTGTCATTTTTTAAATAGGCCATCTGACGACAGTTGACAGACATAAACAACCCTCCCGATAATTTACTTGAGATTTACAGCCTGTTGAACATAGGTTCCCTCCTGTATTCATGGAAAGTTTAAAAACTGTGCATCGTGCAGTTATCAATTTTCTCACGAAAGAAGGGGTAGATGCGACCGAAATACATAAACATATGACCAATAAGTATGGGAAAGAAGCCCCTCAATATTCCACTGTTGAAAAATGGTCAGCGGAATTTAAGCAGGGTCGCACTTCCTTGGACCATGACCCATGGTCAGAGAGGCCTGTTGAAGTTTTTACAGATGATATGGTTTCATGGATCCAGGGCTTCATCATATCTGATCGTATAATAAACGTGGACGAGATGCCTTCAGAGTGTGGCATTTCGCATGGAAGTGTTTGCACCATAATTCATGAGCATTTGCACATGTCCTAGGTATCAGCAAGTTTGTTACCACGAAACTTAAATGCACAAGAGCGAGACTTCAGTCCAGTATTAAGCTCTTGGACATTAACAATGCTGATCCCAGTAACTTTCATGCCCGTCTAGTAACAAGGTATGAAGCGTGGATTCACCATGGCAATGATGATGAACTGAAGACAGCTACTGGGGCGTGCCTGAGGGGCCAGTCAGAGCAAGGGCATACATAGTCTCAAAACAAATTGGCAAAGTCCAGGGAGATCATATTCTTTATCACAACTATCGGCTACTGTTTCATATCCACTTCTATGAACTTATTTACTTCCCCTCGTACGCCAACTTAATTAAAAAAAATTTTGGTAAATTTTCTCTTCTAGTAATTAATTTTATTCAAAATCATTATTCACATAAATCATTGTGTGGCACAGTAATGATATAGAATATGACTGACAATGGTTAATACAAAAGTTCGTTTAAATACATTGTACAATTTAATCTATCTCATTTATTTATGGTCTGCAGCTGTTAACAAAGGTTATGCTACTATTCATATGTGCAACAGTCTCTTAATGACACCTTTCATTATGATGACCCAACATGCAAATAATAAAAATGTATCCAGTCAATGTTATCTAAAGTTCTTGCATTTCATACGAATGACGATGCCAAGTACTCAACATAACACGCGGCGTTATTTAATAGCAGGTATAACTGATAGTTCTGAAAATGGGTTAATATGTTATTTTGAAATGGAAATGGTCGAATCAAGCAGTGTTTAGTTTAGTTCCATCTCTATCTCTAGATATGTGTTATTCAAAGATTCAGGCCTTTTTGTATCGAAGCCATTACCCAGATAACCCAAATAAAGAATGTACTAAATCAATACTAGAACCAAACAAGAACTTTGAGAACTAAAGTATAAATTAATTAAGGTATGAATGACATCATATTATAGCAATAATGTACATAATAAGTTCGTGACGGGCATTTAGAAGTTGCAATCCATACCATACCTTGTTTTAAAGGAACCGTTGCACATACTGATTCTATTTGTTTAGGTGAACAATTATTAAATGGTTTCAACTTTTTCGGGATCATGTCGTTTTACCAACCTCTGTAACGACTGTGATTTTCTAACGTTGTACAAGTTATTTCGGTATTTTCTATGTTTTCATGAACTGATGTCCTGAAACATTCTCTCTTGCCTGAGACAACTTCACTAAACAGGGAAATAACGTAAGAATTCTTTCAGAAACACGCTTTTCGCGATCCTATAGCTATTACAGTCTACACTGGAGATAGAAGTTTTGTTTCGAGCAAAACATAAAACATTTAAGATCAATATTTTTTTATAGTGAAGCTAATGGAACCCTCATTTTCTGAATTTAATGGTCCTTCCTGGGGGAAGACGAAATCAAATGTTTGATTTGCCGCAAAGTGTTTGAGTCTATCTTTGATCCGCACTTATCTGTACTAAAGGCTTTATAAGGATCTCTTCCGTATATTTGTCTATTGATCCTGATCTCAACATGATTTGATGCCTTTCTCTTGTCATCCATTAATGGTTTGAAGAAGATTGAGTTGTACGTGTCTTTGCCAAGTTCATATATGACTGACCGAAATCTGACCAAATGCAAAGTAAAATAAACAACAAAACTGTTCATGACTTGAAACTGTTGAGGAGGAGCCTATCTTTATTTAGTCTAATGTCATTTTCATATCGAGCAACCTGAAATAATAATTAAGGACATCATGTCAATACTGGTTTCTTATTCACATTATATAGTTACATAATATACCTTGAACATGTGTAGTTCGGTGCAGACATATTTAATGTCATGCGTTGTTTATCAGTGAAGTTATCTCCCTATCTATATCTTACTTTTGAAATGTGGTGGTGAAATACACTTTTATGATTTCACGTTTCAATAATTGAAATTAGATAGATAACAGATTTCTTGATGAATGTCCTATCATTTACCCCTGAATTTTTTAAATACTTTTTAAAGATCCGTTGTTGAAATGTTTTCATTATATATCAAGGGTTCATTTTTTTTCAAAATTCAGTTCCTTTAATCACATGTGGTTAAAATGTTGATTAACTTTTGAATTTGATCAAAGAAACCCTCTCAAGAAGCATTTTGATGTCTGAGAACTACTTAATTCTATTTTACCATCTGAATGCATTTGAAATACGTATGTGTGAAGGTAGATGCACTAAGTCCCAGTTTTGTAAAATTTTATCAAAGTTGACTGTGCTTTTAAGTAGAAGTCCGAGTTGTATTCTTCTTCCTCGGACAATAACTAAGACTGACGAAGTGAACGAGTAAGTGAGTAAGGCAATTTGCCTCATGGGTTCAGATTCAAAGAAGTGTAGGCAGATCAGAAAGAAAGGGCAAACTAGTCACGTCAGAAAATGATCAGCCGGGGGCTCGGTAACTTTGCAGAATAGAACTGTTCTACACGCAGTAAGGTTTGGGTGCATTGCTACTATGAATTACAGCGCAGTATCACCCGCTAGTTCCAGCAGGTTTCACCGCAAAACATAGCCACATGGGTGCGTTGGGCTTTCTCCCTGCAATATTACTAGCAGCCGTGATGTAAGTGAAATATTCTTGAAAGCGGTGTTGAACACCAAATCACCTCACCTCGTATACGGATGTTTCGGTTCCCTTGATATTACTGCAACGTTCATAATACAAATGTTTTCGTTGGTCTCTATAGTCTCTCCTTTGACGAAATATACGCTTTGTTTAAGATTATTGACATATTTTTTCTTCCTGTACCTTCCATCCTTGATTGATTTTGCTTATTTTCTATGCTGTTATAGGTTATATGGTAAGATTTGATTTAAAACAAAAGTATAGTTTCATCTGAGTGGCGCCATAGTGTACGCATCACTGATCTCTGCTCTATCCTTTTGCCTTTTTGACAAGCACATGAACAGCGATGTACACCTCTTTATGTTTGTGTTAGGGAAAAGTGCTTCAACTGAATATCGCTGAAACCTACTATACGATATTATGATACCGATATCTCATTAGAAAATTTAATAACATTGAAAGTGTTAAATTACTTTCCCAAAAACTCTAAAGAGGGGAATGCAGTGTTACAGCCAATTCCTGCAGTGTAATTTCCCAGGGGACTTTCACTTAAATTAAGAATTGACGCCTTTCAAAGTCGTTTAACTTGATAAAGAAAAATAAGGTTAGAAAAGCCTTAAATAAGTCTTTAATTTATTGCCCTATTAAGGGTTGACATTTCAGAAAAATATCAATTGTTTTTAAAAGACTGTCAATACTTTTGAAAATTTTGATTACTAATTTTTTTCCGTGGTCAAGCCTCTAGCAACGTTACGAGACTAAGAAGGACGTCTTTAAACTTGACAGGTCTCCAAAATATTAAACATTTCTACTCAAGAAAAAGATTGACGTAACCGAATTGGAACGTTGCTTTGTTGGAATATTCAAATATACATATTTTAATAACTTATACGACAGTCTTTATCAATGCTAGCTTGTAAGCATCATGTGTGATAAATAAACAGGCTTTATATTTCACTTAGCACATTGACTGTTCTTGATTCAGAATATAAGTCGTAGAGCAAAGTCAACAGCAATCTTTTACGTCAAAGATCTACCATAATACCGTCATGTTTTTTCTTGCATGACCCTATTGCATTGCATCACTATCTGCCATTTGTGTACATGTAGTCCATTCCCCAGGTAAAGGCGAATGCAAGATTAAAATGTACAAATGGTAATACTATTTCTAAAAAGTAGTAATATTTACTACAAAATGTTTCTGTTGTGTTGGCGTTTGAAAGAGACCATTGTATGTATTTAGTGAAATGAATTGTTAAATCTTATGATAAAGCTGCTTTGGATAAATAATTAATCAATTTGGTCGTCACTCTTGAATAAATAGATTGATTTATTGTGTGAACTACTGTATCTTTCATCACATAAGGTAGGGTATTTATTATTCGGTAAGTAAATTTAGCTGTTTTATCAAACCCATTCCTCTGCTGAAATCTGCTTTGATGACATTGCACACCAAATATATAAATTATAGAGAAAAGAAAACATGGCTTATTTCTAGCATGTCAGTGAATATCCGCAAAAGCTGGAAAATAAAGAAAAGGTGATGCAAATAAAGGCCTTGAAATGCCAGTCACTGACATAAATAATGTAGCTAAATCTGACAAGAGACTAGACGATAAGCTTCATCCATAAAGTTCGTTAACATGCAAAATCATGCGAGTACCATGTTACTTTTTAGTTTTAATGCATCACGATAAGGCGAAGCACCAATGATGCTCTGTTTAAACGTGCGCAGTAATGATTTAATTTACTGAACCATAGTTTAATGTTATTGCCCTTATTGGTGGCTCGCTTAAGAGACCATTTGTCTGAAATTTTAAAACTCTTTAGTTAGTTCTTTAGTCATATCTCAAATAAATGACAAGCAGCGTCAAACACAGTAAGTGACATTTTTCTAAATGATCAATCAATGTACTCGTGATTAAAATTTAAGTAAGTCAATATGGAAATGTTTATACCGACATATATAGAAATTAAAATGTTGTACATTTAACTTCTATTTTTTTCATCATCCAGAAGTACCAAAAGCTGTGATCAAATGATAGGTTCGCGAATGGTTATTGTACCGTTACGTGTAAGCACTAAGAGTAAGAAACTCACCCGTTTAAAGATAAGTTAAGACTTCTGGAGGTTTCGAGAAATATCAAAAAGAAAAGATCTCTTAGATTTTTAGACAGACTTGATGTGAGTGCGACCCGTCACACAAGGTACAACATAACATACTCATACATCTTTGAACAATACACATGTGTTACTATATCTTGTCAGTGCAGTTGGAGAAATTACAATGAGAATTTTTAAAGTGTATGATTAAATATTAGTACATGCTAATTTTAACCATTCCAATACTTAATCATATAAGTATGGTGTGACTTGATAGCACATTATTCGTGGAAACTACATCACCTGTCAAACATCATGCACACCATTTTCACCGCCATTGCTTGAGGATACGAAATCTAGCCTGAATTTAAGGTTATAATGAATCCGACATCGCGTTGCTCATTGCAAGCAGGTTCATGTGACAAGCTGATTATATGAAATATGACATCATGTGCTTAGATATGATCTTCAAGTTAACATTTTATCATTCAATGCAATTTGACAAATTAAAGAAATGAGTATTTCATATCATCCGTCATGGTGACATTTTAATAGAGATACAAATTAGAGACATCAAGACTTCGGTACAGACAAATGATGGCGACAATTCAAGTCTCAAGTGGAGAGTATTAGATAAATGATTTAATGCATGAACATTATCTTAAAACAACACTGTGCACTTGTTTTAACCATATTCAAAAACATGCAGTGTCACAAAAAAAATGTTGCGAGTCTAAAAAGGCATTTTATTCAAAGATACCAAAGTATGTCTGATTCATAATTTTTATTCACTCAAGCTTAGTGTTTCGTTTGTGTGGTTTGTAGAGTTTGGTTTTAGGAATCAACAAGCTTCCTCCGTCTAACTCTGTTGTTTTTATATTAAACCTGCGATTTGCAAATGAGTTCACGGGAAACAATGATAGTCTCCTTGAGTTCGAATTCACCATCGCAACATTACTATGTTTAGTTGTTTATATGAAAATTGATTGGTTTCGTTCGTTCAGACACAGTGTTTTTGTTCGTCGTCACCAAAGGTCGAATGTTCCGTGTTTTTCACTTAACCACCCCTGGGATGAGAACAATCTGTGTTCATTTATTTTAAGGATATCTATGAGACCTGCGAGACTTTCAATGGACATTTTGCAAATTATTTGAAATTTTCGTTAGATGAAAAATTTATGAACTATTTCCATCATCAATCCTGTACTTCCGTTTCAAAGACGCTATTAAAAGCACAAACGTAAGTCTTTGCTGTGTCAAAAAATACAAAGGAACAACAGGGTGACTTGTAGTTTGAGAGTCATACTGGTAGTACAACATATATGTTTACATGAAAAATCGACACGTGATAGAAATAGAATGTAAACTCTTCCTAACTGTTTCATGTCAATGAGCTGGAGCATCAACGACCCGAATATTCAGAAAGAGAAGTTCATGCTAACCATAGAGAATACTATCCATTTTTCTAAAGAGTCTCTGTGTATTGACATGAGCTATTGCCATCTCAAGACATGAGTCCGATGAGACGATTGTATTATTCATAGACGTCTAGAAAATCCTGCCTGAATACGTGTCTACTTCGTTCATGATAACATCTCATAGATAACCTTGCCTTGTCGACTCTTTCCTCTAGAGCTTAAGTTGTCTTGTGTTTTGTTTCGATAAAGATTTATGTTGAATATTTGTTCTCTACCCCAACAACAGGGGGATTAATGATCTTCTTTGAAACTACAAATCATCATTCAAGCAAGTGAGTTCAGCCGGGTCTCGAGAAAACAAATAAGAAAACAAACACGTTTGCCAACAGCTTATTAATTTAATATGATAATTTGGGGTTCTCAAACTGTCTTCATTTAGCAATAATACAGTTTTATATGAGTTTTGTTATCATTGTAAAGGTCTTGTCAAGTAAAATGTTTGTCAAGGTCATTTTTTCTAAATAATGGCATCAAGCTGAAAAACAATAGTTAATGTATGCATCTTTTCTGACTTATATCTGAGATTGTCGTGCAAACCTATTGAAAATACCTTTTGGTATTATGGACCATTATATGTCGAAGACAATATCATAGGACACTATTACCTAATATACCACTCAAACACTCAACAATGAAATGGCCATTGTAGTTTTCAGTGGTTCTGTTTCCCAAGATGTTAAAAAATTTCAAGGCACGTTTCCTCTTAGATTAATTCATCTAAAATGTGTGAGTACTGTTAGGTGTTCAGCTTGAAGGACAAGTAATAATAATAATAGTAATAATAATAATAATAATAATAATGATAATGATTGATAATGATAATAAAAATAATAATAATAATTTATTGCCCGATAAAGGAATTCTTATTACAACAGTGACGCAACATATAACAGTTAAGACATATGAACAAGGCATAGACATATAAACAAACAAACCTTATAAATATTAAATACAGATTAAATACAGATTGTGTGTAAGTGAGTGAGTGAGTAAGTGAGTTGGGGTTTAACGTGCTTTGAACAATATTTCAGTTATTAAACACGTGGATGACGAGCATCCAAAAGAGAGTGGACAGAAAAGGGAGAAAGGGATCGAAAGGACGAAGGAAAAGACTGAAAGAAAGGCATAATGAGAGATAGACAACAGGTTTTAGAAGTACTCAAATTTAGTCTGGCTTCAGCTTGGGTGTCCCTTCCAGGAGCATTAACGCTCCGGCTGGCATAGCTTGCTAGAGGCATCATAATCTAAAAGTATAAAAGTACCATAATGATTAAATTTTTGAAAAACGTGGTCGTAAGTTAAAGTTCATTTAAAAGTTTAATGCTTGTAGGTAAAAACGATGCACGTGCCCTTTTCGTCCGTAATTTAGGGATAAGATATCTGCGTCCGGAAGGTAAAAGTTTGTAACAACTGTATAAGTTAAGGGAGGGGTCAGACAAAATGTTGTGGGCAGACTTTAAGACACACTATTTATAAAGTTGACAAATAGAATCAAAAGATGAGCCAGTGATTTTTAAACAAGTGTTGACAATTTTTTGAAGTTTGTTTTTATTTTGGAGGGAAAGGGCACCGAACCAACACTGTACAGAAAAAGATTAAATAGATTGGATGCAACAATTATAAAACATATTCATATTAGATTTATCAACATTAAGAGATCTTAATCTTCTTAAAAAATACATACGTTGTTGACACTTTTTGTAGATACGATCGGTGTTTGCAGAAAAGTTAAGTCGAGCGTCAATGACAGTTCCAAGGTACTTATATTCACTTACAATTTCAATTGGTTCGTTATCAAGTAAACAATGTGAAGAGAAATCGTAGGAATAATCGATGATTATGTTGCTAGTTTTATTCATGCAAGTTTAAGACCTGTCAAATACAATTTATTTCAGTGCCAAGTTTTAAACAAACATTTATCCTCCATTTGTCTGTGAATGGCACAGACCAATTTTGCAAATTTGATAAAAGAGTTTGAGTCGAGACATCTGATCTTCAAATGATCTTAATCTTCCATCCGTAGGAGATCAAACTCTCTTTGAAGTGACTGGTCTACCGACAAGGAGACCAACTGTTGTGTAATAGACTTGAAGTTTTCTATGGAGTTTATTTTCAGGACAGTCATGGTTTGATCGACACAAAATGTAACATAATAACGTGTTAAGTGCGGTTGTGACAACAGACAAATCGTGTTACTTTAGAGTATGTAATATGTGCAGTAAAATTTCACAGAAGTGAAAATATCTGTTGCAAAATTCAAAGTATAGAACCGTGTATTTCTACATTTGTGCATACTGTCTTGATAAGGTACCGAAAAAAATAATGTCGCGTAAAGCTTTAAAAGTCAAACTTCAATCTCAAGAATGAAGTTGATATTCTCTGTATTTTTTCGTGGCAAAGGTAACTTATACACATAAACATTGTCTCTTTGTCTTGGGACCTTATTTCAAACACATTCCTAGAAACAAAAATCCTACTGAATAAATTATATTATAAGAAAGATCATTGACAGGTTTTCCTTGCATAAATGTATTTAAGGAGAACAAGAAAACATAAGAAGACAAAAATATCGTCGGAACAGTGAATCCAGTGATTTGTTGAAGTGAATTTAATGAGCTGATGTTTCATGTTGATAGAAATCATTTCAGTTATCAGAGATAAGTTTTTTTCAATCCTAACTAAACCCATATATACAATAGAATAATATATAAAACAACAAATGTAAAACAACATATACATGATATAGCTAAGGTAACAAGATAAGAATAGGATGACAAGCGACTACGTATCAAAGTTATTTGGAGAAGAAAGTATAAACTTATAGAAATAGAGAATTTGTTGGAAAAAAACAACCTTAGATCTACGGTGTAAGCTTACAAACTATAATATTCATAAATAGATAATTATTGTATCATTGTCATTTTATAACATAGAAATAAGCATATTCTGCGTAGTAGTAATTTGAAACTTATGACGCACATTGCGATTTTTGTCTTATAAACTGGATAGCCTTACCAGGACGAAATGGTGACACTTGATTATCTTGTCTAAAAGAAACGTAATGAGGTCTCCTCTGGCATCTTTAACCTTTATAAATCAACACTACTTAGGAAAATGTTGGAAAAACATAGAAATGGTTTATAGATATGAAACTTGCACTTTGAAGAATTGTTGTTAAGGGCATAATAACAATTAATATGTGACGGTTCTTCTTCTACTATTTAGTACAGTTTGCCAGAACTTCAACCTGGATTGTCCTAAAATGTCTGTCTATGCGACTCTGAAACCTGACAAGAGGTTATAATGGCAGACAAGACATTCAAACATGAAAACAATTTGAATCGTTAGAAATCACAAAGATGAACCAAAGGGAACTGTTTATAGGAGAACAACATCCCAGTGAAAAACAATCGCGGTTCAGTAACATCTGAAAGATTAGCAAAAAAGGGTTTTTAACCTAAATTAAGACTGTTTTATATACCTGGCTACCGACTTCCTGTGAGTTTCTGATGGACACCATTTGAAACTACATCTTCTCATAGCGGGAGAATCTTTGGTTCCTTTTCATATTTCATATCCTTACAAAATAGAAAAGACTGAAATGGACGTGTAACGCTATCGCCTTTTACTGCTTAGTAGGTCCCGAGGAAAAAACCGTTGGTTATTTCCATGAGTTGCAACATGAGTTGTCAAAATTGTTTACTGGAGGGATAATTAAGAACATATTTCTATGATCCCATCAAGGAGTAAATATTTTTATTGATTTTTTTTATTTTCCATATTTCATAATACAGGCAAACAAAAGGTATTGACAATGACACGGTTATACAGATAAAATATTATACAATAGGCAATGACAAAAGTGTGCTTATGGTAATATATAATAGACTATTGTGTTTTCTTTCCAAGTAACAGATGTAGAGTTGACCAGTATTAAAAAAACAATTGTTCAGTGCCCGATGATAGGAACACGTATCTTGAGCTAAAGGAGTAAATATGGTTTTTACTGAATACAGAGTTTGCTGACGAATTTAATCTGAGATTGTATCTTCAAAGTATTGTTGTTCATACAACGCAGAATCTTCCCTTTGCATCAACCGATATTCACAATCTAAATCATTGATACATCGTGACGCTGTAGACGAGGATGTGTACACTGAATCGTTTTACACATGTATGGTCTTCGATTACAAAGTATTAAGCATTTCGTAAAAGTTCATAGACTGAGGATATCAGATACCAGTGTTTCTACTCATATTATGTCAGAAGATGTATATTGCGTTCGCTAAAAGCACAGATGACGTGTTGAAACTGGAAATATTTACCTTAACTTCCTTTATAGAATTGGCAAGTTGGAGACACATTGTTATAGTATCTTGCTTTGAAGTTGACTTAATTCTCTGTAGACCTTACTAAATATATAATGAGCACAGACATATTTATTGTTTCCTTTTACTTTAAGGGCAGTCCCTCGGGTTACGATGACGGATGACATCCGCTGTGTACATGTTATTTTAAAATAAAATTTAAATATCATTTAGATCATGTCGCAATCAGGGTGATTGTCCAAATGTCTATCTATATGTTTTAAGGATTTAATTGTTTCTGCCATATCCAACATCAGAAACAAAACGATCGAAGGTGACCAGTTTGATAATGTTGGATAATTAATGTCACCTGCAAAAGAATGTGATGAAATTGTTTTTAAAAATTATGTTTTTGAATAAAATAAAGTGATGACAATATTAAAACAGTATTAAGATACAATATTTCACCCAAATATCAAACCAACTGCAATAGTACAAATTTGTATGCTTTTTAAAAAAATCGTCCTTTGCGGGATTTGAGTCAAAACACTCAATATCAAGAGCACATTCCCATCCAAGCGAAACTGTGGGAAAATAAAATGTTACATGTTGCATACAATCCTGTCAGAGAATTTTCTATGATATTGCAATGACGGTACCTTCAATATGTTCTGTCAAAGACAATTTCCTTTGAAGTGTTCCAGCGTCAGAATATAATTAATCTGTTACGAAGAATCTAGGTTTATGATCCAAAACTGTGTTCCACAGGAGATATCGCTGGTGGAAGATCAAGCGATATCTCCTACAAGATATCGTTGTAGGAGATATTGTTTTGACAGTAGATTTTGAACAATGCCCTATTACAGTCAAGTTCATGACATCACAATTGTTTTACTTCATCAAGTAATGACATCACAATGCTATGATATGACATCACTCCACTGAGAGTCTTAGAGTAGTGCAGTGTTCATAAATACATATTTTTCACGGAATCTAAATGAAAAATGATTTTTTGACTCGTTGATAAAAGTAAAAATAAATTTGTAACTTTTATCAACTCATGTTGATATATTTGATATCAGAAGACACTTGGGTGAGATTCTCTATATCTTTACCATCAATGAACTTTCAACACTCATGGAATATTTAAAATGTCTGTAGAAAACACAAAAATATCTTAATAGTCGAAATTTACAACATCTTATTTTTTAAATGTTACCAAAGGCGGTCGAATATGAGACTTTGAGGGCTTTCAAGAGGTTTAATTTTGAGAGCAAAATGTGTAATTCAGATATGATTTTAAAACCATATACAATCTATGAATCCACAAGCCCGGTTGTTATAATAGAAAGAAAAAAATTGGAAACACATGTAGAAAAACCAGAAGCCTGTAAAATTAGATTATCATTCTCAGCTTGACAGGTCTGGCAGTATGCAGACAGTTTTAAAAACCTAAGGATGGTGGAACTTTCTTATATTATTTGAATAATCTATAAATTCTTAGCAAAACATCTGCAGATTGTTATCATTGTCAGATATCAGAAAACATTTGAGAAATACCATATTCATAGCATCAATTGAAATTTCTGATATATTTCGAAAATGCATGTCAAATAATACAGAATGATTCATCGCAATTTCAATACGTATATCTCACATATCTGTTAAGTGACAAAGAGTACGTTTCATAGAACTGTATTGCCATTGAAAGGTGCCAAATTACCCTATGTGCTCATATTAGTATCATTCAGTTAAATACGTCATCTCTTTATGAATGTCAATCAATGAATATCGTGCATAAGTGAAAAAGCACAATCGATTACAATCACGAAACCGAGAGAACACATTCCAATCGATTTTACTGATACTCGTGTTCAATTTCAAAACGGCATAATAGAGTAAAACATAACGTTACGAAAATAAGCGCCGTTAACCCTCCCGATGCTACCTGGGGCCTCACAGGCCCGATGGCCACTTTGGAGGTCTGTAAAACTGGTTAAATCTTGAATAAAATAACATAACTCTATGTAATCTTCCAAACCCCAATGTGGGTTTAATCAAACATAATCTACTCTTGAAGAAAAAAATAAAAAATATTATGTTAATTCTAAAATCCACAGTCAGTAAGTGCATCCCCGGGCCTCTGAGGCCCAAGGTCATTGCTTTCAATACTTGAGCATCTTTAAGATTTGTTGATATAGCCTGCAAGTGGCACGTGGTCCTAGCAATCCAAGATGAAATATCGAAAGAAAAATACCAAGCCTTTGGGTAACTTGCACAAAGGTTTTGATGTCTGCTAGGGATAGCATTTGATGAAGGAAGTGGTTCAGATATTGACTATCTACCTCTGGATGCTTCTGACAATAATACATCTTCAGATAGTTCTGAATTAACATCATCTGATGTTGATGATAACGCTGATGATCATGACATTTTTGTCGGCAAAGAAGGCAAATGGTCTACCACCCACCAGCACAATCTCGAACTCCGCAACGCAACATCATTCAAGGTCCTTTTCAGAAGGTTATACATGCAGATCATATCATCAATGAGACAGATACATGTTTCAACTGTATATCACCAAAAATATCACTAAAAAATTGTCACCTTTAAAAATAAGGAAGGGAGGAGAGTGATGAAAGAAAAAGGGAAAGATACCCAGGAATGGGCAGAGACAGATGAGATAGAATTGTCGGCTCTTGTAGAAATATTACTGACTCTTGGACATCTCAAAATAAATATGGTTGACACTGATGTATTGTGGAGCAAACAATACGGAATATCTTTTGTACGAGCAACAATGTCTCAACGTCGATTCAAGGATCTCTTGAGTATACAGCGTTTTGATGACAAAGAGACCAGAAGTCAACGGCGTCAGAAGGACAAGCTGGCACCGATCCATGAGATTAGGGAGGAGTTCCAAACATGTTTGGGTCGATATTACGTACCCGGAGACAACCTTACTGTTGATGAACAGCTGGTCCCATTTCGTGGCAGATGTTACTTTATTTATTATATTCAAGCCAAACCCGACAAATATTGACTCAAACTGTTCTGGTTAGTTGACTCTAGCAACTGTTATCTCCTTCCATGTCATATCTCGGAAAGGAAGGCAGAAGTGCCCACGTTGGACTGGGTAGAAGTATTACATTGGAACTCTGCAGGCCTTACATTCACTCAAATCGTAACATCACAGCATACAAATTCTTTCCTGACCATGGAACTTATTTCTAATGGTCTCACTTTGGTTGGCACTGTCAGACAGAACAAGCGTTTTTTACCTGCCGCATTCAGCACCAAGACAGCGAGAGGTGTTCACGATTATGTCTTTGCATTTCAAGACAAGACAACTATTGTCAGTCACCAATGCAAGAGGTCCAAGAGTGTCACTCTGCTCAGCAAAATGCACAAGACAGCTGACGTTGATGGTTCTCAAAAGAAGAAGCCAGACATAGTTCTCTACTACAACAAATAAAAGGAGCAGTTGATACAATGGATCAGATGGCCCATGGATATTCAACACAACGGATGAGCAGGAGATGGCCGATGGTGATGTTTACTAACATGCTAGATGTCGCCGGCATTGCATCCTACACAGCATGGAACAATTTCCCTCAGTGGAATGTATCAGCTGGAGTTCCTAGACGTGAGTTTCTACAAGCCATTGCTGAAGCTCTGATGCATCCTCTTGTCAGCAGGAGGAAGGGAATGTCGAAAAGGCGTCAGCTCCAGGACATTGTGAAGGATGTTCTGTCAGATGATCCGGATCTAAGTGATCTCGGAAAACGACGTAGATGTTGCATCTGCAGTACGAAGAAAGACAAAAAATCTCGACGGAACTGAACATACTTACCCAATCAGATCAAATTTCATTCTCAGCTGCTCCATGGTTGCAATGAATTGTTCATAAGATATCACAGCCTCATAGCCAGTTCAAAGGGGTCCGAAATAGAAACGAATGATATGCCGGGGCCCATGAGGCCCAGGGAAGCACCAAAGCACAGTAAAATGTCAATGCATCGGGAGGGTTAAGAGAAATGTGCTAGCTGATCATTCAGATTGGATGTTGAATAGTAACAATCACATTTCTCATATGCCTGTTGACTTTACAATCCCAAGAAATACTAGAATTTTTGAAAATTGAAAAGTTATTTGAATATTAAATTTTGAAAATATTACTGAAAATAACAAGTGTGTACGTATACGTAGAAATATGTCTCAGCTGATCTATAATTTGCACAACATTTTAGTTATTAAACTAGACTAAACTTGGCTCTAAAGGTATTGGTATAGATCTACGGCTGCAACCGTCATTACAGTTACAAATTGAATGACCTTACGAAACAGGTATATTAATTGTTTCTTCTATTGGAAAAGCGTAGACCTCTGCGTTCGCGTTGCTTACGGAGAACAATGTGACTGAGGATATGAGTGGTCTGTCACTTTGAACATTTTTATCACACATTCAGGCAAAGTCAGTAAGTAGGGTCTAACGTGCTGCCAACAATATACCATTCACTCAACACGCTGATTAGTTAGAGAAGCATAGGGTGTTAAAGAGAAAGACTGACATAAAGATTTAGTAGGAGGAAGACAGCAGATTTTGAATGACCAATTATCTGCCCTTTGACCTGTTCAACATGATTGCACCTGATGAGAACAGGAATGATCCCGCTGACGTAGCCTATGGTCATGCTGAAACACAAACCTCCACGCCGCGATTGGGCGTCGCGGAGGAGTCACGTACGAATTTCTTTTATGTTAAAGTGACGAAGTTTCAGAACATTTATTCAAATCTTAATCAAGTGGGTTGTTAGTAAAAACAAAATGGGATACATACTTTACATAGATTGAAGCGTTAAGGAAAATGCACTCATATCAGGAATCTACTGTGGAGATTCATGAAGCTCAAATCGGATGAGGGTATACTTTGAGGAGTCACAAAGGAACTATATTTGATTACATAATTACAAATTAATGTGTTTGCTTTTCACCTTCAAAATGTTCAGAGTGAAAGTATGGCTTAAACATTATATAAATTAACAAAAAACCGTCATATTTTAACCACGAGAATTATTAAGTCAACACTTTAAGCCCGTTAATTAATTGTAAGGCCTAAGGCAACTGATATGAACCTACTTCTACAATTATGTTGAGACTTAATGATAAGGACAATTTATCTCATCCTTATATCGGTGACATTGTTTTACAACTTCACTATTTCAATAAATCCTTGATTTAACATTAAGATAGGATATGAGATCTTACTATCATTTCAAAATGTTTTTCTAATTACAAATGCTGATAGACGCCGTGAGACAAAGTTTAAAATCATATCTGTAATCCACCAAGACAAGCAGTTTTTTCTGTCTGTTGCATGCACTTTGAATACAAGATGTACGTGGTTAAATTGATCTTGTAAAATAATGGAAATTATACTTTGTCTCTCAAGGCAATGGGCCAATGAATAATGCATTGCGCAAACTGAGATGTAATCTTCAAATCTACATACATGTGACATGCTATACTTTTGAGAGGGGATTTGGGAGTTGTGAAATCACAGGATAACGGAAAATGCAATTATAAAAATGTAATTCTTCCACTTTAAACTGCTGGTCATGAGACAGGTCACCAGTATAGGACTACGGCAAATCTCAATTCTCTCTTACTTAGCCTTTAAACTCCATGTTGTTTTAGGAGTTGAATTAGGTAAGAATCTTTAAGTGATAATGCAATGAGAGGGCCGAGGGACGGGCACACAGTATGTTGTTAAAGTAAAATATGTCAAACTTCATAAATGTTTTTTTTTATCCAGAAGTAGTGGTTGTTTCAGAAATTGGTAATCCTAACGCTGATCAGTTTAGTCACAATAAGTGGGTAAAATTCGTGATTTGTGATCGAAAACCGGACAGTAGCGGGCGCCAATGGCTCAAACGTAATTTTTGAAACTTATTTACAGCAGACACAAAGACAAGAATACCTTGATAGTGTCACGTAGGTCATTAAACTAATGTACATGTTATATGCGACACCATTTTTTTTTACTCCTTAAAATGTGTCGGGCCGTTTTCCGATTTACATTGAAAACAAGAAAATATCATTATTTTGGCATCTTAGAGATAAAGATGCAAGTTTAGGAGGGCGATTATAACTGAACACAGGCCATAAGGTATTTTTACTAAAGCCACATGAAAAATCATGAAAACTACTCTATGTCACTTTAAGGCTCCATCGAAATCTGCAGAAATTCTGATATGATGTAAATTACTAAGATGTTCCCTGCTTTATTGCATAATCATGTTCGAACTAAATCTAAGCAAAATATAAGACTGTTCATAATGAAAATCTACGCAATGAGACTTGCATTCTTGAAAACATAAGCATGTTCCTTGGACAACTTGAAAATAATTGAATATGAATACCTTATAAAAGTCAAAGACGTACTATACGTGTATGACATTCTTGATTAAATAGGAAATGTTTACTTACCGTGCTAAAGTTAACCAGTATTCTACCATAACTGTGCGAAATAGCCAATTCTGATTGGCTGCTGTGAAAAATCAGAATGCCTATAATCTGGTTATACAGTCTTCTTGTCACTTCGTCTAACGCGCAAGAATTCACTAGTTGCCTAGCAACAGTATTCTCTAAATACTTGTGTACCAGACATTTTTACAAAAGATAACATTATTTTGATCAAAATAGCACAGATATATGTATAAATCCAATTTAATAAAAGTATGCAAATGCATAACACGGTCAAACACGGCGAAACCCTGACAGTTTACATTTCATGAAGGCAGGCATTCAATAACACGGTGTTAGGGTTAGTGATGGTTTGAAACAGAAACTGACAAAATATCACATCAAAATCATCAAAATATAAATTGCATTCACCTCACAACTTTATTAAAAACATCAATGCCTAAATACAGACTTCAAACTATTTAAAATATTGCAGAAATTATTCCGAACTCCGACGCTGGTCGCGAAATACTAAAAGGGTGAGCTCCTTTTAAAGCGTTTGGAAATTGTCGGTAATGTTCGAGATTCAAATGTGAATGTCAGTCCGTGGAAATCGTGCACGGGCATCGATGACACAGCACAACCGAGCTAACGTGAAAGAAATAGTTCAGTTGTAAAACGTTGTTATGGTAGAATGGAGATAAACATACTGTGTTTGGAAATCAGGACCCCGTTTCACAACAATCGTAACTTAGTTTACGAATGATTTTCACACGTAAACGTAGATCTACGATTTGGATGCGTTTCACAAAAAGGTGCACGTGTTAACTAGTAGAGATATCAGTCGTAAATCTAGGAGTGCCCCGGCCCTTTCCACTCGTAAGTCCTTACGTGTGAAATTTATTGCTATTATTAGGGATTTTCACGCACCTGCAAACAGGAAGATTTTGTTTTGATTGGGAGAAAAACTTTCGTCCGGGTGACCGGTGAGATGTCAGTTTGTTGCCTGTGACTTTTAAAGGACTTTGGCTCTTAATTCACATTTTATGTTGTCGAAAATCATATTTGAGATAAAAGAAAGACA
Organism: Phorcus lineatus; assembly: GCA_921293015.1. Taxonomy (NCBI): domain Eukaryota; kingdom Metazoa; phylum Mollusca; class Gastropoda; order Trochida; family Trochidae; genus Phorcus; species Phorcus lineatus. Next base: position 75,260,570 of record OV121081.1, on the reverse strand, counting down.
CAAAAGACCAGTAAATAAAACTTAATTTTTCCTATCCACACTTAAATTGTCCTTGAATTCGTACTTTGTAATGAAATAAAAGAGTTGCGTCGCTTGAATTCTAGTGCCGTGCGAAATTGAGTCATGTGAAAATTCATACCCAACGCAGACTTGAGCGAATCGATATTCTTTCTTCAACTAAACTTATACGAAAACACACAATAGTTGTTATAAAAAATCACATAAAATGTTTATACTAAATACTACCGACAAATTACTGTTCTAAAATTTTAAATTAAATATATGATTACAATCATGATAGTGTGCTATTAGCTACAGTTGCTAGTTGCTAGGTGTGGCTAATCATTCAAGCGCATCTAACTTATATCAATGAAAATTATTGATTTCTTTATCTCTTTAATGTTTGTTATTTATTTTTTTGTAACCCCTCTCTACTGGTTCACATTCTGTCCTTTTGATTTGTACAAATATTTAAATAAATTTTGCACATTATTAGAGGAGAGTTTTTTAGTTACTACACGTGTTACCTATTCTTTTCCAAGTGAATAAAATATGATGAACAAATTCAAATCAATTGTAAATCAAATTTAAAATATTATCTACAAAAACCAAACTAAATAATCACAGGGAGAAAGACTACGACATCATTGTTGCATTGAATTGAATACATCTGCAACAAAAAATTACCGGTGCTTATTACAGTGACTGAAGCACCTAAGTCTTTTTTCAGGTTGAAATTTTTTTACAACATTGTTTTCATGTTTCTCTTGATTCAAAAATGCTCTCTTGTTCTAGGAATTATTTATGACTCAACAGATTTCTGCCTATATGGCATTAAAAATATGGGTTAAGAATAAACATATATATATAATATCACATAAAAATAACAATGATGGTTAATTGATTAAATCTATTTTATCCAGTAAATTTTCCCACTTCATCATGACATATATATTCAGCTTTGAAAATATTGTCAATTGACATGAAACTTATTCACCAAAAATGTCACATCTCTAGCTTTGGGGGTGCAGTAGTAGGAGAGGTGAGGTGATATGGTTTTTTTTTAAGCCGGTTGCATGAGTATTTCACTTATATATGTAACAACTTCTAGTATCATTGCAGCGAGAAAGCCATTGCAACACCATTGTGGCTATGCATTGTAGTGAAACTTGCGAGCAACCGCTGGAACAAGCGAACCATGAGTGAAACTGCGCTGAAATCCAGTGCAGCATTGCAGCCAAACCTGTACTTCAAAGTTGCTGAGTCTGTGGCAGTATTCACACCACAGACCGCTTGGATGGGCTATGATATTAACCCATCTGGCTTCATAGGCCTGACAGTAAATATGCTTTATTTACTGCTGAAAACATTATTTTACTGATTTCAAATATAATATACTTTATTGACATAAGCAGGTTTAGATGACACTGACATGACCATAACAAGGTTGATTAGCTTCTAACCTTGGTCTCCCATATATTTTCAAAGTAAAGTAACTCATCACATTACTATGTTAATGTCAATTGATTATATTACACATAAAGAAGTTCATTTTGGTCTCCATGATAGTCCAAAAGCACATGATGGGTCTGTTATAGGATAAAAGAAAATAACAATCTATCTCCTTCTTCAATATATTTCTTGATGAAAATTTGTTACAGAACAGTGGTGATCTGCTTACAAACAGCTTTCTTCAAACTTTCTGAAACAAAAAAAAAGAAAGGTTAGACAATAACTACCATAAGTATGCTGATTTCAGAATCAGGGCAGCATAAGAACTAACTCAATGTAATTTTAATATAAAATCTACCTATAGTCTCAACTTACAATTTGTAGTTAGAAAAAGAAAGTTTTGATATTTTATTGGACTTGATAGTATTAAAATGTGACTTTAAAAGAAAGAAAGTTTTGATATAAATTCAACACTGAAAAAATTTTTTTCTACCTAATAAGAAAACTGGCACCCTTGATTTGTATCTTTGATTACAAGCCTGTAATTATTCAATATATTCAGAATAGAGTCTTGAGATTTCACTTGAGTTGATAGTATTAAAAGGTGACTTTATCAAAGGTCAATGTTCAAATATCAATCAGTATCAATCATTACATTTTTGTGGAGAAATACAGAACTGTCATGGGGTACATGGTACACAAACAAAAATTATAAGAAATCACACTATTGCTAAAAAAATGTTTTTTTACCATTAATAAGGCCTAGTTGGGAAAAACTTAGTTACTTGAACATCTATTTTCAATATATGAAAATGAGTAATAAAAAAACACCTGCCAAATTAAATCTTATTTCTATTGTCATGAGTTATACCTTTGTCTGGAATTTAATTCTGTATCAGACTATAAGATCTTATAGTCTGATACAGAGTAAAATTCCAGACACAGGTATAGCTCCAAATTTCATTGATAATATGATAACAATATCCTTAATTGTTAATGATCTATTTGTTTGGTTGGTTAGATAAAGAGAGGATAATTCTTGAATTGTTTTACACAAATTAAATATAACTGGTGCCTTTCAAACATTTAATTTAAAGTAGGCCTAAACAGTCATATTAAAAAAAGCTGTTATCACCATGAAATTTCCACGTTTGTTACCTCTTCAAAGAAACGTAAATAGCTACATTATGAAAATATAAAATGGTACGCTTGCCGAGATAATAATTATACAAAATCACGCACCTGTGATATGATGAGGGTCTGTGAATGTCAGCCAACTGCAAAGACGGGTTCCATTAGATTCGTTACTGTTGTCGGGTCAGCAAAGATGTGTCTGTTGGATATTTGTGATGATCTTGCACAGATTTTCTCCTCGCTTTGACTAACATATTGCTTACGTGACCGAAACGTGCGGCATTTTCTTGAGACATGTTTGTTGTGAAACGGAAGACCGATTGGACAAACTTTCTTGACTTTTTGAACAGGAGAGTTCCACACGTAAACTACGTGAATGTACAAATCTACGTGTGGTTTTGCGCTTCTCGTAAACGTAAATTTTAGTTGCACGTAGATTTACGATTTTTTGTGAAACGGGGTCCAGAGGCATATAACGGAATTATAATAGCCCTAAATTATCCATTTAAGGCTTTATATGGAGCCATTATAATTCCGTTATATGCCTCTGATTTCCAAACGCTGTATGTTTATCCCCTAAATAACACCCTTTGTGTCTCACCTAGGCTACTTAACTCAAAATATATCACTGTTGCGAAGTATGTCAGATTAAATATCAAAATATCAACTTCTGGAGCATTTGTTTATAAGATGGAACTATTCAACTGCCTCAAACGAATAGGTCGACGTATCGAATGCAATCAAGGGCCAAAGTCTGACTTATCCAATAATTATAATTGGTTAACATTTTATCTGCAACCATGACGGGAAAGACGAAAACGCGAGGTTTGTTGTGTACGTTCTACGGATTTGACAAGAAAGTGAGTAACCAAGTTGTTGCAGTCCCATTGGCTTTCGCAGGCTCTGTTGGTAATTCGTGGAATTCTACTTTTGGGTGGAAATAATCTACAAGAAACGATTCCAGTGATATGATAAGGTGTTCTAATTACCATTCACGTGATTAGAAATCGCTGACTACAACCCTGCAGTTGCTATCTACCTACGCCAACATCTCGATTCTAGCCACTCACTAGTGGCATTATGAAAACCTCATTTCCTTGCCAAAACGAGTAACAAACTTTTGTGGAAATCTTTAGCTTATGCTTCTCCAATTACGTCAAGGTACAATTTGTTTTAAATGTTGCCTCATTGGCGTTTTTGCGAAAACAATTACAACTGCTCTTAAAACAAAAGACTATCGAACACTTCTGCCTTTTTGTGCTGAAGTTGTGCACATTTATACAAACGATAATGTTCAGCAAGAAATAATACATCTTTATTGTTTTTATCTCTTATACACACTTCAGACATTCTTAAAATCACTTTTGAGATTTTTTCCCGAAGAGTGTATAACATTTGCCATGTTTTCCTTAAGATTAAATGCTCTCAAACTAGACAGTTCATTTTCACCCTAAGTTTTTCGAAGTCATTTAGAGGTGTTAAAACAAAATAGTTCCATGGATTTCCATTTAGAAATGTTTCGTTTGACAATATTGTTGCAGAAAAATTTTCTTGGATCGATTTAGAAGACATTTATATAAGCGAGCAGTCGAATGAAATTAGTATGGTGAATTCGACTTAAGATTCAGTGCAGAACTTGGTTGAATGGCGGAATGTTACACAAGTGATAAGTGAAATAACACTACTTGTTGTCGGTTTAATCTGCATTAAACATTCAGTTTGTCTATGATATACTTTTCCTTTAATCAAGCTCGTCAAAAGATTATTATCATACAAGATATTGTAATATGGAAGAGGAAGTAACTATAAACACAAAACTTTTAATAAACATACTTCTATAATATTTTAAAGGTATAGTAATAATAAATGTGCATTTGTATGGCGCTTTTTCAATGTACAAGGCACATGCTCATAGCGCTAACACAACAATTATTTACATCACTTTAGGAGAAAAGTATAGTTAGTTGTAATGTGCAACAAAAAGATGTGTTTTCAACACGCGTTTGAAAGAGACAAAGTCAGTTGCAGTTTTATGGCCGGTGGGAGAGAGTTCCAGAGAAGAGGGGCAGAACAAGCAAAGGTGTTCTTTACAAAAGATTCAAGTTTGTAGGAGGCACAGAAAGCAGATTTTGACTTAGGAAACGCAGTTGTCTTTCTGGGATGTAATGGTGAAGCAATTTACTTAAATATTGAGGGCTTTTATCATGGAAACTTCTGTCAACATAAAACATCAGTTTGAATTCAATTCTTGATTTGACAGGAAGCCAATTTAGATCTGTCATGACAGGTGTGATGTGACAGTGTTTGGGAGTTTTGGTGATGTTTCCAGCGCTGTATTTTGTACATACTGCAATTTTGAAAGTAGCTTCTGCGAAATACCAAAATGGTCAATGAGATGTTTTGCCAAAGTGCCATGTAACTGAATAATTCCAAATACATTTATTCAAATTCACAGGTTTGGGTAAATTATATATCTCGTCTACAAGGACAGTGGTGTTTCAATATTCATTCAATGTACGTTGAACACCTGAGGGTGAAATTATACCAAAATTCCCCGAAACTATCGTTCATGAACAATGCATTACTCCAACTGAAACATTATCTTTATCCATACGCGACTTGTAGCAATGTTGGATTTGGAAGTTTTAAATCATTTACATAACGGACTACACATGATTAAATCAGATAAATTGTCATCCTTCTAATCTTAAGCTGTTAGGTCACGAAGAATGTTGTCAGGTAAAAACTATGGTTGTCGGAATGTGCATCCACATTTTGTCACCTCATTTATTTGTTTGCATGAAAGGAGGAAGCGAAGCGAGTGCACCGTAAGTGAAAATGCGACGAAAAGGGCTGAACATAAACATTAGGCTCAATTTAACAATCAATCAATGTTTATTGTACGAAAGACCATAGTCGAGTAACATACTTCTCAAAATGAAATAGTACAAAATATACAAGGCTTTTATCAAGAGGATTTGCGTAATATTAATTATATATATATATATATATATATATATATATATATATATATATATATATATATATATTCTCTTTAAAAATAGAACCCAAAATCATCAATCTTTCAAATGTGGACCTTTGCGATAGTGAAATTAACGTTCTGTTAAAGGGAATGAAATTCACGCCATCACCATCCAAAGGAAACCCACAAGAACTTGAAAAAGATATTCAAGACTTCTCTAGAAAATTAAGACTTTTAGAATACTTTAGCCCAGACCCAAATGATTCAATGCAAGACTTAGAAAACTCACATTCTTACAATGATGATTCAATAGTTCGCAATAAGAGTAAGTTTACTCCCAAGGCAGGGAGAAATAGAATTTTAGACAGAACAATCGAACATATTAAAGAACTAAAAAATTGTGAACAACCCGCAAATGTGAAATCCAACATTAGTTTCAATGAACGCAAGGCCATTAAATCATTATCAGAAAATGACTCAATTATCATTAAAGAAGCTGATAAAGGAGGGGCAATTATAATTATGGATAAACCATATTATAAAAACCTTGCGTTGTCAACCATTGGCGATCCTAAGTATTATGAACAAGTAAACCACAAATCAGATAATGCATCATTTTCGAAGTTAAAGAAATTAGTTAACTCTTACTCTCCCTGCCTTACAGATAAGGAACAAGATTACTTAACTAACTTTGAACCTAAGACTAGTAATTTCTATGGATTACCAAAAGTTCATAAAAGTGTAGATATAAAGGAAGGTTGCCATGCTTCGAATACAGCCTATGTCAAACTGCCGCCCCCTACGGATCTAAAACTAAGACCAATAATAGCGGGACCTCAATGCCCAACACATAGACTTAGCAACTTTGTAGACATCCTCTTAAAACTATTTACAAAACATGTGAAAAGTTATTTAAGAGATACAACACATTTTCTCAACCAGCTACCCTCAGAAACAAATCCAAATACCAGGTTAGTATCATTTGATGTGACTAACCTTTATTCAAATATACCTCATGACTTAGGTATAGAAGCAATTAATTATTGGTTGGATAAACACTCCCATGAGTTACCTGAGAGGATTTCAAAAGATTTCATTATAGAAAGTGTGAAATTTATCCTTACAAATAATAATTTTCATTTTAATGAAAACTATTACAAACAAATAAAGGGGACAGCCATGGGAACGAAAATGGCGCCAACTTACGCCACACTTGTAGTAGGATACCTAGAAGAGTTATTATACCGTAAGGTTGGCCAAAAGTTTGGAGTTGAAATCGAAAACGAATTAAAAAAAAGTTGGAAAAGATGTCTGGATGACTGTTTTATATTATGGACACAAGATAATGATTCCTTGAAAGACCTACATAATATACTTCAAAATTTACATCCAAGTCTATCATTCACAATGGAAGATAGTACCGAAGAGTTAGCATTCTTAGATGTAATGGTAACCTTAAAATCAAGAAATATAGAAACTGATATCTATTACAAACCTACAGATTCCAAACAGTATTTAGACTATAGGTCCTGCCATCCGCGCCATATTAAAAATAGCATTCCATATTCCCTAGCCCGTAGAATATGTACCATAGTATCAGACCCGAATAATCTAAACTTGAGGTTGAAAGAATTAGAGAAATTATTGAAAGCCAGAGGGTACCCTGATAACATCATTTTGGATGCTATAACAAAGGCCCGTTCCTTTAACCGGGAAGATATTCTAAAACAAAGACAACAGGAAAATAATTCGGCAGCCCTACCTATTGTTACTACATTTAACCCCTGCAATCCAAATATCTATCCAAATGTGAAAAACTATGTACAGGCGCTAGACGCATGTCCAAAACTAAAGCACGCTCTAAAAGATACTAAAATGATAAACAGTAAACGGCAGAGCAAAAACCTGAAACAACTGTTATTTAAAGCGTGCTTTAAAGATCAAAAACCTGAATTAGGTGGAAGTATCACAAAATGTAATAGGCCGAATTGCGGCACTTGTACACACATTTTAGAGTTAAATTCATTCACCTTTAGAAATAATTCAAAATTCAAAATAATGGAAAATATGTCTTGCGCCTCCAGAAATCTAATATATGTAATAACATGCGCTGGTTGTTGCGAAGAGTATATTGGTCAAACGGGGGATACATTAAGGGCGAGAGTCCGAGTGCATAAACAACAGATAAAAACACCAAACTATAGATGTATACCCCTGAGCGCACATATAGATGAATGCGCAAAGAATTGCAATCCCCAGTTCACAATCTGTCCTATTTACAAAATGCGCACAGATAATGAAGAGCTGAGGAAAATAAAAGAACGATTCTTTATTGATGGATATACCCCTAAATTGAACTGTAACTAATAACTGATATTAAATCATGTTGACGTCGCATTTACTATATATATTTTAGAGGTATGCATATGACGTCATGAATTACGTCCCTTGCCATTGTTAACGCTATACCATTAGCAACACAATGTATAAGTTACCCTGATGATCACTATATTGTGAAACCGGTTGGTAATGAACTTATATGAAGACCAATCTTCAGTTTGTTATTTTTAAAGAATATTTGATACATAAACCATGAACATTTAACTTTTACATCTATATATATATATATATATATATATATATATATATATATATATATATATATATATATATATATATGTATATGTATATGTATATTATATATGCTAAAGGCTAATGTAATGTACACGATTGGTAAATTCCTCTTAACATTCAATAGTTAAAAAAAAGGTCTAGCAAGTTCAGTTTATTTATAATGAATATGCAAACATTAAATTTCGGGCTAACATCTACCATTTTGTTAACAGATAATTTGAAATAAATAAATATACATAGTATTGAAATTCTGAATTTTGGAACTTTCATTACAATGGCGCTTTAGATGTAAAATATTTCTTGAAAATATGTAAACGTGAAAAAAAGTTTAGGCAAGGTGATTTGAAGTTTAAGGCCGCTTTCAAGAATATTTCACTGATATCACGGCTGCTAGTAATACCTGAAGCCCGCAACACCATTGTGGCTATGCATTGCGGTGAAACCTGCAAGCATCGGATGGAAATAACGAACCATGGTTGGTACTGCACTGAGATTCAGTATAGCATTGCACCAAAATCTTACAGCATGAAAAATAGTTGTCTACTTCAGATAGTACCCGAGCCTCTGGCAGGATTCGAAACCATGAACTTTTTGGTCCTAATCCGAATCCGAAGTCTATCACTCGAGAGGGTTGAAATACGCCAGTAATTTTTAAATTGGCTTCAAATACTTCACTTAAACAGAAACTTATTATCCGAAATTATTGCCTTGGGTTCTTTAAGAATAAGAAGACTTAATGCGTTTAATCGATATTTACACATTTACACAATGCGTATAGCTGTACATAGAAACGTACATTTTATATTTTCAGTTTAGCTCAACATCCAAACGAATAAATGAATTGGTTTACATAGATTTGTGAGCCTTTTATTTATCAGTTTTCATTACAATATACTATCGATGGCATGCATATTCTTTAATAATAGAAGTACAAGAAACTTAATTTAATTCTATGAAAAACCTTTCAACAAGCAACTTCAGCTTGTTTTGGCATTTAGTTCTAAAATAGTTAAGAGAAACGTGCTATTTATATGGTTGAGGACAAATAATTATGTCCCTTTTCAGATCTGATTGTATTGAAGGGATGTTACTGAATAAAGAAACAACTGCGTTATAGTTGATTTGAGTTTAAGGTTGTGTCGTAATTTAGTTTCCTAGAAAAAGCCAGTATTAGGTTTTTTGTGATGTAATCATTACAAATTATTGTTATTCGAACTCAACTTGTTTTAATCAATTTAAGAAACCACAACAAATTCCATTTGTTAAGTATTCTTCAACTGAAAGCATTGACCATTTCTTCAAACTATTATTTGTCAACATAAATTGTATTTTTGTCATGTCTTGAGCAGTAAATATTAATGACATTTTAGTTAAGGTAGCCTCCTATGAATTTCTTTGTTGAAAAAGATTATCTCCGAATGAAAGGTTATTCATGTCAAAGAAACAAATTCAGAAAAATAGTTTGCTTTAAACTTTGTTTTTACATTGTTGACTTATTCGTGGTATACGCAAACTATTCATTGTAAATGTATGCTGGAAATCTCTGTGCTCATTTGGTTTGTTGATAATCTGAATCATGCTATTCTCATTGAAAGGAACAGTTGATTTTCAATTGCATGATCATCATTACAAATCATCACATTTTTAACAATGAACAAAATATATTACCTTGTTGTTAATCATAATGGGTTCCAATTTTGAAAATGAAAATATACTTAACAGCAAAAGAAACGCGAAAATTTCAGAGGTCAATTTATAACTAAAATTTCTGTATTTTTTAAATCTGGAATCAAAACGCTAATAACTCATGACATATTCATGTCTGCGATAACAGATGCAGGTAACCTTACAATGTTAGATAAATTAACTCCCTCAAACGCAACAATGCTGAGGGCCATGGGTAGATGTTGCAGTCATCGCTCGGGCACACCAAACTGCTTTGCTTGAAGGCTATGGGTATAAAATGTGTTAATGTGATAGCCGGTCAGTGTGCTCAGGTGGTTGCTACTGTTTATGTCAGCACTATCCATCGTCTTCAGCAACGCTACAACGCCACCAACAGCACTGCAGACAGGGTCCGTAGTGGACGCCCCCGAGTGAACACTCCCAGGCAGGATTGCCACATTGTTCGGCAACATCATCAGGATCGCTTCAGACCAGCCACCGTAACGGCTCGTCAGACCGTTGGCACTCGACAACAGCCCATAAGTAGTGACATGGTAAGACGTCGCCTAGCAGTCGAAAATCTTCGTTGCCTACGTCCTGCTCAACGTCCTAATCTCCCCGCACGTCACCGACAAGCACGAATGCAGTGGGCTACACAAAACCGACATTGGCGTCAGCAACAATGGAGGTCCATAATCTTCTTGGATGAAAGCAGATACTGCGTTTCAACCTTGGATGGAAGGTAGAGAGTGTGGCTTAGGAGGGGTGAACGTTTAAGAGATGATTGTGTGATGGAAAGAGACGCATGGGCTAGTCAGAGCATCATTGTGTGGGCTGCTTTAGGCCTGAATCAGAGGATTGGACCCCACGTCTTCCAAAATCTTGGTGCAGGGCAAGGAAATGGCATAACAGCACAACGGTACATTGACCAGATCCTCAGACCTAACATCGTGCTTTTCTTTGCTCGACTTTTACCGACGTTTTACGCCAACACAACATCAGAACAATTCAATGGCCGACCCTGAGTCCAGATTTAAACCCAATTCAACATCTGTGGGATAAAATCCAGAGACGTTTGAATCAGGTGGTTCCAAGGCCGATAACTCGTGCTGAACTGGAAGCAGCTTTCCTCAGGGTTCACGCGCAGGTGCCAAGGGCTTTTGTTAAACGGCTCATTAACTTCACGTATTGATGTTGTATGGCTGTTCTGAACAAGCAAGGAGGGCATACCGGTACTGACATTGCAACGCCCCCTATGTGACAGATCCACCCAGTAAAAGACATCTTTGGAGTCCAGTTGGACTGTTGTCAAAGTGTTAACTGTAAAGGATCGAATTCTATTCTTACTTTTGTTTAACTTATGAATTAAAGTAAAAACATACTTTAAATAAGAGATGTCTCGCGTTTCTTTTGCTGTTAAGTATACAAATACAAAAATAGTAACTTGTATAAAAAAATGAAGCTACATCAATATCCTAGTATTCATAAAACAATAAACACTTCCAATTACACCACTAGGAGGTGGTTATACAATAGCCTGCACGAAATTGAAACTGTCTAAATGTACTCTTGGTCAGATACCCCACGTCCTCGGCTACGCCTCGGACTTGGTATCTTCCCTCGAGAATTGTTCATCGGTAAATGTTCATCGGCTTCGCCTGGAGTCAATATTTGAAAATTACCTCTGTAAGCATGTTTTTTTTGGAGAGAGTGACTACTGATATCATGGGTCCCCTAGAGAAAACGGCTGGTAATAAATATGTTTTGGTGATTACAAATTCGTTCACTAAATGGAGAGAGGCATAAGCCATATCAAATATCGAGGCTAAAACAGTGGCTAAGAAAGTGATAGAAGAATGGAATGCCGTTTCGGTACCCCAAAAATCATACTTGGTGATTAGGGTAGACAGTATTTAGCTACACTGTTTCAAGAACTATCTAAATCATTGGGAGTGGCAAAAACCCGATCAACTTCTCTCCGACATCAGGCTAATGGCCAGGGCCTAGATTTTCGAAGCTCTCTTAGCACTACGATAGTCGAAAGTACCATACATTAACATTGGCTTACGACTGTCTTAGCACTAAGAGAGCTTCGAAAATCTAGGCCCAGGGCTTTAACCGCACACTAGCAGCCATGCTAAGTATATATACAGACAGGAGACCAAGGCCTTGGGACAAACACCTCCCCTTTGTGATGGCTGCTTATAGAAGTTTAGAAGCATTAACCACAGATTACTCACCAAATAAAGTAGTATGTGGATCAGAGGTGCGAATGCCATTTCACCTGGTAACAGATGATCCTAATGATAATCCTGTTACAAAAGAAGAATATGTGAATGAGATCTAACAACAGTTTGAAAAAGCTTTTGAGGCTGCCAGAAACAATCTGAGTGAGTGAGTTGGGGTTTAACGTGCTTTGAACAATATTTCAGTTATTAAACACGTGGATGACAAGCATCAAAAAGAGAGTGGACAGATCAGGGAGAAAGGGATCGACAGGATGAGGAAAAAGACAAAGAAAGTTATAGTGAGAGATAAACAACAAGTCTTAGAAAGACTCAAATAATTATGGTCTGGCTTCTACCCGTTCGACCTGTCCAGCTTGGGAGTCCCTACCAGGAGCATGGAAACTCCGGCTGGCATAGCTCTCGGGGTCTCTGAAGCACGCAAACCACCACACCGCGATAAGGTATTGAGTCAAGTGGTGGTCAGAAACGCTTTTCGTAAGTGCGGAAGCAATGTTATGACTTAGGGAGAAAAGAGTCCAGACAAAGTAGGTCAACCAGTTTGGTTGTTAAACCCCAACAGAGCCACTAAATACAAGCTAACCCCTAAATGGTCATAGTGGTTGGCACCAAACAAATTTATGACATAACCTACCGTATTCAGAACGGACCTAACTAAACCCCAAAGGTTGTTCATACTGACCGGTTGTTGTCATATTGGGGGAATAATCCACTTACATGGTGGTCTGTCAAGCAGTAGGTTTATGACATCTATCCAGTGTATCTTGCTATCCTGAAAATTCCGAGAATAATAGATGGGAGTTAGAATCACAATAGTACAATAAATATATAAATTGATATAAAAATTATCAGTCTACATGTAGGTACGTTAGTGGCAGAGAGCCGATTGGTGATATCATATGTATACTAGTCACTTTGAAATTTAAACAAATCTGTAAGAATTTAAAATTTGGGCGTGTTGGACGCTTTCCAGCAGTATTTCTAAAGGCCTAACCAATTTGAATGACTGATTTTCTGGGAGTAGATGTTGGATCAACTCACTAACCAGTACAAGTTTTGTGTTAATTTTTAAATAACATTAAAAGTGGAACTCTCTCTTTCTCTTTTATACCTGCACTGTAAAGATAAAACTTATAAAATTTAACTGCAAAACCTATGGGTTAATTTTAACTGACAATTATTATTTCTAATTGTTACTCTCATTAATAGGTCTATCCCATTAATTCTCGAGCTTATCGACGCAGATATGTCCCTCGACGAGATGAAAACTGTACCCAACCTGGTAACCCCATCCGTGAAAGTGGTAAATTTTACGCCAGGTATGGAATGTCCTGGCTACCCGAAAAAGATGCTGTTTACTAATTTCCATTTCCATGCGTTCAACCAACACTGGACCAGGCGTCATAATCAGGGGTAACGACTTTCTTCTGTCCGGTGAACCTTCTTCACCCAGTTCCAAGAACTAACAAGGGACTATTCGGTTACACACGTTGGGAAAGGCAATCCCAGCAACCCGATGCTCGTAGGTTGGAGAGCCAAGTAAAAGGTAGCCGAGAACAGGTTTCATTGACCCGGGAAGCCTGGTGTCCAAAGGTGAAGACGAAACGGCAGCGATCCACCGTACAGAAGGTTGTTATCTTCCGATCCGACCTGTCCTGTTCCGACAGACAGACACAGCCCGAGACAGCCTTAGACGAAACTTTCATGGGATAGCCAGGCCAAGCCTGAGATGCCTCAAAGACATCGTGGGAGCTGGCGTACGAACGTCAGTTGCTTGAAGTCCAGGCCCTGAAGTTGGAAGTAGAGTAACTGACCCGTCGGCTCCACAACGATAAGGTATTGAGTCAAGTAGTGGTCAGAAACGCTCTTCGTAAGTGCGGAAGCAATGTTATGACTTAGGGAGAAAAAGAGTCCAGACAAAGTAGGTCAACCAGTTTGGTTGTGAAACCCCCACAGAGCCACTAAATACAAGCTTACCCCTATATTAATATATGGTCATAGTGTTTGGTTGTCACCAAACAAATTTATGACATAACCTACCGTACGTCGCATCGTGAGGACTCTACACACATTGAATTCTCACTGTCGGTAATTGACAGTGATTATAATTGCATTTATCCACAGTCTTTAGTGACGAGACATGATACGGTTTGAATTGAATTGAAAAAACTCATAATCGTTTGTGTTCACCAAAATCCGTTCACATTTACCTGATAGCCATCATTTTGTCAAAACCATTGCTTCGGCAGTACCGTCCATGGAGACATTTGTGATGATGACGTCATGACATCACGTGTACACACTTGTTGAGAAACTTAATATTGCTAGTTCTTTATTTTTAGCGTCGAAAATATATTTCAGTATTAATGTGTTTTCACGACGCTCTTCATATTAATATATTGCTGAATATAATAATAATAATCAATAAATATATTTGTTTGTTTTACTTAAAACAAATTACGTCATGATGTTTGTGACATAGGTTTAGTGATTTTGACAGTTTAGAAATTGTTGTCGAGAGAGCAAGACATAAAATCGGAAGTCCGAGTCGATACATGATGTAAGTTATCATTTCCAAGCATTTCGCCTTAGACTGTTTTCTCACTTTCTAGGGAAGCGTCCCAAAAATCTCTTTGGAGTTACTGTTACCAGCTCTCGTTATTTCATGAATCTTATTGTAACGAATGATGCTTGACTTTATTAATGTAGATAAATGATCACGATGCATTAAATTCTCGTTAATTGTTCCAACAACTTGTTGTCAAATCATTTATTGAAAAGTAAAAACTGTAATTTACAAGGTGAAAGTGAGAGGGATTCACAGAACAAAACATGCTAAAATAGATAGATTATTTTCTTCATTTTACCCTCAGTAAACCGTCACTTAACCTTCCCCCTACAGTCAAGATCTTGCCTATGAGACATATAATTGTTTTGCAATGTGTAATACACTTGCGTGGTACAAGATTAGGCGATGAACTCAAGTCAACCACAGGGGCGGGATAGCGCAGTGGTTAGCGCGTTCGGCTTCGGATCAGGAGGTCCGTAGTTCGAATCCCGCCAGGGGCTCGGCAACTTTGTCTGCAGTAGAGAACTGTTCTACAAGCAGTCAGGTTTGGGTGCAATGCTACACTGAAATTCAGCGCAGTACCACCCATGGTTCGCTAGTTCCAGCCGATGCTCGCAGGTTTCACCGCAATGCATAGCCACTATAGTGTTGCGGGCTTTCTCCCTGCAATAATACTAGCAGCCGCGATATAAGTGAAATAATCTTGAAAGCGGCGTTAAACACCAACTCACCTCACCAAGTCAACCACTGAGGGTGAGGGGCTAGTAAGAACACTTTACTGCAAGGGCATAGACAATCTCAAAGACAGATGGCCAAAGATCATCGAGGTCCAGAAAGATAATATCAAAATATAAAATCAATATCAAAACCATGGTGATGATGAATCGACACGCAAATTATTAAATGTATCAAGTCAATGTTATCTAAAATTCTTTCATTTCATACGAACGACGATGACAAGTACTGGTACTGGAGACATCAATTCCAGTTCGCGCTCCCTGTTAGTCTCGATATAAATGGACTGACAAAACAGTATGAATTGTTTTCTATGTTGCAATAAAATCTTACCCACAGCGAATACTGTAAGTAATCATTTTATTGATCTGCTGGCATGTCAGATTTACGATGATGGGTCAAGTAGACTAGTACACACTTTATGAGAATCGACTGACCTAGAGCAAGATTCTTATCAATGAATTGCAAGGAGCTAGACCGTATCAGTTTATTTACTCTCTTAAATCAATTTCATATTGTCCTTCTCAGACGTGTATGTCCACTTCCTGAATTGAGACATGAACTAACAAGTCAATGAACCCTTGTGATCTCAAATCGCCTCTAGTGCGGACAGTATCCAATTGTGTAGTCAACAAAAATCATGTTAAAAGGCTTTTGATTGTACAGTTGGTTTGATTACTGCATTTGGCTGTAAAATGATTCTAAATACAATTATGTAAATGAAAAACCTTTGCCAAATTGCATCTAGTCTACAAGGACAGTTGGTGTTTCAATGTTTATTTTATACACGTGGAACAAATGATAATGCTTGTACTCCCAAAACTATATATTTTATGAATAATCCATTACTCAAACTGAGATTTGTGTCAATGTTAACAAGGGTTTGGACGTTCTAATTACTCATCGAAAGAACGGGAAATATATGATGAAGTCAAGAGAATCCATCCATTGTCAAGCTTCCGAAGATGAAGAATGTCATCAGGTAAGGATTTTATAACGCCCTAAACTCATACATTGCCTTTCCAGTTTTGTTAGAGAACCCATGTGCTATCAATGATTTAGACATTCAGTGAAACATCTAATATCAAGACAAGTTCAGACAGTCCATAATGACGATATAGACAATTAAAGAGTTATATTCGTTAATTGAAATGAACTGAATTATACCAAACTGCTGGTTTCAGTCCCCAATGTGACAGTTCGACAGTATGAAACTGTCATGGCTGCTACCCGGCCACTTGCAGACTACGTCAGTAAACCTGTACCAGTATATAAAATATATCACAATGACTTACAGAAATATTTAGTAATTAATCATGCAAAGTATTTTTTTGAGCATGGACAAATAATCATGAAAAATATTGCCATGTTTGAATCTTAAAAATGGAAAATTGGAATTTCCAATGTATCCCTCTAATGAAAACATACTTTTAAAGTCTCAAAATAAAATTATAAAACGGATATAAACAGAATATTATATCCATTTTCGTAAATAACGGATTATGTCTTATATATTACCAATATGGGCGAGGAGACACAGGTGGATATTTTTTTATATCCTCACATGTGCTCTTTAGTGATTCTCGACGTTGATTGGTCTGTTACCCTGAGAATGAAATACGATTGGTTGACGGGACTATTTTCACGTTTCATTGATAAATAGAACGTGCTGAACACATGTATCGCCATTCAAAGAAAAGCGTAGATCGATGAACAATCTTAAAATTTATTACAAATTAAAATTCTATCACATAATTTGACACTTCATCAATTCGCTATGACTGTAATTTACAAGAATGATAATTTTTCCCAAGCAAAATACTTGAAAATAGGCACTGCGTTTGTAAACAAACATGGCTGCCATAAAAATATTCATGAAAACATCAAAACATAATCTGAAGATTAACGATACATTAATGATAACTTAGAATTAATCATTATCATTTCACAACATAAAATCGAATGAAGCCAACGACTGTTCAAACCATACACTATCTAGATCTATTGTCGGTGTCACTGCAAAAGCATGCAGGTCTGACGGACTCGATCCAGTTCGAACACGCTCGCACCAAACAAACCTTTGCACAATGGCGTCCTCTCCCACGCAGTATGCAGCTGTATAAAGTACTCATACAAATCGAGAAACGCTCCGTACAAATTTTTGGGCAAACGTTTCGTTGTTGTAGTTGTGTATTTAATATAGTTTAACAATGGTTCATCGACTACACGATAAATAATTTGATAAGAGTTATCGTTCTTGATACTGGCAACAAGACGTGATTGAAAGCAACATCCAAGAGAAGAAATGTTGTTCAAACTTCAGATCAGTTGACAATATTGACATACAAAGTCGTTTCGATGCTTTCATTATATATTTCTCTTCAAGATATTGCCATTTTTATCTGTTGAAATTTTATAAAATTGACAGGTTTTTCCAGTTTTCGTTTCAACACTGTGCGTCCAGCCACTCGCCCGTTAGTAAGTAGGTAGTGACGACGATACACATTCACTATGAGCATATTAATGCGATAGCTTCTAAAGAGTATTTTTGTTATGATCCTAATGTGTCTCAAATATGAAACTCATGTTATGTTTCATTTGGGGATCAAATTGTCGTCAGTTTCATGGCCTTCTTTAACAGAAGTACATTAGGTAGCGTTGGTGACTAATTTACTTCCTGAGATGTTTGGTTTTTATACGCGTATGAATACGGATCAGCTGATCAATGTCACTACCGTACAAGGATTTCCAGCCGTAATTGGTTATTTTAATTGCATATGGGTAATATATAGAATAACCAACTCGGTACGAGTGATTACGGGAAATATCCACTCGTAGAAATAATGTTCAGTCGCACGCCAAGGCTCGCGACTGTGAACATAATTTCAACTCGTGGATATTTCCCGTACTCACTCGTACCTCGTTGGTTATTCTCTAAATATTTAACCTAAAGAGTGCCCAAAATTCTATACGTTTACTATACCCTTAAAAGGCTTTCTTATGCGTGAAGATGAAGGACAATTGTTAACATTGATGGCACACACTCGACGGCTCCCAGATCTTTATATCTTTGGTATAATGTCATAAAATGATTAACAATATCACTTTTAATATAGAAATTTAAATGGATAAAACGCTTACCATGTTTACGGCGCGGAAACCCTTACGCTTGCGGGACACGAAAGCCCCCTCGTCCATGGACGGCCGAATGATAGGAACCAGTGTTTCGACTACAGCCCCAATCACACGACATCATGAAAACCGGCTCTCACCTGACGGAACTCATTTCCTCTGGAAAATTGTATCTACTGTAATCCAGTGAAAACTTCCAAAACAGGAACTTATGGCTCGCGGAACACTATAGGCTGGGAAATGCCGTGTAAGTCGGCCTACAAAGATTAAAACGCAGATATGTATACCAGGTGTCCTGTATGTTTGGATTAAGATCTCCCTTATTAATTTAGGGGTATCAATAGCAACCAGTTTCTTGAGAATCTATAACGGTTGAAAACTACACGATCATCGATTAAATCTAAATATCTCGAACGTTTACGAAAAAACCCTTACCTTTTTGGTTTAACAAATCCTTATTTAGCACAACAATGAATTCGAAGGTTGTCATCTTGCTTGTTCGTAAAGTAATTTCGACAGACGGGGGTCCTGTCTTGTATATTTAAAATGTCTAAGAGTTACGAACTTTTCGAGAATCGGCTAATTAAATTTTCAAAAACGATTAGAACAATTTTAAAAATTCTTACTTCTACGGGGGGAAGGGGGAGAGGTATTGGTCATCCAATTGAAATACATATTATTTCGAACTCCATGTACCGTTATTTAGCTGAGCTTTTCATTTAAAGGGGCCGCCACAGGGCTCAATACCTTATCGCGGCGTGGTGGTTTGCGTGCTTCAGAGACCCCGTGAGCTATGCCAGCCGGAGCGTACATGCTCCTGGTAGGGACACCCAAGCTGGAAAGGTCGACGGGTAGAAGCCAGACCAAATTTGAGTCCTTCTAAAACCTGCTTTTTTATCTCTTACTATTCCTTTCTTTCCGTCTGTTCCCTCATCCTATCGATCCCATTCTCCCTGATCTGTCCACTCTCTTTTGGATGCTTGTCATCCACGTGTGAAATAACTGAAATATTGTTCAAAGCACGTTAAACCCCCAACTCACTCATCCAAATGGTACAGAACGCTGACCTCGAGCTTAGCAGAAAGAACAGTTGGCCTGTAAAAGGCATTCTCTCCGTCATAAATGTCTTTACAACTGCTGTGAGTGAGTGGCAGAGTCGCCTAATGTTCAAGTGAGTGAGTGAGTTGGGGTTTAACGTGCTTTGAACAATATTTCAGTTATTAAACACGTGGATGACAAGCATCCAAAAGAGAGTGGACAGATCAGGGAGAAAGGGATCGACAAGATGAGGGAAAAGACGGAAAGAAAGGCATAGTGAGAGATGGACATCCTATAATCCGATTTTTCAAACGAACATAACTGTCCACTGCTTTTATTTCACTTCTGCTCATGCTGGTAGACAATGTTGAAATTTTTATGTTTAAAGTTTAATGGGATTGATATCTAAATGTTGAAGTAAGATGTTTAAAATTTTCACTAGAGTATTGATTTGTTATGATCTCAGACGATAATCACTGGTATATTCTACATTACATGAATTAATTTACATTAATGTTGAAATAGAGTTAAAACGTATCTCTTTCAACTACCACATCAGTCAGAGTAACTAGTTTTAGACAAAATATGGAGGACGGGATGGCACAGTGGTTAGCGCATTAGGCTTTGAATCAAGAATCCTCGGCTCGGCAACCAATGAACTGTAGAGAACTGCTCTACGCGTAGTAAGGTTTGGATGCAGTGCTACACTAAATGTCAGTGCAGTACCACACATGGTTCGCATGTTTCAACACAATGCATACCCACTATGGTGTTGAGTGAGTGAGTTGGGGTTTAACGTGTTTTCAACAATATTTCAGTTATTAAACACGTGAATGACAAGCATCCAAAAGAGAGTGGACAGATAAGGGAGAAAGGGATCGACAGGATGAGGGAAAAGACGGAAAGAAAGGCATAGTGAGAGATAGACAACATGTTTTAGAAGGACTCAAATTTGGTCTGGCTTCTACCCGTCGACCGGTCCAGGAGCAATACGTTCCAGCTGGCATAGCTCTCGGGGTCTCTGAAGCACGCAAACCACCACACCACGTTAAGGTATTGAGTCATGTGGTGGCTATGGTGTTGACAAAATATAATGGATAATAACGTCCTCTTGCATGAGAAGTGGTCAATGCTATCTGGTGTTTAATAACACAGTTATCAAGTGCATAACTATCGTTTATATTCTACTGAAGAGTGTGAATTGTATCAATGAACCTCATGGAATGCCTTTGTGTTGTAAATATGTTCCCACATAGGTCGACAGGTTCTCCATGTTTTACAATCAAGTCATGAGACAATCAAACTTCCAAATCGGTAAAAGATGCAAAGGCTTTTCACTAAGTTATTAGATGTGTGTGCTCATGATCTCCTGAGTATGAAAGGGTAAATGCAAAATTAGAATAATAAATGTAACCTTTGTTTTCTCTTATGGGTTTCTCTCCGATGTAACATGAAACAGCTGGTGGTTAATTAGGTCTTATTTCAATCGTGGCCCATGATCTAAGTTTTCTTTCATTGTAAAGTTGCTGTGTTGTTTGATGTACTTGCTTTTACAGTTATGTTTCAGAAGAATAATGTTTCCAGCAATTGTTTTAAACACAAAGGTTAAACACCATTCTTTTATACACTTCCGACCTTTGATTTTTGAAGAAAGAAACCTAGAAAACCCATTTACAAAGAGGAACAGTGAAATTCTTCATTTGTCCGATTAACACTTTCCATAACCTGAAGGAGGCGCTACTCTAAGGCAGCCTTGCATTGCATCTCTGTTTCATCTTACCAAAGAGTTTGTTCAGTTCATCAGGTCAATTTAGAATATAGAGTTATAGAATATGATTAAACAGTTCATTTTAAACTTTTGATAATACCCATTAAAGTGAACACCTAAACGATACAGAGAGTTGTAATAATAGTTCTGAAAGAGGTTCTTCATAGTGTCGCTTAAAACTTGCAACATCCTGTTATAGATAAGCTTCCACGTTCAACTGTCAACAGTCGCAATCGCAGACTCCGTACTGTTTTTAGAAAGTAGAAATAGTTTAGGAGGTAAGATTGCTGAATCAATATACTTTAATTTTGTGACGTCCAACTAAAACTTGTTTTCAAAGACCTGTGATGTAAAAAGTATAACTCTTCTTTTGAAATTAATAAAAGGTTGGTATCACCCTTATCAAGGTTAACACAATCAGGAGATCATGTCCAGTATTGCTCTACAATTCTGTGAAACGTTTGATAGTTGTAATTGATAATATGATGCAGTTTGAAAACATAAACAAGGAAAACGTTTGATATTGATTCGTAGTAGTCATTCGTGTTATTAAGGAACTCCCTTCTTGACACTTGTCAACACTAATCTTACTTAAGAACTAAACGCTTCTTCTAAACACAATTATTCATAAAACATTTAAAAATCTATTTAAGATTGCATCTTGAAAATAGCTGCTTACCTTTTTGTCTTCAAGTATCATTTGTGTAACCAAGTTTGTTTCTCCGAGTGGATCCAATCCTCTCCTAGTCGTTTGATCAGTAATTGGAAGGAGCTAACTTAAAGCTGGATTTTTATTTGCTTTCTAAATAAAAATGTAAAATAGTTCTACATGTCCTTTCAAATGAAAACAGTTCTAACGATTTTAAAAATAAATATTGAAGGAGAGAACTCCAGTATAAAGCCGTTAACATTTCAAATTCTGAATTTTGAGTTAACAATAAACAATGTGTTTCAATTACAAAAAGAGAGAACGTTAGCCAATTTTTAATTTGCCTCCAAACGATTAAATTTGAATTATTTGAACTATTCAAAACTTATTCCGAAACAAACTCAGCTTTCAAGTAGTTAATGAATAATAATATTGATTCTTATTCTTTTATTACTTTCTCTGTAACTATTTTAGTGAAGACCACTGATGTACTGGCATTTCATTAGGCAGAACTAATAAAGTCAACACTTAATGTCTGCATGACCAATAATTTGCATTTATGTATTGCAATGTGTCTGGTTGTAAGGGTTTTATTTCACAACAGAATAATAGAGTGTGTAAAGTTATATACCTTTTTCCATCAAAGCTAAAATTTACAACCTATTGCCTGTATGAATGCTGCAACCTCTCGAAGACAAATGTGTTCATCAAACTTGATTTAAGCACTTTGCATCACAGGAACCTAAGCCAAAAAAAAGTGTGTACATTAAGGTTGAAAAGGTGAAAACTGGTTAACTATAGAAGTATCTTTAAAAGTGAATTGTATAGTTTAATACCATTAAACCACACATAATGAGTCTTAAATTAGTTTTCAGCACATGACATTTACGTAACAACTTACTTGTTTATTTCGTTTAATATTGTGATTAAAATACGGAAGCATAACGAATCAGTTGTAGAAGAGTCCATTTCGTGAGTCAGATATTAAAATTGTTATTACATTAATCTAAAATTAATTTTCTTATTTTCACCACAAAAATCGCACAAAATAAGTTGTTCTTGATGTCGTTGGAAATGTAAATGAGCCGTATAATAATTCCTACAGATGTTTAATCTTATTTCTAATTAATCCTCCATCCATGCCTTCGAATATATTATGCTTTTTGAAAGTGACAATAAGCTTTACTGATGAAAGGCACACATTGGAATCAAAGCCCTTTACAGGGGAAAGTAGATGCGTAAACAGGCCTTTAAATGGTCATAAAATTTTCAATCAGAGGCAGTAAATGACAAAGTACATGGATTTCGGTTAATGTATATCCGCTTGCCATTCTTTACATATTCAAAGAAGATGATTAAATTTCCCCGGTAAACATCACTTGCCAAAAATGTTAACCAAGCAAAATAACCAAGCAACGATGTTTGAGATTGACGCTACCAATATTTAAACTAATTTGCCAAATTTTATGAAATATATTGGAAACAAGCGAAGAAAAATGAGTTTTTCTTTCTCCCATCTTTTCCTCAATTTTAGTGATCAAATTAAGATTTCAAACATATTGAGGGAGAGAGAATAAAGTAGTTGTAAATAGATACTGATTTGTACCTTATGAAAAATCTTCTGCGAAAAAGTGGAGGCCTAATTACAAATTTCTCTAATGGAGAGATGGGATCAACCAAATATAATATTTAAGATTTCGATTTTTTATCGAAAAAGTTAGTTTACGGTGCTTTTTATCGAAAAAGGTAGGAAAATTGTGAACGATTGAAGACAATGATCAACATTATTGATATTGTTTCCGTCGGCAAATTCTGCTTTTTTTGACCGTTTTTTTAGTTAAAAACCTGCGCTTTTCATTAATACATTCTAAATCCTGCCAGATACATGTTTGTTAGAAGCGATACAGCACATCTAAGAAAATTAATGACAGTGATTGAAGAAATAGAAGAAATGAAAGCACTTTTTGACAAAAAACGGCATGGTCATAAGTCTTTTTTCCATGCTCACCAGAAATTTAAGCTGACAAAGACATTTTTAAAATTTCTAACACTGTGATAAGATATGCACAATTGAATAAGAAGGGATCTACAAAGATTTTCAAAACTTTAACGTCATTGTCTAAAATACTCGCTTAAACGTAAAAACCCAACGTCACTGCAGTTTTAATCAATAGAAGTTAAACTAGCAAGTATTCGTTAACCACTCTTAAAAAAAACCCTGCAGAATAGAACGGTTATTAGGTTCATATACAAGGCAATTTTGCGTAATCAATTACAAAAGATATGTACATAATATAGAAAACCAACATTAGTACAAATACAATTTAATGATTATGTACCCTATTTGAGCCTACAGCATTCCACCGGTTCTTGATTACCCAAGACAGGCCTTTACTACTTTGAGGCTTTATTAGAAACTTCTAGAAGCTAAATAACCTATATAATGCCTTGGTGAGAAACAATAAAGAATTCCTGCGCCATTTTTCATATCTTTTTAGATAATTGTTTTAGTGTGCAATTGATCTATCAACTACTTTTTATGCTACCCGACCGATTCAACTGTAATCTACTGCTGCGTTAACCAAGGACTTAAATTAATATATATACCTAGCTTATTTAATGTTACACATTTGATAATTTATTCTTGTAAAAATTTGCCAGTTTGACACTGATAGGATTTGTATTTCGAAAGTCTTCATATAACATAAGATTTGATGACAAGTAGTCAAAACCACAGGGGTTAATTAAACAAATTATCATGATATATCCAATTTTGTGCTGTAATTATAATTGTGCCGATCATTGTAGTGACATTACAGTAGGCTGAAGTAATAAGGGCAACACTCTATATCTGCATGACAATTAATTTTAATTAATGATTAGTATGTATTCAACTACTTTGATACCCGAATAGCATTTACTACTACTGTTAATCCGTTGTATCATAGAGATAATTTGAAGCGATTTTATAACTGTCATTATCATAGAATAATAAAAGTGCATGGACGTTTATTAATATGCAAGGATACTAATTACGTTATATATAGAGCCCTATAGCTCTTTTACTCATACTCCAAACACATAAGACAACAAATAACTATTTACTATAAAAAGCCTAATCCTGTTCGATATATATCGTCAGACAAAAACATTTAAAGACTTATCATTTAACTGATCAACATTAAAAATTAATTAAACTTCAGTCAGGGCCATACTTGGGGTGAGAAAGTGATATTTTCACAAAAGGCTTGCCATGTCAACGAAGTTGCTAATGTGATGGTTGACAAAGCTCCCCCACCATTGCCCAACATTTGAAATTGATTCAACTTTTGTTAAGCAGGTATATATAGAACAGGTAACTGTATAGAAAAGGTAAATTTTTATAAGCGTATCCAATGAACACAAGAATGTGATACCTCATGATAAATGTATTAACTAATTATATAATTTAATAACTATTTACTATACTCTTTTATTCACATCAAAAGTACAATATTGAAATAGAAAATTGTATAAAGTTAAGACCAAATGGCTGAAAAAACCATTATGTGCAAGTGTCTTTGTGTTCCATGTATTTGCATACATGTTTGTCCCATTATTTTCACCAATCTCAGCCTCGGTAAATATTGTCAATATGTTTAACCACGTTTTCTTTTTATATTTTGCTGATTCTTGATGCGAAGATGGTGTACCCCAAAATTTTGAATAGAAAAATATCTTTTTGACCAGTAATTCAAATAGTGAGAATTCACAAGTTTTGCGAATGAAGGAAATAGCACTTTTAAGATAATAATATTGCAAGTATGCAGCACTGTTTTGAAAAAAATCCGCTTTTTAAGGTAATACAGTTTTGAACGGTTTAGCAGAAGCTCGTTTGAGAATATTGCAATCATGAGCACTATTGGCATGTTAATATACAAAAACTAAAACCAATCGTTTTAAATTCGGAAATGGAAATAATTATGAAACATAAATGAAGTGATTTTTTAAAATGATATTATTAAAATCGGGGCATCGTTTGTGCTGTATTCTGTTTAAAGAGACCTCGGAGTCACAGATGCAAAAGTAATGGAATTTGCAATTTTGAAATATACTTACATAAAAATCGTATGAAAGTCACGGATAAGCTTTATTAATAGTCAATTTATTAACGTAAATAGGTAATAAAGTTTGTCCCCTTCTCAGGGAAGTCATAACATACCAAGACTCAACATAACTCATAATCAATACTAATAACATTCCCTTGCATTAATACTCGTAAATATGTATGTATATACAATGGTTTATAGATCTTAAGTGTTGGGGTTTTCTCTTGGTCTAATAGAGACAAATTGATCCAACTGACAATACACGATCTAAATGAGATTAGGTCACATGTGTAAGTCACTGATCAAAAACACTTGATAAACATGGATTTTGAAGCGTTCAAGTTGAATACAGACACAATGAAACTGCATTGTGTTCTCTTGTACTAAAAATGTGTAAATAATTTTGATATAAAATACATTCATTACCCTGTCTTTCCTATCTATGTCCACTCTGATTTAGTAACTTGACTCTTATGAAATGCATGCTTTTTCAGTAATGGAATGAATGTAATAAATTCTGAAGCATTCGCTTTCCGTGTACAAAGAATTTAAGAGGATTTCATATTTGACAGGGACATAACAATTCATTTCAATCATATTATCATGGAATTGGAAAGGCTGACAATAACATTTGTATTTTAAAACCCAATGTCATGTGAAACTCCATAGATGATAGTGAGCTGCACGCAACTAGTCATTTCATTTTCAAGAGTTAGTGTCCTTAGCAATTAAAATGGAGTGGTTACCCCTTACACCTTACAAATTCAGTGAATGCATATTTTGTTTCATTGGCATATTTTATTAATGTTTTATATACTTATATGCCTCTTCCAGTTTTAGAGTTTGTTGTTGCAAACGGTGTTAAGTGTTTTCAGGTTTATATGCACTGATAACACTATCAATAGAATTTAATCAGTAATAAAATAGAATTTAAAAACGTTTAATCTTGTCAACAGTTCTAAATTAACTGATCTTTCCGTTTAATTGTGCATGACTATATTTGTTGTTGATTTAGTTTCTTTTACAATTTATCTTTTATATTTTATTTTCACAAAATTGCATTTGACCTTAAATTGACCCATTTTTTTCCTGGCAAACTACCATTTTAAGTTGAAAATGATATTTTCAAATTGAAAATTTAACCTGGAACAGAAATATATCTTAGGAAAATCTCCATCAACAACTCAGTAGTACAAAAATATTTCTTTTTATTTGCTTCATAAATCATGGCAGATTAATTTTTGAAAACACCTTTTTTTATTTAGTGAACAAGCGTGACATTGTCGAGCTATATCCCCCGCAAGTGGCAGACTGTTTTTAGATTTTACATACTTCATAAATCTTAGTTTTTTTATGACAATATAGATATTGAATATTCCTCATTATTATTTTGCTGATTAACATGTCAGACCAATAAGAAGACACTTAAAGAATATTAAAAACATTTTTTTTAAACAAAGGACAAAACGAAATTAACCTATACACAAATCTCAACACACAATTTCAAGTCCCTGTACGAGTCGGTTGTTTTTGATGATAGTCAAGCCAACAGGAAGATCACACCGGATTATTACAGTTCTTTTACAAACCTATCGTTTTGGCCCCATCATGAATATCTTACTAGATGTAATTTTAAATCAAACTTCTTTCTTTAACTTTTTGATAACTTAGCGAGCCAACAGAGATCCGGTGACTCATTATTCAACGTTCTTCCCATATTCATATTTGTTAACGAAAATATTCAAAATGTTAAAACAATAATATAGAAGTCGTACAGAGCCTATGACAACTTTCGGACAGTCACGATTCCGATAGCATTTGTCGTTCGTCGCGCATGGATACAATGACCGAGTTGAATTGCAACTCGCCTGCACGAATGTATTTTCAATGTGTACTTCAAAGCTCAAATTTAGAGCTCGGAATTATGGTTTGTGTGTCCCACGTGATTATTGTGATAAAATCCTCGCAAAAGCTCGGACTTTCTCACATCCACTCAGGCTTGATAAAAAGTTATTCCTCGCATCTTGTTGATTTTTCTTATATCAAATCTAATAAAAATCTTATAATTGTTTTTATTAGTTTATCAGTCCGTTTTCAAACAGTGACATCAGAAAAACCGCGAAATTTACAAAATTATTTCAGTCATGAGCAATGAGCTTTTTTCAAAACAATATGAAAGGTTTCTTCCATTAGCACGTTAAACTTCATAACTAACTCACTCTCTCCTAATAACTTGAAATGGACGATTTTATTTTTAAGATAAAGAAACCTTTGATTTTATGTTTCGAGTTTACAAATTTAACAAAACAACAAAACTAATGTGTCACTTAAACAGCTTTAGGACATAGTATAGCCAATATTTTTTTTGATTAGCAAAAAGGAAACAAGGAAGAATAGTTTATGATGACTCAAATTTTAGTTAATGCCATGAGATGGATATAAAGTCTTAAGGATTCTTTAACAGATATCGAAACTATTTATGTCAACTATTTTACGATTTTTATACAAATTGCATTAAACCTTTGACCACGAAAAAAGAAATCATAAGCACTTATGTATCGCTTGACCAGTGTGTAAACAGTATCAAGTATTAAACGATTTTACACTATGTGATAGGATAAATTTTCAGGTAAAAAGGTGCAGGTAATTAATAGGCACTAGAATTAAATCATATGAATATCAAGTATGCACGTTGCTCTTAACGAGTACAAGACAATTAACTGTCAATTACTTTGATAAATTTCCCCTCAGGTGAAGGAATAATGCAATGAATGATTCTGAATTCGGTTTGTTTTTAAGCGTTTTTTTTTGTATCTATGACATTATTTTATTGTTATTTCTGTATAACGATATTTACCAATATTATGTTTCTTTTTCAGCTGGAGGATGGTAATTCCATTAAGTCAAAACGACGAATTACGCCTAAGGATATGCACAAGTTGATAAACAACTTTGCCACGTAAGCGAAAAATATGTTGAGACCTTATCATTCAATTACTAAAAATGGATGTTATGCACCTTGAGGGTTATTAGGCGACGTAATAGAACAGACGCTTCGCGTGAAGTGTAATTAACTATGAAAATGATGTCTTACCTCTGTTTTATATTATCATATTAATAAATACTAATTAAAATAAACGTAATTATGTAACAACACTATTTTTTATCTGACATCATTTAGGACGTTATATAAGTATCTGGTACTATATGAAATTGGTTTTGTTCAAAATATAAAAATAGTTAAACCTTTCATACGCAGTCTTCATGGTCGATAATTTTGTTGTTTGAATATTGCTTTTTGATACTGCGGTTATATTTTAGAAACGGTGTATAAATATGAATAAATATTATTCGATGACGTTAAATAAATGTGTCTACATAATTCATACTCATAATTCTGCCTTTTAATGTTTTAATACTTACAAACTACTTTTTTAGTTTATTACCCAACATGTTGACGTCATTCAAGGCTTTGACTTTTATTTAAGTCAAATATCTATATTTCCAGTGGAAATGTTTTTGGAAGTTGATGGGAAATTACCACAATGAACATAATTTATATTATTCAGATTTTCCGTTTGTTTCTTATGGATTGGAACTGGATTCCTAACTATGATTATGTTATTGTTATGTTTTGTCGATTGATTCACAAATAAAGTTTATGTCTTAAATTTAATGGCTTATTGGTTCATGACATAATCAACTTTGGATTATTGACTTTTGAACGTTACTAGTCTACTGTTTGAAGGAGCCCTAAGCAAATTAAGGCCAAGATTTTAACACCAGCATGTAGATATAATTGTTTCTCTGTATGATGACTGTTATATATGCACAAAACAAAATTCCACAGATTTCAAAAGCTATCAAATCTAGTGAAGTTATCAACAGTTAATGAGAGAGTTATCGTTTAGTGCCGTTTGAACAACTTTGCATCTATTAGCTGGGAAAACAGGAAAGTTGAATAGTGAAAACACGAGATGTACAGAACAGAGCACATTGTCTCCTCCATGGAATCATAGAACCTTTCAACTAAATAGAAGATTCTTAAGATTGGCTACAAGAGACTCAATCGATAAACTACATATAGTATTCGGACCTCTGTTGTCGTATTCGTTCCTCTGTAGTAACAGCGATAATCCTGGCGGTAATATGTTTGGGGCTATCTTAATTGTTTTGTGTTACCTACAGAGACGTTTATGTTATAGATTGTTGATTGATAAGGTAATACAAGCATTTACACTGCAAATACAAAACATAATCTACAGACCTGAAACACAGATCAAGAAATGGCTATGAATCACTCGAAAAGAAATAAAAAGAGAAATAGTACATTCCTTTTACACTGAGAATAATATGTCACAATTTATATCTGATTGACTTAAGGCAATTTTAAGAGGATTAATTGTATGGATCCAGATTAATTGTGTGGATCCAGACAACCAAATAAGACTAGTCACATGAAAACAGGACTGAAAAACAGATCCTCGATCACCGATGGCTACGTGTTCCGATACTGTACACCAACTCAATTTATCTGGTTTAGCCGTACTGCAATATCTCACATGTAATGAGTACTTCAGTGATTTGTCGCGACAAGTGTTTGTTTTGCACATTGTAAGAGAAAAAATAAAGTAAGAGCGTACTTATGTTATCAGATCATACGCTGCCTGAAATGATATTTTATAATCAGGAGTTCACTTCGGAGTTGTGCAAAAATAATGAGTATGAATCTTTCATAGTTAACAAAACCCGATAACAATAACATGAATAAGAATAGTATCAAGACCAGTGCATTTGAGATTAAAAACAATCTCCAAGAGACAGGTTATCGGAAATAATTAAAAACAGGAGTGTAAACATGTGACGCTATGTCTAAAGATAGAATTTTCAAACAATTTATCAATAAAATGCCACAAATAATTTTTACCCCATCGCTATTGTACATTAGGCAATCTGTGTAAGGTCTTTCAGGGTTATTTGATACTTATTGTACCTTGAGTCAGTCAATTACCAATTTTCAAGGCGTCAGACAGGAAATCGATGATAACTCGTACATACAGTGATATTACACTATCTTCTTGTCACTTCTGTGTATATCTTTGTGGAAAATCGATAACTAATTAGCAGATACTCGCATTCTCCCCCATTTCTCACTTATATTTTGACTATCACGTTATAACCTCCTCGTTACATATACTCGGCTTCAGCAAGTGTAAGGCAATAAACTAGCCTTCTTTTGTTGATTATCAAAACTAGATTATATGACCAAAGGGTGTTTATCATTGGAAGGATATTTGGAGGAAATCCTCTTTGTCACCAAAGCCTTCATGTTCGTACAATCAAAAACGTATTGCCCTAGGACTATTCATCATGATAATGTGTACCCAAATAACATTTACCTATCCATGACTGATTTTTGAAGTCATTTGAGTTGTATTCAATCAACACATTTACAAGCGTGTTAGAAATATTCAGACGAAGCCATATAATCACTTAATGAAGTAATTAATTATACCCCCGCCTTACAGCGTAATATACAGCGTATATAGCGTTCATTCTGTCCGTCTGTCCGTCTGTCTGTCTCTCCGTCTGTCTGTCTCTCTGTCTGTCCGTCTGTCCGTCTGCCCGTCCGTCACAAATCTTTGTCCGGAGCATATCTCCTAAACTATACATACTAGCTTCACCAAACTTCATACACTTATCAACCATGATCCTTAGATGTGCCTTTTGAGAGTTAGACCAACAAATGATTTTTATTTTTTGCAGTTTCCATGGAAACATGACTAAAACAGTGACTCTATGACCAAGTCCTTTGTCCAGAGCATATCTCCTAAACTATACATGCTAGCTTCACCAAACTTCATACACTTATCAACCATGATCCCTAGATGTGCCTTTTGAGGGTTAGACTAACAAATGATTTCTATTTTTTGCGGTTTCCATGGAAACATGACTAAAACAGTGACTCTATGACCAAGTCCTTTGTCCGGAGCATATCTCCTAAACTATACATGCTAGCTTCACCAAACTTCATACACTTATCAACCATGATCCCTAGATGTGCCTTTTGAGGGTTAGATTAGCAAATGATTTTTATTTTTTGCGGTTTCCATGGAAACATGACTAAAACAGTGACTCTATGACCAAGTCCTTTGTCCGGAGCATATCTCCTAAACTATACATGCTAGCTTCATCAAACTTCATACACTTATCAACCATGATCCCTAGATGTGATTTTGAGGGTTAGACCACCAAATGATTTTTATTTTTTTTGAGGTTTCCATGGAAACATGACTTAAACAGTGACAAAGTCCTTTGTACGGAGTATATCTTCATAACTATACATGCTATCTTTACCAAACTTCATACACTTATCAACCATGATCCATTGATGTGCCTTTTGAGGGTTAAACCAACAAATGATTTTTATTTTTTTTGCGCTTTCCATGGAAACATGACTAAAACAGTGAATTTATGACTAAGTCCTTTGTCCGGAGTATATCTTCTAAACCGTACATGCTATCATCACCAAACTTCATACACTTATCCATATTGGTGCGTCTCTTGAGGGTAAGACCAACAAATTATTGTTATTTTTTGCATTTTACATGGAAACGTTACTAAAACAATGACTATCTGACAAAGTGCTTTTTCCTGAGCATATCTCCTAAACTATACATGCTAGCTTCAACAAACTTAATACACTTATCAACCATGATCCCTAAGTGAGCTTTTTGAGGGTAAGACCAACAAAGAAAGCCAGACTATAGTTTGAAGCGGGGGTATGTGAGCTATGCTCACTTCTTTACTTGTTGCAAAGTTACTAGTTAAATATTTATAAAATTTTGTTGAGTAACAGAAACAAAGGATACGAATCGCTAGTAACCATGTTGAAACATTGCCCTTTACACACAAATGTTTTATGTTGCGTTGCACAATATATAAAAATGATTTGCTGAACATGTTTTTGTGCATAAGTGTATGAAACAAAGTCAGATAAGATTTTACTGTATCTGAAAGTTTCAGAGGGCCTCCTGAAGATTTAACCATTTATTTTCAACAGGCTGAGCGTAGGTATTTTCCAGGATATACACATACATTAACATTTTCCTTTTCCAGGCATTAAAGATGATCATTTGACAGAAATACTGAGGGATACTGACCTCAAGGCCACATTATTACATTGGCAAAAGCTCTTTTATAGACTTTTACTCTTATCATCCATCAGGGGACGATGGGAACTATCTGTAACCATAACATTAGATGTATGTTACCCTCGTGGCCCTAATGCCATCTAAGTGGTTCATTATTGTTTTGGCTTAAGTCGAATGTGAATGTATAATTAAGTACTTGTAGATTTGTGTAAAACCGCTGTGGTTGTGATAGGAAGTTGATTTCCTTGGGTCATGTTTATTTTGTTATCTTAGAGATGAAGGAAACATATATACAACGAAAAGAAGTGTTTACTCGAATAATCAAGTAGTATTAATTAATCGATGCTTTTGTGAATGTTAAGTGATTACTAAGAAATTAGTTATACGAAGTTTAGACTATAATCCTGTTTCAACTTTCAATAGAGGATGCTCAGAAATGAAAAAGAATTAAAAATTTAAAAAATCAAAAGTCATTCATACAATGGAACTTATATGTCTTAAAATAGCGCGAAGTGTTACTACTTATCTTTAATCGCCTAACATATATTTAGAATTAGAGCGAATGTGCATTCGTCGGTCAATATGTGAAAGTGGTAATGCTAAGATATAGAGAAAGATGGAACGCTCCATCTGTCCGGAAAAAGTTAACATGTCTGTTTCCTTTGATTGTTAAGTCTACCAGATGCAATCATATTTTCCAATGACAATTACTTTAGGGCGTAAATGTATTTTCATACATATGTGAGGTACACCTGTTCAAGGAAAAAGAAGTTATTTTTTATAAAGGTTGAATAAACCTCAATTCATATCAATTTCTAATTTCATTTACAGCTAAGTGACAATGCAGGACGATACATAAATAAACTAGATTGTGATAACATAAAATTCAATTGGTCTTTGAAATAAGAAATTATCAATTTCGGTTTGATTAACACTTGACTATTGAAACCTTAATAAATCACACCACGTCATTATTGGATTTCACTGATCTTAATTTAAAAACGTTGTTATTAAAGACAAATAAAATTAGACAAGTTACGTTAGTATTGTGAAATCAAAATAAGAAATTTTACTTGTCACATTAAATTATAGAGCCTATAGTCTTGTTTCAGTTCTGTCATTTCTTTATTGACATATATCAATTTGGTATGTAATTAATCTGCCATTATATATGGTGTTGTCATTACAGTTTCTTAGTACAAGTTATGATCGGAAACTGTCAATAAAGTGTTAACTTTTATTGAAAAGCTATTTCTAGTGTTATTTATTAGAATGGAATCGTTTAATCAATGTCTGAAATATAAGAGAGCTTAGTCATAAAGACCAAATCCGTACAAACCTGATTAACAAGAATGTCAGTTTAGGGAAGCTAGCTTTATCTTTGCTATGCATGGTATCATCTGAAACACCTAATAAAAACTTAAATGAGGAAATCTCATACAATATATAGCAATACAAATCGAATTCAATAACGTTTTAACTCAATGTTAGAAAACAACCAATAACAGCACAGGACCGTTATACAAAAACAATGTCACTTCGGAATATGCTCAGTGAAATAAATTATATACATTTAATCAAAAAGTACAAGTATAAGTATATGTATGTGCACAGAAGGATGTGAAGGACAAATACTCACAATTGTTAATCTGATTCTCATTCTATTCACTCGTTTCGATGTTTGAAAATGCTACCACGATACAATTTGTTTACTATTCTGTATACATTCGTCTTGCCTTTAGCTTAAAAACCCAGAGACGTCATACTAAATCAATAACGCATCGGTTTTACCAAATAATCTGACTTTCATCAAAATGTACAAACATGATTCAGGTTAAAATCAAAAGTGGATCATAAATTATTCACGAACCAGAAAAGGTCACTACGCTGTATAGCATGCATAACATTAAAAAATTCAATTGTTCAAGTTCTTAAATATTTTTTTATTAAAGTTAACAACCTTTTGCATACATCTTCACCCGCATGGCTTTAAATTTCACCAGTCTCTATAACTGTATAATTTAAACCTTGCTACCAACCAGTAAAAATTCGTGTTTTGAATGCAAATGAATCAAAGGATTTTTCATTGGACCATCGTGATCCGTCGCAGCAGCCTTGGCGACAAGCACAGAAATGTACGGGAAATGCGGCAAGGCCTATCTTTGCAAGTCCTTGGAGCTGGCGTAAGAATAGTCCATGGGAGATGTTTATTTGCCCATAATATGTAATAATCAATATTGCACTGAACTGTAACAGCTTAAATGCGAGGTCGAAAAAGTTGTGGTTCGATATTGATCATACTTCAATGCAGATAAATGATAACTCACGAATGAGCATTTTAAACAAACACCAATTACTTAATAATCTATAAATTCGTTGTATATGTGTGTGAACGTGTCAGAGCGAACAACAAACTACGACGCCACCTAGGATACAAGGCAAGGGGCACAACTTATGTTTTGAAAAGCTGCATGCAAGAACAAAAACGCTTCCTTAGTGCCGCATCACTCATGTGGCACCAAACAACATAGCTTCCAAGTATAAACAATATCAATAAAGCTTTAAACAAAAATGCAACTCTTCGCTATACTACAGTGATGAAATTATCTTGATGTAAATTTTTTGTAAACGCCGAAATATGAGGTGTATATTTTTAAACCTGAAGTTTCTGATTTCGCTTTCTCGACCAAAACTCTTGTCCAAGCAGTGATTATTTCTCTTTCTAACAAAGAAAAATTGAATTTATGCTGATACATTGAAATATTATTACAAATAATTCCAAAGAACTAGACAAAGAACAAAGACCTTGCAAGTAAGAATATAGCTACATAACTTCAATGACGCACAGACGAACTGACCTTGACCCATTCTACCATGCTTAACTCCTAGCATGGACGTCTAATGTCAAACCTCTATTATATAAAGTGCTTTTATCATATCTAGATGCTTGTGATTGAAAACACGACATGAATACAACAAACCCTAGGCATAGTCTGAGCGTACTGGGAATACATTTTAAACAGTGATTGATTTGACGAATCCCTAAGTCCCTTCTCAATTTAGAACTTGCTACATGCATATCGATAACTTGTGTATTGCATAATTCATTGAATTTTTTCTACCTCAAACAGCTCCCTCATTGACTCAAGAATGTTAATGGATGGTACCTTGCACTAGCGACGGTTTTCAAAACCAATAAACCTCTCCTGCATTTCATTGATCTATTTAATTTTCAATTCGAAATAAAAATCATTGGTGCGATTTGAAAACCTAAATGTGAGTACGGATTCACTTAAGTCTTTACTTGATGATTAGGAAGTGCAAAGATAACGCATGCCAAAATATCCCTGTATAAAGTAACTGGGCTTCTTATATTATTTAGCTGAAGTCAGTTGCCCGTTCACATAACAGTCTTTGATATTTGTATTAAAGGAGTATCACTAAACTTGAAGATGTTGCTTCCAAGATGAATTTAGCTTATTCAATGATAAATAATTTGTCAAATCTATCGTTAAGATATTCAGTGTGTTGGTCAATCTAGTATCCAAGCGCTTCCATACACATTTCGTGAGAATTCTTGCTGTAAAGTGATATGACATTGACACCTTTGAGTATTATCCAGCATCTGATCTAGAATGAATTTGAAAAAGTATCTTACCTATCTTTTGACATCTTGCAAGAAAGTTTCGAAAATAATATAAATTAAGTTGTTCAATCTGTGGGTCGGACCGCAGGTCCGCCTACTATTTAAGACCAGGAGGTCTTAGAATTTTGACGTATTATGAGTTTCGAAGTTGAATTTGGAGACGAAAGATTCAGAAATCCATTAATGTTTACGTTATTGCTGTTGTGGCATTTCATTAACTTATCATTATGAATTATTTCATAAATAGAGATTATTACCCGAGGAAGTGTGTCATATGACTTTTACGAAACGAGTGTGAATTTTTGTATTACCCGAGCGAGAGCGAGGGTTATACACAAATTCGCACGATTTTTGAAGACTGTTATAATTTCTTTATTACCGATTCTATTTCATTTTAAACACACGGAATGCGGCCTGCTTCCTTTCCGGCGGCCCGCTACAGTGACGTCACGAACAATGGTTTTATGACGTCACAGACGACGTAAGACGGTAACTCGCTCTGTAACAATCGTTGCTAGGCAAAAGTGATATGTGCACATGTGCTCATATTGAAAATATGTCACCGCTTATAATTAACCATATGGGTAATAAATATGTTTATGGAGCTAATCTTGATTGTAAGTCGTTTGAAAACATGTGATCAAAAACAGTAGAAAATAATTCCATTTAATTCATTATATCGCTGTTAATTATTCGCTGTTTACTTTAACTCATTATTACAATAACCCGCCTCTTTGAATTACAAGAAACTACAAAATTGATCTTGTGAAGGTCTTGGTTCATTTTTTCTACCTACAACAGTTATAAGATAACATAACATGACTTTTTAAATAATGTTTGCAAACATTGTGAATAATGACATATATTCATAGTTTATTAAATACTTTGTTCAACACAAAAACATTATAAACATAGAAGGCTGTTTAAGTCTTTCTATGGTAACGGTTGGTAATGGCAACTCCCCTCAAGAATGAGATTATCACAATTAAAATTGATAAATGTATCTGAAACATAGATGTGTTGGAAACATACGGACGTGGTGATTCAAATAAAGTTTCTTGATACATTTATGACGGCCAGTTATATTTCAAACGAAACTGATATAGTTTACTTTTATGTCTGTCACAGACCTAGATAATAATCGACCATTTGTTAAACATAAATAAAGATTGTTGTTAGTAATTCTAATTTATAAGTTTCACATTTTAATTGAACTTTATGGTGTTTTAGTAGTCAAAACTAGATATCTACAAACAATTAGAACTATAAATGCAAGTTTAGGTTATTTAGTCGTACTTGCATATGTCATTCCCACAGATAACACTGCTATTGAACCTACTATTGATTAAGTGCCTTGTCAGTTATACGATATCGTTCAAGTAGACAGCTACAAACTTTATGAGAATCGAGTGGCCTATAGAAAGATCCTTATCACTGAATACCAAAGAGCTCGAACATATAAGTTTATTTACTCTCGTCAATCAATTTCTTACTGACTTATTTACACACGTTTGTCGATTTACTCTTTCACGTACTCACTAACTCATGGAGCTCTTGTGGAGCGCCCCGAAATACCTTTCGAGTAGATTGTATCCCAAGTGTTGAGGTAATTACATGGTATTCATTTGGTGTTTAATTAAACTTCGTATGACGATCATCCTATCTCTACGTTAGAATATATATATTTCAACCATACACAAAACATTGTTTGATACTATTCTTTTATGACTCCATCAAATATATCTCTAAAACATGCAATGTTGTCTCCGGCAGTCCCATATCCTTGATTGATTTCCAGGGAAAAAACATTTTTGATGAATTTGTATTTATGAGTGACTTGCAAAAATAGCTACTCTCTGCATAAAATATCACCTGGGCACCCCAAAAATAAACCCCAATGTTAGTTATGATCTTAATTATGTTTTAATATGTTTAATAATATAACATCTTTCAGTTTCTAGAGAACGATAAGGACTCTCAAACCAGACAATTAATATTAAAGTGACATCTTTAAATCCATTTAGATGTTGTAATACAATGGACAAAACCTTTTGCCTATGTTGTATTTTTTTGTTGGTAAAGAAGGTACAAGAAGACCAAAAAAAGCTCAAATTAAAACATAGGTTAGAGCATAATATGACTACATATCTCTATACCGAGCTAAAAAGCAGATTGGTATTTATACGAATTTGTATTGAAAACAGAAAACAATTGTCATATCATATTGTCAATAAGAAATGTTGTAAGCTCTTTTATATTAGTAATAGTTAATTAAATGTTGAGGCTCAAAATTTGCTATTGGTTTAGTTTACATAATATAACCGTTTCTGTGGTTATAAAATGAATAGAGTAAGTTTCTATTATTGTACTGTACAATGCATTGCTTATGACAAGAATAATTATATTTATACTCAGGAAGATATCAGTCACTTTATCGTTCATAGAAAAACATACTTTTTAATGTTGAGCAAGATGTCATACACTTCGGAGACATGAAAGTACATGTATCTGTTTGTACATCTACTGACGTTGTTTAAAAGTAAATTTTAAATGCTAATTTTGATCTTAATTGGATTTCGACATACGATACATAGATAGTTATCCTCGACATACATCTACTGCCATCTTGAAGATGGAGCAAAGAATAACAGACTACATGTTATTCATATGATTGTCGGATTGCTAAGTAACATTAGCCATTAATAGTGTTTTCGTGTTAAGAGCATATTACTCACACAATATGTGTTCCTAGGTTCAGTCGGTTCGAGGTTTTTTTTAATGCATCGTCACATGAATCCCAGCGGTTATCTAGTCTATGTTCTGTTGTCAGTGACTGTCTTCTGTACATTACCGATTCATCGTCTGTATTTTAAACATCCAACGCAAGATCTTAAAACAGGAACTAATTTTTTACTTATGTATCTTTACAGTAACAATACTTCACGATTTGGTTCGCCATTAATTGTGAGTCGCTAATGGCTGTTTTATGGTGAACAGTGGAAATGCTTGTCAAATTATAAAAACCACATGTACATTGTACATTTGCATTACATGGAGATATCTAAAATAAAACTGATTTTGTCAGTTGTATTGTAAGCATTCATTACAAACGTTGTAGAAAGAATTCACATCTGTATCAACATTATTCTATTATTAAAATCTTGGACTAATCCAATATACAAATTATCATTTCAATGTCCAGCACATGAATATCCATCATCAACATCACAATAAACCTAAACAATTTCGCCCGGTTTATTTCTGTGGGTGATGGCCTTGCACTGATATTTCCTGCTTTCAAAGAATAAGCCAATATTTATTCTAAATATCTAGAACAACTGCAGTTATATATAGGAAAAGACAGACACCTTTAGTGCTGTTATCAAAAATTGATAGTTCAAGGTTGTGCTTCTTGTTCCAAAAATTGTCACGAACATTTGTTCAATTTCATTGCATTTTACTTCGAAATCTCGAAATGTTTTCTTTGCTATGTTTTACAATATGAAACTATATCACTTTCAAGATCATCATCTTATCATGTAACGCCGTCAGAAAGTTTGAGTGAATGATCAACGGAGAAAAAAAACATCAATGAAATTTGTACTGAAAAATCCATCTAAATCATAGAATGTTCAAAGCATATAAAAACAAATAGTTATAATTCGCAAAAGTAGAACATCATAAGATTGTGGAAAAAAGTTTTATTTAAAAAGTAACATATGATGAAAAGATTGTTCTTCTCATCAATAATTTCCAAGAACTACTTGAATAACTTTTACTCGCTAGGAAAAAATATTGTTTGTCTACACTCTGGTTTTCTTTTTGCAAAATAATCAGTTAATGAAGGGGACATGTCACTAGTTCGTCCTTTATTGGATACGTATTTTGATATACCAAAAATTTACCCGAGAGCTTTATTTTATAAAAAATCATTTAGAATTTTGTCTTCTAATTTTAGTTCTGATATATTTCTTCAAAAGAAGAGCCAATAGATGCATTAACATGTAATGGGAAATAAAAAAAAAACCAAAATGAATGATGTAATGTACATATTGGAGTTTCAAACTGAAATCTAAACTCATAAGAGTTTAAATATATATATCAACTCGTTGCCCTCAAGTGTACAATTACGTTTTTAAATGAAAATGTAGATGATAATTGATTAATTAACGTTGGGGTTACAATATTAACATTTTGATTAAAATCAATAATGTGTTCCTGAAATAGATTGATTGCCATCCAGTTGAGAAGCACAGGGCAACAAAGTTGTTATTAGATATTTATGATGGAAGTTATTTGTTAAGACTCAAAGCTTATTGAATCCACTGAAAGGTGATCAGAGAGAAATTAGTTCCGGTAACTTTTTTCACTCCTTTATTTGCATGTTAAAACTAAGATTTTAAACAAATCTTCTGAAAAAATCTATCAACAACCCAGCATATAAGGAACGGCTAAGACATTTAATGACTAAGGTTACATAAAATAGCTATTGATATTTCAGTATTTTGTCTTATCATGTTTTGTGTAACCTTTTTTATAATTTAATGTACATGACCAAGAAAAGTACTAGGAAGATTAATATTCAATATATAATTACAAAACAACCACGGGCAAGAGACATGTATTTCAATTAATGTACAAACACTTAAAATTCTTTAAATATTTAAGAAATATTTCATTGTGTTTTCCTTAAATCACGAAATTGAAAAAACTAATCGAACTACTAACTAACAAAATTGATGGCAGATATTTATGATGCAAATACTTGATTACTTTATGGATAGAAAACGTTTTGCCTTTTATAGTATTCCTTATTTTTATGAATAAATAAAGATTTCACACAAAGTTATCCGAGACAGCAGCCTATACAGCAAATAACTCAATAATTGTGCATTAATGTGAAGAAATCAATGGCTCAATCATACTCGATAATCAACGTACACGTCCTAATACATCTCCTTAATAGGCTTGATCCATCGATAGGTTTTGCTTCAATTTTGATTCTCTAATCCTCTAAGATTTTTCAGCTCTTGAGTTTTTCGTCAAGTGCACGTCGACTAGTAGGAAACATGATTTTAAATGTATTTTCATTAAAAAACTATTTGTTCTAAGTTGCATATTGAAAATGTTTATGCATAAAGAAACATTATTTGTTATTAGACATTCTATGTTGAAATGTTTTGAAAATTGTTATTTGATGGCATATATGTACATGTATGTTGCAGACTATGTAAATCTACCACATGTACTTCTGAATGATGACCTGGATTTTTTGCACAACGTCATTTATGTCAGGATATCAGACATAATTACATTAAAATGTCTTTTTAAAGTTAGCATTGGAAACAAGTTTTTATGACTCGTATGTCTTTCACCAACACAACAAGTCAGTTTGTCTTCAAGTCGAACTTTTTATCTGCAAGTTGAATTGTTTTGTTGTGTTCACATCACGCTATTTATTTATTAAAATACAGATGTAGAAAGCGTGTTTGAAATAATATCTTGCATAATGTAAAAATGACTAATAGTGTCATAATATATATGCTAATATATAATTCTATGCCTAATTACTGAAAAAAGATAAACTGGCACCCTAATAATTTTTAGACGTAATGTTATTGCCTTCTAAATAATTTCTTTCAGCAATGCTACTCCTATAATTTTAGGAATTTACACGGTTTATTGGTCGTTTCTGAACACTTAATGGACAAAATTGCCATTGATAAAAATATTCAACATTAATATTCGATCATAATTATAGTTTTAAATTCATACCAAGTACGCAATTTATTAGGGCTATCACCCTTAGAATTCTTATAAATTTCACAAGGACCTTTAAGATATAAATATATCTTCCGTATGACACAAAAGCTGGACAGGCCGACAGCGAGAAGCCAGACTAAATTTGAAACTGCTTTCTATTTCTCACTTTGCACTTTCGTTCCGCCTGTTCCTTAATCCTGTCTATTACGGTTCTCCGTTATCTGTCCATTCTCTTTTGGATGACTTTCATCCTTGTGTTGAATAACCGATACAATGGGGAAAACCGGTTAAACCACTACTTACTCATACATGATGTAACTCAAAAGCGGAATCCCAGAATAAAAATGGGCCTCCTACTTTGTGTTTTGTGTTTGATAACTGAAATAGTGTTCAAAACACGTTGAACACCAACTCATTTACTCCTGGTTCAGTTCAACAATTTGTGTGTTGTGTTGTGGTTTATCATACAAATTATGTAAAGACACGGACTTTCTGTCATTTTTACAACCAAACATTTAATTACGAAACCTAGTTACACTGATACTGAAGTGTCCAGCAGTATATATTCCTTCAAAATCTTCTGGTAAATTAATTTCTAGTGCTGCCAAGGGCTGTAAAGTAACCTTATATATCGAAATGTCCTACATTACCACATCAATCAACACCCATGCTCTCCCCACAGAGGTAGCTCCGTCATAAAATCCTATACAACCTCTTTCTTAATACGAAGGTTTCTTGATCTAGAAATGTAGAACGCTGATTGGATGCAATCAAAGTTAGCTGTGCCGTTTCTAAAGCTACCATTCAAATATTCAGTTATTCCAGGAAACTTTCCAATAGCTAAATTCGAATATGAACCTTGCACTTAAAGTTTTCTTTACAGAACACATACGCTGTGTGACAACAAATATGTTATTCATGAATTCGGTGTTTTATTGGCTTAGATATTGCCAGGTAGTTTAAGTTGCAATATTGCGCCGGTAAGGGAAACTGCCTGAAGCCCGAGAAACTTTCGTATTATGACAGAGGTTGTATAGGAATTTATGACGGAGCTACCTCTGTTGGGAGAGAATGATCTACACTTTGTGAAATAACGATTTCATAAATTTCTGGTGGCAATGTTACAAGGAGATATGAACATACTTAAACACGTCGCCACTTCAACATAAACTCTCTGAGCTTTAAGTTCGATTGTAAGTGATTTTATCTGCAAGTTCAACGATTGGTTTGGTCGATGTAGTGCAATTTCCATCTTTCAACAACTTGCGTTTGAAAGTAATTTGATTTAGTTGATCCCAAGAATAGTTTGAGGCGACAACTATTCTCATGGGATCTAAATTAAGTTTTCAAATTAACCTTGAACTCAGCAAACAAGTAAAATCGATAAGCGTGGCAGGATAAATTCAACATCTACTTGCGATGCACCAAACGTATTTTTTCATACGCTGCAATTAAGGTCTCTTTAACTTCAGTTCAAAAGACTGATGAACAGTTTATTTGATTCGCATTTATGTCAGCAAGATTGGAAACAAGACCAGAAAATCAGCTGTGCCAGTTACTTATATATAT
Source organism: Phorcus lineatus (assembly GCA_921293015.1). Classification (NCBI taxonomy): domain Eukaryota; kingdom Metazoa; phylum Mollusca; class Gastropoda; order Trochida; family Trochidae; genus Phorcus; species Phorcus lineatus. The sequence goes on along the minus strand of OV121081.1, from coordinate 75,216,345 downwards.
ATAGACAGTAGATGATACAAGGATATAAAGTAATAAAAATTATTATTATATTATTCTATTTGTCAGTGATGTTGATTGGGAATATGAATCACCTGGTACATCATTATAAGAAAACCAAGGATCAATATTAAGCGATAACATATAAAGCGACCATGTAGAGAAATAATACCCTTAAGAGGGAAGACGTCTTTCTTGTTACTTATTGTTATTGGTTACCTACAATATCATCGATTGAACTTCTAATACCTTTAAAAATAATACAAATGTCACTATTGAAAAAATGATGCACATGGTATAAAGACACGTACTTAGAGTTAAAAGAAGAGTTTAGAGTGTCAATAAATGTTACCAAAGCAATTCGTTTCCATGTTTCAACTTCGACTAAGTTGATACGGTGTTGCCTTGAATGGGAAGTTCAAAGTGTAAAATATTACACCTGCCACTTAACACCAAAACCTTGATAATGTGGTAATATGAACTTCAACTTTCTTGTTTTTGATTTATTGAACAGTTTATCCTTCTTCAGCATCATCATCACATGTTTCTTGCAAACAAAACAATCCATTCCTGCGATAGTACTACACGTTATCAAACGTAGGAGTTAAAATTCTCTCAAACTTGTTCAAAGAAATATTGGTTTAATTTGGATGTCGATTTCTACAATGGTAATTTGCACATAACCATAGGAGAATGAGATCAAAATCAGTTTATAACTTTATTAGCACAGTCGATAGTTGAACAGTGCTATGCAGTCTGAATGGCTGCGATTTTTTCATAACTTGTATCATATTTGAACGGACATGCATTAGTAATGGATCTGATCCAAAGTACATGTGTACCATTTGTGTATCGTTTGATGATATAAATCACAAAATCTGTTCTGTCATTCTTAATTCACTTGATATATACATTCTAAGAGTGGAATAATTATTGAATATTTTGCAACATTTACATCCCTTTAAATGTGACTTTAATCACTTCAGTGGTAGTGAAACTATCTGAAGTGCTTTCTTTTGGATTACATGGTGTCCTTTCTCGGTATATTTCATACCCCACAACAAACTTGAGATATTTCATAATATATTATTGAGACAAGACATCGTAAATATTGACCTTTATTTGTATGCTCCTCTATTGTCAAAAATATTTTTGTTAAAAAAACAATAATTGAGATGATTGATAGATTGGATATTTATGTAAAAATTCCTTTTTAATCTCCAAATAGATCATTGGATCAGCCGAATTAAATTCAACCAAACAATATGATTTTTATGTGTAGAGTTTTTTACAAACAATCATGCTGAGTACCAAACAATAAAGAGGAATTACATTGAGAAACTAAACGATTCAGAGATAAACTTTCATTTATGAAGTCACAAATCCTGCACGAACCCATAGGGTTTTTAACGTGTTTTTAAAGAATTCTATTTGCAAAAAAGGAATAGGCATATTACGGTTTAAATGTATTGATGTAATAAGATTTCCTTAATTTCCGCAAATTGCTATTGACCTTTATTCGATTCCTCAGCAACGTTAGGGTGAGGCCGCAAATAACCTCTACGGCTACAAATCAAGGTTTCAATTCGTTAAAGTGAACCCAACAACCCAATGAAATCAATGTTTTCCTGAGAAACACTTCAATATCTACTTCTCGTTGCCTGATTCACTTCTCTTTATGGAAATCAATAAAGAATTCCAATCGGGTTCATCTTATAGACAGGAATATGGTGCACATGCTTGTATTCTACTGGTTACAAAATCCTGATAACATAATATGACCAAGACCTGGATTTTCGAAGTATTACCATATATCTGAATCAACTTACTTATCATTCTCTCCCAATACGAACGTATCTCGGTCTTCAAATAAAGAAGCCTTTTTGGATACAAACAAAGCTAGTTGTGGAATCAGCGACGTTTCAAAAGTTTTTATCGTTCAAAACGCCTCTGTTATTTCTTTATGCTTTCGGAAAGCTAAATCTTATTCAAATATACACTTTGCACTTTTGTCTCATTTAGCGACTGCATCATTGCATTATTCCTGTGTGAAAACAATAATGTTATCCATGCATGCGCTGTTTTCATGGGCTGAACTATTGCAAGGTAGTTTATGTTGCAATGTTCCGCCGCCAGGGGAATCTGCCGGAAGCCCGAGTAGAGGCCGTTTTAGAACAGAGGTTTGTATAGGATTTAATGACGGAGCTACATTTTTTGGGAGAGAATGCTTACTTGAATGGATATGCCTGTGCAGTTATGAGGGAGGACGTTCCAAATTTTGCAGTATCCAGTTTCCTTGTAATAAGAATTTTTAAACTTAGTTTTTTGAAAGGAACATAAGTATAATTCATTTATATTGATAACATTCTCCTGGCTCCAGATTGACTGTTAAGAACATTTTTACTGCCATGTCAAACTACAAAAAACTTGCACATCGATATGCAATCAAGTTCTCATTATCTTTTTAAATGCAAGTTTTTCCGTTACTTCTTAAACAGCAGGTTTGGAACAATGTACCTGACAACGTCTGCATATTTTAATGCAGTCATAAGTATCCGTTTAATTCGGCTTTTACGGAAGCGTTTATCTATTTGTATGTAAGCACGTTTGTTAAGAGGTGTCTGCATGTACTGTCTTGTATTTGTCTTCCTGTTTGACATTCGTGTTGCGTAAGGTGCAATATGATGAAAATCTGCATTACTGTTTGTGAGGTATATATGTATCATCCCAACTGCGGATCCGCCCCATCTTAAGATGGGATTAAGATTGGACGTTTGATACTTAAACATATTAATAATATTCTTATTCTAATATGAATTGTGTCAGTTAAACATGTTTTTAAAAAATCCATGCAAAAATCTACTATGAGCAGAAATCGTCACAACCCAGCACTGAGTAGACTAGATATGTTAATGTGAAAGCTTGGCATGACAGAGGACGAAAGCCTGACACTGAATGAATGGGCACCAATTTGTCCATCGTAAGTGGTGTTAGGCTAAAACAACATATGGAGACACCATAAGCACATGATGTCTCAACAAACTATTATCTTGTTTATTTACTTGGCGACTTGGATGATTGTATCAAATGTACATTTTTTTAAAAGTTCCTATTATCAAAATCTGGTTCCCAACATTTTAGATATTTTCAACTAGTGCCAACTAAGAGCTTGAATATTCCCTAGCAACTCATATTAATATACTAAAATCTATCTTAACGGCGACAAATCTTTGTCACAGAGTGTTAACGAATTCCTAATAATATCTGTTTATCATTTCCTAAATGATACCAACGGAGTTTTAAAGCTGTTTTCTTAAATCTGTACCAAATGCAAAAGTAGACAAAGCTTAAAATAAAATTAAGTTTAGTAAGAATAATTGCAAATACGTATTTCCAATGTAGTTGATATCTAAATCCTTTTATGTTTGTTTCAGGAGAAGCATTTATATAGGCATAGGCATATGGAAATAAAATACTGTTTAAATCATATTTATATACTAACTAAACATTATATGATTACACATAATACATATTCTCATGTAATGAAATATGATAACATTTTACAATAAGCAATGACAGTTGCAATATCAAATTTGTATGATAAATAACAATATCAATCATTTAGTACTCTGAAGATATTTCATTAATACATGCATAGCAGCACAAAATAAAATTGTTAGTATATCAATAAAACTTCGTTAATGTGTATTTACAAATCTAATGCCTTTTAGCGACATGTTAAGTAATCATATTTAACGATAACAAAACGATTAGTTAAATAAACTTTTCAGCTGTAAAACAACAATAATACACTGAAATGTAATCCCCCCACTCACCCTTTTTGACTTATGTACGGATCAGTTAATTAACTTATTAGCAGTAACAACACACAACAATTCTCTTAATTCAACGCCTCTTATAAGCCGAAATAGACCCTTGTACATAAAAAAGCAACCTTTTAATACTGATCGAGATCGGATGTTACCTCGGGTTAAGTAGAATAAATAATTTTTCTCAACTCTGTACCCTGGTTTGGGTAAAGAAATCTTGTGAAGGTAAAACAAAGTTTATTAATGAACTCAAAGTCAACAAACTCCGATTATAATTTTCTTGCAGTATTGATAAGAAATGAGTTGACATATTTCATCTCTACAGAAGCGTGAAGAAATTGTCTTTGCGGTATTGAATACCTTAACCGAATTGTGTTGCAACTGTACATCGTATTGGTTTGTCATAACTATGTGTTGTATGTTTGATGGTTTGAAAATATAATTTGTATTGGAGCGGCACCAATATAAGCTTCCAGCTTGTTTGCCAATCCAGTTTGATTTCTTTGAAATGAAGAAAATATGTTTAAACCATAATCTTCTTTTGTAACTAAGTTCTTAAATTGTTTTAATTTGAGAAAAAAAGCCTGCTGTTTGATTTCATTTTGGTTACTTTACATGATAATCGTTCTGTATATAAATAAATATTTTGACTATATTTAGTTTGGCAAAAAAATCTTTCATCGCCTAACAATACAATGACAAAAAATATACAATGTGGTTGTATTTTTTGGTTAGGGTTAACGTCTGCTTCCACCTATTAGTCATATTGCCAATAGGGGCCAATGCCTTGATAAATATGATAAATGATAGCCATTGACTAAAAAAAAACGCTCGGCGTGCACCTTTGTAGTTTTACAAGCATGCTCATGTACAATTGGTACCCATTCTTGTCACTAATTGGAAGGTGACACGCAGGTATCAGTGTCATAACTGAACCAGATGTTTACCAAAATTCCCCATATAGATATAGCCAAAAAGTCATGAAAATCATCATAAAATCGAAATATCTTTCGAGGTCCTTAAAGCGTTTATCTAAATGATACATGTTATTATGTTATTACTAAATTCAACATTAGAATAAGATTACTATTAACATGTTTAGATATCCCCCATCTCAAGATGGGACGTCCCAACTTAAGATGGGACGCGATCTCAAGTTGGGATGATACATATATATGTTAGGTTCTATGACGGTTTATGAATGACTTTAGAACAACATGTTATAATAATTCAATATATGTTTGTCAACATTTTCTTGACAATCAGCTTCTAGTTAAAAAAGAGACTGTACGAATTAGATTTGAGTATGTAAACTCAATATACTGTGGAAGGGGGGGGGGGGGGGGGGTGATGCGTCGAAATTGGATAACCACATCAGTCTATAGTATGTTTCCGATGGTCAGATAAAGTGCATTAACGATACTGGATAATTAAACTATACTGAAGGGACCTCTTTGAAATAATGATTAATGACTAACGACGTTTAAGCCCTATTGACAAATCTACAAGTAGTTATGAACATGTCGCCAGTGCTTTACGAAGTCCCTGATGATGCGATGTCTTACATTAAGCCTATGTATATCACATGTCCAAAACAATTAATATTTCCTCAATAACTGAGTAAGACTATATATTGGATATTTATGCACGTTAAAACTTACAAATCACTGTCCATTATTATCCAATACCTAAATCGCCTTGCAAAGATATTGTGTGATCATAAAAATAAGATAAAGCGTATTTATCTAATACCAATTGAGATCGAACATTTGACAAACGTGATATCGTGGATAGCAACTTACCATAAAATGTCTTGATTTAATTGCTATTTTGTTGTTCTTATTGGTTTCATCAAAGTCAAAAATCCCCTTTTAGAATGTCATCTAATGTTAACAAAGCAATTCATTTCCATTTTCCAACTTCAACTAAGTGGTAAAGATGTTGCTTTGAACTACAAGTTTAAAGTTTGTAACTTAACACCTGCCACTTTACATCACACGCTCCTCTGAAACACAACATTTTAGTAATGTGATCTTCAAAGTGATGTCTCCAGTAAGAAGAAACGACCAAGATGTAAAATATATTGACTATTCTTGTGTTTAAACTCTTTGGAAGCATCACCCAACATTATAGGCAAACAAAAAAATCATTCCCGGTGATGTTTATGATCGTATGATTTCAGAAGTAGATGTTATCTTTCAATTCTTTCTGTAATTTGACATCAAATGCAAACTAACATTGATAAATATCTGTATCATTTCGGTGTCTTTTACAAGATACATTTTTCTAACAATGCTTTGTCCTTAACCAAATGCAATACGTAAATATCAGCTCATTGTGATGCTATATTGTAACAGAAATGCTATTTTGCAATGTGTCGAACTTGCATTTTCATCCTTTAAATAGCAAAAGATATTTGTTGTTAATGATGATTAAGAAACTGTCATATTACCCAAAATTCTGAATCCCATTTTCACGTATACTACTTTAATTATATGACCTTATAATCAATAGAAAAACATATTTTTCTTTATGTATGCGGAAACTAGGTTTCAACAGTTACGTTTTAGTCATTGGTATGTTCCATCGTCCTGTTGTAATAAAAAATCACGAGCTTTTTTGTCACTATAGTGAACTAATAAGCATAAAAACATCCAGTGCTTCTTGATAAATAACACCAATTTTTAAGCTTGACATAATTTATTCCAACAACGTACTCGATCTATTTTATTTTTAGCGACAGTTGTCGAGTTACAGGATTAGTTACCACATTTTACTATATATATCACTTCTAAACTAAGTAGAACTAAAGTAGAACTGACAATTTATAAGGTCCGTGTTTCCTTGTTAATGGACAGTCACATAACTGAATCAATTAATATACTCCCAGTTTCTATATTCTTTTGTCTTTCCTATGAGGTATCAATAAATGCTGATTGGGCTGTTGTTAACGACCTTTCAAACACAGTCGGAAAATTCCCTTTTATCAAATTTGAAAACTTTGACCCTCCCTTGTGATCAGAAATATCTGTTCGCGAGCGAATTTATTCTTAATACCCTGGTAGAATTGTTAAACTCTCATGTCAGCACGCTTAATTACAGTATGATAAGGCGGTTTGAAATGGCCAGAGGTGGTTTCACACAATATGAACTAATCTTCTTATAGTCTGAATGTTTTTTGCAAGTATCTGATACATTAACGATGGCATTGAAGATGAAATGCAATACAATATGATTGAAACACATTTTCTTGTGATTGTTATTCATCTGTAGACAATTTTGCAAATTATTGTTTATTGTGACAACTATTATTGACAACCATTTATCATGGCGCTTAATGGTTAATCAAATTATCAGTGTATCGTCGCAGTCGATCTAATAGTTGCACATTGGAATGCAATCTTAATGAATTTTACATTTAATATTTTCTTAGGTTTATCAGGTTTATCAGGTATGGTCTCGTTATATCAACATATTATAAACTAAAGAAGCATTAAAAGCACCTGACAAGAAAGTCGCACTGCAAATTCTTATCAGACTGTATAAATTAACTTTACAAATACTTGTTTGTGAGTCAGAATTTGCAATATAGAGTTTCCAACAAGAAGGGTGCTTAAGAACCTGGATAATGTTTTACTGATAATAACAGTAAGTGAGTAACTCTCAAGTGACATGGCTATTCTTCATTAATGTTCACTTTGTAAAAGGTATGAAGGATTACGTCTGTCACGTATTTTGTCTCCCTTTAAAAGGTTGAATCAGTAACCTATGTGGTAAGTTGAACTATTTGCAGTGCTTCACATAAGTTCAGCTCTGAAAGATAAAACCTGGCGTCTTTCCATATACTTTTCTAACCACGTAACCAAATGCAGATCGTTCGTCAAAACAAAATTTCATATATTCCCAAATTCTACACGAACCAACCAAGCTTTAAATATGATTGTAATTATTGTATCTGCCATGTTACATTTTGCATGATACTATTTATATGATTAATATAATGGGATTTTCCTATTATCCGAAAGTTCTCGTTGAACCTTAATCTGTGTCACTAAATTTAGGTTGAGTTCAAAATTACCCACTTAAGCTACAATCGAGATTTCAATTCGTTGATTTCATCTCAACACACCAGTTAAATCAATATTTCCTGAGGAAAACTTCAACATCTACTCTTAATCTCTTTATGTTCATGGAAATCAATACAAAATGTCAATCAGCTTCATCATTCATATTTGGATATGGAAAAACATACATAAAAAAAGATAGGATATTAAAAATGTCGCAACACCATGTAAAGAATTCTTGGATTTAGAAATTAAATGTCAACATCAGATTGATTATGGGACTTTTAGGATTAAAGGAGATATTTTTTGAAAAATAGAAAATACTCCTTCACTAACGACTTGATATTTGACACCAAGCTGTTGGCAGTGATTAAATTGAGTACTATTTCTTTTAAAATGTTCTTCTAGACTTATATAACTTCGAGTTAGGTGTTAATGTCGGACATTATTTACGATAATTTAGCAGCGGTGAATAAATATCTGAATGATAAGGATATGAATTTGGTTGACACAAAGTAACAAAAAGTGTGCAATACTCAATAACAGCAATATGACCACACTTATAGAGGTCTAATCCACATCAATGTCGTGTTGTACAGTTACTGATAATTCCTCCCCTTTTGTTCTTTAACTGAGCAATATGATAATACTAAGCCACAAAGTTTGTAGTTACAATGAATTTACCGTTTCTGTCTTTTACTCATGATTCAATTAAAACACACCCGTAATGTCATAAAATGTATGTATTCATCTGAGAGAAAACTGGAGTTGCTGATGTTGGCATAGACAATTTCAAATTCTATTCCGTTATATTTCTCTCTTAACGACTTAATTCGTAAACAATTTTATTCTCAAAATTAATGATCGAGAATTACGGAAGCGATACTGTCGGAGGACAATCTCCCATCATTGTTTAGTTAGAAATCTCCAAATGTTCAATGTTGGCAAAAGCACAATGTCCTAATTGTGTCTCTCGCCTGAAGGATTCATACAGCTGATAAACCATTTTGCCATGTAAAAAATCTGTTTGAACCTTTTCATTCGGTTATGCACCTTTTGGGTATTCGGCTTTGTAATTGGACAAATGTCCCTCGTAAAGATAAATCAAGTATCAACATTTGTTCTCGTGTCTGCTTTGGAACGGTCAAGCTAAAGCTTGTACAAAGTACAAACATTAATATAAATACATCAAATCTTCATCACAACAAAGGGAGAGTTGGTAAAGAATTAGAAGTTCTGATATACTTTCAATCTATATGAGCGTCTACAGTTTGTGTGTCATTTTAATTCTGGCATGTGTACGAATTTGATACCAATGAGTTTGATTCCAATTTACCTCTAATGAACCAGTATTCGAAATAGTTTTCAGTCCTTTTTGGCAAATAAGGCCTTTGGTTTGAAAATTCATCCTGCAATGTCCTGCAATGTGTAGACATTTACGATATCTTAAATCACGAAAGCCAGACGGGTTGCTGCCCTGTTGTATAACAAGCCCCATGTGAAATTATCGAGCAAGTGGTTGGCGGGCAGACAGCTATTTAGAACATTGTAATGAACTCTTCACATTGCACAAACTCATGTTATCATTTTCTGAATGGAGAATGACTATCTGAAACACACATAAGGCTCAGGAAATATATCATATATCAGTCGTATATCATTATCAAAAACCATCTATTGTTGTATTTATATTGATTTTACACTGTCATCACTAAACTCAAAATAGAATTATAAAGGCACATTTACCAAAACCGTTTCAGATTTCGTAGAACGTCATGGTACAAACAATTATTTAAAGTATTATTGAAATTAAAGTTATAAAAGATACACAAAAAAGGCTCTTAATCGACGTATGTATATATTAAGATATTTTAATTCAAATGCGTTAGAATTGCCATGAATATTTTCTACCAAATCGATATTTTGCATTAGCTTAGTACGTTCATTCAAACTTCTTAGGTACTTGAAGTCAGTCAATGACCAATTATGTACGTGTGAGACAGGAAATCGAAGACAACTCGTACATGCAGAGTTATTACATTATATTCCTGCCAAGTATTGGTATACCCTTACGGGAAATCAATAAATAATTAGCAAATATCTGCACTAACCCTTATTCCTCACTAAACTTCTTATTTGACTATCATGTTATGATCTTTACCTTACAGATACTCAAGGTGAAGAAATAAACTGACCCCCGGAATTTAGCGGTTGAAACAACACTAAAAGAGTTAATAAGTTACTTATGACTTTAGAAAAAAGAAGAACATCGGTCACCAAGGGTTAAACATTTCGACAAACTTTACCCTTTATTTCAATAATTTGTATCCAAATTACCACCCTCTCACCGAGGCAATGACTCGGTCTCAAATAAGAAATATGAAACATAAATGTTCCTGGTTTGCTATTTGATTACATTTGACAGAAAACAGATACTTCGGAATAATGTTTTTATTTCCTTTACTGTGAAATATAACCAGTGTCATTGACATCAAACTTGCACATGTGGTAATGACAGTTTTAACTATTAATTATTGTCATTGCTTTTGCCAAAAAGAAGGAATAGTGTGCACAATAGTTGTAGGATGAGATGGGAGACTAGGAGACGGTTATATTTTTGGCAAAATCTCCTAGCTCAAAGCTACATCAAGTAATTACTTTTCCAAATCAATTTTATGAGGGCAAAATCAACTATACATGAGATGATATTTATAGAAGAAGTATGAGCAGAAGGACATGAGTGAACATGAATCATAAGAATCAGAGACTGATGTAAAAGCTTGATTTAACGTCAATTAATGAAATTGTTGTTAATGTTGATACTATAATACTTAACGGTTTTATAAGCAGCTAATGTGTTTTAAGACATCAACATAAGTGTTCTTTTTCGAGTATTAAAATGAACTGTTAATCTAGGGAAAGATATTGAAGTCAACAGGTGACATTATTACACTAGCAATAACACTTATATAGACTAATGCCCTTTTCACATATCACATTTATGGGACTGGTTGACCTTTTTGTAACTATTAACGATGATTGTATGTTACTCTCGTGGTCCCGTTTATTTAATCATCTCCAATCCTATCAGTTATTATATGTATTCGGTAAATCAATAATGAAAGTACATCTACTTCCAGTGGAGGCACATGTTACTCCTCTGTCAAACACATTCAAGAAACGTTATGAATTTTAAATGAACATCTTGTGTTTTCCTCATGTATGCAACTTCCAAATACCCTTCAAACCTTGCTGTATTTTAATGATTACTATAAATTGTCTAATTCGCCGTTCACTGGGAGAATATGCCGTCTTAAACACATATCCTTTGCATTTTATATGTTTCACTAACAAATCTATCAATTATACCACTTTGATCCTTTTTTTCTAACTTGGCGTAGTAAGTAGTAAAATTAATCTTTATAATCTCCGCAAATAATGACATCACACAAGTGTTTGTCATCACTGTACTGCATTGTTATCATAACTGTATGGTTACATGTTTGAATATTTTCGTTTCATGTTGATCCTGAATGCAAGACATCCAGAAGACATCCAGCTATATGTGAACCATATATACACATAGATGATTTGTTTACATGAAAATGTTTTGTAAAACAAATTCTCATAATCAATTCAGACTGATCATCTAATTAAACAAATTTTAATATTAAAAGTTCCTCTTTTTGTTATATATGTGACATAAACATTCAACTTAAAGGGTTAAGTAATTTTATGATCAAATAACTTCATTCATAAATAATCTTCTAATGATGAAGATTCCATTTCAACTTATGAACGTCACTAAACCTTTACATATCGCTACATTGTGTTATTGTTTTCCTGAGTGAAAATATAACAAATGTCATTTGCAAACTAATGAAGATTAAATATTCATTATAAAATAACATCGAATGTGCAATGTTTAGCTGGCCAAGGAAGACGTCAAAGATGTTGTTCCTTCTAACCGAATTGGTAAGGGCAATATTCACTCTCTGAGCCTCTTTTTCAAACAAAGTCAAGGATTGTCACTTCGTAATAGAAAATGGGCACCTTGTCATTACAAGACTCTTTTTTAAAAACATAACAAGAGACAATACAACCATGCAAGACTTTTTGCTCACAAAAGATGTCACATTAGAAAAAGCTTGACGGCAATGTCATATATGTACAATAACACCTTAAAAAATAAGTATTGATTCAAATGATCAGCCATAAAAGCCTAGCTTTCCCCTTTACTTACAACTGTGTAACGATAGATATATCTTTGTCAAAAGAGCACGATCTCACATACTGAATTATTACTTAAGTAAACTACTTTAAACTCAGTTAACAGAGATCACAAGGAAGTTAGGTAACATTACATTTGACAGAATAAGCATAAAAAGAGAAGAAGCATCAAGGAAAAATCCTAGAGTGAAATTTCAAACTGAAATGAAACCAAGAACAGATCACTTGAACAAGATGCTAAAAGGATCCCAAGGGAAATCTTCCTTGACTTCAAGACGTGAAGGCTTGTTGAATGAGACAAACACAGGACCTTAATGTGCTATAATTCTCTTTTTGTTCTCGGGAGACGTAGGATACTTCCACTCAACGCTTTTTAACTGTGGAAATATATTCATATGTGATTGCTTTGCATTTCAAATCTTATAAAGGAATAACTGTTCTTTTCGTAAGTTAAAACATATTTCAATCGCTTCCTCTGGGCCTTAACGTGACCCACGTGATGTAGAGGTGAGCTATCTCGGTGGGATTCTTTATTTGTAGGATAGAACTTGACCCACCTGCATTTTCAAAAAGCAAGCTCGATGCCCGCGGTAAATGCCCAAGGGCCGAGGCAGGAAGGCTTACATTTAAACCGACAGACACAGTGAAAAAAAGCTTGGATAAATGATAATCTGTGGGGCACAGAGAATCGGGGATGGTTATGAGTGGTATTGTTTTATAATTGTAAACGGTCACAACTAGACACACAAAATCATAACTTAGTTATATAAGGCTTCAATGTTTAGCGTAGAGGTGTGAGAAGAATAGGAGTTCAAGACCTCATATTTCCAAAATCTTTTGCATATTTAAATTTGAAATGTTGGTTATTTTTCAAAAGTAATGGTGAGTAAATACTTTCAGTTTAACTGAAACCAATAATCTAATCTTATTTTGAAGAGGAATATATGAAGGATGTTATCAAGATAAGTGCCCAGGCCAGAGGGCACTATTAAGATAATTGCCCAGGGCAGAGAATATTATCAAGATGATTGACTTGTGTAGAGGGTCATTATTAAGATTATATTACATTATGACATTATATAGATTAAAGCCAGGGGTGGCTTCATTGAATTTAGGTTAGAGGGAAATAACGTAAAATAGTGTCCTACAAGAACAATAAACTGACGTCACTGGAGGTCGATAAGTAAGAGAGTGCAACCAAGCTGAACAGGTCAAAGGTCCAGACGACTTTCATTTTCACTCCTTTTACAGATCCATTGTCTCTCTTTCGGGTGGCAACATCTACTTGATAAGTAGCTGGAATACTACTGAAATACCCATTTACTCACTTTTTACCGGATATTTTTAAGGTTCAATTTGGATTTTATTAAGATAGTTGTCAAACTGTAGATAAGCCTACAGTTAGAATGAATGAAACAAGTTACGTTCACAATAATTCAAATTCAAAGCAGTTGATATGTTGAAATAATCCCTGAAAATCCCCATTAAAGAGTTAAACATGAACTTTTCATTAACGAATGAGCGCACCCATAGGACTTAATGAAGGTTAAAATATTCAATAAACACATTTCTCTTAAACAGAAGGAATAAGACGCAACATGCTGAACGGTAACTCTAAACGTATGCCCTTTGAAGATTGTCATCAACTGTGCGAAATCGATTATACAAAGATCACAAGGGAGCGTGACAAGCTACATCTGATCACAGAAACATCACAGATCAAAGATCTAACATTTCTAGAATAATCTTAATGTGAAAGATAAATTGAAGTGAAACCTACAGCAGACGAGGACTCGGACAAAAGGATAAAAGAACCCCAATGGGAATCTTCTATAACTGAAGTTTATAGTTTGGGAACAACACAGAATCCTAATGTGTTGTTATTCCCGGACCCATACTTCAATAGTCCCCCAACATAGTTTCAAATACTTAATCAAATCACAAGGCAATGACAGGAACACCGTTGTCCCTGTATTTCATTTTATGTTTTAAGCCTTATCGATAATTAAATCTACCAAAACTTTCATCGAAGTGATGTCTAAAATAACCACTCTTTTTATGTTTACAATAAATGTAAAAGCCAGCTTTTTTAAATGCTCAGAAAATGAAAAGATCACGATGGATAGACAATTTAAATATATATGCGTAGTGTATTAGGTACAAAAAGAAACTGTGGATCTAAAAATCAAGATACATCTTTAAGAAATAGCGGTATGAACATAAAATGATGTGATAAATTGGTTATGACGATATTGAATTGTTTATAATGCATTTATAGTATGAAATCGTGCCCATGCGATTTACTACCACGTGATCTGCACGTGGAATTAAATGAATGCCGACAATAACCTTTATGAAACACTGTCCTGCCAATCTTCCCCGGAATGATTTTAAGTTCCGCTAGTCTTTATCACCTTGCTTCTAACACGCCTAAATCCCTGTGTTTAATTACAGCGCTCTCTTTGGCGAAAGGCATTTCTCATAACATTTCTCTCTGGAGAACTGAGATCCGTCGCAGCAGCCTGGGTGACACTCAAACAGAAATATTGGGTAAATGCTGTGTGTACTAAATTAGTCAGTCTTTAGGGACTGGTCGGTTAGTTGTTAGGCAAGTTAGGCTAATCTTGGTATTCTTTATTCTTGGCTTCCTTAGAAAAAATAAGGGTTAAACAGACTCAGCATATATGTTCAACTGTCACCGAAAAACCCTTAAACAATGCTATCACAAGATAAATGAAACGAAGGAGCGATGGCGGACAGGGCCTCCAAGAGTTACCACACATGTTAAGGACAGAAGTGAATGGTTTACTCACTTCAGGCATGCAAATAATAGACACTATATGTAAACCTTAATTACTTTTAAAGGGCAAGATTTTCAACATACTTCCTATTAATAATGCACAAACCTTTTCATAGTAAGATGATTAAAATTAAGTTCAATATCAAGTGAATTTAGTGTTTGTTTTACAGGATATGGGATTTTGGGTAAAGAACTCAAAACCATCATGCTTGGCCAACAATGCCTGTAGTACTTAACAATTAACAAAACCTTTCATGGCGGAGGATTTTCTAAATCATCACATCTTTTTGTCAAAAAATAATAGTCATATAGCGTTTATCTCTCCCACTTTGCCCCCAAAATGTAAATGAAACATGTTTTTTCTAGAATTAGCTGAAATGAAACCAGTTGATTTCAAAAGTGTTTATGAAATCGATGTGATTTTATATAGAACTGGTCCATCCTGATATGACTGTAAAACCGCTTCAAAGGGATGAAACTAATATTGACATCCCTAAAGCAGTTCCATTTATTGGCTTTATTTTTATCATTCTCTTTTTTATAAACTTATCCTTTGAACGCATTTTGATAATATTCCACTGATGTTGCGGATCCGAATGTAGAAAATAGCCAGAAGAAATATTCAACCTGTTTGGAAATATTATTTGATTCGTGATCTCTTTTGATTTTCACGATACTTTTACTTCAAGATATTAAGCTTAACTTGTATCGATTGACTAAATTTTTAGGGGTTGGATACACCATACATTACATTATTTAATATACTCTCCTCGATAGTTAACAATATGCCCGATTATCCTAATCTGTCTAATTCCGACAATCCTTACACAGAGTAAAGACAGAGTTATCGCTGCTCTAGCCTGCATCGAATACTCGCCACCAGGTGGCTAACCCCACGTCATCATTGCTTTTCTGTCGGCCATCAAGTGCAGACGTGTCTTGATAGCTTAGCGATTTCCGACTTGTTTATGATTAAACCTTTCTCACCTGTGTGATTTCTCGACTGTTTGTCGTGTTTGGGTTCGGCTACTTCTTGTGGAGTATCCAGAACCTGTGGTTATTTGTCTCCTTGCCGGTTTTGTCAGCAGTTGACTTCAGTCAGCTGTTGTCGATTTCGGCTACCCGGACTGCACGTGCGTTGCGTGCTGGGTCGTTCAGCCCCGTGTTGGCTGGTTTAGCGGTAGACCTCCCGTCTACCGCCTCTCTTCTGCGCTTGGCTAGCTGTGCGCTTGCCGCCTGGTAGCGCCTACCGCCTAGCGCCCGCGCTGGCTTCAGGCTTTGCGTCTGACCGCCTGAAGTTTCTGCCGCCTGCCGCCTACCGCCTGCCGCGTCAGGCGCTCTACCGCTTCCCGCTAGCGCGGGCCGCCTGCTCGTCTGACCGCCTGCGCTTCAGGCGCTCTACCGCCTTCTACTAGCGCGGCTCGCCTGCGCGTCAGGCGCTCTACCGCCTGCCGCTGAGGTTATCGCCTGCGTTCCAGGCGGCCCCGCCTCCCGCTAGCGCTGATCGACTGGCGCTCGCTTGCGTCTGGTCGTGCGTAGTGGGCTGTCCCCGTGCAGCGCCGGCGCTGTCCAGTCAGGCGCCCCCCCCCCCCTAGGGTGAGCGTGGGGCTATGTCCAACCCCTTCTCAGGGTTTTGTGGAGGGTGTGGGTCCAGGAAGTCGGCGCGCTTCGACCCTCACTCTCTCTGCCGCCTGTGTCGGAATCTCTGCGCCGAGTCGGACAGGTGCAGGGAATGTGAACACCTTTCCCCGGCGGAGCACAGAGAGTACCGCGCCGCGGTAAAGAAGTCGGAGTCTCAGCAGAGACTCAGATCCACTAGGCGGCCTTCTGCGTCCTCCTCAGCTACCGCCACCAAGGGCGCGGAGGGCGCGCAAAACTCAGATCTTGTCATTTCGGAGGACGCCGCGGAATTTGACCTGTCGGAGACAGGCGGCGGGTCCGATAAGATCGTGTCGCCGGTTGAGGATGCGCCGGCCGCCTCTCCTCCCTCTAGCGGGGTAGAGCGATCTCCTGGAAGGAGATCATCCCCTGACACTGCCTCTTCCCCGGGCCGCCGGGCCGCCAGGAGGAAGAGGAAACATAAGAAGAGGAAGAGGTCGAGACCCGCTTCCCCAGTTGCCTTCGACCAGAAGAAGCTGACGGACGATATCATGTCCTCAGTGAAGGATCTGGTCGTATCCATGTTCGAGTCCAGAGAACGTGAGCGGCCCAGGGTCGAGGAGGGGACTACTTCATCCCCGCCCTCCCCTGAGGCGCCGTCCTCTCCTAAAAGGAGGAGGGTGGTGGTCGTTTCTCCCGCCGCCACCCCCTCGGATCATGACTCTTCCCCAACTCCTGATCGAGGCCAGGATGAAGGAACGCCTGGGCGGGGGAACGTGACTCCCCCACCGCCTGTCACGGCTGTGACCACGGCGGACGACGCTCCCGATCTAAAGGACCGCCTGACGGCCATCGCTGATTGGTGTCAGGTAAGCGTTCAGGAGTTGGAGGAAGAACCTTCTTCGACTAGGGTGGCCAGGTTGGAAACCTTCTGCGCGGAGGAGGAGACGCCGACGCAGCGCCAGCTGGCGCTTCCGGCGCACAGGCTCCTGCAGGCGGCGGGCAGAGACTTCGACTCCAACGTTGCAGCGGCAGCGCCGGGTCGTCTCTTGCCCCCCCTGGTGTTAGCGGACAAGGTCCGATCTGGCCTCCCAGTACATGGCTGTTCCTTGCCCTTTTCTCCCCCCGCCTTGGACGACGACATCCGGCGAGTGGCGGCCCCTGCCATACCTCACCAGGTGTCAGATGCTCACTTGGCACACCTTGACAAGGAAGCAAGGAGCATCTTGGGGCTGGCCAACCACGTCGCGCACGCCTGCCAAGCGATGGCAGCTTTCGCGAACGAGGCGGGCATGGAGCAAGGGGCCAAGGCTCTATATCGTGGCTTTGGATCCGTGGCCGGGAATCTCGCGCAGATGATGCTGTCTGCCTCTCGCATCTCAGCGGGGGTGACGAATCTCAGGCGCGATGGATTCCTGGCGCGGACGAACCTTCCGGCGGAGCTCCGGAACCGACTGAGGTCCGCTCCTGGGACTTCCTCTACCCTCTTCGACGGGCAAGTCGCGGGGGCTCTTCGCCAGCGGCAGGAAAGCCAACAACAAGAGCTAACAAACAGACTGGCCGCTGGTGGGGGCAGAGTATCTGCCCAGACGACAACGCCTAAGAAGAAGGGTGGAGGTGGGCCCTCCTTCCCTACGAAGACGGGAGGTGTGTCATTTCTCGGGGGGAGGAGTCGGCAGGACAGAAGTCGCGACTTCACTGCCGGCCCCTCCCCCAAGCGCACTCCCAAGAAAGGCAACCAACGCCACAAAGGTCGTGCCTACGGAGGTACCCCCAAGAAACAATGACTGGGTACCTCCGGACCTACCGCCGCAGGTGGTCCCACCTCTGGACGCACCAGTTGGAGGCCGTCTCGCGCGATTCGCGCCCAACTGGAGACAGTTGGGTCTGGACCCGTTCATTTGCAATATCCTGGAGCGGGGGTTCCGCATTCCCGTGTTACGCCGCCCCCCGCTGACCTGTTCTCCTACAGAGCGACCGCTGGAGCCCGATCGGCTCGCGCTGACTCTGGAACAGGTGGAGACGCTCATCTCCAAGCGGGCGGTGGAGGAACTACCGCTCCAGGACCTTGCACCAGGTTTCTACTCTCCGGTCTTCATCCGACCGAAGCGAGACCCGAAGAAGTGGCGGCTGATCCACGACATGAAGGAGTTCAACCACTCCTTCCTAGATCCGCCGCCATATTTTCGTCTCTTGACAGTGCCGTCAGTAATGCGATTACTGGAGCCCTCGGACTCGATGATATCCCTCGACCTGCAGGACGCGTATCTGCACATCCCCATTTATCATGGGGATCGCAGGTACCTCCGTTTCGTCCTAGCGGGTCGCCACTTTCAGTGGACCGTCCTTCCGTTCGGGATCTCGTCGGCTCCGTGGCTGTTCACTCGCGTGACCCAGCCCATCGTCCAATATCTCCACACAGTGGACGTACAGTTTGCGATGTACCTGGACGACGGGTTCGGTCACAACAGATCCCCGTCTATTCTGGGAGCTCAACGGGACTTTGTGATAGCGTTGTTCAGGCGGCTGGGGTGGCTAGTCAATCTAGACAAGTCAGACCTGCTGCCGACGACGTCCTTGGTGTTTCTGGGCGCCCGCCTGGACACCGCTATCTACAAAGCCTTCGTTACCCGGGAACGAATGGGACGTTACCGAGATCTCCTGGAGTTAGCGCTTCGGGGGCCTCTGTCGCTACGCAAGTGGCAAAGGCTGCTAGGGTTCTTGAGTGCGACCCAACACTTCACCCGAAGGGGAAGGTTGCAGCTCAGGCCCCTGCAGATCTTCGTAAACGTTCACGTCAGAGAGAAGGCGTGCCATCACGTTTTCTCTCTACCCTCGGGACTCAGACACCACCTCTCCTGGTGGCAGCAGGAGTCCAACGTGTTGGTGGGGGTCCCCCTCAGGGAACCGCCAGCAACATGTCACCTGTTTGTGGACGCCTCCACCCAAGGGTGGGGAGCCCATCTCGATACGGAGCAGACGGCGGGGGTGTGGTCATCAACCCAAGTGAGACGCCACATCAACGTCCTAGAGCTAGACGCGATTCGTCTAGCAATCGACCATTGGTCAGGTCGCCTGCGGGGGCAGATCCTGTGTGTTCACACGGACAGCTCAGCGGCGGCCTGGGCCATCAACAAGCAAGGCTCGACCAAAGCAGACTCGCTTCTGCAACTGGTGTTGGAGCTGTTTCGCCAAGTAGACAGTCTCGGACTCTCTCTCCGCGCGGTGCACATCCCGGGAGCCAAGAACGTCCTAGCGGACGCCTTGTCTCGCCCGGACAAACCTCCATCAACAGAGTGGATGCTGCACCCGAGAGTGTTCGAGAGTCTGTGTCTGAGGTTCGGCAAGCCTCACATAGACCTCTTCGCGACTCGGCTCAACCACCAGTTGCCGACGTACGTGTCTCCTGTACCGGACCCTACCGCGTGGGCTCTCGATGCGCTCGCGTTAGAATGGGAGGGGATGGTTGCCTACGCCTATCCCCCTCCCGCCATCCTGAACCGCGTGGTGGAGAAGATACAGGAGACTCGAGTTCTTCAACTGTTGTTGATAGCGCCGCGGTGGCCAGCCAGGACCTGGTACGTTCCCCTCCGAAGGATGTGCCGCCAAGACCCGGTCCCCCTCCCTCTGAGGTGGGACCTGCTGTCGAGCAGACCGAGCGGGCGGGTTCACGAGAACCCCCAGGCTCTACAGCTTCACGCTTGGTTTGTCTCCAGAGAGGCCTGACGGGGGCGGGTTTTTCCAAATCCGTTGCCGAGGCGGTGGCGACTTCCCAGAGGCCCTCCACTAGGAATCTCTATGACGCTCAGTGGGGGGCTTTCGCGACTTTCTGCGCCAAGGAGGGGTACGATGTCCAGGTAGTTACGGTCCCGCAGGTTGCAGAGTACCTGGTCTACCTGCGAGAGACGAGGAAGCTTAAAGCCTCGTCCATTAACACCAATCTGGCAGCGATAATGTCCGTGCTTAGGAAGCGAGACCCCCAGTTGGACATCTCGGTCCTCAAGGAGCTCGTAAGAACCTACCGGAATGTGGACGGGCGGATGAAACTCAGGCCCCCAGAGTGGGACTTAGCGGTGGTCCTAAACCATCTTAAGTCCGACCACTATGAACCGTTGACGGAGACAACCGTCCTCCGTCTCACCATCAAAACCGCCTTTTTGGTCGCAATGGGGTCCGCAGCCAGGATTTCAGAGCTACATGCTCTCCAGGCGGACCTTTTGCGTTTTGATGTGAGGGATGGGGGGTCGGCTACTCTGGGACTGGCGCCTGAGTTTATCTGCAAAAACCAAACCGCGGACGAGAGGGGTAGAACCTTCTCGTTACCGTCCATTTCCGGGAGCGTAGATCCGACAGACGAGGAGAATCGTCTCCTCTGTCCGGTACGCGCGCTACGGATCTATGCCGAGAAAACCCGGACACTGCGTCAAGGGAGAAGGAGACTCTTCATCCCACATTCCCAGACCAGTGTCCGGGAAATTGATAAAAGACAACTGGGCGTCTACCTCCGCTCAGCGGTCCTAGACGCCTACAAAGCAGCGGACCTTGACCCTCCAGGGAGGGCAAATCCGCACGAGATCAGGGCCATCTCAGCGACGATGGCCCTCCACAGCAACTTGGCGGGGGCGGACATCATGGCTGGCTGCTTCTGGAAGTCAGGCTTGGTGTTCGCCAACCACTACCTCCGGGACATCTCCAACGAGGATTTGGAGGGGATCAACCGACTGGGCGCACAGGTGTACGCCCAGCAGCGAGTTCCTTCGGCTCCTCAGCGCAGGAGTCACCCTCCTACTCGTTAACTAATTCGAATAAACCCGAGATTGATCTTAGTTGGTTGTTTGTTGTCTTTTGTATTTTAGTTGGCGACCTTGGTTGCGGACCCCCTCGCACAGCGAGGATGGGTCAAGGCTGACCACTCCGTCCCCTAGGGGTTCACGCGGAGTGTCATCTTACAGGTCCCCAGTGTTCTTGTGTAAAGAGAGAGTGGTTATCGCTTGGCCGCTCGTACCCACCTCCGTCTGTGGGATTCGGGCATATTGTTAACTATCGAGGAGAGTATATTAAATAATAGTATGTTTTTGTTTAAACATCATTATTTATACTCACCGTCGATAGTTAACAATCGTTAGCTCCCACCCGGCCTCCCCTCTGTACGATCGGTTTCTCTGCCCGTCAGAAGAAGCAATGATGACGTGGGGTTAGCCACCTGGTGGCGAGTATTCGATGCAGGCTAGAGCAGCGATAACTCTGTCTTTACTCTGTGTAAGGATTGTCGGAATTAGACAGATTAGGATAATCGGGCATATTGTTAACTATCGACGGTGAGTATAAATAATGATGTTTAAACAAAAACATACTATTTATATGGAAAACTATTTAGGGATACAAGAACAAACCTTTCTAAATCTGACTTATCAACACTTGTTATATCTTTCTCTGAATCTAAGTTAAGACTGACATAGCGAAATATATATGTTACGTTTACTTAGATATAGATGATATAAACGGCGTCCCATACAATAATGCTACACGTGAATATTTTCAACTTAATTCAGGTTTCACTAGCACACAGGCGGCTTAGTTTGTTTGATTGAATGTCATCTGCAAACACATGTCACATCAATGGGTAACTTTAATACTATCTTTATTTCATACAAGAAAAAACAATATCGATGAAAACATCTTAATTGTTTTTCAGCACGAAAGGTAAAGCCTAAGTTGAAATAAAATGTAAACAAAAATATTGTCAGTCAAGTCAGTCAGTTGATAAATAATTAAAAATCCAAGACAGCAAGTACATGCTGGTTTTCAATGTAAAGGTCATCAAAATACTAAAATCCCGAGGAACCTGTAGGTGCAAGTAGAATCAAGTGAGATATTCTGCTTACACGCTCTTCAATTGTACTTCACAGCAGGTAATTTCATAGCTTTGCAACATCGATTCCTCATCATCAGCTTTGTCTAAGATATGACGAGTGAATGTTTTCTGCGATGTTCTGCTGATGAGATGAAGCTCCGTGTAGGAAATGGAGACAATTCTTTGACTGCTTATGCATATAAATATGGGTAAAAGCCCATGTCTAATATGGGAAACTTTCACTGAATATGAACATAATTTAGTTTATTTCTCTCCCGTTGAAGATACCGCCGTTTAATAAATCTACAATGTTGTACACATAGGACAGATTGATCCCACAAGCAATATCTACTGTTGAAGTTAGTTGTCGATGATTTTGTACGATTATAAGTGTAAATCAGTGTGAACATATATATGCCAAAATTGTTTTAGAGAGCCATATCATTCTGTAACTAAGTGAACCTGCAATGAGATCCCTTGGGGTTAAAGTAATGTTTCCCTCAAGTGGGTAAACAAGTTAAGTCATAATCTAATAAGCGGGGAGAGGGCAATGCTTCTAATTTGTATTTTCAAACTTAATTTGAATTGGATTTATTGCAAACTTAAGGGATTCAAAAGTCTTTTTGTAGGACCATATAGTACAATTAAGTCCAGAGCGGATCCAATCGAGTCGAAATCGAAAAGTTTCCCGCCTAATCAAAATATAAACAAAGTATGCAACATTTATAAATTATGAAATCGTTTTCAATTCAGCTCCAGACAAGAAAAACGGACGGACCAACAGACGGCGGACAAATTTTGATATATGTGAAAGGGAAACTGTGATCATGAAAAAGACACTTTTCATGTATGGGAAGACGATTGTCTGATAATGAAATAAAAAAAATAAAAAAACCCAAAACCTTATGCCGTCCCCCTTACAATTTGAACAAGGGGCTCGAATAGAACCAAGTGGTAGGTTTGTCATTTGAAAAAAAATCCTTGTCAGTTGCACACTGATATGACGGAAGACATATCATACCTATTGCATTTGCCACATTTCATAATTTATCTCTTTAAATCATCAGAAATTCAATTAATGTTCTTTGAGAAGCTTTTGATTTCACAGTGGCAGTGAATTACTAATTTGGCTAGGGTCAGGAACGATATCGAAAAGCACTCACATATGCAAATAATTTTGTCTGGTTTTGGAGAGCATTGGGGAAATCAATAATCAGTTAGCAGCATGTTCAGTTCAACCCTCATGTTAAGTGTATGATTATGAAGTTATTCACCTACTTCAAATTTTGGTATTACTATGCATGAATGTTTTCAGTTTGTAAAAATCTTGGACACGATCTAAAACAATGTATTAGTTTGAATCGGTTTCTGTCTTTATTAGTTTTCATGTGCTGTTTAAATAAACGCTTATGCAATTAGTAAGCGCAATAAATAAAAATTGTCTGATATGAAATATAATAAAATCCGAAAAAAAACTAAAATCATTTGAACATATATCAATTATTTAAAACACTTTTATAATTAAGTGACAATATAATTATATGTTACTCGTTAATAAGTATGGTAACCCGGACGGAACAACTGTATTGCATTCCTTATTATGTTTACTTAAATCAATGGAAGGTTAAATGGACCAACACAGTTTTACACCAAAAGCAAATAGGCGATTTCTCCTGCGGGGGGATACAAATGGGACGAGATCACCGCGGCAGATTCCCCAATCTGTAATCGACCCGTGATCTGTCTTCAGACCATTACGACGATTGGTAGGATCAAGTTTGACCACGTTACAACAGTTGCGACGTTACGGACATTCTATCCTAGAAAAATTAACAACGAGAAAGTTATCAACAAAAACTAGTCCTAAGAGTCATTTGTTTTGCAGCTCATCAGGTTATTTATGATTTATTTTATAAATGGTCTAAGGATCACCATTTGGAGACCACAGAATCACAAAATCTATAAATCATAATTCCCATGAGCTAAGGAGTCTGTACACAAAGTTTCATCTTTCTACACAAGAAGAAGATTATAATCTGTTTTTAGGATGTAGCGCATGTGGCCCTTAAAATGCGTCACAGGGTCACCAAATTTATAAATAAAAAAACTCGTTAGTCAAGGAGTCTTTTCACAATATATCAGAATTTCCGGACAAGATAAAATTGTTAAAAGATAAGGGACAGACGGACCACGAACCACATGCCATGCCAATAAGGCAATCGGGCCTTTCAGGCGAGGTGAAATAAAAAGCCATAGAAGTATTATTACAAGTCTAGTGTTCGTTAGTACATCACTTAGTGAAGAGCTTCTAGTTACTATATTTTAAACAACATTAAGTGTACAGCTTCTAGTTACAATATTTCATAAATGTTAGTATCTACACCAAAACGTTGCAATCCGGCAATAAAGAAGTTGAAAATCCAGAGGATTTATTCTCTAATACACAATTTCAGTCTTAAATTGCTGAAGTGAGGTAATCATTACTTGTTTTACATAATTGTCAAAATATCAATAGCTACTCGGTTAAAACCGCTTTTGCTGTACCAAATTACAGAAGAAAATTCATGAGGTTGAAGTTAATGATGAACAGTTTGATGATGAAGATTCTTGCTTATATTTGGGTTAGATTTCAGTTGACACGATTATTGACGGCGGTGGGACTGATGCTGTAAGTGAAGTGAATACAGTATGCATGCGCAGATCAGACAAGGATAAAGCTATCCTCACAGTGGGTCTATCTCAAAGAAGTGACAGGCCTGTTATGTTTGTTGACTGTAAAGTAGATTCTGGAGCAGAAACTGACATTATTCCTGTGTCAGTCTACAAGAAGTTATTTCCAAAGGAACATAACTTGGATAAGCCTTCTGTGAAGATGAAAGCTTATGGTGGCACAAACGTCACTAACCTTGGATCTTGCACAGTGTATTTCCATGTTCCGGGTAAGGAGACAACAGTTCAGGTCGCAGATGTGCAGAAAGGTGTAATAATGGGAAGTATTACCGCCCAGAGGATAGAATTGCTTGAACTTCATTTCCCTACAGTCAATATGGTGAAAGGGAAGAGCCGCAGGAAGTAAATAAATTCACCAAGATTGAAGATTCATGCGAGCAGATCACAGAGACTGGTATTTGATGTTAATGTTAGAAAACATCCATTTCCACTGACTAAGGATTACCTGTTGAAAGAATACAAGGATTTATTCACCGGCATTGGTTGTTTTCCTGGAGAGCCATTTCACATTGAAGTTGACGAGGGAGCGATTCCAGCAAGACAGATTCCTGTGCACTTGCAAAAGCAATACAAGGATCAGTTACAAGACCTGGTCGACAGAGAAATCTTGTGTAAAGTGGAGAATGAGTATACTCCCTGGATCAATTCAACAGTGTCGACAACACGTTCCAAGGGAACATTGAGGATATGTCTGGATCCAAAAGATCTTAAAAGAGCGTTGAAATGTAGTCCATATTACGTACGAAATGTAGACGATGTGTTACCCAAGATGAATGGTGCTACACACTTTTCAATAATTGATGCTCGAAATGGGTTGTGGCAGGTGATATTAGACGATGAAAGCAGTACCACAGTTTCAACTCTATGGGGAAAGTACAGATGGACACGGTTTCCTTTTGGTCTGTCTGTGAGTGGCGACATATTCCAAGAGAAGATGAACTCAGTTTTTGGTCATCTTAAATATATTATATCCCAGTTTTGTATCCGACTTCAATCCCCATTTTCATAAAGACAATACATTCAAGTAAATAAAACACCAAACAGAGTTTCGATGCGTCCTTTAATCAAAAAGATATAACGGTTCAAAGCGCGTAGAAATTGGCCACCTCGAAAGCCCAATTAAAAAAGTCCCTAGAGTGGCCTGAGCTCTCCTTCGGCAGATGTGACGTCATAGACAGGACTCGCTTCGCGTTTGTTTGTAAACAAGTATATATCAATGCAGATATGGTCGCATTCGTCGACGTTTTCATTGGGATAGAGACATGCCTTCTTCCTTCGTTGCTGCCAACTGTACTTATAAGAAATCAGGAGACATTCAACTGCATCGGTTTCCGTCAGAAAAGAGCTAAGTGGAGTCCCAATGACAGGTCTGTTATCTGCTCCGATCATTTCGCAGAGGACTGTTATGATCTTTCCTACGATTTCAAAGCGGACTTTGGACTTGCCCCACAAAGGAAAAGACTCGTCAAAAATGCCGTACGAACAGTTGATAAACAAATGAAGATGATAACATGCCCGCTACCCGTCTGTCCAGCGAGATATGACAGTCAACCATATCGGAAGAAAAAACGGACGGAATACTTTGAGAAGAGGGAACGAAAGAGGGTAAGGAATTTGAAAGAAAGTCTAATTCAAAATTCTGTTCCGGGGGAGGTGAGATAAATAATCATGAAACTTTTGGGGAGTTGACTATAATTGATGATTTTGCAGACGAATGTTGAGTTTTTATCTGCATTATGAATTTATGTCTCTTTAGATTAGTCGCAGAATTTATTAATTCAAACCCCATTAACTGTTTGAATTTTTAGTATTTGATTGGATATGGGGTTGAAAAATTCATCGGATTGAACTAGATAGTTATTTCAACATGTTGGAGACTATAATGAAATAATGTGCATATACATACATATAGATCTGTAAAGTATACACAGTGACAGGTTTGTAGTTTGTTACATTACTAGTTTTGGGGTATATATCATTTTTTTGGTGCTGATTACTCTAAGGATACATAAAAAAAATGTGGGCAAGTCACTTATGTTTGTATGTTGACACTACAGTTTGGGTTATAACATTTATGAAAAATTAAAATTTCTTGCTACAGCGTCATTTTAGAAGCAACAAAAAGTAAAATTAAAGTAACAGAGCTGCACCGGAGAAACATTTACCATTTTATGTAGCCTTACAGTAGATAACTTATAACCTATTATATATTGATAAACATTGCAGAATGAAATAAGATATTTAGTAATACAGATTTGTTAATATATTGTCATGTGTCACGTGTATTGACAAACCTAATTACCTTCATCAAGTTTCAATAAAGGCTGTTGATCATGGGTGAGGATAAAGTTTAGACAGGATAACTAATCAGTGCCTTGTGTATTACCTATTGGAAATGTGCCAGGTGCTGAGGTCATTAAGTTTATTGCTTAATTGCCATAATGTACAGGTGTGTGGCATTTCATGTAGACTGTTAGGTAATAACTTTATGACTATATCGTCTGGTGTGAAAAAGTAGTGTTAGGTAACTAAAAACCTCTCTCTGATAAAATACCGGTACTAAAGTACTGAAGGAAATGGAAATAATATGCTTTTTATTTGGTTGAAATAGTTAAAACTGAAAAAGAATTTCATACTTACGATACATTTCCAAGCAGGCTTTAACTTACATCACAATCAACAATAAATGTTGTGTTATTATTGACAATATTGGCCTACGTCACTCTAGATTAGTACCAGACTCTTTATCTCAAACACTGACCGTTACTCACACAAAAGAACAATAATCTGTATCCTTACTATGAAAAATACATTAGTACGTAACTCTAAGTTTTTATGAAGGTGGCAAATTGCGAATCAAGAGGTACATTTACAAAACACATCAAAGATTTGATCTTCATTATCACTAATAACTGAGTAATAAGGCAAAAAACAGCTGCTCGGAACCTCGTATCCCAATGACGAGATCCGGAAGTTGCCGAGAGACAGACCATCGAAAGCGGGATCTCATCGTTACATTCATGCAAAGCAGAAACACGGAGTTGCGATATTGAGTTGACACAAATGGCACAAAGTAGTAACAATTATTCTATATACACAATGGTCAATCAACTACACAGGGGGATAGTCGATTTGTCGAGGTGTTCAAACAAAAAACAGTCACAATGGCGGCAGATATCAGTTTGGGTTCACTCGATCGGAATTATCGGAGATTAACAACCCAAACAAACAACAACAACAACAACAACAGATAATTAATGTCAAACAGAATATGTCGATGTATTGATATTAATAGCTTTGGTGATTTAGGGGCTTTTTTATAAGTACATCAGTGAAAATATATACGTTCACGACTGCTGGAATCTATAATGTAAACAATGACACAGATCAGCCAGTCCTGTCTATGTCGTCACAACCCCCCAGCACCTGATTGGCTAATAAAACGTTTCGCGTCTGTTTTCCGGAAGTGTTTTTAAAACACGTTTTTTCTGCTATTTTCAGGTGGATGTGAACCAAAATAGTTGTTGATATTTTTTCTTAACTGTGTTATGAAGTATTTCTGCTAATCGTATCCCCTATGTGGATATATTTTCTTTAAAGGTGTTACTAGTATTGTCGACGACACATTCATATATGGTTTATCAGAATTGGATCATGAAAACACTTGAAACCGCCAGGGAAAAGAATGTGAAACTTAATCCTGAAAAGTTTCAATTCAAAACACCCGAAGCAAGATTCTTTGGATTAAAGGGGACACCTGAAGGTATCAAGCCAGACGAAAAGAAGATTAAAGCAATCAGAGAGATGAAAAGGCCGAAAGATGCAAGTGATGTGAGAACATTCGTGGGTATGATCAATTACCTGCATCATTTTTCGACTGCAATCGCTGATGCTTCAGAACCAATCCGACAACTTTTGAAGGACAGTGCATTCGTATGGAATAATGAGCACGAGATAGCATTCCATAGACTGAAAGAGATTATCACGGATTCCCCTGTGTTAGCTTAGTATGACGAGAGTAATGACAACATCATCCAATCTGATGCAAGTTTGAAAGGTATCGGTTGTGTTCTACTCCAAGACGGCAAACCTGTTTGCTATGCAAGCAGATCCCTCAGTGAAACTGTACAGCGTTACAGTAACATTGAGAGAGAACTACATGGTGTCTTTTGGTCATTGGAGAGAATGAATCATTTTGTATACGGGGAAACATGCAACTGTAGAGACTGATCACAAACCTTTAAAGAGCATCTGGCAGAAGCGCATTGACAGCACGTCACCAAGGCTGCAGAGACTCCTGCTCAGAATGACTAAATATGACGTTGATGTGAAAGACATACCTGGTAAAAGCAACGTCGTAGCTGACGCACTCTCCCGTATCTCCAACATGGAAGCTCCTGAAAATGACTTACCTGCGATTGATGTGAACACAATCACCAGCAACATTCCCGCATCGCCAGCAAAACTTGACGAGATCCGAGCTGAAACAGAGAAGGATGAAATGTTGTGTCACTTGAAAGAAGTAATACACAAAGGATGGCCAGATTACATTATAAGTACATAACTGTATGAGGATATGTCCATCTGGTAGCTTATATTCGTGCAAGATTGTATACAATAATATTATGGGGAATGTTTGTAAACCTTTTATAAGCGTTTGTCTATCCATACATGATGATGTGTATATATTTTGAAATTTAGTATAATTATTGATAAGACCGTATAGAAATGTGCGAACAGAGTATATGTATTTGATTGCCTATAGGATTCTACGTATTCTCTGTACAATGAAGTACGAGGTCATTAGCCGCTTGGTGTCTTATTTACATGATAATGAGGACCTGATGCAATTTCAAATCGGGCTTTCTCTCTATATTAATACTGCAGCCGTGATATAAGTGAAATAGTCTTCAAAGAGGTGTTATACTCAATATCGCCTTACTTCACAAATTTCCAAATTCCTCATTTCAATCTACATGAAGTCTATGATAGCGAAGAGTAGCATTGTCAGTGTAATCTGTCTCTGGGAAATACCAAAGATTTTAAGATCTGAATGATCGAAATATTGACTTCACCCGACTGGCGTCAATCTAGGCTACATCTTAACATTATCACAGACAGACAGACAGACAGTCATGTGTATTCAGTATTTGTGGCCCAGTGGCCCACAGCACAGTTGTGGTGGGTTTTTTTTTTACTTATTAGTCACGTGACTTTAAATTGAATTGTACATGCGATTTCATTAAATTCAGCAATTGTTTTATATATTTGGCAACATTTTGAATAACATCAGGATTAGAGGCATTAAGCAGATTGTACATCATTTGTGGATTTACATTTCAAGAGTTTGTTTCTACATGGGGAAAAAGTTTCTCAAACTAACAGAATATGGAATTCATCTTCAGTTTGACCTGAAGAACAGTAAGAACATGACAAATCTTTCAAGGATAAATTATCTTTTCTCAAATGTTGTATCTTTAAGGCATGTAGGGGTATTCTTTTTTTACGGCGTTAGCCGGAGGTTTTAAACGCTTAAATTTGCGGGCGTTGAATAACAATGAATCCCAGAAATTTTACAAACGCAACTATTTATCGATATTGTAACATGACCGTTAGTTATTAGAAGTTTAAGAGCGAACTCTGTTTTTGCGTACTTATCTTTGCGTGAAAAGAACTTTGCGACTGTTCTATTTCTGTAAGAGGTGTGTTATGGTCTAACCTAATGTGAATTCCCGGCATAATTTACATTACAAGCATCGTCCTGATGATACCAAACAGATGCATTCATAACAGCGAGACCTTACAACATACTAGTTTAATTTGAGACCGAAATAAAAAATTACACATGTATAAAGCTCGTAGAAAAATATCGTAAAACCCCGAGTACAAAAGTCTTAAACTAGCCCGCAACCATTGTGACAGCGACGCAAACATTGTGACGTCAAAACGGTTGGCCTTTGTGACGTCATACCATGGGAACGGCATTCGAAAGAAGGCGGCTGCATGAAACTTTGCGGCAAACTTTGACTAAGTAAGCCAGTTGAAAATATTTTCGTTCTCCAAAAATAAATCATATTGAAGTGTATTTGTAATTTCTACCGGTAGACACAACCTAAAAAGAGACAAAGACAACAGTCAAATCGGAGTACGCACGACTTTTCTAAGAAACTGGAAAATTAAAACTTTAGTCGGGCCCGCACTAGTGAACATGATGTATCAATTCGCGGTGATTCGCCTTTGCTAATTTGCGGGCGTTCATTGTCATTCAACATAGGGTAATTTTTTTCAAATCAACCAATCAGAATCGAGTATACAGCGAAGTCATGTTACAATATGACAATTTGACCTCTTTCCAAATCTCGTTAAAGCAATGTATCGTGAAGCATGCCTTTTCCCCCGTCTTTCACCCCAGCCTTTTGATCCCTATATCTTTTTTATCTACTCTCTTTTGGATGATTTCATCCACGTGTTTCAAACACAAAAAGGAGGTTGGATACAAAATATCGAGGTATTAAGGAATAGTTATATTTGGTCCTACTTTGTTGAGAAATATAGTGTGAATCTCATGATGTCTTAGGAAGGATATGTTGCAACAGTATTGGTTCAATTAATGGCCTCTCCTTCAGGCAACAAATGATGAAAACCTCACATAAATATGAATTTCTTTTGAAAGTTAGATTTTAGTTATTAATTTTTAGTTTTTATTTTAATTGAAGTATTGTATACCAATAAGGACTTATGCAGAAATAGCAATTGTAAGGCAATATGAGGTTAGCTTTCAGAAAAAAGAAGTGTTTGCATCATTTATGAATTGAACTAAATAATTGATTTTTACTATTAAGATTCCCTTGCAAAAGAAACTTGACTTTAAAATCAGATGCAAAATCAAAAATGGTTTGTTACCAGAGTATAGCAGAGATATTCACAAGAAAGTTCTCTTAAGGATGTCCGTTCTTTAAATTTAAAGTATAAAACTTTTTTTCTAACTTGTTTTTTTCAAAAGTTTTGTGTATTTGCTTGAAATATCAACCCCAATAAATGAGGGTTACTGTGGGTTTTTTCCAAATATTTTAAGACAAAGATCCCTTTGTCAGTCAGAGATTTAACATGGGAGTCAATGAGGAAATGATGAATTTTTTTGAGAAATCTTAAATTTAAATTAGTTCCTGTATTAAACTTTTTAAAATATAAAAACATGTTAGAGTTAACATAATTTCCTTTGAGAAAAAAGTAAAAACTATATATGGTACTGCGGGTTTTTAGACGCTATGGCACAACATGTATTCAAACATTTCAATTAAATTATCAGCATTCAAGCTATTTTTGTACTAAAAACATGCTCTTTCCAATGGTTTTGGTTGCTGTCTCCCTGCAATAATACAATCAGCCTATATCACTAGCAGTAATATAAGTGAAATATTCTTGAAAGCGGCGTTAAACTCCAAATCATCATACCACAGAAATACCAATCTCTATTAATTGACTTATGGTTGAATTAAAACCGTATGCTAATTTATTTAAAATGTGACGGTCCTGAATTTTTACCAAATGGACTTTCAGTTGACATTTTTAATACATCAAAACATGTTTTATCACGCATGATAAGTGGCTAGCGAAACATTGAACCTTCAAGTCCGATAATAAACAAAAGGCCTTCACTCTTATTATCTGGGATTAAATTTTAGTTCAATCATGTAACATTACATAAGATATCCTAAAATGGGTTTTTAAAAACATATTAATATTTGTTCTTAAAAATTAACTTATGGATCGAAGTTAAATATCTCTGGAATTTCACAAGGGTTGATCGAGTATCTTACTTTCAACCAACTTTTAAACAGACTTGGCAAATTGCTTTCACAATTCATTACATAATGTCTGCCCATAAATGATAACATTACCCTTAGAACGTCCTCTTAAGTAATGAAATAATGTGGTTCAGACACTTTTCATCAACAGAGTTCTTTCAGGAAGTGCCTCAGGTGCTGTGTGACGTTTGACATAATGTTTTATATGCAATTAACCTTTCTTCTATTTTCCTCAATATCTAGATATTAATATTGGTACCAAGATAAACGTTCCAGTTTGCCATGCTTCATTGAGACTCCAAATAAATTCAGGATCCAAACTAGGATTTACTGAATGTTATGAGAAATATACTTTCCGGCAAATGGAGAAAGCCTTACTCTATATGTAATGATGGTTCTTGAAGGGCCCTAGGTGCTCGTCTTAATCTTTTATCAGTCTGTCGTCGCATTCTATTTAAGAATTCACTGTCAGTTTGTGTTTGCAATGGGAAATGAACATTCAAAGCTAATTTCAAACTTTTGTGTGCATCAGTTCAACAGCCAAACACACCTGAAGCAATGCTTTTTGAGAATCGTGGACAATTTTGAATTAAGCAAATGGTTACATA
Source organism: Phorcus lineatus (assembly GCA_921293015.1). Classification (NCBI taxonomy): domain Eukaryota; kingdom Metazoa; phylum Mollusca; class Gastropoda; order Trochida; family Trochidae; genus Phorcus; species Phorcus lineatus. Next base: position 75,182,825 of record OV121081.1, on the reverse strand, counting down.
CGGTTTCTTCTGTTCATTTTATCAATTAAAAGAGGAATATGTTGAGTTATATCTTATCAAACTTCCTCGCTAGAGTCGATGTCGGATCCTCGAAAATAGTTCCGTGAATGTTCACACGACCTAGACCGGCTAGAACAGGTTCACACCAGTATGAACGATGTTTGTGCGAGCTCATGGGGAATCACTAAAATTTAGATCACATGACCGTATTGTCAACCAACTTGATTTCACAGGTTAATACTGTCCATAACGGACATCTAGACAATGAGTATATTAATTGAAACTAACTGATTGTATGATTTAACTATGCAAAATGATCTGCAATGTTGTATAAATTCTAGATGTTATCTATCAGAACTTACTGACGCCCAACACTTAGACTCAAAACCATATCAGATGGGATGTGGGAGCTTCAGTAACCAAGAGAGCTTTATACCATCCGGAGCTAACATGAAGAAATCCCGATTCAATTAAGAAACTTAACCGTCTACAGTTTTTTATACGTTTTTATTACGATGTTTTTTTGTGGATAAAAATCTCATTAAAGAGAGTGGACAGATCAGGTAGATGGCACTGACCTGTCTTTTTTAAAATAATTTTTTATTTTTGAATCTCCATACAAGACAACATAAAACACATATTCAGTTCAATTACACAACAAGATTACTTTAACACAGTGTTAGATTTACAAGCAGTTGGTGGCAAAGATAGGTACATGCTAAACAGAAGTGTACAAAAGAATATCCAAAAAGGTCATGACATACCGACCAGAATTGTATGAAGTTTTAACATTTGCAGTTTGAGTAAGCATTAAACCGATTGTAAATACATTGTGTTAATGTCTTCTTTTACGTGTTTCAAGTTTGGTATTTTTTCCTGTTGTTTCATTTTCTATATATTGCATTTTACGACAATCATTATCAAATTTAGGACATTGTTTATCTTTTCGCATTAACCTAACAACGTCTTTCCTTGTAAAGGTTATATGAGATTCCTGTTTTTTTTCAAAAATCCATTCTCCAAGTTTCCTTTGCATGACCTGTCCTGCTTAGCTGACCCTACCAGGAGCATGCAAACTACGGCCGTGGTGGCTCGTAGGGTCTTTAAGGCATTCAAATCACCACACCACTGCGGAGTCAAAGGTTTTGGATTATTCCATTTCATTATGATTTTCTTTAAATGGTGTTTATTTTTAACTCTTAAGAATTATAACTATTTACACGTGTTTTTCCTTTATACATTATTCCTAATGTAGTTTATTGAACCATTATAGATGCCACCATACTATGATGTTTGATAGATGTCACCATATTACTATGATGTTTTCAAGAAACCCTTACCGTTGCTCACAGATTACTTGTAATAGAAGTTATATGACGAAAATCTGTTCTTCGAAATGAAGCTCACATTTTTATATAAGGTTTATTTGAAAGATTTATGATCTGTCCAAGGAAAGGTTGGTGAAGAAACCATTGACTTTCTTTCAAATGGTGAGAGATTAAATGGGTGCGCTCTTTGAATTCGCAAAGAAGCAAAGATGTATGTTGTTATAAGCAGAAGGTGGCTTGATACCTTTCATTTAAATCTTAAATATTGTGACAGTCAGAAGTAATTAAATATCAGGATGGAAAACGTGTCTACTATCTCTTGGCACATCTACATATAGCAACTTTGGAAGGGGGTAGATAATATATAAATAATATGATTAGATGTTGCGCAATAAAAACAACTTATCAAGGTTTAAGCTATATGATCACCTGAACTGCTATCACCTGAACTGCTATATCAACAATTATTCCACATCACTTGTGGTCAAATGTGACGCTCGTCTATAAGTTTTCTCATATCGATTTAAAAATTATTAGAAGTGACACAAAATCTAAGTATTTTCTCTGTTTTCCTTGTCTAATGGACCTAATTACAGTGATCACGAAGTTGGTATCAAGTTTAGGGAACGCAGTCTTCGCTTTTATTCGGAAAGTGTTCCAAAAGCGCAAGGTGCAAAGTTAACCCATCAACATCATCTTCATATTTTTTCACAGAACAAGTGTTAGAATCTCTACGATCGCATTGAACCTTCATCGTTTGCTTCAAGTTTTCTGTTTATTGTGTATAGAACAGCAAGTTAAGAAACCGTCTGTTGAACACAAATTATATGTTGGTAGGCGTTGGTAATAGAAAAAATTTAGACAATTACGGCGCGCGCCTGCGAAGACGGCAGCTTAGGAAACTGCGTGAAAACTGATAGCAGCCCCGATTAACTCAAGGCTGCTCATGACGTAGCGCAAATACACATCGTTTATGATCAGCTCAAGATAAATAGCGGGTCAGTATTGTGTTTTAAAATTGACTGTACAAGTAGTACAGAGTCGACAAAAATGGCCTCTTCTACCTCGTCATAAAGCAAACAATGATATTTCGTTCCCAATAATATCTGGAATATTAGCTGTTGTTTAAGTCTTTGTTCTTAGCGTCTTCTATCTCACCATGATAAAAAAGGCACAGAGTATGTAGTTATAGTCAAAAATGCCAAACTTCATAAATGGTGTTATTTAACAACAAGTAGCGGTTGTTTCTGAAAATTAACATCTCAATTGTTATAAGTAATCATATAGAAAAAAGGTGAGATTTAAAATCGAAAACCAGACAATCGCGCACGTCAATAACTCAAACGTTAATTTGGAAACTATCTATAACAATAACAACGTAAAATATAGGTTGTATATATTAAAATCTGATGAAATATACTTTTTGCGAAGATCCTATTATTTCACATTAACGAAAAAACATGAAATTCCTATTCTAGTGCACCAATGTTACTTACATTAATGGCCAATATTTTTTACATCGCTCTCTTTTGATTTACGTTAATAGTTAACTAAAAAAATTCTCAAATGAATGCTAAGAACGATGTATGGTGATCTCACGAGTCAACAAGTCAAAATCCAATTAGCCATGGTTCTTCAATTCCGAGATTTCAGCATTCTAGAGCTTCCATTTTTAAATTAAAAAAATCATAATTAAGTTTTTAGGGATATTTCGATCAGATTGCTAAATGTTAATGATGCCCATTCGCATCGAAGAAAATTAAGAATATTTCATTTCACTAAATAATACCTCAGGCAGTCAATTTGACAAACAAGGCTGGAAAATTGATTTCTGTTACATTTCCGTCACTAGTTATATCTCGAACAAGACCTTCGTAGACTACATGGCACATTTTTACATCGCGTAGGGTTTATAATGATTTGACCGATATGTATGACATTTTCAAAGATATCAGTCGAATACATGTACCAGAGCAGACATGGTTATTGAGTTTTCTTTCCTTGGAGTTGAAACTTTAAACTTCAACATCTCGAAAACTGAAAAATCATATCATAGATACCTTATGTTCGTCATTATTATATATTTATAGCTATTTAGAGAAATTTAATCAATCTTTTACACGTTTAACTCCTCAATAGCAACAAAACTACCACCAATGTGTGGTGGCGCATTGTCAGGCTTGGTAGAATTATCATTAAATGTTTTCTGTAATTATTAAATTTTCAACTTCAGATTTTGGACTTGGCGGGATAGCGCGATGGTTCTGATCAACAGGTCAGTGGTTCGAATTCCGAAAGGGACTCGGCAATTTTTTTCTGCAGTAGAGAACTGTACTGTACTGAGTACTGTACATGGTTCTCAAGTTTCAGCCGATACTCGAAGTTTTCACCACAATGCATAGCAACATTGATGCAGCGGGCTTTCTCCCTGCTATATAATACAAGCTACCTTGATATAAATTGTTTAACCGGGTTTTGTAGAGCTATCTTTAATACACGCAGCGCCACCGTAGGCTTCTGAGATTGCAAAGATGATAAAAGTACGCAACACTGGTGTGAGTCTATCGAGTTTTTCCCATTTCCATCTTCATTGATCTGATGTATCCCAAAGTCCCTTCTCAATTTATGAATCACGACAAACACTGTTTTTTTTCTCTCAGAATGATAAAGCTTTTCATGTAATATAGTATACACTTAAAACATGACAGGTTTCTCGTACATACAGTTTGTTTCTATTTAAAACCATTCAAACAACGTTTCAGAAAAGATCAGGGACATAATTTTTTTGTGTAATGATTGTTCAACTACTATTTGTATAAGAGTTGAAAACAAGATCGTTGAAAATGGAAGGATTGACTAGGGATTCAAATAATTGTGTCTATTGTCAACTTGGCATTTAGTTAAGATAATCTAAACGTCGGTTCATTTGCGATTATTGCGCATCCGAAGTTAAGAGTCTGAAGCCTATTTTATCTGTAGCAACTTCCCGACGATTTTGATCCATAAAAAACAAAACCTCTAACAGACAACACATGGACAGAAAGATAAACCTGTTGGATATATTGGCCAGTTTTCCATGCAACAAATGAAATCATCGCACATGAACCGACGTTTAGATTATCTTAACTAAATACATCCAGGCTGTGCCACTGTTGCTGAATCCGAGTCGTCTCATTGGTTGGTTAAAAAGCTAGCTATACGAGGCTTTTGGCTTGAAATAGATCAGGACGGAGCGAGGAGCGAGGGCTGATGCAGAAGCTGACCCCGTATCATGAACGTCTCTTGAGGCTATGATCTCTTAACTTTGATCTTATCCCTATCGTAAGATTTTATGAGCGTCCCACGAAAGTCTCGTAAGGCTAAGATATCTTGGGTTACGACAAAATTTTAAGGTAAGTTTTTCTTGACCAAATTCACTAAAATTGTCGTAAGTCACGATATTCTAGCAAACATTGCGTCCATAATCGCAATATATACTAGTATATATATATATATATATATTTCAATATACAGATTTTCTAATAGGATATGAAATCTCTTTGATTCATTATACCAATTTTACTTTATTTTGAAATGTGACACACCTCCGTCAATTCGTACATTATAACTTTATTAAAAGTGTACATTGATTTTAAAAGAATATATCTTTTATTGTTTCTTTTTTTTAGATGTCTGAATGTTGTGAGTAGGTGGCCTGGAGCAACACATGATTCTGTGATGTTGCAGACATCAAGTCTAGGGCAATTCTTAGAAAGGACACCACAGGATGGGTGGCTGCTAGGAGACTTTGGGTACTTATTTTCTTTATAAATGATGAAAATATTCTCCTGAAAATCAAGTTTACCCACAATTACTTAACTATTGTCCTATATATCTTACTTTTGCCACTTGCCGACTCTGTCTGCTTGTTTGTCTACAACAAGTGACATTAAGCATATAAAATATTGTGTGTAAACTAGTGACATGGAGTGAGGATTATTATTCACATAGTTTGTGATCCTATATAGGTCTGTAGCTCGTGACTCCTTTGACTCCTCTCCAAAGTAAAACAAACTAGAAAGCTGAAAGCTCGTGTAGAGACTCCTTAGCTCATGGGGAGCTCTGTGGTCTCCAAATGGTGACCCTGGCCTATAGACGTATTCGGACATAATGTGTAAAATTTATCTCTTGTGGCCACTTTTATGGTTTGAAGGGGCCTCGCCTTAAAATCATTTGTGTCTTATTTACGGGAAGGAAAAGGCCTTAGAGTTGGAATCGTACACAGACCCCTTCGGCAAAAATGGTTTATATGGTAGTACCTCATACATAACGTTTGTATTAATATACATTATTACGTTACTGTCACAAAATTATAACTATTTTCTGAAGTTATTAGTTTTTGAATTTAAAGAAATAGAGATCAAAAGTATACCAAATCAACGTCATTGCAAGTATTCCACTTATTTAAAACTTTAATTTTGGTTCGAAACAAGTTGCACTTCATATCGATTAATAGATGTTCACCAGGAACCACAAGATCTCACAATCCTTTTTATTCATTAGAGGGGTAATCTCTTGGGACCCAAGTTATGAACTTTACTTTATATCAACTCACCCATAAAAACCGCGAACAGGGATTGTCAAACTGCAATAAAAGTAGATGTGACGACAGAGACAGAAAGTCATGATGCACTGGTATGTTGTATTTAAGAATTAGGCAATTTGAAAATGCTATTATCCTTATTTTCCTGTTGTATAAGCTTACAAACACGGACAAAAAAGATCTAGAGGTCCAACGATAGCCTCATGCGTCACGCACTAAGCTTTGCTTCCAGTCACGTCAATAATTTTTGCAAAGTGTTCGCCAGTCTGATTAGATCAAAACCGGAGTATAACAGTGTCTTAATGGTATAAAGTATAAGTTGGCTTGAATTTTGTACATTTGATTCTTACAAGTAATGTTGATGCAAATATTATTTTCAATAATGAAAATTGTGCGATCCACCTCCTCTTTAATAATACAAAACTAAGAGGGTTGATTGGTTAACATTCTTTTAACATTTGTAATTAGACGTAATTGCTACAATCTTTGGGTTTCACTGATTTTCCTTCCAAAGATATATATAATAAATATTTAAAAATAAATACAATAACAAACTACAAATAAAAACAATAACGAACTACAAATAAAAACCACATCAGCCTTAGTACTCAACTAACTATGTGGGAGACAAACGTTCAGAAACTGTCAGCGTTAAAAATTCACAAATTGTATCCGTCAACATAAATCCGATTATCAATTAAACTCTCAAATAAATCCAAAATATAATCTGTTGATTGAATTGATATATACAAATCCAAAAATCTCCTCCCGAATGATAGATACTTTTATGTCGATGTAAAGAGACGAGTAACCGTTTATTAAATTTAGCTTTGCATATGATCAATCTGTGTAAAACTGCAGCCCATAGCGCTCTATGGTAATAAACATGTCTCCCTGTCATAAACTGATTTACATAACATGATTTGCGCAATTCTCTTCAGAAAACGTTAGCGCCCTGTCCCTGTCTCAAGGTTAGCGTCTCAAGAACCCGGTTTTGTAATGTAGATTACACTGTTAATTCAAATTGGTATCTGTGATATTCCAACATACTCTTCTCAAGAAACGTCGCTAGCTGTATTTGAGCAAGCGAGTACATGGGAAGTTGAAAATTTTATATTAAACAGAACCTGTCCTCAAATACGACTTTACAATTGTTTTAACACATCTGAGGAACATGTATATTAGTTCAAACCATGTTAAGTATAGGTTTAAAGAGATAGTTAGTCCGGGAAAATATATTCATGCGTTTGACGAGTTTATTTGTTTGTCTTTCTATCGAATTTACGAAGTCGGACAACCTTGTTTCGCATATCTAGACTGTGTCGCTGAATCATTTTTACTATTTAATATGACAGTGTGATCAGAAAAAAATATTTTACAATTTTAACTATCATATAAACTCACAAGTTACTCGAAAGTAGTGCTGTATTGATCTGTGTCTGTAATGCTTATTTGCAAAACTACAAGTTTATGGCATGTACTTTTCTAATGAAGATCTAATGACGTTACCATTAAAACATTTGGAAATACATTTGTCTACATGAAAATCGTAAGAAGAAAACAGAAATGTTGTTTCTACTTTGTTCCTATCAATAGGCAGTAACCATCGACATTTAAATGATTATCACTGTGTATAATATGTATGTGTTGAATAGGCTGTAGATCACATGTCAATCTTCCGCAGATTTATGAGGATATATATACAAATTATTATGAATTATTCCTGTTTGTAATAACATAAGTAAATACATGATTATTACACAATTCAGTTGAAACATGGTTACCCTAGTTTTGCTAAATGGAGAGAGAATATCTCGCTTTCGTTTAAAAGAAAAACAGTAAGTGTCAAATGCCTTGCGTCGGCAAGTATGACAAGGCTTTGTTGATATCTGAAATGATTAAATGCTTGTAAATTTGCGAATAATCACTGCAGACATACCATTGTGAATAAGTTGTAACTAAATCAAAATTCGAATTCATTTTGTATCATCAAAGTAAGGACATAATATAGCGTTATTCAGTTAAAACATTATCAATTTGCATTGAGTAAATATGTACTGAAGGTTAAAGCAGCAACTCCGGCGACTCACTAAGTATAACAGCATCATCGGCATATATTGAACTACAACCACTTGACTCGATACCTTACCGTGGTGTTGTTGTTTGCTTGCTTCAGAGACCTCGATGGGTATCCCAACCGAAAAGTATATGCTCCTGTTAAGGGCATTCAAGATGGACAGGTCAACGGATAGAAACAAAACCAACTGTAAGACGTTTAAAACCTCACTTTGCCTTTCTTTCCGTCTTTTCTCTCATCCTTCCGATCCCATTTGTCCCTGATCTACGCACTCTCTTTGGAATATTCTCTCCCACGTGTTTAGTAACTAAAATATTGTCGAAAGCACGTTAAACTCCAACTCACTCGCCCACCAACTATAGAACAACAGTGAACTAAATATTGTCAATAAATACTTTTAAAAAGATATATATATTGGAATATATTGGAATATATACAGAATCTTTACCAAATATGTTCAATACTTGTTACGCATGTGGTATCTACTATTGCATATTACGTAGATCTACACTTGAAACCATTGATTCCAATTGATTAATGCCGCCTCATTGGCGCAAATGGGAACGTAAAATTTATGTCAAGATCACTAACCTCTTTCCCCTCTTTTAGTAAGCCCACTTCTATTAACATTCCAGTAATACCAATTTCCTTCTGTGTATAAAAAATACCTATTGATGTCCGCAAGCGAAAATGATTCAAAACATGAGCATCACATCACAATGATTCATACTTCAAAGATAACACTTCACACTTAATTTGATATATTGAAGTTGCATCATTTGTGTTGTAAACCTGGCACATTCACGTATATTATAAAAACCCTTCTAATTCTCGACCTCTGGACCCTAAGTAACCTAGTTTGTATGAGCTTAGAAGCTTAACATAAGCATCGTATATAAGATTATGTTGAAGTAATTACGTCTTCAGCACGGTACTTTGAAAGGTCAAGATGATGAAAATTTATAATACTAATGTTAATGTAAGAAACTTTCTTTTCAATGACGCGGGTTTATTCAAAACAAAATTACAGAATACATACATGTCTTTAATTTTTTTAAGTTTAAAGACTGAACGAGATGAGTTTAATTCATGGCGATATTATGTTGCTAACTGTACAAGATACGTTGAGGAATTCAATTTGAGGTAATACATCGGAAAAAAATAAAACTTCTTCCGGAGACGTATTTGCTCTTGCCATTGTTGACCATTATATTATAAGAGATACTATAAAGTATAAACATTTGTCATTTTGTTTGTAATGGCTCTATCGGACCATTCTGTATTTACGCAAAACACTGTATGTTACATGATAAATATTTTGTATTGTACTATAGTGGTACACTTCAGAAATGAAGCGTGCCTCGTACAAATACTTTAGTGTCATTCAAAACCATTCAAACAACGTTTCAGAATAAATCAGAACGAACGTTTTTAAAAGCGTTTCGTTCAGCCATTATTTATATGAGACGTGAAAACAGGATAATTGAAAATGAAAAGAATTAAGGTGGATTCTAATAATTGTTATGTGAACGTCATAGTTGGCTGATGCATATTGTCATATTGGTATTTGGTGCAGTTAGAACTAATTTTCACGTGACATTGAAACGCTTGATGGATTTATGCATTGTTATTCTAAGTACACCACTCTTATAATCTATGAGAAGATTCTATCCGTAACCTGAAACGATAATGTCTCATCAAAGAGCTCAACGTTAAAACGGGAAATAAATAATTTAAAGAACCTTGAGAACAGCAACTTCCGCAAAATAGTGTGTTTTAATCTAAATTTTAAAAGATTAACTTTTTATGTCTAGTATTAAGACCAATAACCCATCACGCCATAGACACCGTTTAACTTTGCTGTAAATTTACCCTTTTAGTTGTAACACAACACGAACCGTTTCAAAAACTTTCAATTTGAAGCCCGAATACCCCATTTAGATACTTAATTAGATATAAAACTAGAAGTCTTCTATTGTACAGTACAAAGAAGACAATTAGCGCTCATAGCTCACGGCTGCGCAATCAGATATCTTTAATTCTGTTCGGAAGATTTCACCTAACTTAGCAAGGGCGAAACTCCGAAAGGATCTGATTGTTCACGAGTTGCAAAGATCAACAGCGTTTACTTTTATACTTGTTTCGGCCAATGTAGTCATCATATATTTCGTCATCGCATGTAGATCAGCAATCATATTATCATGGCTCGAACGGCACAATATTGAGAATAACGCAGTGGTTAGTGCGTTCGACTTTGGATGAAGAGGTCCCAGGTTTTAATCCCACCACTGGTAACTTTGTTGGCAGAAGTCTGAAATTCAGCGCAGTACCACCTATGCTACACTAGTTCCAGCCAATGCTCGCAGATATCATCGCACTGCCTAGCCACAATGGTTTTGCGGGTTTTCTCCCTACAATAATACTATCAGCCTTGAAATATGTGAAATACTTTTGAAAGCAGATTTATATTCAAAATAACCCCATGTCACTTATATTTAGGTTTTGCGTATCATTGCGTATGTCTTAATTGGTGTTTAACCAATGTGGTCATTTGTAAAATACAACTTTGATTTCGTCTCTTGTGAAATAATCGATAACACTGTAATTATATCGGTGATTGTTAATTATGCTGTTCATTATAACATTTTTCAATCATGCAAAAAATTAAGGTTTCGTGCATCCTCGAAGGGCAAGGTGAAAACGTATCGAGAGAGCCTGTATAAATTTTCTACCTTGCCCTCATCAGTAACAAAACCTGTGAAAAAAACAGCAACATCTATCATGAATGCCACAAATACATACTGCACCTTTGTATGTCTATAAAATCACTTAAATAATATCATATCGACTTCTTCGAGCAATCTATGTGTTAGCTTTATTTGAAACATGTGCAATTTAGTGGACACATCGTTTGAACCGTCTTTAATACTTCCTCGCTGGTATCACAAACTCCATAATAATTATAGGGAAATATCCCTTCTGTCTAATAAATTATTGATCTTCTGTCCTTTATTATAAAGATTGATGATATGCTTAGCATAATTGCCAGTAGAATCTTTGTTTCTTGTCATCTTCATCAAGTCACAATTGTCCTCTGGTTTTTAATTGTTTGAAAACTGCTTTTTGTAATCTGAAATCATTTGTACAAATCGTTTGTACAGACTCCTTGACTGAAGAGGATTCAAAAGTATTAGTGATCTGCAGACACCTGATTTTAAATTACGTAAGTAACCAGTAAAACTATGTGGTATTCACTTTCGGTGAAGTCAAAGTCATTTATTGTCTAGTAAATCGTATCTTGAGGCTGTTGGTGGTTGAGGCTTTTCTCACAAAAATATCAAGATTCTCTTAAAACAAAACATTTCATTATGTACAAGAGTTGTCAATCTGTCACTTTGCCATTCCTTTGATGTTGACAAGAGGATGGGAATAGCCTTTCAAAATTAATTTACGCTGATGACATATTTTGACACGGAATTTAACATGGATCAAAGCAGAACAATATTTTCCATGTTTTTACGGGAAAAATGAGTTCTTGTTTGTTAATTTTTATTTTTTATCAACCATGTTTTTACTGACTCAAGTGGCAATATGACGATTTCCATCACATTTCACATCAGAGACAATGAAACTGAACTGACTTAACTTTATAGATGCAGGAAACAGAGAGATATGCATGTCTTTGGTTTTAAAATGTGTAATGGCCGTATTAGTTTTGTATTAGCTCCGGTTTAGTTGTTGAATGATATTGTTCAAACCGACAATATTGAAAAGCCTTAGTCATGTAACGAGGTTTTTTTCTCTTTTGATTTACTATAAAGCATTTACTGTCTCAAGACTTCGGCGATTGTTTATTTGTTTTCATGCAGCACTCTGTACCATATTGGAAACAATGTTTTCCATAAGTTGTTACAGCAATTATGATGACATATTACTTTCACTTGGAAAGATGACAATTACAAACCTTGATAATCTAAAAATCCTGAAATTGATATTCAAAGTGACAATGGCCGCATCTAATGTTGAATTACGGTATATAGTTTGTCATACCGTGAAATCTGAGCACAGAACTATATTTAAGCATGCAATTGTAGGGGCAATTTGTATTGCTTGTTGCAGTAAAATTATGATCAATCATATTGTACCTAATGGCCACATCTAACTGTGTTGATCGAATAAAGATGTTTGTTAGATGCAGGCTATTGCACAAAGATCAATACTTACATGCTAAGTCAATACATTGAAAGCCTGTGAGAAGTATTGTATTCGTCAGCTGTTAGAACCTGTTATTACATTTATGAGCCAGTAAATACTGCTAAATCAGCGTAAATCTTGCTCCTTCCCTTATACCCTGATCTCTTTCGGGCTAAATCCCTCGTATGGCTTGATATTCGTGGCTCTGCTCACCTGTTATTTTGTCAGCTCAAACTCAACGGATTTTCCCACCAGGGTTATGCCGCTGTTGCTGAATGCGAGTCGTCTCATTGGCAGGTTAGATAGCTAGCGATACGAGGGTTTTGGCTTGAAAGATCAGGGTATTATGAAGGAGCTAGAGCGGATTTATATACGCTGATACAGCAGGATGATTTCGCCAAAGTGTAATTTAATCTTTACACTGTGAGGCGATAATCGTAACTTGCGCTGACGTTACAGTAGAAATCCTGGTTACAGAATAAGTAACGCATGTAACTTTTCCTTGGTTTCTAACAATATTCATCATTTGAACAATCTGCTAAAACCTCAAAGTTTATAAATACACCTTAATTCTCTTTAGGCAATCGCCATTTTGCCCCTCGAGTAAGTGATTATGGTTGATAAATAATACAAATTATCAAACAGGAACTCCTTTACCCTGTTACATAATAAATGTTATCCTGCTTCAATTATGAGTCATTGAAATCTCAACATTTTTGTAACCGCGCAAATTCATGTTTAAAGGATATTCCCATCCACTTGTCACCAACAAAGGTATCGCAGTGTGACAGAATGACAACTCGTGTACACAATGAAATGTTTAGGTTATAGAGATTCTTGTTTTTCTTGTTTAAAATATGACAGCAAGAAAACAGTTTCAGGGAAAATCAATTTTCAGAAAACTTATTAAATGTGATTAGCTGACAACCATTATATCATCCTGCTAAATCAGCGTATCCGCTCTCACTCCTTTCTAATGCCCTCACCTCTTTCAAGCCAAACCCTCGTATCGCTAGCTAACAACCAGCCAATGAGACGACTCGAATTCAGCAACAGCGGCACAACCCGGATGGAAAAATCGGTAGAGTTCAAGCTAGTTTCAGTTCCTTAACAAAATGGCATTTCATTTGCTGAAAAAATAACAGGTGAGCATATCCATGAGTATCAAGCCGCAAGCCATACGTTGGCTTTAGTCCGAAAGAGATTAGGGTATTAGGTAGGAGTAAGAGGTGATACATTACGCTGATTTAGCAGGATGGGGCGAAATGAGTTTCAACTTTCACGAGATTATTTATGTCATTTTACAGTTTAAGTGAGTGATGTAGAGTTTGGTGTTAACGCGTTTTCAACAATATATCAGGTTTTAAACACGTGGATGAGGAAGCATCCAAAAGAGAGTGGACAGATCAGGGAGAAAGGGATGGAAAGCATAGTGATTGGTAGAGCACAAGTTTTAGAACGGCTCAAATAAAGTCTGGCTTGTACCCATCGACCTGACTAGCTAAGGTACCCCTACCGACTGACATAGCTCTACGGGCCATTGACGGACGCTAACCATCAAACCACGATTAGGTATTGAGTCGGGGGTGGTTTACATTTGAAAGATAGGAACTTGTCGACATGGCTTTCAGATTGACTTGCATACTTTTGAGCTCCTCAATATCAACGCTTCATATCTTACTAATAGGTATTGTGTTTTCATTAATATTAGGGTACTTAATTTCAAAAGGACAGACCAGAGGTGTTGGTGCAAAAGATCTAGACAAGCATGAATATGTTTCAAGTATTGTGTTACATAAACATGTTTTTAGAATGAAACCCAACGCATTTCCATGGAACATTACCAGAATTGGTATATATACCAGAAAATATTGTAAATATATACATTACGAAATAAGTTCATAGTGAGAGAAGAACACGAGATACAAATTTATTTAAGACAGTTTCGGTCTTGTAATCTCCACATTTTATTGAAATTGTCCTGTAAAAATCCGGAAAGTAAAGTTTCTGCAGCAATAAGATGCATTACCTTATTATTGTTACGGAAGTTTTAAGTGCAAGTCATATACCAATTTGGGTAGGGTATTTCGGAAAGTCGAAAATCAGTTGAATAAGCGGAGATATAAGATTATGTTCATGTTAGGTCGCTGGGGACCGTTCTGGACAATGATATCTAAATATATGGGAAACAGGAGTGCGAAATCTAATGGACATGATGTACATGTAAGCTACTAAAAAGTTTGACCACGTGGTTGAACGTAATGATAAAATTTTATAGATATCCAGCATAGGTATCGATCTATTTGCATCATGTGTTTTCTATTAACTTGCTTTCCTTGATAGATCACAGATAATGTTTAAAAATCAGAAATGTCGACTTACTCAAAGAAAATTTCCAAATCCAATGAAATTGCTACTTCGATTGGACATGCGAGCCGCTCAAAAGTTTTTTTCTAAACAAGCTTTAGTCTTGCGTTGATGAAATTGGATTGCAATTCTAGGTCTTAGATCATATTTTCATGTTTTCAGTCAATCTGGAGGGAAGGTTCCTTTTTCAAATCGCGAAGACTCAGACCTTGAAATAACAGGACTAGGCCAATTGCTCTATTAACGTCCGCACATCAATAAAAAATGTCGTTAAGTAACAAGGGGGTGGACGGATAGGAAAGAATGAAAATGGTAGTTATACAATCCTAGGAGATCACTTCTTGAGTGATATGAATAAGAATGCCAGATCTTATTAAGATAGGGAGGGGGGGGGGGAGGTGTAAGGTTAGACTGTACAGTTTTTAAAAGAAGTCATCACATACTCCCAATAAGGTCTTGACTATATATAATATGCTTCTGCGTATGTGCTTCTGGTAGGGTCACCCAAGCTGGACCGGTCGACGCGTAGAAGATAGATCAAATTTTAGTCGTTCTAACATCGGCCTTTATTGTGCCTTGTTATGTGATTCCGGGGAAGGATGACACGGGTGATAAGTCTAGAAAATAAACACCAACAGCTTGACTTCAACTTGGACTCAATTTTATTCATTAAACAATTAATCAACATAGTTACCTCAATTAGTAATGGTCATAATCAGGATTACATACAGAGTACATTAAGGATCAAATTAACACAAAACAATGACATATAAGATATATCAATTACATAGTAAATGGTCTTTGTAGCGTTATAAAAATGTTATCTACTTTTATTCATTAGTGAGTATAACAATGTACCTTGTGCTCGGCTGCTAGCTTGCCTCACACAAGGGCCATTATACAATATAGTTAACTTACCTAGATAACAAAACCTTTACGATCATTTTTAAATATAAGAGTGATAAGTTAAAGAGCCTTGTTCTAATCTATTCTACTGATCAAACTAAATTGAAGAGCTAATCTACTCAGAGGATATTAGTCCACTCCAATTAGCACAAGCTGCAGCACCCCAGCTTTAAAGCTACTGGTATGGTGTGTGCATGTGCGACAACGTGATACAAGAGCTTGGAGTCAACAGTTTAATATACAGGCTGAGTGTATCAATTACAAATGATTGACTCCAATACAGCTCTGTTGTCATAGAGGACTACTACCCCTGTATACATTTAAACATTAAGGACATATATTACCTTAGATATACTCACACTGGATTACGTGATATTTGTAATATGAGTACTTGCAGTAGTAATTTATATTACGAATCATTGTAATCCCTGTTTAAGACGTATATCTAAGACGTCCCGACATAAACGTACAATGCAATGATAACGCGGATGCAATAGAACATTTTGTGCTACATAGACAAGCTAATCATGTCGCCCTCTTCATCAATGGAAAGTACCCTCTAATGTTTTGTGTTAGCCTGCTAACTGGAACTTATTTAATGTCATCCTTAAATCCTTAGTTCATAATATATCTGAGTTAACAAACAAGCTTAACTTGACAATTTACTAAAAGAAGTACGAGACTTCAAATTCACCAAGAATAGTAACAAACGTTAACTTAATAAAATGAAGCAGTACCAAACTCAACTCACCTAGAAAATAAACACCAACAGCTTGACTTCAACTTGGACTGCTGAAGTCAAGGCATGTTGTGTTTTTATAGAGGTTCGTGTGAGACACATAGTCAGAGGTTATGAGACCTACCATCAATAAATCGCTAGGGTTCGTGTAACCGGCGATCTGAATGATCCTTAACTAAAGATTGTTTCACACTTGATTCTTGTCATGTGGACTGTTATGGAATTTCAAGGTTATGTGCCGGTCAGATAGCCATGTTGGCAGACTCTGGAATGCGAGTATTATGCACAGATGGTTCTACATTTGGCTATTGGCATGTGGACTCTTTTCTAATTTCTGCGTCTAATTTTCATGTAATAATAATTAAATAATTTACATATAAACATGATAAAAGTTTACACGGGGATAGTATTCCTGGGCGACATGTTGCTTTTGTCCTCAAAAGCACAAGTAAAGAAACACATATAATTTATTGATGACATCATGACAATGCTTATGTATATAAGATTGATGGACATGCAAATTAACAACAACAAAAAAAAGCTTAGTTAAGTACTGATTGTCGAACACAATGTCCTCTACACAATAGATGTTGGGTCAACAATATTTATGTATCCCTGATGCGTTTGTAGGATGTATGCTGTGAACGGTGCCCTAAACATTTGTTGAAGTTTGCGAGCAGCAAAGAATGAGACACGGAAAGAGTTAGGTACAGACAGAGAGCGATGAGTGAGTCTGTTCTTGATTGTGAAATTAGGCCAGTCCACTGTAAGGACAGGAAATAGAAACCCTGAGATGTGTAGATTGTCAATTATTGCAGGGGGGAAGATATCCCAGTAAGATGGACAGAGAGTGAGAGTCATAAAGGGAATTATGACACATTTTGATCCAGATGTGACCTCGAGAAGGAGACAATTTTGATTAGGAGATCGCAATTTGATAACCAGAATGATGAGCAGTATAATTAAAAGTACAGTAATGATACCTAATAATATGGATACATGGTAATCCACGAGATCAGAAATTACAAAACTTGGGGCCTTAGTCGTTGAGGGAACTTTTTTATCATAATCAAAGGAAGGTAATTTCACTGCCTTTGCTGGTACAGAATTATGCATCATGACGAGGGCAGCCGATAAGGTGCGAATTTTGAAGAACATCCAAAGTGTTAATAAAATAGCAAGACCGGATATACTGGTGCTTACGATAGAAATAATATCGGAGGTGTCTGGCCAGGATTGTTGTATAGCTATTTGACCATCAAGAAGTGGTTCGGCTAAATTTTGAAAGATCTGCTCGTCCTTTTTAGCACTATTTACCATACGTTTTAAACTAAGGTGAGCTTTATTGTCTTGTGCAATGACATTACTCAATTTGTGAGAATATAAATGAAATGCCGGAAGCTTTATATTGATTTCTTTCTCAAAGTTTGTGTCGCCAGCTATTGTAGACAGGACCTTGGAGTCAAAGAAGTGTTGGAGAAGAGCGAGGTTGACTGGATGAAGACGAGATAGCTGAGTAGAGTTTTGCTGACAAGAATCAAAAGACGCTGGATAGAGAAGTTGTTCAGTGGATAAAGTGCAATAACATGGTACTGTGAGCACACAGAATGGGCACCCTTTTATCATTTTCCTTGTATGAGGACAGGTGAGAGAGATAAATGGTATCTGGTAGACAAGGACATGGGCAGAATCAATAGGGATTAGTTGAGCAGGATGTGGATGAATGATATAGCGGAAGTCACACAAACTTTTAATATCACTTCGTTTGTCTTGAAACAAGGCAAAGATGCATGATGATACTGTGTCAGGAATGAGAGTCAGTCTGAGCGGGCACATTAAGACGGTGTTACCTGAACAGGACAGCATATCAGATTCGTCTAGTGTTGCGTAATGCTGATTAGCCGAGGTAAGAGCAAGGTATTTGGGCGTGTTGAGTAACTGTGTAGAATGAGATGAAGTTTCGTTGACAGGAATAGGCAAGGAGATAATCTCATATATTCGCAAGGGGTGTTGGAATGAAGAAATGGGAAATTTCACAGCAATATAGATATGGGTTTTAGTTCTAGAGTAAAGAAATTTTGCCTGTGAGTAATAATAAGTAGGATTAGTTTGTAACAAAGAGAACTGAGAATATTTTTCAGAGAGAAGTCTGGAAAGATGATGGAGGGTTTGGTGCAGTACATGTGGAGAAATTAGAAGTGGTGATAATTTGCCTTGAACTAAATCAGAAATTCCTAACTTTAATTGATCCACTTCGTGTTCGACGGCAGAGGCATGTTGAATTTGAGTAGTTAAAATTGATGTTAACTTGACAATTGTGCCTTGAAGTACTTTTACTTCAGTTTGAAAGGTTTTTGCCATATCAGTAATAGCCTTATGGTTATCTTGGATTGCAGTGAGGGCGTTATGGAATCTGTCATCTACTAACTTCATGAAAGATGAGAGATGTTTTGAGTGCTTCTTTAATGTGTTGGCAATGTTAAGCTCGTGTTTTGTTAGAGCATTGATATGCCTAGCTAAGACATTGACGTCATCCGTTGTTGCTGTACCAAAGAGTGTTTTAGAGAAAGAACCTACGAAATTGAGAATACCACGTTTAGAGCGACTCTTTACTGACAATTTCGATTCTGGGACAATTTCAGAGATTTGAGTGTTAATTTCATTGATATAGAAAACGCATTTAGTGGTGATGAGATTAAGGTGTGTTTGAATCTGTCCCAATAAGGCACATGTGTTGTGATCGGAATGACAGACATTAAGGTGAGGTATTATGGGGAGAGTAGGTAACTTGATTTCATATGTATGAATCCATTCCTCTGTTGCAAAGTACGCTGGTGTCGATGGCTTGAATAGAACACCATAATTTAGACGCTGCACAGGAACACTGCCGATAACGGGGGTCACGAAGAGCAATAACATCGAGAGTATGATACTTCGCCATGAAGGACCTATGAGAGAAGAAAGCAAAGGATTTTCAGTATGATGACCAGGAGAGGAATCATGTTGTGGCCACCAACATTGTTCTAATCCTATTTTATGTACAATACGAACATTTGATGTCGTTTAAGGAGCTTGGTCAGAGCATAACTGATATCCAATGCGTTCTTAACACATATGGTTGAATAGTCGGAGAATACAGATATCTCTAGTATTTTGTGAAAAACTTGCGTTTGCGCTTTCGACCTCTATTTGTTTTTGACCTATGAAAATCAGCTATAAGAGCAGGGTTCAAATTTGAAGCTGGTTCCCATGTGCGTTCCGAATATCCTATCCACTTGACATAGTACCATGGGGCGCCTTTAACTGTTTTAGCCTTTAGTATTTTGTCAATGTAATAAGTCTCTTCATCTTCACTCGTGGGAGGGGAAACTGTGGTGGTGTGGGGTTTTGTGGATTTTGACTTGTGTTTCTTTTGTTGATCAGGTGTTGGGTTGGATGACTGTGTCGTGTTTGACTTTGTTGCCTGTGAAGTAGGAGTAGTGGGATGTTGACGATCATTAGTGACGCTTTCGTCTGGAGGGATGATATTGTCATTTTGGGCTTGGAAATTGGGACAAGGGACTGGGACATTGACAGCTTGAGGCTGTGGAGGGTAATACCTTTTTAGCCTGTTTGCGTGGATAAGTGACTTATGTGGCTTGTTTGTTTGTGAGTCACAGAGCTTGAATGTATGATTGGGACCTACTTGGGTGATATAATACGGACCGGTGAATTTGCATGCTAATTTAGATGACTGACCTTTCTGAACTACAGTGTTATGAACTAGAACTTGATCACCAATTTGAAATGAAGGCTCTTTTGCTTTTTGATCATGTCGTTCCTTGCTTAACTCTTGTGTAACAGTCATGTTATCCTTCGCAATAGTTTTGGCTAACCTCAGATTGTGAAGCAATGCATTTAAATGACCTTCTGCATCTCTACCAACAGTTGGTTTAGGTAGGAGAGTTGTGTCAAAAGGCATATGCATTTCTTTGCCAAACAACAAATAGTGTGGTGAATAACCTGTGGACTCACAAGGAGTATTGCGCATGGCCATCATTATGCATGGAATGAAATCTGACCAATTGGTATGCTCAGGATTAACATAAGTGCGCAATGTTTGTTCTATTACGCTATTACGTCTTTCACACATGCCATTGGTTTGTGGATGATAGCTGGAGGTGTAGAAATGCTTTATATCAAGAAGTTCACACAGAGCATTGACAAGCTTGGATGTAAACTGACGACCCCTGTCAGTTAACAAAGTGCGAGGAGCACCATAGCGTGAGAATACTTCATTGAATAAAAGTCTTGCCACTTCGCTAGCTTCCTGTGTGCGCATAGGAAAGCCTTCCGTCCAACGGGAAAATGAGTCAACAGCAAGCAGAATGTACTTATAGCCTTCTTTTGTTTCGGGCAGAGGGCCTAAAATATCGACATGCAGTCTAGAAAATGTGTCACCAATTGGGAGTGGAACCATTGGTGCCTTCTTAGCGTGATAATCACGTTTTGAAAGCTGACACTGATGGCATGATTTGACGTAGTTTTCAATATCCTGATACATGCCCGGCCAATAGTACTTATTCAGTAAGGTGTGCCTTACTGCATCTCTACCTAAATGAGCTCCTCCCATCCGGGAGTCGTGATATTCCTTAAGAAGATCTTTTCTAGAACAAAATGGAACAGCTATCTGTGTGATAGTTGCTGGCCTGTTGTTTTTGGTACCTCTATGCTTTGCTTGATAGAAATGATACAAAATACCATCGAGTAATTCGTACTCAAGGGCACGACCTTTGAGACCTTGAATTTGGGCTTGTGTGTAATTTGGAGGAATCTCCCCTTTTGACAAGTAATCTATGACAGGCCGTAAGTCAGGACTTTTGGCTTGCCTGTCTGCTAAATCGGCTGTGTCGAGTTCATAGTCAATTGATGATACCACCACGGGAGGCTGATCAGTGTAAACTAGGTCAACTGATAAGAGCATATCATTACACTGAGTCTGGTCACTAATGAGGGAAGGCGTCGGTAATGACCGACCACCTGTGGATTGCGAGGGCAGGGTGGGAGGGTAACATTGAAGAGGTGTGATTGATTTATCTGATGAGGCTTTAGACGTGTTACCTGTATCGGTCTCTGATGATGTGTATGAAGCTAGTTGAAGGTGTGCAGCAGCAACTTGTGCATATGTGCGAGCACCTGTGTGATGTGGGCCGTTGGTGGCTTGATTGCTTGATTGAAGCAATTGGTTGGCTTGTTTTGATTGAAGCGCTTGATTGGGTTGATCGCTGAGAAGCGAGTGAGTACTGTGCTTGATTGGAAGCAATTTGGTATATGAGGATGATGACCTCGTTTTACCTTTGGGAGAGTGACCTGTGGAGGCTTTTGTAGGTTTGCCTATATAGGTCTGAGTACACGACGATGTGTGTGTATTCGGGGTTGTACAGGCAACGAGTGCATTTGTACGCTTGTGAGTGTGATCACTTGGTATGGGGGGCCCAGGTATATCTTCTGTGTCAGGTAAAGACGTCTGTGGTGGGAACTGTGTACGCGAAAGTGCATCAGCATTGGCATTAGATTTACCAGACCTATGCTCTATGTCAAAGTCGTATTCTTGGAGCATGAGTGCCCAACGACCAAGACGACCTGTTTCGGCATTCATGCCTTTTATCCAGGTGAGAGCCTTGTGGTCGGTGTATACCTTGAATTTGGTACCAGCTAGGTAAACCCTATATGTTCTGATACCTTCAAGGACAGCCAACCATTCTAACTGCGTAACACCCCAGTTCTTTTCAGCTAAGTGAAGAGAACGCCCACCATAACAAATAACATGCTCAAGGCCGTTATCGTCACGCTGACTGAGAATATACCCAATTGCAGTGAGAGATGCGTCCGTTGTAAGTATGAAGGGTCTGTCAGGGTCAGGGTAAGCTAAAATTGGGGCAGTTGTGAGTTTGGTTTTGAGAAAAAGAAAAGCTTTTTGACATTCTTCAGACCATATAAAGGGAACATCTTTTTGTAATAGATTATACATTGGCGATGCAATGCCTGAAAAGTTGGAAACAAATTTTCTGTAGTAGGCTGCGAGACCTAAAAAGTGTCTGACCTCACGCACGTTTTTGGGAGGGGTGATTTGATTCACTGCTTTTACTTTGGTCTCGTCTACTGATATACCATCTTTATGGAAAACATGGCCTAAATAGGTAACCTGTTTAGAGGCAAATTTACATTTACTTGGTTTCAAGGTGAGACCTGCGTCTTTGATTTTCTCAAACACACACTGAAGGTGATGTAGATGCTCTTTGAAATTTCGTGAGAAGACGATTATGTCATCTACATAGATCAAAACATATTTCCAATTCATTTCCTGGAGAGCTTGAGACATGGTTCTTTGGAATGCCATTGGGGCGTTTTTGAGACCGAAAGGGAGACGGTTCCATTCAAAAACTCCATCAGGTGTAATAAATGCAGATTTGTGTTTTGTTGCATTATGAAGCGGAATTTGCCAAAAGCCGCTTGCACAATCTAAAACTGAGAATATTTTGGCATGACTGTTACCTACAGCATCAGTTACATCTTCAAAGCGTGGTAGAGGGAAAAATATAGGACGTGTGATAGCATTCAATGACCTATAATCCACCGCAAAGCGATAAGAACTGTCTTTCTTTTTAACCATAACAACAGGTGAGTGCCATTCGGATGTACTAGGTTGGATAATCTTAGTTTCTAACATTTCCTTGATCTGTTTTGAGCACTCTTTTCTAACCACAGAGTTTTGCCTGTAAAAGGGAAGTCGAACGGGTCTGGCATCACCTGTTTCTATGATATGGTGATGTAAGTTGGTTTTGCCCAATTGAGACCAGTTGTGAGCAAAAGCATTTTGATTGGCTCTGAGGAATGTCAAAAGTTGTTGTTTCTCTTGAGGGGATAAATCTGATTGACTAAGATCAACTTCTAAGTCTATGGGAGTGGAATGGTCAGGGTACCGGGTGTGAGAAGCGGGCGTTTTTGATTGATGAGGTAATTGTTTCGATGTACTAACCTGATAAACTGAGGGTAGTTCTGGAGGAGTAGTCTGGTCAGTGAGTGTGTACACAGCAGATGGATTAATCTCGGCTGCTGTTGCAAGTACATGTGTGATTTTAAGCTTGACCTTACGTGAACTTGGGTTGAGGATGCGCATGCAAACGAACGGACCACTAGTAACTAAGCATCTGGCGCCCTGCAGATTAAGTTTAGATAAGCTTGGAGCTGGTTCAAGGAGAAGAATTTCTCCATGTGGCGTGCGAGAGATTGTTACTGGAATGTCTGTTTGACAGTTGGGAGGGATAGTGACAGATCTCTTGGCTCTGACAAAGCCAGTACCACTTGAAACAAGAGAGACAGTGAGAAGACCCTCATGGATATGAATGCATTTATTGGGTAGATCGATGATGACCTTATTGGTTTCTAAAAAGTCGAGTCCAAGAATGAGGGAATGGTGAATGTGGGAAAAGACATAGAAGGAATGAGAAAAGAGAGCATTTCCGATGTTGATATCGAGAGAGATAGTGCCTAAAATGGGATGCCGTTCACCACCTACTCCTATTATTTCTGTAAGTGAACATGGCTTGTAATGGAAAGGAGAATAGCCTGCTTTAGAAAGTAAACGTTCACTTACACATGAGATAGTAGCTCCAGAATCAATAAGACCGGTAGTCCTAATGTTGGACAATTTACATTGAATAACATTTTTCGTTAATGGAGCCACGAGTGAAACTACTGGAATGTTGTGCCTGGCCTCAGCTGCCCGAGTACCAGGCATACACCGGCCTTTATTGTGCCTTGTTATGTGATTCCGGGGAAGGATGACACGGGTGATAAGTCTAGAAAATAAACACCAACAGCTTGACTTCAACTTGGACTCAATTTTATTCATTAAACAATTAATCAACATAGTTACCTCAATTAGTAATGGTCATAATCAGGATTACATACAGAGTACATTAAAGATCAAATTAACACAAAACAATGACATATAAGATATATCAATTACATAGTAAATGGTCTTTGTAGCGTTATAAAAATGTTATCTACTTTTATTCATTAGTGAGTATAACAATGTACCTTGTGCTCGGCTGCTAGCTTGCCTCACACAAGGGCCATTATACAATATAGTTAACTTACCTAGATAACAAAACCTTTACGATCATTTTTAAATATAAGAGTGATAAGTTAAAGAGCCTTGTTCTAATCTATTCTACTGATCAAACTAAATTGAAGAGCTTATCTACTCAGAGGATATTAGTCCACTCCAATTAGCACAAGCTGCAGCACCCCAGCTTTAAAGCTACTGGTATGGTGTGTGCATGTGCGACAACGTGATACAAGAGCTTGGAGTCAACAGTTTAATATACAGGCTGAGTGTATCAATTACAAATGATTGACTCCAATACAGCTCTGTTGTCATAGAGGACTACTACCCCTGTATACATTTAAACATTAAGGACATATATTACCTTAGATATACTCACACTGGATTACGTGATATTTGTAATATGAGTACTTGCAGTAGTAATTTATATTACGAATCATTGTAATCCCTGTTTAAGACGTATATCTAAGACGTCCCGACATAAACGTACAATGCAATGATAACGCGGATGCAATAGAACATTTTGTGCTACATAGACAAGCTAATCATGTCGCCCTCTTCATCAATGGAAAGTACCCTCTAATGTTTTGTGTTAGCCTGCTAACTGGAACTTATTTAATGTCATCCTTAAATCCTTAGTTCATAATATATCTGAGTTAACAAACAAGCTTAACTTGACAATTTACTAAAAGAAGTACGAGACTTCAAATTCACCAAGAATAGTAACAAACGTTAACTTAATAAAATGAAGCAGTACCAAACTCAACTCACCTAGAAAATAAACACCAACAGCTTGACTTCAACTTGGACTGCTGAAGTCAAGGCATGTTGTGTTTTTATAGAGGTTCGTGTGAGACACATAGTCAGAGGTTATGAGACCTACCATCAATAAATCGCTAGGGTTCGTGTAACCGGCGATCTGAATGATCCTTAACTAAAGATTGTTTCACACTTGATTCTTGTCATGTGGACTGTTATGGAATTTCAAGGTTATGTGCCGGTCAGATAGCCATGTTGGCAGACTCTGGAATGCGAGTATTATGCACAGATGGTTCTACATTTGGCTATTGGCATGTGGACTCTTTTCTAATTTCTGCGTCTAATTTTCATATAATAATAATTAAATAATTTACATATAAACATGATAAAAGTTTACACGGGGATAGTTCTAAAAACCGTTGTCATGTCACTATGCCTTTCTTTCCGTCTCTTTCCTCATCCTGTCGATCCCTTTCCCCCTTATCTGGCCACTCTCTTTTGGAATCCTGTCATCCACGTGTTTAATAAGGGAAATATTGTTCATAACACGTTTAACACCAACTCAATCGCCCTAAAAGGTACAGAGAAACAAAGGACAAAACTCAATTGTTACAAAGAGTCCGCGAGTCCGCTCGGTATGTCAGCAGTTGTATGGCACCACTCCCGGCCTAAAGCCGAACTCTTAACAAGTAATCTTAGCCCAAGGTATAAATAACCTCAGTGCGGTTACGCTAACATACAATAGTTCATTGCACAGAGGGACAACTCTGCTATAAGTACATGTAATAATATAGGATTTGACACATAAATGCTACATGTTTAAAATCTCATAAATATGGCATGCAAATACATTGAAACTTAAAAAACTATCCATAATCGGCAAAGAAAAACATAGTTGATGGAAATTAATACATGAATGGAAGGTGCATAATAAGTACTTCCCTAAATGTACAATTATTTATGAAGATTTAAAATAATCCTTTTGATGAGAGGCAGGAGAAAAGAGGGACGCCCGAACATTTTGTCACCAATAGGACCTACTTAAACATAATAAATGAAGAATATTCGTCTCTTGGAGATAGTTTGCTAATCAAACAACCACTATGTTGTTTCTAACAAAGAAAGTGCGCAAGGCAAACTTCCAAGCAAATGAACTCGCTATCCTTGTGGAGGAAGTTTGCCACCATCAAGGGACTTTGTTTTGGCCATTTTCTGCCAGTTTGACAGCGAAAGTGAAGGGCAAGTTGTGACAGGGGATCGCCCAAAAGTGAGTGTAGAATAATGCTTGACAATGATACTTGTTACACAGCCTGTCCCACTAAAAATGAGAGCGATTTATAATCATAAGTGAATAATATTTCACGTGTTGTTTGCCTAGATCTGAGAGCATAGTTGTTCTATGTTAAATTATCAGGTGTTTTTATGCAAATGGCGGTCTATGTCCTTGAAGAAGGAGCAGAAGATGACGGGAGGCGGAACAGCTCCACCTAACCTCACAGTCATTGAAGAAAAGGTACTTGTAATCTATTAATTTACTAATAATTTACAAAAAACAAAGTTTTGAATGTTAAAGACTTTACGGCTTGATAGTGAAAGTAAGTATTTATATCCTAAATTTAAATTATCACTACCTGATAACACTAGAAACAATCATGGAATTCAAGATTCAAATGATTTCTATATAATTTGATTATTTCAAAATCGTTATGTTAATTTTCTGAATAAGTTCTAGATATATTAAATTGGATGTTTTTTGTATAGGTGTTGTCAATGATCCCTACTTGCCAGTTAGATGGAGTGGAAGGTGGCATGGATTTAGGGTTTAATGATAAATGAAAGTGTGACTTTTTTTACTGTATTCACTCTCAGAATTTTAAAATAACCGTTATTTTAAACTAAATCTGAAACTTATCTACATTTATCATTAATCATCCAAAACCACAGGAGATATCATTTGATATATCTTGAACAACTTGAAGACAGATGACAAAACATTTTGGATAAAATGATGGATTTAATGACAAAACTATTCGTCTAATCATTCATGAAATAGTACCGAATGTAAACAGCAAGTACAGAATTTAAACAGCATTGAGATATACAAATCATTTTAAATTGGATAACACAGAAAGAAGTAAATTCTCTTCAAATAATTCTTTTAATGATAGACCATCAAAAAAGTACCCAGCTTCCAGTACATGCGAGAAGAGGTTCATAAATATTATCTATTGACTATTATCTGTTGGCCCAGACATAGATAGATTTTATAATTTCTGGTCATCATGCCATCTTCTTTTTTATGCCCGAATAGCATATTAATTTTATGTAACCATCTCATGTATGAAAATGCAACAAAATAAAAAAAAGAATTAAATTCATTAAAAAAAACCCAAATGAAGTAAGTTATTTTACAAGAAAGAAAAACAAAATATGCTCATTTTGATAAATGGAATGCTTGACAAATATTTAAAGTAATAGAATATGTACATGAATTAATGGCTAATTTCTTTTAAAATATATTAACTTCATACTTGGTACAAGATTTTTGGTTTCACAAATGTATGTTTTATATTAATCAGCTCAAGTGGAAATAGGGTCTGCTAATGCCTCCTCTTTTGCCAATGTGACACCAGCATCTCATTCACCTCCAACTTCAACGCCATCAACACCAGCCACCACAGTCACTGCCTCAACTTCTGCAACAACAGTTTTGGAAATGAATAGTAACAGTTCCACTGCAGAGGTGTTCACAGTGAAAGGTAAAGGATGCACTCAACTGTCACAATTATTAATGATGTATCTGCGTTATTTAATCAAAGATGTGTAAACTTTAGTTCAATCATGCACCTGCATTGTATCCAATAGACATAATATAATAAAGTGCAGAGTCTGTCAAAAAGGTTTCAACTAATGTCCAACCTCCAATAGTTTATTCAAGGGTTGCTAATGTTTGGTGATAAAAACATCGAGTAAGTAAAATAAAATAAAATCAATGATGTCTTTATGCCATTTTATTAAAATTTTTGCATATTAAAAGTAAGCAAAAAGCGCTGAGTTTAAAAGTGAAAGCTTTCATGGTGAACATTTCATTTTTATAATGACTGTCATTGTTATCACAATATGAATTAAATGTATATTTTTATGTTATTGGTTATTGTTTCAGAAACAAAGACTAAAGGGAAAAGGAAAGTAGGTTAGTATACTTGTAAACAAAGTTGGTGTGCATAGTCAATTATACTCTATTTATATGAATGTTTAAGTATTACTACACATCCTGAATGTCTTTATATGTGTGATTACCATTCAACTCTATTACTCGGGATCACAATTCGCAGGTGCCTAGGTGTTCCAACTCAGGCACCCCACCAACTCGGTTGGTAACTATGACATGCCATACATTACACAGGTTATATCATATTGTTTTACAAAATAATCTTTCCAGCTGGAAATGTTTCAATATTTTTGCACTCTTTCAGAGATCCAGAAAGAAGATCCCCTTGAAAAGTTGGTTGGGGTGGAGGAGAAGAAGGTTAAAAAACTTGATGAACTGACCTCAATATGGAAAGATTTTTTCCTGTGTACAAAGGCCTACCAAGAAAGAGATTTGGCAATTAAGGAAAGGTTACTTGAAATAAAAGAAATGAAAGAGAAAGAAAAACATCAAATTTGTGATTACGATGTCTCACCAACAATCAAATTCCTTAATGAATTTTAATGTAAAGAAGTAGGGCCATTCCAGCAGCTTTGACTGTTTAGTATATTTATTTTTATTAAGGGGGGTGTTTTGAAACTATCAAGTGAATTTAATCATTCATATTATCATTACATAAATGTTTGTAGCGGCAATCATTCAAGAGTGAGATACTTTCATTTCCACATGTTTGAGTTTGTAACTTGAGAATCTTTTATGCAATTTTGTTATAAAAATAGTGTTTATCATTTCTAAGAGTTATCATATTTCTGCTAAAGTGATAATGGCAGAAGAGGCAAAGTAATTTCCATTTAAGAGTGTCTTTCCTATTTGGGAGAGCCATTATTATAAGGGTGAAACTTATTGAGTTTCAATTCTTTCTAATGTGATAATTTCTCACAATCAGTGGTGTTTGTTTATTCACTTATTCAGAGTAATATTATCATTCCAGTAAATGTTATGAGTTATTTCTTGCATTCAGAGGTATTATTTCAACACTTATCAGAATAATTATAGTTTTTATGCAGTGGTGTAAAATGTATTGCAGAGTTGTAATGTGTGAGGTGGTATTATCCACAAACAAGAAATTTGTATAGTTATTTGTCTGTTGCATAATATTTGATGCTTTGTATAGAATAGTACAATAAATCCATATCAGAGGTCTGCAAGTCGTCAATCTGGCAGTAATATTAAAATTATTTGGCTTTGTTTTAGTTTAAAGAATTATATTTCCTTAAGACTTAAATTTGTTTTATCAAATGAAAATTGTTTTTCAAATTTTTCAAAGAAACTTACTTCTAGCTGAATACTTGTTCGATGATGTTTTTCCTCATTGAAGTCCCATCTCTAGCATTAACTACCTCTGTGGCAAGGTGTTGATGAGGGTTGTCATCCTGGTCCTCCTGCAAATCAGGGAGTGGCACCTTCTCGTCAATGCAGAAGATGTGGAGCTTCATGCAGGCGGCTATCACTTTGCAGCACTTGTCAGTGCTGAAAGGAAGGCAGCCTCTAGTTTTGTGTAGGCACCTGTAATATTAAATTTTTAAATCCATTACAATGATCTCCAATTTATAATTTCACCATTCTTCTTATTAAAAAAAATCATCAATAAATTGACGTTTTTGACATCACTCATATTGGTCCTGTATATATTGTTCCAACATTCACTATTTTATTTTATATACATAAAAAAAGTAATTAAAAATAAAGTTTTTTTGTTTGATATAAACCGATTGATAAAAGACAGTAAATGTAAATAACAGAAATTCTTATGGACGGTTGAAAAGATATTACCAGAATCTTGACTTTCAAACTCCAAATGCTCTTTCAATAGTGTTGCACGTTTTAAGGTGGGAGGTGTTGAACTTTTGTTCCGCTCTACTTTGTGGATCTAGAATTGGTGTCAACCATTTCTTGCATCCGTAACTGTGGAAAAATAAACAATCTTTAAAATAGGAAATAGGTAATTCGTTGACTCAATCAGATTATTCAAAAAGTATATGATATTATATATGGGAGTACATTATTAATCAAACTTTATTTGTTAATCACTGCTTTTGAAACGATAAAGATATTTTTGTAAATCTCATCAAATAACATTTAACTCATCATTATTATATTATCAAGATGTGTACATACCCGGAATCTCTTGGTAATACACCAGGCAAGTTCCCAGTGTCGAGGAGCTCGGCAACCCTACTGTTGCTCAGAATAGCAGAATCATGGCTTGATCCGGGCCATTTGACAACTGCATTGGTGAATCTGCGAAAAATAAATATGAAAACTGAGGTATTTATAAATTCAGATCATTTATGGTTGCAGTGCTGTAAGAAAAATTTATATTTTGAATGCAGCTCACGTTACAATATCATTGAAACATATATGTAGTAAAACAAATTCATATAACAAGGTATTATCAATAACAAGAAAATAATTACGCTGAAAACATTCTGTTTGTAATATGACCCATTTGTCAAATAGGTAAGATATATTTTATGAGAGCTTCTGCTCTTGTTGTCGTTTAACATTTAAAGTTATCTCCTCATCAACGAAACTCCTCACACTGAACAAACACAGGGATATTTAGGTAATAAGATTGACGACTTAAATTTTCGAATGTGTAAGCTTACTCACCTCAGTGCATGGTCACAGATACCCTGTACATTGATGGCATGGTAACCTTTCCTACAAACGTACGCTTTCTCGACATCGATGGGTGGACGCTTGATTGGAATGAGGGTCCCGTCAACACATCCGATCACCTTCGGAAATCCACCAATGTCATAAACCCCTATCATGGTTTTGGGTGCTGTTTCCACAGTAGGAAAAGATATCGTATCATCCACCTCAATGATCCCATCAACAGTTGGGTGGAATACACGTGATACGCTTGACTTTACTGCGCCATGAACTCGGAGAAAAATCCCCCCTTTGTGCAAGAAATCGCAAAGTAACTAGAACGTCCGTTTCAACACTAAGTGCATGGGAACGCTGTGTGTCCGAAGACAACCGAGGTTCCAGCTTGTTGATAAGTTTAAAAATAGAATCCCTTGTCATTCTATACCTGGCGCAAATTTCGGCATATTTGTAATTATCAAGGACACGAGTGCGGTCTCTAAATATTCTCTCAGGAGCCAATTTTCTTCATTTTTGTTGTTGATGAAGGAGGACAAATAACGCCATCTTGATAATGCACAGCAATCGATTGTAAGTTAGTTACAGTCGGTCATAAGCAACTCACGGAAGTGATTGTAACTTACAAATATAGTCGCAAGCGACGACAACAGGATTCAGCGCTGTAAAAGCACATTCAGTACAAACATAGTCATGTTAGCAATCAACCCTGAAAGTTTCATGAAGATTGGCTCACTCATTAGTCCACAGCAGCATGTTTTATGTGACCAAGTCTCCTACCCAAACTGCGATTATTGCAAAGAAGTTGATAATGCGAAAAAACCATGACACTTACGAAATCGTCATGATTTACTTTTTTGTTTGTAGTGTTATAACGCTTCTTTCAAAACAAGATGCAAGTCTTTTAGTACATTTTGAAAAATTAGCCCATGTTAATTTTGAAAAAGGTATTTTTCCCGAATTTGATCGATTATTGTGAACAGAAATGACTGTTCGCGACCAATGTTTTTATTGATTTGTAAAGTGCCCATAGTGGTTTCACATTCCCGAGAAAATGGTGCAGTTGTGAGTCTAACTTTTTTAGTTATCGCCCCTTGAACATGCTCACATGTGCTAAGTCGCCCGACTTCGAAAGGTTGCTGAGTAAAAAGTATTAAAGTTTGAGCAAAAATTTCACTAATTTTTTCTCCTCAGTACTTCAGCTACAACATATGTAACTTTCAGCTCTGAGATGCTAGTATCTTCGGAGAAGCTGATTCTCAAAGGTGCGTGGGGTCCGGAAATTTCAAAAAGTCAAAAAAAGTAATATGGCGGCGTAAGTATGCATGCTACGAAGTCGCCATGATTTACTTTTTTCCTCCAAATGTAATTGCCTATCGTTGAAAAAAAGTTTCAGGTCTCTAAGTCTCTAAATCCTATGTTAATTTTTGAAAATGTGAGTGGTACTGTGCCTTTAACGCTTAATCCGATGAAGCCCAAAATCTTAATAGAACCCCTTCTCATGAAGTTCTACCAGACTGCGAAGTTTGGCTGTTGTAGCTTTAGCGGTTTGGGCTAAATCGTGTCCACAAAATCGGTGGAAAAAAAAATAAAACACGCCAATAACAATAAGGATTCAGCAAAATTGCTGAATCCTTAACTATTGTAACTTACGATTGCTTTGAGGAACAGTGTGGTGATAGTAAGAAAAGTTTACAATTGGATTGTAGTGATTTACAACTATTGTAAGGTTACGATCGTTTTGAGGAACGGGGCCCTGCACGTTTCGTACTGTTGCGGCTTACTTGTTAAATCATATTGGTCAGAAAGTAAATATTGTAATAATGTCTTAAGATGATATATTAATTATATAACAGGGTGTGTTTTCTCTGAATGTTAAAGCATTAACGGTCTTAGGAATCCGGTCTGCGTCTTTTATTTGTTTTCAATACAGTGCACTAGGCGATATTAGACACAATGTATTCCGAGAAGTTGTTGCAGCAATTATGATAACAAAAATTCATATGGAAAGATGCCTAGATAATCTAAAAATCCCGAAATTGTAATTCAGTTTGACAATGGCCGTATCAAATGTTGAAATAAGGTTTAGATTTTCTATTACAGTGAAATCATTGCACAGATTTAAGCATGAAATCTAAGAAAAATGTCTCATTGCCTACTTTACAGTATTATTTTGATCATTCATGCTGTACCTAAAAGCCACATCTAACTCTATTTTGGTCTAATCAAGTTTATGTTACAGTCAGGCTATTGCACAAACACGTTTATCATCCTAAGCAATAAACATTAGATATATGTTAAATCAATAAGTTGAAAGCCTATCTAGTACTCATAAGATGTTAGACCTTTCTTATTAAGTGTATGCTCGTTTATTGCTACTTTGACTAGTACAGCCTCATCATTGATTGTTAGTCGGCCAATGACCTGAAACTTGAAAGAGCCAGTGACTCTGTATCTCATTTGGCTTTATGATATTTAACATTAGAGAAAATATACAGCAAAATAGTCATTTATAGATCTGCCATTAAGTCTTTCACTGAAGATGTTAGCTTTCTGTAACTTTTAGTTCAGAAGAACTGTATATAGTTTTTTAGGGAGTGTCTCCTGTGGCCCTTATTGAGGTCTCGGGGGCACCATATTCCCATGTGGTAGAAATCAAGAAAGCTTTCTAGCCTTGGTGATTCACGAGAAGAAGAACAAAAGTAGGTTTTAGGTATGGCCCTGGTTGCCCTCATTAGGAGCCAAAGGGTCAACAATTCTACACATGATCCTTATGGGGTAAGGAGTCTTTACGCAATATTTCAGCTTTCTAGAGATTTCAGTCATGAGAAGAGGATGAAAGGATTTTAAGGTATGGCCCTTGTGAACCTTATTTGAAACCACAGGGTCACCATCTCTAAAATTTATGACCCTATCCATACGATTTCATCTTTCTAAGCCTTATCATTCTTGAAAAGAAGATGCTAGTAGGTTTTAAGGGCGGAACCCCTGTGGCCCAGTAAGGGTCTTTCAGGCCTTATTAAAAATACAAGTGAGTGATTCAAGAGGATGATTTCAATTTCAATTGGACGTTTAAAACGTGATGGTGAAACAATCAAGAACAGGTATCGGATAGCTCCCTATGGCATCTAACAAAATTCAGTTCGACGACCTATGTTATTATTGTCACCATAACATTAGCATGTAAGAGAGGTCGTCTCGCTAACCATTATGAGCATAAGAAAAATCATGGATAGAAACCAATCACGTTTGTCGTCCTGAATAGGCGTCAACCATGATGGCCTATGACTCCAACATAATGATAACTTATGATAACTTGCGTCAAGTTTTCAATAACAATGTGTCGACAAATGCATTTAAATGTATCAAATGATTGGTTATATATCAATAAGCACTGTTTTATCTTCCGTCCTTTCCCAAAGATAAAAATAGAAAGATCTCTAGAAAGGATTTTTTCAATTAAGAGTTATCTTTCTTCACAAACATATGCGTTTTTTTTTATGTGTACTCATTGACACCTTGACACTATAAACAAACATTTGCAAATTAGGATTTATTCACTATAAATACATCTCAGATTTCGGATTAATCATTGAGATACTAATTTGTATCGATACTAATCTCTATGCAACGCCAAACTTTATTACGAAGAAGCCTCAGGCTACTTCAGGCATCTTCATCTTGTGAAAGTTAATCGGGACTGCCATTTCTATCGGTCAATGCTAGATCAACGACGTAATATTAAAATATTCTTTTGTTTTACATTGCTCGTTATGTGACTCCGAGATTGAGTATTACCAACCTACTGGAATATTTGAAAAAAAATGTCTTCGTTTCCATGGAAAGGGGGTTGATAATATTCATTATGTAAAAAAATAGACAATTCGGGCCTTGTTTTAGATATTTGATAACCTGATGTGCAATGTTGGGTTGTGAACGCTGAGTAACAAAGTTAACAGTAAAATGCAAATTTACATGTAACTATAGACAGTGTATTTCACCAAATATAACAATACACGATCAGCGTTTGTTGGCTCAAAGAAAACAATAAATAATGCCTGATTATATCATCGTCAAGACAAGTTTCCAAACATTGAGTTGCTCTTCAGGATTAAAGTTGGAAAAAGTTTGGATATAAGCATTAAGTATGGTTTTTTTTGCTCCGTTTCTTTGAAGTTTTAAACAAACATAAGTATATTATTTACAAGCAAATCCAGTCCGTCTGGAACATAAGCTTGAAGTTGAATTTAGGATAATCATAAAACAGATTTAAAAAATCGATATATTGCCCACTATCCCCGCAGTATTTTAGAATATTTGACCAACTTATCTCACAGGCAAGCAAAATAGTTCTCTTGATCTATTGACGAACAAATCTATTGAAGAAATATGACTATATGTCACGTGTAGCAAAGCAGAGATTTTGATTTGGTGTCAAATCAGACAAAGTAAAACACGTTTATTCTGTCTCTCTTACGAGAATGAAATGTTGTTATTCATTTCGAAGAAATCATAACTGGTAAACTGGTACGTACAAATTATGTTACATTTAAAGATTCAGTAATCGTATTTATGATCACAAAACCAGTACAAAAATGTCACAAACGAATGATTTATTCAGTGAGTATTCAATTCTATCATTCTTCTTTCACTTGTTTAATATACAAACAAATCCAATTACTGCCTCAAGTTAAGACTTGTATCATTAAAAACGTTATAAATAAAAAAATTGCGATCATTGTTCATTCTTGCTTTTAACAATATAGGAGTGAAAAATTAAAGGCATTAAGGCAATCATGTATCGAAGAAATAATGGTGTTCCATTACCTTGATGAATAAATATGAAATACATTTTTTATGAATAGTTGTACCAATGTAGATTTACTTTTAACAATAAAGACCAACATATTGTTAATATTAAAATTGTAGATCATGTAACCCAAAGTTTTGAAAAAAATACTTTGAAAATTACTGCTAAAAATCTACTGATTTACCTTCAATTATTCATTTACATCAGGCTGAAATACTTTTTGAAGTCTGAAAAATTTATTTTGTCCTACGAAAGAAGTTTCTATAAGGGTAAGCAGATGTGAACACAGTAACATTCAATTGCATTTTGTTGTCAAAAGTAAAATGGTTTTAAACTTTTTATTCCGAATCTTTACATTAACCTGTTGTTACTGCCTTTGTTTTCCAGAGGCAATGATGAAGCAGCTGTAACACAATACTACTTGTGCAAAACAAGTCTCAAGTAATGAAATATCGTAAAATATGACACTTTCCGATTACAAGCAGTTGTACAAACCAATGTAGGTGACCTCGTTCCTCACTACCAAATGCAGTTTAATAAATGTGGAAATATTTCGTCGAAATATAATTTGGACAAATACTTTCAAGATAAAACATATGTAAAAGGACGCTCTAACTTTGTATTCCGGCAATCACCATGCCACGACATACTCGTTTAAACATTGCATATATGCGTAGTCTCCTAATTTTACTTGTTTATTACTTTTCGGAGGGAAATGAATTTGTAGAGATGTGATGCGTTTAGTAAGCTCATTCCTGCATAGAGCACTTTCATTTGTCACCACAGAGTTAAATAAACCTTATAGTCTTCAATTATCAGTACTACCTACTTGCAATTGTTCTATTACCCCCTTATGAAAAAAGGCCAACATGTATATCAAATTGACTTTCCAATACTGGTTGTCAAGTATATCATAAATATGTATAGATATTATATATGTATATTATTGGGAAGTTGAATACCTGCAGGGTAGAAACGAGAGACGTGTTTTTTTGTTTTTATACATGTAAAGAATTTTGAACAGAATAGTTTTCAACCCCCGTAATCTTATGCAAACAAGTATCTGCTTCAACGGATAATCATAGATACTCGGCACCGAATGTGAGAATCTGTCATTCACATATTTATATTTTTTTAATTGAATTTGAAGTCTAAGGCAAAATATTTTCCTATAGAAATTCACATAGTCATACAGTGCAAGCTGAACATTACAAATAACAGTATGAATATAGTTTATGTAATCGTCAGCATCTGATTAACATGACACATGAAAAGAGTTTATAAAAATATTACATATACATTTAACGCTATTACAGTTCATTCACACAGATTTGAATGTCTGTTCGTCTGACCCATTGTTCCTGTAATATATATGTATATACGTGCTCCCTCTTAGTGTAACAAATATTAATTTGACATATTTTAGAGTTTCTTTGGAAGGTCTACGATTTAAACAATGTCTCTATCATAAGGTCTCTCTGTCCACAAGTTTCCAAAACTATTGCAAGCTTCACCTGATTTAATTAACTTAAATTCTGCATAATATTTTTGTTGACTGTCGAGGTCATGCAGAGACTTTTGGCCAAAATATTCATACTTCAGACCGTTAGCTGAATATTTTGTCTTAGCATTTGTTAAACTTGCACTTACCGACTTACGCACCCCTTAATTTGCATTACGATGTTTTATGATTAAACGTCCTATAAAGTGTAGAGTATCTCAATATTAGACCGGGTTGACCTAGGATGTCCTATTCTCGATGTTTCTGAGGTATGAAGTTGTTTGATTAAAAATTAACATTTCAGTAGGGGAATTGTAAGAAATAATCCAAATTTATCTCAGGATTATGAACCTATACCTAGTATACCAATGCATTTGTAAATCGACCATCTTGATATCAGTGATCTTTTCCCATTTGTGAATGTTTCTTTTTCTAAAGGTAATCAAGTACAACTTTTAAATACATGACTTGAACGTATACATAAATTTTCTTAATGCGATGTGATATTGTTTTGCTTTTGATGTTATGAATTGATACAAATTTGAAGTGCTTTAGTTGGACACTATTGAAGATAAAATGTGCTTGTTAAAGGCATAAAGAGAAAATTCATGAAAATGCATTGTCTGACAAGAGCACGCACACAAATACTTTATATGCAAAAGTAATGTGGCTGTAGAAATGTAAAACCACAAACAAAAGGCAATATGATAAACCACCTGACAGAACATAACACTCCAATCTCTAGACAAAATTTGTCCTTTGTGTGTTAATTTATTATTGAGTCGAATTGGACAAGATTTGTTATTGTCAATATCTTCTTCTTTCTGAGGCAGCAACTTTATTTTCCTAGACCATTGTTAATATTATATATGTCTATAGTTTGATTAATATGAGTTTTTAAATATAGGGATGGTGTGAGGAAAATACTAGAAATAAATACTGTACATTTTCTGATATGTTTAAAAAAAAGCGTAGATTTATTTAAATGACATCTGTGCACTATCCAAAGTGGCAGTCAAATCATTAAGGGTATGGACAGGTTCGTCTCTCATTAAAACATGGCAGCCCAATATGTCCCAAAAGTGTTCTATCAGACTGATATCCGGACTCATGGCTTGCTATGATTCTGTCTAAACCTAATTTGTTGCAAGAATGGGATGACAGCACGGAATCTTCTTTGCTTTGCATTGTCAATAATAAAGATAGGTCTTTTTGCAGGATGATAATTATCCAAATGGGGGAAAACAGTTCGTTCAAGGATCTCCTGTCGGTACCAAATTTCTTGTTTCCTAATGAGGTCAATCTTGCCAAAAAAGATAATGCAACCCCATACCAGTACTAAGCCTCAAACGTTTGGACCTTCTACTGGAAAATTTTGGGAGATATTTCTGTTTTGCTTTGCCTCCAGACAAGCCTACCATGTGAAACAAAAACCGACTCTGGTCTGAAAAGTAAATCCTCCTCCAAAATTAATTTCTTCAAAGGCATTTGGAGGTTGGTGTAGTGGTACAGACTATATTATGGATGACAACTTCTTTATTTATTTTTCTCCACAGCGTTTCTGGGCTACTTCTTGCCCCTTCATCAGGTGGATAATCCCCAAAAATAATAATAAAGAAGTTTTCATCCATAATATTGTCTGTATTCTCCAAAATGAATCGGCTCAAAACCTATGAAGCATTTACCGTACATGTAAATAGTATTCTGACACTTAAACGTCCAACGACAGCATTGAAAGCCACATAAAACAATCTCTATCCTTTGAAGCTATTTCATGACAATTAACATTTAGTTAGAATGGAATAAATCTATTGCAGATTTAAAATATCATTATCATTATGAGTTTAAATTTGGACATATGCTAATTAAAAAACGAACTGCTGGTATTTAAGCTTTGCAATTTTGACAACATAATATCTTACTGAATTTTCAAGAAACATAGCTGCATATGTTGTTAAAATACTTAGGCCGAAAGCCTGATAATAGGAAGCTGCATTAGTTTCATTTTCTATAGACTGATATATCACTTATAATACTTTAAAGAATTTGCAATGCACTTCTTAACGCCCTTCATTTCTTATATCTATGTTTTAGTCTCCTCAGCGTGTATTTAAATCCTATTTTTGAAACAGATAAAGATAATTGTGACAGTTTCACTATGGTATTTGTAAATCACTGAAGAAACGCTGCCTTTATTTCGTTGGCACTTGTATGCAATGTATTAGGGTTGTGGCGAAATGTGAACATCTGTTTTCTAAGAACAAGTCTTATAATAAACCACTATGAGGAAGGTATATCTATCATGCTTCCCATACTTGAATAGAAATAATCTGTAACCTGATTTGGGGTGCTTCAAGGCAACATTGAGCTTCCAGTAAAGGAGTACAAAAGTGTCATTTCATATAACTGTTGTTAGACAAAAACCTTATTGTGAATTACAATTTTGCGATTGAGGTAGCGCAAGGAGCAAAATCCTAAGCAAACCTTTGTTTGCATATGTAAAACATGGTGTTTTCACCGAGTCATGCCATGAATCGGGAATGACTGATGTTGTGTGATGATTATTTTCTTAACGGCATAGCTTCCGGCATAACTACTTCGATTGCATCCAATCAGGCTTCCCAATTTCTAGCCCGAAATGTGCTCAAATTATCACAGGTTAGCTCTATATTTCATGATATTAGATAAAGGGAGTTGCCAGTTTGAAAACCTGTTTATAGTGTTTTATATTGAAGCTAGTTCACTGAATTGATGAACCGACATTTGGCTGTTTTCTGTTGTTAGTTCAGTTATTGAGTTCTTACACGATGGCCATGGAATCACATAAGTTATGGTATACTTGCCCAAAATAAAACACATTAATAAAATGTGTTTTTCAAACTAATTTGTTTTTAAGAATAATGCTCAAGTTCAATATAGAAGATATTGTTAATTGTGAATAGAGTCTTTAAAATACTTTATTGCCCGCAAACACAACGTTTAAAGAATTTTCGCCAAAATACCACAACTTGAATTCACGTGGGAAAACGTGCATGGCGAAAAATCTGTAATCACATGCAAAAACGGGTATTTACGCTCAACGTCCAATGAGCAGATATATAGAGAACCTCTTTTCTTATGTCACAATCGTCGTTCACGTCTAAGTTGGTGCAGAAACGTTAGACCATGGGCCCTAGTGCACTGGAAGAGAATATGGTTCAGTGATGAGTCAAGGTTCATGCCTTATTACCATGATGGCAAGTGAGCGCTACACTCAACATTGCATTCTTCCACCCGACAGATTCGGCGGAGGAAGTATCATGGTGAGGACAGCATCTCTCTGA
The DNA here is from genome assembly GCA_921293015.1 of Phorcus lineatus. Classification (NCBI taxonomy): domain Eukaryota; kingdom Metazoa; phylum Mollusca; class Gastropoda; order Trochida; family Trochidae; genus Phorcus; species Phorcus lineatus. The sequence goes on along the minus strand of OV121081.1, from coordinate 75,142,305 downwards.
ATGCCAGAAAATATCTGGTGCATGTACAAGGGAATTTTCTGGCTGAATGCTACAGTGATGAAATCCTCCAAATGCATCTGCTTCCAGCCATTAATGTTAGAACAAGAGATTTTTACAACTTGATAACGCCAGATTGCAAACAGAAACTGTCAACTGTCAACTGCTACCCTGGCCATCTTAATCGCCGGATTGAGCATTTGTGGGATTTCTTTGACAGACGTCTACGACGTCGACAGCCTCAACCACAAACGCTGAGTCTCGCATTGCAGGGTGATTTGGGAAGGATCCCACAACGCCAGATTCGAATCCAGTCCATGCGATGCGGAGCGGTGATTGATGCTCGAGCTGGCAACACAAGGTACTGACTTTTTGGAAGTGACGTCACAGATGTAGACATCAGCAAATGCTGAAAATGACTGAATGCGGGGATGAAATATGTGTCCTACCGTATGCGAACTTTGGCAGATGTACTTTCATTATTTAACTCAATTAAAAAAACGTGCAATTAATATTGATTTTCTATTATGCAGTCCTTTTGGGGGCTTTTACAATCACGATAAGTTCATTTCATTTAGTGTTTGTTCACTTAACATATTTCCATCAGAGAGGCGTTCACATGTGATGTTTTTTTCCAGCAATGATGATATACTAGTATCAATTTTTAACATGAACAGTGCTGGATAGTGTAAAAAGAACCACAATGCTGATTAAACTGGGTGTGAATTTTAGATGTTACTATATCGTGTAGATTTAAGAATCTAGTGTTCTACGGTAATTTTTTAAGTATGAAATCTTCTATCAAAGTGTAATGATTTGAGTACAATTCACTAAAATTTTGTGGTAATCTTATACCGATACCTACTATCAGAAAAAAAAAATATGACGTGCGTACGAATCGTCGTGTAACAATCGTGTAATGTCCTATCAGCTTTTGTGATTTTATATTAGTTGAACAATTTGCTAAAAAGGGAATATAATGAATATAGAACGTATTTTGAATTTGGATTGCATTGAACTCAAAGACGCCATCGTTCTTTGATTTCAGTGTTCCTCCGCCTCTACGTTATATCGATAGTCTATATATTTAAATGTATAAAATGTAGGTGCTAACTATATTTGTAATAAGTTGATAGAAGAAATGGATTTTAAAAAGAAATATTTCCTTATTGTTCACTTAATGAAAAAGCTGCAGCGTCAACCTTTACAAACTTTGCCACTTAAAAAACATTTCATGAATAAATGGAAGCAAAAGTGACACCTAAATTTGAAACCTGTATAAAATATATAATTTTGTGAGAGAAAAATTTCAAATTATTATTCTGTATTTGCAGACAACTCTCTTTTCATTTGACAGAAATGAGCACATACTCCATAGAAACAATTAATCTAGTCATTTGAAAGACCAACCATGCCCAGAGCATTTTTAGCAATTAAAGATTTCGAAATCGATTCTCCTATATTACCTTAAAAAGTTGCTTTCATCTGAACACAAGATTCAACTTCAATGGTAATGCATGCATTTATCATTTCAACATCTTACACGAGAGCCATGTTTTAATTTCCTCTTGAAGTTTTCTGTTGATAATCCACATAAAAACAAAAAGGTTAAAGACAAGGCATGTTTGATCATATTTCGATTGATTTATTCTAAACGGACGCTAATTATCAGCGGTTTTTTGGTGATCTGATTTATAGTTTGTAATCTATTTTGCTCTCATTTATTTTACAATGCATTCTTAGATAGTTTTACAAAAGCGTCCGTAATGAACCACTTGACCAGGAATGCTCTGATACAGGTCCTGCAGTAAGATGGTAACAAATATCAATCAGATAACATGTTCAATCAATCGAATTCAATAAAGCTTTTACGTTATTGAAGGACATATTCAATACTGCTAATTTCAATAATGTGTTTGCAGATTCGGGGTGGAACACCGAATAATATAACCTCCGATGATACTCATATACTCAAGTCCGGTCGACCAAATACTTTCAGGTTTTATAGTGGGGTCGTTTCTCGACGTGAGTTTATATTTTCCCTGTGCTTTTTTTCGCTGAAAAATTAATCGTTTTGTATGAAAACTGTTTCGTCATTCAATATTGATATAAACATATATACCCTTAACTCAAATAATCTAACATGTGGCTGATGAAAGTTCCTGAAACATGTATGCTCACTTATAAGGAGAGATCTGGATACACATTATATAATGTCCCATCTGCGGCAAGGTTTCCATAAAGACCATTCATGTGAAAGCCAAGATGTGATGTGATGCTATATTATGAATGTATGCGATCAAAAGAATCAAACAGGCTTAGTAATCTTAGGTTTTACTAAAGCCTTTGGCTTTGTGCCATATAAAAAGCTAGTATATAGGCTGGACAATTACAGAACTTCTGGAAACAAATGGATAGACGCATTCCTTACACACAGAGATCAGCAAGTAGTTCTCGAGGGTTCCACTTCATTGTTATGTTGTTTACTGCGGTGTACCCCAGAGCACTGTCTAAGGACCGTTTCTCTTCTTGCTTCATATTAAGTACTTACCCCTCAGAGTCAAATACCGACTTTTTGCTGATGATTTGCTTTTATATCAAGACCAAATCCTGATACAGCAGGACATAGCTATCCTAGAACAGTGGGCAATTCAATGGAGGACGAGATTTAATGTAAGAAAATGTTACATAATGTCTATTCACCGCGCGCAGTAAGAAACCGTTCACCAAAACAAACTTGTTTGCAAATCATATCTTACAACAAGTGACAGATTATCCCGTATTTGGAGTGACATAAGTGTTAATCTTAAATGGTCTTAACCATATCAACAATATATGCAACAAAACACGCTTAACTGAAGATTCTTGCGAAGAAAGCTGAAGAATGCCACTAAGCATCTTAAATCTCTAGCTTATACATCACTCTTCAAATGAACTCATCTTAGGCGTCCGTTGTATGGGATCCCTATCATGCAAAGCATATTGATCGTCTTCAACAGGTTCAGACTTATGACATAAAGAGTAGTGTTACTTCAATGATTCACTGGCCATCGATTCAGACAGTAAGTAGAGAACAACGTATTTGGATGTTCTATAATAATGTGCATAAACTAGTAACCTAAGCTGGACAATTACAGAATTTCAGGAAACTTAAATAAATGGATAGACGCATTCCTTACACACAGAGAACAGCAAGTAGTGGTCGAGGGTTCCACTTCATTATCGTGTTTTTAAACCGGTGTACCCCAGAGAATTGTCAATGATTCACTGGCCATCAATTCAGGCAGTAAGTAAAGAACAACGTATTTAGTTGTTCTATAATAATGTGCATAACCTAGTCAATGTACCAGCTGTTATAATAATAAGGCATAAAATTCGTAACATGTCCTTTAGAGTCTTAAGTCTACAGAAACTCATTCTTTCCAAAAACAAAAAAGGATTGGAACGCTCTTCTGAACATGGATATTTTGATGACTGAATCATCTGTAAGCTTCAAGTCAGCCCTAAAGAAGGACGTGACTTTGCACTAAGCTCCGCGCATTCACATTACAAACATTGGCAAGTAATGCTCTCCACAGAGGAGGCCAGTTGAACAATACAAATACAGATACCGAAGCGTATCAATCTTTTCAACTGTACTTTATATCCATTTATTACATTTTGTCTAAATTCTCCCTCGATATCAAAACAACAGGAGTTGGAACTTCCTTCAATGTTAGGGATCAGATTTGCATTCATTACAAATATTATTTGTTTCTTTAAGCATTTGATAGATAACAGACATCAACAATTACATAACGGACCCTCGTGAACAAAAGGATAAGAATTTTATCATCGGGATATAATTGTATAATTTTATGTCATACCGTGCATGTTTTTTATCCATATGATTTTCCCCCTCCATATAGGAGTGAAATGGGTTTATGATATTCAACTCTCTTCACAAAAGCAGCTGAAAGAAGATGCATGATTGATGTCACTCATTATAACATGATTTTGTGTTTAAGAATCTTATTTTCTAAATTGAAATAATTCCGCTAAGAATATTGTTTACGGCGTGAACATGCATAAAAGACCATGGTTTCAAATATATACACTCTACTCTCAAAAGATTGGTATGAAGTATTCCGTCACGTTTTATCCTTTTATATTAACTATTTTTTATTTATGGATCGTTTAATTCTATAAAACCTATTACTCACTTATTCACTCATTCAAACTCATTCAAACTCCATTTCTGACATGGGCAACAAGGCATGGGAATGATCACTATCGCTTGCAACCTATTTTTGCTCTGGCATAACTTACGCCGATCTCGACTGGCTTATTTAAGCTTTTCTGCATTTCAACTTCTTTTCGTTCTGTGCCAGATCTTTAACTTAACGCAGCTCAACCTGGTAGAAAGTGAACAATTACCTAGAGATTGCTTTTTAACGGCTATGAAATTGTTGCTCGTTTTTTAAAATATTTTTGCCATGCAGCGAGGCTTACATTAACAAAAGAACACGACTGGCTAGAGTTATGCTTTGCTATGGAAGTTCGGCTTTATTAACCACAGCTTTGACAATTTTGGGGTATGTCTCAAAATTGTAAGCCCTGGGGTATGTCTCAAAATTGTAAGCCCTGGACTTAAGGCTCCGATTCCCTTCGAATTTAGCGGTTAAAAAACCTTATTTCTTGATCTGAAAATCGTAAGCTTAAGTGGGCCGGGATCATGTATTGTACCATTCCATTTATTGACGTTTTAACGAATGACGAGTAGTGCATGAAACCCTCAAGCCATAATGATTGGTATGGGGAGGGTCGATGCAATACAGTCATAATATGATCTCGGCAGAATAAGCCTGAAGTATATACAGTAAAACAATGAAAATATTTTAACACACATTGTTAAATATTATGGTTTATGGCGAAGAATACAAATCAACCAATGACAGATCCAGAATTTGGGTCAATTTTACAGCATACAGCCACGGCTACCACTCCCTGTTCACCTTTGAATTTATCTTGTCCGTTCAGGGCATTGCAGTTGTTACCTGACGAAAAATAAATAAATAATACAATTAAACAAAAAAAATACTTCAGAAGTTAAATATACAAATTTCATATCTCAAGTCCAGGCAAAACATTTGATTATAAACTTACATTAAACAACTCAGTTTCTAGCACACTGTATATCGTATTTATTATTGGCAGTCTTGCTAGAGCAGCCTTGCGGGTGAAAACAAACATGTCAATAATAAATACAGAATTAAAACAGGGCGTTTTTGGTTTGTGGTATGCATAATTAATTTTTGTATGACATGGCAGCATTAGCACTATGTCAGTTCAATCGTTTATACCTTCTATGTAAGCTCCTGCAGAATGTCCATAGTCTGCCTTGACACTGCATCCGGTCATAATGTAGCCAGATTCACACGTGGCTGTTGACTTAGCTCCCTTTAGTAACCCGCTGGGTTGAGCTTGGTTACTTTTGCACACGAGCAGGGGAGCAGCACAACATGCAGCAAAAGACGACACCCCTGAAATCACATTGTGTAAATAATGAATAATGTGTTAACTTATCCACAACAATCTGTGAACAAACAAAATGGTATGCTTACAACTACCCAAACTACTGCAATTGTTTCCGACTATCTAACTGATATATGAAATATACACAAAACACCTTTGCTTGCTTTTCTTATCTTCATATATTTCATTTCAAACAACCTCAAGTCTAGAGTTCGATAGGACAGGTTTTTGGAAACATCATAAATATTCGTTCAAGGCTTATGAAGCTGTTGTATAATAATACCGACTTGTTTCATGCATGTATACGACTGGCACATTTTACAGTTGATTCGACTAATGTATAACTGAAAGACAGTGTACATCTTAACTTAGTCATTGGACGTAAAATGACAAAATGACTGTAGAATAAAACACACGTCCACAGATAACTCGATACGAATAGAGGTTTTATAGTTAATAAACGTGTACTAGAAGAGAAGAGAAGAGAAAGACATGGTACAAATATGTGAATAGAAAGATATAAATCCTATAACATTATACACCTATTATAATTATGATTCCATTCTGATTTCATTCTGTGTAACAGCGTTTGGCTGCAACATGACGATTATTTGAATATATTAGAAAAACTTAGCATAAGACTGACCTACAGTCGTGCCCTCGTTCTGTGCGATGCAACCTGTGTGATTTGCCGACGGGAAGGCCCCCTCCATCTGCGAGTTCCAGTTATAGGCAGTGCAACCTGCATTTAAAATACATCTAATTCAATACACATACAGGCCAACATTACCTGTAACCCACAGGTTTTACCCAAACTACTGTAAATACATGTATTTTAAAAGAAATGGATTCTTTAGCTTCATATCATGGCATGTATGAAATGAATGTTTGGTTTTCAAAAGATGTGTTTTCGCATACTTCCTCGTAATATATGTGTACTCAATTCACACCGTCTTATTAACTATTGGTATAGATTATGTTTGCTTGCCTTCATGATTTTATATGGATAAATGCAAAATAGTAATTGTAGGTTCGTAGGGTTTCAATTCTCACCAGTGGCAATCTCCTGACCTTGACACAACGTTTCAACCATAGCTCCTACTGTTTTCTCTGAGGGACCAGAAGTCCGGTATGTACATTGCATATCCTTTGCTGTGCAGCATCGGGCGATAGCTTTCACACCTGTAGCAAATCGTGTTAATATGATAGAAACAGATTCTTCCATGACTGCGAGAGGTTTATGGTTGCCGTAAGTTGTAATGATATGTTAGTTAGTGGTAATGTTAGTGGTACGGGATATCATTGCTACCTAATGTAGTTAAGTGTACGTTTGTAATAAACTTGATTGACTCCACTGAACTGAAACACTAGTGCCATAAATCGAACCAACTAATCGTCTGACTACAAAGAACGATACTCCCTAGCGCTGACCTGGGGATATTCGTGACCATAAGTGAACTGTCATTTTTTTAACCACTCAAAGTTAGTCATGAAGCCTAAAGAAAAATATTCGAACACCTGCATCTTTCATACGGGCACTGCTGCATTTGCTTGATGGGAGTAATTTCCATGGGTGGTTATATATAATGCTATACGAGGCATTTGTAACTATAGCCCTAGGATATGGTTGGAGCTGCGCATATACAAATACACCTATATAGCGAGATTGTATTCTGGAGCACTAGATGTAGTCTGTAACGTTTTCTTCTAGTTATCATTTCAAAATAATTCATTGTCCAAATCGATAGAATAATTATTAAGCTACTCTATTGTTATCAGAATGAGCTTGCCACTGCATATGATAATGATTTGCTCAACCTTGATGATGGGCCAATATCACTTAGTATCCAAATTACCTAAAATGTTTCTAATAAAAAATTATGAGGAATTTTTACAATGATCTTTTTAACAGAAATACACAAAGCCATATTTAATCTAAAATTGAATGTGAATGTTGGCCCTATCGCATTCATTAGGTCATTATTGTTAAAATTGTATAGCCATACAGGGTCCTGCGGTTTTATCATACGAGATGCATCAATACATTTGTGCTCTTATTATTGTGACTTCTTAAAAATAATATAAGACTAAACAGCAGTATGAGAGTAAGGAGACTGCTACCGTTTCCACTGTCAGTCTGAACGGTTTCAAATTAGCCTCCGTTCAGCCAGGACACAAAAACGAATATGACGTCATGTTGCTCTGATGGTTAATGGCAGTAATCTGATATGGATTTCGTCTTTTTTATACTTTGTAGGCCTAAGTTTTATCAAAATGTAAAAGATGTCCAAAACAAATTCCATCCATTTCCTTTAGGACATCTTTGGTCAGGCAGGCAATTTGAGATCTTGGGGTCTTGCAAATAACAATGCCCTGAAAAACAGCCTTACATGAATCATAGTGGTAGAAATGTTACAAAGGTATGGGGTTGCTTGTTATTTGCTATATATTGTATCATTTTCAAACAGTAAAAAAAAAAATTGAGGTTCAACATGACTTAAACCATTGTAGGACACCAACCTTCGGTTGACCTCCAGCCATTGATTGAAATACATGCCAGCTTCCCATTGACATATCCGATCTTATCTCCATCGCGATAGATTTCGTTATTCTGTAATGAAAAGACAAAAACCTTCAACAAGAGCAACATCTGGAATGCAACTACATATGATCTTTGAAAGCAAAATATCTCAAAGTAGTTGTCTCCTTTTAAATCACTGATCTAGTTTTCGTAACCTTGTTTCTCTGTAAATTGAGAAGAGAAAATTAAGATGAGGGTGTTCAGATGCCGGCACAGAAGTGTATGCCTCTAGGCACAGTGTTTACGCATGATGAGTGTCTTGAAGCCAAATTGACATATCATAGTAGGAAGGAAGAAACATGTATTTGGTTTTTGTAGTGACAAGGCGTAATTACCTGACTGTAACAATATGACGTACATGTAAGAATATTTGAATATTTTTTCATGTTATTATATTAAATCATTTTATCGAAATTCACAAGATCTGTAAGTCCTACAAAACCAGGTTATACGTACCATATGGGCGCTGGTACAGCCAGTAATGACTTCATCTGTTTGGCAGGAAACTGATACTTGTTTATCATCTCCCTTTGCAGACAATGGTGACTCCCTGGTCACACAGGAGAAGTCAGTCCCGTGTTTGGCCTGGGCATGTCCTACCACACGTTGGCCCGTGTGAGTGATGTGCACTGGTCGGGTTATATGCACAAATGGGTCGATTGTTGTTGGGAGGCTGACTGTGTCTGAATTATTCGAAGCATGGTATTTAACTTTTAACTATAGACATGTTTGCAAACATGGTTATACGACTGCTTTTTGAGGATTTGTATTGAGTTTTTCTTATATTGTATTTTTGACAATTACATACAGAAACATTTCAGAAATTTACATAGATCAAATTCACTTAACGTTTTTTTTAGAATAGAGATAGTTATACTGACTTAAATACAAAATACATGTGCTTAGGTAATCTCGCAAAGAAACATTGTCATATTTAAGGCTACACTATCTGCAATAGTACGAATTCTTGTACTTTTGAGGTGGAATCGATTGCAAATTTTTAACCCAAACCCTCAGAGTTGAGCAACACCGTACAAACAGCTTGCCACACTACCACCAAGCGTAGACAAAAATAAGGTCAAATAACAGATAGTAAAGGTATCTTTCCATTCACTACCACTCTGATGGATGTAACTTGTCGCATTATGTAGTGTGAAGTATTAACGATCTCCTTTTTTAAAATTTGACTTACGATCCATTGAATATTTTGTTACTGACATGGATATTGTCAATGTAATCTCAGTTTTGATCTTTAATAGCGACAACATATATAAAAACCTACTTGCGTTCCCGCTGATGTGAAGAGTCAAGTTTGTATCTGCCTTTCCCAGGTGAAACTCCTGATATATGATGGGTACACTATTTTTATAAACCACCACGTCATAGTCTCCATGGAAACCATTCACCGTAAAGGAAGATCCATCAGAGAGTTTGTGGCTCTCATGGGTGGACCATTCCTTGTGCACCAGATCCAAGTACCGCCTTCCAGCCGCGTTTACCTAGATCAGCCATCGGAAACAAATTATGAATAAATATTACTATTTTCAAATGTTTATCATATTCGAGAACCTTATATATACTGCATATTTGTAGATTTTAGTTTTGCTAAAAGCTACAACAAATTGAGTTCTAGTCTTGAGACGCATGGTATATTTGTTAGTTATAATGAAGGATTCAAGCTGAAATTATCAGATATTTCTTGATTAAAGAATGGACAAGTTTTTACAGTAACTTTACAGAACTTCCATGCAACACGGAATACATTGGTGGAGTATGTATCCCATCCCTTCTCCATCAATCAGACAAAGACGCATCAAAATGCTAAAAGCATTTTGTCAGTTAACCAATTTTGCATTAATTCACAACTTCAAATCTGTTACACAATGCAATTGAAATTCTTACATAGAAGTTGTATCCATTGATAAGAGCAGCATAAGGGCTCTTCATCTGATGATCCCAGAAGCCCCACAGGATGACCCCCTCCACTGCTGGATGACTGAAATACATTCTGAAGGCCGTCTCATACTGGTCGGCTCTGAGATTCTCGTCGTGTTCCACCAGGTCCATCTCTGTTATCCAGAGAGGTAGTCCGGCTTTAGCCAACTTATCAAGTCGCAACTGTAAATGAAACAAAAACATTGATTTTAACAAAAGAATGTGATTACAAGTAACATTTTCAATAAGTTAACACCAACATTCATGAGTGAACTTTTCACAATCAGGAAAGTGATGAGAGACTGAAAGTGAAGTAAACTAAAACAGACAATGTAGTTTAATAAAACAAAGAAAGAGATGTAGAAGGAAGTCCGATATAGCTTTCTTTTCCATTTTCATCTGATTTGGGAATTATCATTTAAAATTAAATACATATACATGTAATTGTACATTATGAAAGTCAATCCAAATAAATTTATTAATTGTTGTTTAAATCAGGCTTAATCATGAACAATGATATAGATTAGCTTTCATTTAAACATTGGACTGCCATTCCAGCACACTATAAATTCGAGACATATTTTAAACCTTGCATCTTTTTTTAAACAGTAGACTGTTACAAGTAGACGATAAATCAACAAAACACAGAGCCGTTCCCACACTAAAATAATAAAAGTGACGTGGCAGTAATGGGATTGAAAATGCCTTTAACTATTATTGAATTAAACGATGCTGTGTATTTTCAGTCAGTGAAATGCATTCGATTTGAGTAAGTCACGTTTTACATCAAGTCACCTTCAAGTACATTGATTTACACAATCTGATTCAAAATACCTATTTTATCATCATTTTGATATAGCAAACAATATAACGTAATAATTAAAAATGTAACAGATTTTAACAAACGGATTTATTCATTCTGATTTCTTAGAATATATGTTAAAGTAATGAGAACAAGTGTTTTACTGATTTATATACTTTGTCTATTTTAAATGTATGTTTGCATTCGATTTAAATGAGCCATATCTAATATGTCAAGTTTTACAAGCCACCTGCAAGTACATCGTGATATAGATAACAATGTTCTTAAACTAAAAATAATGTAATGTAACATACATTAACAAACGTAATTATTCATTCTGATGTCACAAACAGTACAAGCAGACAGTTGCAAAAGTATGAAATTTATTGAACGATAATTATGATGTATTCTTTAATAAACTTGTAATAGCTCATATTAATAGTTAAAAACTATCTTAAGCAGACCATTGGTAATACATTTATCTTTCAAAAGATGATTATTCAAGGTTCTGAGTTTCATTGTTCTAGTGATTTTTGAGATTTGGTTCGGAAACACAATTTTAAGTAATGCGTACTCGTAAACGGCCTAAAGTAGAGTTGAATACCCCAAAAGACACCATGTTCCATGTAGTACGTTTCTATGATCTAAGCCTTATGTTGTTTTAGTTCTGGTCCAGAAAAAAATTAAGTTGTGTTTCCATGGAAACAGCTAAAACTAGATGTAGGAAGAAGTTCAAAACCATAATATGCACCCCTACACATGATGAACTTCGTTTTTATTGACATCAAGGTCACCATAATTGACTTGTGCGTGCAGAAATTCGCCATTGGAGGCTGTCACTAATTTTGGAGACAATGAGCGCAACGGTTCAATTGATGTCGCGTTCACAATAATATGAAAAGCAATCTCAGTGCAGTGATTACCTTGATAAAACTGAAGATAAAAAGTGTAACTGTTAATGAAATATCACGTATTTATAACAGGAATTTGAAGTGCTGGCAAAGTGTCCCTGATGACCTTGAAGATAAAGTAAAGGTCAAAATCGACCTGTGACTGGGTAATTTCCCGATGTTAGCAGTCGCCAAATTTGGGTTCTAAGGGTTCAATGATTTATATATCGCGTTAACATGAGTCTAAAAAGCGGTCCAAAAAAAGTGCTATGGTGACGTTCAAAGTAAAGTCAAAATCACAAATATGAACTGAAGTCTGGGCAATTTCCAAATACAGACTGTCATCAAATTTGAAGACCAGTTGTGCAACTGTTAATGAATCATCACGTTCTTAATAAGTGCCTTGGTAACCTAAACCATAAAGTCATGTTACCTAATTTGACTGGTGTCTGCATAATGTAATCTGTAAGCTTTAACCAAATGTGAAGACTTAGGGTGCAGCTGTTGTTGTGATATCGTGTTAACAAGATTAAAGGTGGTCAAAGGTACGTAGAAGCCTTGAAAATAACGTTAAGCTCAATCGCTGAGTGTCTGTGTTCAACTAGACCAAATTTGAAAACATTGAGTTAAGGGGTTCATGAGATACTGCGAACTAAACAGACGCCGCCAAATACAATTTCATGAAAGTCAATCTAGACCTTTAATCTCCTAATTTCACTCTTCTTTAATTTAAAGATAACATCACATTCTAGGAACCTTGAACAAGTTAGTTGTATGTTATCAAGTGATGGTAATACTTTATTTTCAAGTAGGAAAACTAGATTTAGTTATAACGAACGACCTAATCAAAATTGATATGTAGATCACACCAAATGAACAGTGTTACCTTAAGCAGAGTGGCATCTGGTGGCGTGAAGTCCCGGAAATGACTCTGAAGACCTAGGCCATACAAACCCACATTGGCTTTCTTGAACTCGATAGCCTGGGCAACATAGGCCTGTAAAATAGATATGACTATGTGACGATGAAGTTCGACATTAGACATAAGAGCTATATGAGCATATCAAACATATCACACATGAACTCACATATATTCCTATATATTGATGTGTTTCTAAGGGGGTAACTCTATTTGTGATAAAGTGTATGTGTTTATTAACAAAAGACAATTTGGTACAAATGTACGTACATCAGTGACGGCTCCGACCGCCACAACGTCATAGTCATTGAGGAAGAGGTTGGGGACGGGGTCAGCTTTCTTCACCATGTCGTAGATTTTCTCAGAGTAGTGCGGGTCCAACGTCTTCTCCTCGTAAAGCTGACCGTGCAGTAGCTCGTTGTTAACATCCCAATGGTCCAGACTAAAGCACAGAATAACATTGATTACAGCAGAGCATATTAAAGAGGTTGTTCACTGCAGAAAAAAGACATAGGGCAAGGTAAGAACAAAATGCTATCGACGGAGGTAGGATATACGTACCAGTGTCCAATCTACAGTAACATTTACAGAATAGCATTGATGAACGCTACAGTAACATTTGACACAATAAAAAAATCGCCACTCGAATGATGATCATAGTTATAGTTACAAGGGCCATATCTATATTCGACTACTTTGTTTTGAATAACCATCTGGGATGGTAAACCACATTAATAATATATTTTTAGTTTAGAACTAGCTTTAACTAAGTACTTTTAACAAATCATAACATTGGTGACGATGAAAATGAGTTGTCATTCAAATCATCTTATACTCCGGTCATGAATGAACGCCAAAGCTTACTATTTAAGGGATCGTGCATACTCTCTAAGTTTGATAACTGACATAATTTTCAAGTGGAAATGAGAATCATTTTGCCCCTATTTCACCTAATATAAAATAAGGTTCTCCCACACTAACACATATACTTAAAAGAAGATATCCGATGTTTAGATGACTTACGTTCCTTTAGTAATGCCAGTCATGTATTTCACTCTTTCTGAGATAGCTGCTTTGAGCGCGTCCCCCTCCAGAGCCTCCACCCATCCTGGGGAGTTGCCAGGTACCCCCCAGAACATGTTGTGGCCTCGAACCTTCATACTGCATTATTGGATTGAATTTATGAGACCAACCAAGTCATGAAAAAAACTTGGCAAAATGTAAGGTTCATTCTCTTATCGAAGAGAACATTTATCAATCAAGATGTTTTATCGATGAATTGTTTGATAAATGATAAATATTGGCCTCATAAAATCTTATTAGCAAAATAAAATGTGAAAGCGAAAATTGAGGTTAATGCATTCTAATATAAGCGTTTCTCTGTCTTGAAATGTACAAGTCTGATTGGGTGCATTTAAAGTAAGTATTCAAACGTTATCATTCAAAGCGATTAAGATATGTCTGTATGCTTTCGGAAAATTAACTTTATTCGAATATGCAATTTGTACTCTGAATCCTTTTCACACTGCAAATTTGCCTTAATTAGCTTAGTGCATTATTGCATAGGCCTGTGTGACAACAAATATGTTATCAATGCACGCGGTGCTTTCATGGGCTGTAATATGGCAAGGTAGTATATGTTGCAATATTTTGCCGCTAGGGAAACCTGCTTGGAACTCGTTAAGAGCTCCCAATAGAACAGAGGTTGTATTGGATTAATAACGGAACAACCTCTGTGGGGAGGTAATAAGTTAAAACAACGGTCTAGATATATATAAATGTATATATATATGAGTATCTATCCTTTTCAGTCAGCTACACTTTCATTAATTACAAAGTAAAATGAAAGAATATGTTACCCATTTGCTTTAAGAACCTTAACAGCATCAGTGGCAAACTTGTATTCTGGTTTGTCCTGCAATACAAAGTGAATAACTAATTTATGTAGTGATTGCAGAAACTGACACCTCTGCAGGAACATTGCAAAACTGATGTATAGTTTGGAAAGTATGAGCATATTCCTGTCATCCTAAAAATGTTTGACTCATTATCATGTAACTATGATCAAGTTTTTAAAGATATTTGGTAAGATTTTGTTTTCTTTAGGTCTGAAGTGACAGTGATGTTATTCGCTTGATCATGTAGCATCTGAATGATATTATAGTGGAAAAATGTGACATCCTATTGAGTGTGGATAATCAATAATATTGATTTTATGATCAAACATAGAGATTGCAGTCTTGGTGTCATTCATTCAGTCATTGGAATGTTAAACAATCATAAGAATTGCGGCACATTTCTTGTCAGTCGACAGAATCTGCTTTTCTCTAAAATCCTTTCAGAATCCACCTTTGTTCCTCTGTTGAATTTCCACTTGAAGGAACCTGCAGTAACCCAGTTGAACAAGCTGTAGACAAGATTCTGGTACTCTTTATAATCATCATTCATCATCCAGTCTTCATTAATTAAGGATCCAAAACCAAACAGATGACGTTTGTGATCAATCTGTAAATAAGCTTGTTTCAATAGCATGTGAATTCCTTTCAAACATGTTTTTTTCGTCGAAAACATATACTATATAAGTGTTGATAAGGAAAGTTTAAAGATATATATATATATATCGTACACTTGATTGAAAACGATGTAAGTATAGTTGCCTTCCAAGATAAAGTATATATATATATATATATATATATATATATATATATATATATATACTTTATCTTGGAAGGCAACTATACTTACATCGTTTTCATATATATATATACTTTATCTTGGAAGGCAACTATACTTACATCGTTTTCAATCAATATATATATATATATACTTTATCTTGGAAGGCAACTATACTTACATCGTTTTCAATCAAGTGTACGATTTGTACTCTTCAAAATAAGATGAACAAAGGAAGCTATTATTTTTAGTCCATAAAGATCACATTGCTAAATCCTATTATTTTTTTTACATAGAATAACATCTTAATAAAGTTAGTAAGTGTATTAATATTGTATTCAGTAGTTTATCATACATACGTATTTCCCCCGAAACTGTGTCGAGTTATATTATGTGATATTTCCATACTTTTAAAGTCACACAGTGACAGACAATTATTATCTCAGATGAAAAATGTAATACAATTGAAAATATTTTTTTCATGTCTGTACATAAAACATTTAAACAACATTGTACTATAAGCTAACCAAAGTAGACATCACTGATTATGTACACTGTAAACATTATATATTTGTGTGGAATGCATGAAATAAGGGAACATAGAGAGTAGACCATTTATTACTTGTCACTTAGTGTCACATTCATTGATAACCTCTCACCTTAATCTCTATATCAGCATCTTGTACTGAAGCATCCTTCGTGACACTAGATGAACATAATGTATAAACTAAATCACCATGGTGTATGACCCGATTTTGTGCCAACGTCCAAAATAGATATTCATCTCTAAACCGTGACAAACTTCGAAAAATAAATTGTATAAATGTTATGTAACGGATATTTAAAAATCTAGTAGATAGAGCCAAGAAAGGTAATCTTTAATACCATAAACATGAACAATTGAATATGAATGAATAATTGCTCATTAATTAACCGAAATACCGGATTAATTCCACAGGTTCTCAGCCAAAGCGTTTAAGGGAACATCAGAAAATTCAGAAAGATATCTGTTATACCCTACGTCCACGCTTTGGTAAGAGTATGAGCTTCACATACTCCCGTGCTGTTTAAATGTCACCTTACTGAACGTGGATGTTGTTCTTTCTGATACGTTGAATTCGCGCATCTGCCTCCATTTTCCAAGTTGTATCCTGCGAAACAGTCTGCAAGGACGCATCGTCAGCTATAAAATTTATGCCAGGATCTGGTCCTTGGAAGTATATTCTGGCTTTACTCATATCTGAAATGGAAAAATTTAAGGGAACTCCTTATTCATCATAATGTTTAAGAACGTTATAAGTATAAGAACATATCTAATAACAAGAGGACTTCTGTTTCATAAACATGGTAGAAGTGTTACGAAGTATCTACATAAATTAATTAGATAAAATAAAACATTAAATTTTGTACAAAAGAAATAATTTCTAAAATATTGAAACATGCAATAAAAGTTTTAAGTCAGCTTGACACACTTTTGTGTTCTAACCGAAATACATGTAGGTGACTTAAAATTAAGGATGTAGGTTGTTTGCAGTTTCAACTGCTACTTTAATTAACTCACTACACGTAGCCCTCAAAATCAGTCCATCTCTAAAGAGCTCCTAATCAAACTTCAATAAACACCTTTTAATAAGAACATTTAAAAAGACAACTTTGGCAATTGAAATGTTGTTATTATTATTATGACGAGACCTTACTCATCTTGAGGGTGCGACGTTATGATACAAGCAAGTTTTCATTTCAAGCATAACAGATGAGAGAACAGTATGTGACACACATGAAAAGTGTGAAACATAGAATCAAAACATTCCAACATTCATATGGTTATGGGAAATAATTAAATGAAAACGATAATTTTTGAAAATGATAGGATTTGCCAAGTGGAAAATTATACAAATTCATACTTCTCACTGGAGCGTTGAAATCCCCATCTAGAGAGAACCAGCCAGAAGACGATTGGACGAACGGATGTTGAGCTATATCATAGTAATCTACTTTACCTGAAACACGTGATGGAATGTTTATCATCTGGATTCAGTATGAGGTATGAAATATATAAAAAACCGGATTTAAAATGTGTATCATAATCATTTCATTGATTTATTGAACAATTAAGCTACCGATATGTGAAGATATATAATAAAACAATAATAACGAAGCAAAAAAGTAAGCACCAGCTCCCACATTGCAAACAAACAGCTTATAACAGTTCATTTACTAGATAATATGTTGGTAAGAATGTTCTATTAACGGAATGTGTTGGTACATTGATGGTTGACCATCGGTGTTTAAATGTGTATAAAGTAAATTTTTAAAACTTTTTGTATCAACATTGAATAACTATTGCTTGGGCCGTTAGTAGTGAGTTATGTCAGTGAAAGGGTCTTGAGCTGATCATTGCCTTTGACTTTATCATATCAATGCTGAAATTGAGATTTTGAACATTATCATTAGCGTATAAGTCGCTGTAAAAGAAAATAATGAAATCATAAAACAATAATTAATCTGTAAGAATAGCTATATATCAAATACTCGAAAATGCTCATCAATGATTTTGTTTTTGTCCAATGATAATTGATTCAGCGATTCTTTTATTTTTTAACCAAAACAAGTTATGACTGTGAACAATGTAACATTATTACTTCGGATCACGATATCTACAATAGTACAATTTAAGACAAATTGCAATTATGGCGGTGGCGCTGCCTAACTCTGATTTCGAGGTTACACATACTGCAAGGGACAAGGAAGGTTTTCAACAACTTGTAATATTGCAAAAAGTGTGATCTAAAATATTACATACCTAAATGCAATTACTGACCAAGCTGTCCCTTGATCTTATTTATCTAATACATGTTTGTCTTTGTAGAAACTAGTTATAAAAAAATTACCAGTTACTTTTAACAAACAAAACAGCCAATATACACACCTGTGTCTGCCCAGGTGTAGGAAATGGATATTTTGATCATCTGAAATAGTTTTCCTGGGATATCGTTGAGTTGTTTCACACTGGAGGTGAAGCTATACCGACCCCCAGGAACCAAGGTTATCTCCTGACCCGGTCCTTGGTATGAATGGGTTCTAGGTAAAGTGAATTGCAAACTGAACACTAACTCTAAAATAAAAAGCTTACTATTTGTACAACCATAATTATGATATTCATTTGAAATAATATCCGTTTGGTCATCAAAGTGACACAATTTGGCGGATTTGGAATCACACCATAACAACAATTTCAAAGTATATAGTATAGCTTGCCTAAAAACATATTTCGTCTCGGTATTTCTTCTACACCATTAATCTAACATGACATGCAGCTTTTTACATTTTTGGACGTTAGTGATAAGCAGTATTGCTTTCAACTCGATGGCATTTCCTTGACAAACGAATTCCTTTATAAACCCATTCTGTATGAAAGCAATAAGAATATCAAAGAGTATCAAAGGATTATACTTTACTTTATCTGTTTCAGGCTGTGAGCAACGTACCTGCCAGAAACAACTATAGCACGGCTACCACTGTGAACATCTTGGGTGATGCTCTCCGTTTTGAAACCCCACCCATCCCAGTTGCCAGAAAGGTTCGGATTCTCAAATCCAGGATTCTTTAAAACTTCAATCCCGATCACGGCCTTTACAACTAAGAGAAGTAAAACGGCATACATAGCTGTGCTTTTGAAATCAGCTATCTGACAATACTGTTCAAGTTTATCTTAATATCTTTAAGATAACACATGTGACCTTGATTTCACATGGTCTATTTCTTTGCGTGCTCTATAGAAGATTAGGTGCTGCAAATATGATTTCACTCTCACTCATGTCCATCATAAAATACATACACTACAGAGAATGAGAGGTTATTGTTGATTATTTTATAACAGTTAAAAAATCTTAATAAATCGACCTGTCGATGGTTCACGTTTGATGTTGGCATAGTATTGAAGGTATTTTGAAGCTTAGTTATCTTAACTGTTTTTCCCCCAACATTATGAATTCAATTATAATAAGATCCACAGTATGTGTTCGATATTTTGATTACATGCAGTTGACACATATGGTTCCATGACACTGATTTCACCTGTTCCTTATGCGTTATCATCTGTTGACCAAACGTGAGATAGATAGGTGTTATTTCCCACGGTTACATTCATTTAAAATGAAATAGAAATATTTTTTAGGGAAAAAAGAAAACAAATTCAACATATTTATCTAAACGAGGGTCAGTAACAATTTCTTTTGTGCAGTTTAAGCAACCTGTGAACTCACATTATTCAATGAATTATGTATGAAGTTTTGTATATTGATAGCAAAGGTATATCACAAAACGATTGTATTATATTATTTGAATTTTGTTTTACAGATATCTAATTTAAATCACTTGGTATTCTGAAGCAAAAATTTATTAATCAAAGTCATATGACACGTTCATTGACGTGAGGATATATCGCGAATCTGTAGCATCAACTTTGATGTTCTGTTCATTTGGAAATGAACTTTGAGCATAATATAAATGCATTATTGGAATGGTATATAAAATATTAATAGTCAATGATACCATATATGTGTCACCACTGTATAGAAAGAGGATTTCGAACATTAAAATGAAACTTGAAATCTAATGGAACATCTTGGAATATCAAATGTTATCAGAGAGAAACTGATGCTAAAATATATTTATAAATATATGTATATATATATATGAAAAGTTGAATTGGTTCAAACGCAAGGTCACATATAGATTAAATATAACATACTTCACATAGTCGTTTGAAGAATCATTTTAATCCGATACTAGTATTTCGTCAATAGTATTGACTCATCAGTTAACATCGCATTACAAGCGTTTTTATAACAAAATATACGCACAATGTATATATATATATATATATATATATATATATATATATAAAATATGCATTTACCTTATATCGCATGGAACTATAAAAGAAACTTCCAAAGTCATAACACTTAAAGAATTGTATATAAACAGCTGCCAATGACAGAATCAATAAAGTTTGTCATTACTGTATAGGCGGATCATAGTAATTTCGACTACGTTATGTAATAAGCAAAGATTTATGTATCACGTGTCCCATAAATATCCTGCAGTGAACATATGGTTATTAACGTATTAATAAAAACAATTTTGTCCATTAACGTTTTCTGACTCAGAACTGATAAATATTCACTCAAAGCAATTATTGGTTGGTATACTTTCCATCTGTTAATTTGATATGAGATATCCAGTTTTTAAGGATTTTGTGTATCATAAGTATTGTTTTTAAGTAAGGGACGAAACTAATATCTTGAAAATGTCATGAGTTCTCTATTACACCAACTGACACCCTGCAGTTGTTTCTTGAAGTATACTGGCTACTGACTGAATAGTGAAGTAACGAAGTGTTGATATCCCACCACCTCCAGATACAATGAGCAGTCTAGACTACTCTTACTGTTTGGAATACTGATTTTAACAATTAAGGAGTCCCATTTATGTGTTTTTCCCCCTTTTTGTGTCTTATACTGTCAATCTTTAGCAGTTTGTTCAGAGTTTGCCAGCAGTTACAAATATAGACTCATGACTCCGATAGGTTAGTTTAAATATTAATAGAATTGATGACTGTCTTCCTCGACGATATTTGTATTTTAAAGAATGAAAAGCAGAAACAGTTTACGCTTTCAATGCTTGATTAAAAACAGCTTTTGCCCCAATAGATGGTTATCATAGCCGACATTAACTTTAGTCAAGTATATAGGCACCCGGGCCTAAATACAGAGATACATACAGTATCTAAAACAAAAGCACAGACAATATACAGAGGGTAGATAACATGAAAATACATATTTAGTCACAAGTTATTTCATACTGTTTTTCGTTAGTATAACGAAACGGCTTCATTATTTCAACATATAATTATCATCGGTAGCTTGTATTTGTTTAAATGTATGAATATTTCAAGTTTCAGTTTAAGGTAGCTTCAGTTTTCTTATTATAAAATGGACAAATAGACATGAAATGAAATTCATTTTCTATTCTGCACTTCCAAAGAAGGCAAATCCTCAAAAGCCTGTCAATTTGTTGCCATCTACCTTCATCAATCCTTAAACGCGCATTAAAAGCATAAATTATCTGAATGGACTCCACCCACCCAATGGAGGCGTTGCAATTCAGGGTATATATAATGAGATTGACTTTTACATTATTACAATCAACCTACGTTGATATTGGGTAAAAGTATTAGTTTTTTCTTTTATATAGTTATTTGAAAAAAACTAATGCCAAGCAAGATTTAATGGTATGCCTGCGTGTCAATGAAATTATTCTAAGACAATAATTTCCCTTCTTTATATATAGAATAATTAAAAACTAATGTCTGCCTTGAAGCTGTTAAAAAAGATTTTTTCTCATGAGATTTGTCTTAACAGTGAGTATAATTAAAAACGCAACTAAATTCTCCAATGTGAGGAAAATTCCTAAATCGTTAGGAACTTTCAGATATTTCGTAGTTTTGGATATCAAGTAAAAAAGGTGTTGCAACCACACACTTGACAGGAGATTGCTACGGGAAGTCCTTGAACCTGTTGTCGTTCCCGATTTCGACAAGCATGGACTTGCAACAAGACCTGTATTCGTAATTAAAATTTGATTTATGACAAAACTTGTCGTCTTTTTGCACCTATTTGAACCCTATAATTATAAGCAAAATTTTAATATACCATGGGTTAAGAGAGTGGCCATTTACAATCTAATTCATAGTCAATATAATGCTTTTCAATCTCTCAATCATGAAGTTTCATATGATTTGTTACCTTCCATAACCACCGAAACTATCACACCCTGTTAAAAACAGGGGGTGTAACACTTTTCTGACTATGTTAAGGTACAGTACCTTGTAAATGGAAATAAGACATATCAATAACTTTATCAAAAAAAGTAATATATATTTTTGACGGAAGCACAATTCAATTCCTTTGAGTGCGTATGTTATTATTTTACTTAATTTTGATTATCTGTTGTAAATGTTTAACCAAAGTAAACATTAGAAACTAAGGTAAGTACACTTTGGTTTTTTTCTAACTTGTTCTGAGAAATATTCCCCGGGAATGCTGGATATGCGGAATAAAATGTATTTTCTTTATTAGAAGCATCGTGAACAATTCCGTTAGTAGGATTAATATCTTTACAACAACATACATGCCAACTGAGCTAGGGTGTCGGGAGATAAAGAAATGATCTCTGTCCACTCACCTCTCTGTTCGTCTGTCTGTCCAAGAGTGCAAGCATTTTTTTCAGATAAAAACTCAGATTCTACAAGGTCAACCTGATTGAATCTTGATACATGGAACAATCAACGTAATAGGTAGTGACATTTTCGTTTTCTTTCGTTTTCTTTCCATGGAAACACAACTTGAAACAACTAAAAACCACAAGGCCTATCTTGAAACTTGGTTTGGTTGCAGAATAAGCTTATTCAGCTTTACAAAAATTTAATTAAAAACTACATTTTTTTAAGTGTCAATGCAAACAAACAAACTTAGTTTCCGGACAATACAAGTTCTTTTGGGTTAACAATTTTATTTTTGACAATAAGCACAATCGAACTAAGGATGTTTATTATCTGCCGATTAGAATTAAGGAACACTGTTCGTCTGTAGAAAAGAAAGACTTCAAATAATATAATAAAAAAATGAAAATAATATCCGACCGCGTTCAAGCCAACCCTGCCCTCAAAATCCTTTGGACAGACATCGAAATCCTGGTTAACCAACCAATCAGACTACAAAATTCGAAAGTTCTTGAAATCTATCAATATTTATCGGTTTAAACCTTCTATCAACCGAGATCAAGGCTATTACCTACCATTAACTTATCACCATCAAATTAAAACCAATCGTCAGTAACTCACTCTGTCCATCTGGCTTCCTCTCAAGCAGTTTATACTGTAACAACCAAGCACCTTGTACATCAGCCTTATTAACTGCACAAACTTATTTATCAATCTGTACTTTAACCTTCTCCATTGTACAAGCAAAAATCTCAAAATCATGTTCAATATCAGTTGCTTGATAACAGTGTTAGTAACTACACCAAAACGTCGCCATCCCACAATACAGAAGTTGTAAATCCATTCGAATTGTTAACTATGTATAATGAGAATTATCGCAGAAAAGTTGTTAGGAAAATTTTTTTTTCATGACATCAGAATACTTTACTGCACTACCGACAAATGTTATTCCTTTTTACACTTGGCGACCACTGGACAACAACACTTATTCTTCCTCACATCAAACTCCCATGCAAGTTTTTTTGTGCCAACACAATCTTTGATAAAGTAATAACGGATAATAAAATGCACACAGAAGATAAATGGTCGATAAACGGTGTAAATTGGCCTCTCATTGTTTCCAAATCGCTCATATCCAAACATCAACACCATATTAAAACACGAACAAACTCCACCTGATATGTTATTATCGAAACGTGTCACATATTTACCCTTAACATCGTGTCTATTTATGGTATCAACCTTTTCAACAACATTTCATCAATATATCTGTACATATTAGTTATGAAACCCTTTAAACGCTATCAATCCAAAAATGTTTTTTCCTACTTTAGTTTTAAATTACATTTCACTTATCTTATTGCTAGGAATAACATGATTTAATCAGTCGTTTGAAAGAAACAAATTCAAAATTTTTCACCACGAATTCAATAAACTATCTTCAAATTTAACATGCCAACACCTTTAACTTACCTTAAAATATTAATGGAAAGTTGAGATAAATCATTCTTATATTAAAGAATATTACTTTGTCAGAAGAGATACATAAAGCTCCATGAAAGAAGGTTGATAACGTCTTTTCATTAAACTGATTGCAGAACAGCTCTTGCTTCAACAGTTCTCTTTATTCAGTCTGCTAAAACCATAATGATGACATAAAGATGAATATTTTAAATTTCATCCTTGATAAATATGTTAATTACCTCCATATTTCCCAGGATTATTGGTGAAGTTTGAAACCGTGAAACAAGTTAAGAGACAAT
Organism: Phorcus lineatus; assembly: GCA_921293015.1. Lineage (NCBI taxonomy): Eukaryota > Metazoa > Mollusca > Gastropoda > Trochida > Trochidae > Phorcus > Phorcus lineatus. The sequence continues at coordinate 75,117,946 of OV121081.1, read as the reverse complement.
TTATGAGCGCATAAAGGCGCCATGAAATAATTTGATATATGAGGTCTTGAAAGCGATAATTCTCCAAATTTCATCGTCCAAGATTAAACTGTCAACATTTCACACTAGATCGATAAAACTTCTTTCATTGTAAACTCTCTTCTTAAATGTACACATGTCGTCTTTATAACATGGTCATCACAACTCAGTCTCTCTAATGTGGATCTTCGATATCTCACGATTACTGTAATGTAGAACATTGCCGTTGGCCTCCATTCTGTGAATAACGGTCTCCATAAAAACAAAGTGATCAAAACTAACTAAAAATAAAGTATTTTTTTTACATGATTATTGAATTATTATTTTGGATAATATGAAGAACTTCTATATTAGAAACCGCATTTAATTTACCATGGTTAAGGCGCCCAGTGAATATCTGCTTAAACATTATTTCTATTTATCTCGAATGCTTTATATTCTAGATCTCTTAGTAAATGATTAACTGTAGTTTAATTTTAACCATAGTGCCTAAAACTACGCTCAAGTTTAAATAAATCATTATTGACGATTCATAATTGAAATAAGTGACCATGTATTTAAACTGTTATGTAGATCCTCTTGTATAACCCATCATATCAATTTGCCGATTAAAGTCCAGACAGTTATTGAAGCATACTTCTCTTTATTCATAATTCAGTCGCAATAGGAAAATGTTACATGATTCACATCGAAATGGTTTAATAAACCAACGTTCCCATTCTCAAGCAAACGTCTCTTTATTAAGGAACTAATTCATTTGTTTTACTCTTTTATACAACATTATATTTGGGATTAATTTGAAATGACAGTGACCAGAAATGATGTCCAAGCAGATTGAACCACATTCATGTACACAAAAACACTGACGTTATCAAGAAACATCAACACTCGATTTATCACCTTCATGATTGCTTTCGATCACAATATTATTTGTATAGGATGTAAGTTGACAACAATAGTTTTTGCCAATTATCAGGATGTCATAGCCGAGTGTTTATGACTTGTCAATAGCAATTGCTCATTATTGCTTATTTTCTTCACAAAGTAAATATTATTTCCTTTAATTAGTAACATCAAAGAGGCAAATTGAAATTAAAATGACTGTTTTCAAAGTTCACGTTTAAAAAAGTGATGTCACATAAACTCCTCTAATTTCATCACCTCGAGAAATTATCTTAAACGTAAGATAACACGTGTCGGTATTGCTGCAAATGATACATTAGTAAAAATGCAATTTACATGTCCTTTCGAAAACTAGTTAACAAAAGATCCCTGGTTTTTTTCGTATTGCCCTTGTCATTGGATTCTGTTAAAGTTAATTTGATATATTTATTTCTAGAGATTGCTTCTAAAGCCACATCGAACAAGCTCAAAGAACACATTTTAGCACAGGTTATGCATGAATGTGTGTCCACGTAAAAAGGGAAAAAATATTTTAGTAATTATGGTGTCGGCTACTTCTAGTTGATATATGATTACAAAACACTAAAAAATGAAAATCGCAGAATAGATATAGGCTAGAATTTGTCGTATATATTAAATGCTACTAGAGCTCAATCGATGGAATCCTTTGCCTTGTTTATTAAATCACATTCGGATTTTCATATTTTTATTGATATATAATTAAAATCTATTGTTAGACAAAATAGTTATTTTAGAAAAAATCATTTAAACAGAGGATAAAACAATGAATAATAATAATGATAATACTGGTAACAATAAATATAGTAGGAAGCGACGACAAACGGATTCAGTGCATTAAAAGCACATTCATTATGAACAGAGTGATAGTAACAGTAATAGTAACAATCGTCCCTGAAAGTGTTATGACAATTGGCTGTGGCATTAAGCTACAACAGCATGTTTCATCTTACTTAATCTCCTGAACAAATTGATTATTGCAAAGCAGTTGATAATGTGAAAAAAATGCTTCTTTTGAATTCGTCATGATTTACTTTTTTTGTTTGTTCTGTTACTGCGCATTTTTCAAAACAAGTTTCAAGTCTATAAGTGCATTTTGAAAAAAATAGCCCAAAAGATAGCTTTGTTCAAAGTTATTTTCCCGATTTTGATCCTTTGTTGTGAACGAGAATGATTGTTTGCGACCAATAACAATAAGGATTTAGTAAGGATTCGGCCGTAATAATAATAACTGATTTATAAAGCATCTTATTAATATCCACTTTTATGATGCACAGTGGCGCTATGACAGTAGTATTGTAACATATTTCATTTGGAAACACAAAATGCAGAAGTGAATAGATGATCGGAGACTTTGTTGGGGTACATGCAATTTGATTAGCTGCTTTAGATAGTCTAGAGAGTGCCTTTAGGGCTGAATCCGTAATAATGATAATAATGGATTTATAAAGCATCTAATATCCACTTGTATGATGCTCAGTGGCGCTATAACAGTAGTACAGTAACATATTTCACGGCATGGGGTGTGAGTGATACATATGGCAGCAATTTGGATCCTCTGTAGTTTTAGAACTGACTCAGGATGGAGACTAGCAAGGAAAGAGTTACAGAAGTCAAGTTTTGAAGTGACAAGTCAGTGCATGAGATGTTTACAGGTGTCAGTGTCAAGGTAGTGGCGGACTCTGCTGATGTTAAAGATGTTGAAAATACAGGCTCTAGAGATTGCGGTAATGTGCGCATCCAAGGATATGCTTCAGTCAAGAATGACGCCAAGATTCCTGATACTCTCCGATGGTTTGAAAACTGTTTGGACCATATAAAGAATAGGTGAGCCAATGAGCAGGAACTCTGCAAGTATGATTATATAATCCATTTGAGTGCAGTTCCTGTGATCCCAATGCGCTGTTCAAGAGGATGTAGGAGCAATGTATGATTTATGGTATCAAAAGCACTGGAAAGATTTAAGAAGCACAAGGGCTGTCAACTTTTTTCGTTCCAAATTGACGAGGATGTCATTGTGATTCTAACGAGAGCAGTCTATACTGTGTGAAGTCTTGTAGGATCCCTTTAAAAGGATTTTGTAGAGAAAGTAAAAATTACTGTTGCTAGTTACTGCATACGATTGCTTTAAGGTGCAATTGATACTCGCCTCTGTATTGAAAATTCAAAATTATCCGTTTCGTTTTCGCAATGCTACGATATATAAACATTCTAAATCACATGATCTTTGCAGAGGTATGTGAATAAACTTTTGCTTTGCAGCTGTATGGTGGTCACGGCTCAGTCAATCATCGTCCAGCAAAACGTTATATTTTTTCAGAAAATGAAGAAAGAACACATCTGTGTATCTTACTTAAAAGTTGAAACTCATAGTAAATGATAGCAATATTGAGGTCCTAAATGCAATAACTAGAATTTCTTCATTATTATTAAAATATAAAAAACTAAGATATATGAATATGTCAACCGCTGTCGGCTATATTGAACATAATGTTGCTAAAAATGTTTTCAATGAATATTTGATTGAAATAAAAATAAAGTCAAAATTTGTTTTAAAACCTCATACCTTTTTGGGAATGCCGGATTTGTAAAACAGATGAACAAACTGTCAAAGAAATGATGTGCAGTTCTATGAAATTGAAGCTGTTGCAAATATTGATTACAGAGTAAAAAAAATTTTCGCGGCGTCTGTGAGTGTAAGGTGTATAGACAGCCAATTCTGTCTTTTTAACACATCAGTTGATTTGTGTCTACATAACGTACAACATGATTAAAACTCAACAAAGTGAGTGTTTTCACTGTTGAAGGCGTCACATTTATGTCAAAACAGATACTAATACAACAACTGACAAAAATTATAATTTTGCCAATAAAATGTGCCGAATGGGAAAAAAAATAAATACGAAAGCTATAAACACAAACGAATATGCTTAAGTCAAAAAGTCATTACAGGCATTTAAAAAATGCAAGATGATAACCCAGACCATAAGTTTTACCTACTTTAATTCCTCTATATTATACTGGAAACGTTATAGACATAAATTTCATCCTATTTGTTTTAAAACATTGAAATTGTTTAATGTGCAGTTGTAATGTTAAATTTGGCTTTCATGTAAACATATATACAGAGTAAAACTAAGTTATGAAGTGAAGTTGAATTAAGGAGCACATTAAAGACGATTCTATCTAGCATTTGCTGATACATTACAGATTTTAGGAGAATTATTTGCAAAATGAATATGTCAATCTGTTGTATCAGACAAATCCTGACATTCCTTATGATTAATACTTAGAAAACTTCCCAGCATTAAACTTTTCATCCTTTGGAACAGTTGAAGTGGTATAAGTAATTGCATTGAAAAAACAAAACAAATGTCAATGCAGTATTGTATATAGTCCACCGGCCCAGAGGGGTCCCCATGCACCCCCCCCATGGCAGAATGAAACTAACTTTTTTTGAAGCCTTGACATGTCTATTATGCAAATTTGACTGGTAACAGTGTATAAACTGGGACGAAATGTGTCATTTTTACATATTTCCATGGGTACCCCCCTCAGCCACTTATTCTCTGAAGCGTCACACCAAAAGGTGGATGTCCCCATATCTTTGGTTCTAATTATCATAGAACCATAATCTTGGTATCTAAATGTATGTTTATAAGGTCACTGAATCCATTGACAGACATTTCAGATAGCTACCATAGGTCATTTGTACGAAATTTTAGCTTTCCATTACAAAAACTCATCATTCATGACTTCGACCGGTAACAATTCTATTTTCTCTTCTCTACAATTAATGTATATCATTTTATTTTACATTATTTGCACTGATAGTATAATTATGAGTACCTGTAACCATTTTGTGTACTTATGTGTACTCATAACCCACAAATTAAGTGTCCAAAAGCAAACCAAGGGACCTACCGTTAATCTACTATCGTTGAAATACACCAACTCGGCCTTGGAAATGTTTTATTTTTTCCTCTCTACAGTTAATGTATATGATTTTATTTTACATTATTTGCACTGAGAATAGAATATTGAGTACCTGTAACCCTTTTGGGTACTGATGTGTACTTATAACACATAAATTAAGTGTCCAAAAGCAAACCAAGGGACCTACCCTAATCTACTATCATTGAAATACACCAACTCAGCTTTGGAAAAAACTATTTTCTCTTCTCTACAGTGAATGTATATCACTTTTTTTTACATTATTTGCACTGAGAATAGATTCTTGAGTACTTGTTACCCTTTTGTGTACTTATGTGTACTTATAACACATACATTATGTGTCCAAAAGCAAACCAAGGGACCTACCGCTAATCTACTATCATTGAAATACACCAACTCAGCCTTGGTAAAAAACTATTTTCTCTTCTCTAAAGTTAATTTATATTTTTTTATTTAACATAATTTGCACTTAGAGTAGAATTATGGATACTTGCAACTCTTTTGTGTATTTGTGTACTTACATCAATCAAGGTTAAGTGTCCAAAAGCAAACTATGGGACCTAACATTAATCCACTATCATTGAAATACACCAAATCAGCCTTGGAAAAAACTAACAATTTTGTATTTTGAATGTGTTGTTTTACTTCTAAATCATTGGGGATTTAAAGGGATAGATTTAAAGGGCACAAAGAAGAAAGATAACACATAGGTACTAATTCTGTCATTACACACATCACAGACATGTACTATAGGAGTACATTCTTGCAAATTATTCATTTTCAATCTCCATATGACTGTTTGATTCAGTTGCTTTTTGGACATCAAGAACTTATCAAAATTCTAGTTTTAAGAGAGAGCATCATCATCAATAACATCACCATACACCACACACCTAAACAACGTTCATTATCATCCTCAAAGCTGTCACGTTGCAAGGCCTTGATGTCGACCAACTCTCTAGGAAGAGCGCACTGGCTCTAGCTTCCAATCCACAAGAGTCGAACTATGACTCTCATCAGCAACAAGAACAATAGACATTGGAACAGAGATGTATTCCATAGAGCCTCCTGCTAATTGAAATGCAACGTATGATACTCTAGGCTTTTGATGGTATCATGATAGTGTCCATGTTACATTGTTTGACTCATCTTCACAACAATAGACATTCAGTTGCAGACAGCCAACTCTATCAACATTTTTTGTCAGGTCCACCACAGCAAAATAAATCCTTATAGGTCTTTTATAAGTGATATGTACATAAGGAAGAAAAACTTTATCTTAAAATTCACGTTCCTGAGCACATGATTACTCAATCAAATCTGATGGCACAACCTTATAGTCACTTGATCTGACAATGAAAACTTTGAAGTCACCGTAGGAATGAGCAACTTAATGCTGTAATTTTATCGATAGATATATCAAACAAAATATGTTTGCATCTCTCGACAACAGAACTGCAGTGGTTACATAACAATCCGCAAACGGCCTAAAGTTACTATCACGCATATATGATGTATCCATGTGGTTAAGTTGTGCTTTCTTCAGCAAATCAACACAGAAGGTGCATTATAGTAATGTAGGTTTCAACATTCAGTATGACCACATTTGATCTGGAAGTTTCAATGAAGGCATGTCCTTACACATGGCATAACAATGATAGATACAAAAACCATATAATAGTCATAAGAACATTCCGAGTGGAATGAGCATATATAAGGATGCGTGGCAAGTAAATGGATGGAAGTTGTTTCTCAGACATTCTCATCCCACTTGAAGCTGGACTCATCGGATTAGGCTCATTGCAAGGTGTTTTTTACTTGCTATTTTCAAAGTTTATCTTGTCAAATCAAGTGGCTCCTAGGTTGTGCCATCAGATTTGTTTGGTGAGCAAGGTGCCTTCATATGTGCATTTACTGGAAATCCATATTGTATCACATTCTCATATGATTAATCTTGATAATTAGGTTTCCTCACTATTGTTTAATGTTTACTTGTTGTGGTTATATGTACCACAATTCATATATCCTACAACCAACCTGATGGAGTAATCATGTACTCAGGAACGAGAATTTTAAAATAAAGTTTTTAAGCAGAAAAGTTTGTCTTCATTATGTACATATCACTTATAAAAGCCCTATAAGGATTTCATTTTTGTTGTCTATGGTGGACCTGGCATAAAGAATGTTGATAAAGTTTACTGTCTGCAACTGAATGACTATTGCTGTGAAGATGAGTCAAACAATGTAACATGGACACTATCATGATACCATCAAAAGCCTAGAGTATCATACGTTGCATTTCAATTAGCAGGAGGCTCTATGGAATACATCTCTGTTCCAATGTCTATTGTTCTTGTTGCTGATGAGAGTCATAGTTTGACTCTTGTGGATTGGAAGCTAGAGCCAGTGCGCTCTTCCTAGAGAGTTGGTCGACATCAAGGCCTTGCAACGTGACAGCTTTGAGGATGATAATGAACGTTGTTTAGGTGTGTGGTGTATGGTGATGTTATTGATGATGATGCTCTCTCTTAAAACTAGAATTTTGATAAGTTCTTGATGTTCAAAAAGCAACTGAATCAAACAGTCATATGGAGATTGAAAATGAATAATTTGCAAGAATGTACTCCTATAGTACATGTCTGTGATGTGTGTAATGACAGAATTAGTACCTATGTGTTATCTTTCTTCTTTGTGCCCTTTAAATCTATCCCTTTAAATCCCCAATGATTTAGAAGTAAAACAACACATTCAAAATACAAAATTGTTAGTTTTTTCCAAGGCTGATTTGGTGTATTTCAATGATAGTGGATTAATGTTAGGTCCCATAGTTTGCTTTTGGACACTTAACCTTGATTGATGTAAGTACACAAATACACAAAAGAGTTGCAAGTATCCATAATTCTACTCTAAGTGCAAATTATGTTAAATAAAAAAATATAAATTAACTTTAGAGAAGAGAAAATAGTTTTTTACCAAGGCTGAGTTGGTGTATTTCAATGATAGTAGATTAGCGGTAGGTCCCTTGGTTTGCTTTTGGACACATAATTTATGTGTTATAAGTACACATAAGTACACAAAAGGGTAACAAGTACTCAATCTATTCTCAGTGCAAATAATGTAAAAAAAGTGATATACATTCACTGTAGAGAAGAGAAAATAGTTTTTTCCAAAGCTGAGTTGGTGTATTTCAATGATAGTAGATTAGGGTAGGTCCCTTGGTTTGCTTTTGGACACTTAATTTATGTGTTATAAGTACACATCAGTACCCAAAAGGGTTACAGGTACTCAATATTCTATTCTCAGTGCAAATAATGTAAAATAAAATCATATACATTAACTGTAGAGAGGAAAAAATAAAACATTTCCAAGGCCGAGTTGGTGTATTTCAACGATAGTAGATTAACGGTAGGTCCCTTGGTTTGCTTTTGGACACTTAATTTGTGGGTTATGAGTACACATAAGTACACAAAATGGTTACAGGTACTCATAATTATACTATCAGTGCAAATAATGTAAAATAAAATGATATACATTAATTGTAGAGAAGAGAAAATAGAATTGTTACCGGTCGAAGTCATGAATGATGAGTTTTTGTAATGGAAAGCTAAAATTTCGTACAAATGACCTATGGTAGCTATCTGAAATGTCTGTCAATGGATTCAGTGACCTTATAAACATACATTTAGATACCAAGATTATGGTTCTATGATGATTAGAACCAAAGATATGGGGACATCCACCTTTTGGTGTGACGCTTCAGAGAATAAGTGGCTGAGGGGGGTACCCATGGAAATATGTAAAAATGACACATTTCGTCCCAGTTTATACACTGTTACCAGTCAAATTTGCATAATAGACATGTCAAGGCTTCAAAAAAAGTTAGTTTCATTCTGCCATGGGGGGGGGGGGGGGGGGGGGGGGGTGCATGGGGACCCCTCTGGGCCGGTGGACTAATAGCTTGGTCCCAGGTCAATGATTAGTTTTCTTGATTCATTAAAAAACTTCATGTAAAATTAAATGTCGTCCTTGCTGCTATAGATGGAGAGTTTTCCTTATGGTAATGCCAAGTCAACAGATGAAATTTTCTTCTTGGGTTTCATTTTAGAGATTAATAGAATTACAATTTAAAATATTCTTATTTTGTTACAGTTTCAATAAATTTAAACAAATATAATCTAAATAGTGGAAAGAGATTTTCTAAATTGACAAAAAAGTACAATTGCAGAAAGGTTGCCTTTGAATTATACTCAGCATAAAGATACTCTTCTTAGCGATATCAATAAGTGTAACTTCCATCTATTAGGTATTGTCTGAGTAGAGAGCAGAATAACAACAATCAATCTTTTCAAACTAATCATATGAATTTCAATTTAAGTTTGAAAATGTTATCTTACAGCGACGATCAACTAGAAGAAATTTTCCAGATGGTCATTTAAGTCACAGTGTGATTTTGACTAAGCTCCTTAAATTAATCATTAAACATAAGTTTAATATTTTGTAAAATAAGGAATTTAGATGAAATATCAAATAAAGCTCCTACATTTATAATGGATTTAAGTGTGTTATATGTAAAAAGGAATTCCACATGTAGCATGGTTTCAAGTAAGTTGTATATAAATAGGAATGCCACATGTAGCATGGTTTCAAGTAAGTTGTATAAAAATAGGAATGCCACATGTAGCATGGTTTCAAGTAAGTTGTATAAAAATAGGAATGCCACATGTAGCATGGTTTCAAGTAAGTTGTATATAAATAGGAATGCCACATGTAGCATGGTTTAAGCGGTTACGGTTAAAAGTTACGAGTGACAATAGAAATGCAAAATATAATAATTTATCTTTATATGTAATCCCGGAACTGTTTCAGTTGATGTCACGTTACAAAGAACTCAATGAAATCCAAGATTAAGATACATTATCACAGTTTAATGTTTAATGTTTCGTCTTCTGCAAACATTATCATTGTAATGAATGATTTTAAATAATGAAAGATATCGGTTGTTTCTCAATTAAATTGTTAGATGAATTAACCAACAAATATTTTTCAGCGACTCCTGCTACCAAAGTTTATGATAGAAGGAATGATAATTCATTGTACTGCTCCTTCCCCCGACAAACAAATTTGTTATTACGTAGTTTTTCGAATCGAATTAAAAGTAAACACAAATGTCGATATTAGAGGACTCACATTTCAGTTTTAGACGAAAGAAATGAGGTATGGAATAGAATGATAATTATGAGTTTGTTTAGAATTATCAAAATTCAAAATGTCATCTTTAAGTTTGCTTTTAAAGATTTTATATGATCTGTGGAAGAATAAGAAAATTTACAACAGCGATTTTGGTCAATTATAAGAATGTTGTATCATAGTAATTATGACTCGTTTACTATAAATATAAATCTTTACAGATTGCATTGCTGACGTCTCGGTTATCACGATCTGTTTATGAGGTGATGGTATTATGTTTTCTGTCATTAGCAGCTGCACGTTAATGCTGAGGTTAACACAGATGACATTTATGAGAGTACATTATCCTATGTAAGCAGCTAATTAGTTTCCTTTATAGTAACATGCCATCTAAGATAAATGAATGGTAGTTTCTAATATAAACTCCGAGTATTCAAATATTCCTATAGTACAGTATAAACCTTTTTTCAACTGTCACAGTTACACCTTTTTCAGCATTGAAGATGTGTTCATTGGTACATATGAATGATGGATTGGACTTTAGATCTGAAAAGCGGGACGTAATTCATGACGTCATTTGCATACCACTAAAATATATATAGTAAATGCGACGTCAACATGATTTAATATTAGTTACAGTTCAATTTAGGGGTATATCCATCAATAAAGAATCGTTCTTTTATTTTCCTCAGCTCTTCATTATCTGTGCGCATTTTGTAAATAGGACAGATTGTGAACTGGGGATTGCAATTCTTTGCGCATTCATCTATATGTGCGCTCAGGGGTATACATCTATAGTTTGGTGTTTTTATCTGTTGTTTATGCACTCGGACTCTCGCCCTTAATGTATCCCCCGTTTGACCAATATACTATTCGCAACAACCAGCGCATGTTATTACATATATTAGATTTCTGGAGGCGCAAGACATATTTTCCATTATTTTGAATTTTGAATTATTTCTAGAGGTGAATGAATGAATACCCCACCCTGCTTTGATGAATTATTAAACGTCAAAATGAGATTTGTATCTGAAATCACTGTTGATGTTGGGTCAATATTAAATCATTTTCTGCATTTATCACACCACACACCAAATTGTTTTACATAATACCCTATTTTTTAAAACAGATTGCATATATCAGATTCATTGTGTCAAAATGAGACAATTAAGGCTTTGCTTTAGATTTTTGATAACGTGATGTGTAATGTGTGGGTTGTCAAAGATAAAAATATATAGAGAGAATACTGAGTAACTAAATTAACAGTCAGATGCAGACATACTTGTAACTGTAGACAGGGAACATTCCCAAATACAACAATAAGCGTTTGTTGGCTGAAAGAAAACAATAAATCATGGCTGATGATCACATACCCCAGACTATTTTCCGAATAATATGTTGATCTTTAGGATTAAAGTCGGAAATTGCTTGAATATCAGCATTAAGTAGTTTTTTTGAAGTTGTAAGTAAACATAAGTATATTATTTACTAGCAAATCGTTTCCGTCTGGAACATAATCATGAAGATGAATTTTGGATAATCATCAAAGAAGATGGGAAAAAATCGCTAGAATGCCCACTATCCCCGCACTATTCTAGAATAATTGATAAACCTAACTTCCTAGACAGCTATACCAAGCGAATTCTGAATTCTGCTCTGAAATATTTGTAATTGTGTATGTACCCACTGTAACCTTTCATCATTTGTATATGGGCCGGAGGCCTTAAGTACAATAAACTTCTTTTGACTTTTGACAACAGTTTGTTTTAATATGTATAAAATTACATTGCATTGCAATCATAAAAAGATTCCAGAACATTATGCACAGATGACCTTACAAACAGAGGCAATCACATATTGAATAAATAATGCTTTTTCATTACATTTGATGAAACTGTTGTGAATTGTTGTACCAATGAAAATTTACGTAGAATAATGAATACCAACATGTTGCGATTGTTATTTATATAATTCTAGTTCATATAAAATATCTCTGTCATGCTTTAAATATCAACTTCGAGAACGTCGCTCAAAGGTTTAATATGAAATACTTACTTGAAAATTACTGGTTAAAATCTATTTTCTGATTGACCTTCAATTTTCCATTTACTTCAGAATGACTTACTTTTTAAAGTTTGCAAAATTTCTTATATCCTAAAGAAGTTTCTACGATGGAAAGCAGATGTTAGCATAGTAATATTCAATTGCTTGAAAGAATAATCATCATGGTTTTATACTCTTTATCCCGAATCCTTAAGTTAAGGGTTTGTCTTTGTTTTAAGCTAGTGTTTGCTGTGACTTACTATTGAGTGATCCCTGTTGAGGCAATGATAAAGCAGCTGTAACGCAGTATTACTACTCTTGAGTAATGAGGTATCTTTACATTGTGAAATTTTGTGATTACTATTTCCTTCCTCACTATCAATTCTTATTCTACAGTTTAATATATGTAAAAATAATAAATTTTGGAAATGACATTCCAGATAAGACAAATATATAAAGGATCCTTAAACACTTTATTCAGGCAAACGCGTAGCCACGACTTAATCATGTAAACATTGCATATACGCGTAGCCTCCTAAGTTTACTGGTTTATTACTTTTCTGATGGAAAAAAATTAGTAGAGATGTGATACGTTTAGTTAGCTCATGTCTGCATGAGGCACTTTTATCTGTCACCATAGAGTGGAATAAAAGCTTTGAGTCTGCAAGAAGCAGTACTATTTATTTGCATTTGTACTATTACTCCCTAATGCAAACATGTATATCAAATTCACTTTCAAATATACTTGAGGTTGTCAAGTATATATTATAAATATGTATAAATATCATATATGCTTATTATAGTAAAGTTGAATATATGAACTGAATATCTGTAGATTAGATATAGGGCAATGTATTTTTTAATAAAAGTAACAAAAATTGATTTGTTTAGATACTTGAACAAAATGTATTTCAATCCCTGTAATCTCATGAAAACAACTATATGCCACGACAGATAATCATAGATTCTCGGTACCGAATGTTGGAATCTGTCATTCACATATTTTGATATAATTTTAATTTTAAGTCTTAGACAAATTATTGTCATATACAAATTCAATTGCCCATGCGGTGCAAGCTTAACATATTTTTTTACAAATAACAGTATGAATTTAGTTTCTACAATTGTCAGCATCTGTTTAAAATAACACATTAAACAGTATGTAAAGATACTTTTTATATATTTATTTCTTTATAAGAGAACGCAGTTTTCAGTGCATTCAGACTAACTGAATGTCTGTTCGTCCGACCAATTGTTTCTATAACATATATGTACCAGACTCGCCAAACTTTACCAGATAAATATAATATGTTCCATACTTACTCCCTGTTAGTGTAACAGTTATTAATTATGCATTTTAAGTGTGTCTTTGGAAGATCTATGATAAATAATTCCTCTATCAATCTGTCCAAAAGTTTTTTCGAACCATTGCAAGCTTCAACTAATTCAAATAAACTTGTTAACCAAATGCTCAGACATTTGTTAGGCTGGTTAAAGGAACATATATATTATGTCTTTATTGTTTCAAATGCACTTGATTGTCGATGTCATTAAATATAAAGTATTTCGGCCAAGAAATTCACACTTCAGACGAATAGTTGAATGTTTTGCATTACCACTGACAAATAGACATTACAACCGCACATGCCGACTTGCACAACACGCTTACGAATTTTCCTAATGAAACGTCCTTTGAAATGATCCAGTGTACAGTAACTGAAAATTACACTGGGGTGACCGAGTATGTCCTTTTTCAATGTTTCTGAAATTGTTCGATTAAAAAATAACATTTCAATCAGAGATTGCCCAATTTGCAACTCGACTATCTTTTAAAAATTGCGATTGTTTCTTTTCTAAAGGTAATCAAGTACAACTTATAAGTACAGGGCTTGAAAATATAAATGCATTTTGTTAATGTAATTAATACTTCTTTGCCTTTGAATGTATCACTTGATACAAATTCGAGGTGATTTAGTAAGCCACTATTGAAGATAAAATAGTAGAGAATTTTGCTTGTAAGAGGCATAAAAGGAAAAGTCATGAATATTCATTGTCTGACAAGAGCACGCACACAACTACTTTAAATGCAAAAGTAATGTGTCTGTAGAAATGTAAGACCACAAAGGCAATATGAACAGAACATTACACATTTCAATCTCTATGCATACTTTGTCCTTTTAAGGGAATATCCTAATGACTTTACTTTCGGTGTGCATATTTTAAGTGTAAAATGAATGGCAAAATCTTCAATTTGCCTTTATCAAAGATTGGCAAGTTATAGTGGCCAGTTAATGGCTAAAGGAAATCTTTAATGCATTGAGCAGAAAAAGTCGAGTTGTAAATCCTTTAACTTTTGAGTCACTGGTTATGATAGTTTATTATTGAGTGAAATTGGACACGTTTTGTATTTGTAGATACCCTCTGCTTTAAGAGGCAGAAACTTTAATTTCCTATAACATTGTTTATATCATATATGTCAATATCTTGATTAGTATGTTTAGTAGAAAGTGAAAGAAATACTTGAAGAATGCTAGAAAAAATTACCGTATACATTCTGGCTTATTTCAAGATAGTGTAGATTAGATCAATGACACTTTTTAAAACAAAAACATTGCCATCTGTACTTTTCCTGCATAGGCATAAATATCCTTATCATTCAAACGTATAGTTTATGAGGGCAATCATTATGTCCTGCAAGTCTGAATGTTGACGTTCTAAGAATATTTTGTGCAAGAACGACAGATTCCGGACACCTTCTCATTCTTTATAACTTTCCGTAATAGACACGGATTAATCCTGGTCTATTCCTATTACAAAGTGACAGTATAAGAGTATAGAAAAGTTCGTCTTACAGTAAGTAACATACGGCAGGCCAAAATGTCCCAAAATCAGATTGAGATCCGGACTCATGACCTGCGATGATATCATCTTTACCACAAGAATGGGATGACATCACAGGGTATGTTTTGTCTGACATTGACATCAATAAATATAGCTCTTGTTGCAGGATGATGGTTATCCAAATGTGGGAGAACAGCTCGGTCATGGATCTCCTGTTGGTACCAATTTTCATTGATGTGTCCTTGATGGCTAATCTTATGAAATGAAAATGCAACCCCATAACATTATTGACCCTCCCACAATGGGAACCATCTATTTGATATCTTAAGGAAGCTTTTTGATTTGTCTTCGCTTCCACCATATGAAACAAAAATCACTCTCAATTAAAAATTGAATCTTCCTTCATGATGCATCGTTCCAACAAACATGTTGTCTACTGCAGACAAGGGATAAAGCTTTGTGAGCCGAAGAGTTACAGGAGTTCGTTAAGATATTGTCGCCTTTATTATGCCGCTCACAGTCCGACAGTCTTACAAGAAATGGATCATCCTGGTAACACTGTTGTCTCAAAATCGGCATGAGGCCAATGATTGACGCCTTTTAAGCATCAACAAGGCTATCTTACTCTTAAGGTTGTCTTATCATGTCGTTATAAGCTCCGGGTGTTTTTGGAAAGGTTGGAAATATTAGAATAATGTCAGCCTTTCTAACGTTCAATTTCTTTGAGGGACATTCAGGTATTCATTATGCCAATAATTTGCCGCCTAAAGCGTCAGATGATAAAACATATTTTCAGAAAAAAGCAAAAATAAACTCAAATATATAATATTAATAAAAGTAATAATAATAATTATAATAATAATAACAAGAATAAAGAACAAAACTTTCACATTGACGTTTTACATTGAATTCAATTTGATAAAGAAAAGCTACTGATCTGTTCCACAAAAGTCTTCTCCATTTGCTTCTGTTTGAAGTTTACTGACCTATTAGTCTAAAAGAATATCTACTGGAAAGGGGTATACCATAAGATGTTTTTGCATTTGATAGGGTAGATAAGTCAAGAATATTTGTGACTCATTGTAAAGGTTAACTTTATTCATTTGCTCCAATTAGTTACACGAATGGATGAATGTGCAATACATACTGCATATAGTTAAAAGTGTTATGTTATGTCATGTTTTCAGGAGGCCTAATTAACCTAGTTTACAGTAGACTGAGACTGCAGTAACTCAAGATGGTTTAATGATTACCCTTCTTATAGTAAATTTTATGTTATGCAAGCATTTGATAAAACTTTAGCCGTTAACCCATCTTATACTAATACTAATAAAGTTAACAGGGAAAATTATCACTCGGAAAATGAAACCAAAGCAAACCATTTGGATATCAACTATTATTAAAATCAACTTATAAAACAACAACAGATCAATGTATGGTATGTGTGTCAGCAATCAACCACTATAAAAGTAAGATCAATATTGATTTGTAAGCTGACACTATGAGGCGAGTTTCAATTTAATAACTTCCAATGCGTATACATAGAATGAATAGAGGATACTAGACGACCTTACATTTAATACTATTTCTATGAAACGAGTTAATGATTAAGTATAACACGAGCAAAAGCGAGTTTGATACCAAATCATTAATCAAGCATAATTGCCGAAAGTGTACTGAACGAAAAATTCCCGCGACTTGGCCGCCATTGTGACGGCAGTGCCAACAATGTGACGTCACAACCACACAATATGTGACGTCATACGTGCAGCGGTATTACACTAGTTTACTATCGCCGTATAGATATTACACTGCAGTAATAGTAACGGTGAGTAATAAAATTGTTGTACATAGCATTTGCCTGAAAGTAATTACTGAATGAAAGCTTTTACGAAATGAATTTGTCCGAAGTTTGTCAAGTGTAAGGAAAAGATAAATAGCTATATAGTTAGCTTACTTAAAATGAAATTTTCCTTATTTACAGATTTTTAGTCTTTATGAGTTAAATATAAGACATATGCCAATTCAAAGATATGGTGCTTTTGATTACGCTACATGTGTATGTTACGAACAATCTGGGATATATCACAATCTACAGATTGTTCGAACAATCTGCAGATTGTTTGCTCACAATCTAGGAAGATTGTTCAGGTCGCACAATCTGCAGATTGTTTAAACAATCTGGGAATGATCACAATCTGGGAATTTGTGTTTTAGTAGTATTTTCATCATTATAAAATGGGAATTATCTTGCTTATTAGGGTTTTTCTATTTAGCAAGTATTAGGATCGATTCCTAGATTGTGATGAGCAATCAGCTTGTCTCTTTCTCAAAATGAGGGGGTAGGGGGGCCGATTCCCAGATTGTGAAGGACTCTCAGCTCGTCTTTATGTCAAATTTAGGGGGTGTAAGGGTCTATTCCTAGATTGACCCCTATACCCTCTCAGTTTGGTATAATGACGATCTGTAAGCCTTTCACAATCTAGGAATCTCCCTCAGTTTGATATATAGGTGAGCTATGAACCTGTCACAATCTATGGCTTGACAACTATTCTCCATCATTTGGATGCATACACAAATCAAAACCTAAATAAACTAGACAATTCTCATTTTATAATGCAAAATATACCGCAAACAAGCAAATTCCCAGATTGTGATCATTGCCAGATTGTTCAGGTCTCACAATTTGCAGATTGTTTAAACAATCTAGGAATGAAAAAAAGTCCTAGATTGTTCGAACAATCTGCAGATTGTGATCATTCCCAGATTGCACGGAACATGTACACCTTTGAGAAAAGTACATGCTACTGAATTTTCAAATAAAAAGAGCTGCATTTATATTTATTAGAATGAGTCTTGCCTTTACAGATGAGAGGATAATATGTGATTTAATCACTTATATTGTTTAAAAGAAATCGCAATGCACTTTTAAATTCACTTCATTATATACCTAATTATGGTACTCTCAGTGCGATTTGTTTCACCTATTTTTGAAACCCCGAAAAACGTGTATTCATTTCTAAAGTTTTTAAAGTAATGGAACATCACTGAAAATGCCTTTATTTCTTTGGCAGTCGCATGCATTACATATGGATTGTAGCACAATATGAACATCTTCTTTCTGAAAAGACTAAGATTCAACTTTACAGGAAAAGTCTTTTAATAAGCAATGAGAATGAGAAAAGGGAGGGTAAATCTATATTGCTAAATTGATCTCATTATATACATAAATAGGAATGACCCGTAGACTGAACCTGAATTGAGGTCCTTCAGGGCACAAAAGAGTGACATGCCTTTACCATGTAAATAGACCTGACAACTCTCAAAGCCGGGGGATCAAGAAGTACAAAAGCGTCAGTTCATATAAATGTTGTTAGACAAAAAACTAATTATGAATTAAATTGGCATGTATCATTTATATATGAAGCGTTGATGACATTTTAAAAACTGCCAACATACCTTCAAGAAACAGTTTATCATGTCATTTCAAATAACAACTGTGCTCTAGTCACTGGTGAACCATTGGAATTTCATCGACGATTATCCTCTGAATACAAAATTTAACTTCAACCACAATGCATGTTTTTATCTTTCAAGTATCCGATACACACGTTAAGACGAATTATCTCCGCTAGCTTTCACTTGTTGATAATCTAAATAAAATTAAGAAACAATTGAGAAATGCCTGTTTTATCATTTTGCGATCGCGGTAGCGCAAGCAGTAAAATCCTACACTAACCTCTGTGTATAATTTGAGTCCATGAATATCTAAATTATCATGTTTCCCCGAGACATGCCATGATTATATTGCCTTTTACATGACCGTGTTCTCTGAAGATCACTCAAAGTGCAATGTCATATTGATATATAATCACGTTTTCCAATTTACTTCTGAAACGGCATAGCTTTGATTGCATCCAATCAGGCTTCTCCATATTTAGCCCGAATGTGCTCAAATTAGAACAGAGGTAAGCTCAATATTTCATGACATTAGATAAATGGAGCTGCCACTTTGAAAAAGTTTTAACATTACATTTACAACCTTCAGCATTTATAACACATTTCATGAACCAGGAATTGGAGCAAAACTGACATCTGAGTTTGAAACCATTATAAAATGTATGATATTGAGAAACAATAATTTCAAATTATTATTCTGTACTGAAAGACAAGTCTCTTTCATCTGAATGAAATGCGAACATTCTCCCCAGAATCTATTAATCAAGTCATTTGAAAGACAAATCATGCCCAAAGCATTTTCACAATTAGAAATTTCAAAATCGATTCTGCTATATTACCTTAAAAAGCTGCTTTCATCTGAACACAATATTCAACTTCGATGACAATCCGTGCATTTATCATTTCAACATCTTACACAAAAGACATGTTTTAATATCCTCTGGAAATTTTCTGTTAAAAATCTACATAAAAACAAAATGGATAAAGACAAGGTCTGCTGGCTCATTTTTCGATTGATTTATTCGAAACGGACGCTTATTATTTGAAGTTTGTTGTTGATCTATAGATTGATTTATAGTTTGTAATCTTGTTCGCTCTGATTCTTTTTGCAATACATTCTTAGATACACAATGAAATTTTAGAAAACAGTCCGTACTGTGAAACAACCACTTCTGTTAACCAGAGCAAATGCTCTGATATAGGTCCTGCAGGATAGAACATCAATCAGGTTACTTGTTCTTTTGATCGAATTCATGTAAACACGAGGACATTTTATGTTGTGATGTGTGTGTAGAGTTGTGATGGAAAACCGGTAAATAGTACATCATATGATATTGTAGCCTTATCTCTGTATACAAAAGTCAAGTTGACTAATACTTTGAACTTTTAGAGTCGAAAATTGTATGGGGTCGTTTATTTTGCAAGTGAGTTTTCTTGTGTTTAGACAAAAATTCTGTTTGAATAAAAGATTTGGTTTGTATGAGAACGTTTTGTTATTCAATATCATTTAAATACAGATATCCCACACCTTAAACAATCTTACGGGCTCTAAATCTTTACTGCTTTTTCTATCTATCCATTTTGGACATTATATCTCTACATTATCCCTCGACATCAAAACAATAGAAGTTGAAACCTGCATTGTTAGGGATCAGATTTGCATTCATTACATAATATTATTTGTTTCCTTAAGCATTGTCTTTCTCAATTGAATATTTGATAAATAACAGAAATCAGCAGTTGCATACCGTACTCCCATGAATAAATGGATAAGAATTTGATCATTGCGATTTCATAATTTGTGTCATAGCGTGCATCCATCCATATAATCTATTATTCCTCCAAATTTGAGTGCAATGGGTCTATGATTCTCAAAGTTTTTCATATATAAAGACAAATGATTTACTAAGGATATCACTCATTATTATATGAAATTTCTATACCAGAAGCTGGTTTGTTTATAAATTATTTCCCTATGAATATTGACGAGCCAACCTCCTAACTTGGCATGTGTTATTGTCATGTTCATTTTTACTTATTACACACGGTGTGAACATGCATTAAAGATCATGCCTTCAAAATATATTCATAAACAAGGGTTTGGCATGAAGTATTTCGTCACGTTATATCATTTTATGTTATTTATTGTTATTCATGCAAAACACACCACATTTTTTTACCCATAGTTTCATTCTTTTCTAAACACACCTGGACCATGTAAGGTGTGGGTGAAGATGAATAAGCCTTCAGATACACTGAGTTTGCTAAGCCTCTTCTTCGGTCTGTTTCCTAACCCCTTTTCATCCCTGTTCTGCCAAATCTGCCCCTCCCTTTGAATGACCTTCATCTATGTGATGAAAGATTCGTTTAATTCCATAAACCCAATTGCTCACAAACCAAAACTTCATTCTGGCCAGTCGGGACATGGAAAATGATGCATAATCATGTTAGATAAAGACTAATGCCCTCAACGAACGTGTCCCATGGCCGATCCCGACTGGCTTATCTAAGCTTTGCTGTATTTTAACTAATTTTCATTATGTGTCCGCTCTTTATCGTAAAGCTGCTGTACCCGGTAGACTATCAGAAAATACCTAGAGACTGCTTAATAACGCTTATGGGTTGCTGCTCTCCAACACAAACATTTGTTTCTGGGTAGACTGTACCCTTAATAACGCTTATGGGTTGCTGCTCTCCAACACAAACATTTGTTTCTGGGTAGACTATACCCTTAATAACGCTTATGGGTTGCTGCTCTCCAACACAAAAATTTGTTTCTGGGTAGACTATACCCTTAATAACGCTTATGGGTTGCTGCTCTCCAACACAAACATTTGTTTCTGGGTAGACTATACCCTTAATAACGCTTATGGGTTGCTGCTCTCCAACACAAAAATTTGTTTCTGGGTAGACTATACCCTTAATAACGCTTATGGGTTGCTGCTCTCCAACACAAACATTTGTTTCTGGGTAGATTATACCCTTAATAACGCTTATGGGTTGCTGCTCTCCAACACAAACCTTTGTCGGCATGCAGCAAGGCTTATATTAGCCTATGAATATAGCTGAGGAGATTCATGCCTTGCTATGGAAGTTGGACCATATACGCAACAGCGTCGCAATCTTAGAAGCCCAGAACCTGGGGAATGACTGGAAATTATATGAAATTGAGGTTTATGAAACATACTTCCCTAACCTTAAAGTCTTAAATTTAAGTGGCCCACGGACATGCACGGTGCCATTCATTTATAATAATACAAAAATATCTTCCAAATACTTCGAAGTTATCACCTTCGTCATTCATAAAACAGCATAACTTGTGGTCCCATCTACCCTATGTCAAAATGTGGTCCATTGAGAATACACATGAGCTATATGAATTAATGAAATAAAGATAAAGAAAACATTTGAATACAGTTTGTGAAAAAACATATCTTATTACAAAGAATACAAATCAACCAATGACAGACCCAGCATTCGGATCAATTTTACAGCATACAGCGACGGCCACTACTCCCTGTTCACCTTTGAATTTATCTTGTCCGTTCAGGGCATTGCAGTTGTCACCTGACGAAAGAAAGTTCATCATGAAATCAAACAAATGCAAACTACAAATGAACACATACTTCAGAGGTTAAAATATATTTTTTCAAATTACAAATTTTTAATCTTAAGTCTTTTACACGAATTATTCCATTGAATAATTACAAAATATAACTCAATAGTCAGCATGTTGTATATCATGATTTATAACTGGCAGTGCTACAACAGCCTTGCTGATGAAAACAAATAAGTCTATCGATAAAGAATTAAAACAGGACCTTTCTAGATAGGGGTATATCATTAATTCAATAATATAATTTTGTAGGAATGGTAGGACCAGAACTATATCAACTAAGTCCTACACACCTTCTATGTAAGCTCCTGCAGAATGTCCATAGTCTGCCTTGACACTGCATCCCGTCATGACGTAGCCAGACTCGCACGTTGCTGTGGATTTAGCTCCCTTAAGTAACCCACTTGGTTGAGCTAGGTTAGTTTTGCACACTAGCTGAGGAGCAGCACAACATGCAGCAAAAGACGACACTCCTGAAATCACAATGGGTAAATAATGAATAATGTGCTTACTACTCTACAACAATCCTTTTTTTGCTGTAATAAACAAAATGGTATGCATACAGCTACCCCATCTACTTCATTTGTTTCTGACTTTCTAACTGATAAGTGAAATATTCACCAAGTGTCTTCTCTTGCTTTTCTTATCAATTTCATATAAAATAATCTCAGCGATACAGTTTGATAGGGCAGTTTTTAAAAAATTCGTCGCGAAATGTTAAAATGGTTAGAAATGCATTAACGTTGCAAACGTAATTGTAATCGCTTGTTTCATGTGTGTATAGTGGAATGACTGGCGCATATTAGAGATGATTAGACTAACGTATAATTGAATTAAATTATAACATATTAAATCTTATATAAGTGATATGAGTTACAAATGACTAATTGTCTGTAGAATAAAACAAACGTCAGCAGATAAGAACTCGACATGAATAGAATAAAGGTATATAGTGAATGAAACTGTACTGGAAGAGAGTAGAAGACATTGGTAAAATTTTTGAATAGAAAAAAATACACATTTTACTAGGATCAATTTCATTGAAATTAGACAAACATAAAAATTATAATTTATTAATTTCTGATTCAACTCTGTTTAACATCGTTTGTCTCTATCATGTAACACATAAATATAATTCTTTGCATATCAATTCATTACCAACCGGTTTCACACAAATGTGATCATCAGGGTATGATATTGGTAATGCTAGCATGTAGCGCTTACAATGGCAAGAGACGTAAGTCATGACGTTAATTGCACTTTATCCACTTTAACAATAAACAGTGATTGCGACGTCAACATGATTAAGGAGTTGTTTCAGATTATTACTCTGTCGTTTGCTGTTAATCAGTATATATATTAAGAATTTAATATGTGTTTAGATATCACTGACCAACAGTCGTCCCCTCGTTTTGTGCGATGCAACCTTTATGATTTGCCGACGGGAACGCCCCCTCCATCTGCGAGTTCCAGTTATAGGCAGTGCAACCTGTAGTTGAATTCATTTGATTTAATACACACCCAGGCCAATATAACCTGGAACATAGTTGGTCTTAACCAAACTTACTAAGTTCTTACATGTGTTTAAGTGATTTTGTTTCTTTAACTTGAAATACCATCATTTAAAGATTTGTGTGCTTTTCGGTAGCAATCTATTTAAATTTTTCTTAAAGTACATATATACTATATCCATGCTTTCTTGTTAACTATTGAAATGAATAAGATTTGCTTGCCTTCATGATTTCATATGGATACGTGCAAAATGTTAATTGTAAATTCATAAAGTTTCAACGAAATTTGACATCTTACCAGTGGCAATCTCCTGACCTTGACACAACGTTTCAACCATAGCTCCTACTGTTTTCTCTGCGGGACCAGAGGTCCTGTATGTACATTGCATATTGCTTGATGTACAGCATCGGGCGATAGCTTTCACACCTGTAGCAAACAACATAAATATGATAGAAATATGCAGTTTCGTCAATGGTTTAGAGAAGTTTACATTTGCTGTAAGATGTAATGTGTTAGTGGTAATAATTAGTATTGTTACCTAATTTAGGAAAGTGTACGTTTGTACATAATAAACTTGACTGACGACACTGAACTGAAATATTAGTGCCATATGTTGAACCCATTAATCTTCTGACTACCAAGAACAATGCCTTGTATCTCTGACAGGTGGGTATTCGTGACTATAAATGTCAAGTCATTTCGTAGCCAATGAAATGTTAATCAGAGAGCCTGAAGAACAATATTCTAACACCTCCATCTTCCTTCCGGGTACTGCTGCTTTTGCTGGATGGGAGTCTTTCTTATGATTGGTTTATATAGAGTATGACAGTAACGTTTTCTTCTAGTTATCATTTCACAATTATTTATAGTGGTAGAAATGGTAAAATGGGTATTGGGTTGCTCTGTTGCTACGTATTACAATCATGTTTAATCAGTAAATAAGTTCTTTGGAGGTTCAAAATGATTAAAACAGTTATGGGAAACGCACCTTCGGTTGACCTCCAGCCATTGATTGAAATACATGCCAGCTTCCCATTGGTATATCCAATCTTATCTCCATCTCGATAGATTTCGTTATTCTGTAATAAATGGGCACAAACTTTCGACAGTAGGGACATTTGCAATACAACTACATCTGATCTTTCAAAGCAAAACCACAAAGTAGTTGTCGCCTCTATATCACTGATCCAGATTTCTTAACCATGTTTCTCTTCAAATTTTAGAAAGTGTAACATCATGACATTAAATCAAAGTTTAACACAACCAGGTTTAACGTACCATATGGGCGCTGGTACAGCCAGTAATGACTTCATCTGTTTGGCAGGAAACTGATACATGTTTATCATCTCCAACCTTAGACAGCGGTGACTCCCTGGTCACACATGAGAAGTCAGTCCCGTGTTTGGCCTGGGCATGTCCTACCACACGTTGGCCCGTGTGAGTAATGTGCACTGGTCTGGTTATATGTACAAAGGGGTCGATTGTTGTTGAGAGGCTGACCGTATCTTGAATATAGAAGTGCACATTTGAAGCTAGATATTTAACTTGTATGTTTCCTAACTAACATTCCTGTGTCTGGATTACAGAAATGCTCATACAAGGAATGTTTTTAAATCCAATGTTTCCTAACTCTAATTATTTTTCCAATCTTAAGAAAATTACATATGGCAAGCACGTAAAGAACCAATTATTTGCAATACTACAATGTCTTGTAAATTTTGGTTTGGAGTAATTCGAATCTCTTTAATTTGGATTTAACTTGTCATTTAAATATTTATTATTTGGTAAACTGACATAGGTATTGTCAATGTTATCGCAGTTTTGAGTTTTTATAGGGACAACAAATCCTGTAAAATCCTACTAGCATCCCCGCTGATGTGAAGTGTCAAGTTTGTGTCTGCCTTTCCTAGATGAAACTCCTGATACATGATGGGCACACCATTCTTGTAGACCACTACGTCATAGTCTCCATGGAAACCATTTACTGTAAAGGATGATCCATCAGAGAGTTTGTGGGTCTCGTGAGTGGACCATTCCTTGTGCACCAGATCCAAGTACCGTCTTCCAGCCGCGTTTATCTATATCAGCCATCACAATCAAATAATAATACAATGTTACTTTTTCCAACTATTTATCCCATCACATACATTCCTATACATCATACGTCTATGCAGATTATAGTTTTGTTTTAGCTTCAACAAACTGAGTTCCAATGGGTAGATCGGTATTTGTTATGAACGATTCAATGCTTTGAAATTGCCATGCTGAAATTATTTAAATTTCATGATTATGTTATTAAGCATAACGTCAGTTGAGTCTAATCCCCGTCTTGCTTCCATCAAGCAGACAAATATGCAACAAGATACTCAAGGAATTTTGTGAGTAAACCAAGTTTGCCTTAAACTATAACTTTGATTCCATGACATAAAGCAATTGAAATTCTTACATAGAAGTTGTATCCATTGATAAGGGCTGCATAAGGGCTTTTCATCTGATGATCCCAGAAGCCCCACAGGATGACCCCTTCCACTGCTGGATGACTGAAATACATTCTGAAGGCCGTCTCATACTGGTCGGCTCTGAGATTCTCGTCATGTTCCACCAGGTCCATCTCTGTTATCCAGAGAGGTAGTCCGGCTTTAGCCAACTTATCAAGTCGCAACTGTAAATGAAATAAGCACATTATTTTGAGACAAAAAGATGATTGTCAAGGGTTACATGTAACATTTCCAATAGGAATATAACATTCACATTCATTAGTGAAATTTACTTGTTCAGAACAGCGATGAAAGAAAAAAATATTATTGAGGTATACTACTACAGACGATATAGTTTTTAAAAAGCCATAACAAGAGATATAGAAGTAAGTTCGATCTAGCTCATTCCCATTTGCATCTAACATGATAATTATCACTGAATATTTAACACATATACATATAAATGTACATTATGAAAGTCATTCCCAAGGAATTTATTGATTGCTGTTGAGCCAGGTTTAATCGTGTACAATTGTCCAGTGAATCTGTTTGACAAATATAATCGTGTACATTTTATAACCACTTTAGAACAGGTTTCATTTAAACATTGTAGAGGTCCCTGAGTACACTTAAAAATTTTGCAAAGCAAGCAAAAGACACAACATTTCCTTTTCAATGGTTGAATAGTTTCCTTGATGTTAATAAACCTTTTTGAAAAAATAGCAAACAGGATGTTAAATTCCTGACTCATCGTCTTGAATCAGAACAGCAACTTCACCAGCATCAATTTGCAGTTTAAATGCTGCAGTGGAGATACTACACGAGAAACATTTTGACAAAATGTTCTATATTAGCCTGCCATGCCTGACAATCTAATTAGTTCTATCTTAAACTTTGGAACTTGAAAATGTTCAATTGATTCTTTCACACTAACACACAGACGTTAGCACTAACTATATGAAACGTGCCGTGCCCTAAACATGCTTTAAAATACGAAAGATTGCATCTTCTGCAGATGGTCTTCCGAGTCATAACGTGAATGATGACATCAAATTTGAAGCCTTAGATTGCAGCGGTTTTTAACATTGACAAGAGTGTTATAAAGCTGGTCAAAGTGACATGTTAAATATTAATAATATCACTGTCACTAAAATTTAATAGTTTCTGTGTAATCTCAACATAGACTGTGATTAAATTTGAAGACTTTAAGGGGTTCATGAGATATTCTGTAAAAATGGAAATGGACTGACACTGCTGAAGTCAACATCGTGTTATGTGTTGCGGCAGGGGACAATGAGAGCCAATCTAGACCTATAATCTCCTACTTTCAGTCTTCTTTAAGATAACATGATATTCCAGGAATCTGGATAAGTTTTACATCTTTGATCATGT
Source organism: Phorcus lineatus (assembly GCA_921293015.1). Classification (NCBI taxonomy): domain Eukaryota; kingdom Metazoa; phylum Mollusca; class Gastropoda; order Trochida; family Trochidae; genus Phorcus; species Phorcus lineatus. The sequence continues at coordinate 75,090,526 of OV121081.1, read as the reverse complement.
GTTGGATATACTTAATTTTCAAATAGAAAAATAAAAAACTAAATATAACAACCGACCTAACTAAAATTCGTATGAGGATTACATAAAATGACAAGGCGTTTAATTCATAGCTCTTTATGTTAGTTATAAAATTGTCCCAAACGAAATCAGACCAATACTTGTTATTGACCATTATCTGCTCACTATGTCTGTGTCTTACCTTAAGCAGAGTCGGATCTGGTGGCGTGAAGTCCCGGAAATGACTCTGAAGACCTAGACCATACAGACCCACGTTGGCTTTCTTGAACTCGATAGCCTGGGCAACATAGGCCTGTAAAATAAATCTGACGATGTGACGATGCGACGATGAGGTTCGAGGAGAGACATAAAAGCTATGTGTTAATATCCAACATATTATAAGGGGGTGACTCTCTATGTGTTCAACGTGTGACGCCTTGATGACGTGTTGACCTGTTATGTTAACAAAAGTCATTTTGCAACAAATGCACGTACATCAGTGACAGCTCCAACTGCCACAACGTTATAGTCATTGAGGAAGAGTTTGGGGACGGGGTCAGCTTTCTTCACCATGTCGTAGATTTTCTCAGAGTAGTTCGGGTCTAATGTCTTCTCCTCAAAAAGTTGACCGTGTAGGAGCTCGTTGTTAACGTCCCAATGGTCCAGACTAAAGAACAGAATGATATTTATCACAGCAGAGAATATTTAAGAGAGTGTGCACTGCAGAAATAAAAAAAAACAACACAATGCACAAATTGATATAGACAGAGGTGATACCCATGTCCATTCTACAGTTTCATTTAACATAATAACATTAAAGACGGCTATAGTTACATTTGACACAAGCTATAAACACTTCTGTTCTGATGATTGTAGGGCAAATAAACCCTTCAAAGCTCATGTTGGCATGTCCAAATTCGACGTCTGTGGTGTCGATAACCATTTTAATTAACCACAGTAATAATAGAATTCTTAGATTTTTTTAGAAAACCAACTTCTTTTTCGGTTTTCACTAAGAACTATAAACATTTAATAACATTGGTGATGATAAAATGATTTGTCTTTTAAGTCATCTTATACTCAAGTCATAAGTGAATGCCAAAGCTTAAAAAACTAAGGGATCATGCATACGCTCTGGTTTTGATAAGATAACTGACATAAATTTCAAAGACACATCTGTTCTCGAAAGCACTATTACTTAACCTAATACCTGCATTCTTAATAATTAAAAATGAGAGTCACTCTGCACCAGTTTCAAATAAAGTAGAATAAGCTTCTGTCAGCTTCTGTAGTCTAAGTTAATTAAATTTATGATAACATATCCTATGTTTAGATGACTTACGTTCCTTTAGTAATACCAGTCATGTATTTCACTCTGTCCGAGATAGCTGTTTTGAGGGCGTCCCCTTCCAGAGCCTCCACCCAACCCGGGGAGTGACCAGGTACCCCCCAGAACATGTTGTGGCCTCGTACCTTCATACTGTATTATTGGATATATTTTTGTTAAGACCAACAAATTCATGAAAGTAAGTTTGTTTCTTATTTCATAACAGATAATTCAAATGTAATGTTTTATCTTTTTAGGAAATATTATCAATCAAGATTTTTTATGTAAGGATTTTTTACATATGCTCTGTGATGGCTTTATAAAATCACTCAAATATATTGGTCTTAGAGAAATGAACATGTCTTAAATGGAAATTGAGGTTAATCGAGATGAGTAACCACAACTCTACCACAAAGTCTCAAGGTTCAAGGCTTTTAACGCATTGTGTGTCTTCATAATCATAATTCTGATTAATTAAATATCTGATCAACTGAACAGTATGTTAAATTGTTACTGTAATAAGAATATGTCAAGAAATTTACATAGCATATTAAAAACATGAGTGGTCTTATGACATGTAGATGTGAATGCTTCCTTTTCAATCAGCTATAATTTCATTCATATAAGGAATATTCTACCCATTTGCTTTGAGAACTTTAACAGCATCGGTTGCAAACTTGTAATCTGGTTTGTTCTGAAATACAAAGTGGATAACTTTTTTATGTAGTCATTGTGGTAAATGACACCTTTGCAAGATTTTGCCAAACTGAAACAAAGTATAATTTGGAAAATATGAGCGTATTCTTGAGATAATGAAATGGTTTGACTCATCATCATGTTACTATAATCAACATAAATACATATTTAGTAAGCTTTAATTTTCCTTAGGTCAATAGTTATGTGATGTAATTCTCTGTGATAAAAGTTGTCAAACATCATGTTGTATTAGAAATGATATTATCGTTAAAGATAAAAAGTGTGACATCCTGTGGTGTGTGACTGGTCAGTATTGAGTTTGTGATCATACATAGACACTGCAACTTTGGCATCATTCCTTCAATCATCAGAAATTGAAAAAATCATTAGAATCATAACACGTTGGTTGAATATTTACAGTTTAAAACTTGTTTTGTTCACTCAAACCTAAAAGCATTTCAGCGTTTACCTTTGTTCCTCTGTTGTATTTCCATTTGAATGAACCCGCAGTAACCCAGTTGAACATGCCATAGACAAGATTCTGGTACTCTTTGTAATCATCATTTGTCATCCAGTCTTCATTGATTACAGATCCAAAACCAAACAGATGACGTTTGTGATCAAACTGTAAAAAGGTTTGATTCAATGATATGTGAATTCCTTTAAAACATGAATTATTTTCATCAAACCATATAACATGTATATCCTAACAAGTAAATAAATATTGGCGAAGGTAAGTGCGTGCACGTCTTTGGATAAATAATTTCTTTATTCTTGGAAGGCGACGTTTTGACATATATACTTAAATCATTTTCATGCAAGTGGACATATATCAAAATCAGACGAAAGCTATAATCTTTAGTCTATCAACATTACATTGCTAAGTTGCTGTATTTCTTTGGCATATATTATTTTATATATATTTTTAGTATGTGACAGAAATGATCACAGCAATAGAGTCAACGTTTCATTCACTGTGTAGAATAACATGTTATTTCACTTAATAAAAGTATTAGGTTGGTATTTCACAATTTATCATACAACAAATTTTACCTTAAACAATGTTGAAGTAGATTATGTAAACTTTTCAACCTTTTTAAGCCACACAGTAGCAGGCAATTATTGACCTCAGTGAAAAAAATAACACAGTTCCAGATATTTTTTCCATGTTTCATGTTGTGTAAATTCTATAAAATACATACTTGTGAGAACTGCATCCGAAAAGGTAACATAAGCAGTAATCTCTGAACCATTTATTACTTGTAACGTAACGCACACATATTGATAACCTGTCACCTTGATCTCTATATCGGCGTCTTGTAATGAAGCATCCTTCGTGACACTAGACGAACATAAGGACAAAAATAAATTACCATGGTGTACAACACGATTTCGTGCTAGTGTTAAAAAAACGATATCCATCTCTAAACCCCGACAAACTGCGAATAATAACATATGCAAATGTTATGTAACAGATATTCAAGAATACTATGATAGATAGAGCCAAAAAAGGTAATCTGTATTACTGTTAACAAGAACTTTTAAAATAATTTCACACGTTCTCAGCCAAAGCTTTTTCGGGGAAAAGGACACTAATATTTTCCACATGATGTGAATAATGAAGTCCTAGGAACTATGTTTTTGGTAAGGGTATGCACTTCATACACTCTCCTGCAGTTTTAATGTCATCTTACTGAACATGGATGTTGTTTTTTCTAATACGTTGAATTCGAGCATCTGCCTCCATTTTCCAATTTGCATCCTGAGCAACAGTCTGCAAGGATGCATCATCAGCTATAAAATTTATACCAGGATCTGGTCCTTGGAAGTAGATCCTGGCTTTACTCAAATCTGAAATGGATAGATATTAGGAAACTTCTTATTCATCCGATCAAGAATGTATCTAATAACAAAACGACTATATGCTTTATAAACATGGTAAGTGTTATGAAGTAGTAAATATTGAGAAGACCTTTCAGGTTTATGTGATTTTAGTGTTTGATATGCTTACAAAACTTCTAACATCAAATTATTCTTCAGTACAAAAGTAGTACTTTCTATAATATTCTAACATACAAACACATTTTGAAGTCAGTTTGACACCATTTGAAGCATTTCATGAGACACACATGAAAATGTGAAATTTAGAATCAAGTAGCCTAAACAACCAACAACATTCATATGATTATGGAAAATGAGTAAAATGAAAAATGAAAAATTATAAAAATTCATACTTCTCACTGGAGCGTTGAAATCCCCATTTAGAGAGATCCAGCCAGAAGACGATTGAACGTACGGATGTTGAGCTATATCATAGTAATCTACTTTACCTGAAACACGTGATGGAACGTTTTATCATCTGGATACACTATAAGAGGAACATATAAAAACTGGAATTCAAAATTTGTATCATAATCATTCTAGTAATATATTGATCATTATCCTAAAGAATATCGAAAGTAAGTATCAGCCCCCCTTCTTGCAAACAAAAACCGTGCAACAGTCAATTTACTACAGAATTTATTTGGAAGAATTTTCTTAAAACAGGATGTGTTTGTACCTGTTTGACAGTCATAAATCAACATTGAAAAATTATTGCTTGGGCCGTGATCAACTATGTTCTAAAGGGGTTAATATTTTTAATGTAATCATTGATTTTGACGTTATGGATATTTGAACCTTTTTAGGTCGAATTTATGATTAGATTTTTTCCTAAGATAAGTGATTCAGCTTGATGGTGATTCATTCACTTATTTACCGAAACAATTGATTTCCCTTTGAATACACACAAGTTATATAGTGAACAATTGTAACATTATTAACAATAAAAATCACACTATCTGCAATAGAAAAAATTGGTGCTGTCTAACCCTGATTGCTATATTTCCAACACTGCAAGCAGCATAGAAGGTTTCACAAAATTCAAGAGCAAGTACATTTGCAGAATTTTTTTATAAAAAATCACAATATTAAATTTAATTAATGGCCAACCTTTCATTTGATCTCACCTATTTAATTAATATTTATCTTTATACAGATTACATAAATTAAGAACCTAGCGATTTCTGTTAACAACACACGCCAATGTACAAACCTGTGTCTGCCCAGGTATAGGCAATGGACATTTTGAACATCTGAAAAAGTTTTCCTGGGATATCGTTGAGTTGTTTCACACTGGAGGTGAAACTATACCGACCACCAGGAACCAAGGTAATCTCCTGCCCCGGTCCTTGGTATGAACTGGTTCTAGGAAAAGAGCAATGCAAATTGTAAAAAACATATTGATATAACACACGTTTGGTTCAATCTGTCGATGAGTTGTCTGCACACCACCCTTGACAATTACACAATTTGGCGAATTTGAAACGAAGTATTTTTGTTGAAATTAATGAACTTGACTTAAACAGGTCTCGCCTCTGTATTTTTCTACAACTTTGATCTTACGTGACTTAAAGCTTTCTTACATTTAGTAAATGTTTATTACATGTTTTTGTATATTGTATTGTATCTATTGTTTTAGACTCGATAACATCTTATTGAACATTATCTTTTGCAATTATGATAAGCTTGAGGCAGTGCAAAATATGTGGAAAGTTAACAGACATTTTTTGAAACACTTTGTCCATCAATAAACAGCAATAACTTTTTATATTTACAAGTGAAAACTCAAAATCTATTACAAAAAATGCAACAATGCTTTGTCATAAATACATAAGTAATGATTTCCAATATTCGAAGTCAAGACAACAGACATGATCAAATTACCATATAGAACATACCAGTTTATCAAAGGCTTATACTCCCCTCGATCTGTTTGGACTGTGAGCAACGTACCTGCCAGAAACAACTATAGCACGGCTACCACTGTGAACATCTTGGGTGATGCTCTCCGTTTTGATCCCCCACCCATCCCAGTTCCCAGAGAGGTTTGGATTCTCAAATCCAGGATTCCTTAAGACTTCAATCCCGATAACGGCCTTTACAACTAAGAGAAGTAAAACGGCGTACATAGCTCTACTTGAGATATTAGCTATCTAACAATACTCTTCAAGTGTATCTTAATATCTTTCAGGTAAGACATGTGACCTTGATTTCACATGATCTGTTTATGAGAGTGCTGAATACAAGAACAGGTGTAGCAAAGTGATTTCATTCCTAACGCCTGTCCATCATTTCTATGCATCACTGACAATTGGATATCATTGTGGATGCCTTGCAACTAGAAAAAAATCGTAGTGAATAGAATGAGACATTTTGTTTACGTCAGTCGACCTGTCAATGGTTCATGGTCAATCTTAGTATAATAGAATAATGGTCTCAAATGCTGATTTACCAAAATTTTGAAATTAATCATAATAAGGTCTACATTATGTATTACATATGGTGGCTACACACAATTGTTATAGATTGTTTCATATGAGGGGTTTCACCTGTTCCTAAACAGTATCATCTATGTGTCAGACGTGAGATACACATGTGCTATTTCCCATGGTTATACCCAGACTTTTCTTCATTCAATGCAAATGCATTTGGAATCCATTGCTTACAATCGCCACAAAATGAAATTAAACTCTTCATTTGAACAAAGTCGTCTTAACATAAAATCCATAACAATTTATGTTTGTCCAGCAGAAGGAACTTGTGAAGTTACATTATTTGATAAATCAGGTAGGATGTTTTGATGTGATAGCAAAGAACTACTGTATTTGACTGTTTGAATATGCAGATATCAAAACAAGTCACTGTCCTTATTGTTATTCTGTTTATTTATCAGAGCAAAAAGATACGATGATGGACGTGGACATTTATCGCTACTCTGTGTATTATTTATTCAGTTGTCATGCTAAATCATATTTTTATAGAATAAAACATCGTTAGTTCAGTTTCCTTTTTACCTTGAAAAAGTATTGCAACAAAATTTTTATTTTATTTCTTTCTATGTAGTGCAATCCATTTTAACATATGAATGTCTTCAAGTTCTTCTGACAAATGCATAATCAACACAAAATGACTTCAGTTCACTTCTTGTTCACTGAAAGAGGGAACGTTTTCGTTTTCCGGCAACCATTTATATTCATGAGGGTTAAAACAAATACTGATTTGTTGTTTTTTGTCTTCAGTTATCAGTAAGTCACTAAATCTTGCTTCCCCCTACTTATCGCTCATTGTTGTTAACTATGAAATTTATCAATCGAATTTTAATAGTTAATAAAACAGTCATTGAACATGCAGGTGTTGCAATATACCTGAATATACCCTTCAGATATATATATATATATATATATATATATATATATCTATATATATATATATATATATATATACCATTGTAGAATGTAAGCCAAAATACCTGTGATAAGCTTTTAACATATATGTTTCACCACTGTAAACTATTATTTAACAATTATGTTGGAACAATAAATTAGTTTATTATCAGAGAGGCATCAATGATGCTCAAATTCTAAACGTTAGTCTCAGATTGCATAGAACTATAAAAAATTAACACATTCATAATATTTTAAAAGAATCCTGTTTGAGCAGCTGCCACTGACAGAATCCATAACGTAGGCTATTATCTTTTAGACAGATACTGGTAATTTAGACGTACGTTATGTAATCAGCAACGATTTATGTATAATACATATCCCATAAATATTCTGTAGTGGAACACATGAATGATAATGTATTGATATTTTGCTTAATTACCGTTTTCTGACGCAGAATGAATATCCATTCCAAACAAAAGTGGTAGGCATTCTTTTCGATTCTGTTTTTTATATTTGTCTTTAAGTTTATAACACATTTGTTATGTAATAATTAAGAGTGTTTTAAGGATAGTAACGATATATAATCATAACTTCTCTATTCTAGGCAAAATACACTATATAGAGTTAATCCAGAAGTAAGACACGTAATGGTGCAGTGATTAGAGCATTCGGCTTCGGATCAAGAGATTTGTGGTTCAAATCCTGCAAAGGGCTCGGTAAAGTTGTCTCCAGTAAAAACTGTTGCGCCTGCAGTAAGGTTTGGGTGCAATGCTGTTATTAAGTGTTGTAACACGGATGGTTCTCTAGTTAACCGATGCTAGCAGGCTTCAATGCAATGTAAAGCCACAATAATGTTGCGGGCTTTCTCCCTGTAATTCTAATAGCAGCCATTATAAAAGTAAATTAATTTTCAAAAGAAATGTTGAACCCAAACTAACCTCAACTCACCTATTCTGAACCGTATTGTCGACTGACTAGCCACGAAAGAGTTGAAATCAGACCACCTCAAGATACAATGAGCAGTCTAGACTACTCTTACTGTTCGGAATACTAATTTCTACAATCAATGAGTCCCACTGTTGTGATTTAATCCTATCATTACCCTGTCTCTATTCGTTCTAACACTGTCAATCTTTAGCGGTTTGTTGAGAGTTGGCCAGCAGTTACAGATAACTCGTGCATCAGAGTTCTATATGTATCCAATATCGTTGCTATATAGAGAACGTTTATACCAGATATGTGTTAAATGTAATGAATGTGAGCTTCAGATCATTATGTCGATAGTGGACGATGTCTACTTTTATGTTTTTTAGTACAAAAGACAAATGTCAAAGCAAGATTTTAATATCATACCCGCTAGTCAATGAAATTATAATTCCAAGATGATTAATTCTAGTTTTTCTAATTAATAAAATGTCTGCCTTGCAGCTGTCAAAGGAAGATTTTTCTTTTCTGGGTGTTGTCTTAGCGATGAATAACTACAAACATCTGTATCCCTCAACAAAGCTAAGTTGAGTGCGAATTAAAACAGACCTCCGCCAACCCGCCTGTCTGTCCATGGGGATGAACTAATCCTTGTTGTTACAAGCATGGGGGTCGTATCAAAAACCTTTATATTGCCCCAATAAAACATGCAAATATTCAGAGCAACAATGATAAACTCAGAAAGGAATTGGAAAAATAGAGGAAATTGGTTAGAACAATGTTAAATCCTTTACTATAACGCAATTGATTAAAGAAACGCCAGTACTTAACTCACGTAACCAATTATATTTAACCAACTGAATTAACCAATTATATTATTTTATTTAACTTAATTATTATTACTCTACTTACTTCCAACTTCTTCTCTGAAAATCTGTGAAACAGGTGTGGCGCCTTCTTTAACCATCTCCCTTATATTGGAGAGGAAACTGTCGACAACGATCCTGGTATCATCTGACGGATGGTTGTGGGGCTGACCTTGCTTAGTCACAAGGTCATCTCTCGTGTTGACAGTTGCTGAACAGCCCTGCGTTGAGCAAGTCCAATGGATGTTAGTTTGTCTTCTACTTTTGATTCTAAATTTGTAGCCACCCATAACTAAATTTCGGCCACCTCTTCTGTTTGCAATAAACCGTATGTTAACTTGAGCATTTGCCATTTTGATATGATCGACAGATGGTGTGATGATCTTATATAGGCAGTGAGTTTATTCATTAATCAAATTACCATTAAAAATTCCGTTCACTCAAATGTAAGTAAACTTTCGTTCACTCAAATAAATTGAACTTTCGTTCACTCAAGGCAATAAACATTCTTCATTTTCTGAATTTCGCTCACCAAAGATTAGGAGATGCCCCCCGTAATCCCCTATTGTCTACCAATTAGCACGCTTCATTGCTTTGCCTACCAAAATCCAGTCTGCCGGCATTCAGAGACCAAATCCATCTTACATTAACCTGATTGAATCTTGATGTATACAACAACATGTTGAGTAGTGCCTTTTGGCGTATTAAACATCATTTACCTTGAAGGTACCTTGAAGAATCAGCATGTGTAGAAATGCCATGCGAGATTTCCCACTTTCCTTTCTAACGAAATGTTTTAAGTTTCAGTGCAATCAAACCCGACCAGATGTTGACCAAGTTTTTTGATGTTATCAGTTTTAATTTTAAATTTTTTCCAAGCGGAACCTCAAACCTTTAACGCTTAGCGCAATAAAAAGTAGGATGTCACTTATCTTTGTTGGATGAGATATACTTTGTACCAATTCCCCCGTGATACATCACTGGAAGATTGTTTTGCATCATAAAAAATTGATAATGACAAACAATAGACATGACGATGTCATAATGCTATCACATTACCGTACTTGGAGTCTTGGGGTAATGCAGTGTTTAGAAATGTACGTTTTCACGGAAATGAAATGAAAAATGAGTTCGGAGGATAAATTTAATCTCCCCCTCGTGTCTTCTCGTGTAACTCGTGTTAATATATTAGAAATCAAAAGACACTAGGGTGAGATTCTCTATTTATCGCCAATAACTTGTTATGGACATCGATTTATAAAGGTTTCTAAATTCTTGACAGGATTATCAACAAATTTTATTCCTCTTTTTTACACTACACGTGACTATTGGGCAGCCCAACATTTCTTCTTGACCATCGGGTTGTTACTTTCAATGTGCTATGGTCGCACAAACGTTGTCCCGGTATGGAAGTTAATTAGATGCACACAGAACGTAATTAATTGTTCGATGATCGGTGTATAGGCCTAATGGCGTCTCATTGTTTTGACTCCGTTCATATCTAAACATTTACATCAGATCAAAACACAAACAAGCTGATATATTATCAAAGCATGTCATATATTTACCCTCAATATCATACCTATAATATGGTAATCACCCTTTTGGATTGAAACAAGCCTTTTATATCGGTACATATCAGTTCTTTAAATTTTTAAACACTATCGATCCCAAGCTGTTTTCCCCCAAAATTTAGTTCCCGAAATCACGTTCCTCTAATCCAATATTGTGATTTATCACACCGATTTTATTGCTAGGAATATAATGATTCACTCAGTCGTTTGAAAGAAACAAATTCATAAAATTCCTCCATGAATGCAATAGCATATCTTAAGAATTTTACATGCGAACAACTTTTGAAGAAATATAAATGGAATGTTAAGATAAATCATTCTTATATTTAAAAATATCATTTTGTCAGAAGAGATACATAAAGCTCCATGAAATAAGGTTGATAACGTCTTTTCATTAAACTGATTGCAGAAAAGCTCTAACTTCAACATTTCTCTTTACTCAGTCTACTAAAGCCATATTGATGACATAAAGATTGAGATTTTAAATTTCAACCTTGATAAATATGTTTCCTCCATATTTCCTTGGTTTATTGTTTACGTTTGGAACAGGGCAACGTGCCAAAATGTGGTCAAATTTGATTCATGAGGTCTTGAAAGGGATAATTCTCCACATTTTATAAAACATGATTAAATTGTCACAATGTTACACTAGATCGATAAAAAAAACCTGTTTTTCATTGTAAACTCTCTTTTTAAACGTGTACAATCGTCTTTATAGCATGTTCATCACACCTCTTGCTCCCCTAAAGGAACTTCAAAATATCATGATTACTATGAGTGGAAGGTCAGTGCACTTGGCCTCCATTCTGTGAATGAAGTCTCCATAAAAACATAAAGTGATCGAAACTCACTTAAAATGTATACCATTGAAGAGGTTTAGTAAAAACTAAAGTTGTTTTCATGATTTTTTAAAAACCTTTAGCTATTTAGTCACTCCTATTTATCTCAATTGTTTCATATACTCTTAGAAAACAGTTAACTGTACTTTCATTCAGTTAATATTGCTTAAGAATTCCGCTCAAGTTTAAGGTCAAGTCATTACCAATGGTTTCCGATTCATTTAGACGATGCATGTTGTTCAATTGTTATGTAGTTTGATGTAACTAATCTTAACAATTTGCCGAGTAAAGCCCAGATAGTTATGGAAAAAATAATTTTCTCTGTTGATAATTCAATTATATGAATGTGAAAATATGTTAAAGAGGAGACGTAACGCATAATTGCGATTATTACAAATTATCATCTGTAGTCGCTTCACTTATAGGAATCAATAGAGTCAAAAAATGAGAAAATATACGCTTTAATTCGACTACTAGGGGACCTTTTATACCCCTGTTTTGGATAACTGCCTAATGAGACTGGCGAACGCCTAGACAAAATCACCGAAGCATGACTCGAAGCCACGCCCAGTGTGTGACGTGCTAGTCGTCAGCTGAAAGTCCAGCCCTTTGATTTTCTCTTTTTTAAGCTAATTCAACAACAAAATAGAGGAAATAGTATGACCGAAAGAATTCCAAAATACGATATGTAACTGCTTCATGATATCAATTTTCCCTCTCAGTCGTCAAATCCATTTTGATTGGACTGTGACAATCCTTGGACGCGTTTTTCTTGGGTGGGTTTATATCGAAAGGTTAAGAACTTGGTCGGTGAGAGATCCTTTACTATGGGATATCACGTGGTGTTACAACATGTATTTATCGATATGAAGTTATAAATTGTCTCGAAAAAAATGAAGGTTTTTGTAATAAACGGGAGAGAATGTAAAAACGTTTTTAATGTTTACTGCACAAAAAATAATTTTGTTTCACTTCACTTTCATGACAACTTAGTGGATGATTCGGTCGTATTTAACTAACATATATTATATTGTTATCTAGTATAACATCTCACACCGTGTTGCAATATCTCTGTCTTTGAATTTAACAATCAATGACATGAAAACATACCTGGCGCAAGCGTTAGAAAAATCCAATGTAATCCTAAAGAATGTTGGTACCCATTATTCATTATGTACTTTTTTAAATGTGTGTCAACGTCCGTAGAAGTGCATGAGCCAAATCTCCTTCTCTTAATTTATTGGTTGAATATATATTCTACAAGTTCATTGTTTGTAATAAGTGGACGCCGTGACAAAGTAGCAGTCGAATGCCAAGAGTTACGCCATTATGACAGGACAAATATTCCGCTTGGTTGGTCCAAGGCGTTAAGATTCAAAAGGTATAATTAGATTAAATCAAGAATTGAAATTGAATGCGATAGGATTACATAACGGCCACCTGTGTGTCATAAAAAAAATAGCACTAGTTAAACCAGTCTGATTGTTGTGACAACATTTGGCAGACGTCGTAATTGATGTACACATGCTATAGGATAGTGCGCATAGCATCATATTTAAACACTGTCTTTCGCTTGGAACAATACAAATAATTAAAGATATATTTAACATCAATTCATCGGAGGTTTGAGTCGCTTGGATGACTTTAGATATGTTTAAACAGTTGTTAAGACTGTGATATTTCCTGTTGTTTTTTCATTAAGGAGGTTATACTTCCGCCGACTAGCACGTCACGCGGCTTGACACGCCTCAGTGACCACGGGCCAGTTCAGTTATGTTCACTGGTGCTAATTAGCTGGTGATTCGAAAAAGGCGTATTAAAGTTGTTTATAGGCTGATTTCGAAATTTAATCTTAAGTTACTGGCAAATTAGAATACATATTTTATGAATCACGAAAGTTGCCATGGGTAATTTCAGTTGATCTTTAAAATGAAGTATATGTTATGTCATGCAATCTTAATGGCCAAATGAATCAACATGCCGCAATCTCTGGCAAAATAGTGATTTTAAGAGTAAATCATCCATTATACTACTGTTTCACATTATTATATTTGTAATGGAAGTTGATTGACAGTGACTCAGATGGTCTTCCTGCATTTTGAACCACATTTATGTACACAAAAACATTGACATTAGCAAAAACATTAACACTCAATATTTCACCTTCATGATTGCTTTCAATCACAATATTATTTGTTCCGCAGAAGAGGATGCAAATTGACAACAACAGTTTTTTGCCAATTATCAGCATGTCATAGCCGAGTGTTTATGACTTGTCAATTGCAATTGTTCATTATTGAGTTTTCACAAGTATATATTGCTTTTGTTTCGTTTATAATGACAACAACATAGGGAAATGAAATTAACTTGACACTGTTCTGAGTTCCTGTTTTTTTTAACAGCAAGGTCAAATTGAATCTTGTGTCATCATTTAGAGGATTCTAAATCGAAGTTTAATCATATAACTGAATGTAAGATAACATGCGAGTTCAAACGATACCTTCTTTAAAGATGTAAATTACACATCCTTATAAAAGCTAGCTAACAAAAATATCTGGGTTTTTTTCAGCATTGCCCTTTTCCTTTAACATGTCAATGAATTTTGTGAAAGTTAATTTGATATATTAATTTCTAGAGATTGCTTCTTAAGCTACACTACACAATCTCAAAGAACTCATTTTAACACAGTTAATGCTTGAATGTTTGTCCCAATATAAAAAGGGAAAATGATTTTAGTAATTATGGTGTCAGTTACTTCTAGTTGATATATGATTTCACAGATAAACCAAAACACGAAAAATGAATGGCACAGGCGGGGATAAGACTAGAGATAGTGCAACTTAAATTCAATAAATTGAATCCATTGCCATGTTTATAAGATCACATTTTGATTTTTGCAACAATGTCATAAAGGCCATGTACAATCCTATTTGCTATAAAAAGTGTGGAGTAGACAAAACCTTTTAATAGAAATATCATTTTAACAGAGGATAAATCAATATACTAAATTCATCGGTATACTTTCATTTTGTAGTCTTTAAACAGCACTATTTCTTTAATAAAACAATATACCTTTTTGATTGTAAAGGCAAAAATATATACTTGTGTGTGTTATCAGGTTTTCGTTAGCTAAATTCTGACTATATATGACTGTAATTCACTTTAAAAAGAAAACATTTTCTTAATATGTTGGAAGCAACTTCATAAAACTAACATGTGTAGACTTCAGTATTAATTAGAAGCTGCCAATAACATAAAAAATGTGATCCTATATCCCAGTGACAGAAAATGACAATGTAGACGTCAGTTATGCAATCCTTAAAGTTTTATGTAAAATAAATATCCTTGTACAACTGCCGTAGAAATCAGATGGTCAATGCACTGATAATTTTTGTCAATTAACTTTAAGGGACACATTATTTTTATACATTCCCAACAATAAGTGTCTGGCATATTTTCAATTTTTCATTTTTGATGTTAGTTGTCAAATTTATAACAATGTTGTTCTGTCATGAATAATTTGTTTTTATTCCAGGAAATCGTTCTGTCATTAGTGTGAAATGGGTCTCCAATTTTTTTCCTGTAGATACATGTATCTTGTTATACAGTTGATAAACCATAGTTCGTTACTTTTGATTTAGTGATATATATTTTGATATGGGGGTCGCTTAAATACGGCTCATTCAACCACCATTCTGAAAGAAGTAACGATTTTTTTCAGAAGATGATGAACATATTTGTATATCTTACTTACTGACGACACTCATAGTACTTCAATCTGGAGTGATATTGTGGTCATAAATGCAAAAACTTAAATTTCTTGGTAATCATAAAAACGTTATCAGCTATATTAACCGAAATGTTGCCGGAAATAATGATTCAATTATTATTCAATTGAACCAAAAAAGTCAAAATGTGTTAATACGGACCCCATAACCCTTTTTATGGACTTCCAGAATTATTTCTGGCATGCAAGATATCTATCCCTTATATATGTAATGTTTGCTGTGAATATCAATATAATAGTTGTGACTATGGAGTAATTTTAAGAAAATGGTTGTGGTTTCAAAATTTCCCGAAATGATGGTTTTAGTTGAGACATTTTTTGTTGATAGTTTATATCCGACTACTTCAGGTCAATACTCCTCTTACTAATCGCAAACTAACTTTTACAATCAAAGAGTGCAATTGTTGTAATAAAATATTTCCTTTATTTTTTCGTCATTCACTCTGATCTTGTTCATCATTAGTATCTTTATAAACGATGGGCAGAATGTACAAATATAGACACGTGAAACAGATTGAAAATACCTTTTAGAGAATACTGTCAAAGGAATTATTTCCTGAAAATTCAATGAAATGATATGAAGGTTTATGAAATAAAAGCTGATGCAAAAAATTCATAACATAGTAATATCTTGTTTTCCCAAATGCGTACAGCCAAATTTGTATTATTAACACAACAGTTCATTTGTGTCTACATAACGCTCAACATGATTAACCTTAAATAAATTATGTCTTTGCTCTGTTGAAAAACAAGCAAATGTCAAAAAGATACTGAAATAACAAGTGACAAAAATTTTCATATCTCCAAATATGACATGCCGAAGGGGACAAATATTGAATATACAAAGACTTTAAACACAAGTGAATATGTTAACGTCATAAAAGTCATTTGCAGGCATTTAAAAACTACTCTATATGATACTGGAAACCTTAATCGACATGTCATTTTATTTGTGTTAAGCACTACAATACTTTAATTTGCAGTTGTTATTGAAACATTGTGCTTATACTAAAATCATATAAAAATAAGTACAGATATAGAACTGAGTTATCAAATGAAGTTGAATTAAGGAGCACATTAAAGACGAAGTCTAGATAGTGACCTTCATTAACTTCAAATGTCAAGTCGCTTGTAAGATAAAAGATAAAAGCTCTTGCATTTGTCGGTAAAATTGTTTTCAAAGTGTATTCGCTCAGTCTGTTCTAGCTTACAAAGCATGACAATCCCCATTACTATTAAATAAAACACGTCACAGAATTCAATTTTAATCATTAAAAAAGTTAGTATATTGAGATGAAAAACAGGAAATAAGTATTTATTTTTGCCAAAATGTTAAGTCATAACACAAGATTAGGACATTGATTGGAAAGTACTTAGAATTACCAACATAGGCAGTATAAAATGTTGATTTGACTCTACTCTTGTATTATCTTGTTGTAAAAGTGCAGTTCCTAAGTAGTGTATGTATTTTGTATTATATACGTATCAGAATCAGAATTCGATGTCCTTATACACTTGTTATAAATTCTGGTGTCGAAAAAAGCCCTGCAATAAGACCTAAAGCAGTACTATATAGCTTGTCCATATGTCTATGAAATAATTAAATTTAGTTTAATAACTGTATTCTATATCAAATGTACTCCTCTCTGCAATAAAAGGATAGCTTTCCTTATGGTAATGTGAAGTTAACAGATGCCACTTTCTCCTTTGGGTGTCAATTTAGCGATGCATAGAATAACGATTTTACATCTTCTTATTTTGTTACAATTGCGTTAAATTGAAACAATTATCATTTGAATACGAGTATGACATTTTCTAGACTGACATGAAAATTTAACAATAGTAGAGAGATTCCCCTTGATTTATACTCTATATCAATATTCTTCTATGTAATTCGATATCAATATGTTCAAGTTACAATCTGTTGGGTATTGTTTGAGTAGAGGGCAGAATAAAAAAATCATCTTTTCACATGAATCATATGAGATTTGAATATGTTTTGTCAATCATATAGACTTTCAGATATTTCAATTGAAGTTCTGAAAATGTCATATTACAAAAACATATTTGTCATTTAAGTTCAAAACTCGTTTACAGGGTGGTTTTAACTAATCGTTTTCAAATAGTCATTAAACAAAAGCGAATTTATTTTATTTCATTAAATAAGGAAACAATTTGATAACATATACCAACTAAGAGTTTTACATTCAACACGGATTATAGTATGTTGTATGTAAATGGAAACTCTAAAGGTAACATCCATTCAAACTTGTAACATTGTTTCGAGTGTATGCACATAAGAATTCAACATGTGTCATGGATAAAAGAGTCTTGTTTGTAAATGGGAAATCTACATATAACATGCATTCAAATGTGTTGTATGCAAAAAGGAATTCCCCAAGTAGCATGATTCAAGTGTTGAAAATTAATAGGAATTCCACATGTTACATGGTTTCAAGTGTATTGTACGTAAAAGAGGATTCTAAACATTACATGTCTTAATACAAAATCTGTTGAAGCCGTTTGACCAATTTCGTACATATTTCACAGGGTTAAGAATGAGGTTTGAAACAGGGTAACACGGATATAGATTATTAATGTGCGCAATTAAACACTAACCAATAGTGAAAACAAAACCATAATGTTTTTAAAGAAATGATTTTATCCTCTATACCATCAACAATAAAAAAAATTGACATTTCCCACCTGACTGATTGCATGATAAAGGTATGTACCATTGTACTAATGTACTACTCCTTCAAGGGATAGGTGCTTAATAAGAATCTTGTAAGTAAAATCTTGAGCACTAAACTGATTTGTTTGACATTATTCCTACCATTTTATACATTCTATTGTTGCCGAATTGGACTGACAATAATAGCTAATGTTCATATGATATGACTAATATTTCAATTTTAGAATATAGATGTGAGGTATGCAATAAAATATGTTTTATGAATTTGTATAGAATTACCAAGATTCAAAATGTCATGTCCACAATTGCTTTATAAGATTATACAATCTGTGGAAGAAAAAGTAAATTGACAACAACAGTTTTTGTAAATTATATTAATGTCATAGCACAGTATTTATGACTCGTTTACGGTGCATAAATCTGTACAGATTGCATTACTGACGTCTCAGTAATCACTATCTGTCTATGAGGTTATGGCGTACTAATTCTTTCTGTCATTAGCAGCTGCACGTTAATGCTGGGGTTAACACAGAGGATATTTATGAGAGTACATTATCCTATGTCATCAACTCATTCTTTTCCTTTATCCAAACTTCAAAAAAAGAAACGCTAAAGTGACTTTTCAAAGAATATATTGCTGAACCTTGTTTGCAATATAGCATATAATTTAAGAGGTAAGCAGGTGAATATTCACATTTGTATAGACAAAGTACTTAACCATTACCACTGTTTCTTTTGTTAGTTGTGATTCTCTTTAATTAGTCCACACAGTGTCGTCAAAGTCAGTACTCTGTATGGCTACTATTTCCAGCAAAACTTGACATCTGTTTGATAATTGGATGAAATCTCTTTTAGAATTTTTACCGACTTTTCATCCAGTTTGATGATCATTTGGGATGTTGACGTGAATCTCAAACGAGATTCTTCAATTAGTGCTCCATATGGGTAAATGCTAGTGTTTATGAAGGTCATTGCCATATTGTAACGTTAGAATTCTCAATTCTTATGACGCATGCTGCATGTATATCTTGCTGGCAAATCTTATTATTTGGCAAATGTCGTTCAATAATCATCGCCAATTGACTGGTACTGAGTAAACATTGAGGTAATGCTATTGGCAGCCATACAATGACACAGTCCAACAAATTCTGTTGACTGTTTGAATGAAATTGGCGGTAAATGTTCATTTTTCTAAATTGTGAACGATATGATGATACGTTGCTTTCAATCTCGCAGGTGAAGAGGAAATAGGAGTTCATCAACAAACTAAACAATTTAAAGTTTCTTTGGTTCAGGTCGTTGACTTTCAAACACTTAGAAAGCGATTGCATTATTTCACATTTCCCGAAGGGAATAATAACGGGCTTTCTTGGTTGAAAACCCACTTTACAGAAACAATTGCTACAAGTTTGGTTTGAATATTTTGTAAAAATGTGGATGTAGAATGCCTTTCGGAGACGTACTTGCTTGATAACGATGTTAGTATATACACCGAAACACCAAAGTTTTTGCAATAAAGAAGTTGACTATGAAAATGAGACATTGCAATTCTTGTGCCTTTAAAACATTCGATGACCAAAAGGATAAGACTATTATGTTTCGTATGAAAAAAAAATGACATAAGGGTTTTATGAGGAATTGTTTCTTCTCTTAATTCGTAAGACAATAAAGTAAAATGTCTACGAGTCACTGTGTGAGGGCAAATGAAAAGATTTATTCATACTAAACTAAGGCTTAAGAGTCCACTTAGAGTTTACCTCACCCGGTACGTTAGAGTCCATGGTCATGTGCGTATGGTTTCTCAACCGTGCAAAATCCCAACAAAATTACTTTGCATATTCCAAGATTGACCTACTTACACGGGAATGAATGCTTAATATTTAACCGTTGATATACAGCTTATATTTCTCCAAAACAAACCCAATCAGCTAGGGCATATTCACAATTCGGTGATATTACTCTTGAAACCATTTTCAAAATCTGTGAAATCATCTATCGCGAACAATCATTTCCTTTCACAATAAACGGTCAATATCTGGAAAAATAATTAAGAAAAGAAAAACATTGGCTAACTTTAAAAAATTGACTTAGAGACTTGAAACTTGTTTTGAGTGATGCGTAATAACAATACAAACACAAGAGTAAACCATGACGAATTCAAAATTTCACATTATAAACTTCTTTGCAATAATCACAGTTTGGTTAGGAGTTAAGGTCAGGTGAAACATGCTGCTGTAGCATCAGCCAATTTTCATGGGACTTTCAGGAAAGATTGCTAACATCACTATGTGTGTAATGAATGCGCTTTTAATGCGGCCGAATTCTTGTGTCGTCGATTGTGATATTTTGTACTGATATGATTTGATTTCCGTTGATAAACTCATCACGAAATAAATTGTTAATCGGCTGTCAGGTAGCAATGAGAAGCTATATGCGTAATTCCTAATGATCATGGATTTGTCCTTTTAACCTATTAAATGTAGTAAACTTAACATAGTATCAGGCGAGGAGTTTTAAATAATCTAACATATACCCAGCCTAGTGTGGTCTAGTAGTAAGACTTTTCTATTCTGCGAGTGACGACAATGATCAATATCGAGTCTTCACCATTTTACCAGTTTTTACCATTTACCTAATGTCATTATTTCATATTTTCTGATTATCGATTATAAAGGTACATCGACAAATCAAGAACGCAAATACCTGTAGTCAATCTAATTGATTTAACCTTCAAAATTCAATAAGGTGAGAACATTCGTTAAGTTGCAAGTTTCAATTGGATCTAATTAGATTATGTTAGATTTGCCATAAATAACATGTTTTAAAGCCGCCATTAAACTACGAATTAAAGTGTCCCCGTTGACTCTCTACATAAGTCCACGTTTTTTCTTGACGAAATAATATTTTGACTTTGACCCGATTAAGCTTTGACGTGTTTGACGTGGTAAGTATGTTGTTCTCAAACCTGTTATAGAGAACTGAGAAGTAGTAGTTTCCTATTATGAACGATCAAGGCCATGCTATTTACTTCGTTATTTATGGTGGAAAACTGTGATACACCGAAAAGAGCTACGTTATCTAGGACTCACTATCCAGTCTTTCAACATTCATGAATGGATAAGTTCTGTAGCATATGTTTTGAAACATATTTACTGATTTATCGAAGCTGACACCATCAGAGGTTGTCTACTATAATTTAAAATGGCTAATTACTTAAATGAGTATAAAATGCATCTCATCTTTGTAACCAGCAGTTTATACATGTGATTGTTCAAATCATTATGGTTACCTTCTACTATTAGGTATAAGGTATTTCTACTATTGTAAATGTTCCATAAGATTTGTAAATGTTAAATAATATTTATACCTGTAGATTTTGCTTATATGTCTGTAACATGAAATGTATCATATACGAAAATCTACATCTAGGGTTATATCCTGAGAAGGAATGTTGATAGTTTGGTGTATAATTTAGAGAAATGCTCCGGAAACATGACTTTGTCAGAGAGTCACCGTTAAGTCATGTTTAAAAGAAAACCGCAAATAGTAAAATAAGTTTGTAATTCTAATCCTCCAAAGATACATCAAGGCGCATCAAAGAGACAATTAAATGTCATAGTCTTATATGTAAGCCGTGAAATAAACACGATAGTGTTTGTTCCGAATTCCGTTAAGTTCAGAAGAGACGATAAGAAAATTCGTGTTGTTGAAAATTATACAGATTTATCTATAATGTATAACAATGGGTACTATCGCATGTCAGTTACTTTATCCCGTTATATTTGATATAGTGGCTGTCTTGTCTTACAGTAAACAAAGACAACATTTTTCTACGTTTCTAAGATTTCAGTTTATGGTCCATACATCTGTTGTCTTGACAAGCTCTCGACAGTGCGCCTTGACTCTGTTCATTAATAAGAAACTAAAATGTATCATATTATGTTAAATAGTTACTCGGAAAGTCGGATAACGTATATTGGCATGATGCCTTGTGAATGTTTCTAAATATCATACTTGGGTTATTGATTTGGTCTTCAAGACTTAATTCGTAAAGAATAGTGGAAACTGTTGGCTACGTTTTATATTTTAAACATTTGATGCCCTATAAACAACACTGAGATCACCATTTACAGTGAAAATAGCTTGTGGGCTAAACTGTTTCTTTAGATAGTATAAGAGCTTGAGCGTCAACTCAAACTGTTGTTCAGGCTCTTGTTTTCAACAATATATGTCCCTGTGAAGTCTATTCTCATACCTGTTTGAGTATGAAAATTAAAAAGCTAACTTAGATTTGCTTGATATCATAGGTGAAATAATACAGTCAGACCATTTCGACAGTTTCAACGTTATTTATTGATTCTAACAACTCAAGGCCCTGGATTTGTTAATTAATCGCTAAAAATATGTGTATGGTCGACCTTTATCTAAGCATTATAATATGCAGGTAGTAATTCACCATGAATGTAAAACGAGCTTTACCGCTAAAAAGAAACTCTTAGCCACAGGTTTTGTCGAATGAGTATAATTAACATTCTTATAAAATAATTGGACGATGCGTCGTTGCCCGGAAAAACATGATACATTTATCTCATCTTGAGTGGACCATTGAGATATGATCGAGCATTGATAAATTATATATAAATATATATATGAGAGGTACTAAAGATGGCTTTGATAACAGCACGCAATTGTCCGGCTATTTCTATTTTCGGTATCATTATCATTTAAGTAATAGAAAAAAGCTCTAAATTCGTAAAGTTATATGTAGCATGAGTTAGTAATTTAAACTAAATCGCATATGGCGAGAAAAATTACTGTTCAAGATGTTTTTTATTTATACTTTACTTATGTTTGGTTATTCATCTTGATGCCGATCTGAGGCAAACCTGCCATTTAATGATTGGACATTCTAGGCCCGTAAATGTATAATGTGAAAACGGCATGATATGTTACTCACATTGATATCTTATCCATCAGAGTGGTTTACTCTCTGGGCGCATGTACTTGTCTTTTACATGTATCAATACAATTTGCATCAACAAGATAAAAATCTCCGGTCAAAACATAAGGTAGAAGGCTATTAAAATCAACAAATTCTTCTTTCTTGAACCAACTTAGTGTTCTTCATTCATTACGAGCGCTTATCGTTATCTTTAATGTTCATCAATAGTATATTGTCTTTACATTAACAGTGCCATTGGTGGTTGATATATCAGTTTACCATAAAACTTACTGTTACTCTACAACCTCATTGAATATGTACAAATCTAACGGACCACAACATAACCATTGCTAATTGAAATTAATAAACAGAAGCATGCTGTCAGCCACAAAGGTGAAAGGTGAACAGGTGAAAGCAGAAATAGGTGTAACGGGAAGAGAAAGTCATGATTGTCTGTTTCTCACCTTCTCAAATAACAGTGAACTATCAAGTACTCTACATTCACGCTAACATGAACTGGGGTTTATTCATTGACACATGAATACAATGGGATCAAATAACGATTCGCCTCTGCGTGGAAAATGCGATTGTCATTGTGATACATGTGTTTTTTTAATTTCATGTGCCATTTTGTTTCATATTGTTAAAACATTGATTTATTCGGTAACGATTGTTTTACTCTGTAAACGCGTTATACAATTCTTTATTATTGTTTGACTACAAAATGATAGTGGGTGTTTAGTTACTTATTCAACACAAATCAAAATTGTTTATGATCGTAAGAGAACATTCATGATGAAGGTTTCCAAAACGCTTTACGTGTAGGTGTAACATAATATTACACACCTTAATCGCGAAGGCAGATTTATTCAAACCATAAAATGGTTATAAGCACCGAGCCACACTTAGTTGGTCAGAGCAAGCAGGACGAAAGGAAAGATCTATGAGGCAATTTACTTACCTCCCGCTAGCCTGAACTAGGATCTTGTTTCTAGCACACTTGACCGTTATTAATGCTACCCGTACAAACGAAGGGATAGGTACATGTGCCAATATTGTTTAAAGTAACTATTTCAAGCAATTACAATGAATTTTGAAGGCTTGAACCTCCTAAAAACCTGTTGAAAAATGTACGATAACGTGATGAGGGAAACAATATAACCTATGCACGTGAGTCTTCTCACCATTCGTAATGCAAGACGAAGACATTTTATTTCTAGGTATAAAAACATCGATGTTTTCAACTTATCCGAAACAAAAATGTATCGGTCATCAATTAATATTTGATAACTTACATTTTAGCTTGCTGTTAAAGATGTCCATTACTATGATGCTTTGGTTAATGACAAAACACTGTATCTCGTCAATCTATCAGTTAATCTATCAGAAAACAGATTATTTATCTTAAAATATAGATGTTTTAAAGAACACAAAAGACATTCAAAACAGGTCGCAAACCAATTAACATTGAACAGAGGTAGTTGTCTTTATTTCCCATCTTTGGTATATACAGGTAAGTTTTGAAAATTCTCTTCTAAACCTTTCTGCATAAATAAAGTTCTTGGCAGTAGTAATTTTATTTCTTATTGAGCATCGTTACGTATTTACAAGTGTTACGTGTTAAAGAAATATAGTTGCATTCATGGTTACTTCACTTATCTTCTACATCTTTTCAACATCAATTCCCTTTGGAGCTTGCAACTTTGTCAATCATGAGGCTCATCCTTATATTACAGTAATTTGTCAAAGTAATTTGCTGATTATTTCAAGTACACAGGGAGCTGTGACAAAACTGAAAGAGTCTGCTGACTCCCAAGGTTTTTACATCTAGTCACAGAGGAGCTCCAACGCAGCATGTCAACGGGCTTGACGCTTTTTCAGACTCGGCCACCACGCTTGGTTGACAAACTGAAAGTGGCATGTACATAATGGCCTAAATTCATCAATTTTAGAAATAAAGATTTACAACTGTAAGCTGACATTATTGGGCGGTTATTTCTATTAAACATAACATAATTATATACGTATTTTGGTAAACTATTCATTTAACAATACTTCAGGTGTGCCATTATCGCAATAGCAAGATAACATCTATATATATTATGAAATAGTGTGCATACATGTTCACATAATATCAACGGGGCAGTAGCACACTACTTAGATGAATAAAGTGAGTACACGAAAACGAAAATGAATATTACCAAGTGCAAGACTATGATCTTAATCAACAAATGCAGTCTTAAAACGAACGAACCATGTTCAATTAAGAAATGCGAATCAATGTTCCCAACCTCAAATGAATAAAAGGTGATCGTACAAAAATGAGAACCAGTGATAACTGATAGAACTTGATAAATCATTCTACAACTGCGTATCATCGAATTGTGTAAAGAAATGTTAAACCCTCTGAAGCTTATACATTAGGTACAAATTAATGTTTATGGGAAAAAGTTTAAAATGGCACATGCCAAGTGAGAATTAAAATATGTGCTTATTGATTTTTTCATGTATGTATGTATATATATATATATATATATATATATATATATATATATATATATATATATATATATATATATATATTTCTTTCTTGTAGTGCCCTGAACGAACAATGAACTCGTGGTTGCAGGGCAAAATGTAATATACACAATAATCATAATTATTTATGTTATCATTGATATATTCTATCATAAGAGTTAGGATGTATGCAATTATTTTCGTTATTTCTTAACAAATATCCTATCATTTCTGGACATATTATTGCAAATGGTATTGAAAAATAAAAGTTTCAAAAATTTGTTGACAACTATCGCTCGGCTACTGTAGCTTTCAGTAACCATGTCTACCATAGTGATCTCCGTTGCCTTCTTGATACAAGGACAAGTATATCATGTATTGAATACATACAAAGTGTTATCTACATGCCGTATTATATGGTTTCCTACGACATTCCCATTTCGTAAAACTGCACGTTTTAAACTGACTGATAACTTTTAAACGAACTTTCTATTCTAAAGGATTATAAGCTCTATTTTCCTAGACTCTTACTTTCATAAAACTCTGAATAGCGTTTGTTCTCCGCATAAAAAAAACCAATGAATACTTTGAGTATCGATTGGTTGTCATAATTAGACACTGATGCAAAATTACGCTAAAACTGCTTTAAATGATGAACATTATTTCCTGGAAAGGATGATTTTCAATGATTCACTCAACGAACTCCTGCTCACAAGTTTCGTCCTATTCCGAAAAGCAGCTTGTTGGCAATCTAGAAAAATTATTGCAGAATCCTGCAGGGTACAAATAGAGCTTGAGACGTCCAATTGTTGGTTTTACATTCGTTGTGTGGATTATTGTAAAATTTAAATCAATTTCCAGCAACTATGCGCCGAGTCAGTCTGATGTTACTAATTGCCACGGTGGTCGCTAAGCACTTGATGCATTGTGAAGCGACTTCCCGGTCTACACGGGTTACTGGCTCACTTACAGAAAATATAATGATGACAACAAGCAACTTCAATTTCATATGTTTCACAAAAAATCGGGAGGGTGCCATGCCCTCGGTCGGCTATCTGTCTTGTGGTGGAAACAACACAGTGTCGTTCATCATCAAGGACTACGGAGCCATAAGAACTATTGCCATTTCTAATGTAAGTGTCTTGCTTATTACTTATTTATTTATTTATAATATCTTTGTTTTTTTAAAAACATCATCGGTTACCCAGGCCTTCAATACTTTTACAAATCACCTACGGGACTATTCCCGTGAGTCTTGTTATGAATCACTGCATTATTGAAAAGCTTTTTGAGAAAATGGAAATACGTTTCTGGTTACGATGAGTTTAACCTGACCCATTACAGCACATGCTTATGACCCATTTATTCATGTCGTTCCGAAAGTGGGACGTTATTTTGATGGTCTCCTTCTATCCATATTAACATTCTAACAAATTACCTATAAGAGCATAATCCAGGTACGACTGCACATCACAAAGACGAAATGGTGTTGTCCGCCGATACATAAAGTATTTCGCCCGAAGTGTGTCTCCAAAATGTACCCCCCCCCCCCACCCCAGTAAAAGAAGCTAGCTAAAAAGCGATTCATGAAGTGTTTGCAAGGGACTTACTGTATATTTGAACACTATGAAAAGTAATAGTAAAGCTATTTTTATTTCCATAATGAATGGTAAAGCATTTCGACTGTACCGCTTTATAAGAGAAGTATAAATGTGCATAAAAAGGCAAGACAGGAGGTATTTTCAGTTAGGTCCTCAAAAGTTCCTTGTTTTTTGCTTTAGTTGGTGATAGTATTATGTATATAGGTGTATATATAGATAAGAATATTCATCAAATAATATTATCATAAATAGTTATTTGTTTAAATATGCAATATACTCTTGTTGAAGGCTGTACATTTGATCTGCAATATGCCAAACTGTTTAGTTAAAAGTGATGACCGAAGAAGAACTTCAGCAAAACCTCGTGACAATGCAGGTTGGTATAGCACAGCAGCTCATTTTATAAACGATTTTTCCATAAATGAATAATGTCTAGTTATGTAGTGTAGGCAGCATAAGATCCATTTCTTGCCTTGCCTTCAATGTCGTTTATTCGACATAATGAAATGTATAGTTTTTTCCAAACAATGCTATCTTTATTCCAAATTTATCCAATGGAATTTTAAGCAATAATTAATCATGTATCAACAAAACTCATACTATGATTATTATGAAATATCACCAACACTTATTTCCGACGTTCTGATTCGGCTATCGTCAAGAGCCATTTTAACATTGTTGAACATTTATGAATGTAGCCAGAGATCAAAGGAAAGGAAGTCGCTCGTTGACGACAGGCGTCAAAACAAAAACATTACCTGACACTTCACTCTCTCTTAATATGTTGAAACAACAAATATCAAGCTAATCGTGAAACGCATTTAGAGTTTGAAACAAACAGATTTTAAGTCATCACTGATAATAGGAATTTACTTGCGTCCCGAAAAACTACCATCTGATTTGTGAAACAAATTTGAGTATTCAAGTAATGCATCCTCTTCGTCCATCTATATATTGACCGTTTGATACATAAAAGAGAGGAAAAGACCACTGATGACAGAACTGCAATCAAAATTTCACTTAATGTAAACAATGACACTGGTTTTAAAATTAAGATATCTCTATGAAAAAAGCGCGTTAAATAACACATCACTCACTCTCTCTATGAACAAATACGGTAATGGACAGTTCAGTAATATCATAATTTAGTATAACTAAAATACATGCCTGTTTGGGTGAGGTAAAACGATAGCCTGTTGAAAGTCGGTCAGTTTATCCTAACCATCGCCATTATTAATCAATCAAAATTAAGCGCCATGAAGGACATAAGGGTCAGTATTCTTTGGGCTGTTTCTTCAGACTGATTGATAATCACTAAGAGTAATGATGCCAGGTGAAAGGTCGCATATAGCAAAAGGTTACCCATTGGATTAAACATGAAGCATGATTGACACAAGTGGGTATATACGAAATATCAGCTTGCTCTCACTAACTCGGTGGCTCCGTCCCCTCGTGAGATGATAACTCACTGATATTTCGTATACACCACATGTGTCATATACATTTAAGCAACATATGATATTGTGTGCATACAGCTACAGACCAAAAGTTTGTTCACATACCACCGAATCGTAGTGCAAATATCATATATATTTTGGCATGTCTTTGAAGCATCGTGGCATTGCGAAAAAGAAATGGATTATTTGAATTTTCAATACAAAAGAGAAGATCCATTGCACCTTTACGCAATCGTATGTCATACCCAACAGTTAACCGTAATAGTTTTTGGCAGGTCACTGAAGTGACCAGGAGTCAAAATTTATATAAGTTATTTTTATTTTTCTCTACAAACTCCTTATTAGGTGATTAACACCTTTGAATACAAGTCATATTTGTTCTTTTGCATAAAGTCAATAGGAGTTTGCTGATTTTGTTATCCAAGAGTCCAAATGGAACATTTTTATCGAAATTTTGAGAAATACTAATTTCGAAAATTTGACCCCTTTTGTTCATTTAATCATGCCAAAATTAGAATTTTTGTTCGAAAGACAAGACAATCCCGCAATAAATTAACAAATGTCTACTTTACACATTGACAATTGGAGATCCTGTGTTAGTTCTGCTGAAGTTGTTTTATTGACATTCCAACCAAACCCAAGTTACATGATATTTGCACTGAGATACAGTAGAAAGTGAACAAACTTTTGATATGCAGTTGTATGGACATTGACGTGTTTGTAAGTGAAGGTAAGAGTTGTTTGCCCATAAGAGGACATGGCCGACAATTACAAGCAACATGAAGTGTTGTGGTATTTGACACATAGGTAACTGCCATGATTACATTATTGGTAAAAACATAAAAGTATCTTGTTTTATTTCATGTATTTTGACCAGCTTCAAAACCGTAATCCCTTTTTTCAGATGTATTGACGACTTCAAAACATTCTGAGATTCACCGAGTTAGTATGAGCTATATAACCTCGAGTATCAACTACAAGGTTATTTATGGAGTTGGAAAAGTAAGCCGGATCAAATTTCAACTTGTGGAAGTCAGTCTGAATAACAACAGGATTCGTAATCACATTGTGCATGATTTCAAGGAAGGACGTCAGCTGTGTGGACTTACTGTAGGCCCATGTACGCATGGTCTTGCGACTTGTACCTATGTTTGTTCATCCGTTAAGCGGAGGAAGTGGCCTTCTAAATCTACATACACAAGTCGAACTGTACACTTTAAGGAGCCAAAGATGACTGTTGAAAAAAGTGATATGATTTTCAAAGGGATAAGGTGATCATTAATTGATGTAATTGATCCTTATGACATAAATAAAGTGATCGAACAGTAAGCTTACTGTCGGTCATTGGATCACACTTTATTTGTAGACAATAAACGTGGCTCAAGGTGATCATAATGAGCTTTAGATGGGTACATTTCACTTGAAATATTGCTGTTTAGATAATCGTAACGTTTGCCTCAAGTAATAATTCAACGAGGTAAACGAATATAAATGATCAGGCATATATCACACAAATAATCAGGCATTTTATAAATAAGTCTAGGCAAAAGTGAATCTTTCAGCAACTTGAAAGAAATAGTTTAGTGAGTATTTAATTAATTATAGTGTAATTTAGTACGATATGAGCGACGGCTATTTCGAACTACCTATTCTACTACTTTTCAGTTCATTTGATCATATTCTATTCGACAACAGAACATACTATTGGGATACTGTTATTAATGTATTATTTTTATCATCATCTGCAAATAGTTTTATTCCAGACAACTTAAACATATCTTTACAAATAAAATATATTGACAGTTGGGATAAAGCATTTTCCAAATGGGACATCTTTAACTAAAATTGATATTAACTATAATTAGAAGATGTAAATAGGGTAATAAAGATACAATTCCTATCAATATGGTCTATTATATAAGAAAATTGATAGTCACAATAGAGTTTGGCCCTTTGTCAACAATTGCTGAAGCAAATGGTACTTTTTCTACTAACAATGTAATCAACAAATACTTTAACCTGTTCAATCTTTTTATTTCAGTACGAGGATTTTGTCAATTTCAATTAACAAAGTCAAAGAGATCTACGTACTAATAGATGGCGGTCTTTTCGATGAAAACATACTACTGTTTCGGCGATTCAGGTTTTCATGGATTGGCACACCGCTGATGAAAAAGAAGACGTTTTTGTCACTTGAAATATTAAAAAGCAATTCATTCTTTATATGGACAAAGAAAACTACACTTGAAATATGTCCTGAGTTACAAAAAGTGTCAACCTGGACTTCCTGCCAAAAACCAATTGTAAAACAAAAACTCACAAGTGACCTAGCCTGTTGGCTTGATTCCACCCACGTAATATTAATCAACAAAACATTCCCATATAACAAGAAAGTTATTGCATTATAAGTTTAAATTTTCAACGTTTCTTAACATTCAATTCCAATTGTAAACCTACACCACTGAGCCCTGTGAAGTAGACAGTACGTTGAAATCACAGAGCTGTAGGTCCCAATTTCTGATATGAGAATAACCTTACAACAGATTAAACCTTTCCCTGTCACTTACCTGTTTTTTCCCTGCGACTGTATTGCAATAAAGAAACGCTAGGTAAAAGAAATACTATGTATCAACCATTGCAATAAAGCCTAGATTAGAAGTGTATATTTGTCGTACTTTGGATCTGTGAGAAGTTGACAACCGTGAGAGGGGTATTGAATGTGCAAATACCTCTAATACTAGTTGATTGACTAAAAATTGTCGAGACGTAGTTGGCCATTGAATGAGCCGTTGTACATGTCAGTACTAGTGGTTGAGCCTGAGGCTTTGGGTTTTAAACCAACGAGGGGAAGCCAATGGTTAATAGAAGTGTTAACTAATACAACCCTGAAGACATAATCGTTGATGTCCTTTTTAGATACGACCTTTGACGACAGTTTACATAAATAAACAACACATCCCGATCATTTACCTTAGATTTACAGGTACCCTCCTGTAATCATGGAAAGTTTAAAATCTGAGCATCAAGGCGGTTTCTCTACGATAATATATTCAAAGACAAAAAATGACACATAGCCAACATTACTCCAACATGTTTCGTTGATATCTTCAGGGAGTCTTACAAAAAACAGTTATGACGTAATAATACAATTGACATAACAATGGTATGACGTTACAATATAGGAAGTGATAGGATGGACACAATATTGAATTGATAAAGGAAAGATATGTTATTATTCTTAAGCATTAAGTTGAGGTTTTAACACTTTAGTGAAGCAGTCGTCTTTCAACTGACGCATTATTCTATCATTTGTATCCATTTTGTATAATGGGAATATTTTAAATTTAAAGTCTTTTGGTTTTGCACAGGTATCCATAACTATATATATATATATCCGTATGACAATGTGCAGGGGAATAAAGCCCTAGATATTCTTCTGTTGCAAAGTGGTCAGCTGAGTTAAAGCGTGTTCGCAGCTCCTTGGACGATGACTCACAGTCAAGAATGCCTGATGAAGCCATTACAGTTGATATGGTTTCACATAGAAAATAACCTGCAGTAAGGTTTGGGTTCAAGGCAACATTGAACTTCAGCACAGTACCACCCATGGTTCGCTAGTTCCAGCCGATGCTCGCAGGTTTCAGCGCACTGCATAGCCACGGTTGCTTTGCGGGCAGTCGTGATATAAGTGAAATATGCTTGAAAGCGCCGTTTAACCCCATTTTCCTGCTTATCGCTATTGAAAAAAACCCATTAAACTACATTTGTTTGCAGCCGCTTAAAATGTCCCATAAATTTTCAAGTTTGTGATATACTCGGTTAGTAAAATAATCATTAAAATTATATTAATTTCAATCTATTCTTTAGAGAAATTGAAGATAATAATAAATTGATTTCCTTTACATAGCATATTTAACAAGATTTATAATTTTAAGCAATCATTATTTCATATTCAGTAATAAGTCTTACTTTGTAAGATGGAGACGTTTATTTTGGTAGAGTATTTATAATATGATGCGTGTCACAGTCATCATTGCCGGATAACACATAATGATAAAAAGAAAATGGATTTACACCAACTTTATCGTGTATTTAATGTTGTTATTTACATTAATGGCACATAAAAAGACAGCGTTAAGATCTCATTGAAAGGCACTTATTGTATCATCCTATCTTTATTGCAATTATTGATCATTCATGCTTTTAAGATATCTAAAACCAAACATATCCACTTATAATTGTAGAGCTAAAGGCATTTAACAATTAATAATTTTCGATATTTTGATCGATTCTCGATAGTGTAGGAAATCAATTCTCCACAACATTATCCCTTGTGGTAAAGTAAGAAATATTTATGTCCATTGTAATGAAATGTAGCATTTGGTAAGTTTGAGAGCTCACAAACTCATTGACATTGAACATCAAGACAGTTGCGTAGTTTTCATAACGAGGTAAGTTAAAGGCAATTGTTTTGAAAATGGCTATGATTGATCACAAATAGTCTCATTATTACATCATATGAGTCGGAATGTTTTTATTTCAATTTGATTAGTGCTTATAGATTATTATCATGGACAAATTATTCGTTTTAAGAAATTGCAGGCAAAATCACAATTCAATTTATGCCTAAAAAATCTTGAAATCAAAATATAATTCTTGACTCATATCAAATCATATACTTTAAAACTGTTGACAGCATAAACCTCAAATAGAACAAAGCAGCCTTGTTTAACCATATGTAACACAGTGATATCCTTTGCCATCCGGAGTCATGTAACTTGTCATGTCCGTTCAAAGTGTTGGATACATGCATTATTAAGTTACCGACGGTATTTCAATGTTAGTAAAATTCCCATTTTCAAATGACATAACTTTTAATCGATATAAGTTTTACAATCCTTTGGAAAGTGTTCTCGACGCAAGATGTGCAACGATTATTTTGAATATCAATTAAGCGTTACGCGCGGATAAAGATGCAAATTTCAGAGCCCCGGTGCCTGACCTTTCTCACATAACTCCATTCTCTCCCAACACAGGTAGCTCCGTCATAAATCCTATAAAACTTTTGTCTTAATACGAGGGATTCTTGGGTTTAAGGCAGTTCCCCTAGCGGAACAATAGTGCAACTTAAACTACCTGGAAATGAAAACACCGAATGCATGAAAAAATATATTTGTTGTCACATAGGCCTATGCAATGATGCAGTCGCAATATGATGCGTATGTGTTCTGAAAAGATGACTAAAAGTGCAAGGTGCATATTCGAATAAAATTTTGATTTAAATCTTCCGCAAATAACCTATGCTATTCTAATTTTAACTTTTGAACTTTGCATCCAATCAGCGTTCTACATTTAGTGCCCGAAAAACCTTCGTATTTAGACAGCGGTTGTATAGGAATTTATGATGGAGCTACCTCTGTGGGGAGAGAATGACATAACCCCGAAATCTACTCATCGCAAAGGTTCATTAGTCATTGAAAAATAACTTTTTCGACCATGCTTTTGAAATAAGCCGATGAAATTTTCAGGACCACCAACATCTTAGATTTCATTCCCATTAATTAAACAGTCTATGTAAAACTATTTCCCCGTTCGATCACTATACCTGTCCTTTGCTTCAAGTGTACTTAGCCAGTTTGATACAGATACCTTTTGTTTAGAGGGAATTCGAGAATTTACAGACTTCTCCTTATTTTCGCAACATCAAAATTGCATGGTAACCAAGTGATGTACAAATCCGTCTAAGTTTAATTTTTACATCTTTAAAAATATGTTTAAAGTCTCTATGTGCATTTTTATAAAATTCGTCCCTGTTAATATTCAGAACTTAATTGTGATTTTAACCTTTTATGCAATATCTGATGGCCAATTAATTAATTTCCAGTAATAATGCGTCAAACTTGTCTAATTTTGCTACTGATCACGATGGTCGCCAAACCCTTGAAGAAATGTGGAGCGACTTCGAATTTCCGATCTACATTGGTTACTGGCTCTTTAACAGAACATATAATGATGACAACAAATAACTTCAACTTGACATGTCTCACTGAAAACAGGAAGAAGGGGGTGCCCTCGGTGGGCTATCTGTCTTGTGGTGTAAACAATACACTGTCGATCATCATCAGGGATACTCGAGACAAAAGAACTGTTGCCATATCTAATGTAAGTGTCGCCTTTTCGATTCAAACTGACTATTTAAAAGCATCCTTGTGGGTACTTAGGCATTCACTTTAGCTTTCTATCGATGCAGAGAGATACTTATCACTGTTTACAATTAACCTCCAACAATAAAAATAATAAGACGGGCGCTGACGACTTGAAGATATTAAAATAGTCCATAAAACAGATAAAGTATGGACACTAGTAATGAGTGATATTACCTTATTACTCTCCCCACGAAAATGCAAATTTTAAAAATCAATGTCCATACATTATAACAACATTAGTGAAAAAAAGGTTGAATTACAAAATATTCTTCCTGAAACATAAATAAATATATAAATTATCCATTCAAACAATTCTCTGCCGACAGAGGTGATTCCTTCATAAATTCGTATACGAACCTCTGTTGTAATACGACTGTGAAGATTCAAAGGCAAAGTGTAGTTTCGAATAACCTTCAGCTCTCCTGAATACCTGAGGCTTCCCTTGTGGTCACTTGTGAAACGGAGACCCTGATTGCAAAACTGACTTTGATTGGATCCAATCAGGCTTCTACATTCCTAGACCGTGAAACGCTCGGAGTAGAACAGAGGATCGTAGAGGAATTGATGACAGAGCAAGCTATTTCCATTTTCTATCCACAGAGGTGACTCCGTCATAGATTCCTATACGAAACTCTGTTGTAATACTTGCTATTCTTTGACATCCGACAGGTTCCTTAGCGGCACAATACTGCAACATAAACTTCCTTGCAATATTTCAGCCAATGAAAACACTGTATGCATGGGTGGCATTCTTGTTGTCCCCGAGGCCTTTGCAATGATGCAAAGCAAACGGAAATTATTTAGGCTTATCGAAATATAACTTATGAAACGGTGTCGCTGATTGCATAACTTAGTTTGATTGCATCCAATATAGCTTCTACATTTAGACCGGTATGTTTTGTATTAGAACAGAGGTTCGTATAGGAATTCATGATGGAGTTATTTTTGCAGAAGAGAATTGATTGAACCATTATGTCTCTAAATTTAACCCAAAAACAATTTACTAAGAGATACCATCATTGAAATAGTTTTAGGGCAGGACAACATGTATGTTTGAATAAATATTAAGAATGATAGTACTGAAACTAGATTTTAATAACAAGTAATTAAGTATTTTCACCTGTAATACCCTTTTTACAGTAAAAATAGATGTTTTTCTCCCGGTATTTTGCTGAGCATCACCTTTGCCCGACAGGTTGTAGAGGCCCGGTTTTTATTCGGACACCAGTTTTATGTGCGTTATACCTGGGTTGTATACATTAATATGATACTATCTATTACATATATCTTAACATTAAACAATATTTTCATATAAAGTCACACTTATATATTACTTATCGTTTTGAAGGCTGCACGTTTTACGTGCAAGATGCCCATTTGCTCACTTGAAAGGAAAAGCCAAGGAATGACTTCAGCCAAATCTCCGGGCAGTGCAGGTTAGTACGTTTTACCGACTCATTTTATAAGTGAGTGTTTCTTGTCGAAAAACATCTAATAATATGGTGAAAGGAACAGTAGATATATTTCTTGTTTTGCCTTTAGTTTGATATCTTTTATTCGACATATGAATATAGCTACCGCACCTTCAATTCTATCTTCATTCACACATGAGCAACACATCTTGATAAATTCTTATGTTCAAAGTGAGGTAATGCTTTTATGGTATTAACATGTACATTGACATATTTAACAACAAGCAATAAATTAGGATTATTACAATTAGAATTGTTGTGTTTAGATATACCAATGACGAACACCTATTTTTTCAGTTGCACTAACGACTTTAAAGCAACCAGAGATCCAACATGTTAGTGTGAGCTATATAACTGCAAGCAGCACTCATAAGGTTATTTACGCGGTCGGAGAGATGAGCCCAAGGAAATTCCAATTAATAAAATTCAACCTAAAGAACAACAAAAGCCGTAATGTCATTTTGCGCAATTTCAAAGAAGAGCGGCAGCTATGT
This sequence comes from Phorcus lineatus, assembly GCA_921293015.1. Taxonomy (NCBI): domain Eukaryota; kingdom Metazoa; phylum Mollusca; class Gastropoda; order Trochida; family Trochidae; genus Phorcus; species Phorcus lineatus. The sequence goes on along the minus strand of OV121081.1, from coordinate 75,053,865 downwards.
GGACTAACTGCAGGTCCATGTACGCATGGTTACGCAAAATGTATCTATCTCTGTTCCTCATCCGTTAAACATAACAACTGGCGCTCTAGTTCTACACGTACTACTAGTCGAACTGCACAATTTAAGGAACCACGTTTGGCTGTTGAGGAAAATGAAATGATGTTCGAAAGAGTAAGGTAATTAGTGATTGATCTATTCGATATCTTTAAACTTGAAAATTATCACAATGAAAGTTTGTCCTAATGTTCCACTTGTATACTTTAAGGCATTTATATTGATTAAGGCTTTCTACAATTTCGATGAAGGTATCGTTTGCATCAATATCACTACTCAAATATAACTAAACAAATAAAATGATTTAATGACAATTGAATATGACAATTGAAGTTTTTCTCAGAGTTCTAAAACCCTGTTTATACGGCGACCGTTTGCATATGAGTAAATTGTTACACATATGCAAATTTGCTCATATGAGTAAAATTCGCCGTATGAACGCATTTGCACATATGTATATTTTACTACCGTAGGCAAATTGTTTACTACCGTCAGGGGCAGGTGTAAATGCCATACTACCGTGAGTAAATGTCGATTATAGTACTATCCTAAGTAAATCTCGCTGTATGAACGTGTAGCAACTTTGCTCATGAAGAGATTGCCAACCACCGGTACTCTGATGATGAGGCTAGCCAATATGTCGCAATTGCAACTTATTTTTCAAGATCTAGGGTCTTTTCCACAGTGTGATCTGAAGACGATAGATCGTCTTTTAGTTTCTGGCAAATCATATGCATGGTTTCTCTCCCATTCTGAAGTTTTTAGCCCAGCACTAACGTAAAATGGATATTTCCTGTGTCTCCGGAAAGTTTCAAGTCTTACCCTCACCCATGATTATGGGTGAATGATATGTATGGTAAGCACTGAAAACCCAACTGCTTAGGCGACATAAAACCCCAATGAACGCATAGCAAAAATACTTTTACACACGTGTGTATATTTACTACCCTGAGCAAATTTGCATATATGCAAAGGCCGCCGTATAAACAAGGCTTTAGTCGCTTAGTTTGGACAGTGAAATAATTATCAATATCTGGACATCTCCAGACTAATTACCTATTAGCAAAGGATCTACATATTCTTTTCTACGATTCAGTCCTTCGTTTCATTGAAACAGAACGTACTATTGACATATTATTATCATCACGAGTATTGGGGGCATCTTAACTTCTTCAAATGTTATTAATGGTAATAAAAGTATATCTTTTCCAAAGAAATAAATTGGACATTATCTAATGGAAACAAATGTAACATTTCAACAAATGATGTAATTAACAAACAGTGCATGATGATAGGGTAATAAGGATACCATCAATATAAAGTTAAAGTCAATGGCATTTAATAAATGACAGTGATATTGATATAGTGTTATTCTAATTGCCAATGGCTCAACATCGCTGATAAATTATGTCCTTTCACGAATCTATGTTGATTAATCTTTCCATTACAGCACAAGAATTAAGTCAATTTCAATTGACAAATCAAAACAGATGTACGCTTTGGTAGAACACGCAATTTTTTTCGAGCAAAAGATACAAGTATTTCGGGGAACTAAGTTTTCGTGGATTGGCACTACATTGATGAAAAAGAAAATGTTTTCGTCACTTGAAATAATGAAAAGCACTTGCTCTTTTATGTTGACAAGGACAACCACAATTGAAATATGTCCTCACTTACAAAAAGGGTCGCCCTGGACCTCTTGCCACAATCCTAATGTGAAACGAAAATTAAAAAGCGACGTAGTTTGTTGCCTTGATTCTACCCACGTGATATTAATCAACAAAACATTCCCATATAAAAGGAAAGTTATTTCATTATAAGGTTTATAATAATTACCAGCACCACCGAGCAGTAGCCATTCAACTTGTTAATTCAGTTATAACATTCATTGAAAACACAGTGACGAGTGTCCCATTTCTGATGCAATAAACAACCTTGCAATAGGTTAAAACTTTCGATTTTTCCTGCAACTATTACGGAATAAACCAAACTCATTAAATATATTTACTATGTCATCACGTTTTCAATAAAACCTAGATAAGAAACAAATGTAACTTTGTTGTACTTGGCATCCGTCAGTCGAGTATTGAATGTGTAAAAAGTAATATTACCAGTTGATACAACGCAACATTGTCAAGCCCTAGTGTGCATGTTAGAAAGCTGTTTTACAAATATTATTTGCATCATGGTAAAACATGATATACACATCATAGATATATATCCAAAGAGAAGTTGATTTTGCAAGACAAATACTAACTTTTGGATCTATGAACCGCGCAACCACAATATCCTCTTTTCACTTCAACTAATTGTAGTTTGACAGGTCTCCACCTACCTATAATATTGGTATATAACGGTAGATTTGTTTCAACCAAGGCACCCAGGACAGGTCGACTGGTAGAAGCCAAACCAATTGAGTTGCGTTAAAACCTGCTGACTATGTCTTACTATGCCTTTCTTTCCATCTTTTAAATCCTCATCTCTACGATCCCTTTCTCCCTGATGTGACCACTCCCCTTTGCATGATGGTCACATACGTGTTTAATAACAGAAATATTGTTCATACGCGTTAAACCCCAAGTAACTCACTCATTGTTTAAATTTACGTGTTTTGCCTTCCTTGCAAACTAGTTTTAAGTCAGATTTCATTGGTATAAGTACATTGAAAATATGTAAAGGGATAATATACAGAAGGGTGTTAAAATATTACATACTCTCCATCTTTAGGTGATAAAAGCTTAATTATATGAATGATTTATTAGCCTGAGGCAATTTTTTTTCTCTACATATACATATGCTAAGCCACGGTGTTAAAAAGATGGCTATACCAAGTTTAGCATTCACAAACACGCCTTCAGTTTTAGAGTGGCAGGACGTTTTCTGTTAACAAAGGAATCTCAGGGAAACGAAAATAAATGTTACCAATTGTGAAGCTATCTATTTTGATAAACACGAGCCGTTTTAAAACATTCCTAACATGTTCAATTCAGCTTCCACGCAAATTTGTTCTCAAACATAAGATGATTCCATAATTAATGTTATGTGTCCTTACCCGATATTTACATCTTTGACTACGGATAATCTAATTCAATAATGAAGTGTTTGACACCTCTTACATTTATTCATTTGGTATTTTGTTTAACGTTATAAAATGACAAGAGTATGTTCATGATTTTTCATGTGGCTTTAATAAGAGCCAAAATACCGTATTACCTGAGTTAAGTTCTAATCTCGTCCTTAAATCTGTATGTGTCTCTCTTTATCGAATACGTATCATAACATAAAGCTGTTTATTGTCACTTTTCTTTAGGATGCTAATTTAAAGAAAAGGCTATTCCCCGGTAATGTAACACCATTTGTGTACTTCAACATCATACTCTGTATCTCTTTACGAAATGAAGCCCAAATCTTGCCTCTGTCCCTTTAAAGTACCATCGATTAAATATTTCATACTAATATTAGTCGTATTTACTTCTTTATTACTTGCATGTTCTGCTATCAACATCGGTATTTTAATAAAAAGCTACGGTAATTATGAATCTTTTTGTCAAATTAATTGTCTATTTCTCGTGCAAGCAGAAGTAACTGCTGACTTTTGTTATGATAATTAGAAAAAATACTCACATGGTGTGCAGGAAACGAGTTGCAAATTAGCTTGTCTAAGAAAAACGTATAATTAAATTGTTGAGATATTCACAATCAAAATATCTACAATGTAGATTATATTCGTTACGCTGTCCATATACAAGTCTATTGTTTCATTTTGATCACATCAGTTAGCTATATAAAATTGCAAGTTATGTCAACGATCAACACGCATTAATAATCGAATTCATTAATGATTAAGAGTCAATCTACTAAATAGTTTCTTTAAAAAAACAAATCAAAAAGTGAGAACGGTAAAAACTTTGATCATGATTGACTACAATTGTAAATATTCTTTTAGTTACGTTTCAAATTTATGTCGGTTGGTCCTACATCCCAAACGAGCTCAGAGGGAGAGGGGTTGAAACCTGAGTGACAAACGAATTTTATGCAGATGACTAATATATCGCACTGAGACGATACATTGCAATAACACCTGTAAATGAACCTTTATAATTCTTCTATGAGTTCTACCGTATTTTATGTTCGCAAAATTCATCTTTATGTGTTTCGACATCTGACAAGAATTGAATTGGTTGCCCCAAAGACTCGTAGAGGTCACAGGGCACAATTGATAATTCAAATAGCTAACGAGTCAATAATCTTAGTTTCTATGACTTCTATTAAGCATTGATCATATATTTTGATATTGTTTCCTTTTAACATTTGTATCACATGTACATATTAGAAAATGATGTAATAAGTTTTCGAATAACATGTTTTTTAAAAGTAAAAATTCTTCATTTCAGTATTTCAGCAATCATTTGGATTTAATCATGCTTCCTTAGTGTTAAATAATTAACTGAATTGTGGACAAAAGATGTATATCCGTACTTGTGTTTGGATTAAGAATACTTTTCTCAACGTATTTCCAGGTTGTTCTATGTTGTATCGATTTACACATGAATAGTCTTTATGTTTATATCTTATAATAATTAAAATCCAATGGTTTTGCAAATGATCACATACATGGAAATAAAAGCCTTTTAAGTGTGATGGAAACCCTAGTTCCATTCGTTTCTATATGACTTTTATGTTATTTGTTTATAACACATGGAACACTGAACACTGAAGTGTTTCATAAATTCAGATGAGGTGATTTGGTGTTTCATGCTGCTTTCATGTGTATTTCAGCTATATCGCGGCTGCTAGTATTACTACAGAGGAAAAGCCCGAAACACCATTGCGAGCATTATGAATTAATTAGAGTAAAAACCAAGAAAAAACACAATCCAAGCTGTAAAATGCCTTGAATTTTTTCTTCTTAAGTACTGGGGACATTCAGGAACAACGCGGTTCTCATGCGGCCTAATGTTTATAAACAATATTTATTATTTAACATCCGTTAACTTCTTATAGCCTCTTCGCCATTTGTCTAGATTCATCATGTAATTTCTTAAAGAAATTTACAGCAAGTTATAATGCAGTAGAATAATTACAATTAATTCTAAGTATCTTGATACTTTCAAATTCTTTTTGAACAGCATTTTTAAATTTCATCGGGAGTACTTTTGTAATATTTTGTGAATCAATTTGTAGAATATAACCCATATTAAGTTGCTTCTTACTTCTTCACCTAAGAACGACCTTACAGACGGAGATAAACTCATATAATTTGCAACATAAAATTGTTTTAAAAATCGTCTTTTCTATTTATCTACTTTAGAAGAAATATTTTGAAAATATTCTATAAAAACTACAATAAAAACAAATGCAGGCACAGAAATAGGTTGACGCTAGAATTTGCAATCATCATCAACTTATCATCAAAACTGGAAGCTTTTCGAAAAACACTAATCCATGTCAAACTTTGTGAAGCAGGGAAATAAGAATGTAATGTGTAAACTTAATCATATTATTTTATCATGTTTTAATCTGTTTCAAGGGTTTGCTTTCATTCACTCTTACTCTGATTGTAACACAGAGGTACTCTATAGTCTTAGGGAAAAGACGACAGGACGAGCACTTGTGGGGGTTCGGTGGATGGATTTATTTACTATGACTCACAAACAAATAAATGCCCTGCAACACAAATACAAATCATAAATACATTGTGTAAAACACAATATCAATCAATACATAATACTACAATCGAATACACATTTTATGAGTATCCACAAATTACTTTACAATTGATAAATATAAGAAGTAATAATCCTATTCAAGCATTACATTATGATAAATATGAGGGCATAATCACATACAGCAGCACATGATATGAAAAAGTGGTATATTACAAATCCATCCGTCGCCATCAAACATAACATTACATAAAATAGACTATTTACAAACACACATATAATTACAAATAGAATAAAACTCAACCAACCTCGTCTCAGGGACGCAGGTTTTCATATAATCCAGAGATGTATGTGAGGAAGCGTGATACCTAAATAAAGAATATACTAATTAACTAATTGCCTAACTTACGTTGATACAGTGAATATAGGTAAACTTGGCATATACCCTACAATAAACTAAACTATAAAAAACTATAACATAGATGTTAGAGAAATGTACATATACTATTATCCCAGATACAATTAATCCTAATTTACCTAGAATACCTACATACTAATATATAATATAAACCTAAGTTAAAGAAGAAATATGTACTATTACCCTAACGATCCTAAATTACACATACGATAAATATGAATATAACCTATGTAAATTATCCCTAATAGTCCTAACGCCATACTAGAAATATACTAATATGATAAAATAATACTAGCAAGTATATCGAATGCTAATATATAGTGGTAATAGTATCACTACACAATGCAATGATGCAATTACAAAGAAATCACTCACTGTACATGATGTACTTCATGTACCGACACTATCATAAAACCCTAACTAAACATAAGGATATTTACAACATTATAATGGAATATAATGCTAGAATATGTATAAGATAAAAACGATACATACAGCATTGTACTATGCTGCAACATGATTTACCGTAAACATAAATACACATGCATATTATACACAACCTAACCTAAGTACCTAAAATAATTACTAATCATAACTTAAACATAACTTACCCTACATGGTGTGCTGTGTTGAACTTGTGGTGGCCAGAAAGAATATGCCAAGTAGCAGGAGAGAGGAGAGAGCAGAGTATATAAGGGGACCTGACTATCAGAACCCAAGCTAACCTTAACAATAGACACTGGTCACAGGACAAGCCTCTGACCACCCAAGTAAACCCAATCATAAAAAGACTAACTTAATTACCTAAGCTAAAGTGAATAACTAGCTTGCATTGAAATCAGTAATGGTGCAAGTGTTAGTAGCAACACAGGACAAGGGATATTTAAATATTTAAAGGGAAACATTATGGTTTTAAGCTAAATAAGTTATCTGAACTTATTTAGTATAAATGATGATAAAATGTTAAAAAGAGGTAAATATGATAGATTAAAATGCAATATTTACACCCGGTTACATGATGTTATCTACCACATACTAATATCCTAAATTTCATGGCATACACAAATATCGTGTGTAAATGAAATTACACAAACACGTTTGAAATTCGATAAATGTGCCTGACAAATACAAATCACAAATACGTTATCTTTGCCTGAAAGTCATATTGAAATATATTAAAATAATATATGATATAAATATATCAAAATATTTTACCAATTAGCATCTGTTTTGTGGAAAAGATAGTGCGGCAATATACCTACTGACTCCCTTCATCGAAAGTGATGATTAGTATAAAGTGTGCAGAGGAAACATAATAGGATATCTATTCACTTTTTGGTTTAAAAAACTATATATTAAAAGTCTTTGAATTGTGAACCATATATTTATCAGTTCATCTCTCTGCCCCTGTCTCATTGAAATAAAACCAAAATGCGTTTGATGTAATAAATAGTAAGAATGATGTTGAGAATAAAACATTCAAAATGATTTTTGTAGACGAAATTCTACTTCACAAATCATGTGAGGTCTATGGTTATACATTGTATTTACTCGTTTGCATGTGGCATGGCAAATTTTAAGCCTTTGAATAAAATGAATAAGGTATCTGTATGAGACACATTGCGTTTGTTATTTCGGGAAATGTACGCTTTGAATGCAATACTTTTATTAAAGTTACAGAGGCCGCCAAGCACATTTTACAGGTGGAATGGTAGGTACAGGATTTGACATATTAGCCAATTAAAACATGCCTGAAATTTCTCTTTCTGGCTACTCGCTGATAATGCGAAGTTAACTGATAGCACAACATTAAGTAGACCATTAATTAGAATGCCCAAGTTTGAAATGAATTAGTACTTCAATGTGTTGCATCTAATGTACTGATTGTAACTACATGCTGCTCAGGTAAATTATATTTACTTAATTGCCCTTGCTAGCTGTAAACAACATAAGCATACCAACACATATGTAAAACAGAATACACTGCTTGAACAAACATATACATGGACGATCTTCATAAACTAAGTGTTCCTTCTCGAGTGAATAAATAAAGGTTTGGTAAATGTTGTCTTAACTATCTGAGATAGCCTTGCTTGCTGTAGGGAAACTGTCGCTGATCTGAAAAGGATCAAGTGGAATGTTTCTTTAGCCTTTGTTGACTTTTATTACTAATATCATGATCAACAATTAATATTCATATAGAACATAATCTCAGTGCATGTAAAGTATACATCATGTCAATGTGAATGCCTTTATTTCTGAAAGTCGTGATTTATCAACAAATATTTTAAGGTCCCTTGCAGGGAATGAGCTGCCATCACCAATGATGATATGTAATGACAAGTACAATGGCATACTTGTTTACATTAAAATATTTGTTGATAAATCATCATTGGGTAAAATAACACCAGACCACCTGTTATGATTATTCTCCGTTATGAACCAACCTTATCTTATCTACTGTATTGCCTTGCTATACGCTGACTCAAGTCTTGATGTGATTAAAATGTCAAGACTTTAAAGAAATTCAAATGAGATGGTAAAACGATGTGTCGTTGTTAGGGATTACAAATATGTACTACGTTAACATTCACATGAGACATAAGAGACAATAATACTTGGAACTGAGGTGTATCAATGAGTGAAGATAAATAAGTTTTCCATTAATGAAAATGAGGGAAAACTAGTAATTCAAACGATCCGAAGGTTTTGTTTTCCTGTTAGATGGTTTGCCTTCTTACAATTCAATTACAACTCAAACATCCTATTTACAGCATTTTAAAAGTATTAACTGAATCAGAAAAAATACCAGCATCCCTTCATCTCTTGTGTTTGTCATAATGTGTGCACAGTATTTTTTGTAAAACATCAAAAACAAGTAATCAATGTATGGGCATATATGTTTTATTTTCTATCTAAAGGTTACTGTTTTTGTTGCAAGTTTATGCAAGTTAATTTACATCAAAAGATTTATACTTTTGTAATCAAAGTAAAATAACACATAAACAATAAATTAACGTTCATTCTAACCTTAATTTATGTTCGATATAAATATATAACATTAACAGACAAGGGCTGCTTTCCTGTGACATCAAAATACAAACTAATTGACTTCTGCCAAATTTGTGGAACTACGAAATGAAATATTTAGTCAGTCTCAGGTATCAGATTGAAAGGTTATTGCAGTTCACGAGTCCCTACAAACACTGACTTTGAATTGATTAAATAAATAAACATCCAAGTTTCTGAGAGATAATCACCAATTACTAAAACATTCACCTTAGTGACTGCCAAAATAAAGTTGAAAAGTGCACTTTCGTTTCAACAAGGGCAGCACTGATGATGCAAACGCTTTCTCACAACTATGAAAATAAATTCGCAAAATAGCATTTTTTCCAAAGTTCCCGATGTTGCAGTTTAACATTAGTTATTCCTCAGAACCGTCTTCCTGAACCGTTGAAAGATGGAGAATATGTTATTATATGTTATTTATTAGCCTGCGAGGAATACAGAATATCTAAATATAAGTATTCTAATTGGTTTTGTCACTAATGATACTGAAGATTTTACAAAATAAACTATAACCAGTCTATGGATGTCCGAAAGCTCAACAAGCTAAGCTTTTTAATGAAACAAACATCGAAAATGATTTTTTTTGAATACTTGAGCTTATTCTTCATTGTTTTTCTTTTTTTTTCTGAATACAATATACATTTGTACAGGACATTCTTGTACTTTGTAAGTCAGCCTAATACAAATTCGATAATTCACTTACAATCAACACATTGTACTCCGTCATAATAAACTGAACGCCAAAAGAAATGTTACACCTCTTAGAATTTGAATATAATAAAAAGTGACGTGTTCAGAGGAGTTTGCTTTGTTGTGTAGTAACACTCCGTCAGACTTGTAACTTCAAGGGTAAATAAGTTATCGCCAGTTCTTCGTGGGTCGGGTCAATTGTCCTATTTCCGATCATGCAATAATGTGAATATTGTAAAAATTATCTTTGATAATGAATACACATTCATTAAAAATGAAATAAGTTTTGTTTTCGGAAATATCTATTCGTTAATTTGTCTGAAAATGACGAAATATTGAGATTTGTTATTTTTCTATTCTAAACACAACCATAAGATTCTAAGAAAACGTTTTTGTTAAAAATGTGCTTCGACTGTTTTAGGAAGCTTTGGCACATGTTTACGGACTAGATTTGTTTCTAAATTTTTCTAAATAGTGAACTTCTTAAACATTTTGGTTTTCATCAGAAGGATCATGTCACCAAAACGTAGCCATAGAATTTTTATCACGCATGAAATGCACGTAAAATCAGTTGGTAACGGGTATAAGAGGCCCCTGTAACATTATTTCACACCTTAATGCCGAGATTAACAACTGAAGAGCGGGAAAGAGCGACTGGAATGCTGCAGACTGGGTCCACTGGTGCAGAAGTAGCTGTCGGATGTCATCGTCTCACCATTCTTAAGCTGCGTGGACGTCTACAGCAGACTGGATCGACTCGAGACCGAGCTAGAAGCGGCAGGCCGCCAGTGACAACCCCAAATGAAGATCGGTACCTGCTTCAAATGCATCCCAGGAACCGCTTTCAAGCCGCCACAACGACAGCTTCTACTGAACTTGGACACCGAATCAGTCCCAAAACGATGAGGAGAAGGCTCCAACAACATGGATTGAGGTCATACCGGCCGATGCGAGCAATGCTGTTGACGCGCCTACATCGACAAAACAGGGTTGCTTGGGCCAGAAATGTTTGACGTTGGCAGGACCAAAACTGGCAGAGAGTGTTATTTTCCGAGGAAAGTCGGTTCTAGATGCACGTAGCAGACGGGAGAAGGAGGTTCTACCGTTGCCGGGGTGAGAGAGAGGCACGCTGCTGCGTACGGGAAGTTATCCCTTTCGGTGGAGGCAGGGTCATGGTCTGGGGTGTGATACGCGGCAACGCAACCACCGACCTCATTGTCATTGACGGCAATCTGACGGCGCAGAGGTACATTGACAAGGTCCTACAGCCAGAGGTCATCCCATTCTTACAACGCCATCCACGCACCCTTTTTCAACAGAACAATGCTCGTCCTCATGTAGCCAGAGTGACGTTACAGTACCTCAACGTCAACAACGTCCACGTTTTGCCTTGGCCTGCCAGATCGCCCAATATGAATCCCATCGAGCACCTCTGGAATTACATCGCTCGAAGGATCCGTTAACGTCGACACCAACCACACATGTCAGTCAACAACTTATTGCTTAATTGATGACCGAATGGAGGCAGATACCACCTGCTTTCATCAGACAATGACGTTCTCTGTGAGACGAAGAATTCAGGCATGTGTGAATGCCAACGGCGGACATACCAGATACTGATCACATACAATTTGTCATTAAACTAATGATTATTCTATGATTTTGTTGTTTTTGTGCATGATCGGAAATAGGACAATTGACCCCACCCATGAAGAACTGACGATAACTTATTTACCATTAAAGTTACAGGTCTGCTATTTTAGCACAAAACACTAAACAGATTGAGTGTTAGAACACAACAAAGCAAATTCCTCTGACCACGTGACTTTTTATCATATTCAAATTCAAAGAGGTGTAACATTTCTTTTGGCGTTCAGTTTATGACATCACCTGCAAACAAAGTTTGCGTTCAATACAACATTATTTAGAATATAGAATATAGAATCTACAATAACAACTGACAAGAAATGAGCCAGGTTGTCGTCAGTAAATGCTACATAGAATACCTAAATCTTTAAATATGCTACATAGAATACCTAAAACTTTAAATACATCACATAAAGTTTTTCATTGTCCAGAAATACTGGTCTTTCTGCCCTGAAGTTAAGTGAGATTTGTAAACGGCTTTGAATGAAAGCATCATTTATCTTTTGTTTTCAAATATATGTTAACCTTTATGTAGATAACCATTGGTTAATGGATAATATTTCACATAAAGATCATTGATCGACCATATTTCTCCTCAAAGTGTACTTTTTCTATCGACATCAAAGGATTAAGTTCATATTGATATTGTTGACATTTATGCAGATAATAATTTTTTACTTTTCTATTTAAGCTAAGGCTCATCCCTGATTCGAAGCTGTAGATATAGACAATCCGTTATGATTATAATTCTGATAAGAGAGGTGAAGGGAGAGAAACACATTGGCTCATAAGCAGTTGGAGTTTCATTCTATGCAAACCAAACTGCTTGACGCCATTAGCTTTTTAATATTGCATATCGCTTACATCTCTGTCTCTAGCAAACCTTTTACACATACTTTGTCATTTCATATTGACATATAAGTATCTATAAATGTAGTGTTATCACAGACAAGGACATACTCTCTAAACACAGAACCCACTACACTACTACTAACCAGGACATTTTGTCAATTTCAGAAGAAAACATTTATTATATATCCGTACAAATACCATGATTCTCGTTTCACTTTTGGCAATGGGTTCCCTGCCAGTTACGTCGAATGATTATCTTCTAAGAGACAATTGATTTGAAGTTCGAATATTACAATAATAGTTCTTTGTTTAAGGAAGACGTTGTTGTTAAGTCATCAGTGTGTGCTGTACACATAGCAGTGTTTCAATCAAAGGGTATCAAACATTTGCTGTAACAATGCTGTAGTTTATTGCTACAGTTATCAAAAATATATTTACGTCAGGGTAAAACTATAAGCTAACTAATATTCTGGTAAATATGATTTAAATGTAGAAGAATAATAAAGATTGGCTGATTTATTGGGACCATAATTGTGAATCTTTAAATCAAAATATGATATAAATACATCAGAACATGTTGGTAATTTTGTGCAGTTTATAAATCAACACTTACAACTTAAGATTACTCGTTGGTTTAAAAGTCTATGAAAAACATGTTTTAACTGGTTCAATGAAGAAACTTTTAAGATATTCAGTGCTTGAAGTTGGTGCCTTATACATAGTGTAACTCAAAAAAACATTTGATTTATAAACGTACATTTGTCATAGATTTTGACCTTTATAGAGTGAAACATGATTAGAAGCGAAAAATTCACACACTGAAGTTTCATTTAATCTCTTTGTTGATCAGGCTGTTAGCTGAGTAAGTAAAAAAAATAAGAAGTGCAATAGTTACTTAAAAACTCTCCCCAAAAAATGGGTATTTCTCTATTAGAATAACTGATATGAGGAAAAGGTTACAGAAAACGACCGATTAGAACGACCATTGTCTAATAACAGACAATCATAGATATCTAACATGCACAATTAAAAGGACCATCGTAGTTCTCAATTCCATAATAAATAAATAAGCCTAATAAGGTTAGTTCATATGCATATATTATTTTTCAAACTTGTTTTAACGAAATCACAGTCAATTTCAATATATGGGTCACTTTGCTTATTCATTATAAAGATTATTATTGAGACAGTATGTATACTGAATATACCTCAAACAGGAAGAAAAACTGAAATAGTTACTTAATGCTGTTGAATTTCATTGACAGACAGAAACCCATAGGATGGTTTTATTTATATGTCAATGCACAGTTTGAGAACTTGGAGATAACAGTGGAGATGAAAAGATCCAACGCTGAACAGCAGGGAAGAAACTTTATTACCCACGTGATCAGCGTATAGGCAGTTGCATACTAATCCTGTACGTCACACGAGTGTCGTATCTCATTGACCTGTGTCGTAACCATTTGACCCGTATTCTAACGATTTGATTGGATAACCGTTGACCTTTCACTTAGGTCATGTTCTGACGGAACTACTTTTTCATTCATAACAATCACGTGAATTCACTCATTTTACAACTTTTACTACGTCATTTTCATTGGGTGTTCCATCTCGCATGAACGATGGTACTTAAACTGATTACAAGAACAGACAAAAATTGAAATAAATACACCAGAAAAATATTTATACGTATTTGGAGGACACTAAAAGTAATTTACATTTTTATTGAAAATAAATAGATTTCTAGGAGTTTGTCTGCTTTGTTTTCTGTATACAATGTCTTTGGAAAACATGGCGACTCCCATTCATGTCAATGACAGCGTGGAAATCAATGGTACTATTCGAGGAAGAGTTACTTCAATTGTTAAACCTAGGGACAGTGTGTTCAACATCAAAACTTAGCTTAGCAGCATCATTTTCTGTGACGGTGGCCTTGCCCTTCAGCAAACTATGCCGCCTCAATCCAACGCAGTCACTGCCAGCACAATGCGACCATCACTAGCTCCGACTCCATCTGGTTTGGTTATGGGAACTCGATATTCTCTGCCCCCATCTATGGTGGTAAGATAAACATTAACTTCTGTACCAACCAATGTCAGAGTGAGCGTGAGAATTCCGTGATACACACGTGTCGTTGAAGTGACGGTTGACGGTAGATGTTGTGCGGGGAGAAATGACCAAAAAAAACCAATGGTTTTACGCTATTCACTTATGAAAAAATGAAATTTGCTTCTTTGAAGCTTGAGTTTGATGTTATTAAAATTCTAAAATTCTGCCCCTTTGGTTTTGTTTTCTTTTAATTAAATACCTATATGGATTTATTATGTTGCGCATACTCACGAAGGTCAAAAGAAGTGCAGTGGCCACGGGTAATCTGAAATTCCTCCGCAACCGCTTTACGAAACCGGTTTCGGTTTGAAAACATGAAAACTACAAAATAACAGTATTTTTCCAATTTTTTTTGCATTTAGAACGTGGGTAATGAATAAAATACCACACTCAGTCTCATTACGTACAAATTATACGAAACTCGTGACCTTCCTTTGGTATCTGACCTCGCTTTCGCTCGGTCAGATACTGCCTGAAAGACACTCGTTTCGTATAATTCGTACGTAATGAGACCTCGTGTAGTATTCTCTATATATTATATCACCGTCGCCAATAGAAATAGCTATATTGGATATTGAGGTAATAGAATGCGTTTTACATCAAGTCAACATTTATCATTGGGAAACATTCGATATTTAACTTTCTAACTATAAAGACTGTATTAAATCAACCGTTAAAGTCTTTCGGTGAAAAGAGAACTACTCTGCATAAAATATGTATTCCATTTACTATTAGAGTATCATATGATGTCCAAAAAAACCCCTATAAATATATATAAGTTTCAACCCGGTAAATAACCGTTCATTCGTCATTATCAATCTATCTTTTCCATGGATACGTGAGCATTTAATCTTGAGCTTAAAGGTTAAGATATGTTGTTATTTGAGAATTTTTTCATTTGTTAGTGAACGTATAACGCCATCCACGTCTTTGTCGCCCATTTGTTATAACAGCAGGGTAAAATATTAACGCTGTACTTTCTTAATGTATTGGCAGAATTGGTTTTAAGAGTGATATTGTACATGATCTTCTTAGCTTTTAGGGGAAAACGGATACCAAAAAGCAAAGTTAATTAACTCGCTGCTGACAGACAAATCAAAACCTTTGCTGTGTTTACCTACTATATCACCTTTATCAATATTATCATATGCGATGGGTTAATATCATCTCGTAGTAAGTACGTGCATATAATCCTATTATCGAACGTGTGTTCAATGTTAACTGTAATCAGTAGAACTGATCACTACTCGAGTTCGTCTAGAAGTGCTTCACAACGTGACAAACCCTGTTGTTATTCACACAGCTATAATGCCTAAATGTTTGCAGAGATGTTCCCGGAAACATCATTTCTCAGAAGGGGACTTTCCCCAAAATTGTCTCAATCAATCTCTTATTGCAATGACGTCATGTATTCCACGTAATAAACGTGTCTATTGTCTGAATATGGAATATTCAAAATGATGACAGCATCTATGCCTTTCTGCTGTAAATTCATTGACCTTTTCTATTATCCTTTAAAGTCTGAACATGTCATAGCATTTGGATAACAATGCATAACGCATGATCATTGTCTGGATTTAAAAGGATTCTTATATTATAATTTACGTTATCACAATTTCTGTGCAACATGTCATGTCCTGTTTATGGAATGACATATTCTGTATACTGTATAATGAAACTGCTCCTGTACATCGCACGTAGACATTGCCATGTACCGGAAAGGGAACAAACATAAAAACATCTAACATGCAAAAATAATCGTTCTGCTTTTGAAAGATTGTTTTCAAATAGATGGTAAAATACCATTTTGTCCAACAAAGAACAGATTGCATTGCTAATCTAATACTATGTTCATTTCATGCTTAATGACTAGCGTTATTGTACAATCATGACTGAATACTCGTTTTGAATTTAAGTGTTTAGCTGTCAGTGTCAGTATGTTTTAGTATTTGATAAACAAAAACAAAGACAAAACCATGTTGACAATAAACTAAGTGTTCTTTGATAGGGGCGCAACAAAGTGAAAAAAGTAGTTGATATTGTCATAACAGTATTCAATTGGGATTTGAATTCCAACATTTGTATTGTATATTACTTCACTATGAGTAGATTTTCACTGAAACACTAAAATCGTTGCTTGTAAGTTCAAAATAGTAAATATCAAAGGTTCCAGGCGAACCAAAGATAACAAATAATGTTGAAATGATGACGGCAATGTAATGAAGGATTCTTGATTATTCTGGTCTGGAATTCTACATTAGAAGAAACAAGTTGGGATGAACAGTTTCCACATGTGAATTACAATGAAATGTATCAAACATTTGTTTTAAAGTTTGAAATAGACTCAACAGAGACAGAGCTCAACAGCGATAAAGGTTGCCCTCCAAATAAAAAATAAACATACTGCATCTGGTTGACATAAAAGTGTCAGTGACAGTAACGAAGAACTCGTTTTGTTTTAATGGTCATAAAGAACAGACATTTATTCAACATATTATTATAGATATTAAATTTCCGAAACTTTATTAAGTATTACATATTTTCAACTGAAAAACCTTTGATATTGGTAAGGTATAGATATATCTTGTCATTGACTTGTTATATATGAATCCATGGTTTAATCCAAAACGCCATACCTGCCGATAACAGGTAACATTGGCATTCTTTCGAAATTGTTTTCATATCTAGGACAAATAAACCAAAACGAATGTAAGCAAGTATGTCATTTCACTTTGCCGTTACATATCATCATTGGTGATAACAGCTAGCTTATCCCCTGCAAGGGACCTTAAAATATTTGTTGATAAATCACCATGGGGTAAACCAACACCAGACCACAAATGATAATGATTCTCCATTATGAGGCGCGACTTCATAAATAAACAAACCTTATCTCTTCTGGATAGGTTTGACAAATTCAGACTTTGTAAAATAAGATGAACACCTTTGACACTAGCCCTTTATATAGACCCAGGTTCGTATTGTGCGCAAGGCAGTTTTCATAGGTTTAGTTCAGTTTTGTTTGAATATTTTTGCCGAATGACTAATATTGTTAATGCTGAAAACCTTAATGTAAACATATATTTGAAACACTACACTAAGTGGCATGGCCACTCCGAAAAGACAGTAATATATTTACCACTGTGTGGCATAACTGTTCCCCGAGACTCACCAAATCTCTAATACAATGAAATCCTTTAATTAAAGTAATAAGATAATAATAGTAACATTGGTGTTGATTTTATCTTGATAACTTATGATGTTTTTGTCGATTGTGGAATATGATGCTACCTAAGCTGTTATCCTGATTGGCTCATCACATGTTGGTGTTATCAACTTTATTATAACTTCGAGGAGTCAGCAGCCATTATCTCCCCATTTGTCTAATTAATTGCCCATATCTCGTGCCACCAGAAGTAGTGCCTGACATTTATTGTGATAAACAGAATTCTTTCTTGATATGATAAAAATGCTCAAGATATTAACGTAGTTCAAATGAGACTGAATGCAGTCAATAAAACAATGTGTCGTTGTTAAGGATTACATATCTGTCCTACGTTAACATTCACATGAAGTATTCATTTATCAAAGATGCATTTTACTGGTGATACATGAATGAGGGAAATTCAATAAGTTCATAGAGGTGGTTATAAAGCAGAAGCGAATGATTGTGATAATGATCATATATTTCATTGTTATCTCTCTGGATGTAACTTTTGAAAGGCGATTAGAATGAAACTCAGATCTTATGGCATTTTGACTCTTATTTAAGCCCTATCCAAAATTAAGAAATATACTCTGTGTCAAGATCAAGAAAATATCAAAAATGGACAACACGGTTTCCTTGCATGTGGTCACAGACAAACGCATCTTCTTTTTGCAAATAATGATCAAAATTCTGTTTTCGACACAGTTGATCCGGGCAAAAAAAAAGGTGTAGAGATGGATCGAGAAGAGATTGCACAAATAAACAGACTATATTGTACATCAGTCCCAGAAACATATGGCGAGTACTGTATGTAATATTACTTGTCCTTTGCCTCTTAGGTGGGTGAATGAGCTGATTCTCGCTCAATAAATATCAATTGACAGCAATATTGCCGTCCAAAGTGTTCACTTGTTTTTTCAAATACTGAGAAACGTTTTCTCCTCTAAAGGAACCCTGTTCTCACCATGAAGGAATGTACGTACCTCCTGCCTACAGGCATCAGAAAAAGACCGATCAGAACGACCATGGTCATAATGATTTTGGTTTGGTTATCAATTTCACAGTAGAAACCTTGATTGGACCATTAAAAGTATCACGGTAGTTCTCATAATAAGTAGGCAAACCCGTGGATGACATTCCATGTATTAATCAAACTTGCGTTAACGAAATCATAGTCAAAAATAATATATGTTATGCTTTGCTTATTCATTATTAATATTAGATATTCCTTGATTTCAGGAAACAAAACTCAAACGGTTACTAATGCTATCTATTTTCTAATATTAAGGACAGAAACCCATTAATATCCGATGTGATTTATACGGCACTGCACAGTTTTAGGACATGGAGATACCATTAGAGATAAAAAGATCAAACATGGAACAACAAAGAAGACACTACATATTACCGTTGCGAATTGAAATATTAATGTTGGAAATTGAGGTAATAGAATGCGTTTTATATCCAGTCAACATTAATCATTCTTTTGTGAAACATTTGATATTCAAACTGTCTAAAGACTGTATTAAATCAACCATAAAAGTCTTCCGGTGAAAAGATAATTACTATGCATAAAACATCCTTTCTTCGCTATTGGGGGTTTCTTATGACGTCAATAAAACCTATTCATTCAGAAAGGAAACATTTTCTTCAAAAAGCAAGTTTCAACTTGGTGAATTACCGTTACTTATAAGGAACAACAGATACCTAAAAGCAAAGTTAATTAACTCGAAGTTAACAGACAAAACTTTTGCTAAGTTTGCTTTATAGATATTTTCATATTTTATGGGTTAATGTACGTGCATGTAATCGTATTATTACAATGGTTTAAATGTTTACAGTAATCAGTAGACTTGATCACTACTCGAGCTCGTCAGGAAGGGCTACACAACGTTATTCACACAGTTATAATGCCGGAATCTTTGCAGAGACGTTCCCGGAAACATCATTTCTC
Organism: Phorcus lineatus; assembly: GCA_921293015.1. Classification (NCBI taxonomy): domain Eukaryota; kingdom Metazoa; phylum Mollusca; class Gastropoda; order Trochida; family Trochidae; genus Phorcus; species Phorcus lineatus. Next base: position 75,034,195 of record OV121081.1, on the reverse strand, counting down.
ACCTGGGGGGAGGGGGAGGGGATAAGCTTCCCCAAAATTATCTCAATCAATCTCTTTTTGCGAAGACGTCATGTATTTCACGTAAAGAAGTATGTTGTCTGAATATTGAATATTCCAAATGATTACAGCATATATTCTAAGAATAGACGGTGTAACAATATATGTTTTAGAAATAATTGCAAAAGTTTCCTTTACCTATTCCGCAATGACATGGTTGGTCTGAGTTTAATCATTGTAAAACTCTTTGCTGAACACAAGTACTTTGGTTCCATATCATAAAAACTAAATTCATTATATTCAATTCTGGTGTTTTGTTTTTGAAAAAGTGTTGTTTTTGTTCATGACTACTAGTTATTCCTTTAGACTAGTGATCAGCAGCATATATGAAAACAGGTAATGTTGAATTTAATGAAAATAAGTAGTAATCGTCGCTGATGTTAAAGGAATGCGGAAAGCGATTTACTTCACTTTCATGATGATATTTTAAACAAACTAATTTTCATTCGGACAATTCCATCTATCAGCTGGATATGATGTTATTTATTTTTATACTCAATTGAATTCGTAAAGAGGGAAACGTTGCAGTGACAAAAATGTTTTAATAAATTTGTTATTTGTATCATAAACATCAAGTTTCTCTTGTCTGGCTCTTATTTTCTGGATTACCACTTTATCACAACAAAATACGATATATTGTCTTCCAAAGGCCATGCTTATTGCGTAACTTAAAATCTTATGACGTGGAGTTGGCCATTTTCATTTGATATGAAAGTGCCCTTTCCAGGTTGATCTTGTAATACTGAGGTGTTCTCTAACAGTATTTCATGATTGAAACATACTTTTTCAGTCTAGTTAACTATTTACCATGCACCGACGAAACCTTATCAATTGGTTGAGTATTACACAGTCAACCGATCATTTTATTGCAGCTGTCATGTTTGGGTAAAAACCTTGCTTAAAAAGACTTAAATAATTGTAGGTTAGTCAACAACGTACTTCCAAGAAATCAAACAGGTTAACATCTTTTAACTACAGTCTGCCAAGACCTTGATGGTTGGTGAGAGAGATTCAACCATGGATCATAGGTCTGTTATGAGCACTCTAATTTATGGAGAGACTGTAAATAACATATTACTCCAACATGGATACTTAGATATAAAGTCTCCGATTGTTTAATTAAGACCAACCAACATTGTCGTGCACGTCTTGACTGGTCGGAGCGCCATCGAAGCAATTGACTACAACATTAGCATCAGCACATTTACTTTTAATTTATTATGTCTATGCGATGGTTAAAAGTTGGAAGAAGTAATGAAGAATGATTTCAAATATTATGCCTGAGATTGAATTCATTATGTAATGGTAAACCTATCCTTGTAGTGGTTATTGGAAACGTTAATGGCCTGATAAACAGAAGCCTTATTGAGACAACACGTGAGCACATGTTTTGGAGGTGTTCATATAGATTTTTGTATTTCAAAATGAGCTTCTCATAGAGGCGTCATATTGGTATTGGATGGATTGTTGCAGACACAGGATGTTGATGTTTTGCACTGTGTTGACCATACCATTTGATTTATGACTAACTTACATCCCATTCCGATTGAATTATCAATTGCTCTCCTTTATTCATTGAGGAATATGCTGTTACTTATAATAACAAACTTATCGAGAGTATGCCAAGGCGGATTGCAGCGCTTGAAAAGGCCGATGGTGCTCCACACAAACGTATCGTTCACTATGAGAATGTTAATCTAAGAATGAATCTTCTCTCTGTCCTTGCCAATGATAATATGCCTGATTCTTTCATTTTTGAAATTGCTACATGGGTAGCTCGACATTTTTGAAAAATAGCTGATGAACCGAAAACGACCTTCAGCACTAAATGGTCGAAAATGATTTCCCTGTAATTTTTCTAAATTGTTAGAAGTCTATATTTTTGCCCCCTTACCTTAAAATTGGAGGAGAAGATAACTGTTTTAGTGTAATACAATGCGAAACAGTACACACATTTTAGGCATTTAAAAAAAACCCAAGCGTGCACACTTGAATTTTATTTTCAATTAATTTGGTGTGAATTAAAGATTAAGGTTCTTCTTTTGTGTTTAATCTTATAAAATTACTTAAAATTATTAAAAAATAATCCTCATATATTTTGCAACAATAAAAATGGATGAAAAGATTATCAATATAGTTCATCTAATTACGACCCAAATTGAAATAAACATGGCATAAATGTTAAAGTAATAGAATATTATCAACAGAGATATGTTGACACAAGGATATCCAATCATCATAAACATTCTGATGGCTTCATTTTATGGATCCTAATCATCAAAAATGAAAGTGGCCTAAACAAAAATAATTCACGCCAAGTTCTGCAGGAAGAGCATATATAAAGTTTTATCACGTTGATCAGTTTTACATTTGTCAAATGTTTAAGGGACGTTTGTTGCTTTAATTTCAACACTGGTGTAATCCACGACATTTTTATAACTTTAATGCCTTTTATAACACAAAAGTCGTGTGTATTTGAAATTTTAGCAAACACATTTGAAACTGTTTATTGCAGTTACAAAAATTCTGAAAGTCAGAAGAGAAGAAATTGTCTATTGAATCTTATTTATTTATTGACATAAGGGAGAGAAATGGTTGTAATAATTTCCTTATTCCCTAATGTCAGTAACAAAACCATTGAAATCAACCAAAATCACCGAATTGAAAAAATTACTAAAGGACATTACAAAATCTTTTATATGTAGACATTAACATGAAATGACGTGAAAATGCTTCTGGATTCACACAGAACAAATTCATATGATATTTTAGATAACGTGTGCTTCCTTTAATCGTATAGACAGGAGACTTAAATTTGTAAAGATCCAAAAGGAGAATGTTCAATCGCAAATAAAATTAGTCATAGCCTCGTCATAATTACATCTTATTGAAACGTATACGTCAACCAAACCTTAATGAAAACATCACTGATACAACCAATTTCTAGAATACAATTTTTAGATCCTAAAGGGAGATACCATCTTTGGGTTAAAAACGGAAAAATTGTTGCCTCCAATGTGAATTCTGCACACAAATGATTACAGGAATCTGTTCAGTATCTGGATTATGAAAATAGAAAAAGCATTTTTCCTCGTCATGAGCAAGATATCATCATAATTTCGTATTTGTTGGTTTGCATTATCTTGTTAATGTAGCAAAATATGAAACCTATGTTATTCAAATTAGAAAATGTTTATGAACTTGCATGAAACATCGGAAATTTGTGTAAAGCAGATAATCTGCGTTTGCTATTTGAACATCTGTAAGCTTCTATGCCAATAAATAAAATCCTTCAAGTTTAGTTCCTGCAGCCGTCAAGCACGTTTCAAGAAATTTAATTGGGAGGATAGGTACAGAATTTGCCATACCGTCCAATTAAAACATACCTGCAATTTCACACTCTGGGAATACGCTGATAATGTGATATTGACTGATAACACAACATTAAAAAGGACATTAATTAGATTGTTTAACCTGGAAATACATCTGTTACTTTCATAATGCTTTTGTTGTACTGGTTGGAACTAAATGCTGCTGAGGTAGATTCTCCAACTTTACTTTACTTCTGAGTTGCCTCCGTTATCTGTAAACATTCGAAAACAAACACGCTAAAATAACAAAACAACAAATAAAATAGCAGCAGACGAACACTTCTCTGTTAAAATTATTTTGTGCAGTAACTATATTATTTTGTCTCAAGGGAATAGATAAATAAAGTTGTGGTAAATTTACTGCTAAAGCTTTTTGAAAATAGTATCATTTCTTCATCAACCTTGCATAAGAAAGTTTGAAGTGAACTACATGTCGTTCGTTCCCCATACATAATTATTACCAGTATGCCCACAACTCACTCTTTTCGCTTAATGAGTGTTATGAATAAACAATTAATTCATAATTTAAGTCATAACCAATTGACACAAATACTACCACTGAGTACCTAACAAGCGATGTAATATAATTATAGAGATTATTACCCGAGGAACTGTTATAAAACACTCCCTGGCATATTTACTTAAGAAAATGTCTTTTAAGAGTTCATGCGATAACGTCCTTAATACCTCATTGGCAGATGTTTTGGACGCAAAATGAATACCGAAGACAGGTTAATGTCAGGATAATAGCGATTTACACGGTATCTTTACTGGATGCTTTGTTATATATAATGATTCCTCGTAAGGCTTAAATGAAAGCGTACGTCCTTAACATGTCTAGATTATTTGAAAACGGATCAGACCTGTCTCTGTGATGGTTCCAGCCGACTATCAGTGTCAACTTCAGGTTCCAGTTCAGTGTCAGCAAAGCTAGCAAGGCTTATGAAATAAACAATGAGTTATAGTCAACCCCTCAGGGTTTTGTGGTTAAAAATAAATACCTAGTCACTTTAAGTTATTTTGAAAAAGGATAGGACGCAGAAAAGGTGTATAAAGAATATTTCATCTTAAAGAAAGGTCAGAAAGAGTTGGAAGTCCACTGTGGAGCACATCGGTGTAGTAGTTAGCGTGCTGGCTTCTCACGCCAAAGCCCCGGGTTCGAACCCCGTGGAGACACATTCAGTTCAGGTTCTCTTTTGCTGTGCATTCATGTCAAATTATGTCTGATTCTAAGTGAAATAGCAAATTAAATACACATTACATGTATAAACTTAAAAGAAATGCCAATACCTAAAGTGCAATATAGTTTAATTCAAGAAGGATAAGATAAATCCAACTGACACATAGTTATCGTAGCTATCGTGTTCATCATGTCTTCCCACTCCCCTCACATCGAGTGACACATTAGAGTGTTTGACGAAAAGTTGCAATTGTCATATAATTTCTCAACTGACTATCGCTAGCCTGGGAGACAAACACAGAGAAGTTTGGGTTTGGGTTCCTGAAATCTACATTATCATTTCAAAATAAATCCTCGATAACAATGGGTGAATGTTTCAGTAATTCTCCATTCAAATCTTGGATAACAATGTAGGCTCGATTCCATAATTTTAATACCTCCCTCTGTTGGCCCCGCCTTCTCCCAGTAAACAATAATATAAGACGTAGTAGTTTACAAAATTGTTTATCCTTGAGTTGTCGAGTAGGTAAAAAAAAATGAGTAGTAGATATGGATGTTCAATCTAATGTTCTTCGATATATTTGAAGACAGCAGGAAATACCGCTAGAAAACTTTTATCGTAACAAGATGTTAGGATCAAAGTTAACACAAGTCCAGGAAGTAAGAAGAAATTATCTGCTCTTTTTTCTAATGAGTTACCTATTTTTCATGCCACCAGAAGTATCAGCTGACATATGTTTTTTTATAAAAGACATCTTTCTTGACACAATTATCACAGAAAACCTAAACTATATCAAACTAGATAAAACTACCATTTGTGTTATTAGTGATAATGTTTCGTGTTTTTTTTGTTTTTGTTAAAAACTTTTTTACTTGTGATTATTTGATATATTTCAAATTGTTTCTATGCTCATAATTAGCATATAACAATAATCTTTTCCAAGATATACATTTTAATTGGCTAAGGCTGCATAAAAAAAATAAAATGTTTCACGGGCACATTTTTTTCAAAAGTGACGAGGGAGGGAGGACTTTTTTTTTTTTTTTAAAGGAAAAAAAGTGACGAGGGAGGAACAGATTTTATTTTTTCTCTCAGCAGTGATTTTCACCGATACCAGGACGGCCATGCTGCTTGCAAACTCCGTACATCGATATAAATAGGCAGCTGCATAAAGCCCACTCAATGTAGAGAGCGTGTACGCGATGTTAGGAGTTTGCAAACGGAAGTACACTCGTTCTTACAGACACTAAATTATAGTGGACAAATGGATAATCGGGGTTTTTAGCGATAACGACGCGGAAAATTAAATAATTTTTTTTTTAATGGCAATAAAAAATTTTGACGCGCACACATAAAAGTGACGCGCCGGAGCCCGAGAAACATTTCATTTTTTTTATTTAGCCTAAGGTCATACATTTTTTGAGTAACGATATGGAAACATAAACATTCAATGATGTTGGGTCGTTTATGGAAAATATTTAAAGACATGGTTGAGTTTTTACCGCATAAGGCACATCAACACCTCATAAGGTAACGAAAATACTTAATTTAAAGTTCAAGGTCATATACATTTTAAATAGATGCTACGGAAATGAAAATGGTAATAAGATTTAACCATTAACGTAACATTAAATTCGGGAAGAACAGATGCACAGAATTTTAAACAATGATACACAAACTTCAAAAAGTAGTTTCAGACAATGATATCAGATTTAGTGTTCAGGAGAAACAAATAACAATTATGTCCTTCCCAGCCTGATAGGTGAAATATGGATTAATAATTGAGTTTATATCTCTGATTTAATTGATATCTACTTTTCATAAAAACAATGACATTGCGCATAAAGAACGGTACAATAGCCATAATGAATCAATTATCAATTATAAATGATCAATGTACGTGTGTCTGTATAAATAAAGAGTCTCCGCAATGAAAAAGAGTTCCACTTTGAACGAATTACTGTCTCGTGTGATAATTAACACTCATGCCTTGTTGGTTAAATTCAACAACAATTTCAACATATCTTATAAAACATTTCAGAAATGACAGAGATAAAGGAAAACCAAATTCTACAATAGATTGATGTGAGGTGTAGATGCTAACTATAGCCAACAATCAGAGTTATCGAGCAAGTGCTACTTGCACATGACAGTGTTAATTTTTACACACAATTGTTGCATTAACGGTCTTTACAAACCGTGGCATTCATTGGATCAAAAAAAGTTGACCAAATGAAATAACTTGGATATTATGTAAACCCACCTGAAACCAATATCCATTCTCAACAAATGAAATGTTTGACTCAGCCACCGTTCTTACTGAGGTCAATTAAGCATAGATAGAGAGTTTCTTAAATGTAGCTTATTTTATTGACAAAAGTCGTCTCTCTGTGGCAGGCGCTGATTGAGCTGAATATCTATTTTTTAAAATATACATTTATGAGTAAAAGTTATTCTCTATCCAAAAATATTTTCCAATATACAATATTTCCTGAATATAAGAAACACAAGACATTATCAATACATCTTCGTTCAAACATGTTATTTCTCTCATAGATGTATGCAAGATATCAGCATATACAAAATGTCATCTTCTTTTCCATAAATTCTCAGGGGTGACAGCATATAGGGGACATTTTGTCATAATAAGATTACTTTTCTGTCACACAGAAATACAAATATCGATTTATGTCAGATCTGTAGAAATTGGAAACCAAAATATTTTTTTCAGATGAGGAGGGTATCCAGGTTCAGTTGAACAAAGAAGTTTCCAAACTTTAAAAAATGTGGCTGAATTAATGTCAACAATGAAAATAAACATTTGTAAAATAAAATGCCGAAATATATTCCTATTTATCTTACACTTTGCCAAAACTGTCCACGTGTTAATTCATAATTATCAAAAAATGGAAAAATAACGGTCGTTCAATGCATTCTTTAACTTTCAGGTTATGATTGTTTAGTAATTGCTCAGTTTCATTGTCATGTGTAGACAATCTTGCAATCATGATATAGGGCATTATTAAACAACAATAGAACCGCTAAAATAATCAGTTTTTTTTATTCCTACTGGATGCGAGATATCATAAAGTCTTAAAAATAAATTGCCTTTTTAGCACTTTGGGGAATTTTTGTTTTTTAATAAACTTGTTTGACTGTATCTAAACTGTTTTTGTCATAACTAATATAGACATATTCTAAACGTGAACAACCACAAGTGGTCTGTAAAATCTATAAGACGTTTTAATATCAAAGATAAGTTCTCCTATAGTTTTCCAAGCAATATGTGTAAACTTTAGATCCCAAAACTCAATCCTTATCCTGGTATCGCGTTTTAGCTTTGTTACCGGCTATTCAGATAACTACAAAGTCTGACCTTTATCTCATATATATATATATATATATATATATATATATATATACATATATATATATATATATATATATAGGTAAAAGGTGAAGAAGGTCTCACGTGAAGATATTGAAAAGACTTGTTATCAAGTCGAAATGCGACGCATCCAGTCATCATTAAAATGATATCTACAGCGAGTGTCGTCTGAAGTATTTTATTTTTAAATATATATATATATATTTAGAATTGTTATCATCAAGTTAAACATGTGATACACGATCAGTAATAGTTTCTGTAACTACATTGAAGGATTTGAAGAATAAAATACCAATGAACACTTTATGTTTATAACACACATATACTTTTTCATTTAGATTAGCACATTGATTATAACTTTCTAACCATGTGCACATCGCCATCTCACTGCTGTCTCCCCGAAACAATGTTTGCGTTCATTACTACTGATCTTTTCTTATGAAAAATAGAAAGGCCACGAGCTTTTGGGATTGTTTTACATATTTAGTGAACAGGAAATAAAACCCCTAAAACAGGAGATACTTGTTATTTTGACGTTTGTATACACAGTATTTGTAGACGGTTTTGAAAGAGAATTCACTTACATTTCAGGGTTGATTTCGATCAATTATGATACAACTCTTTCGAAAACAGTAGTCAATTATTGAATGTTTATTCAAATAATGAAATATTTTCTCTGGAACTATAACATTACTTTCACAATTATAAAGTTCAGGATACTGTAATTGCGAGTTACAGAGATTTTTGCAAGAAATTGTATTGTACTCTTTGAGATGAAGCATGACGAAAAAAGAAACAATCAGTTATGAACATACTGCTATTTAAAGAGATAAAGAGCTAGAAAATATTTGATCGAGCATATTAACTTTAATTTGAGGCGATTTTCACTGCATGTTACATAGACGTATTATGCAGGATATTATCAACAATAAGCTATCGCACATGGTTTTAAAGTTAAGTTCAATGTTTTGTGGTTTAAGGCCTGATCTGTATATTTAACAGCACCTGCACAGACAACTAGTTTGATAGAAGACATGGACCTCCTTTCAATAAGTAACATTTACCTACGTGAAATAAAATTCCAATTATTTAACCATACACTAAAATATAACGTTACCTTAATTACTCAGTACAGCGATCATCATAGGGTTTTGTGAAAAGGAAGCCCAGGGATGGTACAGGCAAAGACGTGGATGTGCTTATTAGCTTATGAACATTGATATTATCAAGGCTGATTATACTTTGAAATGATATTGTATCGTACCTTCGGCAAATCTGTCACGTCTTTTTTCTCTGTAGCTATGGGTAATTTATGTTTTTTCAAGTATAGTTCATTTTCATAACTTGGTATTGCTTTGATTCATAGTTGTGAAGCTGGTTATAGAGGTTGATATAATAATGGATAACATTAAAAAGAAATTCATGAAGGCAAATAAAAAAAGTATCCTTGACGTTACTCATGCATCCATTTGATTCTTTCAATGACGCAGTAATAAGCATTATTACCGGATGTGACTTCTATGACAGTGCTCATATGAAAAGCCTGGAGATAACGTGCTACAATTGATCAAACATTGAGCAACAAGGAACATATTAGTCATCAAGGTTGCAAACATAAATGTTTATGTTTGGAGATGAACTAACAGTATTAGTTTATTATCTTGTCAGCATTTATCATACTTTAGTAAAGCCTTAGCCATTCAATTTGAAAGTCAAAGATTTAAGTCGTTCGGAGGAAACTCCAATAGCATGAAAAAGTCAGATCTTTATTTAGCTACATGTAAATAGGAATCTAAATTCAACATAAAACAATTATTGTATTCCATAATGGAATTATTCTCTTAAATCAAGTAAGCAAATTAAACACAGAATTACGAGCTCATTGAACCAGAAGTCATATATAGTTCATCAACACAAAGGTGACAGACAGTATGAAAGGGACATTGTGCATATTAAATTAAATATCTGTCCCATCTAAATTTTTCTATATATTGCATTTTGTCAGGCCGGTAGCATTTTTAAAGAAATGTATATGCAGTCCCTATGTATATGAAAATAAGCCAGTTCACCTGCCAGTGAAGTAAGAGTGTAAGAAACTGCTCAAAACTTTCGCAAATTTCTAAAAAAATAAAATTTTATTCATTAATATTGTTCTGCCTCCCTTTTAAGAAAACAAAGAATAATTTGGCTCTTTTTCTTAGAATATGCCAAGACTGTAAAATGCTGAACGTATCAAGCACTTTGTTTGATTAAAGCGGGTGTCTCTCTACAGGAAATTGCTTTAATTGTCATCGAAACTCTATTGTAATGCTACCATAGGACATATGAAGTAAACCACCGACCGCGGACAGTGCTTCCAGGAGTAACCACACCTACACACATTACTTAGGTAAGCGCATTCAAAATCTCGTAACATCAGCCAGAATCATTCCTAACTTGGGGATAATTCATCCTAACACGTCAGTTTTGACTCCGTGTACATCGACCTGCAATTTGTCCAATTCTTACACAAAATCATCGGACATGCTCTTAGGTAGGGGAGGAAAGTTCTCTTCATGAATGAATCTGGATTAAACCTGGCCCATTATGATGGCTACACCTTGTCAACCACTGACGTGGCGACTGGGCTCAGGCCTGTGTCATTGAAAGGAATCGTTTCGGATGATATAACAGCTAGGAACCGAACTGAACTTGTGTTTGTCCAGTACAACCTCACTGTTGTTGGATACCGCAACAGCGTCCCCTTCCTTCAACATCACAGCCCTTGCGATATTCTTCAGCAAGACAACACTAGACCATACATCGCACGGGCTGTAGTCATATAGGCTGTATAGATATTTATTCAGCAGAATAATGGGGAACTTCAGTCTTGAACTCCGAATTGATGTGGTCCAGCTCCCATTAAGCACACCTGGGATGATATGAAGCAGTGATTACGTCTCCAGCCAAACGTTCCTGTCACGTCAGGATCATCAGGATTTGGAATATAATTGTTCTTGACATGTCTGATTGGGTCGATCAGGCTTTGTTGTAACGCAACGATTTAGGCAAATGAAGGACACATCCGATATTGAGGCTGGCAAATTCTTCTCTGATCTCGTTGACCTCTATTTATGACCTGCGAACAAAGTTCTCAACACGTAATTTGTTTGTCAATTCATATAAGTATTTCATCGTGTAACATAATTGTAAATGTAAGGAATAAAACCGTGGACTGATTCAATGCATAGTTTATTTTTGTACCTAGTATATATATTATTGTATTCGAAGAGTTATCAAATATCTTGCTCCTGTGTCTGCTACTTAATGTGACACATCCTGTTGTTAAAACACGTGCATGTGAAAACATTTTCAGCGACAATCGGCGGTTGCAAAAACGTCATGTCCACAACGAGACAGAAACGTACAGTCAGTGAAATAGGAACTTTCAAACGAATGTAATAAAAATGTTTGTTAGGTATGACTTAAAAACGATATAAATGCGACATTTTCCACACGAAAACGTATACTTGATAACAATCGTATGATAGACTAAAATCATAATTTAGGCATTTAGGAGAGGTTATTTCGTATGGATAACGTTTCGCTTCTTTTTGATATTCGCATTTATAAAAATGTTTGTATCTTAGAGTCCAATAATGTTACATTTTACTGAGAATATAAATATTGGTAAATTCAATTTGATTAACTCCATTCTTTCAAACCAACTGGTCAAACTTTACTATCTGATGTTTAGTCAAAATCCCCAGTTACATCACTATGAAACGTCAAATTCGGAAAAACACACATTCAACAAAAGAAGCCTAACAACAATATCTGGCCTTTCTTAACTGTAATATCCCTCAAAAGCAAAGATAATCCTTTCAATATAGTCCTGAATATGAGTTACGTGGTTTATGTCTTGAAACTGATTTCTCTGCCTCCTTTTTCGTGTGTGATCACTGTGAACTGTAAGGTTGTCTAACAGCCCCGAAGAAACAACGCATTTCTAGAATCAAGTGTTTTTAAATATGTCCCCTGGAATTGTTAAAAGGGCATTTGACTAAAACCGGCGATGTTCTCCTGATTGTTAAAGACCATAGTCATGTTTAACTCTCATTAAAAATCATGAAATTCGACGTGTACGAAGTGTTATCTGTCCTTGAAGTTTGCTATTTTTAAAAATTTACTTTGAATGTAAAAATGTGACGAAGTATTAACTGTTTCTAGATTCTTATTATTGGCCAATGCTTTAGCTTCATACCATACAAAAGTGAGCTCTCTAGTGCAGTATTCAAAACAAAAAACAATTCAACGAGTCGCATGGGGTCGGACATTTCTAAAAAGACTTTTATTCAACAAACCGGCTTACACAAAAACAAAAGTGCCAAAATCATGTTTTCATCTCGATTTAAAAAAATCAAAAAATATACGAGAGAACGTCTCCAAAGGTGGTCAAGGTAAGTAAAAACTTTCTTTAAAAACATCAAACTTCAAATCTCGGAAACGCTGATTTGGTAGAAATGTTTAAATGTCAATTAATCGATAATATTCATCATTTGTTTACAGTTAAATGAACAAATATTCCCCCGTTTCTAGTGCCTGCAAAAATTTTCATTTTCATATTTGTTTTCATTTTGCACACGTCGCCACTTTATATTTCATGCACTTCATGCAAATAATAACATGATCGCAACTAATACATCCGTGTATATCCTGATGGAATGATACCAAAAAGTACAGAAAAGAGGTTGACAAGCACTCCAGTTACTTCCGCATGGAGAAATAGAGATTCCTATTAGGAGTAATAAAACCTATACCTTTACTCAGGTTTTATGTGACCTCTATGGACACCTGCGATGCATCAATCTTCAGAGAGTAGAAACCCGTTACTGATTAGCGTTATCAGAGTTATCGTTTAGACAGTCTATAGACATTATTTTCCGATCCACGAAACCAGATGCCCTACTATCAGAAATATGGACCTCAACATCAACATCTAGATAAGTACTGTTATTTCATTATGACCATCCACAATGAAATTCAAAAAATCGGTATGTTAATCATTTCTAATGACTGTATAAAACGAAATGTTTCAGCCTGAAATGATTAAATCCTTGCATGAGGTTAGTTGCCATATAAAGAGGTTTTATAAAGGTTTAAATGAGTGAATGCATAAATGCTGTTGAGAAAACAAATGAAAATTGAAAGCCGTTGACGGTATATGTGTGTTCAGATGTCAGTTTTATTTACAACATCTAAATAAAATGCAGAATACCTTTGAAACAGTGAAACTCGCCGGGTTTTTTTTTGCAATAGATCACTTCGATTTTCATCAAGTACAAAATCTTCAATCAGGATGAATGCATTTTGGCTCACGTATTAGTCATAAGTATACCTACTGCCACTTTCGAGAGTTACAATAGTAAAATTAAATGATTTTAGTTGGTTTTTAAGGTATTCTATAATGTCCCAAAGACTCGGTTTATTTTGATAGTCGATCCTTTTTACCTTTTACCTTTTTCACATAGCTAAGAATGTTCAAGGCCCAGTTAAGTTATGACTGTCGATGAAAATATATATACAAAACGTTATACTTGCCCCTTGAAATGCTGTAAAAAGACCTCATGGAAGCCGAGAACAAAAGAGTCGAACGTTCCTTCACTTTAACGACATCTTCGAGTTACAATTACTTAATAACCTATTGGAATAATTCTGTTTGAGAGGACCCGTTAGAAAGAGGGAGGGTGACTCACAGAAGTCGAATAGATGTACTGATTGTGTTCGAGGGCAAAATTTCGCGTTTAAAAAAAGATGTTTATTTACAAATAAACAGCGGTAATAAACAAATAAACGATAGCAGATACCGCTGTTCATTTGTAAATAAACATCTCTCTACTTGTGAAAATGGAGATTTCAAAATATTTCCTTTCTATAAAATATTCCATTAATCTAACATGGGCAGTGTTTCAAATGCACTTTTACGACTTGAAGAGTCCTTCATTGACACCTATAGACCCTTACCAAATAAACAATGAGATGATTATCCTTAAATCACTGACATATATATCTCTTACTACAATGCAGCTATTTAAAAACAAAAGAGATTATGTCACATTAACATATTGCTCAAGGGGTAAACTCCTAAGTCAGTGATTGTGTCAATCAGTAGACTAACAAGGAGGAACCATGATGTCACCTGATTAGCATAGCTTACAATATATCCTTGTACATTGTACGTATATTTTGTTATAAATATGCTTGTAATGCGATGTTAACGATCATATCGTTTTATCCCTGATGAGTCAATACTATTGACGAAATTAAGTATCGGATTAAAATGATTCTGCAAACGACTATGTTAAGTATGATATATTTAATCTACATATACATATGCAATTATATGCTTATCAAGCTTGCAGGCAGACAAATATTTGACAGAACATTTCTTTTTTCGTATTGATGCTTGATATGATTACAGTGAGCAAAGAATATAGTAAGCGATTTATTATGCATCTAAGTACGTTAGATATAGGTAAGAATATCCGAAGCTAAAATCATAATAAACAGACATCTAAGATTATTAGCCCATGTGGTATAATCGAGGATGAATTATATATTGACATCATTGTAGAATTGATTTGTCACTGAATAATCGAATTTCGATTGGACATCACTGTGTTTAAGATACCAATGGCATTGCAATGCAGATGTGTGTTAAACGAGTATTGATTCGCGTTCGACGTGTCTTGAATTTATACAACACTAGGAATGTAAGATAAACTGTTTTATCCAATGGGCGGCTTATAACCCTTTGATCTAAAAGCAACTTTAAATCATGTATCAGGAGGAATTTATCAGCAACACTTATTTTCGACTCGCTAATAAGACGATCGTGACGAGAGGGTGAGTAAATGGGAGGGGCTAGACACATCATCAATAATTGCAACATTTTGTAACAATTTCCATACAATTGGAAGTAACACAGCTGAGGCAATCGACCAAAATGACGACAGTGTGAGTCACCTTACTTTGGGGGGATAGGGTTCAGGTAAACGGCGTTCTTTCAGTTTCATAAGAGCTGTCGCTTGGAAACCTGCCTATGCTAGAAAAGCTGTAGTAAAAACTATTATGCATTTGACTGAGTGGTACATGGAATGAATGCAGTAGTAATTCTGGGTATGTATGTATGTCAAATAGATGAACAAAATAAAGGGGGTATCGGGTCTTCCATGCTTGTACAAATTATAAGTTGAAATAAGAGGATATGAATTACATATACTAATACAAATGTATTACAGATAAATATTATTCAGCTGCATCTTAAACAATTTATATGGAAGACAGCTTCAACACTTGTAAACAGATGACAATGTCTGATCTCTACTACCTGTGCAGAAACAGTTTCATCGGAGGTTTGACCGCCATGAATAATGTATGAAAGGAGTCTGCCCTCATCCGACCAATCTATCTCAAATTTCACTGGCTTTAGGCGAAATGAGTCTGTAAATATGTTTAAGAGTATCTTACTTTGCAATACTGGAAATATTTGAGATAGTTTTTAGGATTTTTCTCATTTTACACCTTTTCGCACACCCGATTAAGAGAGATATTTGAGATGCATGTTAGTACCTTACATTTCACGTCATTTGCGTTTTTGGTGTAATCTTGAAATTCTAACAAAATCTTAATTTTTTTGGAAAAGTGGCACATTTTTATTTGTGAGACAATTATCGCCAAAGAGTAATAGTTAACCCTCGACTATCGATGATGACATTGTATGAATATCCAAAATCTTTTAAAAGTGTCTTCACGTTTGCCCATCGCCCTTTCAGCATTAGCTAAAACACATACATGATAAGCTTGACCATTCAGTTCTTTTCAAAGTTTGTCTTCTTTTCAATTAGGAGTGGTTAATGCAAAATTTCAAGCGATTTCATGAATTTTTGAAAATATTTAAAAAATTTCTGTGTGTTGTACTTATTCATTTCCTGAGATTGAATTTATCCAACCAATTGCAGAAATGCTATTCATCTGCTTCTTTTCAAATATTGCACATGTCTCTTATTCCATTAAGAGAGTTTCAATTGTATGCTTATATGATATTGTCATTGCTTTCTTATTTGGGACAATATTGGTTGACCTGCACATTAATTAATTGTTATTGATAACAGACATCTGGTAGTAATCTGAGTTCAAGAATATCCAAGTTTTGCTAGTTTTCAAATATTCATTTTGAATAACCGGTTGGGGTTATTAGTGAGCCACGCTCACTTTGGCTTGTTCATTCTATTTCGGAACGTTTCAACTGATTACTCACTTACTCAGTGCATGATGAACTAGATGCCGACAATTGACAAAACTAGTTATTGAAAACAAGGATGCTAGTAATAACAAGTGGTACGTAAAAAAACTATTTGATAACAAATCTTTAAAATGTTTTGTACATCATCGTCCTTTTACGATTGATTTGTAAACGATTTTATTAGTACAACATATTTGATGAACTTTCATCGTTTGTGAACATATTCTGAGCCAATAGAAACAGTCACACAAGTGGCACTTAGCAATACACGTTCATCTCATAATAATTTTGTTTTATCATTTGAAACCCCATGGTATTACTTATAAATAGAAATCGGTAGATACCTACATTGGCAAGAACATTAAGTCTGTGTGACTTTTGTCTTGAACAAGGTATTGCCTTAATTGAAGATAAATATCATATTATTTGTGTATGCCAAATATATCATGATAATAGAGTAAAATATTTTGATAGAGTGTCCCTCAAAAGCTAAATTTTATCAGTTATTGAAAATAGCGTTGCTCAGTTTTATCTAGCTAAGTTCATAAAAGAATGTTTATGTAAAATCTAAATTTTAGTCATGCGTCTATAAATCTGACTGTGTAACTTATAACTCAAATGTGGCCGAGGGGCTCAGTGAGCCGAAGTCATTAAGTAATATAATAAACTTCTTTTCTGTTTACTCGTCTAAACGTGTTCTCTTCTTAGTTATGTAGTATGCAACTTTCAATAAATGAAACGTTTGGTATAGTCCAGCAGCATCCTCAATGTTGGAATGACAAGATAAATATAGACATAGACCTATATACTTTATAATAAATGTCATTTATGGGGAGGCTCGCGCGTATTAAATTGTAGGGGTGGTTTCAAGGTTTGGTTGTGCCAGAAAGAAGACAACAATTTAATTGTGTTGTGCCTGCCACTTAGAGTTGATTCATAACAGGTGTGTACATCTGTCTCATAACTTACCGAAGAGGGCTCCGTTTAAACTCCTCGCACTGCATACTGTACGCACATGTGGTTTTCTAGGATAATGAAAACAATTAAAAGGCTAGGATGACATATCCTTTACCCTATTTCGGAAGATATGAAATTTCCGTGTATTTGATAGTTTCTGTCAAATATATCAAATTGGTGAAAAATTAAAAATCACAATAATGATGTATTTATATATTCATTATACATTCTTAAGGATAGCCAAAATATGATGATGAATTCTCTGTAAACGCTTCTTTATTAACTTTTGGCAGATAATATGGTAAGTTGATCGCCAATTAATAGCCGCCAATGAAAGTTGCACTAAGGTGATAATATTGCATACTTCAATATTCTAACAGTAGCCTTAATTAGCATAGCTCTTTCATATATTCCCTTTCAATGTAAGGTCACTTAAGCTTCAGATACAGCTATTGCACCAGGATATAATTCCCTCCATAAAACAGTGAAAATAATTCATACAATGGATCTACCCCCGATTTTCATAGAGATAACATCTTTCTTGCCATTTGGAGATAAATGGATTCGTCTTTGAGTGACAGTTTCAGTTATGTTTCCACGGTAACTATAACAAAGAGAGATCAAACCCATCACATGTACATCTAGGATCATGGTGGAAATGTGTATTATGAATAGTAAAAATGGTATGTATAGTTTTGGAACTATCTTTTGTCTTGCTAAAGTCAGAAGTAATTTTCTATGTAATGGACAATTTGCAAAAATGATGTAAATCAGGGGGAGAACGTACACAAGAAACATGTGATTAAATGTGTGAAGTTTCTTTACATTTCATCGATTACACATTGCGTTATGAGCGGAACAGCACTTGGCAAAGAAAGTGAACAAATTTGCATAAATTACGGCATAACTCCTTTTGTTATGAGCTGTACAAAAGTTTAGACTGCAATCATTTCTTGAATGATGCAAATTAGGGACTGGCATATGCACAAGGCACATAACCACATTATAGAGATTATTTGTGCTAAATTTTGTTACAAACGAACAAAAATGGTTCGAGTTATGAGCGGAACAATAAAAGTGTGTGAACACAGAGACAAACGGTTTACTATAAAAAAAATTGTAGTTGGGGTATAATGAACCGAAATTGTTATGTTACGTTATCGTATGTTTTCTTCATTTTTATCCCACCGGTATGTATACTGTGGGATATAGCCGTCACCATGTCCCGCTTGAGCCTAGTTGTTTGGTTTCAGGAGCAGAACTCCAAAACCGTTCATCAGATCTTTCTTAAACTTTGCACGAGTGCCTTTTGATATTTTCAAAGTTCCAAAAAAATTCGTTTTTCGTTCCCATGGAAATGTTTTGAATTAGGACTCTATACAGGGCTAGCTTTGTTTCTAGAGTAGTGCCCCGTAACCATTCATCACATCTTTCTTTAACGTTGTATGCATATTAATCTAATACTAGTTTTGTTAATACTTCTTATTGTTTTCTTAATTTGAGAAGCTCACGTTGGACTTTGATCGAGGATAGCTTCAATTCAAGAGCAGGACTCCAAAACTGTTAGTCATATCTGTCAGAAAAGTTGTATGTTTTAAACATATCTGTTGAAGTGATGCCTTAAGATATATTCCATGGAAATTTAACTCACCACAGATATTATTAATTGGTAATTTCCGGGGCAGAACTCCAAAAGTGCTAATCCTATATTTCTGAATCTATACTCGAAGGTCATATCAGAATTATTTTCTTTATTACTACAGATATATAAGTTGCGAATTATTGGGAACCGGTGTTACGTCATTATCAAACATATATTATCGTACTATAAATCCTTTATTTGAATTGGGTGTAACAACAATGAAAACATTCGGTAGCTGATTTCCTTAATTGGATTCAAGAATTAAATCATTAATAGATTGTAGTGTTTTATAGGTCTTTTTGTTTGTTTGATGTAGTTTATTTTATCCAATAAACTGAGACAATTGTTAATCTATAATAACGAATGTCACACAATGCAATTAAATATTGTTGGAAGGGGAATTCCATATTGTATTAAAATACCAGAACAGTAAAGTGATGTTTTTGTGAGTATTACTTTACTTTTATGTGCAATATCTGAAAGCTGGAAAAAACAGACTCGGTAGATTTTATGAGCACTTTCTCTTTCTGATTATCGCTACTTTCACATCTGTTTATTCCTCCCTCACAGTGCTGTATCTGGAATAGCTATTTAACTGCTCATGGCGGTAACAAAAGTACTAGACACCATTATTGAAGCGCCAAGTACAGTTTGAAATCTGCTTAGATGCTGACTTTTCCAACAGGCAACGTGATTGAAGATAACCTAAAGGCATTAATGCCACTAGTGGACAATGAAATGTATCTTTCAGATAGTATGGCCGCATCTGAAAGCCGAGATTAATATTGTGAGGCACGTATGCCCCGGAAAACACTCTCTTACAAACTTAAGGGGAAGATCTATCATTTTCCTCAAGTCAGATATGGTGTTTGTGAACTGTGCTTGATTTCAATCACCACAAATGTTTGGGTATTTATTATCAGTACCGTGTTACGTTGAAATGAAATAGGTTTTTTCATTGTTTACAATTCGCCGATATACACAAAATTGCAAGTGTAAACATAACAATGAATATTTGTCACTACACTACATAAGCTAAATTGCTGATCTAATTAGTTCTATGTAGACAATTTGTGCATTGTTGTAATGGTATTTCAAAGTCTGGTAACACCTAGGAACGCTGATGATTATGTATTTAATATTACTCATCAATTTGGTCCTTTTATGCATTGATTTGTTCTTTTTTGAATGACCTAGTACACAAAGAAGGCAGATTACTTACCTATTTCGATCAAAATAAATTGTTTAACACACGAATGTGTAAAATGAGCCATAATTGCATACGCACGGACATTTAATGTAGTGAAGTTAACAATGAAACTACTAGACCCAATATATCCTTACAATTTATCCAAAATTGCAAACAATATTGCGAGCAAAAACGTTACATGCTGCCCTCATGAATACATTCGGTTGCCAAGCTTTTTTTAAAATTGGAAAAAAGTCCTACAATGTGGTTTTGATGAAAATAATTGGAAACTTTACAACATCATGTATTGATGGGAACGTGGAAAGATCTTGTTGTATTCAGTTCAATTAAAATTTAAATTTACACACAGAACAACTAATTTAGAAATGAAGGGGAAAAGCAATATTTATGCTAATGCAATCATTTTATAAGTCAAAGTAAAAAAAGTCAAAAGAAGTTTATTGTACTTGAGGCCTCTGGCCCATCCATATACAATGATATACAGATATATATATATATATATATATATATATATATATATACAATATACATCTTTACAGAGATGCGTGTGGATATTAAAATGGAATTAGGATTTACAGTTATGTAGGATTAAACAAAGAATAGTATGTTTTTGCAGACAAAGCATAGCTCACGAATTTCCATTTAATATGTTTAGATCCATGCCATGTTTCATGAACAGAGATAATTTCAATATAACATCCTCATCATTTGATGACAAAACTGATGTGTATCCTGTTACACTCCTCATTGAGAAGAAACGTTTCGGTAAATGTTTCATTCTTAGTTCAGTATAATACGGACAATCAAATGTAAAAGAATTTCGTCTTCTATAGCAGCATTACATAATGGACATAGTCTTTGTGTTTTCTCAAGCGATATATACCTTCCATAGTTAATCATAAGTTTTAACAAATCAAGTTTGTATTTGATATATAACTTTCTTAAAATATTATTCGTCAAGACTTATAAATATCTTTCTGGTTCTAATAAACTCTTAAACTTTCTATACAAATCATACCGTGAACTGCTTTTTATATGTGATTGCCATCCTTGATAGAACATATAATTGCAACGTTACGAAAACCTTTAATAACATCTGTTGTTGACAAACATTTTGGTTGAGCCAAATAAAACCATATCCATGGGAAAATAATAATTGTCTAATGTATGATACCCGTGTAATTTTGCCGATGCTATCAAGGTGAAACATCATGTTGGAAGGCGGTGTTCAGGCATACGTGAAATCTTAAACCAGCATTTTAAACAACTTATTTGTGAATTAATATATAGTGGGTATCTTCCGCATTCATCATAAACCATACAATTTGGAGTAGACATTCCAACACATAAAAACTTACAGGCTAGTAAATGAATCCTTTCTAAACATTCATATCTTTGATAACCCCACACTTCAGATCCATACAACAGGATTGGTTGTATCTGAGTATTAAATAACTTGAAAAATACATTTGGTGTCAAAACTCCAAGTTTGTGGGAAACAGACATGATATGCAATAATGCTCGTTTGCCACGCAATGATAAATCTAATACACATTTTTCCATGTTCAAAGTTGAGTTAAACATTATACCAAGATATTTATAACCGTTTACTATATTAAGTTCATCTATATTAAAATACCACTTTTCCTTGCAGCTTAAAGGACTGCCCTTTCTAAATACTATGATTTCTGTTTTAGATAAATTTACTGACAGTTTCCATTCTTTAGAGTATATATGTAATACATTTAGCTGGTTTTGTAAACCAATCACATTATCCGACATTAAAATAACATCATCCGCAAAAAGAAGCATAAGGATTTCCATGATACCAGGAAACATCTGTATGCCATGTTTACCGTTACTTGCAATACCATAGTATAGTTCACTAATGAAAAATGAGAATAACAAAGGAGTCAATATGCAAACCCTGGCGCAACCCAGATGGACAATCGAAAAGGTCAGTAACACCATAGTCACTACGTACACATGACTTAACATTTGAATGTATTGATTTTAACATGTTAAACATATTTCCTCGTAGTCCAGCTTTTTTGAGGCAGTACAATAGTTAACAACGATCAACAGTATCGAATGATTTTTTTAAATCGATAAAGGCTACATAAACTTCGTGTTTTCGACGTGATAGACATTTTTGAATAATTCTTTCTAAATCCAGCTTGTACCTCGGGAATTTTGCCTCTCATGTGTGCCCAATTAGTGAGTCTAATATTTAAAATGTAATTTAAAACAGTATATCTAAAGATGTAGCAAAAATAATTTCAGGCCAAAGATAGATTACTTTAAGAAAGAAATTGATCGATATTATGATATCTCAAGTTACGTGGTCTTATCAAACGGGCACTGGACAAATGTTTGTTTTAAATATTGATCAACTCTGCATTTGTTACTTTGAAAGTAAACACGATAGCCGATTGTATATTTCAATTAAACACTTTTGTCATTGTCAAAAGTGTTAAATCTTTTTAGAATTGTGGTTTCTATGCCTTAATAAATACCCTTTTAGCCTGTATTATGAAATATGGAAAACAAAATAAATAAACAAAAAATAATGTTAAATGAACGCATTGCTTAGTTGCATTACTTCGCCTTGATCAGACATGTATGACATCTCACATTTGCAGTGTGTCTGACATGCACCGGGACCACCCAAACGATATAAGCTATATAAAAGACAGTTATAATAACAAAGGTTTCTTGTTGAGAAACTTCCTTGGTGACCTTACTTAATATTTATTACCAACATGTGATAATTAATATCCCTATAAACGGAAATTGAGAGCCAAATTCCTTACTATAGCTTTTCGCCACAGACACATTAATCACAAGTATTAACAAAGGGAAATGAGATTCCAAAGTAATATCGAACTCCGCGGGTCTAGATCGTTTTCCTAGCGTAGTGTTTAAATGCAGTTATCATTTACTTAACATTATAATCAAGGATGCCAAAACCATGCGCTTCTCTTGTGATAGAAAATGATTTATCTTCATTCAATTATTTCTGTGTCTATGCACGTTCGAAGACCATTTCTCGGAACCTGTGTAATGTGCAAGTGAAAAACGAACGCTTAAAAAAATCAGAAATAAATATATCATATGAAATGTAATCATAATGTATGAAGAATATTTATGATATATATTCACATCATTTTTCTGAAATATTTTGAGTTAATTTTTCATAATCACCTCCTTTATCTTTTTTTCTATACACGTTCTTTAACTATATATTCAAGTTCTTAACAGGTTTGGATATATCACAAAATGAATAATGAACGTATTACTTATGCCATTCTGTTCAACAATGTCATTGCCTTCCTGTTAGCCTGTCAAATCACTGAAGTCGTTGTACATGCAGTGCCCATTGAACACAGATAAACTCTTTTTCAGCTTAGTATCTAACAGGAACAAAATTATGTAGTGAGATGATGAGTTACTATCATAACGTTTTTTCAACAATCTTTTCAACAATCGTTAAGTTCTTAATCACGCGGATGAAAAATTCGAAGAGTGGACAGATCAGGGGAAACGGGACCGAAAGGATACATTTCATTAATTTCATCATATTGTTTTATATAGACCGTTTTGAAAAGTCAATTAGTTTTCTTTGCTGACAGAATGCACACAATCTTCACCTTATCGTAAATGAAACGACATGACAAGTGGAATCAATTCATAAACGCAGCAATAAGTTTTGTTTCTTCTTCCCCTGATCCAAACGCCAAACGCCCGACAATACACCGAAAACCCCATACGCCTCGACCATGTCTTCAATTTATGATAGATATAATTTTTGTTGATGTCTGTATGTAGTACTAAGATGTTGTCCAGTTTCAGAATTGTTCAGGCCCCATGTAATAATCTTCACCTCAACATATTTAATCAATTAACGAGTCGATGACCATCGATATTCTGACCATTCAACATGATGATCACCTTCGAACTATATATCTAATACAAGGTGAGCGATTGAGTGACTTTGGGTTTAACGTGTTTTGAACAATATCGTCCAAAAGAGAGTGAAGTTTGAATAAAACATGAGAGCAAGCATTTGGCGAACTATCGAGATGTGAATAAAATGTATGTTGCATGTTTATCATCAAGTAGTTTCAGTGAATTATCTCTATGAAGTGGAATGTTTTAATTGGTTGGCATGTCATGTGCTTCCCGAAATACACTCCACGCTATCTTTCTACAAAAAAAGTGCTCGACGTCCAAATGTATAACAATTATTTGTGTCTTAATCATCCACGGAGATATATTGAAAAGGTCAAATATAAGAACATTTTTATTGTTTATGCTTCTTTAAAATGAGCACGTGTTGTTCTTACAACCCCAAAGATGTTGGAATTTGTTTATTGTTTAGGTAAGTACTCGTTTATTAATTTTGTCTACAGCAAAATGTTAACCATGTCATATGAGATAAAGATTTGTCTTATTTGAATCTAAACATAGGGTCAACAACAAGGGAGGTAATTCCTTGACCCGGAAATGCTCTTTTAGCTTGTTGATACAAACGAATCGATATTGTATTCATTTAAACTTTATAATCTAAGTTTGTTACTGTTAAAAATAAAATTAACAATCCAGCAAAATGTTAATGATCACATAGACTTTCTGTTAAAGTCAGGCATACAGTACGCTTCGCTTGTCAAGTTACTTCTCTCACATCTCAGGTTCCATCCATTATCTTTATTATTATTTAGAAGTATAGTATTATTAAAGCGCTGGCTCCAACACACACGACCACAATAAAGCGCTTCTTTAGATTAAAATATTACCGAGGAAACGGTCTAAACCCGCGTTCATCGTTATCGAACGGTAATGCCAGATTAGACAGTGTACCGTATTTAAACAAATACAGTCCCTTTCTAACATTATTGTACCCAGTTTTCATACTTTCGTACTTTTGCAAAAAGGAAAACAAAAACCTATCTTGTATGTGTTGTTTAGTGCTAACATTTGATATTTACAAAGACTTTTTTAAAATCTAAATTTAAATGAAGAAGTAAAGATGCTAGTTTTTTTAGACTGTTTCCTGTGATGTCTCACAGTAAATGTTTACTGCAACTGCTTCCAGGTCTTGAAGATAGTAGTGAAAGAATGATAATTCTTCATTTGCGGCATATGTTCATCATATGCGTACACATACCGAGAATGTCTTTCATAGTGAGTTGCTGGCGGCTGGTTGACTGAACATCTTCTTCATACTCTGACGGTTCTTGAACAGTTACAGGTTCATCAGCTGCACATGCCAGAAGTTCTGCCTCCCAGGTTTTAAAGGTCTGGATTCTCTTTAGGAATATCGAATATCGCCCTCCATTGACGATATCAGTGATGCAAGGGGGAATCATCAGCCCATTTGTTATCATCGTTGTTGCTGTCCTCGTTGTAAACTGCCTGAAGCCGCACATGCTAAAGCCTTTGCTCATAGGTCTTTGGTGTTACTTCGGCCAATGTTTCGTCGAGGAGGGGACTGCAGTTTTGGGAACAAGGGTTTTCCACAGATATGGCCGATATCTTACCATGAACACGTTAGTGAAGCCTGGCCACGTTACAGATGTGACATTTGCTATAAACCACTGGTATTCACATTCATCAGCTCGAGACCATGCACCCAAACCGGATCGAACGCACGCCTCCACTCACGTCATCCACGCCTTCCTGTTAAGGGTTCATTGGACAGAAAGTTTATTTAGTGAAAGGTTTTAAAGCGCCTTGGGTTCTGAGGCACATCTGTCTTGAGAGGTTTAAATAGGATGCACTTCCTGGATTAAAACATATCAGGAGTAGAAAGTTTTTGATAGGTATTAAATCACTAGTAGAAAATGCTACTAAACAAATGTCTGCAGGAAACAAAACCTCCAGCACACGATCTTTACAATACATGATTGTATGTCGTATTTTTGGAGACATGATTCAATGCTGGATGTAAACACCTAGCTCTGTTCACTGTCATATAAAAATGTCAAGGCACAAATATACGACATAACATCTTCTTCCTCCCAGTGTAAACTATCATTGTGTGCTCAGTAAATATGTTTTCTGCGAATTTGGGTGTGTATTGGAGCGGTGAAATTTCTAGGGGCATCTGCATCTTACTGTCTAAGAGTGCAGTGACCTGTTACGTTCAAAGCGCATTTATGAGAGATAAGTTCATTACTTATTTCAAGCATGTTTACAGTCGTTTCACTTACAGCATTTTAGCAAGATTTGTAATTACGACTAAATTAATGATGTGAGGGTAAAAGTGAACTCATAGCGATCACTTCAAACAGGTAATTCTTACGTGTTCGCATAATTCACTACAATGATGAAATCCTGTGTAGACATAGATTACCCGCAGATTATGATTGCATGTCCGCTGACGATTCATTGCATATCGTAAACCTTCTATTAGTATTCTAAAATCATGTATTATGAATGGTACATTGTTTTGCAGTGTTTATGATGTTAGAAATTAATTAGATGTATTTAGAGATGACCCCCTCAGATAATATTATGAGGGATGATACAATGTTCAATAAAATCATAATGGTTTGGAAATGATTTATCTAAGGGGCTAAACATATCATATAAATTAAATCACAATATATAACCACTGAACTGTTAATCATCTTAGTCTCATGAACTGACACTTGACAAATTTGGTAATGTTTTATATCACCATTACAGGTATTAAAATCCTTATAGTAGTGCATAATTCAACATCAAAGAATAGAATAGCTATTAAGCTACAGCGCCTATGACTGTATGTTTACATTCATCTTATATACTCAAATATTCACGTTTCAGCGACGTCTCAAAGAGGTAATAAAACACACTGTTGACCTACGACAAAAATAAATCAGGGAAACGGCAGACATAAAAACCCCTAATTCCCCCTGATAGCATAAGGCAGTAGTTTCCATTTTCTATTCGAGACAAATACTGTGGTTGTAAACATCATAACGGTAAATATACAGAATGAGAGTCTCTGACTGGACAGACAAATAAAGAATCAAATCAGCAAGGTTAAAGAGAAACATAATATGATAAAGCATCATATCTGGGAAATAACACATGCCTATCTGGAACATAACAACACTGTTACGTAATCTGATTTGTCTAATCGTGCCAAGATAAGCTCAAGGTCTAGTAACGGAACCTTAAGCCTTACTGCTGATGTGTACAAGATAAAGGACGTTTCATGTGTCCTGAATACGAGATAGGGAAACCACGTGTTGAGTACTGCACAGGAGGTTCTTATCTCATTGTCTGCAATTTGTGTCATCTGTTTTTGTTTGCTTTAACTTTTTATCACATGTTTTTGGGGATGAAATTTCACCTATTTTACATAAACATTTCAGTATTTGCCATAGGCTTTACAGTTCACTAAAGAAAATCGATAATTAGGGTGTTTATATATATGGGAATGGAACAGCTTTTAGGTTATGACTTAGCTTATAATAACACATACATCACTCATTACCTGCAGCATGGTCTACTAATATTATAGGCAATTGATAATAAGTTAACAGATTGAAGTTACAACAAAAGTTGTTTAACAAAAGGTTAATTAACGTCACATTCGAACAGTCTTACTCATATGTACTTTAACAAGTATACCAATGCTCGATGTCGAACATACATATGACCTTTCATAATTGAACACTTCAGTTCAATCGTTAATCACAAGATCGTTTTTATAAGTTCACGGAGTTCTATCTGTGATGATTCAGTGTTAAAAAAACCAATAACAATGCAAATTGCAGGAACGTCATATATATACATGTAGCAGTCTCAATAGTTGGTCTTACCTATTTTTCTGTAATATTTGAATAATAACGATGATTGATAAGTTGATGATTGATGCATTGGTTATTGAGTTTATAATGCGCACATATCCACGCCGAACGCATGCTGATGGGCCACATCAAATGTGCAGTAGCATGGGCATTATTTTGGTGATGATGGTGAGGTGAGGTGAGGTGTTTTGCGCTTTAACGTTAGGTTTTCCGTAATCTGTCCACTCTCTTTTGGATGCTTGACATCCACTTGTTTAATAACTGAGCTATTGTTGAAAACACGTTAAACCTCAAGTCGCTCATTTACCTTAATAAATGGTATATGCACTCAATTTAGAAGAAATAAATCAAACTTTTGTTAAGTAAAGGTATATCACTGTGTGAGAAGTTTTCTCTGCTATCTCTGGTAGCCATTAAGAAACCGACTCAATAGATTTTATGTTCCATCCCTGTTTGTGCTTATCATGACCTCTACGTCTGTTTATTTTCCCCTCACAGTGCTGAATCTGAATGAGGTCTTTAAATGCGCAGGAGGATAAGAAAGGTGCTAGAAATGTGTAGAGGAGCCTAAAGAGACATCTTGAATATATACAAAGACGGTGACTTTATTCCCAATAGAAAATCTGTTGTATCTAAGTTGTATTTATTTTAGAGAACGGTCAAAACACATATACTTTTAGTAAAGTACTTGCAGTTTTAGATAGGCTCATAATCTTTAGCTTGACAATCCTAAAAAATAATTGATGGACATTTCACAGAGGACAAATACCATTATTTTTCAAGCTTTGAATTTTCGAAAAAGAAACTGTTGATTGTTCATGGACATTGTTATCATTGGCAACTATAACATTTTCAATTCGATGTTAAAGGCCAATTGATCCATAACACTATACTTTTGATATATACCATGCCTCAAAATACACTCATGCTAATCAAATGGGTTTTTTGTCGAACACAAATTATGTCTTATAAGGATTTTCTTAATTTGATCATATAATTATGAGATTTCATTAAATACGTCAGACCACTGATATTCTGTTGCAATTGTACAAAAATAGTCCTTCAACACGTGTCAAACTGCAATTACAGTTGCCAAAATTCAACTTTGATTTTATATTAGAAACTTATCTCTAAACAGTATCAATAAGATTTTGGATTCCGGAAGTAGTCGGAAGGAGAAATTTCAAGACACTTAAATGGATCGACCATCGAGTATTATTGACTATGATAAATCTTTAAAAGAATGAAAATTTGCAAATGACTATACAATTTTGGTTAGACCTAAGAATGGTATGTTGTTATGTATGATAGGTTGGATTACTCTATGCACTTCCGATAGATCAGAAATGATAAGTCTGTTCAGCATATCAAATCAACGACCTAGCAGATTGTGAACTCATTGTGCTTGCAGCAAAGAGAACAATTTTGTGTAGGGTGGGGTAAATTGGTAATAAACAGATGTGAAATCCTTCCTCTCCCAGTGAGGGAGAGCACATACATTTCACTGAACGTTTCTTCTTAAATGTTAGGGATCTATAAGTGCACAGCAGGGCCGCAACACTGACTGATAGAGTAGATATACAGACAGCGATATTCCTTTGTTTTGCAGAAATGTTAATGACGTTTACGGATTCGCAGTTAGTTATATTTATAGACGTGAACTTGAGGAACATTATACCATATACAGTTAGATTCCTAAGTTTTATCTGATGCTAACTAATTGACTGTGCCTCTCTTCCAGCATGCTCAATTTCGCAAAGATACTTTTCCTATATGTTTTGTCATATCCTTTTCTGACATATAGTACATATTCGCCACTTGATTACCACATGTCTAAACTCTGCTTTAGGTTATATACTGATTAAAATATCAAAATTAGATATTCTTTTAATATCATCTTAAGTTATCATCAGTGCTTTATGGGCCATAAGTAGATCATATTTGAGATATTGCATACTTATATGCCTTTGAATATTTTAGAAATACCATGCTCATGCCCTGATTACGTATTCATCCATCATAATTTTCATGTCATACTTTTAATATAAGTGTTTAGTAACGGTTCATTTAAATTGACATAGAGGCTGAAGTGAGCTGATATCCCTTAAAGAGCCACTCCGTGAGTTGTTGGAGTCATATATGCCAAACTTAATCAATGATGTCATTTGATCGCGAAGTATCGACTGTTACCAAAAATACACATATTAAAGCTTGTTGGTTTTTTACAGTGACAATATAGAGGTAGAACGTCGCAATTATGATCGAAAACCGGACAATGGCGCGCGTCAAATAGTCAAACGTAATTTTGGAGACTTATCTAAAACAGCCAGGAGGGCAGTTAGGAGTTAGCTTTTGTT
Organism: Phorcus lineatus; assembly: GCA_921293015.1. Lineage (NCBI taxonomy): Eukaryota > Metazoa > Mollusca > Gastropoda > Trochida > Trochidae > Phorcus > Phorcus lineatus. Next base: position 75,003,946 of record OV121081.1, on the reverse strand, counting down.
AGGTTATATAACTAATATCCATGTATATTGGACGTGATACCTACACCTCTGTGCATTTATAAGGCTGTTTTCAGATTTTCATGGAAAACCAGTATTTGTCATATATATGTCTTTTGAACATGAAAAGTTCAGATTTTTTAAATTTTATATCACCACATATGACATTTAGGTTCGTATCAAAGGTAAATAATATGTTATGAAAATCATGGAGTGGCTCTTTAAGAGTAAATGTATATGTTACAAACTGCGCCGTTGAGAAACATCGATCCTCTATTATCAATACCGTTAAACATAATTGAACATTACCTAACAAAGATAGTTATAATAGTTTTTAAAAACAAAAAGGATAGCATAGTTTAGAAATTAGAACATTTCTTTATTCTAAATACCTACGTTTATTTATGTTTTTCCCCTGCGTTAGTTAACATTCCGTTTCCCCATTAGTTAGATAGCGAATGTTACTTACAATGCACCTAACGAGCAGGTGCGTCCCAATAAGATGATATTTACTTTTGTTTTAGTTTAGCCGAGTTTTGATTTATCTATTTACTCTCTATCATATGCAGGATTTGCGTTATATAAAACAATGTCGTTACGTTGCCTTTTTCATCTTTTCAAATTTTGTGCTTTCATGATTTCATTTAGCCAATCTGTATCTAATTCTACCACGATTTTATTCTTTGTAAATCAGCAAACGGTTACAAGAAACGTGTTTCTGAGAAATGTCATACACTTGCTTTTGACAATTCCCAATTTGTGTTGAAATGAAACGTATATATCTTTTCTATTTCTTCAAAATTTCAGAAATAATATTTAATTGAATCAAAGACTGAATATAAATTTTAACACTTCAATGAAAAAACCTAGAAAACGAAATTCAAACAATACTCGATATTATCATGCATTTATATGTTGTTGCTGATATTTCCACTTAATTCTACTACAGCAGTATCTTTGTCACTTTAGTTTATGTTGCTTTACTTTTAAAATAACATGAATGAACAGTAGAAGAAAGGACACTAATAAGAATTAACAACCTCACAATTTATCTTGTGATCAAAGAGAAGTATGTGTAATGGATGATAAATAAGTCTTTTTTTGAACTCTCGACATATACACTGCTTTCAACGTTGAGCATCTTCTTTTAATGCTTCCGGGTCTAGGAAACCTGTTCAGTTACCTATCGGCACTCCTCAAGTTGATGCATTTAATGCAAATGCCTGAATGTAGTTGTTGATTTATTTTGGTGTGCATGATCTTACTATTTAGGTTCAATGTATTCAATGCATTAATTAAAGTAAAACACACTTATGTATGACCTAAGTGTTTAGCATCGACTATATTCAATGTATAAAAATAACTTTTAGAAGACAATCCGGAACACTTTGACCAAACGGAAAGAGCTGAAAAAACCATAATCCTCATCACATCAAAATCATGAGGTTGCATTTTCCGAACTGTACGAGTGTATGACATTACCTTTACGTTTCCTTTAACGTTGCCTCGTTTACTTAATCTCTGAATGTTTTTACCACGTTTTCTGAAAACAATGATGTATTTAAATCTATTATTTCAATAGTGTGCTATTTTATCTTTTTCTCCTGACAGAAACTGGATTATAACAATATATGTTACTGTGAGGTTCAACGATAAACAAATGACGCCACACTAAAGACATAAAACACAAACGATCACTTGCCATGTCTCTTTTTAAAGATACTTTTAGACAGTCCACCAAGGTACAAAGAGTGACAACTTGTATAAGTTTGTATCGGGTAAAACATTTGTGTTCTGCCTGGATAAGGGTACAGCTGGCCGCGTCCCTGATATACGAGTCGATTTGGGGTTTAACGTCGCTTTCAAGAGTATATCATTCATATCAAGGCTGCTACTATAATTGCAAGGAAATTGCGGCGAAACCTGCGAGCATCGGCTGGAACTAGCGAACCATGCACTGGCATCGCACTGAAATTAAATGTAGCATTGCACCCAAACAGTACTGTGTGTACAGCAGTTCTCTACTGCAGACAATGTTGCTGGGGGTATTCGAACCCCGGACCTCTTAATCCGAAACCTAATGGGCTTAACATTCCGCTATCCCGCCCCCGATATTGAAACAACCCCTTCGACAACACTCGATGAATGCAGTATTTGCTGTCTTGTGATATGCGAATAGCCCTGTATTTTTACAGAAAAAAAGTATTCGTAAAGAACTACCTATTTTAGATCCATACTTATGGTAATTTTGACATCAACATGCTTTTAGTTATGCAAATAAATGATGAGTTCTCTACTCCAAGGATAAGGAAAACTATTGTACGGAGCATCTCTAGAGATAAAATTCTCGTTTTCGTGCTGGAATCTCTTTGCAGCTTATTTGCATCAACTGTTACTTAAAGGAATCAGTAATTTTGAAGTATCATAATTCATAAATAAGGGCTTAAACATTTGGCATGAAGCACTTCGCTTATCATTTAGTCTTGTTTGGAAAGCCAAAAAGATTTAATAAATTTAAAGACTGAATATTAATTCAAACACAAAAATGAAAAAATCTAGAAAACAAAACTGATGCAATACTCGAAATTATTATGCATGTATATCTTTTTCTTGATATTTCCAGTTCATGAAATTAATCAGCTAAAGACAAATGTGTTTATGTATTGAAAATAATAGTTAAAGTAGTGACACGAGGATATCGATGCATAAATAAAACGAAGTTCCTCATTTTGTAGTTTCATTCCGGATGGGTTTTTATATTCACTATTTAATTATTTTTTGTAGTCACTTTTATCATGAAGACATGTGCAAAATAGTTTAATGAATGAGGCCAATTTACACTTTATATTTTGTTTAAATTTTATTATTTAATTCTCTTTATAGCCTTTTGACTATTATATAATATAATAAATATAATAATATATATGATAATAAGGAGGTGTCAATTTGTAGCCCCATACCCCACACCAAATATTGCGTTATCAAGGAATCAAAAAAGAAAAGAAAATCAACTGTTTTTTCTAAAACGTTTTATTGATTTAAAAATTTAACGTTTGGACTTTTCAAGAGTTTATTTCGCGAGGTTACAGAAGATTTGAGTTTCCACCTTCGAAGACAGAAAAGAGGATGATGAAGATGAGAGTATTTGATGGAAAGTAATGGATGTAATTATATGAGATAACCAACGTTATCTTCGTCAGGTGAGGTGAGGTGAGGTGAGATGGTGTATAACGCCGCTTTCAAGAGTATTTCACTTATTTCGCGGCTGCTAGTATTATTGCAGGGAGAAAACCCGCAACACCATTGTGGCTATGCATTGCGGTGAAACCTGCGAGCATCGGCTGGAACTAGCGAACCATGGGTGGTACTGCGCTGAAATTCAGTGTAACATTGCACCCAAGCATTGACTGTAGAACAGTTATCTACTGCAGACAAAGTTGCCGAGCCCCTGGCGGGATTCGAACCACGGACGTAATGATCTAAAGCCGAACGCGCTACCCACTGTGCTATGTCGCCCCTCTTCGTCAGGTACCCACAAAGTGTCATATGGACAGTCGTACTGAGAAAATGCTTCGGTTTACGAGTAACCACGAGAGGAACTATATTCTGATCTGAAGCTGATGTCGCTGAAATAATCGGATTAACAATCTGTAATTTATCTAATTATGCGAGGTCTAGAATATATATATATATATATATATATATATATATATATATACACCATGGATGAAAATTTGTTAATTCTCTAATTCTCTAAAACTTGTACTTAGATCAAGGGTCTAGAGGATTAACACACATTCAAGAATATGAAATCAAACAAAATACTAAATGATATAGGCGTTTTTTCATCTATAGGCTTTCCTCTCAAGTATGGATTACCTTTCTAGAAAATTAATGTAAAAAGATCTAACTGCAAAGGATCTTTAAATTATTTCCTCATCTTATTTATTTCTTAATGTGGAATAATTAAAACATTAAACAACATTAAAGTGAAAATCAAACGAAGGTTGCGATTTAAAACGATCTCAAATTATCTTAATTATTATTCCCTTACATTAGAATAAAATAAAAACATTCTAACACATCACTTAAGCGTGGCAGTAAATCATGCCACAACATTGTGCCGTGCTTAAGTGTTTATTCTCAAAGAATACCCATGCCTTTAATAATTTAGCAATCTAATACGGTGTTAAGCCGCAGCAACACACTGTGCACTGTTTGAAGAATAGACCATACGTCTTTTAAAATCTAACCTACTGTACCAGTTCGTAATGGTACATTTTTGTACGATATTCCATTATAAAATTAACAATGCTTTTAACAACTAACAACAGCGACATCTTATGAATTTGACCATGTCATTGAGATCCTTGCATATATTTATTTCCTGTTGCAACAAAGTGTATCTTTTCTTGAGTTTCGTATTAGAAGTTTCCATTACGGCCTAAAGTAGATACTGTGCCATAGAGTCAGATGTCTCAAGCTGAACTTAAGCTTTATCTCCTGGTAAGGTTTGACGGAAGTGTAATATTGACGAGTATTACTGGTGCTCAATACGTTGACGTGGTAAGTCAGAGAGTATCAAGTTGGTATTACTTAGGATATCTATTAAGGTGCCCGATGGATGCTTGTCAACAAGAATCTTTGCATTCCTGATATATTTTCATTTGAAATTTAGATTCAGAAAAAAATCAATTCTTTTGAATGCGATGTTTATACACTTTGAGCACAAACCGGCTTTCGATCTATCAAATTCCGAGTACCGATGATGAAGGATGACGTCATCATTCTGCATTTACTTTGTAAATAATATTCTTCAATTTGCGTTGTTTTTGTTTGTTCATCTGTAAATGTGATTATCCTTACATCATAAACGCACTCCCTTTCTCATATCTGATATCTTCATCTAAAAACAACATTTGTATGAGCAAACAAGTGTGAGAAAGTTTATAAATCATTGATTTATCAAGGACATGCAGTTCGCAATCTGATTATATAACAGTAGTGAGCACCTCAACGGAAGTTAAAACTTCTACACTACTATGTTCCAAAAGCTACAAACGTTACATGTAAGCATCAAGATCGTGGTTCAGTTATATGAGGTTTCTTAGCGACCTACAAACTTCAAGGTCACAAACATGAATAAACCGTATATAATATAAGATAATTCTTTTCAGGTACTATTTTCTTCTAATGTTGGTTCAGGTGAGAAAAAGGTAACACATAACACGTTCTCTGTTGCATATCGATTGGCGAAGAAGTTATATCTTAGCATGTGTTCTCTTTAATAATTATTTGATCTTTATAACTGTTGTGAAAACCTATCAGATGAATAAACAATTGGACGCAAATAAATTTGTTAATTACTGAACAACATTGTGATAAGATGGCATGAAATGTTTATCACACACACAGTTTTATTGATAAGTATTTCACACCTGACACATTATGTAATCATAATGTTACTCACACAATATTATCTCCAAAATCATTTTTGTTTATACAACAAAATATTTGCTTTGCCTATTTATAACTAGTTTTCCCTGATCTGAAACGAGCTGTAATGAGGCACGAGTGTTGTCGTTGTCAACAGAAAGGAAAAGGAAAAGGAAAAAAGGCGTCTCACGACAGTGTAACAGCCAACACTGTTTCTATCGAGTCATCAAATCAAGATATTAACATTCTTGGACAAATACTTAAACCAATTCGAAAGATTACATTTTTATCATATCCCCTGAAAAATATTGACAGTAAAAATAAAATATATACAGCTCATAGAATATAAAGAATCTCCCTTCCATGTGATTCACTACCGGAGGGTCCACTCACAATATACGGCTAAGTTAAAACCTCTGTACAGTGAAAATACCAGCTTGAAGTATTTGTAATGTTTCATTCTTATAACAATTGTTAAGATAGTATTTCACGGCAAGGGTGACTCGCCAATTTCAGTTCAGCAAGTACACAATGAGAGTACCGTTTGCATGCCTCTGTTGGCTTGGCATGCGAGATCTACTGAAGGAAAGCCCGTCCGTGTTAGACGAACAACAACTTGCTGTGAAACTATGTGAACTTTTAGCATCAACTCCACTTACAATATTTTTCATTGTTTGTGCATGAACAGATATTCGATTAATTTTCTTCATATGTAATCGAATTTGTTTTCCAAGAGCGTAACATATCAGTAAAAGAAAGATTACCATTGTGTATAAGTAAGATTTCACTATCGTCTTTGCTAATGACTGTTGTGTAGCGTTTGCGAATCTTTTACTTAAACTACTCTTTTATAACTCAATTATTGGTCTTTCGTGGACGTTCTCATTATCAAAATAGCTAGTACAGCTTAGAGAGTGGATGTTGCATGATAACTGGCACAATTACTTTGAAATTATTACCACTAAAAACGATGAACTCTTAAGTTATCGTGTCTTTGCTTTGTTGAAATGAATAAAGAAAGTAGAAAGTAACAACACTCTGTGTTCTCCGATAAAATAAACTACTAAAAGCATAAACATATGAGGTAAAATAATTAGATAGTTATCCTTTGACAAGATGCTCATCTTAAGACATTCTTAAAGCTGGCTACGTTCTATAATTAATGAAAACAGCATCATAATCTCAATATAATCCTTTTTATTACGAATTGTTTTTTAGATTGAGAGCAAAACAAAAAGATTAGATAAATAATGAAATTTTAAGAAAAACTGTCTCTCCATGAAAAATACCGAACATATTTCCACATCTCAAAACGATTCCTCATCAATAAGCTTGGTAAGTGATTGGTTATGTATGTTTGCTTTCGTGGTTCATGTTGTGCATGTCAGAACATTAATTCGAAAATAATCATGATTGAAGATTACTAAATCGAACCATAAAATACTTGATATAATTTCACGTTTTAGGATGTTCATAATTCTCAAATGCGATGATTTCATTTATGCTACTCTTGTGATATTATAGGTTTTTATTACTCTCCCGTTGAAGATACCGCCGTTTAATAAATCTACAAAGTTATTACACATTGTGTAATAACATCGCGTGTTGATTGACGTCACATGACGTCACAATCGTTAGACATGACGTCACAATGTTAGCGAGGCAACGGCAATGGCTATCCTGGCGATCTGTATGATTTTTCTTTGATATAATTCAGCGAGTAATAAATAAAATACTAAACTCAGTCCCGATAATTACATTTTTATGAAACTCGTGAATGGTATCGGTATCTAACTCGCTTTCGCTCGTTAAATACCAAACCATACACTCGTTTCATAAATATGTTATTAAACGGGACGTCGTTTAGTATTCTCTATATAAAGCACATCCTAGAAGTGATGTTGGCCCTTACTTTATCCCGAGATACATTGAATAATAAAACAACTCTGTTCCTAATGAGCCTTACGATGTCATAAACTAAGGAAGCCGAAACTAACCCATCGATTTTGTTACTTATAGATTTCACTTTTCACTACATCTCATTTCCTTTGATTGAAAAATCAATGATAATGCTCTCAGTTTCCTCATATTGATGTTGTTTCTATTCCACACACGTCTAATCACACATTGATTAACAATCCGTTAACACAAGACTGCTTTCATATAGTTCATAGCATTAGATGATTTCTTACTACTAAGTGAATAAAATTATAAATCCATGACAATCATATCTTTGCTCATTCGCCAATTTGACAATTTTCTAAACCATCATGGGTAATCTGAAAAGATTTAACATCGAATAAGTTGTGTTTGACAGCAAGACTGACGTTAAGCGGCGCACCAATATCAATCTCTCTCTTATGATAAAAGTGTTTTTTTTTATCATTGTATTTGTCGATATCTTAATCAACACCGGCCCTTTAAGGATGTTCTTAAAAGATGAAAAAGAGTGAATAATAAAAGTGTATTGCAATTCTTTATCATTTGCTCAATAGAATCTGCATAGGTTATTAAAATTATCTCTATTTTCATTGATATTGTCATTAGTGTAAGCTGTAAAACGACATGTAACACGTCGATGACAAAACAAATGAAAATATATACGCACTGTATTTTCACATATTCTTAAACACTGCTTCAGTGAAACATTTGTGCGCTAAAGAGATTTAACTATAATAAAGATATTTACCGTTCGGACAATGGTGACAGGGCGCATAAAACGCCAGTAACGAGGATGGCATACAGTTGTACATTTCACGGGTTTTGACTTAAGATAGTTCGGTATGAACGTGCTATTGTGCAAATAGATAATTACACTTCTATGGTCTCGGGTTACCGTAGACAATGAAACTAATGATCCCAATTATCTTGTGAGAGTCTCATGAGAAAACACTCTCATTGTCTTGCTCGCATTTCCACGTAGATTATAAATATCCAGTCTTAAACGACCATATTAACGACAGAGCATTATTCCATTCGGATACAACAAAAACGGAACATTAACACGTGTGTTTGAGAAAAAAATCTTAAATTTAAACATTTAATGTGTGAAAACAAATAAACAATAGACGCTGTCAACGCACATGTGAAATTATTTTTCACTTGTTTAAATTGGGCTGCTTTTAGCAACACAAATCATATCCTTGATCACTCCTTGATATTCCTAAATAAATCATGATCATCTGTGGTATTAGTTATGGTAACGATCGAGGGAGTGAGTTAGGGTTTAGCGCCGCTGTAATAAATAAAAAAATCTTAATTTTTTTATACCTCTTCGTGGTGTGGTGGTTTGCGTGCTTCAGAGACCCAGACAGCCATGCGAGCAGGAGATTAACGTGTTTTCAATAATTCAGTTATTAATCACGCAGGTGGAAATAATTAAATCGAGAGTGGACAGATCAGGTAGAAGTTGGATCGACAGGATGTTTAAATGAGTAGTAACGTATTTTCAACAATATTTCAGTTTGATGACGTGTATGACAAGCATCCAAAACAGTAGACAGATCGGGGAGAAAGGGATCGAAAGGTTCAGAGAAAATACGGAAAGAAACGCATAGTGAGAGTTGGACAGCAGATTATGGAACGACTCAAATTTGGGTTGGCTTTTTAACTTGGGTGCCCCTACCAGTAGCATAAAATCTGCAGCTGGCATATCTACTCTGGTCTCTGAAGCACCGCAAACAAACACACCACGATGAGGTATTGAGTTAAATGGCGGACGACAGTATGAGGGATAAAACAAGTCAGGCAAATACAGCAGGTTTCAAAACGACCCAAATTTAGTCTGGCTTCCCTGCGTCGACGTGTCCAGCAAGGGTGCCCTAGCAGGAGCACTCAAGATCCGGCTAGAAATATAATTTTTAGATATCAATTTCTCGATAGAGCGATGTTATAATTTCTTTGAGCCCTGATCTCTTAGAAAAGTTTGTAGTTTCCATTAAGGTAAAGTTTGGTAGATAAGATAGGGCCCAAGTTGCACCTCTTGTACGGTATGGTGATACAAATTGAAATCTAACACTAAATCAAAACTTTCAGTAATGAAGTATTATGGCGATCTATTGGTTAGCAATCTTATGTTAAAATAATGTTTTGATACGTAATACTTAATTTCTAGAGCAAATCGATAAAGTTACCGACTTTCATACCACAATTCCATCTACTATGGTATTGATACGCTTTGAAACTTTATCTCTAATTGGCATTTAGTGTGATTATGTTAGGACATTTCTTAGTTTAAAGACTCGTGTGCATTAGTAGTTAAATAGATAAAATCATTGGCGTCTTTTAAAACTAACATGGAAAATTGTGAAGAAAGGAATTTTCCTTTTTTATTTAAGGTGAAATGAAAATATTTTAGTTGTCGCAATGTCTTGTTTTTTTCCCCAAACCAAAGGCACTTAACCTAATTGTTAAACTAAAATGTTAAAAAGATTTTGGCTCTACCTTACATTTAAAAACACATTTATTAACTGAAACATTGACGTATTTGCAGGCGGTTTACTAAAACTAACTCTATGAATATCGTGACTTTTAAAATAGAGAAAAGTTATCTAGTTTCTTTTCATATAAAGCAAATGATGCATCAAATAGCCTTTCAAGAATAGGAACGGCACAGTGTATGTTGCAGAGAAGCCAACAACAGTGAAGGTGTTTTATTCATGGTCATTTCCTTTCTATCAAACATTATCTAGATAAACCTGCTTTGGCAGATGGTTTTCAACTAAGTTTTACAATAAGGCTCTATTACTAAGTCTGGTGTTAAATTTAATGAAAATGCTACGAGTCAGTTCTTGTAGATAGATAGATGCTCCTTTTAATATTTTTGTTATCAAGTTGTGTTTCTATAACATAAAATTACTGAAGAAGCAATTACATTGTCCAAGTATCGTCAGTGATCCTTTAAAAATGCAGACATCTCTGAGCTTCAGATATTAGTGGTGTTTAACGTCATCGTGAAGAATATTGATACTTTCAACTTTCAATCCCAGTTAAAGAGTGTTAAGAGAGGTAGGTGTTAAGACATATAAGTACAATTTTGTTAGTAATGTTGTTCTGATTACACTTCATTAATTATATAAACTCACGAGCAAAAGATATGTCACCTATAAAAGGAATGATGGTTTATGATAGTGAAAAATAGTATTACCATTTTATCCATCATGGCTCCAGACGATAATTAAAGTAAGGTATGATATAATATTTGGAAACAATGCGAGTATCTATTAATGTTTCTATTTAAAAGAACCTGCAATTACGAAATTCGTTTGGTATCAGCATTTTCTATGCGAGATATGAGAGTGATATATAGCTTTCTTTGCATTTTCATGGGGTTGTATATCAATGATGCGTCGACTGATAACAATCCAAGAAGGTGCATTATATCACAAACAAAAGTCATTGACTTGATATCCATGTTTTATGAATTATTATGAATTGAAGGAGGTGAGATGATTTGGGATTTACCGCCGCTTTCAAGAGTATTTCACCGCTACCCGACTGCTGTTATTATTGCAGAAATAAAGCCTTAAACACCATTGTGGTGAAACCTGCAAGCATCTGCCATGGTGTTGTTGCGCTGAAGTGTAATGTAGCATAGCACCCAAACTTTAGTGCCTGTAGAACAAGTTTGAATTAAGGAAACTTAATCTGATTGGTTTAATTTGTATATGATTTTACCAACAACATTGTTGTAGTACATGATCAAGTAAATATTTTCCTTGAAGCAGTATTTTGATTTTAACTCTCTTTTTTACGTAAATTGTGGACAAGTGGAGAAAACATCTGTTAATAAATCATCAAAAAAAAGCATGAAAATATGCATAATGCTATAAGCAAATCGTGTCTTCAAATGGTTCATCAACGTCAGAGAAATAAAAAAAACCCACATTATGTCAATGTCCTTGTGATTCCGGTTGCTGACTAAACATAAATGCAACACATTTATAAAATAACATTGTCTCTTTGATAATCATTAGGGAAACATTGACAAATTATTATGTCGGATGCAATTTGTGATGATTTGCTTAACAATGAGCTGTTCGGCACAAAACAAATAAAATCCACTCAGTGATATAAATAATTCTCCACGAACTCAAACATCAGCAGAAAAAAAGAATTGAGTCACGAATAAGGTTTACACAATTTTGTATGCACAAACAACATTATGGATATAATAAAACATGATTGAAGTCTAACAAAAGATACACTGTTCAGAACTTTTCGCATTTTGCGCAATAATCCCGCTTATGGCAAGTTCAAAATGCAAAATTTTTTTTTATAGAACAGATAGTTATTCCAACTGGCGTTCTATAACCACAGCAGTGGCAGAACATTGCAATATTCATTTTACCGAGTGCGAGAGATGGGAGTTTAACGTGTTTTGAACAATAGTTCAGTTTTGAAACACATGAATGACAGGCATTCTAAATACAGTGGACAGATAATGGAGAAAGGGATCGAAAGGAGAGAAGACGGAAAGAAAGACATAATTTGAGTTAGACAGCTGGTTTTAGAACGACTCAAATTTGGTCTGACTTCTACCCGTCGACCTATGCAGCTTGTAAGCTCAGGCTGGCATTGACATAGGGGTCTCTGAAGCAGGCAAACCACCACACCAAGATGAGGTATCGAGTCCAGTGGCGGTCAGTAGATTGAGTTAATATGATTTTTTGCCTTAAGTAGAAAAGAACAATTCTAAGAGGGATACTTAAGAAGGAAACCATTCGAGGAAAGTAACCTGAAACATGACAGTTATTTAACAAAATGAAGTTATCAGCATTTCCAAATTGTCATAAACAAACAGAGTATGTCAGGTTTGATAAACCATAGTTGCTTAATTACTCGGAAAGTGAACCCATAGAGACAAATAGCAAGTGCAATGACCCTCCTGGGTGTTGTAAAAATTCCTGCTGATTTTCTCCTAATGGGATAATACATACACGGTTGACCATTAAACAAATATGGATTGACATTATTTTTTAGCAAGTTCAACTACGAAAAGACAACGAAACAGAATGTTTTACTAGTTAAATCGTTCTATATTCTGATATAGGCATTCATGAGGCCCAAAAGGAAAATCAGTAATACTAATTTACAACTTCACTTTTTACTTCTGATCAAGAGAAGTGTGCATGATGAATGATGAAATGACGCGCACGTCAAGGGGATGCTGTACGGTATTATGACTTTCATTGTTGCACCCCCTCTTTCAACAATCACAATAAAGCTGTCCTGATCTTTTAGGTAATAACATATACGTTACTTATGTTAGAATTAAAATTACCTTAAGATTTTTTTTCTGGATTAAAAAGTTCTTCTTGTCATCATCATGACCTATCGGAGTATCTGCCTTCTCTTTCATTAGGTGACTTCAACAAAATTACATATTTCCTTTATTACATTAGCATTTGTTATCAAAAGATTCTAACTTTAAAATTAAATCAAACATGATGCAATATGATGTTGATTGCCCACACATTGTTTTCAATTGAACATTCTTGTAAGGCATTATTTGTGAGTGATTAAGTTATTTTTAGCGCCGTTTGGGCAGTGTTTCAGCCATTAACTGCGTGATATTTAATAAACTGAAATGGCTTGCAAAAGCAGAAAATTAAGACAGCACGAGCGAGTAAGTGAGTTGTGGTTAAACATTTTTCAACACTATTTCAGATATTAAATACATTGATGAAAAGCATTCAAAAGAGAGAGCCGTGGGGGAAAACGAAAAGAAAGGCTTAATGAGAGAAAGAAAACAGATTTAAGAATGACTGAAATAGGTCTGGCTTCTTCCCGTCGACCTGTCCATCTTGGGTGACCCAACCGGGAGCTGGCCTTATTCTCGTGGTCTACGAAGCACGCAAAACCACCACACCACGATCAGGTATTAAGTCAAGTGATGGAGAGACAGCACGCAGCCTATAACAAATATCATTGAAATACATTTGTTTAAAAGCTGATACAAAAAGTTCCAAATCAAACAAATTATCTAAGAGATTGCTGTGTCCACTGAAGGGATACAGAAGTTGAAAGTTGAAATATTTGGATAAAATGTGTCCCTTCCTTGTGCAGTTTTCCAGCACTCACCATGGATGTGCTGTACAGTGAGGGAACACTGACGTGGAATAAACACTGACAACTGCCCCCTTTTAAACATATTAATCGGATGTGTTCAAAGCGACATCGTAGTAAGACACACGAAGATTATTTGGTACGTTTTAAAGTTGGTATAGTTGAATTCATGATTGGTTTAATGGCGTCATTAACACATAAATGTGTGGTCTTTTCTTATATTAAGTATTCCTCACTCAGTCATGTTGTAGTGTTGTTATTCCGAAGAGTAAACGTATCCATATTTCACTGAAGACATGAAGAATAGGTGTTTGTGATCATGTATCTCTATGACATTTCATCTATATGGTCAGTTATTATTAATTCACATCTAGAAAAGAGAGACACCATTTCATCTTAAGTAATAAATTCAATTTGTACGTACACATCATAAAAAAGATCAAGAAGTTTTGAACAAATATTTCACAAAATTTTGGAAAGATTGCTCTTGAGGTGATTTGTACACAAAATGATATAATAAATCTGTATTGTAGATAAACATACAGCAGATTATAGTTTATGAATACAGTGCGAGTGCGGCGGTATTAACACGTAATGAATAATTATGATTTTGATTATTATAATTATCAAAATCAAGAGTTAATACTTTCTCTTGTGAGACGAAAGTATTATCTGGTTATCAACGCAGTTGTGAAGATGATGAGACATGTACATTTTTCTTTTGCAACGGAACCAAAGTTACATGCTGTTGTCATAACCGGACTAGTCCTTTGGTCAATGTGTTCCATAAAATTGTAAGGTCACAAAGTATGAATGCATTTATCTCCATCATCAAGAAATGGTTGCATGTTTTTGAGAACTCTCGTCCAGTCAGAATCACCGAAGTACGTGTTGCAAACTCATTTTGCAATTATTGTGCCATATACGATCAAAGGCCTTTTCGTTGTCCTTAAAGGCCGTAAATACCTGTGAATATCTGTTAATCACTGTACATACCAATGCACTTCTACCAATCACACATAAGTTGATACTTGCTGTTGTTTTCGAAACATTGTTATAAGTTATGGTGATTTGGCCGTTGAGGATTGTATCGATATAATATATCAATTAGATTGATTATTTAGGACCCCCATTATGTTGGCACACTATTTTAAAAAGAAATAGCTGGTCCATGCAAAATGTTAAGTTGGTTAGTGTTTTAAACAGCAAATGTCCAGTATCGCGGAAACACTATAACAACAAGCAAGGTTTTTCCAATTTACTTTTAATTTGATAGCATTGATCTAACATCGTTTCAGTTACATGTGAATCGTTAATATGGTGGTTAACACTTTTGTCTACGATTTCGGACAACTGTCTCCCGGAACGTGTATGAAGACTGAATCGATGTCCCTTGGTAGATGCCTTTACGTATACGCTTTGTCTCAGTCAGAAGGTTGTCGACACGAAATTACTTAGCATTAAGTGATAAAAGTTGGATTGACGTGTGAGAACGCCTGGTAAGCAAGTTGACGTACAAAGTCAGAGACTATCATTTAATGTATCCTTTCTGGAACTTGTCCGGTACATCTGTTTACATAACATACTTGCATTTGAACTAAACTATATATTTATTGAAGTTGGCTTTAATGTAGAAATCCCTTTAGGAAAGAAGTGTTTTTACTTTCATCAAAGTTAAATAAAAGGGACGACGTTAGAATTCTTAAATCACAATTATTGGATTAATTATTAAAATGTCAACAGTGGACTTACATTGCATTAGAATGACTAACTACAGGCTAATTTAGTTTTGTTTCTAATGTTTCATGTACTTCGTATTTCATCGTATCTAGAAATGCTGAATTAGATGACTTGCCGTTTGAATCTGCCTTGTTTGATTATATACTTTAGTTATTGAATGATGATTGCAAGTGTTTCGAAACTGATGTCTTGATAAGACTGTTCGTTCAGGTTCTACTACACACAAACCATTACATGAAATAATTATTCCACATCTGACAAAACATCAATGAATTATAACAATTATTTGGAATCATAATTTGCTTCTGAAGAAGAATAAGCTCTTGGTCAATTTGAGTTTTTTGAACATCAACTGAATCTCAAAGTGCCATTTTAGAAGTTGTAGAGCTAGAGGAAAACCAGTTTGTATAAAAAGTCAACTTCTTAGATGCTATGAGTACGATGTTTAATGCATATGTATGAACTCTATCCTACCATATGTTGATTTAGGTCCTTAAACATGGATTTTAATAATTATTTTAAATAAAGTAAGTAAACTTATTTCTCCTTATAAACCTTTTTTTAAAATCATGTGATAATGAATAGTAATACATAATGCACACGGTCTAAAGGTATCCATAAATTTGGAGGAAGTCTCCGGAAGAAATGATACAATTTTGAAAAGGACTATTACAAAACAAAACTTCATGCAAGACCGTGGCTAAAATTCTTTAAGAAGTTTATAATTTACCATTAAAGTATATGGGCATGAGGGTTCTTGAACCCTGATGCTTGTATACCTTCATTCAGAAAGAAATTAAACACTTTTCGGTAAAGAACCGTCTAAACATGAATCGATAAGAATAACATTTCCTACCTTTCGATGTAAAAGTAATAGTTTGTTTTTGGCGATTAAAAAATATTTAAGGTCAGCATCTTTTATCGTTGTTTGAAACACAAAATAAAATTTAATTGTAAAGAATTATATGGAAATTGGTTCGTACAAATACTTCTTTCATAGCTTTGCAATTGTATTTATATTATCTCTTTGAATTCTGAAAAAGACATCAAGACTCTCCTAAGATTTTGTCATTTACTGCAAATGACTGCATTTTCCCTAAGCATCTTTCCCTTGACACCTATCGTAGTTTATGTCTCGCCGGAAACAAGTCTGATCCTCGGTTTAATTCATATGGGATGTTGAGGACTCTGACTTAGTATGTTCAGCTCAACATGGCAAAGGGAAAGTACACACAAGGTATTACGTTAAATCAGTTAGGAATAATGATTGCTCCAGACAGGATTTACTATCAATAATAAATCCCTTTACTGACACTGGTTGGCTTGATATTAATGATGAAATAAATGTGTAACTTAAAATATGAGGATTATTTAGACATCATGACCGTAATGACCAAATTGTTTCCCAAACTCATTTGGAATGTCTTAGCAGCGACTTCATCACTTTACAGAATAATATTCTTTCTTTCATTACACACGCCTGTTGTTTCATTATTGAAAAATACCAATTTCCATCTAAAATGAACTTTTTTTGTTGCAATTGGTTTGACGTTTCGGTATGCTGACTAGGTCAGGTGAGGTGATTTTGAGTTTAAGGCCGCTTTCAAGAGTATTTCACTTATGTCACGGCTGCTTCTATAGCACTTGCCAGGTCTTGATGTTCTATTATCATTGGATTATTTTTGAGAACAGAAATGGTAAATGACTATGTATCAGATTTGTATGTTCAAATGCTTTATTGATGACAATTTACTTTACAATAGTGTTAGTACATGGAGGGGCGGGGTAGCGCAGTGAATAGCGCGTTCAGCTTCGGATCAAAAGGTCCTTGGTTCGAATCCCGCCAGGGGCTCGGCAACTTTCTCTGCATTAGATAACTGTTCAACATGCAGTAAGGTTTGGATGCGATGCTACACTGAATTTCATTACAGTACCACCCATGGTTCGCTAGTTCCATCCAATGTTCGTAGGTATCACCGCAATCCATAGCTACACTACTGTTGCGGCTTTCCCCCTGCAATAATACTATAAAAAGTGAAATATTCTTGAATGAAATCACCTCACCTTGAATGAATCACCACTATGTCAGTGTCCCCTCACTGTTTTACACATTCCATTCGAGTTCTGGGACACAGCACAAGTAATTTTAGATAATCTTTAGGTAATCAATATTTTTCTTAACTTGTAGAAATTTTAATATCACCATTTAAAAGTAATAAAACCTATCTTTTATCAACGATATTTTGTTGATGTATTTACAACCTTCGTAACTAAATAACGAACTCTCTCAAATAATCTTAAAAGCGATGTTAAAGCAATAATCACCTCACCTCACCATATGGCTATGTATGATGCCTTCGTTTGACCTTTATACGACTTTCAATGAATGAAGGTCCGGTGTAGACCTACTTTACGTACTTAGGCTTGACTCTGTCATGGGACGGGAATCTTCGCTGTAGGTACATGATGTAAATGAACCTAGGATGGGCATGTAAGTTGCCTAAGATTTCATCAATATTTGCCGTAACATGTTAAAGTGTGACAGTTTTGTTCTGACCATTATAAGTTCTGCTTATTGGAGACCATTCTCTCCCTACAGAGGTAGCTTCGTCATAAATTCCTATATAACCTCTGTCTTAGTACAAAGATTTCTCGGGCTTCCGGCAGTTTCCCTTACCGGCACGATATTGCAAATTAAATTACCTGGCAATATTTCAGCCAATGAAAACACCGAATGCATGAATAACTTATTTGTTGTCAGACAGGCCTGTGCAATGATGTAGTCGCTTAATGAGGCGTTTGATTCT
This sequence comes from Phorcus lineatus, assembly GCA_921293015.1. NCBI lineage: Eukaryota > Metazoa > Mollusca > Gastropoda > Trochida > Trochidae > Phorcus > Phorcus lineatus. The sequence goes on along the minus strand of OV121081.1, from coordinate 74,985,899 downwards.
GTAAAGACCACTCAAAGTGCAAGGTGAATATTCGAATTAGAAGATAAATAGTTGCGTTTGTAAAATTTCCGAGATTCATTGTTATTCAACACCCGGAAATTTAGTTTAAAACTGACGGCGTGACTGTTCTATTTCTGTATGAGGTGATATAAGGTCTAACTAATGTGAATTCACGGCATTATTTACATTACTAACATCGTTGTGATATTAGCCAATAGCGTCATTCGTAACAGCGAGACCTTACAACATACTTGTTTAATTCGAGACCGAAATCAACAATTATAAAGCTCTTAGAAAAATATCGTAAAACCTCGAGTACAAAAGTCTTGAACTAGCCCAATACCATTGTGACAGCGACGCAAACATTGTGACGTCAAAACGGTTGGACTTTTTGACGTCATACCATGGGAACGGCATTCGAAAGAAGGCGGCCGCATGAAACTTTGCGGCAAACTTGGACTAAGTAAGCCAGCTGAAAATATCTTCGTTCTTAAAAAATAAATCATATTAAAGTGTATTTGTGATATCTACCGGTAGACACAATATAAAAAAGGACAAAGACAACTGTCAAATCGGAGTACAGCACAAAGTTTCAAAGAGACTGGAAAATTAAAACTTGAGTCGGGCCGGCACTAGTGAACATATTGTATCAATTCGCGGTGATTCGCCTTTGCTAATTTGCGGGTATTCATTGTTATTAAACATAAGGTAATTTTTTCGAACCGACCAATCAGAATCGTTGATACAACGAAGTCATGTTACAATTAAGTTTAGCTTTTGGAAAGCTTACGGAAATAACTTAGGCTATTTGAATGATAATTTTTGTAAGGGCGTCGCTGATTGCGCAACTATTTTTGACTGCATCCAATTAGTGTTCTACATTTCTAGACCGGAACATCTTCGTTAAGACAGAGGTTGTATAGGAATTTATGACGGAGCTACCTCTGTTAGGAGAGAATGGGGATGGTAATGAGGGGGTAATGAGGGGATGTAGACCAGACTGGATGTCCTAGACACTGCTACATGTGGCTGCACCATGGCAAGTGACTGTCACTAAATATTCTCACATAAAATTCCAACTAAAATTCTAATTTGTATTGCTGTGATTTTATTGAATATGTTTGAAACTTATTGTGCATCATTTCATAATGAAAATAAATGTTGACATGTCTTTGATCTAGGTATAACAAAATACGTGTATAGGAAAAATATGCAATATGTTGACGAAAATCCTTGGGAGAATTTTCTTCGCAGTACGTTGTTATTTTCTTCTGTAAGTTGTACAAGTAAAAGATTCTCGTCCGTGGACCAGTTCGGCTTTTGCTTGTTACTTGCTTTTGTACACGTTAAAAGTTCTTTGGCAGGTGAAGTCATTTGGAAGTTTTTCAACTTTCGATACCTGTATTTACGATCTACCAAAACTATCTGCAGATTCTGATAGCGCGTGCTTTCTCAAACTACCAATTACTACATTAAAAAAACCCACCTTAGTTAGGTTTATACTTTACCACTGACGATGGCACACCTTTAATGGTTCTTTTAAGTATCTGAATAGTCAGTATTCTGCATCAGGCCACTTGAACGGAAGCGGAATTCGTACATTTGACTCACATCCAACCAGGTTGTATGCTGCCATACGATTGCGCCATGAAACAACTATAATAACAACGGCTTCCTCAAGAATGTTGGGATTTCGTATTCTATTTTTATTAAAAACAAACATAAGTACGAAATAACGATTGATACTATAACTGATAGACCCATTTAAATTGTCGCATGTCGTGTTCTCTTTAATTTTCATCTGTGTTATTTTGATAATTGTATTTTTGCTAGAAGTAACATATAATCACAAGAGCAAAAGTGTACTTGAATTTATGACTTCTCTAATTAACTGTCAACTCCGATTCGGGTAATTTTAAGAGTAAAATCACTTTGATAATTTGACTTATTAGAATTCTTAATTCTAAGACTAGATAAATGTTTACTCTTAGAATTAGAAGTGTTTGAAGAGTTAAGATTTAACTCTCAGAATCTTTATTAACGTGGCTCCTGAAATCCCTTAACTTGTTTCTTTACATTTAAGTACGGGACACTATTTTACTTTTAACAAGATTCAAATTAATTTAATCTTTAAATCACTTATGAATGTATGAACAATCTGACAATATTTCATTCCATACGTCCTGTTGCGATTCAGTAATGGACTCAGTAATGTTTGGTAGAAGCAAGACCAAATTTGAGTCCTTCTCAAACCTGCTTTTATCTCTCACCTATGTCTTTCTCTCCGTCTCTTTCCTCATCCCTTCGGTCCCTTTATCCCTTTTCTGTCCAATCTCTTTGGATGATTGTCATCCACATTTAATGATGTTTAATGACTGAAATATTGTTGAAAACACATTAAAACCCAAACTCACAGTCATTTAGTAGTGTTTATGTGAAAAATATATTTGAAACTTGACATTTCAGTGCCCTTAAATGGATGCATTTAAGGAATTATTTATCCCTTCTAATTTGATATTTGAATTTTAAAGAGACATCGTTCAAGATTGCCTCACACGTTGTAATAAAGGACAGGTTCTCAGAATCTAACAATGTTAAAGCAATGTTTTCTAAAAATAAGGTGTGCTGTTTTACAATATCACTTTTGGTTAAATGACTAACAACGATAATATATAAATATTAGAAAAGTTCAAATTTCCAGTTGTGTCACCAAAAGAGCCAATATTTTATATAGAAGTTGTTAAGCAGGAAAGAGCTAACATTTCAACTCGAAATTTAAAAGTTAATAACGTGGCTTCAAAGTAAGTTAAATGTCAACACAATGAGTCATCTTAGCGGAAAATGTTGTGTAAAAAAGTTAAAATAGAGAAACTTTCAGTTAAAAGCCCATGAAAAAGTTCAATGTTTATAGAATCATATATGGAAACTAAATCTTACAAACTAAATCTGACCTTGAAAACAATGTCACAGTAACCACTATATACACCTTCGCTATCCTGTTATCAAACATAAACATAAAACTCTCTTAATTTTATGCTTTCTTTGAGGATAACACATTAATGTTTAATTATGAATAACCAGTTCAACTAGCACTAACGATTTAAAAAAAAACATCACATTGTTTTACCTAAATCGTTTCTACATGGTTTTAAGGGTGACTCGGTGCCTCTGTGCCACTGTTTATGCAATACATTCGCATCAATCCGAAAAACAATCTCGCAGATGTAAACATCTTTTGTAAGACGCTTTATTTATATAGAATTATACACTTTCTGCATAGCCTGAAATGCCTTTTAAAAAACAAATTGATGAACTAAAATTAAACGGATGCGAAAGAGAGATCAACTTGAAACTCTTCAGTTGAATATTTTAGACTGCACTGAAGGCACTCCAAGCAATCTGCTCAAGGCACTGTTCATGTGTTTCAACAAGCTGAAATCTATGGCTCGTTTATAGTTGAAGGACGCTCCGTTCTCTTCTCCTCTATGATGACTTTATCATAATTACTTTAAACGTTTGATTAAGATGGGAAACCTTTTACTTATGCCTATTAACAGTGTTCAATTAGTGTTGGTTACTCAAACCACAGAGAATTGTGAAGGAATAATTGTGAAAATAATTAAACTTTGACTAACATCTCATTTGTCTTAAATTGTATTTCTGTTTTATGTTTCTTATTACTCTTTACCTCATTTAACTCTACGCTAATCTGTCCATGATATATTTGTTTTGGAATCTTTATATTGTTTAAAAAGAAATGAATTGAAATACAACGTTTTCTGGGATGTAATTACCCCATGTAGTTTATTTAAGACATAAGTGTGTAAAATAGAAAAATATCGAATAAAGTTTTAATTATTACGATATGTAGTTTAAATACTGCTCTTCGAAAAAACATGCAACTAAAGGTTTCCCAACTGTGTGTTTTAAAATGAATTAAAAGTTCTCATCGAAGTTGTATGTCCATGCATCTCCATTGCCGATCAAGTATTCAAGGCCGCGGGAGTATTATCGATAGTTTCCCTCCGTGTGGTAGAACACGATCGGTTGTAGCCTACCTTTCGAATTCTTTTACATCAATAAACATTCTATATTAAATAATTTAAATGTTAAATGTTTACTTTCCGTTCTTTCAAGAGGTGCGATTGCACAATGTGATTTTATTAACAGAGGCACGTAACTTGTTTACAAATTCACATGTAGTTCCGTGAGTGGGCATGGCTAAATATGACGTGACATCACGAAAATAAGGTATGAACTGAATTATTATTACAGTCTTCAGCGAATCAGATTGACGCAAAGCATTTAACCTGATATGGTTAGAGCTTGAAGTAAGAGAGAAGAAACAACACTTGCAAATATTTTGTAATTGAATGCAATAGAGGTGGTCGATATTATTCCACCACTTGACTCAATACCTTACTTTCAAAGATTGGAGAGCGAGTAAGTGGAATCTGTGGACACGTTCCACCTTTTGACTCAATATCTCATCATGGTGTGGTGGTTTGCGTGCGTCAGAGACCCCGGCAGCCAAGCCAGCCGGAGCTTGTATGCTCCTGTAAGGGTCACCAAAGCTAGACGGGTAGAAGCCGAACCAAATTTGAGTTGTTCTAAAACCTGTTGTCTTTCTCCCACTATGCTTTTGTTCCTGTCGATCCCTTTCTTCCTTATCTGGCCACCCTCTTTAGGATGCTTTTCGTCCACGTGTTTGACTGAAATATTGCTCAAAACACATGAAACCCCAACTCTATCACCTCTGTAGACACGGATGTCTACGGGATTCCGTCAGACCATAGATGAGTAACAAATGACAACCCATTATAAGATTGGGGAACGCATCAATTATTTGATTGCATGCAAACTGTCTTACAAAGGTCATATACAAACTTCGCTTTAACGAAAGAACATGAATGTATTGTCCCTTTTTACACATTGCTTCAGTGCAATGTTTGTGCACTGGATAAAGTTTACACGAAATTAAAATACTTACCGCTATGACAATTATGTATTCATATTATATAATGTCACAGGGCGCTAAAAAAAATTACCAGTTTGATTTATTTAAATTGCTTCACCTTTCTGGCAATAACGGGAATGACCTGTAGAGGAGAATTTTTATTGTTTGGACGGTAATACGGTATCAACGTTATATCTATTGTGCTTAAAAATAATTACTTTTATTCTCTCGGGGTACTGCAATGAATTAAACTGATGATCCCAATTACTGTGTGACTGTCTCTTGAGGAAGCGTTCTCATTTTCATGCTGGCCTCTCCACATAGATTATAAACATTCAGAGTTAATAACCATGTAATCGGCATAGTATTATTTCGTTCAGCCTCAACAGCTATGAAACATTTTAAAGTGTGTTCGAAAAAAGAAAATTCAAAGTTACCATTGTCTGTGTGGGAAAACTTATTATCAAATTATTGTTCTCTTGTTTAAATTAATATGCTTTTAACTACACAAATCAAATCTTCGATCAATCGGGCTCATTGTGTCTATTTTCTTCTCAACCACTGGTAATTTTTATCAAGAAAATAAATCATTGTTTATCTGTGGTATTGGTTGCTAAGGTAGTGGTTTTGTAGTTAAAGAAAATCAATATGTAGGCAATAATTTGTGTTGATAAATTTACATTAGCTTTAGTTATCATTCTTGGATCCTGTGTGTTTGATATATAGTCCAAAAAACTACATGGAGTAATTATCTGTTTTACAGCATTAAAATGTTAACAACCTATTGATAGCTCTCCTGCAATATGGTTGTGAATGCCAGAATTGAATTCAAGGTAATTAAGGAATTCATTACATCAGTGGATAATGACAACCTGACCTAGGTTTGATTAAAGCTTATTGACACAAAAACAATATATTTCTTCTTAAAATATATCATTTTTTATCATATAATGGGCAGTGTTATCGGTGCAATAAACCCATCTTGTAATCATGTTATCAGATCCCTGGTAACAATGCAAATGAGGTTAACTAGGTCGCACTACTTTCGCTAGCTCCGTACCGAGAAGAGCGAATTCTAAACGTTTCCTTAGCAATACAAACGATGTGTCGAGTTTGGTGTGTTTCGCAGACGTAAGCGTCAATGTAAGCAAACATGGCCGCCTCGTCGATCGGAGATTGTGTTCGCACCGACAACAAATAAAAGGTACAAGTACCATCACAGCTTTTATTGACATGTGCAATGGGAGCAAACACTACTTTGTGCACATCAATGGTGTAGAGTATGAAGGGAGGTTTGAACAGTCCCGCCTGACGAAGATTCCAACAAAGGTTCAACGGCAGGCGACGGGTCGTCTCGGTTTCAATTTCAAATGTTTTGAACGATATTAAATATATATGAAACATTTATGACGTATTTTGTGTGATATCTTATTCAAACTTAACGAGTACACTGTTGTAAAAGGTTTGACAAGTTGGACTATTTTGCTCTTGTGTGCATGACGTCATTTTCCTATGATGCGAAATGGAATGTGAGTTTGCCTAGTGATGACGTGGGTATATTCATACGCCCTTTTCATTTGTAAAGTGGACACAAAATTAACCTAATTTAACCGAAAAAGGAGGTTTATTTCAAAATGACATTATATGATAAAGAGATTATTACCTTCGTATGTTTTTATATCGTAAATATCACTATATAAACAATATAAACTATGTATTAGGCTCGGTAAACCTCGCCTAATACAATTTTTATTGTTAATATAGTGATATTTACGATATCAAAACATACTCTGGTAATAATCTCTATATAAATCCGAATAAATTATTTCAATGTGTTATGTAAATATTTGATTCGGTAAGTTCATAATTTCAAATTAGTGTCTTTAGTGAGTTGGGATTTAAAATGTTAATAACATCAATAGTAGGGAAACCACCTGCTCCTTTCCATCTTAGCGCGCCCTTTTGAGGAAGACAAACGTTATTAATTAAGAATTTGTTTTTAACTGTGCGTGTGGTAATTATATACTCTAATACTTTAGAACTAAAACTTATCAATGTATATACTATACCAATACTTTGGGGCAATTCATTTTCTTGAAACAAACAGAGAAATTGAATAAACTGATAAGTTTCAATAACAGAACACAGAACCATATTTAGCCTCATATTTCACGTTCATGGTCACGACCATTAAATATCATGAAGTGCAATGCAGGCAAATCACGCAGCATTGTTGCATCTCTGTTCAAGTAGCTCTAGAGACGCCGGTCCTGCTCTTGTGGTCAATAATGTTAATGACTCGCAGGGTACAGCATAAGCTTCTTTTCTTTAAGTTTAAGCCCTTTGGATAACGTTTGGTACACGGCATAATGACATTCCTACATTCTCGCAAAAATATACACAATAATAACCAACTTTCAAAAAACAAAACATATAGTACTTTGATAGTTGTGCCTTCCTAACGAATGTATGCTTTTATCTAATATCTAATGGAAATTTATGTTACTTAAAATCAGATTTTATACATCTCATTTCTCGATTAAGCGATTTTATAACTTCCTTATGAATCACGATGTCGCGATCTTTGATCTTTTAGAAAAAAAATTTGTATTTAAGTAAATTTTAGGTAGATTAGTTTGGGACGTACATGTAGTTCCTCTAATAAGGTAAAGTACTCCAAATTAAAATCTTACATTAAACAAAGGTAATTACGTATATTGGCGAGTGTGATATCTCCTAATATTCAACTTTGAACTTTCTAAAAGAATACCTATATATCTACAGCAAATTGATAACGTTATTGACTTGCACACTACTACGCTTTAATACTTCATTTCATTTAATGTGATATTTTAAGGAAATCTTTCAGGTTAAGACTCTTATGCAGCAATGGGAGAAATGGATGATAATAAAAGGGAACTATGATATAGCATCTACACTTTAACATGACAGGGATAAATTGGCGGCTTTTAAAACTACCTATGTACAGAAAGAATCACCCTACTTTCTAATAAGGACAATATTAGTTTTTATTTCTACTCCAAACGAAAGGATTTTCAATTGTCCTACTGCCTTCGTTTCGTCCATTTCCAAAGGGAATTTAGCTTAAGGATGGCCTGAACGAACAATAACAAATCATTTTATCTTAAATTTCAAAATTTTATTTTTGAACTTGGAATAGGAAGTTTTTACCTAGGACCATGAACCTGTTTATAGTCTTATTGACGTTGTTGCAGCCTCTTTAACAAACTGACTTCTCAATTGTCCAATGCATATCGTGACTTTTGAAATAGAGAAATGTTATCAAGTTCCTTTTCATATTCAGGAAATGCTGCATCAACCACCCTCTTCAAGAGAAGGAACGACGCAGTGAATGTCGCAGTGAAGCCAGAAACAGAGACTTTCAACTAACTTTAACAATAACCAATTTTGCTTTATCACTTACTGATATTAAGTTTACATACACATTTTGTTATGAGTAACTTCTAAATAAATAGACACTTGGTCATGGCTTGTTAATAGATCATGTCTCGGAATATGATGAAGCAGCAATAACATTGTCCAAGTATTGTTAGGGAAAAACCTCGCAGATATCTCTGAGCTCCACCAGATGTAATTAGTGTGTAACGTCAACATGACAATTATTGATACTTTCTTTCATTTCAAAAACATATCCCCCCCCCCATCTCTCTTTCCCATTAAAACATTGTTAAGTAAACTGTTAAATTAAGTTTGGAATTTTTTTCTGATTACACTTCAATAACTGTATAAACTCACGAGCAAAGGTACGTCACCTGTAGAACATGGATAGATTAAACTATCAAAATATAAATACATTATATTTTACTAGGCGATGGTTACTTTGGCATGATTTATGACGTCGTACATCAATGATTCGTGAACAAATTACAGTCCAAGAAGATTCATATTTAATACACAAGTTATTTGATTGATTTTGATGTTTTTTTAATATTAGCAATTCAAAGAACATGAACCTCATGGGCATCATTTTATGTTATTGTTACCAAGGAAATTGTTACAAACATGATGAAATGAGATTTTATCTCGAAGCAGCATTATTTTAGGCAGACGTCTCTTCTCTACATAAGTAGATAAACTGTTGGAAATCTAAAGAAATCATATGTTAATGTAACATTATAAAGTATGTTATTGTATTTGATGCTTAAAGAAAATAATATTAGAATGACGTTTCATGTCAGAGAAATGTCAATGTCATTGTGATTCCGGTTGATGACTATACATAAGTAAAAAATATTTACAGAAGAACATGGTCCCTTTGCTAATCATAAAGGATACATTGGCAAATTATAATGTCGGATACAATTTGTGATGTTTTGAGCTGATCTTTACAGAACAAATAAAATCCAATCATTGACAAGTTTAACCGCAACTCACTCACTGATTACTTTGACGAAGAAAATAGGAGATTTATGGATTAACAACTTCTTTATTGCAAAGCGATGCGACGTTTCGGTGTAGATACTAACACCGTTATCAAGCAAGTTTAAGCTAATTACTTTGACACTTGGCAAAATTATCCATGTAATAACTTCACAATTCATTTATATTTTACGTATTAGCAATGGCAGATATTACTGCAACTATATTTTTTTTCATTTGTCTGTACAAAATACATCTAGAATCATCGCCGGAACTGCCAACAACGGTTTATCTCTTCTGACATGAAAAACCGACATTGGCTTCCTACATGAAGAAATTAATTCAAACTGATGTGTTTTGTTAACTGTGGTGTCAATGATGCAAGCCCTCAATATTGAATTACTTATCTTACTCAATATTGAATTACGTATATCTTACAATTTCCATGCAACCTTTTAACAGTTCTGTTATGAGTGTCGATATAACCCGTTTAACAAGTACATTACAGTAATGAGAGTACATAGTCATATTCATTTGTATTGAAATCGCACTTTCGCCATAGTTTTTAACTATTATTTCACGTCTTATCCTACAAGGTTACTCTGCTTTACCAATCTTATAATAACAAGATACGGTATTAACTTAAGCTTTTGTTTGGTAGTGGCTAACATAACATCAGCTTTCTGATTCTCAAGTAGTAAAGTCATCTTGATATCATTGTGATCGTACACAATCATGTATAATTTCAAGTTAACATAGTTATGGTAGTATCACTAGGTTTGTGAATACATGACGGCTCCAGTTTGTGATTCTATGAAAAGTTGCTGTCAGCATCTCTGATGTCAAATATATACCCAAGAAATTATAAAAGCTAGATATTGTACTTTGTGTATTGCAATGATCAGGCTTACTGACCTATTTTGCTTGGGTAAGAAATAAATGTTCATCCCTATGAGACCTTGAACATAGAATAAAACATTATCAAACTATATCAAAGGCATTCTATATCGAAATCATGCAAAATGGAAATAAATTGACAGTTATTCATTCATTATTAAAAGTTTAATTTTCAAATGGAAGCAATCGATTGTAGATCAACCAGTACGTTTGAGAGATAAGTAAATGCAACCTTCATAAAGATATGGATTATTCATTACTGGTTCTAATATTAGCTCAAGTCTACAAGTAATTTGCTTTGCCGTCATTGCATATCAAATTTGTCGCAGTATGATTGATTGTAGGCATGTTATATATATATATATATATATATATATATATATATATATATATATATATATATATATATATATATATATATAACCGATATAGTAAGTGAGAAAACCGATTAAGGTAGAATACTGCTAATTTTTTTAACAAAGTTTTACTAAAATGGCTTGAGTTCATCACTAAGCATGTTTGCTCTGGATAACCTTGTATAGATCCATCCTATTGTCAATGTTTTTGTAACTTTAACTATAAGTAACTCCACATTAGCCCCAAGGCGCTCATTCAAGCAATGACAATACACACGAAAGAGGAACCTTATGAAATGTGTGTTGCACTCGAAATCATAGATTTCTTGTTTTCACAATGTATTATACAGTTGGTATATAAACTGCCTTGGTCGTGCATATGTGTGGTTAACGCGTTTTTTTTCGGATCAGTGGGTCCGTGGATCGAATCCCGCCACAACTCTGCAACTTTTCCTGAAGTAGAGAACAGTTCTCTTTGAATAAGATTTGCATGGGTGCAAGGGTCGCTAGTTCTATCCGATGCTCGCAGGTTTCAACGTAATGATGTTGCGAGATTTCTCCCTGATACTAGCAGCCGCGATATTAGTGAAATATTGTTTCAAGTCTTTTGGATTGTTATCCTGAGAAATGTGTCAGTAAAAACACAAAATCTCTTCAAACAGGTAAACTTGGGAAAATAATCAAATTGCGTTGCTGTACAATTCTAGTTTTAAAACACACTATTAGGAACTTTTAATTGTTGTCTTATGATTAATCATAGGATTTGTTTTCTATTTAAAGATTATAACAATAACCATATTTCAAGGTCCTTAGGTATGACCATTTGACATCGGCATGCGTTCAGCTTTGCTACAAGATTATGAGTTCTCTATTGCTAAGGTAATGCAAGGAAAGCTATTGCAATCATAATGTTAATTATCTCTAGAGCGTCTCTACAAATAATAATTCTCGTCTTCCTGCTGATATCTCCACGCAGCTTATTGCTTCTTCTGTTCCATAAACGACTCGGCAATCTATCATGCATTTAGAAAAGCTAGTTAAAGTTATAGAAGAATCCTGATCATCGCTTGTTTTGTTTGGAAAAATTATAAATAACAAAAATTATTGTCAGAATTTCATGCTGAGAGTAGGAAAAACGATCGCTTTTTTGAAGAGTATGATATGCATTTCCATTAGTCGATGAGTAATCGGCAAAACAAATTTAAATGATTTTATCTATGCTATCTATCGGTGAAATCAATGGTAAACTTTTATATGCACAAGGAAAATAAAACGGTTTCAATACAAGAGGTCATTTAGATTGTTTATTTAATATCCCGATTATTTTTGCAAACTCACTCAAAGAAAAAGCCTGGTCCTTGCAAAATGTGAAGTTGGTTAGTTTTATAAATAGTAAATGAACCTTTCTTCAGTGGAATTACAGACTAATTACCTTTTCTTCAGTGGAATTTACAGACCAATATGATTTCCAATATTGTGGAAAGAGTATCACAACAACAATATATATCCAATGTACTATTCAATTGACAGAATTGATGACACACCGATGTGCAGCTTTCCCACGTGTCCATTAACATTTTTGTCTACAATTTTGGGCAAGTGTTTCTCGGAATTTGTATGAACACTTAATCAATGCCCCTTGGTAGATGCATAAACGCGTTGTCTCCGAGTCGGAAGGTGTCGAAATGGAATTATTTTGGATCTAGTGATAAAGTTGGATTGACATGTGATAACCCCTGGTATTACCGGTGGTAAGCAAGTTGACGTGATAAGTCAGAAGGTATCTAGTTACTATCACCTAGGAAATCTTTTCTGGAGCTGGTTCGTTTAGTTGTTTACAGAAGATACTTGCGATTCCACAATAATTTATATGAATGAATTGACGTTGGATTTAAAATAGAGAAACGTTTTTGAAATAAGCGTCCTTAAATGTAGCTCAAAAATCAAAAGGGACGACTTTGTAATCTGTAAATGACATTGTTTGACATTGTGAAACAGTGGACACAAATGGGATTGGAGTCGCTAAATGCAGACTTTTTCAATTTTTTTAATGTTTCATGTACATCATAATCGTGCCTCGTTTCTTTCAAGCTGCTAATCAACATGGTCATCAAAATTGACTTATCCTCGGATGTTCAACATTAGTTGATTTGCCGTGTGAATGTGCCTTGTTTGATTATGTAAGTCAGTTAAGGAATGATGATGGCAAGAAATGCCAATGTTTATGTTTGTTTACAGATACCAATTTATGTTGTTAATGAAACGCCATCATTACTGAGTTTCATGTTGATAAGAATGAGTGTTATGGTTTCATTATATACAAATCATGACATAAATAATTATCCCACATCAGACAAAACATCAATGCTACAAAGAAACAAAGCAGTCATTTGCAAATCGTAGTTTGTTTATAAAGAAGTCAGGGTTCTTGATTAATTCGAGTTTATGAACATCAACATAATTTATAAGTTGCATTTTAGAAGATGTCAAGCTAAAGAAAAACAAGGTTTTAAAATCTTCAATTTCTTTATTGCAGTGAGTGCGGAGTGTCATTAAAAATACTGACATCCGTTTCAAGCAAGTGATGGCATCGTCCCCCATCAAGTCGATCATTTTACAATTGTACATGGCTCTTTTATTCATTGATACGACGCATGAAGATTATTAAAATCAATATGAATCATCTAGCTCTGATCAATGTTAATCTTGTAATAGTTTGAATGGGCGATTTGAAATATATTATTACATAAAATGACTAGTTTAAGGTTAGTATTCTTCATAACTGTGTTGTGCCCTTAATATTCAATACAATAGAAAATATTTAAAAATTATGATAGAAATTTGTTCGTAAAAACATGTCTTCAATTGATAGCCTTTCATATCTATAAAACCCAATGTCCTCCCTGGATGTTTTTAAAGACTATATATAACTGCATATTTCCTAGGCGTCTTGCCCTCGAGACTTACATTGATTATCGCTGGAAACAAGTCCCATCCTCTAGTTAACTCGTATAGGATGTTGAGGGTTCTGGCTCAATATGTTAAGCTCACCGAGGTGAAAGGAAAGTACACAAGGTATTAAGTTAAATCAGTTAGTAAATCCTGTCTGAAGCAACCATTATTCCAATCAATAATAAAGCCGCTCTAGTGACATTGGAAATACACGTAAGGGGCTTGAAAGTTATGAAATGAAATAAATGAGTTACTCAACATGTTTGGTTTATTTTCGACAATATGACTAGGACAGGCCAAATGGTTTCCCAAGTTCAAATGGAATTTCTTGACAGAAAATACATACAATACAGTATATTCCCTATTTCTGTAGGTACCACTAAGATCTGTTATTTCATTTTTGTTTGTTTCTTTTCATAGCTTTCATTGAGTTCACTGGCATTCTTCGGTAATTTTACCCTCTTACTCCGCTTATGTGATAACGGATAAGTTTTTGTTTTTTTTAGAAATATGATATGATGAAAAATACCAGTTTCTATCGATAGTCAACTACCATTTTTTTGTAATTGGATTAAGGTATATTTACTAAAACTTGTTTAAAAGCATAGGGGCAACAACAAATCATATACATTTGGTTATTTGATATTCACCGTTTTGTCTCAAAACAATCGGATTATGTAAAACCAGCAAGAGCTGGCAGGTGCGAATAATGAAGTGCTCTTCATGAATTTTTAATGTGTAAAGCGTATTCTTTCTCTTTCTTAGGTGAGGTGAGATGAATTAGGGTTTATTAGAAAACTCCATTGTGGCTATTAATTGCGGTGAAATCTTCTAGCATTGAGTGGAACTAGCGAACGAAGGGTCTGCGCTGAAATTCAGTGGATCATATGTAGTAGCGTTGAGAGTGGTAATATTAGCAAAGGACCACAAAGCCACTGGGGTGTGAGGGGATCATGGTTTATTACAAAAGTATGCAATAAAGAAAGCCTGAAACATATTAAAATAACAACATAAGTTTACATTCAATAAATGATATACATCACATGGTGCAAATATAAATACGTCTAATCGTATTTGTATATTATGAATATACAATATAGTATTTAAAGATGAATAAACCATTAATACATGATGATAATGATAATCTTAACATATGTCGTTACCCATAGATACTCATATACTTGAATGATAACTAACGTTGCCAATAGATTACAATGACACTCATTAAATACCATTATAGCAAACACGCTTAGGATTTAAAGTAATAAATGATACATGATAACTTCACATGTGGTCTTTGTATTACCTAATTATAATAATAATATTAAACATGTGATAAACATTGAATTAGACATTAAGATATACATTTAGACAAATATGGCAATAATTAGGACCACAACGTACCAGGTTGGTATGACCTGAACTGCTGCATACCAAGCAAGTTGGTCTCGCCAATGTCTACGTCATCTGGAGGATGAATAATGACGTATGCAGATTATACTATTTACAGCAAAGGGTTAAAAGAATAAATAGGGTAAAAGCTACATACAACCATATCTTAACCAATCACACTTACCAACATACATTCACACATGCATTCACTTATGGTAATGGTAGTTTTGGAAATCTTAACTAATTACTTAACGTTAACTTAAATGATATGGATAACTACGGTAACACTAATATTTAGGATAAGATGATAAAGTACTTTAACGATCTCACTGTACTGTGAGATAAATAATAATATTACACTTGTACAGCTCACTGTACTGTGAACTTCAAGCAGAAGTAAAAGCAACATTATAATCTGCCTTGTAATTAATGATATGTACAATACATTTATGGAAATAAATGTATATCTCACACAACTCACTTTACTTGGAGTTATAGACTAAAACCATATAACTATCATAACTCACTGTACTGTGAATTATCACTATATATAATATTTACACATGATAGATAATAAATGATGGAACTAACCATATTATAAACTATAGCTGATATCACTACCAACTAAGAAATGCATATAAATACAACACCAAATATATACAGGACTAAAGATTACTAACCTTAGCTATATGAATAATTAACACAATCCAGATCTCCTTGATCTCGATCCAAAGAATAAATCAGGATACAACACAAAATCACATATCCAACGACGTGTCTGACAAAGCTTATGAGACTGACCAAGAAAATTGAAATCACCTAACCTTTAAAACTAATGCTATGCTTGGGTAAACCTAGAACAATAGAACTTGCATTGACCTAAGCATGGGGCACGCTTGGGGAGAGATTGCAGTGGGAAAAAGCATGCAGTGCAAGTTAGTAATGCTGACCTAAGATAAGTTTGATGTTTAAAGAGATATGTTAATGATATAAAATGTTGAATATAAAATAATGATTAAAATGGTTTAGATATAGTTTATTTAATGAGAATGTATTACTCATCAAAATACGACAAACCAATATATTCAGTATATATGTTTATTCACAAAATTATTTACAACTCGAAATATTAACTCTGCCACATACTTCCCCCTCCCACCAAAATGACGTCCTCGTCATTTGCCATGGTGAAGAAGGTTTACAACAAACTGTGACATAGCACCGCCAAGTTGCTCGAAGACACCAGCTGACGCTAAGCGCTCTATGAGATTTGATCTGTCATCCCAGTCGCTGGTTGTCGTCTGGCTCATGACATACTCACCTGTGCGCTGCCATCCTGGTGGTCTTTTCTCACGAAGCGATCTCCTTGGTGGTGGTTTCGGCATGGGTCTGTTGACTGGAGGTGGGGCAGGAGCTCCGGCTCCTCCCTCGTGGTCCTCTGGATTCAGCTCTCGCTCGGGCACTGCTGTATCCTCAGCCAGCACTTCTTCCTCTGTAGTGACATCCTCTGTGTCAGGGTCTACAGTTGATCCTGGCCGATGGCCGTCGCCATCAGAAGATGCACCAGCCGTCTCTTCAGTCTTCAGATCGTCACCCTCCAACTGTGAGACGGAATCTTCACCCACAGATCCAGTGCTGACGACTGTAGAATCATCAAGCTCTGTGGGCAATTCTACCAGAAGGCTGGAGATCGACCTTACTTCCTCCTCTTCTGATACACTTGTCTCTGTAATAGTCTGGGTTGTCCTACGTGTTTTAGGCTTGGGTGGTACAACCTGGATCTTCTGAGAGTTGACTGGCAAAGATCCGATGGGCAGGAGAAGGTTCCTATGAAGGATCCGAGACCTTCCATCCCCGTGCTCTCTCTTCACAACAAACACCGGTATATTGGTGTTTGGTTGAGAAATGACCACGTATGGATCCTCCTCCCACTTATCTGCAAGTTTGTGCTTCCCATCAAAAGCAAGTATCTTTACCAGGACACGCTCTCCAGGCTGTACCGTAGCCGCCCTGACCTTGACATCGTAGTTGACCTTCTGTTGCTCCTGGGAATCTCTCGATGCTCTTGATGCAATCTTGTAAGATTCCTCCAATCTTGTCCTCAAATCTTTCACATAAGAAGTCAAGCTGTTGTGATCCTTGTTAACTTCTATCCCAAAGGCTAGATCAATGGGCAATCTTGGTTCACGTCCGAACATGAGGAAGAAAGGGGAGTAGCCCGTTGACTCATGTCTAGTGGCGTTGTAGGCGTGGACGAGTGGTGCCACAAAGGTCTTCCAGTCCTGCTTTTGTTCTGGCTTGAGGGTGCCTAACATGTTGAGCAAGGTCCTATTGAAGCGTTCGGTCATGCCGTTCCCCATAGGATGATAGGGTGTTGTTCGTGACTGGGCAATTCCGAGAGTGGTACAAAGCTCCTTGATCATCCTGCTCATAAAGTTAGCTCCTTGGTCACTGTGGATTCGCATGGGCATTCCATAGTGCATCACGAAGTGCTTGTAGAAGGCTTCTGCTGTAGTCTTGGCTGTTGTGTTTCTTGTTGGAACAGCCAGAGCATACCTAGTGAAATGATCCGTGATGACAAGGATATGCTGAAATCCACCCTTTGAAGTTTCAAGCGTAAGGAAGTCCATGCAGACTAACTCCAAAGGCTGTGAGGTGGTGATGGAGACTAAGGGAGCGCGGACGTTAGTTGGTGTCTTTGTCCTCAAGCATCTGTTGCAGTTTCTGATCCAGTCCTCTGTATCGGCTTGCATCCCTGGCCAGTAGAAACGATCCCGGATCAAAGAGAGAGTTCTATCACGCCCTGGATGTCCCACGTTGTTGTGTAAGCCTTGTAATGCATCCTGGATGAACTTTGCTGGAAGAACGAGTTGCATCCTTATCTCACCATCCACAGTAACTCGCCGATATAGAATGCCTCTTTCCAACACAAAGGAGTTGAAGGAACGGAACAGTGAGGTATTGGCCGTCGTGCTTGGAAATTCTTTGATCTGTGGCTTCCTTTTCATTCTGACAGCTTGTATCCATGGCCTCAGTGTATCGTCATCTGCTTGTGCCATACGCCAGTCCCTATCTGTCATTCCTTTCAGGTTCTCCGATTTGGTGGACATCTCCTCCTCAACTGATGCTGCTGACAGGCATAGAGATTCCACATAGGGCTGGGCATAAACAACTCCACAAATAGCCTTGACTGAGTCCATGGAAAGCTGTTCTGAAGAGAGCTTCTGATATTCTGGCAGCCTTGACAACGTATCTGCGTCCGTATTCTTCAGTCCTGGCCTGTAGAATATATCAAAGTCATAGGCTCCAAGCGCTGCTAGCCATCTGTGACCCGTGGCATCTAACTTGGCACTTGTAAGAACGTAAGTCAGAGGGTTGTTATCTGTTAATACCGTGAATCTGGCTCCATACAGGTAGTCATGGAATTTGTCACAAACAGCCCACTTGAGTGCCAGGAATTCTAAACGATGTGCTGAATAATTCCTTTCCGACTTACTGACTCCACGACTGGCATAGCTGATAACCTTCTTCACCCCATTCTGTTCCTGATATAGGACAGCACCGAGTCCTTTTCCACTGGCATCTGTGTGCAACTCAAATGGTGTTCCAAAGTTGGGATAGCCCAAAACAGGTGGTGATGTAAGCTTCTCCTTCAGATGGTTGAATGCCTGTTCTTGTTCCTCATCCCAATGCCATGGTTCCTCTGGTGGTTTCTTGGGCTTCTTTGACATCTTGGACTTAGCATGGGGCATGAGAGAAGTAAGCGGCTTGGCAATCTTTGCAAAATCCTTTACAAACTTTCTGTAGTAGCCTGCAAAACCAAGAAACTGTCGCACTTCTGAAGGATTAGATGGGCGTGGCCAGTTCAGTATCCTTTCTACCTTGTCTGGATCCGCCATGATGCCTTCTTCTGAAACAATATGGCCAAGAAACTTGATTCTCTTCTTGAAGTAAGAACACTTCTCTGGTGATAGTTTGAGGCCAGTTTCTCTTATCCTTTGGAAAACTTGTTTCAAGCGGTCAAAATGTTCTTCAAGTGATGAGGAGAAGATGATTATGTCATCGAGATAAATGAGGCAGATGTTCAAGTGGAGTCCCTCAAAACAGTCGTTCATAAGCCGTTGGTACGTGGCAGGGCTGTTGCAAAGTCCAAAGGGCATTCTGTTATACTCATAGAATCCTAAGGGCCCAACTGTAAACGCTGTTCTTTCCTTGTGAGTTTCTTCAATTTCCACTTGATGATATCCAGATTTCATGTCAAGAGTCGTGTAATACTTGGATCCTGACAGTGCCTCAAACATCTCCTCGATCCTTGGAATGCTGTAATTGTCTTTAATTGTTCGTTGGTTGAGCTGGCGGAAATCCACACATAGCCTCAATTTACCTGTCTTCTTCCGCACAAGAACAACATTGGATGACCATGGGGAATGAGAGCGCCTGATGACACCACAAGGAATAAGTTGGTTGAGGTGTTCCTTTACTTCCCCGTACATGGCTGGTGGTATTCGCCGATAACGTTGCTTAAATGGGATGTCATCTTTGAGGTCAATCCTGTGTTTGACAGCGTCAGTATGTCCCAAGTCTGTATCTCCAGTAGAAAAGATGTCCAAGTAGTCCTTGATGACTTGTCTCCCTTGTCCTAGCTCCTCGCTTGTGACTGCTGACTTGTCAAAGTCCATCAAGTCTATCACACTTGAGTCCGGAGTAGAAGTAAGGTTTGGTACATCCTCCACCTTGACGACTTGTAACTCACATAGAATAGCACGACTTGGGATACTAATAGCTCTTGTTGTCAGGTTCGAAACATGTACGTCAACGTATAGCTTCTGTCCACTCCCATCATATGATACCAGGGTGGGCGTAAGGTCAAGGTCGTCTGGTATATGTGATCCTGTGGTTGGATGAACAATAACATGAGTAGCATGGTATGGTAGGGGCTGATCAACAAATCCTGAGATATGGATCTCTGAGTTAGCTGGGATTATCTTGCGACTTGGCTCTGAACTCTTGACTTTACCTATAGAAAAGTTCCTCTTAGCAAGTTCTTTCTCTCTGAGTACAATACTCCTGAACGAAAGGTACCAAGGAGTATGTAAGTTAGCCTGCTGCAGAAATCTAGGTCCGAACTTGTCTTTGCATTGATTAAGGTAGATGGATAAGATGTTCGTTCCAAGAGTGATAGGCACTTTCTTGTTGTAGAGGCTGTCTGGCACCACAAGCAACATGGACTGTATCTTGGTGTCTGTGCTTCCTGGTCCCTCTATGTCAACAACAATAAAACCACTGTATTGTAACTGTTCTCCATCGGCGCATTCCACATGAAGAAGCTGTTTCAGAGGTTCAAGAGGAACATCGGGGAAGTTCTGTCTGTAGAACGCCTCTGCTATGGATGAAATAGTGGCTCCAGTGTCTAATAATGCCTTAGTCTCAATGCCATTCACTACGACCTTGGTCTCTGTCGGCTCACCAACCAAGTCCGCAACTAACTGCTGATGTGTGTTGATCTTGTATCCTAGGCCCATGGTCCGCCCCTCCCCATAGGCCCCTGGTAGTTTCCCTGGTGCTGTGCAAGTGGAACACGACATCCTCGCTGAATATGTCCGGGTTCTCCACACCTGAAACATCTAGGGATGTCATCCAGAGTCTGTGGTCCCTGAAACCAGCCTGGGTCTCCTCGACCTGAAGGATTGCCTCGCCCTCGACCTTGACAAAAGGGCTTGTTACCTCGTGACCTTTGAGGGCGTGTCCAGTTCCGCGGTGGTAACCAGTGCTCAACTTGTCCTTGACTCCATTGCTGACCTTGGGCTAATGGTTGAACTGGACCAGTGACCTGTGGTTTCTCCTCTTTAGTCTTGACCTGTTCCTTCAACTTGTTTATCTCTGTCGACATGGACTTGAGCATTCCCTTGATTTCTTGTAGCTCACTTTGTTCTTGGGGAATAGAGGACTTGCTAGTTGCAGTTTTCCTTGAACCTTGGTGCCTCTGTCTGAGATCCTCCTCCATTTGCCGCAGGTATTTCAATAAGGCTTCAAATGATCCTCCCTGCTCATATCGATGACTTGACAAGTCCTTTAGATCAAGACGTAGACCTGTCCATAACGTGTCTCGTAGTAAGTCATCTCGTTCCTGGGGCTTGACCTTTCCTAATGTGATAGCATGATCTAAGATGTCCTCAAGTCGACAGGCCCAATCCACTACGTGTTCATCCTCCCCTTGCTTGGCTGTGTAAAACTGTGCCATGATGTTGTGTTCTGTATGAATAGTCCCAAAAACACTGTCTAGCTTGGCAATGAGAGTTTGCAGAGGGGCATCCTTGTCGATGTGCATGGCAACACGAGCTGCCTTCCCACGTAGCGACTTGTGTAATGCGTCCATGACATCTTGCTCCTTATACCTGGTGCGTAAACACGAGAGCTCGTGCTTCCACTGATCATACTCGACATCTCCTTTCCTGTCTCCTGAGAAATAAGGAAGCTGTGGGGACTTAGCAAGGGTAACTGTGGTAGGAAGAGAGGGATTAGATTCCTTACTAAATGACGACATCCATGCTAATAAGTCTTGAGGTGTGTCTGCCTTGGGTTTCAAATCCAGTTTCTTCAGAGTAGAAACAAGTTGTTTCACTTCCTCCTCCGTCATATCAGGTGAAGCCATCTCCAATGAATATGAATTCACACACACAACACAATACTTAAAGAATTAATAACACCTGAATAATGCACACAAACACAACTTTGATTTGGTAACACTTGAAAATGCGCAGCACAAGACTTGATTTGAAACGTGAAATGATACGCAGCAAACAATACGGATGTCTCGGTACGCGGTGAAATTTCGCAAGAACAAACTATAAACTAAATAGTTAAAGATAAACTAAAGTTTAAGGTAATTAAGTGAAAATTAAATGAGTCTTTACCCTTAATGAGTTTAGGTTAAATGTTTACGTACCCTACATGTTTAAATAAATTTAATTTATGTTTGATTAAGTTGTAACTAATGCAGGTAAGTATGGTGTAGGTGTACGCGGGCAGGGGGCTTTGGGATATAATATGCTACATGATGAGAATAATACCCAAAATTAGAAATATGAAAATTAATAGATCAGGACCACACAAGACAACGACAATGCAAACAACCCTTACATACCTAAAAGGATAACAAGAGGAATGAAATCAATGAATGAATGAAATGAATGAACTCAACACTGAACCAAGAACTAATCCACGAAGAAACCTACATACTTAATGAACTATGAACACAACGCAACTTATTTAAATAAACTAAACTTAACGGTTTATTTGGATATAAATAACTAACTAACTAAACTAATTAATAACCGGAAGAATTAAGTAGTTGATTTTACTAACTACTTAATACTAACTAACTAATACACATTCATACACACAAACACATCGTGGTTGTATAATGTAGCTTTAGGGGATTACTAATACCTAACTAACTAACTAACTAAACTAAAGCTTAATTAAAGGCAACACAATGGTGAAATGTCAAACAGCAAGAAAAATTATAAGTACACAAAACCTAGCTCCGGAGCAATTAACTAAGGGGTACCCACATGTAAGCAGAAATAAGCCAACATCATGTATATAAATGTATGACAATATTCAAAATATGAGCACAAAATCACAATTCATACAATGAACAAAGTCACATGCAGAAACATCACATGAAGGTCAAGGTCAAACAAGGATCAAGGTCACAGAAGTGTCCATATCTGAGGGTCACACAAGTGTCCATATGTAGAAGTCACAAGATCATACATGTTTATCAGAATCATGATTCAAGAAGTCAAGCATCTTCACATACATACACATATCAATCGAAACATTATCAATGAAGTGTCCAAAGCGCACTTCACAGTTCACATAAGCACAATATACATGTATGAGTGAGACTATATCAGAGTCTATTCACCGAGTGTTGAAGGTATGTCTCATAGCTGAGGTCTCTGTTGCACGAAGTCCATAGATGTGGTAGTTGTAGATGACGTACATGTGTCTCCTATGGCGGCGTCTTGTCCATGATCCTCACTGGGGGCTCCAAAATGTAGTAGCGTTGAGAGTGGTAATATTAGCAAAGGACCACAAAGCCACTGGGGTGTGAGGGGATCATGGTTTATTACAAAAGTATGCAATAAAGAAAGCCTGAAACATATTAAAATAACAACATAAGTTTACATTCAATAAATGATATACATCACATGGTGCAAATATAAATACGTCTAATCGTACTTGTATATTATGAATATACAATATAGTATTTAAAGATGAATAAACCATTAATACATGATGATAATGATAATCTTAACATATGTCGTTACCCATAGATACTCATATACTTGAATGATAACTAACGTTGCCAATAGATTACAATGACACTCATTAAATACCATTATAGCAAACACGCTTAGGATTTAAAGTAATAAATGATACATGATAACTTCACATGTGTTCTTTGTATTACCTAATTATAATAATAATATTAAACATGTGATAAACATTGAATTAGACATTAAGATATACATTTAGACAAATATGGCAATAATTAGGACCACAACGTACCAGGTTGGTATGACCTGAACTGCTGCATACCAAGCAAGTTGGTCTCGCCAATGTCTACGTCATCTGGAGGATGAATAATGACGTATGCAGATTATACTATTTACAACAAAGGGTTAAAAGAATAAATAGGGTAAAAGCTACATACAACCATATCTTAACCAATCACACTTACCAACATACATTCACACATGCATTCACTTATGGTAATGGTAGTTTTGAAAATCTTAACTAATTACTTAACGTTAACTTAAATGATATGGATAACTACGGTAACACTAATATTTAGGATAAGATGATAAAGTACTTTAACGATCTCACTGTACTGTGAGATAAATATTAATATTACACTTGTACAGCTCACTGTACTGTGAACTTCAAGCAGAAGTAAAAGCAACATTATAATCTGCCTTGTAATTAATGATATGTACAATACATTTATGGAAATAAATGTATATCTCACACAACTCACTTTACTTGGAGTTATAGACTAAAACCATATAACTATCATAACTCACTGTACTGTGAATTATCACTATATATAATATTTACACATGATAGATAATAAATGATGGAACTAACCATATTATAAACTATAGCTGATATCACTACCAACTAAGAAATGCATATAAATACAACACCAAATATATACAGGACTAAAGATTACTAACCTTAGCTATATGAATAATTAACACAATCCAGATCTCCTTGATCTCGATCCAAAGAATAAATCAGGATACAACACAAAATCACATATCCAACGACGTGTCTGACAAAGCTTATGAGACTGACCAAGAAAATTGAAATCACCTAACCTTTAAAACTAATGCTATGCTTGGGTAAACCTAGAACAATAGAACTTGCATTGACCTAAGCATGGGACACGCTTGGGGAGAGATTGCAGTGGGAAAAAGCATGCAGTGCAAGTTAGTAATGCTGACCTAAGATAAGTTTGATGTTTAAAGAGATATGTTAATGATATAAAATGTTGAATATAAAATAATGATTAAAATGGTTTAGATATAGTTTATTTAATGAGAATGTATTACTCATCAAAATACGACAAACCAATATATTCAGTATATATGTTTATTCACAAAATTATTTACAACTCGAAATATTAACTCTGCCACACATATAATATATAATATAAAAACTACAAAGAAAGGACCAAAATTAACATTGTCAATGTGTGCATATAAACCGAAATAATAATCAAGATGATGACACATGTATAGGGGTTAAAAACACTTATTGTAATTGGTTTCAAAACTCATTATCAACTTTGAAGACCAGTGATCAATCGATGACATTTTAAACTAATAAGAGTGTTGCATCACCAGAAAGTAAACATGATCGCAACAAACAAAGTTGAAAATCTATGAATTTATAATCATATTACTTCGATATACTTTTCCAAAAAAAGTGCCTCATGATAATGTCTTACTTTTTGTATTCCATATTTTCTTTTGATAAGCAAGACAGTTGTCAGGGATTAATCATGAAACCATACAGACAACAACGACATCGCACGTTCTTTTACTTTTACTCTTCCTTCACTGCCTGGCAAGAAATAAAACTTACAGTTGAATTTGAGATAAGAACAAAGAATTGGAAAATACATATTCAAATATTCGTTATTACCGATGTTCAATCTCACAATCTAACCATAACAGAACAGCAATATACTGTACTCAATGTGCAAATCGTAAACATGCCTCATGCAAGTGCGTTTGTATTGAGTTGAATTAAACCAGGGCTTTTGACCTTAAAATAATGTTACTTACAATTTATTCAATACCCTAGAATGATAAATCAATGACAATGCTCACACTAGTGTCAAACTGACATTGTTTTCATTCCCGACACGTCAAATCTAACATTAATAAATGAAGACGAAAATGCATTTAAAGTGCTTGCTGAACAAGATGAAAATTGACGACAATTTTCCTCATCAAAGTATGTAGAAATCTTTATTTTGCCAAAATAACACCTTCAATGTTTGATAAGATTTAATATACTTCTTTATCTGCTTTTCTTAGAAACATTATTATCTGTATGTACTGTATTTATATATGCTCACAGCATATGTTTTGAGACTGTGGGAAATAACCGAAAAGATGCTATTGAATGGCAGATTATCAGAAGATATAAAAGTCAAGAGATCTTAAGGCTGATGATATAAAAAGAACTGATGAATCGTTAAAGCTTGAATTTCACGCGTATGCATTCATACCCTATACGTGCTACGTGATACTTGTTGCTTGTGTGTAATGTCATTTTCAAAGTGTGCGTGATAATTGAGTCCTAAATAAAATTATGATACATATGTCTCACTTATACGTGAATAAACGTGATTTGCTGATTGGAAATTCTTGGGGAATTACGAAATATGAAGTCACTATAATTGCTAATGCTAATTTGGACACTCTTCAGAATCAGCTTCCGCTATTTTAGCGCAAAGTGTTAAATACGCAATAGACGGCACTAGATACTCAACAATGAAACTATTGAATATTGTTAACTTTTCCCCCATCTATTTTGTATATTTTTTCTTTAGGCAGACCAATTTTAGTGCAAGAGAGACAGTCACATGACCGTTATTCAAGAGTAATTTTAACTGATCTGTAAAATTTTTTTGTTCCATAAAAAAACACTGACAATTAATAGAGCTTCAACCATCGCAGACAACTGGCATTGTCAGTTGTCCGTTATGATGGATATTATATGTGACGTGTTTCCTAAATGTTTACATAAACGAAAGAAAAGATTCAGTTTGAAGATCTTTACAATATTATTCCACTTAATTTGGAGAAATAATGCCCTGATTGCTTAGTCAAAATGTCAATCTTCATTAAATTGATGTAGAACCATAAGCCGTTGATGTGATAATTTAATATATTGTACATATGCATATTTAATGTACAAAGAGCAACTCCCTGGCATCAACACAAATGTTTTAAGAGGCTTATCCTTTCTTACCAGAGGTTGTTTATGGCAACTGTATTAGGTCTTGTGGTCAATGTCAGCAGCTAGCTCTTTTCGTTTCTAAATGTAATGAATGTAATGTGGATGTTCTCAGCAGGTAAAATTGTAAATAGGAACAAAACATTTATGGATGGCAACTTCGTTATTCCTAGAGGGTGACGTTTCCATACAGATTCTTACAGGGAGTTCATGCATGAATCGGTATCGAAACTTCACCCTCTATGAATAATAAAATGGTCATCGATAAAAGTTTACATGCTCTTTGACATTCAACTTCTAAAATCCATAAAAGAAGGTAAACGAGTTTACAAAACAGATACATAAAGCAGTTTATTTCTTAATTATACAATAAATTTATAGACTATATTTGCAAAGATATTCTAAATGTCATATGGTCCCATAAATATTTACATTAAGTTAATGGACATTTACACAGTGCGATGTTTCACATTGCAACATGTGTGAAACTATTGTTTACTACATAGAGATTACATGAAATGAAGAAAAACATCCGTTCGGACTTTACATGTAGAAATTCTTATTATCTTTGACAGGACTAGTGAGAATATTAGACAATTTGATTTTGTTTCGTATAACCTGAATGTCAGAGATATCATTTGTATGTTGATTTCTCCAAATACATTATTAACTTCTAGCGTTAAAGAACCCAAAACGGGCCAAGTAATATATTTCATTCAGTAACCAGAGGTCAGAAACATTGACAGAAGAGAGCCTTAATTAGCATCCTTTTATAAACACAAATAAAGTTTTTACGTTTACATTATCAGTGTTACTAATAATTGAATAATAGTCATGATAGCGACACGTGTAATTGTTTCAACATTCTTTATGGGCAAAACAAAGAAATATTTTATCTAGGTATGCATTCCTATATTAATGTTAATGATTATCGTTTCAGAGGGAAAGTAAACATGGACGAGTAATTTGTTTTTAATATAGGGATCCCAGAGGCAACACGACATACAACGTAATTCTTCACGTTTTAGCATATACATGTCATCAAATCATTGCTAAAAATCTCCCACAACACACTTTTAACCAAACAAAATATCAAAATTGATATGCGAATTTCATATTAAAGAGTGTAAAGACTTGTTAATGATTGACGTATTTATTGTCACTGCACAGGTAACCTCAACTTACATTTGATTATGGATAGTGTTTCTCTTTCCCCTCCAATCATTTAATTGGCCATTTCAGACAAGAACGATGTTTAGAATTACTATCTTTATATAGGTTGGTATATATTTGGTAGGAGCAGTGATAAAACGTTAAGGAGAACAGTAATAAAGTGGATTAAAAAAGTTGGGTATATCTGCAATGTCTATCGTCTTAAACAAATTTGACAGTCTGAACACGACTGGATGTTCATGTTTGAATTTACGAATAGTTCAATGGAATGATCATTTAAGACATACAGTTTCGTATAAAAAATAATGTCATGGATTTTAATGCCGGTGGACTTAAAATGTTTTGTCTGTGGCATTTTAATTGCAGAAAGTTAATCTCTTTTACGAAAGAGTAAGGGTTGCTACCGTGTCTGACCAGTTCTGTGTTTGGTTTTTCATTTCAAATCTTCCCCTCCATCATCTGACAAACAATTGAAAATGATTTCCATATGATATTATGTCATGACGCTCTTGTCATGTTGACCTATCTCATTAAGAAAGGTTGATTATTTCAATGAACATCAAAGCAAACCTTGCTTCATTTTCTCATTTCTTTGCCATTAGTCTTTAATAAAGTATTTGTTCCGAACGGGAGAATGACAACATTGTGTTAGTTTTATTGATGTACAGCTTTAAAGGAATCAAACCTGTCAAGATTCTGCTTTCATCAAAGGAAAATTTATCATATTGGAATTGATTTTGGCTAATACTCTTATTTATAGTGCAAACTGTACAGATACAAAGTGTAATTCAGACGTCATGAAAAGTGGAGTTTGACATGTATATAGTTTATTACCTCATTCATTAGCCTTACTTGTTATTCTTATTATCACTTCCTAAAAAGCAACCACGGTTAATGAAGCTCTTAACAAAATTTTAAACATTTAAAGCCTACATAAACCATATCACAGTTAACATGAGGCTATTGATCAATGCAGGACCTATAAACTGATAATACATTTTGTCCTTTTCTAATTAGTTCCTTAAATTAATCCTGGCAGTCCCGAAGGTATTTCTTTAAATTGACAAAACTATTTTTTTACGAATCACTAGATTACTCTGAGCAATATTAAATTTTGTGCATCATTATAGAACTTCTCAGAAAATGAAAAGAGTTTTTAACAATAAGCAAATATGTCATTACATGCATTTCCTTCGATTCAATAATGTTATTTATGTGCAAAATATATTTGCAAAATTGATACATGTATGCGACGTTTAAATTGCTTCTAGTTTAATAATAAATTTTGAGTTTTGTAGATACATGTACATCATTGTTTCGTCATATATGGGTATTAAAAGACAGTTTTATAGCAATGATTAAGCAAGAATTATTTTACATACAAGGAGGGGCATTTGACCATATAACTGACTCTTGGTCAAAGTAACTAATAAAAACACCTATAACAGATTAGATAAGTTCCTATCTCAGGTTGTGTCAGCAAGAAATAGCATCTTATTATGTTTGAAAGTTGCTGACAGAGAACACCGTGCGTTTCAACTTAAATTTTGAAGGGCAATAACCTATCTTGAAAGGGAATATTGTTGTAATTAAATAAAGTTATCTGAGCTGCAAATATTGTGTTTAAAGTTTAAAGAAAGAAAACTAAAGTTTAGGAAAAAGTCAATTGTTTATTGAACCATGTAATTTGAACCAGTCTTTATCATGAAAACTGAATCTAAACTTGAAGACGATGTCAGTGTCATCATGGGGCCAGAATAGCGCAGTGGATCAAGAGGTCCTCAAGAAGTAATAAGTTGCTATGAATATACTGTTCTACTTAAAGTAAGATTTGCGTGCACTGCTACACTGAATTTTTAGGTCAGTACTACCCATGGTTCGCTAGTTCCAATCGATGCTCGCAGGTTTCACTTCATAGCTTAGCCAAAATTGTGTTACGGGCTCTCTCCGAATCGATACTAGCAGCCGTGGTATAAATGAAATTAGCAAATCTGGTAACAAACATAAAAAACAGTTGGGCTTTCTTTGAATATATTCATAATTTCAGTCACATAGTCATATTAAATATAAACTATACAGCATCATCGAAACTCTGACCTTGTGTAATGATACATTTTACTAATCTGAATTTCATAAAAATGTTCTAAACTTATTCATTTATTATGATCTATAACATAAATGATTAAAATGTAAAGGTTGAAATGTCGAAGTACGACTTTTATAAATTCAGAAAAATCCTGGACCGAAGTTCGAAAACGAATCCTAAAGAAAAAGGTAAAGGCAAGATTTAACAAATGCTACTTATTTATTATAGCCGTACCTGGAGATAGAATATCAGTTGTTCAAAAGCAGATTATTGATGAGACAATGTTATTTACTTAAGCGCAATTTCAACATTACATCCGGAAAACAATTCCTTAATGATGTTATATCTATAAAGAGTTATTATTTTTCTGCATGGCCTAAATACTTTTGAATAATCGCAGGATGAACAGGATTTAAACAGGTGCTAATGAGAGACCACATTAAATCTCTTCTTAAGAGGATTTTAGACTGCTCTGCACACACTTGAAGCAACATGCTCACGGCACTGTTCAAACATTCCAGTACATTGATCAATGAGCTGTATTAGAATCTACGACTCGTTTATAGTTGAAGGATGCTCCGATCTGTTCTCAGGGATGACGACTCTGGTATGACAACCGAGCAACAGAGTCCAATTACTGTGCATAATTCAAACCTTATGAATTTTGGTGGAATGATTGTTAAAATAAGTTGACTTATATCTCATCTTTCTGGATATATATGTCTAGTATTTTGTTATTTTTGTTTCAAATGAGCCTTTGTCGTAAGTTTATCCATGAAACCATACATATTTACAAAATAAATAGCTTTTTGGTATTTTGTTATCCAAAATAGTTCAGGTGAGACACTTATTAACAAATCTGTATAACAAAATTATGGAAAAAACAGGTGGATTATTATCATGATAGCTTGCTTCTATATTGCTCTAAGAAAGAAACGCTCAGCTAATAGTTTGTATGTAGTGCATATTGATAGAATCATCTTTTATATCGAAGTTACATGTCAATGAGACATCTTATGACCTTTTACCAAAGTGCATTTAAATATTGTGAAGTAAATAAAGGGATATTTTTACTTTGTACATTTGGCGAAGCTGAGGTGAATATCACATGTGCAAGGTCGATGAATCATTGGATCAAATCTGAAGTCTATGATTGTTTTAATATATGAAATAGGTCTTAAATTACCATTTCTTTCTTTGATGTTGTTTTGTCGTCTGTCATTGTTGACACAGAAGGAATGTAACTCTAATTCGACACTGTCACAAAGTGATTACACGCGAAGTACGGAGTTCAAGACCGAGATTTCCGAAAGCTATTTTTATCCACCGGAGGTGTTTGTATTGTTAAATCAACCTCTCGGGATTTACAAAGATTGACATCGCTTGACGTCAATGCTGTCATGTGAGTAGGCCAACCAAAAAGACGGAAATAGTCCATTCATATTATAATCATAAACATAGAACTTATACCTTATTTATAACACCAGCTACCATCGTTATGACAATGATATTTATGTGTTTAAAAAAGGTGCCATTTTGTGTATAGGTTACAATGCAAATCACTCAACAATATGTTAGAAAAGACAAAGTAACATGTGATAAAAGAAAACAACCACGGCCACCTTTCTGTTATTGTTAATATAATTAACAAAACATGTAAATGATGACTTGTGACATGTTTATAATCAATAATAAGTAAACGGTACCTTCTTCCGATAAAGAAAAAGTCTACATAGATTTACTTATTTTCCTTAAGATAAATACGAATTTGGTGTATTTCAAAATTCTCCTCAGCAAAACGTTTGACCTCTTGGTTAATTCCAACTGTAATGCTGAGTAATCAGGTTTTATGTTGAGAATAGTGATTAAAATTTACAAATGGTATTGGATTGAATCACTATCCTTGAATCCTATCTGGATTATCTATTGGTTCCAATTAACGTAAAGGAGAAATAATGGCAACATCGGTGTAGTAGTTTTGTAATAATGTTAAAAGTTTGATTGTGTTTATTAACCAGCGATGATGAGGAGTCTTTCAGTAAAATGGTTATATGCCACAGGCCACCAAGAAAAGTTCTCTGAAATATTGTTGCTTTGTTAAAGTTTGCTGTTTGATGGAATTTTATTTATAGTTTTACTGTTAAAGATTTAAAGTGCATTTTTCGGGATCTTGTTTGTCAATCAATTTCTCATTACAAATTGAAAAAAGTTTAAATTGTTATATAAATTACACAATTTTAATGTGTAAAATGAGAAATGATTCCCTAACCAAATTATGAAACTCCCATAACAAAAAACGTAAACAGACACTATATACACTTATAAAGGTTTTATAGATCATCGTCATATATTTTGTTCATACTATTCTTACATTTTTTTCATCAGGTTAAAAACTAACGCCATGTATAGTAAAAAGTCACTTGGAGAAGTTAAACCTCTTTTGTAAGACGTATTAGGAAAACTTGTAGTGTACAAAGGAGATGGTGTAACGCCTTTTGCAGGGACAAAATGTTTCTTACAGGCTGCAGAGTTATCATAACAGAAGTCAAGACCACATGTAGGCTATTGTCAAAACTTTTTCTGGCGACTATTAAAGTTTCTAAGCTTCCGTGCTGGCAAATCACCCAGCATGGTCACAGCTCTGTTAAAATAGTTCTGCAAACCGTAACCATTTTTTGGTCTTGAAGAATGTTGATGATAGAAAGAGAACAAAATAAGTGGCTCAAATTGTAGTCCTTTGCAATATTCTTATATATGGTGCCTAGTCTTTAAACGGCAACTTCCGAAGATATCATTTTATAGGGTGGCTTCTTATACACTGTAAATGCACTCTGCTATGGGTAATGTTCAGATGTATTCAACAACATTATTCATTTAATTTGTTTGAGTCTTAACTACGCAAGTATAAGTTTGTAAGAATGCACCAAAATCAATCGTGGATCGACTAATTTGGGAATAACAATGTCCCAATGCCTGTAAGTGTACCCATAAAATCGCAGACATCTTCTATCGGATAATAGAAGTGTTTATTAAGCCCATGTGTATCATAAAAATAACCAATTATTGGCAACATTAATCAATTTCCATCTATTTCATTCCCATTACAACACTGTTACGAAGAGAAAGGACATATCATAAAAACTAGTTTGTAAAAGTTATCAGGAATAAACGTCCATAATTTCTATATAATGTGGTTATACATCTATCAAACAAGCATTACAAATAAATATGCAAAGTTATAGGTATGACGGAAATATTCATGAATAATAATTCTTGTGGACATTATTGGCATAATATGAGATGCGTTTAAAAACGGTTGAATTGGTGATACCCCATACCATCACAGATCTCCCGCCGTTTCGTGGCGCACACGCTATTCCTGGACGATCCTGTCATCCATCGAGTGCAGAAGGAACCTGCTTTTGCTTAAATTCCACCCAGGTCTTTCTCTACACCATGCAAGAGGCAACTTGTTGTGGTTGTTATTGCGTTTCGGTCGCTTGATTACTCTTCTTGACTTCAATCAAGCGGCCTTGAGTCGATTTCTGATAGTTTGGTGACTGTACAGACAATGTGGTAGCCATTGGCGTTTTAGAGTTGTACTGGAAGCGAAAGGATACCTCCTTACGAGCCTTAGCAATGATTTATCCTCTCTTACGTGGTCTGCCTGAGGGTGTGCGATTCTTCACGTCACTGGTTCGTGAATGTTTTCTAGCAAAAATGTCCGGCATTCTGGGTAACAATGGCTTAAAAGGACCGCGTTTGGATGAGAAATATCCCTTCAAAAAATAATAAAATCAAACCAACTACATAGCAGATTATTGGGTAGAAACAACATCAACTGCGGTTTCATATGTGCCGAAATAACTTTCATTTGAGGGATGCAACACCATTTTTTTCTATGTATATAGTTTGCCTCTAATATGAGTAAGTTGTTGGAATCCGTTCATTTTCAATTCACTTACCACATAAATTAAATCTATCCTTAAATTCATTTAAGAAGTTCCAAAAGAAAATGAATCATAAGATAACATTATGTTAATACCTGTACACAATCTTAAATTACACGATTTCCCTCAGCCTTTAAATGTGTCTCATTTTTAAGATGGTAATCAAAAGAATATTAATTAACTTATCCGAATGTCAGATACGTATCTCACCAGAGATATTTTCCTTTAATACCAAGTATCAAATTTTATTGTAACAAAAAACAGACATTCCTCTCATAACTATTTGCTGTAAGCAAGAATTAGGTATATCATAGTTCTACCTTCTTTCTATGCAAAATGTAAATCGAATGCCAGCCCTTCCTGAGACTCTGATGCATTGATGAAAGTTTAATTTTTAATTGGGAGCAATCGATTGTAGAGCAACAAACACTTTTGAGAGATAAGCAAACATAAGGTTGTTAAAGCTATGTATAATTTATCGCTGGTGCTAACATAAGACGAGGGTATAAGGGGAAGAAAGGAGTCCATTATGTTAATACATAGGAAGAGATCATCTGTAAATGATAAAAAAGGTCACTAACAAAGAATGGTTGTAGGTAAGAACAGCAGTTACCCTTGCGAGGCATTCAGCTGGGTATCGGATCCGGAAGCGCAGCATGAAATTCCTACTAGCACAAAAAAAACTTCAAAAGCTTAGAGCTGCAAAATTAGTCGTTTACAGCTACACAGAAACATCCACTGTAACAGACATACTAAGTCGCCTAGCATGGAATCTGTTGGACAACAGTCGAAAACTAGCAAAGCTGAGTCTGTTATTCTTGAGCTATTCAGATCCAGGGGGTCTTGGCTTATTGGAACACCGGCACCTAAATGTAACCCGTTTTTAACTTCGACCGCCACACCGACAATGTACAAACAACACCGTGCCATGATAACCAGTCATGTGTTTGTTCCCGTGCATCTCGACATGATGATCACGTTTAAATTTTGTCATAAAACAAGCTACCGTAAAACTTGACTATGTAAACAAAAAATTACGAATATGATTACAGTAAAACATATAAATAGATCGAGGTTAACATTTTGTAACATTCTGCTTGTTAAATGACCAAGCGTTAGAGATGTTGTAATCAATTCACAGCCTTACGTAGGCATACACAAATATGTTAAATACACAAACAAAGAAAATGTAAAATATATATCAATATAATTTTAAGAAAGTCACCAGATTACTTTTTATGTATAGATCAAATATATGATTTGATAATTTGATGCATTCCAAACGGCCGTTGTTCAATGAACATATTGAAGCTCCAACTCTAGTGGGCGTGCTTGTAGAAAATCCCAAAAGAATTTTCAATAAAAACTAAAACAGCTATTTGTAAAGTAATGCCATATTCAAAGACACGCAAATCATTGACGGGAAACTAGATTTATAAACTGATAGCTTAGAGCAGCTTCAGTCAGTTTTTTAATCAATTGCAACGAAAAGAGATAGGAGATACACGCGGGTAATACGTTTTAGCTATTATACTTCTTCATTGACAGTTCATCAAACATTTTGGAGCAAAATCGTCATATAATAAAATTGAAACTTTTTGAAGTCCATATTATGGGAAACCATTCAATTGGTATCTTTGGTCTATGATTTAAAACGTAGAGTGACAAGATTTTCTTGATCGTTTTACATATGTTAATCTGATCCAAAATGTATTGTCCAAGAAAGGCATAACATTCAAATTTTATAAGATTTTTTAAAAATGTTATGGTTTACGATCAATTAGATTGATTTTGAATTTATATCTGAGTACATTTGTCTGCATTCTTTTTTTTATCAACGAGTGTAACAAAATCAATTCGATGTTGATTACTGTAATGATTATCATTTGTGTATTTTTAATGTAAAAATAAACCAATCACTTCGCATTATCAATTCACTATTTATACCCTTTCATATATGTTTATTCTAGATTTCCGCCATTTACGGTTTTTCACGATTATCTTTGCAACCAGGATCACACAACCGGGAACAAGTACATTCTAGTGGAAACTTTGTCTGAAACATCCATTAGTCTTAGGGGGCAACACTGAATATAGGCGTTACAATCTTTTAATTAAGTTCATGTTTATTATGTTCTGTTGTTTCTGTTTATTTTCAAAACAATATCTTACATCTTTATGACTAACTGTACCATGTCTTCACTTGAGGGAAGTGTTCTTGTAATAATGTATATGGATACTTATACAATGTTCTAAAACTTTTGTATTGGGTAATTCTCCACTTTTGGTCAACATTTGTCTAACATTTAGGTACCATTTACGAATAGGCGCACATTTGAATTATAGTCACTTACCTTCAACTCATATTTCGGTGTGGGGCAAGGAACATATGAGGTCGCTTATCCATCCGGTGACCCACGTCAAAATTCCATAATTTTACTGATAATGTTTGAGTTGTGCATGTGCTATCCATGGGACTGTGTGTCTCTACTTGTGGAGGTAGATGTCACTCTGAAACCCTGTGATAATTGAGACACCACAATATAGTAATTAATAAAAGATACCGCCTCACCGCCCTCCCGTTTTGTATTTGACACTTTTACAACACAACAATGTTTACCAGTTGACAACGTACATATACAATGTAACCCTGTTTTTACCAAAGCAAATAAAACACGTTTGTTTGTTTATGCCAATAGCCAAATAGGATGAGGAAATAACATCGTCTTCATAATAATTTGTCTGTATTCACTCTTGTCCACAATCAAACAAAGAAATACAGGTTAAGCAGGAACAAAGTGGAATGAATTCCTCAAATCTGTTCACTGTCAGCCTGATTGTGTACTATTCGAGAATAACTGCCGATTGTTTATGAGATAAAGAGCATATTCACTTAATGAAATGCTAATCCTTAAACAGAAGATTATGGTAGCATAAACACTTTAAGGTGATAAAGAAGTGGCCCTGGCACTAAATATAATCAACTTTGAATATATAATGTAGAAGATGGGATACCAGAGACAGGCTGTGCGAGTGACTTTACACTGTTACACATTAGCACTGAATACGGACCTTACAACATCACCATTATGATTTTGAACTATTTTGAAAGTAGCAAGATTTTCGGTCTGCACGATGTCACTTGGACATTAACCCCAAAACAAAGTCGAACATGTCATGATTTCTTCTGAAATAATCAGAGACATTCAATTGATTTAATGCAAGTTTGCGTTCAATATCAACATAGAAAAAAATCCGTTCACTTATAAAGTGATACTGTTATACACATTCAAAACTTAATGCGTTTTCATTAACTCATGTTTAACTGCATTCTTGTCCATATCGAATATATTCTCTTATTTACGATGCAAATTGATGATATATGCTACAACGTTTAGCAGAAAGATAGTTCAGTTATGTATGGTGTTCATTTTAAATCTGATGCCAAAATTATCCGTTCAATGGTATAATGTAGAAGAATAATCAACAATATGCGAGAAATCACGGTTTATCTGTCCTGAGTAGATTATTGTGATATATTCTGAGCTTCGAGTTAAATATATATGTCTAACCAAGTCATATTTAAGAATAATTACGGTACTTTTGGAAAACACCTTCTTGAAGGCGAGTTGCAAGTCAACTCTGTCATTGTCTTCATTCGTTTAGTCAAATGTAGTCTTAGCAATTGTTAATCTGTTTATGAATTATGGAAAATATAAGTGAGAGAGTCTACTATCAAAGAAATAGTAAAATAAACCACATCTAAACACTTAACGGATCATATTATTCCAAACGAAATTAAACCAATGTTTGTTGTCTGGGTGACACGTTTATGCTGGATTCAATGAAGGAAGAATACAAAGTAGTTCTGTCAGCAAAACAGATCTCGATTTATTTTTACATTAAATGTAATTGCCATGACCATTATGACAACTTTAACACCCGGCTTAGTTGTGCCCGTTTTGGTAGGAAATACTGATATACAACGTCAAAAACGTTTTGCATTTTTATTATTTCATGTTTAACTGCATTCTTGGCTATTTCAGTTTTAAATAAACCTCTCATTCTCGTTTAGATATAAGGTATATGCTAAAACGTTTAGTAAAAAGCATATCTCAGTTATGCATGTTCTCCCCTTCGATCTCCATCTGATGCCAGAACTTGGAAAATGAAAAAACAATGTTTAAATGACAATTTTGAGGTGAAAACGCTTCATTACAGGTTGGTGTAAAATTTGCTTTATGTTACGATACACAAATAGACAGATATACTTATAAATACCTTTCGACGAAAACAGTGCGAGTTGCATTATAAAGTAATGTGTAAATGAACAAGGAATAAATAAAAGATGCATACAAATATCTCGATATTTGGTTGCTCTTTGATCTAAATTTTTTACTAGCCGTCAAGAACAACTAAGGGTTTACAATAACCTTGGAAAATTGCTTTCTTATATAAACCTTCAAAAAGACACGCTATACCATTATAAAGTTTTCAAAGCTCCTTATCATTCATTTTGTGAAATGTTTAAAATATTACTTCGATGGATACTAAAGTATTTTCTCATCAGGTTAAAATTAATGTCATGTATCGTTAAAAAGTTTCTTGGAGAAGTTTAAAGTACTGAGTAAAATAAGTAGTATTCAATTCATATAGTGTTATCCCTTTTACAAAGACACAATGGTTCAAAACAAGACCACATGTAGTCTATTGTGTGTGCTTCTTCTGCCGACCAAGATTCTAAGCTTCAGTGCTTGCAAAGTACTTAGGATGGTCTCAGTTTTGTTCAAAACGTTTTGCAAACCTTAGCCATTCTTTTGTTTGCAAGAATGGTGATGATATAAATAAAATAATATACGTGTCTTCAAGTTGTAGCACTTTGCGTCATTGTAAGATGTGATCCCGGTTGTATTTGGCCTGATAATTTGATAGCTATTTCATGTATGTTTAAATAGACTTTCAGGTTTAAAAAATAGATAGATATATGGTAAGGTATAATTTGACATTTGTCATACTTAGCCAGCCAAATTGGGCAACACTGACATGAAATACAGCGAAAGTGATCCTCTAGGAAGATATGGGTTTTAATAAAACGATATTCTCATGAATTAGTAAATCAGTTAATCCCTACCTTCCTTTTTTTTCATGAACGTCACATGACAGTGACACGGGCAAGTGATTTCAAATAATATCTAAGAAAATGGCAAGATGACGTATTAAAGATGAACTTTATTTGGAAAGTCTCTATTTACTTGTGCAATCCTATTGAACTTGCAACGAAATCAATGTATGCGGTGAGTTGTAGAGAAGCCATTACTCTTGATCGTGTAACAATTGCTTTTCCTCTTTCAGACATGTAAAATATTGAACTATGTTTTGCGATTTGCCAGTCTGATTAATACTAAGACAAACAGTATCTCACATTACATAACAAAATTCTTAACTTAACTCAGACTTATAAAGATTTCCATATAGAAACTCTTGTCGATTGCTTATTTATTCAGAAATTATTCAGACTATCACTAGAACGGCAATAACAATGTCCCAATATCTGTAAGTGTACCAATAAAATAAACACAGACATCGAGCTGTACTAGATAAGTGTAGTGCTTATTGATCCCATGAGTATAATAAATATCTTCATTTATTGGCAACATGGAGGCATTTCCCTCTTTTTCTTTCCCATTACAACACTGTATACGGAGATAAAGGACATATTACTGAAATCTAATTAAGAGTGTATCTTGAAATAAACCTCTATAATTATTTTCAAATAAAACTTCCAAAAAAAATCTATAAATATAACATAATAAATTACTTTGCTGAATATAAGAGGAAAATACTCTACATTTTTAAGTTTGTCTGTGTATGTGTTTGTATATGATACTTTTGGAAAAGGAAGATTTGATTAAGTTAATAATGTCTGAAGAATGGAAAAAAACAGGCACTTATTGTATGAATGTACCTTTCATTTTGTTTCTGATATTTGACTACTTTGATTTTTGTAGAAAATGTTCACTTTCACACTGACTCCTAGAACGTAGCTCACTCTCGTTCTTTGACACCAGCATCTGTTTTTAACATTTAAACTGACTGATCGTTGTTAAGATATGCATTACTACCGGTATGCTAAAAGGTAAAAACTGTGCACTATGAAAAATAGCAATAGCTTTCCAATTTCTCTTTCGTGAAAATAGGTTGTCACATCCTTGAACAAAGATTGCATCCTCACTTGGACATCTAATATGCATTTTGTCAAACTTCTTCTTCTTTTCAAAGTTCCAAAACCTTTAAGCCTACATAAATTCTATACCGCAACTAAATTACTGTTTCACAATAACTATGACATGATAATCAACATATATTATGATTTTCCTGGCTGACATATATATTTCCTCAGAGGTGGATAATTCTTTGCCCGGCAGTAAGCTGCTGGCAATGGGCTTATTGCTAACCATTACGTTACTCAATATCGAGCTTATCAGATATTTAAGGATTCAGCAATTTTGCTGAATCCTTATTGTTATTGGCGTGTTTTATTATTTTTTTCCACCGATTTTGTGGACACGATTTAGCCCAAACCGCTAAAGCTACAACAGCCAAACTTCGCAGTCTGGTAGAATTTCATGAGAAGGGGTTCTAATAAGCTTTTGGGCTTAATCGGATTAAGCGTTAAAGGCACAGTACCACTCAAATTTTCAAAAATTAACATAGGATTTTTTTTTCAAAATGCACTTAGAGACCTGAAACTTTTTTTAAACGATAGGCAATTACATTTGGAGCAAAAAAGTAAATCATGGCAATTTCGTAGCGTTAGTATTTTCGCCGCCATATTTCTTTTTTTGACTTTTTTCAATTTCCGGACCCCATGCATCTTTGACAATCTTCTTCTCTGAAGATACATGCAATTAAGAGCTGAAACTCACATATATCATAGCTGAAGGAGTGGGGAGAAAAGTTATCGAGCCACATTTTCAATTTTCTTAATACTTTTTTTTCTGCAACCCTTCAAAGTCGGGCGACATAGCTCCTGTGACCATGTACAAGGGGCGATAACTCAAAAAGTTAGACTCACAATTGCACCTTTATTTCAGGAATGTGAAACCACTATGGGCACTTTACAAATCAATAAAAACATTGGTCGCGAACAGTCATTTCCGTTCACAATAATCGATCAAAATCGGGAAAAATACCTTTTTCAAAATTAACATGGGGTAATTTTTCAAAATTGACTTAGAGACTTGAAACTTGTTTTGAAAGAAGCGTAAAAGCAATTCAAACAAAAAGTAAATCATGACGAATTCGTATGTGTCATGGTTTTTTAGCATTATCAACTTCTTTGCAATAATCGCAGTTTGGTTACGAAACTTGGTCACATAAAACATGCTGCTGTGGACTAATGCGTCAGCCAATCTTCATGAAACTTTCAGGGTTGATTGCTAACATGACTATGTTTGTACTGAATGTGCTTTTACAGCGCTGAATCCTGTCGTCGTCGCTTGCGACTATATTTCTGTTTATTTCTTTTGTATATATGAAAACATTTGTTAGTTTTAAAAATACAAAATTATTGTTCATATATTATATCAATCTCTTAAACATTATAAGGGTAACTCATCCATTTAACTTACACAACTGAATTTGATGTCAAACGTTTATTTTCTGTGTGCATATCTCGTCACGTCATTAAAATGGTAAAGCATATTTTCTCGTGGTGCACAGAAGTGCACGTGCAGAAATTGAGTATAAAAGACACCATCTGAGACGTTTTGAAATCGGCTATCAGAAACACATAAAAGTTATGCCGAGACTCTACCAGGAGCTGAGAGAGAGGGTCATTGGTATAGCAAATATGGGCGCCACGCATGCCCACATTGCAATAAAGTTTGTATGCACCCCCTGACCATTGCAAACTTTTCAACGATACAACACAACTGGTGGAACCTAGGACAACCCGGGAAGTGGGAGACCACGTGTCACGATCCAACGGGAGGACCGCTACATCCGGAATATATATCTGCGCAACCGGTCTAAAACGGCGACGTCAACGGCGGCAACAGCTTTGGGTCAACCTATCAGCAGATGGACAGTCCTTAGAAGATTAGTTCTGCAGGAATCAGAGCCCGGCATTCACTCCGTGGAATGGCCTAGCTTGACCCCGAGGCATAGGCAGAACAGATTGGTCTGGGCACGACGAGTTCTTGGTCGGCAAGTCAGAAACTGGCAACGAGTGTTGTTTCGTGACGAGAGCAGATTCTGCAAGTTTCACAGCGATGGGAGAGAACGGGTCAAGGCGAACGATTCGCCCCAGTTTGCATTCGTCAGGTACATCCCTACAACGGACCAAGCGTGATGGTGTGGGGAGGCATTTGCGGTGGTGACAAAACTGACTTAATCCGTGGAAATTTAAATGCAGCTGAATATCGCAGACAGGTTTTAGAGCCAGTTGTGGGGGTGGTTGTTATTCAAACATGAACGATTACAGCATGGTGTGCATATCATGATAGAAATGTAAGCATTTTCTCAAGCAGCATCATAGGGTCCCTAAGGAAAGGAGTAAATCAGAAGTTCTTATAACATCATGAAGATCTCATTGCCACAAGCAATTCGATGGTAATCTACAATAGATATCAATGGGTACCAGATTTTAGATAGTGAATGATACAAAAGGAGAGCCTTTGCTTGAATTAAAACACTCACTGATATAAACTTGCCATGGTTTATCGTTAATGATGTAAACTAAATGAAATTGTTACAGTCAAGACTTTTGAGAAGACGAATGCAGTCCGATATGTGCGCATTGAACATGGTTTCATGTAACGTTGTTTTTGTAACTGTATCTTGAAAAAATAATTCACGCTCTAACAAGCTCTTGCTTGTGTTACATTCCTAAAGACTTGCTAATAAAAACTTTATTAACTATTTTGGAACATTATTCCTAGAATAAAGGTCTGTTTATAGACACTTGAGACATGGATAGTATTATTGGGAATCGCATGCTACACAGATATGTCCATAGCATCGGATTATCCAAATAAAACAGATCAAATTTAAACTATCATCCACTGAGGACTGAAGCACTTGAAAGGGAAAACATAGGCATCAAATTTAAGGTTTTAGGTAAAAATAGGTACATCCGAAACCAATTATATAATGATACACAGGATGATCTTTTTAAACAGTAGAAAGACAGGAATTCAATTAAATGCACAAACTACAAATTGGGATTGATAAGCTTTCAGCATCTGTATGGAGTATTTATCTCAAATACAACGATCAGATCGGTTTATATCATTACGTAAGTTTTAACAATCATACTCACAATTCAACCAAAACTTCTGTAGCAATACCTTCGGAATATGATAATTTCCAAGACCTGTGATCCTCGAAGGAAAAGTAGGAAGGTAATATTGATTATTAAATATTTAGATTTGATGAAAAATATGTGATGTTAAAAGCAAGTCTTGGAAATAAGAAGTGACAAATGTTTTTGAATTGCCATGATTCTCGATGTTAACCAGAAGAGTACAATAGAAATTTGAAGTAATATCCCTCAAATGTATATATTGTTTAAAAATATACATATTACGTCTTGAGGATGGGTAATATTTTGCTGATAAAGCTAATAAAAGTATAATGTTAACGCATTTGACCCTTTCTCCCTATGAAACCTATAACATATGCGTGTACATGTCTCTTTATAGACCTGCATGTGTAAAAACGTTTGCATGTATGAATACATGAAACCTGGGTTAAAATAAGTATGCATGTGACTGGTATTTGAGTTATCTGGCTTTTGTGTGAGGTGTTTTATTTTCTTGTTAGACAGTGTTATCAAACAGTCATCGTTTACAATGCAAATTAAAAACAGCTTATTTACCGGGGTTTTTGTGATAAACGTTTTTGTGCAATAGCCTAAATATATAACATAAAGTCAAGTAGAATCTATTTTTAATGTAGACATGAATGATCATAATTTTACTGCAGTAGGCAATGCGACTTTCCCCTTACATTTCAAGCTTAAATCTGTGCAGTGGTTTTACTGTACGCAATACCGTGCTTCACATATGGTCAATTTAAAAAAAATATCTGGATTTTGAAATAATCCCCATCAAACTACGTACGTTACAAGAGGACTGAAGTTAACATTTATATTTCCTAATTATTTATCGATTGTCCCGAATGATCTCCGTAGACCTTATATAAACATTATCTTTAATCTCTGCTTATTAGACTGACTTTCGATTTTCCAGATTAGCCTAACCAAATTGGTAATTGACTTGCACTTGTAACTTCTGTAACAATGATAAGCTAATGTATTTTATTGATGCGGGGGCTATACTTTCCGGGATTTAACATTTTCAATAAAATATGGAGCTTACAAAACTTAATATTGATCTCGAGTTCTTCTCTTAGTATGAACTTACTTTGATATATCTTTATTTACAATATTTTCTAAACTCAAATAATGTTTCATAGGAATGCAAAGGATTTTATTCATAGAACATGTTTTTTCGACATAATACTTTCCTCATATTCGTGCATGTTGTTGGGGTATCATGTGCACCGAAGCCTCTGATTCTTTCTTCATGTCAGTCACATGACTATCCTTAAAGTCCAAAACCACTATGTGTAATTCATATTGATTTAGAAGATATGCTGCCGTGAGTGAGCATGTCAAATTTGAAAAAAAATAGGTTATTTATTCATGATAAATGGTTGAATTCTTTATTATTGGACACTTAAAACCATATCGACAAGTTCCTATATAAAAATTGTAAAAGGATATAGATGATCTCATGAAAGTTGAAACTCTCATCTTATTTGATCTTTTCACTGTGAGGTGATCAACATAACTTGCACAGACGTTTCAATATAAATGCTGGTCAGAGAAGA
This sequence comes from Phorcus lineatus, assembly GCA_921293015.1. Classification (NCBI taxonomy): domain Eukaryota; kingdom Metazoa; phylum Mollusca; class Gastropoda; order Trochida; family Trochidae; genus Phorcus; species Phorcus lineatus. The sequence goes on along the minus strand of OV121081.1, from coordinate 74,941,295 downwards.
CTTCATACATTTGACGTCACCTTGAAGTGCTAATATCTTAGAGTTTGCAATACACCATACTTTGCCTTTAAAAATCGCCATATTGCCACTTGAGTGAGTGATAAGATGGTAGAGAAAATATTGCCAATTAACAAACAGGAACTCCTCTTCCCCGTAAAAACATGAAAATATTATTCTGCTTTGATCCATGTTCATTCCACCTCTTTCATTTCCACTTGTCAACATCAAAGGTATAGGAAAAGTTGCAAAAGACAACTCTTGTACACAATGATATATTTAAGAGATTATTGATATTCTGTTTATCATTCAAACCAACCAATTTGATTTGCATGATTTTTGTTAGAAAAGACTGTGCATGTACTACAGATAGATAATCATGATGTCCATTCCTGATTTAACCCAAGTATGCATTAACGGTTTCAGCAAAAACGGTTTTCAGTTTACTTCTTTACTTACAAAGCTGTAAACCAAGACATTAAATTAACGGTAACATCAACAGTCTCATTACTAAAACAAATGACTATGGTTTATATGGTGAATACCAGTCAATTTAACATTGTAATCAGGGGTCGGAGGATTACCAATACATGTATACCCTCATTAGTCAAGGAATCTCCATATAAGGTTTGAGAATTTGAACTCAGCTGATCTAAAGAAGTAAAAACAAACAAGAGGATAATTTGACTTGTTATAAGAGGATGAAGACAAGCAAAGATCTTATTGGCAAAGATCAATCATTTCTAAGGCAGAAGGTATATTTCTTTTCCCAATTATTCTAGTGTTTATGACATCAGTAAGTAAGGTTTAATGGCGGTTCAAAGGACAGGTCTACTAGATTGCACCTGTTTAATATAAAGACGACTAATAGACTGCTTAAAGAAGTCAGTATTTCGTGTTTTACGTAAAAAAGCAATCTAGCTATATATGTGTTACAGTCAATATGTCAAATCAGTCATTTCAACAAGTGCCTAAATGATTAAATGACCGACGGTCGATATGTATATCTAGATCTGTCATAAATAGCGCATTGTAAGCTTATCAAGCTATCCACATGTCACTTGCTAATCAATTAAAGTATAATGTACAAAGTCTACATTGTTTAGCCATGTTTGCCATGTTGTTAAAGCTTCACTCTGATGAAATGACTTGTTGTCAAGTGTCAATGCGACGCATCAAATCCTCATTAAAACGATATCTACAACAAGTGCAGGCTGAAGTAACTTATTCATTTACTGGATTGTAACGTCATACCATTGTTATGTCAATTGCACTGTAACATCAAAACGTCATAAATCTTTATTGTCAGAGTCCCTGAAGATATCATTGATACATGTTGAAGTAATGTTGGCTATGTGTATTTGAATGTACAATACTGTATACATGTGAACTCTTTTTCAATTGTTTATATCAGTAGTTTATGAGATAAACCTAAATCTATCAAGAACGATTAAGGGTTTATGATAACCTTGGGAAAATGTTCTGATATAATTCTTCCTATAACTCGCTATTCCCTTAAAACATTTTCGATAGTTCATCCTCCTTATTTAGTGAAAATGCTAAAATCTATATTTAGATAGGTAATTAAGTATTTTTCTCCTCAGGTTAAGAAATAATGTAATGGTTAAAAAGGCTCTTGGAATGTTGAATTCCTTGTGCACAACTTGTCAAGAAACATTGTGGGTAGTATTCAAATCACCTGGTGAAATGCCTTTACCAGAGACAAAATGGTTTTTACAGATGTGGAAGTTATGATAACAGAATTCAAGACCCCATGTACTCCATTGTGCCCGCTTCTTCTGTTGACTCTTAAAGAATCTAAGCTTCTTTGCTGCCAAACCACGCATCATGTTCAAAGCTATTTTCAAATAGTTCAGCAAACCTTAGCCATTTATTGTCTGCAAGAATTTTGATGATAGAAAGGGAAAAGAGGTGTCTCAAATTTGTAGTCCTTTGTGTGATTGTTACATACGGTGCCTGGTTTTATCTGGCATGTTGATATGACAGTTACCTCATTATACATAATCTTGATGGTCTATCAGCTAAAGTATAGTACCCATTTTTGACAACCAATCCACCAAGTCGTGGAACACGAAATCGAGCGAAAGTAATCATATAGGAAGATATGGGTTTGAATAAAATGACATTTTCAAGTATGAGTAAATCATTCATTCACACCTTACTTTATGTTATATATAAATATAAATCTCATCATTATTCAATCGACAATGACTCATGCGAGTTGTTTCAAATAACCCTTCAGAAAATGACAAGAAACAAGAGTCAAGATAAGCTGGACATCTGTTTTTGTTTAAAGAGTCTTATAACTTAATCGTTTGTGCAATCCTATACTCTCTTTTAAAAAGAGGCATATCAAGTCTATATATCTTCATATACCAAATATAATTGAAAACTGCGATGGGTAACATTGCAGATGGATTTGAATTATGTTTTACGATTAAAATGTCTGATTCATACAAGTCAACCAGTTCAGTCAGTCAGTTTCATAATAAAATTCTTAAATAAATTCAGACAACTAAATTTTTTCATATAGATACTCTTTTTGACTGGTTATTTTTTCGGTTCCTATTCAGACAATGACTAGAAGGGCAATATCCGTCTGCTAATATCTGTAAGTGTACCAATAAAATAAACACAGACATTATTAAGCTGTAAGAGATTGGATTAGGGCTTATTGTCCTCGTGTCTATTACAAATTATTGGCAACCTTAATGCATTTCTCTCTTTATATTTCCCCTTAAAACACACACACACACACACACACGAAGATAAAAAAACATATTATAGAAATGTAATTAAGAATGTATCTAAGAATACACCTTCATTTTGCTGAGTAAAAGAGGGGAATATTAAGTTTTTGTGTGTGTGTATATGTATACTTTCAGAAAAGGAAGCTTAGATAAAGTTAATAGTGTCAGAAGAATTGAAAAATCAGGTACCCAGGTTGCGAGTTACGTTCCTCTAATTGTGTATTTGGTGTTTGACTACTTGAATTTCTGTACAAAAACGACTGAGGGTTGTCGAGATAGGTACTGCTATCAGTACGGTGATAGTTACCAGTAAAATCTGTGCATTATGAAAAATCCCTATTTCCAATTTATATTTTTATCTTGAAAATATCTTGACAAATCTTATAAAAAATTTCCTCATTTTCACATCTGGTTTGCATATTTTCAATGTTTATTTTCTTTTTAAAGTTTCAAAACCTTTAAACTGAAATGACTCCTTTATGCATCTTAACTAACTAACTAACCAACTGTTTAACGATAATTATGAAATGATAAACAACACAGGATCTTCGTGGCTGACATAAATTAAGATTTAAATTGAATAATCCTCTAATCGACAGTAACTTTTTGGCTTTTGGCTAACTAATGAGTTATTCACTAATGAGTTACTTAATATCGAGCTCTTCAAGGTATCCTGGTTAAATATTGTTTTGTAAAAGTCAATATTAATGTTGGAAAACATTTTATTGTTTTACTAGTATAAATAATTTTTTCAACATAATAATAGTAATACCAATATCTAGAAAAGTATGAAGGTATTCCTCTCATTTAACTAACTCTGATATCAAACATTGATTTTCTTTCACATTGATTTGTCTTTCACATTACTTTTTACCAAAAGAGCAAGAGAATATGCAATGTTAACACTATTGTGTAGAAATCATGAAAAAAAAGAACAAAAGTTCAAAAACGCAGAAAATAATAATTTCAAGTTATTAATCATTCAATTATAAATATAAATGATTCCCAAATAAAGAAACAATTAGCAAAGAATTGAATAACGAACAACAATGAAAAAGGAGGACAACAACGCAAATTTTGTTTTAGCTAGCAATGATTATTTATTGGATACTATGACACATACACTGTTCTCATAGTTGTTTGAATGTTTCAAAACAAAAACCTGACCATTTTTAGGTTATGATAATTGTTATTAATGTTTTTTTTTATTGATATGTAGAAAAAAGCTTGAATAAACTTTTATAAACAATAACATAATTATCAAACTACAGAACTGGCAGCGATGACTCAACGTTAAAGCATATTGACTTCTTTTTGCAGTATTTTCATACAATGTTACAAGTTTATGATATCTCATAACAATACCTGCTGATTAACATCTAATGAACTGAAACATATATGTTTCTGAAGGTATCAATGAAAAGAAGCGACATTAACTTCAGATGATAGAGTTCTCGATGTTAAGAAAATACATTTGTTTTGATATTCACTTGAGAAAGATCGACAACTTTATCTGTTGGAAACTTAACGTCAGCTATATCTCTCAGAAAAAATAAAGCCAATCATACATATAAATGATTCCCAAATAACGAAAAAAAGTAGCAAAGAATTAATTAACAAACAGCAATGAAAAATGAGTACAACAACGCAAAACAAATTACAGCTAGCAGTGATTATTTATTGGATACCATGACACATACACTGTTCTTACAGTTATTTGAATGTGTCTAAATGAAAATCTGACCATTGTTAGGTTATGATAATTCTTATTACAGTTTTTGTTATTGATATGCATAAAAAAGCTTGAATAATCTTCTGTATTTGTAATGGCGACTAAATGTTAACACATATTGAGGTTTTTTTGCAATATTTTCATACAATGTTACAATTTAATGATATCAATAAAAAAACAGTTTAGATACCTGCTGATTAACATCTTATGAACTTTTTCTATTGAAATCTATCAAAATGTTCACAATAGAATATGAAAAAAATTACTTACTTATAGATGCATCCTGATTCTATCTGCACGTAATGAAAATTGTAAATCAAATGCAAGTCGTGCCTGAGGTTCTGGTTCATTGATAAAAGATTAATTCGTTATTCGGAGCAATAGCCTGTAGCACAACCAACACTTTTGAGAGATCAGCAAACACAACCTTGTTAGCGGTATGTATAATTTATCGCTCGTGCTAACGTCAGCAGAACGTGTAAGGGTGAGATATACTGGACTTCTTATGACTTACGTTTAGCTTACGTTAAGTTTGATTGCAAGTCAGACTAACATAACTTTGATTTAATTTGAACCGTACTTTATCATAAGCAGAAAACCTAATATTTAAGGGGTTACTGTATGATCACAAATAACATCCTCAAGTCAGTGTTTGCTGTGAAACTGAATCTGAAATATGTTGGTTCTAGCACTCATTCTAGAAATGCCCTGAATTCAAACAAAGATTATGATGAATAGATTCTGACTTAACCATATCGAATTTTCCTATTTTCTTCTTATCACCTTGGCACTTGGCAAACGTACGTTATAATAGAAAGTTTGTAAACTAAATAGGATTGTTACAGTTACGACTTTAGAGTTGAAAAGTGAAGTCCGGTATGTGTACATGAAAACATGTTTTCAAGTAACTCCACTTGGAAAAATATTTTAACCTAAAAAAAGTATTTAACCCTTCACTCCACACCAGTAAAAAGTACGTTTACATGACTCTTTATAGACCCGTATGGTGAAAGCGTTAACAAAAATGAATACATGAAACACGAGTAAAAAATAAATATGCATGGGACTAGCAATAGAGTTATCTGGCTTTGGTGTAAGGTGTTTTGTTTTCTTGTTAGTCGATGTTATCAAACATTGATTGTTTACATTGCAAATTGTTCGTAAACAAAACAAGTAATTTGCTTGGTGATTTATTGTCCATGTCTCTTTTCTTTGGTTGTTTCCCCTGAAGAGACAGAGGCATGTTGTAGGAATATGTGTAGAACGCAGGCTTAAGTTTCGTACAATGTTTGGTCAAATAGCTTCATTTCGAATATTGCAAAAGGACCTTCCTCTTTTTTTTGGATACGTCTTAGAATATCTATACAATCCTCGGGGTTGATGCCAGGTTGGTATGGTTTGTGTTCAAATTTGATTAAATTTGTACTTATGAATGCTCTTTCTTGAACAAACTAAAGCTCACGTATTTCCAAGAACTACATAACATATATTCAATAACTACGTATGAATAAGAGACACTATTTCAAAAGACAGAATATAACAGTGGTAGACATGAAACTGTTTTGCATAAGATATGAGTTCAGCCTTATGCATATGATACAAGTCTTTGACGTATAAGGTCTTTTCATTATATGAACAGTAGCATTACTTGATGTAATATTGAAAGTGTTAAGACGTGAACTTTCTTGTGTGCGAAATCTCATTCTATCGTTTTCATTAATATTGACTCACTGTATTACTTTATGCTAAAATCTGGTTGCATTGGGAGTTCAGAAACTGAGAAAATAAAAAATAAACATGGTTGATAAAGGATACATGATTAATGAAGTGATAATGCGATGTGAAGAGTTGAATTAGTCTAAAAGCAACATGGAGTAATAAAGGAGCATGTGCCACTAGCATATCAGTAAAAGCATACGTTCTAAATGGGGTGTAAAAACAAACATACAGATGAGGACGTTAGCATGTCACCATTGGCCACTATTAGAATAAATGAACGGCTTGACAAACAAGTTAAGTTCACTATCTTGTTGCTGCAAGTTGTATAGTAGTATAGACGTAGGGACTATTTTGTTGACACTGAACAGTTGAAGCTTGAGGTATTCAATTAGTGACAGCTGATTGCCCTCAGTAAGTGTATATCTTTCTTCGTTTATATGAATTTGGAAACAGACCGATTTTTGTGTGGTAACAAAGGTCAGAGTAGAAAATATATTTAATGAAACTCTTGATTCCATAGTTACATATATGACTCATTCCATTTTTAAACTTCCATATTATGTCATTAATTAAATAAATCGAGCTTATTATGGAGATGACCGCTTTGAAAATAGCCTTGAATGAAATGTTTAATTTAAAGTAAACAATATCATCATTTGACAGAACGTACATATATATGATATGCTACGAGGAGTGAACACGGGCAATTAGAAATTATAATAATTTTAAGATATACCAAATAGAGATCTAACATCCTTAAACGACTGTGTCAATATTGCCTTGCGGGTGTGGCCGATAAGTACTGCACCTAGATTGACAAACCATGCAAACCAATCGTATCACGCTTTTCGCGTTCACTATCGTATTCTTCGGGCTCTCCCACCGACTTACATTACATTTGCTGAAAGTATTGGTTGTGACAGCTCTTCAAATCAAGTAGGGTCCGAATCAAGAAAATGGACATATCGGATCGGTTTATGTATCTATATGAAAATAACCGCTTGCTAGTTGACCAATGACATTGGCAATACCATTTCATGATATGATAATGAATGACCGACGAGTAACCAAACGATTCATAATACGAGTAGTTGGCATTAGGGAGTTCATTCTAGTATTGCTTCAAACTCTTAAGAATGACAATGGTTTCAGTATAATCGGTGCCATAACGTTTGAAACCTAAAGAAAAGCCTCCGAGGCACAACAAGTCAAAATCGAATCTAGCTTTGTTTAAAGCCAACATTGACAGTTACCTAAAATGTCGAAGTGATGGGCAAGACTTGGCTCTTTCACGTTCAGCTGGAGACAAAGGAACAGTCGAAGCAGTTAAAAAAGATGATGTCACCGAATGAAAAGGGGTTCGTCTGCAGGAAAGCTGATTACCTCAGCATTCTGGACCCTGAGGATTTACTTGTAGAGAATTACCTCTAAAAGGATCAAACATATAACGGCACATACTAGAACGTATTATGGACGGTAACTGGGCAACAATTAATATTCGCAATTGTGCCTGATTAAAGCGGGAATCCGATGTTAAAAGGCATAACTCTTGTCCATAGATATCCATGTAATATAGTATAGTGTAAAACATTACTGTGTGATATCTATTACTAATTATTAATTATCAATTTACTGTAGCAAATACATGTATCTTTATGAATAAATGTTACCGAAGTAGGATTGATGAAATATTACAGAAGGTCTGGGATCTCTCTTACGTTATCTCATTTGGTTCAATTAATTGTTGTCTGCTGTGAAATGTATTTCGGTACTACATATGATGGCCATGTTAACAGATCTTAACAAGAATGTTAACTTTACCTAGTGCTTATTTTTATGTTTGCTTTATGGTATATCTATTCCATGTGTATACTTTTTTAACAACTATCTAATTCAAACCTTTATTCTTTAGTGAAGGTTTAAATGTGAATTTCATTTTTTAATATCAACGTGATAGGAATTGCTATCACTGATCAGTGGTCACATTTTTGAGGGAATGAACTTAACTATTTGAAAAGAGTGTGGATAGAAATTGCACAAACGACCTCTTTCTTCAACATTTTACATAAGGAGAAGTCATTTACTAAGTTAATGGCGTGTTGAAGTGAACGCTTCACATCATCTTGGTGTTTGTTTTGTAACTTTATCCTGTATGCTGATGGAGTAATGCAGTTTTACAAGGGGATAGTGAAACATTCATTTAAACCTGATAGAACACATTTATCTAAAAGTAGCTGTCGACACATTTTCAAAGTTGATTTTCAGTTTGACAAATTTAAACATTCTATGTAGGTTAACTGGTGTGTCAAATACAACAGTCAACTGATTAGTCCCCTGGGCACCAAAGTAAATGCAGTCACGAACTTTCTGAAGGCAATCTAAATTAAATTGATATCTCCTTATTTCCTGCTGTTAGAAGCAATTTCCGTACATTGAGTAAAATTCCAGCTTTAAGAGGTGAGGTGACGTGATATGGTGTTTAACGCGGCTTTCAAGAGTATATCACTTATATCACGGCTGCTAGTATTATTGCAGGGAGAAAAACCGCAACACCAATGTGGATATGCATTGCGGTGAAACCTGCGAGAATCGGCTTCAGCTACCGAACCATGGGTGATAATGCGTTGAAATTCAATGTAGCATTGCACCAAAACCTGACTTCTTGTAGAACAGTTCTCTACTGCAGACTACTGGCGTGAATCTAACCACGGACCCCTTTCATTTGGAATATAGATGTAAAAGTTAAATGTTCATGGTTTATGTATCAAATATTCTTTAAAAATAACAAACTGAAGATTGGTCTTCATATAAGTTTATTACCAACCGGTTTCACAACATAGTGATCATCAGGGTAACTTATACATTGTGTTGCTAATAGTATAGCGTTAACAATGGCAAGGGACGTAATTCATGACGTCATATGCATACCACTAAAATATGTATAGTAAATGTGACGTCAACATGATTTAATATTAGTTACAATTCAATTTCGGGGTATATCCATCAATAAAGAATCGTTCTTTAATTTTCCTCAGCTCTTCATTATCTGTGCGCATTTTGTAAATAGGACAGATTGTGAACTGGGGATTGCAATTCTTTGCGCATCCATCTATATGTGCGCTCAGGTGAGGTGAGGTGAGGTGAGTTGGTGTTTAACGCCGCTTTCAAGATTATTTCACTTATATCGCGGCTGCTAGTATTATTGCAGGGAGAAAGCCCGCAACACTATTGTGGCTACGCATTGCGGTGAAACCTGCGAGCATCGGCTGGAACTAGCGAACCATGGGTGGTACTTCGCTGAATTTCAGTGTAGCATTGCACCCAAACCTGACTGCGTGTAGAACAGTTCTCTACTGCAGACAAAGTTGCCGAGCCCCTGGCGGGATTCGAACCACGGACCTCCTGATCCGAAGCCATCTATATGTCCGCTCCGGGGAATACATCTATAATTTGGTGTTTTTATCTGTTGTTTATGCACTCGGACTCTCGCCCTTAATGTATCCCCCGTTTGACCAATATACTCTTCGCAACAACCAGCGCATGTTATTACATACATTAGATTTCTGGAGGCGCAAGACATGTTTTCCATTATTTTGAATTTTGAATTATTCCTAAAGGTGAATGAATTTAACTCTAAAATGTGTGTACAAGTGCCGCAATTCGGCCTATTACATTTTGTGATACTTCCACCTTATTCAGGTTTTTTATCTTTAAAGCACGCTTTAGATAACAGTTGTTTCAGGTTTTTGCTCTGCCGTTTACTGTTTATCATTTTAGTATCTTTTAGAGCGTGCTTTAGTTTTGGACATGCGTCTAGCGCCTGTACATAGTTTTTCACATTTGGATAGATATTTGGATTGCAGGGGTTAAATGTAGTAACAATAGGTAGGGCTGCCGAATTGTTTTCCTGTTGTCTTTGTTTTAGAAGATCTTCCCGGTTAAAGGAACGGGCCTTTGTTATAGCATCCAAAATGATGTTATCAGGGTACCCTCTGGCTTTTAATAATCTCTCTAAAACTTTCAACCTCAAGTTTAGATTATTCGGGTCTGATACTATGGTACATATTCTACGGGCTAGGGAATATGGAATGCTATTTTTAATATGGCGCGGATGGCAGGACCTATAGTCTAAATACTGTTTGGAATCTGTAGGTTTGTAATAGATATCAGTTTCTATAATTCCTGATTTTAAAGTTACCATTACATCAAAGAATGCTAACTTTTCGGTACTATCTTCCATTGTGAATGATAGACTTGGATGTAAATTTTGAAGTATATTATGTAGGTCTTTCAAGGAATCATTACCTTGTGTCCATAATATAAAACAGTTCTCTTCTAGGTATCCTACTACAAGTGTGGCGTAAGTTGGCGCCATTTTCGTTCCCATGGCTGTCCCCTTTATTTGTTTGTAATAGTTTTCATTAAAATGAAAATTATTATTTGTAAGGATGAATTTCACACTTTCTATAATGAAATCTTTTGAAATCCTCTCAGGTAACTCATGGGAGTGTTTATCCAACCAATAATTAATTGCTTCTATACCTAAGTCATGAGGTATATTTGAATAAAGGTTAGTCACATTAAATGATACTAACCTGGTATTTGGATTTGTTTCTGTAGGTAGCTGGTTGAGAAAATCTGTTGTATCTCTTAAATAACTAACAGAAATCTAATATATGTAATAACATGCGCTGGTTGTTGCGAAGAGTATATTGGTCAAACGGGGGATACATTAAGGGCGAGAGTCCGAGTGCATAAACAACAGATAAAAACACCAAATTATAGATGTATTCCCCTGAGCGCACATATAGATGGATGCGCAAAGAATTGCAATCCCCAGTTCACAATCTGTCCTATTTACAAAATGCGCACAGATAATGAAGAGCTGAGGAAAATTAAAGAACGATTCTTTATTGATGGATATACCCCGAAATTGAATTGTAACCAATATTAAATCATGTTGACGTCGCATTTACTATACATATTTTAGTGGTATGCATATGACGTCATGAATTACGTCCCTTGCCATTGTTAACGCTATACTATTAGCAACACAATGTACAAGTTACCCTGATGATCACAATGTTGTGAAACCGGTTGGTAAAGAACTTATATAAAGACCAATCTTCAGTTTGTTATTTTTAAAGAATATATATATATATATATAAATATATATATATATATATATATATATATATATATATATATATATATATATATATATATATATATATATATATATATATATATATATATATATATATATGTTCCGTGCAATCTGGGAATGATCACAATCTGCAGATTGTTCGAACAATCTAGGAATTTTTTTCATTCCTAGATTGTTTAAACAGTCTGCAGATTGTGAGACGTGAACAATCTGGGAATGATCACAATCTGGGAATTTGCTTGTTTGTAGTACATCTTGCATTATAAAATGAGAATTGTTTAGTTTATTTAGGTTTTTATTTGTGTATGCATTCAAATGATGGAGAATAGTTGTCAAGTCATAGATTGTGAAGGGCTGACAGCTCGCCTATATGTCAAACTGAGGGAGTATATGAATCGATTCTCAGATTGTGAACGCTCATAGCTCATCTTTATTTAAACTGAGAGGTATAGCAGTCGATTCTCAGATTGTGAAGAGCTCAGATATCGTCATTATATGAAACTAAGGGAATATAGGGGTCAATTACCAGATTGTGAAGGGCTCATGTCTCGCCTATATGTCAAACTGAGGAAGTATAGGGGTCGATTCCCAGATTGTGAAGGACTCAGAGCTCGCCTACATGTCAAACTGAAGGAGTATATGAATCGATTCACCGCTCGCCTTTAACTCAAACTGACGGAGTATAAGGGTCGATTCTCAGATTGTGAAGGCTCATAGCTCACCTTTATTTAAACTGAGAGGGTATAGCAGTGGATTCTCAGATTGTGATGGGCTCAGATATCGTCATTATGTGAAACTGAGGGAATATAGGGGTCGATTCCTAGATTGTGAAGGGCTCACAGCGCGCCTTTATGTCAAACTGACGGAGAATAAGGGTCGATTCTTAGATTGTGAAGGGCTCACAGCTTTCTTTTATGTCAAACTGAGGGAGTATAGGGGCCGATTTCAAGATTGTGAAGGGCTCACAGCGCGTCTGTTTGTCAAACTGAAGGAGTATATGGGTCCATTCTCAGATTGTGAAGGGTTCATAGCTCGCGTTTATGTCAAACTGAGAGGAAATAGAAGATTTGTGAAGGGCTCAGATATCGTCATTTTGTGAAACTGAGGGAGTATAGAGGCCGATTCATAGATTGTGAAGGGCTCACAGCGCGCCTTTATGTCAAACTGACGGAGAATAAGGGTCGATTCTTAGATTGTGAAGGGCTCACGGCTTGCTTTTATGTCAAACTGAGGGAGTATAGGGGCCGATTTCAAGATTGTGAAGGGTTCACAGCGCGTCTGTTTGTCAAACTGAAGGAGTATAGGGGTCCATTCTCAGATTGTGAAGGGCTCACAGCGCGTCTGTTTGTCAAACTGAAGGAGTATAGGGGTCCATTCTCAGATTGTGAAGGGTTCATAGCTCGCGTTTATGTCAAACTGAGAGGAAATAGAAGATTTGTGAAGGGCTCAGATATCGTCATTTTGTGAAACTGAGGGAGTATAGTGGCCGATTCATAGATTGTGAAGGGCTCACAGCGCGTTTATATGTTAAATTGACGGAGTAAATGGGTCGATTCTCAGATTGTGAAGGGCTCATAGCTCGCGTTTATGTCAAACTGTCAGAGTATATGGTTTGATTTTCAGATTGTGAAAGGCTCATGGTTTGCCTATTAATCAAATTGACTGAGTATAGGGATCGATTCCCAGATTGTGAAGGGCTCATAATTCGCCACACCCTACTGGGAAACACAATCCAAAGGGGTTATAAAAATAGATCAGGACCTTACTGATGAAGATTTAGAAGAAGCTAGAGAAGTAGCAAACAAATACAACCACAATATAAATATCATTACAGTACAAAGGATAAAAAAAAACCAGGACAGAAACACGCGCTCTGTAATCATTACATTCGACACAAAAACTCTACCAAGAAACATAATCTTTGGCGGCTATCCCAGAGTTAGAGTAGAACCCTACTTGAAACAGCCAACAATTTGCAAAAGATGTTTTGATGAAAATGTGAACTGTTAGTACATTATGTCATATTTTGTTAAACTTATCAAATCAAAAAACAAAAAAAACTGTTACTTTTTTTCCTGTTACTTTTTTTCCTAGCAAAATCTGTTACTTTTTTTCCTGTTACTTTTTTTCCGATCACCGTCAAACTGAGGGAGTATAGATTGTGAAGGGCATTGCGCTTGTCTTTGTGTGTTTTTTAACTAGCAGAGGGTTCAATTCACATATTGTGAATATGTGGAGGTAGAAAATTAAATTTGCATATCGATTCTGCGATTTTAGATTTCCATTAATCATAGTTTGCGGTAACCCGTATAACACTGTTTGGAGGGTGTTACTATTTATGTAGAAGTAAGAATTATTTCTTATATGTGTTAAAGGTTTGCATATAGAAATCAATAAATAACAATTCACTATGAAAAGTAAACTTATTATCTGAAAAGTTAATTACGCTGAAATTTAATTCTTCATTCTCGCTTATTTGACTTAAGTTAGGTTAATTGAGCATAATTACTATCTGTATCAACACAAAACATGTTAATGTGATTGTACGCGAATTTACGCGCAAGTTTGAGTAGAGACGCGACACAGTGACACGTTGCTTTGATAAGCAGACCCTGCTAGACATCTGGTCTAATTATTCACGACAACACAAAATGTTAACTGTTCGAGTATTATAAATTTTATAAAATCATACATGTATATTTAAAAACTGTTCATATACAAACTCAAAAGAAACAGTAACTTTCCGATTTATGCATCTTTCGTATAAAAACTCTCAATCTCACGATCCAGGAAGAAAATGAGGGGAAAAGGTAACAGTTATCACATGTTTTATTTGATTTATTTATTATCTGTTCATGATTCAATATTTTAAGAATATTTTATTTTGAGTTTATTATTAACTACGCTGCAAGAAGAGTCATATAATGGCATCGTCTCTACTACGTGCTGCGACCATAGTTACGGCAGTGGCAAACAACTAATTTCTTCTGTGTGATTTAAACAGTATTTAATTTCCATGAAACATGTGATACACAACATTCAGAATATATATATTCAAAAAGGAAAAAGGATTAGCAAACAGGCAGCAAATGCAGCAAATGCCTATATAAATGCTTCTCCTGAAACAAACATGAAACGATTAAGATATCAAGTGCATTGGTGAAAATATATATTTGCAATTATTCTTACTAAAATCAAATTCATATTAAGCATTCTCTACCTTTGCATTTGGTACATATTTTATTAAAGAGATATAAAAATCGTTTGGTATCATTTATGATAATTTATTTATAATAAATGATACACATATATTATTAGGGATTCGTTAGCACTCTGTGACAAGGATTTGTCGCCGCTCAAGGTAGATTTTAATGTTATATCGTTTTTTAAAAAGTATTGATTTGATCGGAATCTATCATATAGTGGGCATTTAAAGAAGTAATGAAAATGATCCTCCAGAATGTTTCCACAAGAACAGGCGGGATTTACTAACAACAATAAGTGGACTTGCTTTGCGTAGTATATTTCAATATGATGCTGCCATTTTCCATTTTCATCTGTGTAAACATGCTTCTATACCCCCGTATATATGACGTAAAAACGACCTATGAGCCCTTCACAATCTGAGAATAGACTCTTATACCCTCTCAGTTTGATAAATAGCAACCTATGAGCGCTTCCCAATTTGAGAATCGACTCCTCTACCCTCTCAGTTTCATATATAGGCGAGCTATGAGCCATTCACAATCCCAGAATTGACTCCTATACCCTCTCAATTTGAATATAGATTAACTGTGAGCCCTTAACAATCTGGGAATCAACCCCTATACCCCCTTCACAATCTAGGAATCGGCCCCTATACTCCCTCAGTTTGACACATAGGCGAGATGTGAGCCAAAATCAGTTTTATTCGGAAACATAAATTGTTCCGCTACCAAAAATATGGAACTTTTAACATCAGTGCACGAATTTATAAATTTAACAGCCAGATTTGCAAAATGACTTATTGGTTGATTATATTTCAATTTTTTGCACTCATTGCGTTTGTTGTATTTATAATAAACTGTCGTTTCTGTATATATGTTACAGTTAATATGTATAATCAGGGAATATGTATAATCCCTGAAAATTTCAGTGATTATGTATATTCCCTAAAATCACCATGACATGTATCACATTTGTATCTTGGAGCGGTATTCACATAAGCCTATGGCTTGTTTACCAATCCAATTCTTCTTGAAATAAATATGTTTAAACCAGATGTGAGCCATTCACAATCTGAGAATTGACCCCTATATTCTGTCAGTTTAAATAAAGGTGCACTATGAGCCCTTAACAATCTAGGAATCGGCCCCTATACTGCGTCAGTTTGATTTATATGCAAGCTGTGAGCCCTTCACAATCTAAGAATCGACTGCTATACCCTCTCAGTTTGACATATAGGCGAGTTGTGAGCTCTTCACAATCTGAGAATCGACCTCTATACTCCGTCAGTTTGATTTATAGGCGAGCTATGAGCCCTTCACAATCTAAGAATCGATCCCTGTACTCCGTCAGTTTGACATATAGGCGAGTTGTGAGCTCTTCACAATCTGAGAATCGACCTCTATACTCCGTCAGTTTGATTTATAGGCGAGCTATGAGCCCTTCACAATCTAGGAATCGATCCCTATACTCCGTCAGTTTTACATATAGGCGAGTTGTGAGCCCTTCACAATCTAGTAATCGGCCCCTATACTCCCTCAGTTTGACATAAAGCCGATCTGTGAGCCCTTCACAATCTTAGAATCGACTGCAATACCCTTTAGTTTAAATAAAGGTGAGCTGTGAGCTCTTCACAATCTAGGAATCGGCCCTATACTCCCTCAGTTTGACATAAAGACGAGCTATGAGCGCTAGCCCTTCACAATCTGAGAATCGAACCCGATACGCCGTCAGTTTGACATATAGGCGAAATGTGAGCCCTTCACAATCTGAGAATCGACTCATATATACCGTCTCAGTTTAAATAAAGGTGAGCTATGAGCCCTTCACAATCTAGGAGTCAGCCCTTACATCCCCTAAGTTTGACATAAAGACGAGCTGAATGTCCTTCACAATCTGGGAATCGGCTCCCACACCCCCTCATTTTGAGAAAGAGACAAGCTGATTGCTCATCACAATCTAGGAATCGATCCTTATACTTGCTAAAAAGAAAAACCTTACTAAGCTAAATAATTCACATTTTATAATGATGAAAATACTACTAAAACACAAATTCCCAGATTGTGATCATTCCCAGATTGTTATATATATATATATATATATATATATATATATATATATATATATATATATATATATATATATATATATATATCACGACATGTCCCGGAAGGCTCTCAAAACGTTCGATCAATTCATCGAAACAAATGAAATCTCGTATCAGCTAACAGATTGTGATATTAGCGCATTACTAAGATCAAATCCAATAACACATAAATCCCTATCAGGGTTTAATTGAATAGAATGTTTATTATGTGTTCATATCTTTGTAAAAACGTTTATGAATAGCAGCCATTCGATTAATTGAAAAGGTAATTGATTAGGGTCAATCTCGATTACTCTTTTTGATGTTTGATTGTCAAGGTTGGTGAATGTTGACCCAGATAGTAATGTAAACCAAATTCTAATAAATACTTTCCAGCAAAATTGTAAGAAAGCTACAATACATTTTTTCGGAGGATAACCCCAATTTTCAAAGAAAATGGTCGTGTTTGTACCAAATAGATAATGTACTGTGAGTCCCCTCTATTTCTGCATCTTTTCACCCTTTCATTCTCGCTTATATTCTATCCTATCTACCTTTCTTCTTCTGTTTTATTTCTGATGATTTATGGTGATACTGAAAAGTTTTCAACAATGATTGACTGATTGTACCATCTTTTTTCTGTTAATAAAAAAGAAAATCGTAAAAAAAAAAGAAAAAAAAGAAAAAAAAAAGAAAGCTACAAACTGAAATATTTGAAACCTTTGAAATCAAAGTTAAACAGTAAGAAAAGGGTGTTCAAGGTAAACTCAGGATATTTTGGATATAGTTCTTATTGAAAATATCAGTTTTATGCTATAATGATAACGATTAAAAAGTTCTTATGTTGCCATATAACACATGTCAACTTGAGGTATTTTCCTGTCACCAGTTTCCGTACGATGACAACAGTTATTATCCCCTGCCAAACAAAGTGGATGTAGAAATGACAGCCGTCCGCCCGTATCATTATCTTTTGTCGGATGAATTCATTACCTTTGAACTGTTTGTTAACGTTGTTGTTTAAGACTAGATATGTAAGTTATTGATGACTAACTACAGAATGCAGCTTCACAACTACTGTTACATGTTCCACACGTTTGCAACTTGGCGGGGTTAATGCCAACTCTGTCTAATTAATATAGTTATTTGTATCATATGTTTTGTATATAAAAACAATTATAGACCAGACATGCGTTATGTTCATGTGTTAATTCATGGTTGATGGGTTTACTTGATTTCCCGCGGTTCCCCAGATAAAAATGATTTCATATGACGTCTTGTTGCCGATATTTGATGTGAGTTTTACCTGTAAGACTTACCAGACCCTGTTTACCTAGTGCCCAATATGCATTTTGGAAACTCGGTTTTGAGAGCATGATGGTTGATGGTGTGTTTTCATTCCAAGGAAAACATTTATTTTACTCAGCAAAAACGAGGTTTATTTTTTAACTACACATGTCAGTTGTGAAGCAGCAATCATGGTGTTTTATTTTTATCTGTGTTATTGAAGACATTTTTGAGGTTTTTACAGATTTACAGAATGAGACAGTAATAAATTCAAATGCTCTTCATAACCATTTCACAACACCAGTCAAAGACGGAGGTATAACAACCTTCTTAGAACACCTAAATTTTAACAGAAAAGATATAATTAAAGGAGAAAATCTCTGCCGAAAAGTTATCGTTTTACGAGACAATTGATTAATTTCATTCTCATACAATCTACAAATCAGTAAGAATGTGAATTGATCGCCCGTGGTTAACATGATTTGGATACACTGATGAAAATTTAATCTTTAATTGAGAGCAATCGATTGTTGGAAGACTAACACTTTGTAGAGATAAGAAAACATAACCTTGTAAAACCAACAGGTTATTCACCATTGAAGCTAAATAAGGTCACTTGTCTATGGCTTGAAGTGTTGTTATAGACTTGCTACATAAAATAATTTCCATTGTGTGTTTCGGTGCTGCTGATGATAAAGTGAATTTGATACAATTTTGAGATTTAGGTATCTAATAAACTTTCAAAGATGTTCATCTAAATAAATCCTGTTAACAGTCAAATTGCATATTGAAATATGTTTTGTGAAATATGATTGCTCAATCACATGAGTCTTATTTTGAAAGAAAGTCAGTAATAAATGATTGAACGTTTCTTCATTAACTGAATAAGAGACGTCAAATTTGTTTCTTTTTTGTTTAGGTTATGCGTTGGTTAAACGGGTCTAAAATGTCCACGGAATCTCCCTTGTATGATCACGTCAGAAATTAAAATCAGATAATTGTTTTATACAATATCTCTGATGCCACACAAACAAACGTCGAATCAGAAACTAATGGGCAAACCTGACCAGGATTCCTCTATTGATAACGAGTGAAAAAAGAACACATCAACAGCTAGGTGTTTTTCGAAGTTATTCACAGTAATAAGGCTCCAAAACCGCACTTACTGATTGTATCAAAAGTTCATGAGCAATACTAATTCAAAAATGGGAGAATTAATATTTGCCCTCCAGAGAATAATGTTTTTAAGAGTATAGTATATCTATGTCTTACAGTGTTTTTTGTCCTTTTTCCCACTACGTTTGAATAAGTATGGTATAAAAGTCAAACGAAAATAAGCATCCATTAGTCAGTGTTTGTTTTACGATAGAAGCTTTTCTACTGAACATTATTGATCAAGCAGCCGTGTCAGGTATATAAAAACACATTAATAAATCATTTGATATGTAACAGATTAAGAGAGAAAAAATATTTGCAGAAAGGTATTTACGCTGAATATCCTGCACTATGGTGTTATGACACCAGATAGGTTGTTATAAAAACAGAGCTTTGACGTCATGTACTGCGTACAGTACAATTTTTCATCTTAGAGGAATAGTCTCTTGGAGAATAAAAGAAATTGGAAACACTAAGCTGCGTAAACATTCTACAGGCTTCCATTTACCATAAGAAATCCAACTTTGAGATGTCTTGCATACTGATATCTTAAAATGAAAACCAAAACTGTTTTGAACATATTGAACAACTATTGTCAAGGATTCAAAGACATCAACAACAAAACAAAAACACGGCTACTTGATTGCATCATACTTTACCATAGAGAAAATGTAAAATTTCAGAATAAATAAACTAAAACTGTTGAAAACAACTTCTCAGAGAAGCCAGTACAAAACAGACAAAAGTCTCTTAGAAGCTGACATTGGATAAACTTAAATGCCTGTTACTTGCTTTTAATTGCAATTGACAGTGATTCTCTTTATCATTCCAGTTGTGTTCGTTAACATATTACAAATATAGCTAAGACTTTCAAAATGAATATTTTTCACGAATTCTTAATTTTCTGTTCAAGAATAGATTATGTTTTGTGAACATGTGTAAAATTTGATATTAATCTGCGAATAATAAATAAAAAACTTAACTCAGTCCCGTTTAATAACAAGTTTATGAAACTCGATGAATGATATCGGTATCTAACTCGCCGTTTAGTATTCTCTATATATTAACCTCGCAAGTAATGAGAATTGAAAATCGATAATGTTATATAAGTATGATCAGTTGCCTATGGTCATGCTGAATATAAACGTTTTTAAGAGTTTAAACATTAAAAAAAGTAAGTTTAAGGTTTCTTAAATCTCTACTATATCAGTTTATCTAAGCATTCCTTACATGAGGTTAAACCAACTTGACGATGTTCAGCAAATGTAATTGCGTTCAAAAAGTTTGAGTTCAGGTGCAAAATTGCCGACACAAGATTGATTTATTAATTTTGTCTATAGTGGGAAGGTTCGGATTTTACTGATTCATTGTCTTTCCTACTGAACACACTTGACTTTACATCAAAAGAGTGTGCATATAAACGATAAATCAAAATGGTTTATATCATGAGTGCAAAAGTTTGCTGTTACTGGTTTGGGACATGTGCTGAAATCATTTAAATAAACCTGAACTCGGACGATCAGCTGCTTTTTAATGAACGAATCGAAGATTAAAGTTGACATTAAATTAATGACACCTGATCACGCACAGTTGGCTAGTAATAAATCAACACAGATTACATTGTGCTTCTAATAATAGGTTTTAGAATTAGTATGGAATGATACATGCGATCCTGACATTTGCAAAAGGGACAAATAAGACCCAAAGTAAATCGATGAATATAACACAGTAGAGTGATGAAAAATGTTATCGCCACTGTAGCCAGATGACGGCGGTTTTATTCTATGATTGAACAACGTATTTCACTCTCAATCATGTGATAAAAACGTATCTACTATTCATATATGAATGTTTTATAAATCATATTGTTTTCTCAATTTTTTCCCAATTCTTTAAAAGAAATTCAAGGATTTGTTGATAATTCGTTTGAAAGTAGCCTGAAATGAACCCACAAACACTTAGTACTGTCGAGGAATTTGCAAACTCCATGTACTTGTAAGTAATCAACTCGTATGAGGATCCACTGAAATTGAAAATTCAGATATAGATTTTCAGTTTAGAAGTTCATTACCAAATTATTTAGCAGCACTGAAATAAAGGGAGAGAGCGCAATTCTATACAAGAAGATGCCACATCTACAGTATGATTTTTAAATCTAGCACTGTTCTTAATAAAACAAGGTACTTTCAAAAGGCAATAATCCATAGTCTCGGCTACGGGAAGAAAAGGTATTAGATAAATGTTGTTATCTCGAATGCAAAGTTATAATTTTTATTGCTAATTTTCCCATCTACATACGATTTTTCATTAACAATTCAGGAACAAACTTTTTTATTTCCAGCCAGGAAACCTACGGTGCCGACATCATGGACAAACTGCCCGTACATGATAAATACAATGTTCTCTGCAAATGCATGACATTGTGTCTATGTTTTGCAATCATCGGCAACGTTACGGTAAGTAAAGCATGGCTTTCAAAATAGCTATTGAAATGGATAACATATATTATAATTATAATAAGCATGAGTGGATATAATTTATTAATACTTGGGTTGGGATACGGGTATGAACGTATTTCCCTTTATAAGACATTTATTGACAGATAATTTCAGTATAAACTCTCGAGATGAACACGTTACATCTGAGGGTCGATATGTGAGCATATCGAAACATTTTGCTTTTGTTCACATAATTATTTTATCACGTCCTTCGTACGTAAAGACATCATCTATTTATTTTCGGACAAAGAACGCAACACAGGCCAAAATTGGAGCATGGATGACAAGAGCCGAGTTGAGTCTAGATAGTATTAAATTTGTCCAAAGTCCAGGTCGACCAAAACGTTCGTATCGACCTTTCATAAAATAGAGGTAGGAATGCAGGAAATAGGTGGTAATTTGTGATGTAAGCATGGTGTTCTTTTCATAGAGGGGTATCTGTAGTATACTTACCTTGATTAAATTAGTTGTCTACAGGTTAGTCTTCTAGCCCATTGTTTCTCTATGTAAGGCACTAATTTCCGTCTGGGCCTCTGGTTCACAGTAGTGCTAATACACTGGGTAGGCCACAGGGGAGGTGCTAGATGTTTTGGGCAGGCGCCGATTAGTAGATACGTCCGCAGTCAGTAAATGAACTGTGAACCTATGTCAGAAGTCGTTCCGGAACACTATACTAGTGTCCTGGGGTACCAGATTCAGTTGTCGAGCTCTCGCCTGTATCTCGTTATATCAATTATGTATTGTTGGTGAGATAAATCTTATTTACGCTTTTACTGAATGTTGAACAATATGATTGTTTTCTGGCTGTCACTGACATTATCTGCCATATGTAATAATTCATTTGTGCCCGATGAATGTAGAAAACAAAGTTAAACTGATGAATGATGTATCGCAAATTCAAACGACTGTGAATGGAACAGACAACGACATCAGTAAAGTATGGCTAACTTAAAGTATAAGTAGAGATTGTTGGTTGATATTTCACAAAATTATTTTAAAGTGTGACAGAATATCGAATAGTATATTAAGTTCTACAGTCCAGAATAAACAATAGAATTTTGATATACATCAATAAACCTTGCAAATCCACCCTTATCGAATGACTAGTTTACTGAAATAAAATCCGAAGTCCTTAAGATCATGAATGTAAAATGAAATATTAAGCCAGTTATTGTTTTTATAAAGTTCTTAATATCATTCTGATAACTATGACTGTGTTTTCCTGATAGAAAGCCTTTTCAGGCATCAGATGTTTTCTCAATGATCGTATGTGATGCTCAATAGCAATATCAATGATTCGTAAATGTCACGTATCCGAGAGACGAGTTTTGAATTGTAAAAATGTAATATATGTTTACTGTAATGGCATTTGTATCATATTTCGCAGAAGAAATTTATTTCTTTTACTTCACTTTCATGACAACTTAGTTCTTCAATGCATGATTCGTTTGTAGATAAGTAATATAATATTGTTATCTTATATAACATCTCACACCGTATGGCAATGTCTCTTTCGTTGAATTTAAAACTTAATGATATAATAAGCGTTAGAAACACCCTATATAATACTTAAGAATTTTTTGGTAACCGTTTTTTACAATCTACTTTTTCAAATGATTGTCATCGTCGGTAGAAATGCGTCAGCCACATCTCCTTTTAATTTATTGGTTGAATATATATTCTACAAGTTCATTGGTTCATAAAGATTAGACGTCGTGACAATGAACTAAGTGGCAGTCCGATGCCAAGAGTAACGTCATTATGACAGGAAATATATTCAGCCTGACGGGTACAAGGCGTGAAAATCCAATAGGTCTAATTAGAGACCATTAAATTAAAAATTGAATTTTAATGCGATTGTGTTACACAATTGGCACCTGCTTGTTATAAAATTGAGAGTCCCTAACCCAGTCTGATGTTTGTGACAACATTGGGCAGACTTCGTAACTGATGTACACATGCTATGATTTTAAAACACTATCTTTCGCTTGGAACCGTATAAATAACTAAAGATATAATAAATATCAATTTATCGAAGGTTGGAGTTGTTTGGGTGACTTTGATATGTTCAAACGGTTGTTAAAAGATTTGCTGTTCTTTTTTCAATAAGGAGGTTATAGGGGCGACTACTATCACGTGACGCGGCAGGACTCACGCTTCAGTGACCACGGGCCCTTTCACTTCTGTTCACTGATGCTAATTATCTGGTCAAATGAAAAAACCGTATTAAAGTTATTTTTCGGCTGATTTCAAACATTTAGATTTAAGTCACTGGCAAATTCGAATACATTTAATGAATGAAGGAATATGTCATCGGTCATTTCTGTCGATCTTTAAGATTGTACCATGACAATTTGCTGTGTAAACATAGGGACATATATGCAGTTATGAAAGTAATGCCTTTAATTACTTGTATGCATCAGAAATCATATGCTCGAGGATTGGAATGTATTGGAAAAGTTTGATCGCAGGCCGAATAACGGTGAAACGGTTAACACATGCCCTTTTGCTTATATTAATTTAAGTATTTTTTATGATACAAACCCTTAATCCTAAACATGTCTTATCAAGAAACTTTGATAGCTTTTGATCTTTCGTGAGCCTAATATCTATGATTATGTTCCTGTATTACAAATTGAAAAGTCATATTGCTATTGTATTGGTATTTACATACTACATGTACTTCCATTGCAGAGTTAAAAAAAATTTACACGTCAAGAAAGTTGTATGAAATTACAAATATAATATATCTATTTCAAAAACAATATCGTTCCAAAATATCCTTGAATATGTTAAAAACAAACTTTTAGTCTATGTCTAGTATTTTGTTTGTTGGTCAACTGTGGGTCAAATATATTGGGAATTGTTTACTCTCCCCTCCCACTCATTCTGTAAGGGGCAAATAGTGTATTTTCTTCAAATATGAATGCAAAACATTTAGTAGTCAATCTAAAAGTGAGGTGTATATT
The DNA here is from genome assembly GCA_921293015.1 of Phorcus lineatus. Classification (NCBI taxonomy): domain Eukaryota; kingdom Metazoa; phylum Mollusca; class Gastropoda; order Trochida; family Trochidae; genus Phorcus; species Phorcus lineatus. The sequence continues at coordinate 74,916,710 of OV121081.1, read as the reverse complement.
CTCGAAAATAACTGTTCAATGCTGTTCGAAACCGTTTCCAGCCGTGAATTTCAGAAATTGTCTTGTTAGTTTGAATTATAAGAATAACTATTAACAATCCAAATAACTTGCTTATATAATCCCTAAAGAAAGATACAGTGTGAGCTTTATTCACATACAACACATATAATCATTTAAAGTTTGATAAGATTGGAGGATAATACACAATGAAAATGACTACCTGACAAATGACAAATAATTATATCAAAGAGAAGACTAAGCTTCCGTTTAAAGTGAAATAAATCTTGAAAACTGAAAAGTATTATTATTATCATAATTAAAAAAGTTTTAGTGTTGGTAGTATTACGTCAAAAGAAGCGATTTGAACAACTTCCTTTCAATACTAAAACGTCTTAATTTTTAAGACTCTTTGAGAATAACATCGCAGTATACTGATTGTGTAAAACGCATTGTGCCAAGCACTTGGCTGTTCATGGGCATGCTGTGAGTGATAAGTGTAGTAATGGTTTTAAACATTTATCGCCAAATCAAATCCATCTAGGCATAGCCAATGCAGTTTGTCACTAAACACAAGTCACATTAATGATAAAATTCACAACGTCACATCCCATCAGTATAACATAAATAACAATAACACAAGATCGCGAACGTCACACAGAATCTATCATCATGTACTTACTTACTAGAAACGGCATCAAACACTTTCCAATCCAATTCCAGTGATGAGTATTATCGTATAGGATCGTGTCGGCTGATGGGGTCTAATGACGTTAGAAATGAACCAAAACGTTTAAGTATATTAAGTGAAGATACGGCAAAATGACATCCTGTTTGCATCTTGAAATCCTTATAGTGTTTGGCATGTGTATCTCAAAACATGAACGTTTTATCAGTACCGAAAATTCATTCAGACGTAAATGATGTCGCAGTCGGATCGATACATGTCAGGGTTACATTTAGCTATAAGATAAGATGCAGTGTGAAATTTGCCACATGTGCTATTGCTTTACATAATGTTATCTTTATCCAAATACAGGAGGCTTGTTTCAAAATCATACTCTCGTGCTTTTCTTATTTGAGAGAGTGTATAGTTTTCTGTATCATCTAATTTGTGAAACAGATTAGTGAAATGCCTTTATGTTAATTACCAATTCCTCAAGTAATTCATACCAGGCACTAATGCCTTAATGAACGGGTGCTTTTTGAGGTCGGGTACAGTCAGTGGTTTCGTTCAAAGATGCTTACCATTTTCTTTAACAGTTCGTGTTATCATTTGTTTTCAAGGATACATTCACCTCTCTTTGAAGGCAGTTTTTAGTGATCTTCAAATGTACCATACGTATGCATCCTTGCATATTTTCATGTCTGTCTTATTGTTGAAAAAACACTGCATAAACCTCACATAGGCAAATAAGTTCACAAACCTTGTCCAACACCTTCAGGAAGATCGAATAGATTGTAAAATACATCGTCAATTTATAAAATAAATTCTAAATACAATAGCTACTAAGAGGATAGAAAAAAGTTGTTGAAAGCTGACAACTTTTACATCTGTGGCATGAGGAGATAACAATTACCATATGTTTGAAGTTTAGCTGCAAGAGGCTTCTGCAAATACCCGAGATGAACTGAATTAAGTGTTGATGTGTGCATGTGTCACTGATATTAGACTAAGAAATACAACAAAATAAAACAGTCTTACATGTTAAAATCTTGTAAAGTTTATAAACTTGCTACATTCCTAAATGCGTAGAGCAGCTCATAAACTATATACAAACGATCAGACATTACACAGATATTTTACTTTTTGTATGTCCTTACCATAAGGTGAAAGTTATTTTTTAATCTCACATCAATTGCCCTTGTTTATAAACAACAATGAGTTTTTAGATCTTTACCGCCATAGATTCCACACCTGCTATCTTATGACAACATAGTACATTCATTGGGCTGTACATGTTTGCTGAATACCGTGCTTCTTTTAGCAGACAAGTTGCATGCTGTTAGAGTAGCGCCTTCTAGCATTTCGAATGTACTGTTGTATAAACATGTTATATCCATGAAGGTTTGAATATTGTACTGTGCGCAACATGTTTGAGTTCGAAACGTTGGACTAAATACACCTTCCTTTGAAATAAATATTCTTTCGTTGAATAAAACATCAACAAAATTCTGTTACTCCACATTGATGTTTCTTATCAAAGTGATGTTGGCTTGTGTGAAGTTGAGAAGCAATTCAGTTTATCTTCAGCACAACGATGCACATCAAGTGCAATATGTATCTTCTCCAAAAAAAAGTTCCTTGTAAAACAATATTGCAACAAAGTGTCTACATGAAACTATCACAAAGAACTGTGAGCGATGCCTGATGAAACTCTAACATTTGGCGTCTTCCCAGTTCTATTTATACATATGTACATTATTTTAGCAAATCCTGATATAATTACCAATAAATCTGCAAAGAAATAAACGACTGTAAATCTTAAAGGGACGTATTAATATATGATTTCTTAACATGCAAGATGACATTCTCGTGGTTGGTTGTGATGATCTTGATGCACGAATTACCGTACTCTCAATTTACTTACTTACTCTCAAAAATGTCCTTTTACGCAAACTGAGTGACCGTGGTATCAAGTGGTATTTTAAAATTTATTCTCAAACATGCACTTTCCTCTTTATGATGATTAAAATACAAACATGAATGAAACTTACACTGTAACATGACATTCAAGTTGCTACGTCAGTAAGAATAGGTGTGTCACTTGATTAATTTCTAAGTGTATATGTTGTGATCAAATTCGAAAATGTATAATTATTCCGCCATTTCATCTTTCTTATTATTTACATTTCTCATCATAATCATGGCCTCAAATATAGTTTCTATTATCCCTTTATCAAAATATCATTTTATTAGGGACATCATTATGTTCCTTATATTTCAATGACGTTTATTTGATATCCAAGGGGCAATAACACTTTTTCCAAATAAGCTGCTGAATTGTATTTGAAAAATAATGGCACAACAGTGACTTCTAAGGAAATTCAACTTCAAGAACAAGTGTACAGAGTAGTGTGATCGTTTTTGTAAATAATAAAAGGTGTTAACATTAAAATGGCTGACACAGTTTTCGCTTTATACGGGACAACTACGGATTATCGGGTCATGTAATGTGATATTTTGCCCTATTTAGTAAATATAAATCATATAAAGTTTTACTATCAATGGCAAATTTTAAAAGGATAAAAGTAAATTATCTTTGTTGATAAGCATGTCCTTATCGAAATAGTCAATGTCAACAATTGTTAGAAATATTGCGTTGCACACGTGGTACTTCGTAAAGGTTTTTTTTATCGATTTGGTAAGGTGCGTTTTAAAACATTCACGTGCTTTTTCAAGATAATAATGACCTGCCCGGATTACTTTATAGAATTCATTAAGCTAATGTGGTTCATTCTCCAATGTTGTACGACACCCCATTCATTCTTCAATCATTCAGTTTATTTTCTTTTGATAACTTACAGCTATCTTATATTATCGAACGGTAAATAAGAAACAAAAATGAAACCTCAACTGATATCTTATTTATGCAAGGTATAAGAAGTCAGAGGTTTAATGTAACTTAAAAAAGGGTTGTGACTACGCTTTGTGCATTTGCAAACTGACATCGAAAAGGCAGTCGCTAGCCTAACTTTGATGATAAATTAATGCTCATCTTTTCTCAAGTGGAAATATATGATTTTGCGCAGCTACATTTCATATGACTGCTGCAACAACTTTGCTCATACTCCGTGACTAAACGTAGATTTTTAAATAAAAAACAACGACTGATATTTAGCGTCGTAATAATAACTCTGAAGGAATGACGTGATTAACTTTTTTTTTTATTTGCCCCGTTCCTTTATAGAAGGTTGTTAATATTCGAAATTTTTTTTATAAACGTTACAAATATACTTTTTTTAAGCTGAAAGCAGATGAGAAATGACAATAACGGTACGAGTGTATGGTGTAAAATAACTTTATCCTGTAGACATTTGTAAAATACCTACTAGGACCATTTACTATAAACTTATGAAATATACACTAATACGTGACATAACAACTGATAAAGGTTTCATGTCCATGACATATTTTACAGAAACAAACAAGTACTTCGTTTTATAAACACCAATTACAGAATACCTTTCAAATCTCAGGGGAGTTTCCTCATCCCGAAATAATTTTCTCCATAAGTTAATATTGCTTTCCCAGGTACAGTGTGCAATTATATGTGCCTCACGTGGAGGCATTTGGTTTGATTCCAAGTCAAGGTATGACGCCCATCGACCGTGAAGGAGGCTTGAAATATACATTCAGGAGATTATAAATTACAATAAACAGTAATTTCCTATATACCGTTAACCCATTCACAGGGTGAAAATACCCTGAATCCGTTAGCCGGATCCCCTGCCGGATCCTCCGGATCCTCTCAACAATGGTATACTGGGATCCGTCGCCGGATCCCTCACCGGATCCGGGATCCGGGCGGACACCGCCGGATCCCTTGCCGGATCCCCAGTAGATCAGAATACAGGGATCCGGCGCCGGATCCCTTACCGGATCCGGGATCCGGACGGACACCACCGGATCCTCTTCCGGATTCTTAGTAGATAAGAATACTGGGATCCGGAGACGGACACCCTACCGGATCCTCTCCTTGTAGCGAAAGTAGGAATGTAGTTTAGAAAAATGAAGTTTTTTTAAAGTTAGGTAAGCTTTTGTCACAACAATACACCAAACATCTTTGACAGCTTTTACATATTCTTTACATGATATTGTCATATAAAGGCCGTTTGCATTTATAAAGAAAAAATAAGTGTTGATATGTCTTTGTGAAAGATTGTTAGCCAAAGCTGACAAAGTCAAGTTTAAATGATAATGTTTTGATGATTCGATTCAAATTGAAACACAATCTTCAGAAAAACACTATTTATTCGGAATCAGAATTTAAGGGGTTATTTCTTATCAAATTTTTTTTTCAAAATACTTTCTGAAATAACCATGGTAACGTATACTATTTAGCACCAAGTGTCACGCTTGAATGCACACTCATCACACCTGTTGGTCAGTACACATATCAACTTGCAAAATTAGGGTCTTACATAAGTGTTAATATTGTAAATGAATTCGCTTAGATAATATATCATAGATCACTTATAGTTATGATAAACTTTAGTACACAAATTAAATAAAAAATAATTCTATTCAATGATTTCAAACATTTATTTACAAACGCACACACACTTAAATATATAACAAAAATCGTATAAACATATATATCTATAAATCTGTATGCACCTGAGGGTAGTGTTTGTAGCTATTTCATGTGTGATTTTTTTTAAACATATTTATACAAAACCAAGTATACACCTGAACAAAGGTAATTGCAAAATTGTCAGATTTCAGAAATTTATGAAACCCATTCTGTGAGTGAAATTATAACCGTATCTTACAGCGTATCAGGCGAGTTTTTTTATACCAGAAATTGAGGGGTCAAGGAGGGGGGTCACCTTATATACGAGGTCTATGTTTACGGTCCGTAATCATGTCGACCTGCCTAGCTATATACGTTATTGAAGGGGGGGGGGGGGGGGGGGGGGGGGGGGGGCTTATACACATAGGTCTATGTTTCAGGCCTAAACATTCTGAGGTTAGGTGACGATCCTCCAGCGGTGTCGGCCCGGGACGCCTAAAACTTCTATTTCGGATGTACCGCGAAGAATAATTTTCAGTGCGGGAGAAAGTACCGTTTAGCCTAATCCTAAACCTTGCTTATCAAAACAGCGGGGGTAATTAAGGCATTCAATTGAGTTGATACATTTTATTAAGAAAACATGTTTTGCAAAAATAACAATTTTGAGAACTGTTTTTTCAATTGAGAAGAAATAACTTATCAAGAAAAAATGTTTTGCAAAAATAATAATTTTGGGAACTTTTTTTTCAATTGAGAAGAGATAATTTATAAAGAAAGTGAGAATTTGAGAACACGTATTTTGTATATTGAGAAGATGTATTTTATAAAGAAAACAGTAACGCATCTATATTTACGTTTATATATATACACATTGTGATGGCAAACGCACAGGTCAGAGTTCGCTTCGTTGAGTCCGTTCGTGGAGGAAGATCACTGTATTATGCTATGAAAAAGTTTCGTGACTAGTGGAGACAGATTGCAGTCAGCGACGTTGAACCACAACCATCCTGAACCTGATTTTAACTTCAAAGTTGATGAATTCAAGGCCAAGTTGATCCACCGTGCCAAGACGGAGATAGCAAACCTGAGAAAACATCCCAACGTAGTCCCCAACAGCCTCCTTCGACTCATACCTAGCTTCTCTGCTGTCAAGACAGGCATGTATCGACAACGTCATAAGACCATCGCTGCACTTCCTACCAACCGCCAAGACATCACCCTGGAAGGAGAGGGGACACAGACAGGCAGTGGTCAGCAGTTCCTACACACAGTTGGAGGCGGTGAACCAGTCCTTATCCTCACAACCAACCAGAACATGGGTTTCTTTTGCGACGCTGACGTGTACGGCGATGGAACTTTCTCTTCTGCCCCGAAAATCTCCGATGAGATTTACACCTTTGAACAACAGTGGCAACATGAGAAGTGTTTAAGTAAACCACTGTGTACATAATCTTGTCCTACTTGTTATTTGTTAGAGTTGTTAATTGTGTGCATTCAGCCGTTACATAGGTGACCATGTATCGCGACGCCTACGCTCATCGAAGCATGTCGGGTAGCCTTTTTAGGCTTCGCGGGCCATAACCCCTCCAGCCGAGAGAGACGCCTTGATGTCAATTCATCGGCAAAAAAACGTAATGACATTACTTTTATAAACATTACATATTAATTATGGAAATAAATTGTTTTCACACGTGGTCACCTTATACATTGTAATATACGGTAATCTTCAAATAGGGTACTGGCTGTGGATGCATGAACCAAAAGTTGCCTAGTGATGAAATATGTTCAGTTTGATTGTTTAAGAGATGATTATAATTATGGTTCTTAAAAATTGTTATGAAAAAAGTTCTTGCAACTAGATTTGACAACATATTCTAGATTCAGGAAAGCTCCTTTAATAATTTGTCCTTTGATTTCTGGATGACAGGTTTTTTAAAAGGTAGTTTGCATCATATCTACAACATCATTTTGAAATTGGTAGGTCTTCAAGATTTATAATATATCTTGTCATTGAATGGCATTATTATTTCAAAGAAAGAACTTATTATAAACAGTATATTTCACGTGTATGGGTTACAATTACTGCTATTACAATATTTCATGATGAATGGAAATGTTACATTCATTTGGATAGTAATGAATTAACTCCCCCCCCCCTCCTCTCTCCACCGTCTCTCCTGCTACGGTTCGTTGAGCTCGTCTACCTGTCTCTTGTCTGATTGCCTGTAATTGTATGCAGGTGTTTTATGACCCCAAAATGCTTATAGGCGGGGAACTAACAAAAGGCGTATAATTACGCGGGACTACTTGAAGTCATCGGATTAAATTGAAGGCACATACACACGTAAAATACTTACTGGTATAGACATTCCTTATATACATGACACTGTGTATTGACTAACCACCGGAGGTATCTAACCCTTTGGTGGGGTACGAATACACATCCGCAAACATCCAACATAATGATTTGGGCGAAGAATTAGACTTACCTTACACTGTAAAACATAATATTAATTTAAGAACTTTATTATTTGAAAATCTTTCTATATTGTAACTAAAATAAGTTAAACACATATTATATATATCATTTATATTCATTCCTGCAATTCATACTCGTGATCGTTGAACAAATTTACTATCGATTTCATGAAACAATCTATAAGTGAAGTACTTTGCTAAAATTTTATTATTAGTCTGATTGCTTTATTAAATAGAAAAACGAATTAGTTTAATTTGTTGTTCCCTTCAATTGAAATACCGATTTCATGCGGCTGTACTGTAGCAAAATTATTCATGCTCATTGATGTTACAACATCCAGTACTTTTTAGATGATTGCAACAATGAGAACGTGACCTGATGGACTACTTTGAAATGGGTGATCGGAAAAAAAGTAAGAGGAATTTATAAAGCCAGTTAACGAATCGATGGTTTGAATGTCGAGAGTTAATGAATTCCACAGTTTTATTGTATCTGGTAAAAAAGACTTGACATATGTCGCCGTTCTGCATTGTACTGTTCGCACAGATGAATGATCTCTGAGATTGTAATCATTTCTACTAGGTATTCTAGGAAGGAGGTTGCAGAGATATAATTGAGGCGCTAATTATTCTTCATTTTGTATAAACGTGTTAGTTTAGAAATATATTCACGTTCAGATAGTGGTTTTTGATTAGTTTTTTCATATAATAGGTTATGGCTTGTACCGCAAACTGCTCCTCACATTGATCTTAAAGCGTCTAGATTAAATTTTTCCAGTAAACTGCAGTGTTCCTTGGTAAGATGAAGGACTTATAAATAATTTACAAACTTTTCCGTGGAAACGATATTTAAGGCTTCTTATCAGAGGGCTAACTTTCTTGATCATAGAATTTATATGGATATCCCATGACAAGTCTTTTGTCGAAATAGTGAAGCAGATGAGAAGGAAACAGTTAGTACCAATGTAATTATGTTGTTATAGGTAACAGATGTACCTTTTATGTGTGTTTAAACATATGTTATATATTTCAATGAAATGGATTGGCAAATAAGCTGGAAGCTTATATTAATGCCGCTCCAATACAAAATTATATTTTGAATTTATTTCAATGAGATGATATTTATTTATTTACATAAATGTTATTCTTTTGATATCTTGTTACAATGATTTGATCTTGATGTACATCATGATGAAATGAAGACATGTTTAACAATGTACATATGTGTTTGTTATTGTTTACTATTCATATATTATTCAATACTAAGAATAACTTTCATTAATCCTAAGTTATGATGCGCCGTCTTGTCGGTTAATGCATACCCACTTACCGCATAATTACTTGCACTTTCACCTGTTGCAGCAATAAGACACAAATGAGTCTAGGTGAATGTGTATACGCTGACAGGTGTATTGGTCAAGTGTGTGCGTTCAAGCGTTACAGTGTAGAATATTGAACCGTGCTTCGATAAAATTAAAGTAGCCTGTTGAGAAAATTTCTTTCTTATTGTAATTAAATTAATATATCATTTGGATGTTGCGATGAAATCTTATCGTTAATGAAACTTCAAAGAAAAAGTTTTTAAAGTGGTATCGCTGGGTAATATTGACTTTCTAAAAATCTAAATTCTAATGTCTACTGAAAAGAAAAGTTAAGACTCAATAGTTTTAGTTTAGAGAAGTTGTTTTCAAGCAATAAGTTTCTGTTAATCCTGACTTTGTCCACTCAGGGTAACACACTTACACAAACAAATATTTTAAAAGCTATAGGTTAAAACAAACACTTAATAGTCATTTATATAATAATGTTACTAGTTGACAATATCATTTCAGGAATATGATAGTAGAAGGTATCAAAGATACTAGTATGATACTTTTTTTAGGAAAATCTTCATACGTGCAAATTCTTGAAGGTTCTAAGAATATTGATCATGAGATGATAAAACTTTTTTACATTCTTGCCTACTCTTACCACCTGGAGAGGATCCGGTAGGGTATCCGTCTCCGGATCCCAGTATTCTTATCTACTAAGAATCCGGAAGAGGATCCGGTGGTGTCCGTCCGGATCCCGGATCCGGTGAGGGATCCGGCGCCGGATCCCTGTATTCTGATCTACTGGGGATCCGGCAAGAGATCCGGCGGTGTCCGCCCGGATCCCGGATCCGGTGAGGGATCCGGCGACGGATCCCAGTATACCATTGTTGAGAGGATCCGGAGGATCCGGCAGGGGATCCGGCTAACGGATTCAGGGTATTTTCACCCTGTGATTGTATTGTTGAGATCATGATTCCAGGTGTGACATTCCCCATGAGGTAAATGAATCATTGTTTATATGAACTGCTCTATCTTGAAGAAAAATTGTTTTATTTCTTTACTGAAACATTGGCAATGAATCAAACGAAAGCATTACTACACGTGGTCCATTTACCAAAGGCTATGAAATAGAAGGTGCCTCTGCAAGCATATTGAGGCAATATAAGACGTACTTCGCAACTTTTCACTTGGATCATGTACTTTAGCAATAGCTACTAAAGGTAAGTAAATATCTAACTATCTAATGAGTAAACAGCGCAATGCACTTTAAGTTTTTCTAAATGTTACATCTTTAACAGATGAACATACTTGCCTATTCAGATTGAAACATCCTGCTGTAAGTATATGAGAGTCAATATTTGACAGTGAACACGTCTGAAATGAGAGTTAATATTCAAATAATGACATCCGATACATACAACTTGAAAGATTCGTATAACGGTATCTAATGGTAACCTTGCCAAAAACAACACCTGTATATCACATTTAATCAGAAGATTGGTATTTAATGAGCACGTTATCATATGTCCAGACCAGACTTGAAGAGCAGCTTTACGTTTATACATACTTAAGGCATCAGGACACTACATCTTGTTTCACTAGAGACACATGAAAGTGATCCAAAGAAATGTGTAAAACTTCTCTTTCGCAGTGAAACAAATAATGTAATCAAGGATGAACTTATAAAAACTGAGAAGCTAAAGACGTACAACACGCGTAAAATTGCACACAGCACTTGATTAATGTTTGGGTCTATACTAGCTGATTTGAAATAAACACACTTTTATGAGTCAAAACTTTATTAATTAAAAGGAAACAATCCTAATGATATTGACAACTGTAAAAAGTAGAACCTCTTCGGTAAGAAATAAACTTTACTTGTCATGTAACAATGAATATGATTTGACATTATTTTGATTGTAATTAAATGTTTTCATGTTTGGTTTTGAAAGAGATAGCACACATATTACAAATGAAGAACTTAACAGAAATGAGCAGGCACAGGATATAGAAATGTAAGTCGATCGATAGTCGTATAAAGACAGAGATATGTCTATAATTAATTCATATTCAGAGTGTATAAAGGTATTTTGCATAATATGATGCTGTCTTACCACAGGTGGCGGCATCCAGAGCAAATATAGCTTCATACCATCAAAAGCTATTTAGGGGAGTAGAGCATGATGGAGTGTCCAATTAGTAAGGAACCATCATGTGTTCGCTGATTTCCGGGATGCTATTAAGTATTGAATCACGGTACTTCTCTGTTAACCTAACTGTGGAAAACAGTTCTAAAATATTCCAGTTTCTTCAGTGTTTTTTTTCATTTGGCATTTATGATAAAAGACAATTAAAAATATTATTAGCATGAACACCTACATAATCGTTTTTGTCAATTGTGATGGTGAAAGTTTTCATGTAACAGCATGACATATACTTTTGATATATGTATTAACAAATCATCACACTATAAGAATATGTTAATATATCATATAGTACAAGCAAGGCTGAAAAATCCTTTTTGTAAAATCAGGTCGTTTTAAAATTTTTCTCTTGAATAAAAACACTATTCCTCCTCTTGTTATATAGCGCAATTACGTTAAAGCTTTTTTTAATATGAGGGAACGCAACTAAAATACTTTCACAAAAATGTTTACTTCGATGAAGAAACATTTGAAGTTAGCATGTCCAAGTTTGAATTATTTCACGATTTCCAAATTAAAATTTGGAGTTTAAGGGGAAAATAACATACTACACATAAATTGATTCATTCTGGCATTTAGTGAGTGTGAATACCATTTAATCAATTTGATTTCTTTTGTCTACGCTTATACTCGTAACGGTGTGAAAATAAATCCCTTTAACAGACACACAATACTTGCTGGTGTATGCAGTGGATACATAAAGTACATATTTACAGTGCACTTTTCATTGTCTAGAAATATAATTTTCTGAAGAAAGTAATTCCCTTTTATGTAAAATGTCAAATGTTCACATAAAAAAACGTAGCTAACATAATGATTGCTTACGAAATGTCGTTGTGAAAATAAGAATTTATGGAATATCAACTACCATTCCTAAAGCAATCAAAGATGTCTATGCTGCTGGCAATTAGAGCGCAACAAATCAATCATAAGAGACAAAAAGTGCACTTCGTATTTTGTAAGGGTCTTTGGTGCTGGCACTTTGTGGGTTTTTTTTATGCAACCTTCTTTGATAAAGAACAAACTATATATGTGATATATGTTGAGCCACTTACCCAATATACGTTGTACCAATAAACAATCAGAATAAATGAGAAACAATTAACATTGTGTGTTCCAAACAGGTCTTTTCTCACAAATTTCTGTCCTCTTTCCTAAGATGGATGACAAAGAAGATAACATTGGATGAATGAGATCGTGTTTCTTGTCAAACAAGAATGTGAGTATCTTACAGGGAATGCGCACATCCTTGTTGTTATGGTAGAATGCTCATAAGCTAGTGGAATAATACATGTATGAGTGTTCGTAAAAATCATAAACGTTAACAATCATTTTTAGTCTTAGGCCTAAATTCTACTATGAAAGTACACCTTACTTGTAAAACTGTAACAATTATATTTATTTAATGAAAGTACATTTGCAGTAGTATGAGTAAATAACGTGTAATAACGTAATATTAAATTCTAAAAATGAATTTATATTGTATTGCAATTTAGAAAAATTCTTGATTAGTGTTACAAGAAACCTGAGATGGAAACGTTGACATATGCGAACATATACTGCTTATGTAATTGTCTACTAGTGAATAGATATTTCATTTTACCATAATTGGCACCGACCCCTGCATTTAGACTGAAGAACAATGCCATCAAATAAAAAAAAGCCACAGGCCAATAGCGATATACATATTGTAATGTCATGTTGTGAATACTATTAATTGTGTCTGCTTTCATTCAACTTTTATAAAGTGATCTTTGATGATTTTGAATAAATACATTAAACATTTTCGGAATTTTTTACATGTCTACAAACATTCACCAAACCTGTGATTCCTATGAGACAGTTAAAATGTCATTCGATATTTTCAACTCAGAAACACACCCTGTTAAAGTGATCATTTTAAAAGGAGAGCCATAAGGTTGTAAATATTTGTCAAGAAATTACGAAGTACAAGCAACTGTTGGTTTATAATAGATAATTACAGCATTTGCTGGACAGTACGTCGGAGTTCCGTTAGCGTGAACAAACACTGATTCCTTAGATGTATATATATATATATATATATATATATATATATGTCTAGAAAGAATGAGAAAACTCTTTTAACCTTCTTTTACCCATCACTAGACCCATCTTTAGGCGAGATTATTGACTAGATATTGTGAAAAGAACTGTATAAAGTCGCATTGCCTTCCCAGGGCCATCGGGCAGTTCAATATTTCTCTGTTATTACATTCGCATGTGAAAAATGCCCGATTCTACCGAATGACAGGTGAAGGCAATACGAAGAAGACACGAAATCATTAGATGTCACCTAGATACCTCTGCGAAGGGCACAATGAAAACACTACGAAATAAGTATACATGATCGTTTGCTAAGGTTCCCGAGTTCCCTTCCGAAGAAATAAAATGATTATGCAGTTCTCTATTGGGAAGTTAAGTTTGAAGAAAGAAGTATTGCTATCATTTGCATGCCTTGGGAGTTTACCAAACATTGAAAGACATAAACGCTGCATAACGATCTTCACATCCTGTCTGCAGTTGTTTATTATTGAATGAAAGACACCTCTTTGTTTCAGTAAATAACCTCCAACTAATTTCTATTGCCATTCGATATAGTTAACAGTCTTGCAATCAAAGAATTGTGGGCACGAAGTGTTTTACAGTCGTTTGGGACAAAATCATCCCGATGTTCTATACTCTATTTTGAAATCAAATGATTGTAAATGACTCCAAAAAGACATCTACTAAAAGATGTACCATAAAAGGTTTGTAAACGGATCGTTGTTTTGTTTGTGTTATTTCGTCTGCATGACGAGGGTGTAGCGACAACTCTGATATCAGCCAGGCTTTTCCAAACGTAATGTACAGACATTTTTGCATTGTTCTTGTTTCATTTTGCCGAAACAACTTTCTGTTTATTTCATTTGGTCGAACGAAACGGGTTTGATGAGCAAAGTTAGTTTCTCCTTCACAGAACAGTCTTTGCAGATTCCAGGACATAAAAGAAATCAAGACTATGTTGCTGTGTATAGCTATTTTTATTGTGGACATATGACAAATCTGGGAAATGTCAAACAGACATGTTCAGAGGGGATTAGCTTGTTGTCACTAATAAAGCTAGGGATAGGATTTATTGTTCAAGTTATAACACCTGATCACAATGAGTGGGTATGTAAAACACTTAATGAGGTTATCCCTGGCTTTGGTAAAATGTGGATGTTTGTAGCCCTTAAAGGGCCACAGTGTATAGTGTTGGTGTCAGATATGGATGGTGTTATTTCGTCGAGAAGTAGTTGTTGTTTCTGAAAATCAGTATTTTAGTGCTTATTAGTTCAGTATGGAGACGATAAACAGGTTAAAGTCGTGATTGGACAATAGCGCGAGCCAATATCTCAAACAATTTTTGAAACTAATTTACAGCAGACACAGAGACAGATATGGAATGGTAGTGATTAGTAGGTCATATAACATACATACATGTAAATTGGACGAAGAATTGCAACTACGTTATATTGATATGGCTGTTTTTGCATTTATCATTGTAAACATGAAAATATAATAGATTTGACATATTAATGATAAAGATGTTAGTTAAAATGGTTGATTTGAACTTAGCTCAGAACATGTGGTATTTGTTTAGTAAAGCCACATAAATAATCATGAAACATACTCTGTGTCACTTTAACAGAAATTTAAATACATCGTTTTTTACGTTAATTTTGTTATAACTTGATCAAAATATATAAACCTAACAGATGTTGAAATATCCAAGTTTGTAAATGCACCATGCATATGTATCTAGATGTATCAACATGCAAATTGCTAAAAATTTGCATATTTGCTTCGCATTCAGGAACAGTTTTTAACTTACATGACAATCAGCAATTAGGGCAAACAGCAACTGTTTTAGTAGCAGTACCAGTTGAACGTGCGTTACCTTGACGATTATGCGATTAACAATTAAAACTATGAAAGAACACGTAAACATAGTAATTGTACGAATTATTGTGAATGAAGAATGGTAAATGTATTTATTGTTAAATCAAATGTTCATACCATAAAAGATAGAATGAAGGTAAAACAATGAATACATATTTCTCCCAAAACATTTTCATTTACTTTTTCCATGATTCTGTTGAGATTATGTCATTACCTTTCAAACTTCAATTGCGAAACCAAATACGTGATATTCGCTTAAAACATTTTATTTCTATTGCTGTGAGTTCTGTAGGTTTGATTTTGATACTAAACGGAAATAATGCCCTGTTACGTTTATGCAGGTCGATGGTGGACGAGGAAAAAAGTTTATAAAAGCGATATACGATATGGATTGATCATGAATATTTTCAGTTTCACGAAAAGGTATACCTTTTACCTTCATGTTCATTCACGTAAGGATAATGAAGATTATGATTCATATTTTTTTTCAAAAGCAATGGTCTTGCGTTACATATACTGTTGGTGTTCGCGTCAAGAATTAAGATTTCAAGATGGAGCTTTGCCATCATAGAAGAAATAATCAAGTATTAAGCAAATACCACCGGCAACCACTTTCGTGTGAATACCTTTTCATCATTTGAGGTAGGGAAATGGATTAGCATATCTTTACTGAACATGGTATGTTCGATAGATATTAAAGACCATGGTTTAAAATATGATGATATTCATTTTTGATTTCGTGAGATATCTTTATGTATCTAGATAAACTTGCTGCTGTCCCTTTACTATTTAGTTTATATAACTTGAAGATATACTCACGTATGTGGAAAGAGCTACTTTAATAAACGTATGTGCCTGTACATAAATTTGCCAAACAATGAGGTGGATGCACTCTTCAATATGAGTAACTGAATCCTTATATATTGCAAGAAGCCAGCCTTTTGAAGATATTTTAGAATATGTTGATATACATCTTAGAAATAACGCCTCAGTACTGCAGTGCAGTAGTTTTCGAAAGAGAGACTTTGACTGAATCAGCACGTACCAGTTCTAGTTCTCAAAGAGATTTTACTCTATTCTTTATTGTAGGTTGATTGCAGCATAAGATCATAATGACAATATTCTTCCCATCAATAATTCCCAAGCTATTAATCTTTTTGCTGTTTATATGGACACATTAGAAAGGGACATCAAGTATCATATTGGATATTTGTATCAAGGTTGATGAAAATGCTTTGTATTGACTTGAGAGATATGTGCTCCACTACTGATCTCTTGTGTCCTTAGAATTCATATTTCGGTCTAACAGTCGAAAACCACATGTATTGACTCTTGTGGACATCCATCTTCTCATGCATTACCTATTCTTTTCCCAACCCAAATAACTTGCAAGTAGAGGTCTTGTCGTATTTCCCGTACTTTTCTTTGCTTGTCGCCAAGGTTGCTGCGACGGGTCGCGATAGTCTAAAGAGAAATCATATGAGAATTGTATGTTTTCGCCGAAAAGGGCACTGCATCTAAAAATCGAATTTTGACTGGTGGACAGCAAGGTTTGAATTAGCCAGAAACGAAGACTGGCGCAATTTAAAGCCCTACGGGGTAAGATGGTGAAACTCATGGTCTATCAAGTTTGGTGAAGGTAACTTGCACTAACTTAGAAATGCGCAAGACAAACTTTTGTGAAAGACAGACGACGACTGACAGATGAATGCTATATACAACCCTAAGGCAGGGGAATGATATGTAGCTATGTTCTTTCTAAACATCTTGTATAATTAAAGTCTGATAATTTGGACACATGAATAAAATGTCATTACTGTTTGATGTTCTGTTGAAAGAAGTGTCGACATGTTGAAGATCATGACTGTAGTTATAAAGATACAACAATGCATATGGTTAAAGATTGATGATCCTACCTGATGTCATTGTTCAAACAAACAATCTTAGTTAATGATGAAAAGGAAACAGTATTAACCAAAACAAGTTCTTCCTTCCTGATTTATGGTTTTGTTCTTTATCTACTCTGGTGGTGGAGAAGAAATTAATAAGGGAGCGAGCCGTTATAAAAGTTTAGAAGAATAGATTGCCTGTCTTCCGGGAAAAGGGCGGGTCTCATGTTTATCTTATCTATGCTACGCGGTCAAAAATAGCAATGATCTGTTGAAGATGATAATTAACTGGATTGTGCAGATGGGGACTGGTAATCTAACTACACTTGCAAGACGAATGAAATTTATATTGTTCCGATTAAATATGGAAAAAAAACTAGTTAAGACGTTTTTGGAACGGAGCATTTTTTTTAACATACAATCTTATTAACTAAATGTTAACGTTTAAATAATTATTTACAAAATATAAATATCACAATGTCATGTAACACTGTTATATTCGATTTTTTTCGAATAACCCCAAATCAAGTAAATGAGTAATTTTTTCTCATTACCAGAATATCAAATTATATACAAAATAACAGGAGATGATAACCACTAATTCGACAACAATAGAAACCATGGTTTTGTGAATCATTTTCAGCAATAGGTAATAAATGCCTGATATATTCTCTAGCTGAATATATTTAGTCCAGTTTGCATGAAAAATTTAGTGTTATGATACATTTAAGTTCAGGAATCTGCAATGATGTTTTTATTTGAGTTCTCTGTGAATGCTTATCCTCTCTAGCGAGACTACTTTATAATCAATCTGGTTCTCACTGTAATCTCTTTGCTTTCCGTTTTCTACATCACTCATGTAAGTATTCCTTAGATAAAAATAACATATGGAAGTCAGAACCAAAGCTCCCCAACTGTGGTCTGTTGAAACTATCTCTGCCCCTACCAGGAACCACAAGAGGTCTCATTACTGCCTCCCTGCACCGAAGTATACCTCATCAACTAAAACAATATTTGCTTTAACACTAATGTGTCGTGTTTCACATTGCTGTGCTGTTCACTCGTGTGGTTCTAATTAATGAACACATTTATACTCCCGTGTAATGGATCCTAACAAGTACACTGAAAAAAGACTACTTATGTTGACAAGTCAGTAATGTTTTCAAATATCAAGAGAATTTACCTTCTCGGGTCGAAAATTGGGTGAAGAAACATTACAGATAGTAAATGTGATACACACACATTTAGAACCAAACGATTTACATCATTATTTATTTATATAATTGTTGAAACGCTTTCTGACCTAATAGCTTTTAAACTTCATGTGACTTTAAAAAAAAAATGAATGAAGCTGGTAGATTTCACATTTATATGTTTTAACACTTCATGTACTTGGCAACGTTTTTTGAATCGATTATCTAAGAAGTTTGCATATATCTAATGGTAAGAATACCAGAAAATGTTACCTATTAGTCCTGTAATTTAAGATGTTCTTACACCTTTTGCTTAAATTAATATTGGCCAAAACATCCATGAATACATGTTTTGAGGGTGCATATAACTGTCTGGATCGAACTTGTACGTAACTTTATGTATGTAATAAAATTCATTAAAATCGGTGAATTCAGTTTGTCTATGTATTGTAACTTTGTTAATTTTGTTAATTCGCTATTTATTGATAATTCAGTTTCAAATTTCTTGATGATTTTGCAACAAATAAAGAGTGGTTTTCGAATTAGGAAGTCATTACACCTTACTTAACCTTTCATTCAGTTAAACATGATTCTCCAGAGTACGGGAACGCGTTTTAAATACTAGAGGAAATCCCTCATCTACAAATGGAAAAAAAAATATATATCAAAATATTCTATCTATAAGTCAACCATTGCCAAATGTTTACTTTGTTGAACCGTAGTAACAGCTATCTGTATTCCTTTGGTATTATCATTTATTCCCTTTTTTTATAGTAATTGAATATTGTATTTCCAGGTTCACGACACCGAAATGACTCTCCATCTGAATGTGGGCTTGACTGTGGAATGTTCAAATGGAGAATGTTTGTGGGATCAGATCCTGTAGAATAGATTATATGTGGTTGATCCCTCCCCTGTGGTACAAAACTCCACACATCGTCTCAAGGCGAATTCCTATTTTCTCTGTTAATGTGCTAATGTTTAGGTTGAACGAACTTCTTTTATTTGAGGACTCGTGTCAAACTACATGTGTGAGGTTGTTTCTTGACAGTTAATACTCTTCCGATTCTATCACAAATGATAAATAATTTAAGCAAATATGTTAATGAAATTAAATTCGTTAATAAATATTAACGTATATAAAGTATGTGCGTAACATTGAAAGTAAAATAACTGTAATGGGAGTAACTATTCCTTTAACATATTTTCAGCTGAAAACATTTTTGCCACCACTCTGACATATTTACCTTCTTAACATTCCTGTCCGTACAACGGTAATATGTACGTATCTATTAAAATTTATGGGTTTGACTTGCTTATTATCAATGAGTCAAATTCAGTACCTTTTCCGTAACGTTTTTGACAGCCGTAAATAGCCAGAGTTCATTCCACATAACATATGTACCATAGTTACTATTGATCAATTCAAAGTAGTTGCATTATCTATATTGATAACTCTTGTTGTTGGTTTAACATTGCATCATATCTATAGCCTTTAAGTTACTGCCCTGATCAGGATCAGAGTACAATAATTTCATATTTTATTGTAACATAAATTACTTACTTTTTCATCTCCACAGTCCTGTTCTTTTTCTGGGTTATAGATCACAATACTTCGTGACCAGATTGACAGATGGCTAGTGAAGGTTCTAGTGCTCTATTTGGGTTTTTTACTGATGAGCTAGTGTATGATGAAAGAGGTCGGT
Source organism: Phorcus lineatus (assembly GCA_921293015.1). NCBI lineage: Eukaryota > Metazoa > Mollusca > Gastropoda > Trochida > Trochidae > Phorcus > Phorcus lineatus. The sequence goes on along the minus strand of OV121081.1, from coordinate 74,896,751 downwards.
TGGAATTCCCTATACTACATTTTTTGTTGGGTTTTTATCAATAAATCAATACTACTCTTATAGAATAGTTTTGTTTGTTTTTGTTTAGTGGGCGATCTCATGTGCGTGTAATTACCTGAAATTAAACATACTCTCTTTTCTGAGGGATTATTGATATCAATATATTTCCTTTACTAGTGACATAATAAGCGTTTGAACACAGATTCTTCAGGAAGCAACAACTCACTCAAAAAGAACTTTGAAAAAGAAACCCACCAAAAAAACCAAAGTGTAATATTTTTTTATCGAAAGAATAGACTATTTGTTTAAGGAGGAGAAAAAAAAACCTCTACAGCAAAGCTATTTTTATGAATCTCTGTCCTGAAATTATGTTTACCTTCACCTATATCATATAAGACTACACTATGTTCTACCTCTCTGATGAGACCCATATTATTTCAAACATAAAGTTTATTAACATACTAATCTGAGACAGAATTATTTTGATTATTGAAGCACATTAGAACCGACTATTCAAGTATACCATAAATGAACGGTCCTTACACTTTAATGTCTGAGAAAATTCAAGTTTGCCTTTTTTATAATGGCATTGCACAATTATATGTTTAACTTTTAATCACGCACTCTTAAATAATAATTGTTGTTCCTAAATATTTCAAGGTTCAAGATATTTTCCTTTGATCATATTTATAACCTGGGGTGTGGGGAAATTCCTTACAAGTTATTTAAGCATTATTGCCTTTTGAACTTGATACAAAAAAAAAAGCAGGATACTTAATTACTTTCAAGTGAGTACACAAACGCATTCGTACATAAAACATATATAAATATACAGAAATGATAATAAGCTAAGTATTACCAGATTAATTTACAGTATTTTTTAACAAGGTATGTATGAACGAGTTTCTGAACCAGATGTCTCATATATCAGACACTCTAGTCGCAATATGCAAAATTTATATTACGGTTTATTCATGGATATCGTTTTTTCCCCAGTATATATTAAATTGTTAATTTTTGTCAAATGTCATTGTTCTTGACCATGTTTTTAATGTGAAGATAAATAGCATAAAACCTATTTATGTATATAACAGGATCGATTGTTCTCTTAAATCTTTACACACTGCCTCTTTAAATGCACTACAGAGATACTTCTCCTTTTCCTTGAGAATTTATTATCACACTAAAATGGTTTTTAACAAACGAGTTTTGCCTTCAAGCACTGATCAAGAAATCAAATTTGTATTATTTTAAATTTTAAATTTCCATTTTCGTATTCTATACATAAGTCTGAAATGAAATGCACAGCATGTTCATGTTGATATGTAACTTTATCTGTAAGGTAAAACAAAATACATGATCAGTAATCACACGTATGTCACAAGTGGACACTGAGTTTCAGCGCAGTACCACCCATGGTTCGCTAGTTCCAGCCGATGCTCGCAGGTTTCACCTCAATGCATAGCCACAATGGTGTCGCGGGCTTTCTCCCTGCAATAATACTAGCAGCCGCGATATAAGTGAAATAAACTTTAAACCCCAACTCACTCACAAGTGGACATTTGACATTTGCAGCTTTTTTTCCATACTAAATGAAATAACATGAATCATAAATCATCATAACTGATAAGAGAATGATAAAGATAGATAAGGTACAATTATGATATTTACTTAAGTCCGAAATCTGACCTCAGTTTCCGGCCTTAATACCTTAGCAATCACTGTGTAAAAGAACATTTAATAACGATCCTGGCGTTTGACCACATTTGACAAGTCAGTTGTGTAAATGAAATACATCACAAAAAGATATATGATTTACTGTTAGTTAACAATTAAAAATCCTTCGCTTCATTTAAAAATTAATTTTCTTAATTTCAAGTAAAAATTCTGATAAAGTATTGCAATCAGGACATTGCTTGCTTGCTTGCAAGGTGGACAACAATTTTCCTTTTTAGTAGGAAAATGCGGACGTATTGAACGAACATCAGATGTATTTTCTTTTTCAAAGATGTGGAAGAATCCAGGATGTAACAAAAAACCTGGACTATGTAGCTGATTGTTGTTATTGATTTATTGATATATGACACATTTGGAAAGCACTTAAACAAACAATATCGGAGGGGATCAGCTTGTTAACAATAATAAAGCAGAAGAGTGGATGTGTTATTCAAATGATCACATAATCAAATTATATATTCTTTGAAAGGTAGGTTGAATGTTTGTATTAAATGAAAATATTGACCTGTGACATTTATGCAGTTCCAATGTCATTGACGGAACGGGGCATAAATAAGAAAAGAAGATATTTCTATTACTAATGACTCTTCGAATAATATAGTTTTAATCTTAATATAAAGCAACATTATTATTAATGAACTTAATGTGGTACATGATATATATTTGTAGTGTTTGAAGTTTAATGTCAATTTGGCAAATGCCATTTAGATAGTGGGCAAATGTAAATTTTGTAAAGGCTTGTTTGCCATCCCATTTACAATGTGTACACTATTATGGAATAAATATGTTTAAAACATAAATGACCCTGCCTGATGTAATTGTACTATGAAACAATCTCACTAAACGATGAACTGGAGCAGTTTTAACCTAAAACAAGTTATTAATTTATGATGTATGGTTTGTTCTTTCTATACAATGTTGGTGGATGTGAAATTGATAAGGGAGGTAGCCGTCATGAAAGTTGAGAAGAAATGATTGCTTGTCGTCCAGGAGAAGGGCATGTTTAATTTATTTATAACACGATCAAAATTTAGCAAACTAATGGTAAGGGGAATAAGTGTATTCATAACATAATTTCCAAAGTAAGTCCTAATGATTAATTGGCTGAAAAGCTTGAAATATGGTCTCAAATGAAAGAGCCTTAAAAAATTTAATAATTATTTTGTTCTACTAATGTTCGATAAGTGTGATTATATTTTGAATAATTTTACAAAGACACATGTAACTCTTTTAGAACAGACTTCACTTAGATGCCTTTAGAACCATAACCTTAAAAAGTCATTCCAAATTTGACATTGAAACTGGTTATTCATCACTATCTGATTGACGTAAACTTCCAAACCTGAGTGTTTTTTGCAAAATGTTTCATTGTAAAACAGTATTAAGTCCGTTAAATCTATCCACAACTGCATCCACATAAGAATCTAGATCACCCAACATTCTTCAAAATTCACTTTGCTGCACAGAAATTACTTCCTTTCATCATGAGTGCGGGATTGCTATATGTTAGATGACAATGTATGAAATAATGATTCTAACAAATTGTTTGATACGTTGATCAAACCCAACATTGCTATTATTAAGAACAACGGTTCAAGAGTGATTATGTGGTGTCACGTGATCCTCAGCATAACTCAGTTGACCGCTATCTGTGAAGTTCAGAAACATCGGACGTGGCTCGCCGGATGGGTGGTTTAACCTGTCATTGCTTGACAAGCTAAGAGTTCGAAGGGTTAATTCCCTGCTCGACACTGAGACACGAGTTAAGAGACCTGTGGGGTCTGCATGATTTTCAATAGCTCTTAACCTCTTTCTGTTTACTTTATTCAGTAAGTATCTGAGAGAATAAAATAAATTTTCGGGAAAAAGAAGCAAAGCTCACCAACTGGAGTCTGTTGAAACTATCGGTGTCCCTCACACGATCCACAAGGGGTTTCATTACTACTTCTCTCCACCAAAGTATGCCTCATCAACTAAAACATTATGTATTTTACACTAATGTGATTTGTTTTACAGGATGTGCTCTTAACTGATGTAGTAATACAATAACACATTAATACTCTCGTTTAATACATATTAACATATATAGGGATAAAAATACTGATGAAGTTTACAAATGCAAAATAACTTGTGGGTATATCCGGAAGATCAAGATAAGCTGATCTTGCTGTTCTCACAGGAAGGGGCTTGGGTACTATGTCGCATAGGTAGCCTGTTGCAGTTCCACGATAGCACTGTAATGCAAGTGTAAGAATCTTGAAGTCAACTCTTGCTCAAATAGGCAGCCAATGCCAGGACTTCAATAATGGCGTGATGTGTTCTTATTATAAACCTTGCACCACTTTCCTGAATAATTCGGAGCTTCGTGAGGAGTGTTATGACTGTTACAATAGTCCAAGCGTAATTGGACTAAAGAGCGAACACGGACGGATGTTGCTTTTCTGGAGAGCATATATCTGATGTGTCAAATGTTGCGATGTAGCAATATCACCGATTATTATTGTCCTATTATATGGGATAACTTTGTAACAGCAATCTGTAATCTAGTAATTTGAGGCATAGTTCCTCTAATTACAGAGAATCGAAGAGGTTTTGTAATGAACAGTATGTATGTTACAATATATGTTAACATAAAGCCATCGATGCAATCCCTTTCGTTACTTTGAGATAAGTATTGACAAGACTTGAGATATTCATAACTTATTGATGGCAATGTTTACCAATAAACAGAAAATAACAGGCAACTTCTTATATTTTCGGTGGCTCAGTTATTGACACCTAGTGAGCTGTCATAAGTGTTAACACTGACAAATACCACATCCTACTTGTTTACTGCATACTCCGGATTTTCAAGAAACATTGTCCTTGTACTTGCCCCTTGTTCTTTTGCCAGAAAGTATCTTCTTCCTATGTATGCACATCTATTTTATCTATATGTGAAGTCTGCAGTTGCATATTGGGGATATTTAACCCCCATATTATTTGGCATTTTTTCAAATCCTGCATCTGTTGAGTCCACACAAACTTGAGGCAAATGATTCATTTCCATTCACCATACCCATAAACAACACTTTTGCAGAATCTAGTTGAAGTTATGTTTCTTTCCTGATATTTGCATAATTTGAGGATTGATATCATAAGTAATTTGTTTAATTTGCTATTGGATGTCTTAATTGGTGACCTGGTGTGTGATGAAAGAGTTAGTTCGAAATCCCGGAACTACATTTGTGAACGATGGTACAAGGGGTGTCCCAAAAATTTCCGGCCTAACCATCAAAACCAAAGAAACATTCAAATGTTTATGACATATTTTTGGACATAATCGCCCTTGACCTCAATGCATTTGCTCCAGCGTTTTTGTAACATCTGCAACCACTCTGAAAACCACTTTTTATCACGAGACCCCAAAAACTCTGCAGCAATGACATAATCGTCAGTCTCAAACCTTTGGCCACGGAGCTCTGTTTTCAGACGAGGGAAGAGGAATAAGTCTGAGAGGGCTAGGTCTGGAGAATAGGCAGAGTGGGAGAGAATCTTGAACCCACAATCCTGTGCTGCACTGACTGCAATTTGGGCGGTGTGAACGGGAGCATTGTCCTGCAACAGCCACACACCTTTGCGCAGTTTACCCCTTCGTTTCTCTTTGATTTGTTCTCGTAATTGCCGTAGTTCATTTGCCTAATAAGTGCCATTGATTGTAGAAGCTTTCTTGAAATAATCAATGAGCGTCCCAGAAAACGGATGTCATGACCTTCCGACTTGAGGAACAAGATATGAACTTCTTAGGGGTAGGTGATGTGCTGTTTTTCCACTGCATGCTTTGGCTTTTTGTCTCAGGATCAAAATGGTAAACCCAGGTTTCATCTTGAGTAACGACATGAGCGAAAAATGATTCTAGGTCTGCGCGATACTCGTCAAGAAGTTGCTGACTGACCATGACACATTTTTGCCTTTGGTCCTCAGATAACATTCTGGGGACCCAGCGTGCTGATACCTTTTTCATATGTAAATGTTCATGTATAATTCGTTCAACTAATGTTTTACTGATGTTGTGAGTATCAGATTAGTATATGATAGTCACTCGCCTGTCTTGCCTTATTGTGTCAAGAACCGCCTTAATGTTTTTACCTGTGGTGACATCAGATGGACGATTTGGACGGGGCTCGTCTTTAGTGCTTACTCTAACCCGTTTAAATTCAGCACACCAATGCTTAATGGTGCTATATGAAGGAGCAGCGTCACCTTATGTTTGTAACATATTCCCATGAATTTCTTTTGGAGTGTATTTGTTTAAGCTCAGATATTTAATAACAGCTCTACATTCACTTTTCTCCATTTCGGTAAAAGATGTGAGGGTACCTTTGAATGACAGGCTATTATATGCAATTGAAGATTATGCATCTCGTGATTTTCATGCCATTTACACGTCAATTAATGTTCTTCACGCACACACAGTATGGTTGCGTTTCAGGCATGTTTTCATATTCAGGCTGGATACTTTTGGGATAAATGTTCAATTCTCTACGAAGACACAAACTGTTCGCACAAAACTTTAAAGAAAAAACAACAAGAAACAAGTATAAACATGACATTGTGTTTTTCACCAAACAAATGACCTATTTGTTAAAGGTATGAAAAATGTGTAATAAACAAACACTGCAGCGAATCGAGTTGAATAAAATCGCTGACTAAATGTGTTTTACCTAGACCTATATAAACACTGAGTCTGGGCATTTTTTTCCTTTTCACTCTATATATATATATATATATATATATATATATATATATATATATATATATATATATAGGTAAAAAGGTGAAAGGTCGCACGTGAAGTAAATGTATATTTGAAAATAAAATACTTCAGACGACACTTGCTGTAGATATCATTTTAATGATGACTGGATGCGTCGCATTTCGACTTGATAACAAGTCTTTTCAACAGAAACTTAAAGAATCACAAAAAGCTTTGGCAGTTGGCAGTTTCTACTCGAATGGGTTTTCTACTCATTGCCTGATAATTTTGCTAATGCTTTTATTCTGAATAAGAAATGTTTTGTATGTGATGTTACTTATGTCGGGTCGTCATGATTGTAACACATTTCAAATCATGAAATGGTTTTAAACGCGGTTTCAATGATGAAGATACGTTCAACAATAAAAGGTCATAAGCATAACAAGCAAATCGTATTTCATGTCAGATTATAAAAATGATTGGCAAGTGGAGATTAAAAGAATAATGTCCTGTGCCGTTTTCGTGTTTTGATATATTTTGTGAATCTAGCAAATGACTCGAAAATTGGTAAGTTCTAAGACATGATTCAGACAGGTTTGAAATGATGAAATGATTTCCTTGTTTAATTGGATCTCCGGATTTTATTGACAGGGAAACGGGACCTATTTTCTCCTTATTGTAGTTCAGATTATTTAGACTGGTTCTTCCTTTTTATCTTACATGTCTGTCTTACATTCTTCATTCGTAAACGATTTATACATAAACTGAACAATACAGAAAAACCTCCAGGACGTTTGGTATAGTTTCTATTTAAAATCATGCACAACTTGCATTGACCCAATAGATAACAAATGCTAAAAACACAAATGACGATACATGCTTTATTTTTCGTATAACTATTTGTAAAAAGATAGATTATATATTTATTCAGGAAACACAAACGTTGCTGAAGCTTAGTATAATAAGTTTACTTTAATGGAACTTACAAGAACGTTCATTTGTTAAACATAAGATAAAAATTACTAACGCTCAAAGTTGAAAATGAAGGTAAACATTTTTACGATGGCCATCTGTATCATTTTACCTATAGATTCCTTTCTAATGTGTATTTCTTATATAATACAGCTGCATACCGAAAGTTTGTTCACATACCTGTGTATCCAAGTGCAAATATAATGTAATTTGGGATCTCTGCATCACAGCATCACGACAAAGAAACGGATAATGTTGAATTTTAATTACAAAAGTGAAGATATATTGTACTTTACCGTAACAGTATATCATACCCAACAGTTAACCATTGCAGATTTGGCAGGTCATTAAAGTAACCAGGGTTCAAAATTCCAAAAACATTCATTTTCATTTTTCTCTACAATTCCATTTGAATTGATCAACAGCTTTAAACACAAGTCATGTTTGTTCCCATCCACTGAGTCAAAGTGATTGTGTTGATGTTCTTCTAAGGGTTGCAACTGGAATATTTTAATTGAAATTTCAGGAAATCGCAATTTCGAACACATGACCCCCATCTGTTTATTTCAACATTCCAAAATTCGAATAACTGCACGAGAGACAAGACGATTCCTAAATAACTTAAAGAATGGCTCTGTTGCATATAGGCAGTAGGTACTGTATTGTCACTTTTGCTGAAGTTATTCTATTGACTTCCTAACAAGACTCAAATTGCATGATATTCGCACAACGGTACAGTGGTATGTAAACTAACTTTGGTATGCAGCTGTGCCTAAAATAATTGTTTAAAACGAAACACTAAAGCAAATATCTCAGATAATGAGTATTTGTGTATACTATTTTTTAATAACTTCGATGACTTTAAAAGGGACTATATTGAGTCTGCATACCGAAAGAACTTTTGCTGGCTGATTTATGTCCCGTTGCTACATGTCTGTTACTAGTGTGTTAGTAATTATGTGCCTAGTAAATGGTTGGTGAAGTGAAAATAATACTTGTTGTGTAAAAAAATCAAACAAAATCAATAACAAAAAAACAAACGGATGGTTTCAATAACTTGGTTGTCACTGTTAATGCAAAAATGTAAACCACAAAAGAGTAATCTGAATATTTAAGCATCCCAAGCTAGCAAGGGATGAATATCATTTGACACATTCATCTGAATATCATGAAAATAACAATACAAGTATCCTAAACGACTTCCTGTCTGATATCAATTAATACGCCTATCAGACTGCGTTTGAATAAAATTTTTTTCAAACATCAGACATTACATCAACGACAGTATGTGAAACTCAACGGCAAACATTCGATTTGTTTTTATCATATGTCATCATATTATTTCTGTGTTATCATACTGAATTCACTGAAAGCTTTCATATAGCAGAGACCTTTGCAAAACTACAAGTGTCAGAAATTTAGCCTCCCTACCTTTTCTGTTAAAAAAATGTTCTTGAAAGGGGAAAAACGTTATCTGTATTCACTCGTAGTTTGTTCCTCCTGATTACAGTAAGTGTAATATCTATGCTCAGTGATATGACATAGGCCACAGTAAGAGATAATGAACGAATACAATACGATAAACCTCGACGTTAGATATGTAAAACTCTTGAGGCTTGAGATGTTGATAATGCGTTAGATAATGTGTGACTGACAACAAAAACAGTCGGGAGGTAATAATAAAACTACTTCCCATATTCAAAATCATCTGTTGGAATTAGCGTAATGCATTGTATTGTAAAACAAACTGACGAATTAACATTTAATTTTGTTGCTGACATCAAGATTCATTTCTAAATCATAAGATGAAATGGAGGAGAAATTTACTGAACTACATTAAAGAAACTTGCCATGACACAAACATGACATTTTTATCTAGGTCAGGACTACGGCAAATTACGTCAACAGCTTACACACTCAACCACAAGGTCTAACTAACAATATTGGTCCAAATTCTTCAAGGGAACGAGTGAGAGAGTGAGTGAATTGGGGTTTAAAGCCGCTTTCAAGAGGATTTCACTTATATCGCGGCTGCTACTATTTTTGCAGTGAGAAAGCCCGCAACACCATTGTGACTATGCAATGCAGTTAAAACTGCGAGCATCGGCTGGAACTAGCGAACCATGGGTGGCACTTCGCTGAAATTCAGTAAAGCATTGCACCCAAACCTTACTTCGTGTGGAACAGTTCTCTACTGAAAAAAAAAGTTGCCGAGCCCCTGGCGGGATTTGAACCTTAAGGGATCTACCAACATTTGAACTATTGGTTATAGTTGGATCCAAATATATTACCAAACATAAGTCCTTATCACTTGACAGGCATGCAATTAAAAAATGAAAACCAATCGGGATTATACTTCGGGAAGCTTCTCGAAAATATTTACTTGGAGGAAGAAAGTCGTCGCTAACAAGACAGGAGATGTTACATATACATATTAACATAATAACATAAAATTTATATGCAATCACAAATCTATAATTGCATCGTACCCTGCATCTTTTAAAGTAAAAATACCTCATTTACATAACATTCCAATACATACAGAAATATATGGAAGATTGAAAATTTGGCAGAATAAGTAATCATAAAGATACACCTAGGCTACATTTAGAAAATTCATGTTGTACATTGTGTGTTATTCTAAAAGAGGTTCAATTAATACCAATCAAATATCTGTAAAATAGAGTTTCCAAAACCTGTGTAATATTTTGGGTTACACCCCAGAGCTATCATGTAGGTAGAAACTCAACGGCTTATTGATGTTGTTAAACGTGATTTTGGATGTCTTCCTCAATATTGCTTCAAAATAGTGACATTATTAGTGGTCTTTCTTATTAACTTCCTTGGACAGTTAGACAAGTATTTTATGGATAAAAGGTCTGGAAAAAGAGACAGCCAGGGCAACACGTTGACATTGTTGTTATATGATACAATTAAAAAACATACTGCCCTTGCGGTTGTACATTGTGTACATTGTCATTATTAAGCTGAAGCTACGTTTTCTGGAGTTGTTAAATGGCGAACCAACAGGGTGATGCAGTCACGCTACTCCCTAACAACTCCTCAAGACTTGTACTCAAAGAAAAACGACACGATCACTTTATACTTCGAACACACAATTAGACGAATCCAACATCCTTGTTGTATAGACAGAACATTCACGTTTAGGTTGGAAATACTCACGTAGTGCGACGATCTAGCCTTGACAATTCCGTCAATCTATTTTGTCAAATTTGAGGTCACTCCACGGAAAAACTAATTCTTACTGATCTTTTTGACACTTTTGATGATTCAGCACCTGCCCGAGTACTGCCGACGCCAAATCCAATGTAAGGTAACGTCTGTAAAGAGTCGTTCCTATCCAATGAAAATGCTCATTTAGATTGCAATTCTATTGCTTTCCAGTGACACCATGAAGTGTGTTGCCTTATGGGAATTATGGACCCCATATCTTAAAGGCCAAAGACACAAGGGGTGTTGACATTGTTGTTATAAGATGTTCTTTCGACAGATTGTTAGGGATATGAGAGGAATGATTTCAGGAATCTATAAGCGGCAGCCTAAGTAGATATCTACAGTAACTGGTAATGGAAACGATTTAAAACTGAGAAAGAGCTATTGTTAAAATGCTGTTGCCTGCTGATGATGATTTAACAACTCTTGTATTAAGTCAAATGGTGATAGAATTAATACTGATATGCGTTTTTCGTTAATGTCCACATTAAGATTTAGTTTTCCTTATAAAATGATCTATCAAATGTTTATTTTTCATGAATTACAACATGATTTGAACCCTCGGATGATGAGTTTCATCAGCTGTTACTTCATTCTTACACACATTACATGTGGCACAAGCACAGTGTAACTCGAAGGGAAAAATACGTTCTTTGCACTTCGCAAGAATGGTGTCATGAACATAAACAACTCAGTAACTGTTATGTTGTATCTGCAAACATGTCAACTCGATGTCTTCAGGTGCATACCTCTGTAATGGGAGGACTAATCTTATTATGTAAACTGACAATAGCAGGTGTCGTGATTCCTGAAATGATGTAATAACATGTGAACAGTCTGGTATGTGAAGCTCGTCCTCTGACGCAATGTTTGGCGCTGCTAATCCCATATCAACGTCTGTTCCACATTCGTCTCTGAACTGCAGGGCTTGTTGAAGCTTGTTGGACAACTTAACGAAAGTTTAAAATTAACCAGGCCGATCTAAATTTCATATCATTGCACATCTTCATAAATTCAAAGTAACAAATCTTTGAAAAGAAATTGTGAAATTTCTAATTGAATTCATTTCGCACATACACCACTAAGAATAGAATTTATGCATATTTTCTCAGTCTAGTATTTGCTATACACATTTGAACGAAGTAAGTATTCATAACGATAAAACAAATACAGAAATGGAAAACAAAATAAACCTTTGCATTTTGGTACTTCATTTAATTTAATATGTGATGAAAGGACGAATAATGGAAATATCGAGGTATTATGTTCACATGTTGATTTATTTTCTATACTTTATCTTCCTGTTTAATATCTGACCAACGAAAACGATAACATGTTTTCGAAATAATTGCCCTTGTTATAAAACAAAATGAAGTTATTAGATCTCTGCTAACGTAGAAGTCAAACCTGACGTCATATGATAACATTGTGCATTCACCCCAGTGCGTGTTGAATGCAGAGCTGATTTTCACAACAGGTTACGTGTTAATGGATTATCATCTTCTAGCATTTAGAATGTGCTTTTGAATAAATAGGATAATTCAACGTAAGTTAATTTTCTAATATTGTAATGTCTGTACCCTGTGTGAGCTCAGGTGCAATATTGAACTATATATACCTTTATTTGTAATGAATGCACTATCTGTGCACACAACATCAACTAACGTCTGTTTTTCCAGACTGATGTTTCTTATCAAAGATAATGTTTCCTTTGATGTTGGCTCTTGTGAGGTTAAGCAGCAATGCAGGTTATATCTCACACACCGATGCACATCAAGTGCAATATGTGTCTTGTAATAAACGCTGTGTTGATTTAGTGTCTGTCGTGGTTAAGTTTTACCACGTGAGTTTCTTTGAATTAGTATTGGATGAAATTCATAATAATCGCCGAAGACACATTTATAATGTTGAATGTTATAACCTTTAGCTAAAGATCATGCTGCAAATATAGCTTCAGTTAGTGATCCTGTTCGTATTGAAATATGTGTATATGTCATTCCAAATTTGCTATGAAATAAGGTAGGTGCACTTTATTCATTAAACTGAAGCTTTCACATGTTTGACAATATACTTTTCAAAAGATCAAAAAACATTATTACAATCACTTTAGAGGCAGCAGTGCTGCAATAAAGTGCATTACTCTATGAATGCGAACTCTCTCAAAAGCTAGACTCGAAAGCTTTGTATAAATTATATTTGTTGTAATGATGACTTTCAGGCCGAACTTACTAATCAAATCATTTTCAATTAGTTTGTTTTGCATGTATATATGTTACGAACAATCTGGGGTATATCACAATCTGCAGATTGTTCGAACAATCTGCAGATTGTTTGCTCACAATCTAGGAATTCCTAGATTGTTTAAACAATCTGCAGATTGTGCGACCTGAACAATCTGGGAATGATCACAATCTGGGAATGTGTGTTTTATTAGTATTTTCATCATTATAGAATGGGAATTATTTAGCTTATTAAGGTTTTTCTATTTAGCGATTCCTAGATCGATTCCTAGATTGTGATGAGCAATCAGCTTGTCTCTTTCTCAAAATGAGGGGGTATGGGGGCCGATTCCCAGATTGTGAAGGACATTCAGCTCGTCTTTATGTCAAGCTTAGGGGATGTAAGGGTTGACTCCTAGATTGTGAAGGGCTCATAGCTCACCTTTATTTAAACCGAGAGGGTATATAGGAGTCGATTCTCAGATTGTGAAGGGCTCACATTTCGCCTACATGTCAAACTGACGGAGTATCGGGATCGATTCTCAGTTTGTGAAGGGCTCATAGCTCGTCTTTATGTCAAAATGAGCTGGTATAGGGGCCGATTCCCAGATTATGAAGGGCTCACGGCGCACCTTTTTTTAAACTGAGAGGGTATAGCCGTCGATTCTCAGATTGTGAAAGGCCCACAGATCGGCTTTATGTCCAACTGAGGTAGCATAGGGGTCAATTCTCAGATTGTGAAGGGCTTACAGCTCACCTATATATGAAACTGAGAGGGTATCTAGGAGTCGATTCTCAGATTGTGAAGGGCTCACATTTTGCCTATATGTCAAACTGACGGAGTATAGGGATCGATTCTCAGATTATGAAGGGCTCATAGCTCGTCTTTATGTCAAACTGAGGGGGTATAGGGGTCGATTCCCAGATGGTGAAGGGCTCACAACTCACCTTTATTTAAACTGAGAGGGTATAGCAGTCGATTCTCAGATTGTGAAGGGTTCACAACTCGCCTATATGTCAAACTGACGGAGTATAGGGATCGATTCTCAGATTGTGAAGGGCTCCTAGCTCGTCTTTTTGTCAAACTGAGGGGGCATAGGGGTCAATTCTCAGATTGTGAAGGGCTCACAACTCGCCTATATGTCACACTGACGGAGTATAGGGATCGATTCTCAGATTTTGAAGGGCTTATAGCTCGTCTTCATGTCAAACTGAGGGGGTATAGGGGTCGATTCCCAGATTGTGAAGGGCTCACAGCTCACCTTTATTTAAACTGAGAGAGTATAGCAGTCGATTCTCAGATTGTGAAGGGCTCACAACTCGCCTATATGTCAAACTGACGGAGCATGGGGATCGTTTCTCAGATTGTGAAGGGCTCCTAGCTCGTCTTTATGTCAAACTGACGGAGTATGGGGATCAATTCTCAGATTGTAAAGGGCTCACAACTCGCCTATATGTCAAACTGACGGAGTATGGGGATCGTTTCTCAGATTGTGAAGGGCTCCTAGCTCGTCTTTATGTCAAACTGAGGGAGTATAGGGGCCGATTCCTAGATTGTGAAGGGCTCACAACTCGCCTATATGTCAAACTGACGGAGTATAGGGATCGATTCTCAGATTGTGAAGGGCTCATAGCTTGTCTTTATGCCAAACTGAGGGAGTATAGGGGCCGATTCTCAGATTGTGAAGGGCTCATAGCTCGCCTACAAATCAAACTGACGGAGTATATAGAGGTCGATTCTCAGATTGTGAAGAGCTCACAACTCGCTTATATGTCAAACTGAGGGGGTATAGGTGTTGATTCCCAGATTGTGAAGGGCTAACAGTTAATCTATATTTAGACTGAGAGGGTATAGGAGTCAATTCTTAGATTATGAATGGCTTATAGCTCGCCTATATATGAAACTGAGAGGGTAGAGGAGTCTCAGATTGGGAAGGGCTCATAGCTGGCTATTTATCAAACTGAGAGGGTATAAGAGTCTATTCGCAGATTGTTAAGGGCTCATAGGTCGACTTTACGTGATATACGGGGGTATAAAAACATGTTTACACAGATGAAAATGGAAAATGGCAGCATCATATTGAAAATATACTACGCAAAGCAAGTCCACTTACTGTTGTTAGTAAATCCCGCCTGTTCTTGTGGAAACATTCGGGAGGATCCCTTTCATTATTTCTTTGAATGCCCACTATATGATAGATTCCGATCAAATCAATACTTTTTAAAAAACGATATAATATTAAAATCTACCTTGAGCGGCGACAAATCCTTGTCACAGAGTGCTAACGAATCCCTAATAATATCTGTGTATCATTTCATAAATAATCCCAACCGATTTTTATAGCTTTTTAATTACATCTGTACCAAATTCAAAGGTAGAGAATGCTTAATATGGATTTTATTTTATTTTTTCTTACAATATTGAATCATGAACAGATAACAAATTAATCAAATAAAACATTTCTTTGTAAAATTCACAAACCGATATAACGGAAACTATTAAAAACGTTAAAGAAAAATATGTGTCAAAATGTTGACCATAGTGTGACCGAAGAGCAATTAAACATTTTACTCCAGACAATTCATTATTGCATAAGTATTTGCCCCATGATAAACATCAAATTATAGAGAGGAAGTTAATGTGATTGTACGCAAATTTACGCGCATGTCTGAGTAGTGACGCGACACAGTGACACGTTGCTTTGATAAGCAGACCCAGCTAGACATCTGGGCTCATTATTCACGACAACACAAAATGCTAACTGTTCGAGTATTATAAATTTTATAAATTCATATATTTAAAAGCTGTTTATATACAAACTCAAAAGATTAAGTAACTTTCCGATTTTTGCATCTTTCGTATAAAAAACTTTCAATCTCACGATCCAGGAAGAAAATTAGGGGAAAAGGTAACAGTTATCAAGTTTCCATAATGAACAATAAATATAAGAATCAGAATTTGTTGTCTTTGATGTTTGAAACTCTTTTTAGCATCACGAGACTATTTCCTTCATTGTACCCTGTAAGTGTAAGTGTCTATGCAAGTAATTCATACCAAAGGAGATTAGTGTTTTGTGATGATACAGATAGTATAATTATGCTCAATTAACCTAACTTAAGTTGAATAAGCGAGAGTGAAGAATTAAATTTCAGTGTAATTAACTTTTCAGATAATAAGTTTACTTTTCATAATGAATTGTTATTTATTGATTTCCATACGCAAACTTTTTACACATATAAGAACTAATTCTTACTTCTACATAAATAGTAACACCCTCC
This sequence comes from Phorcus lineatus, assembly GCA_921293015.1. NCBI lineage: Eukaryota > Metazoa > Mollusca > Gastropoda > Trochida > Trochidae > Phorcus > Phorcus lineatus. Next base: position 74,880,575 of record OV121081.1, on the reverse strand, counting down.
AGACAGTGTTATACGGGTCACTGCAAACTATGATTAATGAAAATCTAAAATCGCAGAATCGACATACAAATTTAGTTTTCTACCTCCACATATTCACAATATGTGAATTGAACCCCATACAAGCGAAATCAACAAACAAAGACAAGCGCAATGCCCTTCACAATCTAGGAATCGACTCCTATACTCCCTCAGTTTCACATAATGGCGATATCTGAGCCCTTCACAATCTTAGAATAGACCCCTATACTCCCTCAGTTTGACATACAGACGCGCTCCAATACCCTCCCAGTTTGAAAAAAAGGCAAACTATGAGAGCTTCACAATCTAGGAATCGACCCGTATACTCCCTCGGTTTGACATACATGTATAGGTGGGCTTTAACCCCTTCACAATTTGAGAATCGACTCCTTTACATTCTCATTACATTCTTTGACATAAAGATGAGCTATGAGGCCTTCACAAAGTAGGAATCAATCCACATACTACCTCAGTTTAACATATAGGAGAGCTGTGAGCGCTTAACAATCTAGGAATCGACTCCTATACTCCCTCAGTTCAAATAAATGAGAGCTGTGAGCCCTTCACAATCTGAAAAGAGACCCATTTACTCCCGCAGTTTGACATAAAGACGAGCTGTGAGCCCTTCACAATCTGAGAATCGACCCCTCATCTCCTCAGTTTGACATAAAGGCAAGCTGTGAGCCCTTCACAATCTGAGAATCGACCCCTCTATCCTCTCCGTTTGACAAAATGACGAGCTATGAGCCCTTCACAATCTGAGTATCGACCCCTCTTCTCCTCAGTTTGACATAAAGACGAGCTGTGAGCCCTTCACAATCTGAGAATCGACCCCTCTATCCTCTCCGTTTGACAAAATGACGAGCTGAGAGCCCTTCACAATCTAGGAATCGACCCGAATACTCCCGCAGTTTGACATAAAGGCGAGCTGTGAGCCCTTCACAATCTGAGAATCGACCCCTTTTCTCCTCAGTTTGACATAAAGGCGAGCTGTGAGCCCTTCATAATCTGAGAATCGACTCCTATACCCTCCCTCTAAGTTTGAATAAAGGTGAACTATGAGGCCTACACAATCTAGGAATCGATCTATATACTACCTCAGTTTAACATATAGGCGAGCTGTGAGCCCTTCACAATCCGAGAATAGATCCCTATACCCCCTATACTCCCTCAGGTTGACACATAGGCGATCTGTGAGCCCTTCACAATCAAGGAATCGATCCCAATACTCCCTCAGTATGTTATATAAGCGAGCTGTAAGCCCTTCACAATCTGAGAATCGACCCATACACCCTCACAGTTTGACATAACGACAATATGTTAGCCCTTCACAATCTAGGAATCGACCCCTATACTCCCTCAATTTGACATAAAGGCGAGCTATGAACCTGTCACAATCTAATAAACAAAAATAAAAACCTAAATAAGCTCATTTTACAATGCAAAATATTCTACAAACAAGCAAATTCCCAGATTGTGATCATTCCCAGATTGTTCAGGTCTCACAATCTGCAGATTGTTTAAACAATCTAGGAATGAAAAATATTCCTAGATTGTTCGAACAATCTGCAGATTGTGAGCGAACAATCTGCAGATTGTGATCATTCCCAGATTGCATGGAACATAAACACAATCAATTATGTAAACCAGAACAATAAACAAAAAACAGGTTTTACGCCAGTGGCTGATAAAACAATGCAGAGAATTTTAGTGTATCATTATGCATTGCTAGTGTAGTAAGCATTAATCATATAGCATCAACAAGTAGAACAATTCTGACGATTCGTAAATTTTTGATACACGAACACATTGTTAAGGCAGACTTGGACGTTGATAAACTTTTGAACTTACATTTATTGATATATTTCATAGGTTATATAGAGGTTATATAGTTGAAATGATAAATGGGAAAGAAACAAAACACAAGTTAAACTTGTTATAAAAGGGAAGAGAACTGGCTACTCTGTACCTATAACCGATGACATTAGACAAGTTTGATAAATGTTTAATACTTCATTACATATTACATTTCAACACTTAAATATGAAAAAGATTGATGTTTAAAAACAACATGCGTTTTACTCCTGACAGGCAATAGATTGCAATAGCTGCATCTGGTGTTAAGACAACAAAGGATATTGGTTTAATCTGGGGAGAATACAGTTCCACTAGTTAGTAATGCCAGGGCTACTGTGTTAAATATTATTTAAACATGTTGCAAATTCATGTCTTGGCAAACAATGCAAATTCCCTCTGGCAAGCTTCATTACATATTCTACAGATAAAGAAGTGCTCACACAAGAAAGACTAGTCTATTGATAGTCACCAATTATGGTATAGCTGTCAAATCTCTAAGGAGAAACCGCCCCCATAAATCAAATACTCCATGAGTCAACATTGATTTTCCAGGTACAGTGGGTAATTATATCGGCCTCACATAGAGGCATTTGGTTTGATTCCAATGCCAGGAATGATGTCCATCCACTGTGAAAGAGGGTTGATTTAACAGATGCATAAATATAGTATAGGAGACTATAGGTTTATAAAACAAGTCGCAAATTATCTTTTGTTTGACAATCAAACTTGCAAAGTCAAGGTAGCAATCGATATAAGGTATAAGGAATGCATTGAAATCTAAATGATAAATTTTCGCTAAAGGAAAACTGTTTCTTATACTAAAACATTGTCAGTGAGTCAAATGAAGTCAGAGGTTCATAACCACGTCCCATAGAATAGTGAGGTAAACGTATAACATGATAATTTAATGGATCTGCCATCTCATCAAAGGAAATATACTGAGAATTGAATTATTGAGACAAATTAGCAAAAAGGCTTGTGGCCAAGTACTTACTAACAAATTTATGAATGAGTGAATAATACCTAAGATATGAAGATATTATTAATTCAAAACATGTGATAGTTAAAGATAATTATACCTTTTCCACTGTCGATGATAAATATTTAAGCTTCGGTTATTCTGAATGTAAGGTCATGTAAATGGATTGAATATTGTTTGGTACTGATCGCGTTTGAAAAGGTAGTTAATATTCATACACTTACATCTGATACGTATAACTTGAAGGATTGGTATAGAGGTAACGTGCCAAAACAACATCTGTGTAGTTAATTCAGTCTGAAGATTTGGATTTGATGAGCACGTTATCTTTTGTACAAACCAGACTTGCGGAGGGGTTAGATGTTTGATATATAATTCAAAGAATTGTCTGGTAGTCTGAAAGTGTGTTTAGGATAAGGACAGTTTGACAGTGAGTGAGAGTATGTCATTTTGTGAACGCGTTTGGTCAGATATTATATAGACATATGTCCTTTCCACACTGGTTTGTTATAAACGAAACGCAACAAGATCGCACCTGGTTTTAGAATTTGTTTAAGAACTTTGAAATTGTTGAAGTATTACAAATATTACATAGGGTGACATAATGTGAAATAACATACAACGCTTGGTAATGATAGAATGAACGATTTACTACAACGAAGCATCATGTACGAGGGTTGTCACAAAAGTTTCCGGCCTGAATATGAAAGCATGCCTGAAACGCAATCATATTGTGCGTGCATGGGGAACCTTCATTGACGTTTTGCATTGGCATGAAAATAACGAGATGCATACTCTTCAATTGCATATAATAGCCTGTCATTCAAATGTACCCTCACATGTTTTACCGAAATAGAGAAAAGTGAATGTAGAGCTGTTATCAAATATCTGAGTTTAAAAAAATATACACCAAAGGAAATTCATGGGGAAATGCTAGGTGACTCAGCTCCTTCATATAGCACCATTAAACATTGGTGTGATGAATTTAATATAAGACGAGCCCCGATCTGGTCCTCCATCTGATGTCAACATAGGTGAAAACATTGAGGTTGTTCTTGACACAATAATGCAAGACAGGCGAGTGACTATCAGATACTTAGCTGATACTCACCACATCAGTAAAACATCAGTTGAACGAATCATACATGAACATTTACATATGAATAAGGTATCAGCACGCTGTGTCCCCAGAATGTTATCTGAGGACCAAAGGCGAAAACCTGTCATGGTCAGTCAGCAACTTCTTGACGAGTATCGCGCAGATGTCACTCATGTCCGTACTCAAGATGAAACCTGCAATGGAAATACATCACCCCCCCCCCCCCCCCCCCTAAAAAGTTCAAATCTTGTTCCTCCATTCGGAAGGTCATGACATCTGTTTTCTGGGACTCTCAGGGTGTAATAAAGATTATTTAAAGAAAGGTTCTACAATTAATGGCACTTATTACGCAAATGATTTACGACAATTACCAGAACAAATCAAAGAGAAACGAAGGGGTAAACTACGCAAAGGTGTGTGGCTGTTGCAGGACAATGCTCCCGTTCATCCAGCCCAATTTGCAGTCAGTGCAGCACAGGATTGTGGGTTCAGGATTCTCTCCCACCCTGCCTATTCTCAAAACCTAGCTCCCTCAAACTTCCTCCTCTTCTCTCGACTGAAAACAGAGCTCCGTGGCTAAAGATTTGAGACTGACGATGACGTCATTGATGCAGTAGATGAGTTTTTGGGGTCTCGTGATAAGAACTGGTTTTCAGATGGGTTGCAGAAGTTACAAAAACGCTGGAGCAAATGCACTGAGGTCAAGGGTGATTATGTCGAAAAATAAGTCATAAATATTTGAATGCTTCTTTGATTTTGATGGTCAGCCCGGACATTTTTGGGACACCCCTCGTGCATTAACTAGATAATAAAACCGATCGGCAATAAACGGATCAACAATACCGTTTATTGCCGTAGGCAAGTTTTCACAATGAAATTTCCACTCATCTCGTTATAGTGTTTACACTGAATGAGCTGTTTTCAGGATCCCCTCTAGTCACTTGCTTCACACAAAAATAACCAAAATGACCTCCGTCCGTCGGTGCAAACTTTTGTCCTGTTCAGAACAAGAACACTATAGCTCAGTAAGTCTTGGTATATTAAAATATCGTCATGTGTTGTTGTTGGGGTTTCTACATTTATTTTTAGTCGTTTCAATATTAAAGCACCTAAGTAAACATTTCTGGACCAGAAGTAAAAGGAAACAATGAGGTCTAGCTTATTGAAACTTGGTACAAGATGAAGTGGTACCTTTTGGCAATTTCAAAATTCAACTTAAAATATCGTTTCCGATATGAAACCTTCTGGATGGAACAACGTCATGTGTAGTGGTGCTTTTGAGTATTTTAAACGGTTAGCTGTTTCCAGGGAAACATTAGCTATAATTATCTTTTAAATTCACAACGCAAAGACATAAGTTCTAATTAATTGAAACTTTTAGTAGAAGAAGTGTAGTAGAATCATTATTGTTTTAGGTTCCCTTTGGGTTTCACGTTTTCAAAGAATCTATTCACGTCGAAATACTGTCATCTTAAAGGAAAAATGAATGATCAATTATCTGCTTTGCACAGTTTACAACTAAGAATATTGAGCTATCGAGGGTTTTTACAATATTACAACTTTTTAACTATTTACCCAATTCTCTGTGCTTGTTCCATTTAAACCTCAACGCCGGCAAATATTAGCAGTTTATTTAGCAGTGATGTATATGAATATGTTTACTGTTATACATAGATAATCGAATACCCTCCCCTGTTCTTATGATATTTGCTTGAAAACATGTTACTTAATGCTCAGTTGAAAACATATACAATTAAATAATCATTTAATGGTGCAGCGAGCATACATACATGTTTCATATAGTTGTTGTAATCAAAAGGCTACAAGAAGAACATGTAGTCTTTTTAAAGGAAAGGAATCACTGTGACATCAAATGTCTAGTTTTATTTGTTAGTCATCACTGTGGTTTACTCTACTAATCTAGTACTGTAGAGGTTGAAAAGAGGGCATATATGAAAAGGTGGAAATATTCATTTGATTGAAATTGTCTAAACCGGACTAAAAGTTCCTTATTCTCAAATTCTGTTATCATTATCCCTTTTCTTTACTTCATCAGGTAACACTGATACAATTCTGAAAGATTTGTTAATTTGATTTTATTTTTATTTTCAAAACGAGGCACTTGTTTAAATTCCGTTCAGGAATTATATTAGATTAAATGAAGAATGGTTAAGAAGAGCAAGGATGTAATATTTTGAGCTCTCTTATTCTCTATTCAAATAAATCATATAAGTTTAGTTTGTTGTTCCTATCATTTGCTTAATTAAATTGTTACGCATTTTAAAGTATACAAGGGAATAATATGTAAATTTTAAAAAAATAATTTAAGTGTGGATGTGAAATGGGCTACCGAATTCAATATTCTGCAAATCTCAATGGAAAAGATAATGCTGAAACTGTCACTTCGGGAAGACCTGCTAAATCTCAGAAAATGATTTTCCTCTAATATTTTATCATTATACATTTTGCAGGAGGAAGATCTATGATATGAATTATGTCTTTTTGTGATATGAATTAAGTCTGACAGAGACTTCCTAAAGATAAAAGCATACAATAAACAGACAAACAACATCAAATTTGAATCCCCTACAGCTTAAAGTAATTAAATGGTTACAATCTTTGGTGTTATGATCCTTGTAAAACCGTGAAGAACAAACTATGAAATTGATATATATCAAGTCCCTTAATTCTTATATTTTGTCGAGATAAACACCCTGATCACGTGCGAAACAAAAAACATTTTTAAACGAAAAATAGGTTTTTTACAGGTCGTTTTTTTCTTTTATCGCTTTGTAAATTAGAGAAACCTTAAATATGGAAAGGTACAATAGTTGGAGACTTTACGAGGTTAATTTACATTGATGAACATGCCTTTTTATTTCAGTATGATTTATCATTTTGGCATTCTAAGATGATCTTTCGATCACCGTTTTTTTGTAGCAGGAGATTACTGTAAAAGTTGAACAGTTGACTTTTACGAAACTCATGTTGACGACAGATGTGTTACTAATTTTTTATTTCAGAAACCAAGTAATTATTTAAGAAAACCCAAATGATCTCTAGTTTTCAAAGTCTAAATCTAAGCGCATTCTAAGTACTGACCATTGGATTGCAGGTGATCATATTTTGCATCATTTGGTCATCAATTACAATATTCCAATATAAAAAGAGGAATTTAAAATTTTGAAAAATATCACGTAAGTTTTTTTTATTCAAAAAGTGTCAGAATGATCTTTTGGTTTCTTAAGAATGTTTAATCTATGTAACATCTATATCTAAAAATAGGTTTGATGTATGAAGTTGTGCATATAATGTGTGTGTGTGTATATATATATTTTTTTCCCCCAAAACGTTATATATATATATATATATGACATGGACAAATGGACATACTCAGCTAATTGCAATGTTGTAAGTCAAAAGTACCTAACCATCATTGAACATTATCTTTCGTTATCTTTATGATGGGTATCTTTCAATCAAAAAGACAAAATATGTTGATAAGTACATAAGTTTTCATATCATGATAATACGACTACATCTCTTAAGTAACTGAAATTTATCTTGTAAATAATGCTTTAACCTTGATTGATAATAATCCATTCTGTCTTTACAGCAATTCAGATATCAAACGACTTTACAGCTTCGTGTTGAATAAAGGCAATACCTTTAACAATGTGTATGAAAGGAAGAAATATCGATACATGTAGTAAGCCTTTTCATTAAGCATACATTCACGTCATATATAATCATGAATAGATTTGCAGTATTGTTCTCCTTCGGAAAGAAACAAAAGTTCCTACACATATGTCAATTATAAATAAAAATGCAGGATATCAATGTTCTTGATTTGTTAATGCTTTTATTCCATGAAGGTGACAGACGTAATGAAAACTGAACATGAGACATTTTAACTACAACACAGCAACACCAATATCATTATTGTCTTGAGATTGTTGTTGATCACATTGTGTTACATAAAATACATCTGTAACAATCACAACGTTTGAAAGAAGCAGAACCACCGCAATTTGCTTGCTTCCATAGCATACACTCTATACTAAATTACTAGTGAATGTTTAATTGTCTACCTGTCTTTGGCAAAACAATGTATAAGTCAATGTTAATTGTCATTCCGTGCATTAGTATCGACGTTACTCACACCTAACATCGGTAGGACCTTATCTAATATGATGTTCAATTCATTTATCCAGTAAATCCAAAGCTACAAGAAAACCAATGCATCATTCAATGCAAACTGAAGGTCATGTGAAGGTTTCGCATTGATTTTTTTATGGTCTGTAATTCTGTGCACAGTTTGTTCAATTTTATTCAAATTGATCATATAAACCTTACCCTGCTATTTTTGCATGTAACGGAACATTAAATCATTTTAGCAAATTTTATAGGAAAACAAAATGGTAGGTCGTCATTCAATGTACTAGTTGCAAAATTTTGTTCCATTTATATTCCATCCATCTTCATTCATTCATTATTCATTAAACTGCACAAACATTTTCAATCTGGTTATTGTTAATATTATATTATAAATATTAGTAAAAAACATATTAGTGAAGATGACTGAATGATCTTTATTTCAAATAGCAAAGGACTTCAAAGGCCAGAAAATGTAAATGCCTATGTTTTAAAATGAATGTGTAGCTAAATTTACATTATAATCGATTATTTTCATTGTAAGTTATTTATTTTAAAGGACCGACATCAAAACCAAAATAAAATCACTAATAAAGGACATTTACAGATATTAACCGTATTTCTATTGTGCCATACTGTTTCTGAAATAATTTTAATTTCGTTTAAATTGTTTTATAGATATATTATTTTTGACAGGGATGCCTCGTCATCGGATTTTTACACCATGTATTTTCACAATTAAGAGGGCGTGACAAAGAATATTGAGGCATATAAGCTTCAGTGCAAATGAGTTTAATGAATGTATAACATCTACCGTCCTTCATTTTTCTCAATTTTAATGCAATATTATCATTATATGACACATTTAGTAATATATGTATTACTAGATGCTTGATGAAAGTTCACTAATTGTTTAACAGGCAGTCAAGATTCTTCTTCAATGGCGTGTGAAGGAGAAAAGATGTGTAACATCTTAACAGACTTCAGCTGGTGTTTGTGTTGAAACTCTATCTTGTCAGTTGATTGACGAGGCACGCATCCACTCATGGTTAAAGTGAGGAAAATGTTAGATATGTGTAGTATGTATGTCAGTTCTATAGTCAGTGGTAACCTCCGTGTATCATTTAGAAAATAAATGTTGAAGCTAGCTTTAGTTAGATGTAGTTCCTGAGGTGCTAAAATGTAATAAGGTAAACTTATTTAACATTCTTATCTTTCCGAAACTCTATAAAATTATAATAATAACAGTTTTGTGGAAAAAAGACCCCTTGAGCCAAGAGTTTAAAATGGTGAATAAGCATTGTAAAGTTACACATTCCCGTACATTAAAACATTGGAATATACAAAAAAGAATTTGAAAATACAAAAGTGGCTACATATATACTTTAATTCATGGAAATAACGATAACAATTTCACACCCACATGACTTATTTTTCTTTCTTATGTATTATTATTCTTCACATGTTCCGTTAACATTACCAAACCAATATCTGTTAAATATGGAGGACCATTCGATGGAATCAAACGTCTCTTATATTCATGAACATTAATAAGTACCAGTAAATGTAGAATGATAAAGAAAAAGAATACATCCTTTCAAGGCATTACGATTTTAGAAGTTAGAAACGTTTTTATTGAGAACGAATGCTTATATTATGTTCCGCAGTCGTGTCATGTCAACGGAAACATGGACATAAAGTTTTAAAGATAATATATCCACATAGTGGGTACGATTAGCGGAAATACTTCATAACACAGTTAAGAAAAAATATCAACAACTATTTAGGTTCACATCCACCTGAAAATAGCAGAAAAAACGTGTTTTATAAACACTTCCGGAAAACAGACGCGAAACGTTTTATTAGCCAATCAGGTGCTAGGGGGGTTGTGACGACATAGACAGGACTCGTTAACGACTGGCTGATCTGTGTCATTGTTTACATTATAGATTCACTGATTGTACTTATAAAAAAAAGCCCTAAAGTCACCAAAGCTATTAATATCAATTCATCGACATATTCTGTTTGACATTAATTATCTGTTGTTGTTGTTTGTTTGGGTTGTTAATCTCCGATAATGCCGATCGAGTGAACCCAAACTGATATCTGCTGCCATTGTGACTGTTTTTTGTTTGAACACCTCGACAAATCGACTATCACCCTGTGTATTTGATTGACCATTGTATATGTAGAATACTTGTTACTACTTTGTGCTATTTGTGTCAACTCAATATCGCAACTCCGTGTTTCTGCTTTGCATGAATGTAACGATGAGACCCCGCTTTCGATGGTCTGTCTCTCGGCAACTTCCGGATCTCGTCATTGGGATACGAGGTTCCGAGCCTTATTACTCAGTTATTAGTGATAATGTAGATCAAATCTTTGATGTGTTTAGTAAATGTACCTCTTGATTCGCAATTTGCCACCTTCATAAAAACTTTGAGTTACGTACTAATGTATTTTTCATAGTAAGGATACAGATTATTGTTCTTTTGTGTGAGTAACGGTCAGTGTTTGAGATAAAGAGTCTGGTACTAATCTAGAGTAACGTAGGCCAATATTGTCAATAATAACACAGCATTTATTGTTGATTGTGATGTAAGTTAAACCCTGCTTGGAAATGTATCGTAAATATCAAATTCTTTTTCAGTTTTAACTATCTCAACCAAATAAAAATATTAACGCTGAAAAGCATATTATTTCCATTTCCTTCAGTACTTTAGTACCGGTATTTTATCAGAGAGAGGTTTTTAGTTACCTAACACTACTTTTTCACACCAGACAATATAGTCATAAATGAAAATGCCACACGGTATCCTGTCAAAACGCAGAACTGCAAAACGCAGAATCCCAATTAGCAGAAATGAAAAGTTCATTGTCAGGCTGGTCACACCTATTCAATTAAGTAATGGACTGGTCCACTCTGACAGTGAGTAGAGCGACACAGTCAAATTAGCAGATCACTGAATCAACAGGTCAATGTTCAACAGTATGAACCTCCCGGTATATGTTTATATGAAAATACTGAGTAGTAACACACTGTAACAATATATTCAGCACTCTATCAAAACATTGTTAAACAGTATAATCCTCCCAGGTACATGTGTTTATATGAAAATACTCTATCAAAACATTGTTTCTGTCAGGCAATATGGCGCAAGACGCAAGACCTAGGACTTGCGGTTGCCTACAAGGAAGATGCTGAGGTTAGGAAGTGGGTTCGCCGAGCTGCGAGAAGGCGAAGGTCATCCAGATCAACTTTGGAGCTGCTCCACCACCCAAGAAAGCAATCTACAAAGAGAAGGAGCAGCGCCTGTCTCGTCTGAAAGATCAGCTTCGCCGTGGTGAGAAGTCACCAATGCAGTTCCTGGATGCAGTCGGACCTCTCATGATGATGAAGATGTGAATGAAAGCACAGATTGAACAATGAACAATGATAAGCAATGTTGTAAATTGTAAAATAATCAATATCCAAGATGATGAAAGAATCCAACAATGGAAACATATGATTAAAAAACATGCACAATACATGTTTACACAACAAATTGTATTTTTGTCTTCATTTCATTTCCTATCGGGCCGTTCCATTATATTATGAGGGTTCAGGTGTGTGCAACCAACCATAAATGTTGTTGTTTTAGCAGTTCTGCGTTTTGCAGTTCTGCGTTTTGGCAGGTAACCTGCCACACACTTGTACATTATGGCAATTAAGCAATAAACTTAATGACCTCAGCATCTGGCACATTTCCAATAGGTAATACACAAGGCACTGATTAGTTATCCTGTCTAAACTTTATCCTCACCCATGATCAACAGCCTTTATTGAAACTTGATGAAGGTAATTAGGTTTGTCAATACACGTGACACATGACAATATATTAACAAATCTGTATTACTAAATATCTTATTTCATTAGGCAATGTTTATCAATATATAATAGGTTATAAGTTATCCACTGTAAGGCTACATGAAATGGTAAATGTTTCTCCGGGGCAGCTCTTTTACTTTAATTTTACTTTTTGTTGCTTCTAAAATGACGCTGTAGCAATAAATTTTAATTTTTCATAAATGTTATAACCCAAACTGTAGTGTCAACATACAAACATAAGTGACATGCCCACATTTTTGTATGTATTCTTAGAGTAATCAGCACCAAAAAAATTATATATACCCCAAAACTAGTAATGTAACAAACTACAAACCTGTCACTGTGTATAATTTACAGATCTATATATATATGCACATTATTCCATTATAGTCTCCAACATGTTGAAATAACTATTTAGTTCAACCCGATGAATTTTTCAACCCCATATGCAATCAAATACTAAAAATTCAAACAGTTAATGGGGTATGAATTAATAAATTCTGCGACTAATCTAAAGAGACAAAAATTTATAATGCAGATAAAAACTCAACATTCGTCTGCAAAATCATCAGTTATAGTCAACTCCCCAAAAGGGTCATGATTATTTATCTCACCTCCCCCGGAATAGAATTTTGAATTAGCCTTTCTTTCAAATTCCCTACCCTCTTTCGTTCCCTCTTCTCAAAGTATTCCGTCCGTTTTCTCTTCCGATATGGTTGACTGTCATATCTCGCTGGACAGACGGGTAGCGGGCATGTTATCATCTTCATTTGTTTATTAACTGTTCGTACGGCATTTTTGACGAGTTTTTTCCTTTGTGGGGCAAGTCCAAAGTCCGCTTTGAAATCGTAGGAAAGATCATAACAGTCCTCTGCGAAATGATCGGAGCAGATAACAGACCTGTCATTGGGACTCCACTTCGCTCTTTTCTGACTAACAAACTTTGTCCAATTCGCGAATTGGACAGGATCCTTAGGAAACCGATGCAGTTGAATGTCTCCTGATTTCTTATTAGTTGGCAGCAACGCAGGAAGAAGGCATGTCTCTATCGCAATGAAAACGTCGACGAATACGACCCATATCTGCATTGATATATACTTGTTTACAAACAAACGCGGAGCGAGTCCTGTCTATGACGTCACATCTGCCGAAGGAGAGCTCAGGCCACTCTAGGGACTTTTTTAATTGGGCTTTCGAGGTGGCCAATTTCTACGCGCTTTGAACCGTTATATCTTTTTAATTAAAGGACGCATCGAAACTCTGTTTGGTGTTTTATTTACGTGAATGTATTGTCTTTATGAAAATGGGGATTGAAGTCGGATACAAAACTGGGATATAATATCTTTAAATCAATATAAAAGATTGTACTCATATGTAGCTGCACAACGTGATTTTTTATATGAGAAAAAAATATTACTTCTCATTCTTGAACATGAACCTTGCGATACATGGTCAAATGTCCGAATTGCGAGCTTATTAATCATATAGATACGAAGTCTGTTAGATTGAGTTACTGAATAATTAACTAGCTCATCCGCACAGTGTTGAGGAGACTGGCAGAATGTATACACTAGCACAACAGATTGTAGCTATTTACATTTTTGCAAATCAGACATTTGATAAGGGGGTACACATATTTATATGTGTATTCATGAGTGTCATCTGGGTAAGAATTATGCTTGCTTGGTAAATTAGATTTTCCCATCCCTTAAGCTTAGTTGTTCACGACACGATAAGGGCATTGGCTTGAGAAACAGTGTACATAACACTGACAGCCTTTGTTTCTGAAAGTTTGTTGACATATCTAAATTGTAGTTTTGTCAAACAATTAGTTACAAATAACATGTTCATTCTTGTAAAGTGCCTTTTTTTAAAAATTAATGAATAAATTGATACTTGATGATGATATCTAGGGTACTCGATAATCAAGTAAGGCTTAAAATCTAAGTTTACAAGTTGATAAACTACCATCGCCGATGAACCACTATAGAACTAAAATGATTGCAGTTACATCCATATGACTAATCTTATTGTCATGGTAAATCTTTAAATCGAGCTATGTTGTCAATGGTTTAAAAGTGTACCAAGTATCTAATACAACAAACATTTCAATGATGTGTGCTAAAATGACTATAATGAAATTTAAGTAAAAAGGGGAACAACGTTTGTCAAGTCTAATAACCTAACTTTACCTAGAAATTCCAATATCTGTCTACTTTATAAAATATGAAAAGTGTATATATTTCTCAAAAATGCTACGTTAAAAGATATGTCTCTATATATTTTGCAACACATGTATACAGTTACTAGATATTTGGAGTTAGATATATTAAAAGATACGTGTTTTTCTTATTGCCTGTGATTGAAAAGAGTCGTTTAAATCATTCAAGGGTAACAGGGTACATTTGATTTACATCTGTATTATATAGATACAGCGCATTGACAAGGAGAACAAATGCAATGCAAATGATAAATGAATAACAAAAACAAACCTGAATACATCTAATTGACATTTTGTTCAAGCATTCCTTATTTTCTAGTGATAGGAAGCAACAATTCTTTTTTTATATTGGAATAGGTTAAGAATCATGTGTATGAAGGACGTTTAATTAAATTTTATGAATGTATGAAAAAAGAATCTATGGTGGGCAAAAAACGTCTAAATAAAATAATCATATTATTGATACATTTAGATACTATTAATAAGTTGCTATGTCTTACAAATTAATCAGCATGCTTTATTGTAAATACATGTACTATCTAAAACGAACCTCCTAAGGGTTTCCTACTCACATATGTTTTGGGTCCAAACATCTTTGATTTCATTTCAATGTACCTTATCATGTGACACAGCTTGTTCTGTATGGATGACGTTTCGACAATATTAAACACATTTTTTAATGTATTTTTGCAAAATACTATTAAGGTTATGAAATAATATGCTCGTAAAAATGCTTCGTGACCCTGGTTGCATAGTGAAACTTCTTTGCAAAATGTTTTAAGTACAAAGTTTCTGTTAACGGCCACCATGTCTAAAGCAATGTTGCTTGTCATCTATGTTATTTGTCCTAATGCTTTCTTTACATAATTTAGATTGAATGACATGATTCAATGACTTTATGTACAGTATACCTGTAAGTTTATAATCATTGATCATAAAGTCATTTAAAATATCTCAATGCAACTAATCTTCTCAAAGTATCATTTGTCAGTTATAGTGTTGTATCCCCATGTCAATTCCAATTATCTGTGTTACTGTTATCTTTTCTAATATATAATGTAAGAACACTGGGACAGCACTGTTAAAGCAATCTATTTTACTTTCGGTTACTCTCCAACAGTCTTGCAAGTCGTGCACAACTTCCTATATAGTTAGGTGCATATACTTGTGAAGTTATGATGCATTACCTACAATCATTATTTTGTGCATTAACATGAGAAGTTGTTCATAAGTAACCCGAGACGAGATCTACCTAAATCAAAAGAGATGGATCGCTTATATATATATATGACTATATATGATAGATCGTATGACTTGTAAGACAAGACTGGAGATGTTGTTCCAAGATAGGTCACCAAGGGTTAATTTTCCACTAGTGTACACTTTATAACTTCTTACACTTTTAATTAGATAATGCAAATTATTGGCGCTTGCTTAGAGTAAGCCAATCAGACTGCCTACACCTAAAAGAAGTTCTTTATAACGCTTCGTTATTATTTTGAGGAATTAAGCTTGCAATTTCAGTTTTAAACTCAGTTTCCAGCCAATTATATATGCTTTTATATCAAACATTTACAGCCAATTACCTGACAATATGCAGAATATCCAGTCAACGAGTAAAAACCATAATATACAGTATGTGCATATTCTAATTCAGAAAATATGGTTATACGCTAACGGAGAAACACAATATGTAAACACAAAATTAAAAGATACACATTGTTGTCCATTTTAATGTGAGCGTTGAAGATCACAAACATTTTAACATTATGTTGTTGAAACTAAGATACTCTGTATTAAAACATCTTCTATATTATAAACATAAAAATCTTAAACATTATGTGTTTTCTTCTCCGGAACGTTTTAATATTAACATTATATAAGATGTCTTTAACGAAGATGTTCTTGCTTTCCTTATGTCTAACATGGTTTTAATGCAATTCAACGACTGATTGGCATTGCTGCAATTAAGAAGCAATTGGAGCGCCTAACAAAGGTTCTATTGTTTTTGAGATTTCGATGAAATATCCACCAGATTTATGTTGAAATTCTTTAGATAATCATTCATTTTGTTATGAGATTTGTTTACAAGTTAAACATTAAAATTGTTGCACCCTCCAATGTGTCACACTTGCATGTTTCGATTATGAATGCTAATTCTAGAAATTCCTTAGAGTTTCATGAATATCTCACAAAGGCATTTACTTGTGTAAGTTTCGAGAAAATTGATGTTTCTAGAACTAAGTTACATCAAACGACTAGCTAAAAAGGTGATATATTAAGCTTCCTGGTTTCTACGTTTGACGTTCATTTCTCTGAGGCAATCTTCTCCATCTCTTTGGATGATTGTTTGAAGAAACAACACTCATACTGAGTTCTGTATTTTAACATCATGCTTTAAAGAATGATGAAGGCAATTTTTTGGATTTACAATTTCCTTGTTCTGCGAATGTGACATTTTGGCAAAGATCCAAATGTGATGGGGTGGAAAGGAATTAGGTAGAATCTAAAGGGTTGATGTCACACTTATTTTGGTTATGAGTTCCTCATGACAAATGAGGTTGATATACAAACCGTGACTGTATTAGTGATTAGAAGCCAGGGCTGATATTATATTATAATAAACTTTTAGCCATCTGAATGATATATATGTCTCTTTTGAGGGCAGAACCTATCTTATTATTCATAGACTTATGTCTAATATAGGAATCATCACAGTGACATTCTATGTTGTCAACAAGGCTAATGAATCTAGATTTTGGGATGATAACATGATGATTTCAATTCATTTAAACAGCCTGTTATATTTTTAAATGCTTTTTTTATATAATTTCTAGCCCGTTGTACTTAGGACTAATGACAAAAAAGAAAAGTAGTGGTGTGATAGATTTGATGGATGTGTAGCTTTATATGTATGGTACATTCTGGAACAAGAACCGAGAGATTCACAGCAAAGTTCATGTTTTCCCAGTGGTTTTTGGCGAGCTTATTAATCATCTAGAAACCAAGACTGTTAGTTTAAGCTATTGAATTATTAACTTTCCCCTGTCAGGACACTATAACAATGGATACACATGCGGCAGGTAATACACTCCGGCTTTAGGAAATGACCCTCAAGAAAGTTTTACCTTTGAAAATTTAACCCTTTTGTCTCTGCTATTCATACTTCTATTCTGATTATACCTGTGCTCTATGTCAATCACAGTGTCATATTGTAAATATGATGTATATTTGATAAGCTAGATTCTTTCGTCTCATTACCTCTTTTAGTTACGTGACTGTGTGGACAAAAGCATGAATAATGATAATTGTAGGATATTGCACAGAATATGTCAAGTTATCGGTTACAGGTTTCAAATTATATTTTGAAAATTCCTCTTTTTAAAAGTATAATGAATTTATTTTATCAATCAATTATTAGTCTAAAATAACAGGCAATACAAAATGATCAACTCACGTATTACATAAATACTGATTGCAAGATGAACTTACGATTTTTTCTTAACACTTAACATCTTCGTGTTCATATTATACAATATTTTCTTTCTCTGGTCGAAGGTCTGAACGATAATATTTGTTCTCCGAAATTTGTTTGTGAGTCCTCTCTTACTATACTTTTGTCTTGAATTTCTTAAACCATTAATGTATCGTTATGATTATTGCAAATAAATTACCATAATTCTTCTCATAACAAAGACCAATGAATTGTTTTTCAATAATGGAAAAAATGAATAATTCGATAAAAATGTTGATAGTGCTTTGGCAGTGCATGTACACTGGTGTTAACCAGTCGCATTGACTAAACGTACAGTAGATGTATTATAAACTCTTCAAAAAGAAACTTGACACTGACTTTCAAAGTTTAATATAAAGACCACAGATGCAAGTTCAACATTGAAATGAAAACTAAAACGCTGTTTGAAGATCTCTGTTCAGTAAATTTTATTTAGAATAATCATGAGCTTGAAATGCACAGGTGCACAAGTGTTTCAACATCACAGGGGTGCACAAATGTCAGTATCGGGTATGGCCACCATTGGCATTGATTATTGCTTGGCACCGACGACCCATGGATGCAATCAAATTGTCAATCACAGACTGTGGAATGTTCTGCCATTCGTGCTGAAGTGCTGCAAGAAGTCCTGGAAGTGTTTGGGGTGGTGGATTTCAACTGCGCATGGGTCGATCCAGTTCGTTCCAGAGATGCTCAATTGGTGACAAATCTGGTGACCTGGCTGGCCATGGGAATGTCTCGACATTGTTACGCTGTAAAAAGTCTTGACAAACACGTGCAACATGTGGTCGAGCATTGTCCTGCTGAAAAAGACCACCATGGACGTTGACGTGAGGAATAACGTAAGGCTGTAGGATCAAGTCCCTATACCGTACTCCTGTGAGGTTACCCACAACATGCACAAGGGGTGTCCTAACACCGTGACGAATCCCAGGCCACACCATGACATTCCCACCTCCAAATGGGACAACCTCCTGAACACAGTTGGCAGCATAACGTTCTCCACGACGTTGGTATACACGTGCTCGTCCATCACTTCGTCGAAGCAGAAAACGGGACTCATCAGTGAAGAGAACGGTTCTCCACCTTGCACGTGCCCATCTCATCCTCTGTTGACATCACTGGAGACGTTCCGCCTGATGACGTTGCGTTAAAACGGGACGTCGAACCGGTCGTCGTGGAAAACGTCCAGCCTCTATCAGCCTGTTGCGTACCTTTTGTTCGGAAATTCGACGCAGGCCTGGTATCTGCGTTGTTGTTGACGTTGCTGTCCTGGTGCGTTCCCGAAGGTGGAACAGTCGGATGTACCGATCTAGGGACCGAGTAGTCACCCTTGGTCTGCCTGACCTTGGCCTATCATCAACGCTGTTTCGGGTGTTGAAACGGGTCCACAATGAAGAGATGGTCTGTCTGGACACGCCAAAGTGAGTTGCAACATCTCGCTGCGTCGCTCCTGCTTGCAGTCTGCCAATAGCGTTGTTACGTTGCGCTCTGTTCAGTCTTGGTATTCTTCAGGTCGCTGTACCGATGTTGTGTAGTCTGAATGAGCAGCGGCTGATATGGTTTTTTATACCCCTAAAGCAGACGTGTCTGCATGTAAACCTTCATGATCCCATGCTGCACGTGCTTTGGTCGAAAATGCATTTGGAGGAATCGCTCGTTTTCGTCCCTGAACACAACGTAAACATTTTGGGCCATTGTTTTTGGTAAATTTATAAATGGATAAAAATTGACCCGAATGTCAAGTTTCTTTTTTTGAAGAGTTTAAGTGAATCAAAATGGGAGATAAGAGTTGAGAGTTAAAACAATTCGTAAAACCTTTTCATAAATTGGAAATTCAAACTTTCAAGTTAGTGTGTGTGTTAGGTGTGTTTTTGACAAGATATGACTGGTCATGAGATTTGTGCCGTATGTCATTATAATTTTACGATGTCTCAACAAAGACATTGGTTTATCAGTAACCAAAGCATATCCAGGCAAGTCATCATAAGTAAAAGGATTTTAATGAACATCTGCAACATCTACATTAATGGATTTTTGCAATTTCAGATCAGATATCGTACACTCTTCTCTTACATGATCAATAACGATTACAAGGCATTATTAACATAGACTCTTAAAATGAATGACTTCATGCTTGTTAAAAATCCAATTAATGCTTTACATGCGGTAGAAATGTTATTCTCCTTCAATAGTGCCTGAAGGATAAAAGATGTGTAATATCCTATCAGACTTCAACTGTTATTCATATTGCCTATCTTGATTGTTGATTCAGAAATCATTCCTCTCTTCTCTTGCACTACGATGCAAAACACTATCAGTTAAAAGACAATACCAAACCAGGACAATTTACAAACCTTACTCCGTGCTTGTTTAAAGTTCTTTAAGATGTTATTATAAGATAATTTGCTATTCGTCATTCAGATATCATAAAATATGAAAGACGAAAAGCCAACATTTTTTATTATTACTGTATAAGTGGTAGAGATGTTTATTATCCTTCAATAGCACTTCAAGGACAACAACTTCGTAACATCTGATCAGACTTCAGCTGGTGTTTATGTTGTAATTTCATCTTGTCAACTGATTGACGAGGCACGCTTTCATTCTTATTAATTAGAGGGAAATGCTACTTATGCATAGAGTGTCG
This sequence comes from Phorcus lineatus, assembly GCA_921293015.1. Taxonomy (NCBI): domain Eukaryota; kingdom Metazoa; phylum Mollusca; class Gastropoda; order Trochida; family Trochidae; genus Phorcus; species Phorcus lineatus. Next base: position 74,860,214 of record OV121081.1, on the reverse strand, counting down.
ACGTCAAGTTACAAATTATGTCAAAGAATACATGTAATGTTAAGTCTATATATTTTGAAGAGAAATTTATTAATAACTCGAAAAACATTCGTTAGTATAAAAAGGTATTTGAATGAATAAGAACAATGATAAAAAAAATTTCCAATGTAACATACTTTCATCAATAAATACATTAGTTATAAAAAATAATTATTGTTTTTTCATGATTATGTGTGAGTTATTTTGGTGAGTCAGAATTGATTGACCTACATCAACAGGTCAATAAGTCTAAGTTACGTTTTCCATGAAAACCATGCAAATGTATGCGTTTAAATTGTGTAGTATGAGGTGCATCTGCTATTTAAAACACACGACAGCATCTCATTGTAAATTTAACTTGAAATATATGATCAGAGTTAAAAAATAACTTACAGTTCCTTACATTTGGAGACACTTCAGTTTGTTAAAGAACAAGTTTTTAATATATTCAAGACAGATTAGTAGATCATTAATCCGTTAGTTAAGTCAAAAATAGGGAAAGCAAAGTTATAGTTGCAGTCATAATTCAAACATTGCAATCCATACATTTTGCTTGGGATTTTTTTAACATAATGTAAGGCATACACATACGGGCATAAAAATAGCATGCATTGTCGAGGCAATTAGTCTTGACGAGAACGTTGTTTTACGTTGTTATGGTGAAAAAGTTCTGGCATTTTTGCTTATTCTATCCTCAGTTGGCATTTGGAAACAACGGAAAGGGTTTAATATTGCTGTGTCCATCGAACGAAACCATAACAACAATCACAGTCATAAAAAAGCATGACAATATTTGAAAACAAGCATTTGCAATACACTAATGATTGGGAAGAAGTGAAAGGAACCGCAGTAGCAAATGGCTTTAATATAAAGCTATGAAATTTGACAACCGTGCCAAAATACAAAGGAAGAACGCAATACAACAAGTATCAACCATCACACAAGACATATTTTCTGTTCTGTTATAAGATATTGAAAACCCATAATGCGACAATACACATGCCAATAGTTCTTTATACCATGTTTCAATGAGAAACTAATGTTTCCATGGAAAGTGCTAAACGTAAAGGAGGAATAAGTTGAAACCTTAAAAGGCAAGTTGCGATGACCCAGTCCGTAATGAATTTTAGTTCTGGCCCTATAACAATTTTAAAGTTGTTTTTAAATGGAAAAAAACAACATATGTACAAAGTAATAAAAAAAGGACAGGCACCACTTCACACGATGATTGTTCAATATGCATAGGCCTTATAGTTCCTTGGCTTTGTTCCGGAAACAAAATTCTAAGTTACGTTTATGGAAATGGCCAAAACTAAATGTAGGAAGAAGATAACACTACACATATTTAGTGTTCAATAAACCAAATTTTAATAGGCTGAAACTTTGTGGGTTTTTTTACTCCTGGTCCGGAAAAGTAGTTCACATGCACTGACAGACCTGAAACAGTATGGCATGGGGTAATAAAAAGATCTGATGACACAACGAATGTAAATAATTGGATGAGATGTGGTGCATGATATCCAACTTTATGCATTCTTAGACCTGAATGATTATCTCCCATTCTGGAACATAAACCTTGAGATAAAATATGTAAACTTACTAATTTTAATGTTTTGATTCATGTGAGTGCCTTCTTTTGAATGTCTGACGTCATAAACGCCAGCTTTTCGACGTCAGAATGCGTCACTGTAACAATGGTTTTAGGCAGGTATACGATTTCTGTTATTAAGGGTTTAAACGTTTGCCAACGAGGTACACATTTGTTTAGTTCGGCCTAAAATGAAAAAGTTAATATTGTAAGATCACACCTTTATGAATGTCATGTTCGGTATTGCATGTACGCTGGTTTGAAAGTATATTAAGCCAGGAATTCCTTTTCTTTTGATCGTCATATACCTCTTACAAAAACTGAACAGTCCTAAATTCCTTTCCACTCAGAAGCTGGTAAGCACAAAGGAAGTTAGCTCTTAAACTGCAAATAACTTTCAATAAAGAGTTGCATGTATGAAATTTCCGGGGAACATTGTTATTTAACATCTGAAAACAAAACATCAGGCAAGCAATATTAGTTATAATTGAACACTGTGGAGTTAAATAACAATGTACCACTTAAATTTTACAAATGCAACTGTTTATCATATAAACATTATTTAAAAGCTACTTTATAAATATTTTCAAAGATTTAAAAAAAAGAATATGGAAACAGTGAACAATGTAATCATGATAACATAACAAAACGATTACATATTATACAGTTCCGAATCGTTATGATAAACGCAAGGGAAATAAACAGATTGTAGTTAGATTTCATGGTAGATCTATACATAAGTGATGTTTTTAAGAAATCTGTACATGATATGGTTTTATATTTCGAAGTATTTTATCACACAATTCAGCTCATTTGCACAAGATGAAGCCATTCTTAAAATATGTGTGCCAATATTTATTGACTTTGGAGAAGATGTTGTACCCACATTCAATTTTTAAGTAGTAAACATAGTCATTAGTGTATAAATGCTATTGCTTAGATGGGCGTGTACTACGTCAATGTCAAGGTTATGCATTACAGGAGGACGGGAAGTCCAGGGGAAGTCCCTGATTAGTTTAAAAGCGAAATTGTTTTAGGATTTGCTATCTTACCCAAGGGATACTATAAGTCTGCAAAGTGCAGTAGTGGGAACTATATACACATGGAGAAATTGTCTACATCAGTTGTGGAGACTAGCAGTATATAGTCCCATGAAATCAATGCATGATTTTGTTATTAAATCGGAGTGTAATTGTTTATATATGCAGGTTCATATATGAAACTCAAAGTATCTTTACGGTGAATTGTGAAATGTGTTACATTCATAAAAAAAGAAGCAGTATAAACGAAATTTATTCTTGAATTTACATCAATGATCATATAATATCTTATATATGTTATTATCATATATCTATCTGTGGATTCTGCCCTAACGCTCGGTTCTATATATCTCTTGTAACTGTCTATCACTACCTAGAAACTAAAAAGCTTCGCAGCCTGCTTAATGACACCAGAAGTCATTAGCCTTTATTTTAGGGGCCTGTTATTGCTCTTATAGACTGCACTTAAGATTGAACAGAGGATGATTGTATACGCTTGGCAACAAATAGGGAATAAGGACATTACTTCTCTTATTGTATCTTTTAGAACTATAAATCATTAATTGCACTCTTTCCTGAGTAGAGGATTCTGGGATATGCAGTACTGGTGGGTGTTTTTTTATCTTAAAATAAATTTCCCTGCAACTAATCCTTTAAACCTGTTATTTCATGAGATTTTTTAAACAATAATGTTCAGAAATTTGACTTTCAAATTATTGTAAGATGAACAGAAATTCATTCAAAATATATTCTCTCGTAAGTACTCTCCAAATAATAGAAAATACTGTCACACTCTCTTCCGAATGTGTTTGCTTCTGAGTGTGTACGACATAACGCCAAGAGAACCACCTTTTACTTTGAGTCTTCTCTACAGAACACATACACCTCATTTGGTGACTGCATCATTGCGTAGGCCTTTGTGACCACAAATAGGTTATTCATGCGTTCGGTGTTTTATTGGTTGAAATATTGCAAGGTTTTGTTAGTTGCAATATTGTGCCGCTAGGGGAAATTGCAGGAAGTTCGTGAAGAGCTCTTATCATAACAAAGGTTGTATAGGAATTAATGACGGAGCTACTCTGTAGGGAGAAAATGCATTATTACATGTAGGAAAAAACTTTCAATAATGCCTCATATAAACCTTAATGATTCTTAAATGGCGTACCAACTTATTTTTCTTCATTACTAAAATAAATTCCACCACTTTTCTGGAAAAATCTAGAACTTGTGATTAATCAATACGTGAGAGCAAATGTGCTTAACCTCATTTGATATAATGTTCAAACATATATGCTTAAACATACCGATCGACGGAAACGTTACTATTAGATAATGTCAAAACTATTTCCACACCTACGAAAGACTACAAAGACAAACAACAAAGAATACTATAAAATATAATGTTTGTAGATCATGTATTGGGGACATTGTGTCCCTCCCATATAAAGGAAGATCAATTACCCACTTACACAAACACTTCCTAGCAGCGTCAGTTGAAAGTGAAGAATGCTAGTTATATTCCTCTACAACTGATAGAAGTACATATGGTTTCAAGTAGGTAGTAATGTTTCGCGGAGAGTGAATAGATGTTGATTTATTGGGCTGACAAAAATGTGATTAAATGTATACGGTGTGTTAGACCATCGTGCTATAGATGTCTACCGAGCAGTTGAAAATAGCATTAATAAACGGCCGAAATGATATGCTTTCTCATCCACAGTGAAAAATTGAGAGTCTATATTGAATATTGCTTTTACATATGTGAGAACATTTGCCAGATTCGTTTAATCATTACAAGGGTCATGCTAATGTCTCTGTTCATATTGCTGGTATGAATGTTTATAACAATGATTCCTATTATTATGATTTGAGTTTCAATTACAATCGAACTGCTTTCTAATGAATAAAGACTGAATTACGACTATCCAAGCTCTGATGTTATAGTCACACCTATATGTGCCATGTTTATCATTTTCATGGCAATCATGCAACTTAGTTTACAAATATAACTATTAGATTTCGCTTAAATTCCTTGGTGAAGTACAGTTATTTTGTTTTTGTACATACAGAACTACACGTGCACCACTTTCTTGAATGATGGAGAGGTCTAAAAACTTCCACAAACAAATGTGCTGGAGATATCATATTCATCATGGACGTTTAAGTTTCATCATATTTGTGCATTTAACGTTGATTGACAAACTTAATTTTATAATATGTTTTAATTAAGATACAACAATTTCTGTACAGTTTCTTCCCAATCTTTGATTTTCTTAGGCAAAGAAAAAGACCTTGATACCAAACCCATAGTAGTGTACACGGATTAATCAGGTTCCACATTAGGGATCAGTTTTAGGAGAACTTTGAAATGAATCAATGTTTTAGGAGTTAACAAATGCAGATTGCGCATGAATGCTCTTATACTAGAAGGCACATGCTATATATGTACGTCCAGGTCTTGTCATCACAACTTTTATTACATAAATTAGTTGTATATTTTCTATTTTGAACATTTGAACTCCGACTTCTTCAAAAACAAAGAGATCAAAAGAATATGACTGTCATAAAACTTCTCTCATGAATCGTAAACTGTTTTGGTAGTTTTTCCAATCTTTATGCACTGTGATATCATTAAATCAGTTCATTGAAGTAAATTGAATGTGAAATACTTGTGAAAAGTATGTGTCTGGAGTCAATTTATCAATAGGACAACGAAATTGAACTTATGAAGAATATTTTCTGTAATTGATGTTTTGACAAACAACATTTCATGACGTATACCCAATAAGATGATTGTAACTCAATAGTATAAGTAAGAGTTATGAATCACTTTAAGCCTGAGGGGGTTTGAGAAAATAGGACACCGTCAATAACCTCAATTACTTACAATATAGTTTATATACGCTTATCACATTAGTTAGGATAAGATCGAGTCAAACCAAAACATTGTGATCTCAGAGACAGTAAAGGATGGATGGATCCGGTGAGACGTTGATGCAATAACCCAGACAGTGGATACTTTACTTCGCAGTGGTAATGAACACTTGTCAGTTTGATAATACACTTTTGGGTTATTAAGTACAAAGTCAACCATTTTTTACGTCCGTTCTGAGGTGATATTGTGCATGGTGTCCATCTGTTTTTAAACTCCTTTATCCAAGGTCATCATGTATCAACCCTTTGGTGAATGAATTGTTTGAATAGTACATTTTAATTCTTGAATAAAACCAGAGGTGCAATCATGAAGACTTTCTGTAATCAATAGACTGTAGAATTCTTTAAAACATAAAATGGACTACGGGTGACGACATCCTCGTTACAACACGTCTCAGTAATCACTTTTGAAATTTCATTCAAGAAATGTTATTACCTTTTATGATGAAGTAAATTTGGCAAAGTAAAAATTACTTGCATTTTAAATACACAAAAGTCAAAACAGTAAGAAATATGATTGATGAAGAAGAGTTGTATCAAATATTCAAGAGAAAAATGGTTAGTTGATGTATGTATCAATTATTAATGTGCATTGAAAAAGACAACAAAGTAAAAAACAAATATATAACTGAACATATTTGATGAACATCTGTGAAAGTGTCACGTTAATTTATAGCTAGAGAAAACAACTTCTGAAAAATAAATGTTTTCAAGAAAAACATGGAAAGTTACAACATTTTAACGAAATAAACATTGAAGAATGTTTAATTTCATTGGCTGTTTATTGGCTTTTTGTGTGTGAGAATAATATTCTAGAAACGTTTGGAAGACGAAACATCTGGAACTGGACACAAACGTTTGGTGTAGCAATGTGAGTAATATCCATGTTTATAATGTCACCATAGGTCAACAACCAATTAATAGAATGTATTTTGGTTGTGTGATATATTTTTATTGTCATTGTACGAATGTTATTCATTGTACGAAATAGATATGTAATCTAAATATGTTTTAATATATACCCCTCACCCAGACAACACAATTATTTGAACGTCTGGTTCAGTGAAACTAAACATCTCTCTCAAAAATGTACTATGATAAAAAAAAATTAAATTGTCGTACCTCTTGCCAAATATGTAAAGCTTTCAACAACCAATCCTCGCAAATTGCATATTGAAACTCAATATTGATGATTCATCTTACAAACAAAGTTCATCACAGTTGTTTGAAGACAAGAGAAGAATCATTAACTTCATAAAGGGAAAAACAACAATTCAGAAATATACACTTCACAACAAATGACCCATGGATGACGAAATATACATTGATATGATGTGCTCAATGTTTTTACAGTTCAGGATACTTTTATTGCACAGCATCACTACAGAGAAGTTCACTAGATGAAACACTAGGAACATGAGACAGAATTGTGAAGATAGTAGCAACAGGGAAATCCATGTGTGTAACGTACATAGAAATAGCCTCTTTTTTTCACAAGACTTTTCGATACAGGTTATTATGCTGTTGTCACACACTTAACAACCTTTAAGAGCAGTTCGCTTTCTCACATAGTAAACCTTTGTTTTGTGTTCTTTTTCCACTTAAAAAAAAATACGGCCTAGATATTTTAACTTGATTCGAATGTTGAAGTTAAAATGGTTTTAGATTGTTTTATGGATGTTACGTTTCTAACAAATCTCGCAAGAATAATATTATTGACTTTCGAGAAAAATTGACTTCTCAAGGTGTAATATGAACATCACTTTGTATTTTGAAATTTAAAAGACGTTACATTATATGAATGGACATCGATTTTTAGATATAATGTATCAATATTTTAATGTCAGTCTTTTTATGAGTTGTATGAAAAGCAAATAACCATACCTGATTTTTCCGTTTGCCAACATACTTGTCTTCTAGATAACAATAAATTGGTGATTCTTATGATGATGACCCTACTAAAAATCATTTTGAACAAACATGAATTACCGTTCTAAATGATATTTCTTTTATATATCAGAGGGATGATGAGTTTAAAAGAAGATAAGTATTATTTCCGGAATGTTGAGTTATTACGGAGTTCTTATGCTGATAAACCAGAATAATCTTTGGCTAAGTGATTCATGATTTTGAGGCTATGTCTATTGATGAAGCTTCTGAAAAACTTAATCGGTATTTATGCCTAAAAGTAAATATTTACAGGGGATTGACATCATATGTATTAACCAAAAACATCAAAGTAATATAGAACAAAACAAACATGAATAAGTGTCACAATTCAAATATCAAAGTGTGCTTAAACTCTCGCGACAGTTTGTCTTCTGGGCAAGGCCCCGGGGTGACTGATATTCAGATTTTTACCATCTGTAAATTCAGATTTACGATATCATTAAAAACATATCTCAATGATCAATAACCTAAAAGAGCATCAAGGCAAGGTATCAACAGTACAAAGGAATTCAATAATCATCTTCAATTCGGATATCATGGAATCTGCTGTTGCTTCATGATAAATAACAGTTAAAATACACTCATAACCAGGACACTGCTATCTATCACTCCATACTTGAGGGAGTAGAGATGTTTATTATCCATCAATAGCGTCTGAAAGAGAAAAGCTGTGTAACATATTATCAGACTTCAGCTGGTGTTTATGTTGTAACTCTATCTTGTCATTTGATTGACGAGGCACGCATTCACTCATGGTAAAAGTGAGGAAAATGTAACGTGTAGAGTGTCCACGTCAAGAGTTAGTTATAACATCCATTTATTATTCAGTCAATATATTAATGAGAACTCTGATTGCAACACGGAAAATGCGCTGCTAGATTGTTAATAGTATAAATATTTGAATATTACATCTTCCTGGCATTCTAAATTTCTGTTAGTGTGGGAGAACAGACTAAATAAGATAAACGGGGATAGAGGTTACCAAGTTTCTTTCATATGCATCAGTGCATTCAAAACAATTTTAAATGTTATTGTTTTTATGATAATAGTTGAGCATTCTTGGTGCGTAAAAATTTATTAATATACATATACACGTCAATAAGTCTAAATTACATTACATCTTGAAAGTTTTGAAAGAAAATTTCTGGATTCACAGTATCGAAATGTTAAACCATGAGATCCACTGCTATCTTTATGACACGGGTATATATAATCCTACAAATGCAATTAAGATATACTGTTGTACTATTATTTGATGATAAAAAAATTATGTTAGTAACGTTACAAAAAAACTAATTTACATGATAATACCCGAGTATAGAAATGCATATGTACGGTAAACTGTATTTTTTTTTAGATGTTACAGATACACACGTATATTTTAAATTTAGATTTAAAAGATGTCCAAAACATGAAGTTAGAATAAAAACGTTGCAGTTGTAATACAAACATTTTCAATTCAGCCTTTCTATGCAAAGGCCAAGACTCTTCAATTTGTTCAACATTTTGACACATCAGTAGATCATCAAAGGTAGAGAAAACAGTTTTCTTTTTTTCAATTGTAATCCTTATTTTGCAATCTTGACATTACGCATTTGAACGTAATGCAAAGGATACATATACGTGGACAGATTGGATCCAACCCAAATTTGAATATCTTGCCATCAAAAAATAAAAAACCTCAAACGTGACGTTATTTTCTTAAAATTCACATAAGATGACTTGCATTAACGATGCAAAAATCATCTAGATAATAACGTCTATATTGTGGAAATTGTCTTTTTTGAAGAGTTGAATATGCCTGTATCCATATTATTAAACCATACTAGGAAGCAAGGCCATCAAAATTCAAGTCAACATTAGGAAACAGGGATTTAGAAATACCGATGCGTATAGGACTATGGCAATCGATAGCCTTGTTCTAAACAAGATACAGGTGAAGAACAAAATACAATATTTGAAATAACACAAGACATATTTTCTTTTTGTGGTATGTTTAAATCTCAGGAAGTTTCTTTTACATTTCTTTGCCGATATTAACTAAAACAGGAATAAACTTTTGCTTTTCAAATTATTGATATATATATATATATATATATATATATATATATATATATACCTGTGTTTTAAAAAATAGGTGTTAATTTCAAGATGAAATTATAATAATACTCAAGAATTTCTATAACATGTGACTGATTCAATCCTGTTGTTCCTTTGAAAGGAAAATATGTATTTTTACAATCAGGTTAAGAAAATCATATTTGATTAAATATTTGTTACTTATACAAGATAAGAATCACTGAATCACTGAACTCCTAGAAGGAGGAGCCAATAAATTGTTGACTAACAAATCATAGCAAATAACAAAGGGGATGGCGGAAAGTTTAACAAAACAAACAATGATAAGTGATACAATGTGTGCAATGTTTTTACAGTTCATGGATACTATTTTAGCACAGCATCACTGCTGAGAAGTTCAGGAGATGAAACACTAAAAACGTGAGACAGAAATGTGGAGATAACAATGCAGGGGAAATCCGTGTGTGTCTGTAACATAGCCTAACAACCTTATCATTGAACATCTTATTGGTGAAAACATGTATTGATATTGTTTGAATACATAGGCATTAGCATTAGGGTGAATGTGGTAGTTTTAGTTATTGTAAAGTTTAAATTAGATAGAAGTTTTTGTTTTGTACAATTACTTTTTTCAATAACTTTGCCCTAATTTTAAAACAATTTCTGGGTCTATAGAACACATTATTAAGTACATTGTAACTCATCTACTGCGGAACCGTTTTAAAGATAAAAGTAACACTGATTGAAGGAGGTAAAGCAGGAAAGTGATGGATTTGCTGAAGTGTATATTTTGAAGCAACTCATTTATGCTTACTTCCATTAGTTAACGGTTATAAGTTCGCACTCAGATATTGCTAGGAGGGATAGAAGCAACTCATACCTATAGCTACATTTGTCTTGTAGTAAAACGTTCTGCTGATGTTATCATTCCGTGCTTGATAACCTAATTAGCACCTACAATGACAGGTGACTTGCTAAAGTTTAAGTAAGTTTGACAATCATCTATCAAACCATTAGCAATAAACAAAAAACATTATGATTACCGTCAGACATTGAGATCAACACATCTAAGGTTTTCAGTGCAATTCTGAAACAAGTGTGAGAGTGATATTAGATAATAATAAATGACTTTCAATTCTTCATAAATATCGCCCCATGAGTATATTGATTAAGAACAAAAATCCTTATCATACTTAGAATAAGTGCTAACGTAAAGAAAGTCACTAAGGAGGTACAATAATGTGGGAAGCATCTACTCCACACCTCGTGCGAGTATTTGTGTTGTAACTCTGTCTCGTCAGTTGATGGACCAGCATGTGAGAAGAATGTTGGAAACGTGTACAATGTTCTCCTTAACATATACTATTTTACAGTGAATAGAGCCATTTAAATATAACAGTAAAGGGGGTGTAAACCTAACGAAATGCATAACTTGTGATACAAAATCACTAAATCTGTTAACAGCTCATTGTCAAGGCATGGCAACATGTATCTTTGCTTCTGTGGAAAACGGAGTCATAAAGGCAGTGAACGGATACTACTATTAATGCACTCTAAACACAGATAATTATTTAAAATAACTGACAGTGTAATCAATGTCACAATTATAAAACTGAATATGAAAAATATTGAAATCTGCAGACAAAACTTCAGAATAATGAACAAAGAAATGTGAGGTGTCTTCCCATGAAAAAGCTTGGTGGAAGATATCACGGAGATCTCTACAAAATTAGTTATCTAAAATCGTTTAACAATATGATAACAATTGAGAGCAATTGTCTTAAACGGTACATAGGTATTTCATATCATTCGACTGAGTATTTGTGCAGCGACAAGGCATGTTCAATAGATGTCAAAGTTGATACAAGTAAGGAGTCACACATAACTTGCCTAACAAGAAATTGTAACAAGGATGTACATGATGTAATTCACAATAATGATACTGAAGGTGCAAAACCTTTTACATGTTCACAAACTTTGATGTCAGCTTGCTTTAATTGTAGATGGATACATTCCTTTTTGGCAAGTAAGCCTCCTCCATCTGTTATTGTATTAGAAATATCATATTTATTATGGTAATTTTAGTTTTATTATATTTGCTTGTATGCCACAGTCTGACAAACGCATTTCTATGAATATTTTTAACTTACAAGAACTTACAGTTTAAGATTTATTTTTCGTACTAACCATTCAGTGTGGTAAGGCAAAGATTAAGTCCTTTATACAAGGCCAACGAAACTCTTCACATTATTTAGGCTGCACATAACAAAAACATCAGTAATATTACAATGTTGAATTGAATCAATCTGTCAGGAATAAACACGTCCGTGTTGACGAAAACTTCCATTGTGTATGAATGTTTTAAATCTTATCATAAAGTACTTGCATCATCCAGTATCCTTGTCACCATAACTTTATTAAACATATTATTTCTATTTTCTATGGTTTGAACTAGTAGAAACAGAAATTACATTTTACATTTACTTCAAAACTGGGCATTCCATCTTACTAATACGTTCACACCACTCGCTTTTTAAATAACAACGAAATCAATGGAATATGACACTTCTCATAAACTAACTGTTTCTGGTATTCAATCAGGCAACATTACAACAGTTTTAACGGAAACATCACCCTGAATTGTATCAATACCTTATGTTACTGGTATGACTTTTTCAATCTCAAGCCCCAGCTGCAGCCCAAAGTACAGAATGCAACTTCCTAAGGCAATAAAACAATACCAATCGAGTTATTGAAACATATATGAAGGCATTCACTGTCAATAATAAAAAAATATCCACACATGTACTTCAGAATGACTTCTCTGCTGCCTTAGAAAGGCTTATATGGCATTGTATAAGAACTCCATATGTTTTATAACATTTTTTAACACTGACACCAAGCTACTCTTTTTGTCACTGCAGTAGAGAAGTGAGAAACAACCGATTGCCCTTGTGAAAGCGATAATGAATGACAGAAGTACCTTCCATTATCACCAATAGCTTCATTGGGCATCATTTTAAGTTGTTCTTACAAACCCTTCTGAGTAATGTTTCAGAAGATCTGTATAACACAGAAGCTCTTGCTCCAATAGAAGTAACCAAAAACCATATATGTTTCTTCAACACTTACATTCAGATATAACACTGTTGTATGTACATATACATTTATCAGATATAGCTTAAGAAATTCAATTAATATTTTGCGTAAGTGTTACTTCATTTTCATGCAATCTAGGAATGATCACAATCTGCAGATTGTTCGAATAATCTAGGAATTCTTTTCGTTTACAGAGTGTTTAAACAATCTGCAGATTGTGAGACCTGAACAATCTAGAATGATCACAATCTGGAAATGTGCTCGTTAGTAGTATAGTTTGCATTATATAAGGGGAATTACCTAGCTTATATAAGTTTTTATGTTTGTATACATACAATTGAAGGATAATAGCTGTCGAGTCCTAGATTGTTACAGGTTATATGTTACACTGACTGAGTTGAGAGTCCATTTTCAGATTCTAATGGGCTTTTATCACGTTTTCATATTCATTAAAAGAGAATAGAGTGGATTCCTAGATTGTGAAGGACTGATAACTCGCCTTTATGTCAAACTGAGAGAGTAATATTCTGTGTATTTATCTTCTATTTAGCAAGTATAAGGGTCGATTCCCAGATTTTGAAGAGCAATCAGCTAGTCTCATTTTGTCAAACTGAAGGGGTTGGGGGTCAATTCCTCGATTGTGAAGGACTTTGCGCCTGTCTTCATGTACTTTTTAGCGAATATAAGGGTCGATTCCTAAATATTTTAAGGGCTCCCACCTTGTCTGAATGTTGAACTGAGGGGGTATAAAAAATGTCATGATAAGATTGTTTCATTGTTAATCCCTATTCAATGATATCCTTATCAAACCAAAGTTATCGGTAAAGTTAAACATTTACTTTGATTGATTGACAATCTGTGCATCTGCATGAAAAGAACATGTTTCTCTTGACATTTTTGTACATCTTAAATTGTTTGTTGAAAACATTTGAACGTGAGAAAGGGCATACATCCATGTATCAAAACATTGAGGAGACAAGGTTAGAACATTATATACACAGATCTTGTCTGGCTTGTTTCAATGGTTGACACCTGTCAAATATAACGTTCATGATTAATACTATGGTAGTATTAATTTAATACATATTATCTTATGTGCTATGTCAAGTTGAAGTCATACTGTCAAATTCAATAATAGACAGTCTAAATTCAAGAATGAATGTATTAACATAGTTCAGCTTTTACAAACAAAAACGAACTTATTCAAGCAAATTATATTGACATCATTGAAAGATTTAGGTTTTATTATCTTGAAATATAATGTAATTTTAGTTTATATAAGAAAACTTTGTATGCAATGTTAAATTAAAAACTCAAATAAGGAAATTTTCAATCCAACATGTTGAAATTCAAAGACTGACAGCAAAGAATGCAATGAATGGCGGGTAGATTTTAAGTATATGTGGTTTCAATTAACAATGCTATGATGAAAGGCATTCGGTAATAAATAACAAAAAGAATATCAATGCAAGTTAAGAGTAAAATGATTTCTTGAAAATCTGCAACATCAACATTCATGAATTTTACAATTTCAAATCAGATATCACACAAGTTTCTCTTTCGACATGATCAATAACACTATCAGTTAAACGACATTATTAACAAGGACACTTAGAACGTATCACTCCATGCTTGATAAGAGTTCACTAATTGCTTTACAGGCAGTAGAGATGCTTATTCACCTTCAATAGCGCCTGAAGGAGAAATACTGTGTAACATCTTATCAGACTTCAGCTGGTCGTCCTTCTTGTCTGTTGATTAACGAGGCACGCATTCATCCATTGTAGAAGTGAGGAAAATGCTTGATATCGGTAGGGAGTCTATGTCAAGGGTCAGTTATAACATCCATTTACTTGCATAAATCAGTAAAAACATATATTTGAAGAGAACATTATCTTTAAGTCGTGAATTGTTAATCATATCAAAATACAGCTGTTTCATCTCCTTTGTTAGCGTGAAAAACAGCTCTTAATACTGAAGAAGTAAGTAATGAAAAACTAATCAATATGTCCTCTCAATACCATAATGCATTTTGATAATAATCATCTTTATATGTAAAGGCTTGCCATGGAGCGTCAGAAATGATTTATCTAATACCACACTTCAATAGTACCAATTGTATTGCAATGGTTATTAACATTTATTATAAAAACTTTTGATACAGCTTAAAGATTCATAGCCAACACACATTAATTTGTTATAGACAAGTTTTGAACGTGTACAAGACATCACACTTTCCTCATTCCGCCAGACAATTTAAAGGTAGAGAAAACATATTTTATTTTTCCAATTCAAATCCCTTTAATGCGATTCATACATTTCAAATGGTATTTATGATCAGTATACAACGGAAACATACATGTGCATAAACGTTCACAGATGGAATCCAGATCAAAATTCAGGTTAACGTTAGGAAACAGAGATTTGCAATACACCAAGGATGAGGGACAGTAATTTCAGCTTGCTTAAGTTTAAGACATTCAAACGCTATATTATATACTCCAGATACACAGAAAGAACAAATTACAACAAGTATTTGAAATCACATAAACCACATTTTCCGTTCATAGTATGTTTACATTTCAACAGGTCTTTTTCGATTTTCTTGCAAAAAAATATTAAAAAAGAAATTAACTTATCTTACTCACATAATATAAGTTTTTTAAATGTTAAGAGTAAAATAATATTCAAGCATTTCCGAGACCTCGACATTCATAATTTCAATCTAATGTAACAATCGCCTGTTGCATAAACCTTTTAATCGTTTAATGAGAAACATTTGAATTTAGACTGAAAGCTAAATCTTATACCACCTCTTATCAAAAGGAATAAAAAGATCAGGTAAAACAACTAATGTAAATGATTGGATGGGATGTGTTACAGGATATCTGACTATGTATTCTAAGACCTGACTGATTACCTCTCATATCTGAAACAGCATATAGTGTATCTCTCGATATCATTTGGTGTGATGTTAGAGGATAATGCATACATATGACTTTTGATTCATTGTAAATATCGCCCTGTCTTTATACTGATAAAGAACACAAATCCATATTTTGATTAGAGTTCGTGCTTCAACATATAACATGGTATCTAAGGAGGTACTATAATAGAAAAGGGGATGTGAAGCTGAACAAATCACTGCATATGTTACTAACTCATTGATAAGGCATGTTAACATAGATTTAGATAACATACTCATAAGAGAGTGAATAGCGATTACCTTCAATACACTCAAAACATACATTATTATGTAAAATATCTGACAGTTTTATAAATATCATAATTGTTAATCTGTGAATATAAAAAGCACTGAAATCTGCAAACATAAGTGAACAAAACAGAAATGAGTAAAGAAATGTTAAGCCTTGCCCAACAAGATAATTTAGGCTATGGTTGATGATTTGAACTGCATCAGGATTTACATGATACAATTCACGATAATATCACTGAATGTGTAAAACCTATTAGGTGTTCTTGAACTTGAATGTGTCAGCTTGCCTTTTGTCGGGATGAATATATACATTTTTTGGCAAGTAAGTCTTCTCTATCAATACAGAAAAAAAAAATCTCTTTTAGGTTTTAGCTAAAGGTTGATTGATATCAGGCTAATATAGGAGCTTTGTGGATAAAAAAAATACGCTAATGTTGAATGGACGATTCAGACTTACTTTCTGTTGAAGTTGCAGGTTCACATATTATAAAGTTATTTGAAAATCATATTTTTGAATGGAAAGACTATTAATCAACACTGAATTAATTGAAGAGCTACACAACACTTTGAATTTGTGTTAGAGATATGAAGGAGACTCGAATGGAATATTTAAAATCACCCCTATTGTGTATCTATGTTAACTTTTCACATAGTCTTCGTCATATGCTGTAGGTGAGATAACGATGTCTAGTGTCTAGCTGGGATGCACTTCTCCAAGAGCAGCTTAGCATGGGGAATATTTAGTAAGTCGCGTATTGGCAGTATGCTTCGCTCGGATATTTATATCTATTGATGAAGTCATAAGATTGATTGAACAATGGAAATACATGACAGTAACTTTGCAGCTTTTTTCAGCTGTTTATTCCGTCATACCCATATTTTTGCAAACTGTGACAACGTCTTATTCGATGATATGATTCTTATAGAGTTTTAAAAATATTAAAAGAATTCACGAACGACCATGTTTGTCTCAATTCTTTTCAAAGAACGTTTCCAAAATGTAATCAGATCAATATGCTCTCTCTTGATTATTTGACCTCAGTATCAGACTTAGACTCAGACTCTTTATTTCGATGATCTATGAGGCCTATAATACATTTACATATGTACGTTTATCTTTTATTTGTTGCCCAAGATTTACATTTCAAACATAAAACATGTCTGTTACATTAAATGATTTAATATCTATCATCAATTACAGCATGCAAAATGGCGTGTCTATATGATACAATCTTTAGTTCAGATTATGAGCAACAAAATTTTGAAAGAAAGCAACTCACTTTGATTTATCTAATTGGGTTGAATATTGTACGAATTAAATGATGGTTGTGAAAAGCAACAAGCTTTTAAAAGTGAAGATGCAGACACAAAAGCAGACCAGTTTTGTATATAAACTATGTATTGTCTATCTATCTTCAAACCATATAAAACTGTTGTTAAGTACAGCCATGAGATATTAGAGTGAACTAAATGCCTTCGGTTACTTCCGGGGATAGATTAAACATTTCGTAGAATAAACATGATGTATCAATCCTCTAATTTCACATTATCTTTAAATCTGGAAAGCTCTGTAGCTAGTGACGAAATATTGCAACCAGCCAGTCGTCTTCATGATTTCAAGTGCAAAGGGGTGAAGTAGAAACTGGAAAAATAAATGATGTTGAAAAGTCTGCAATTATCAAGTATCAAGGAAAGGAATGTCTGCACATGATATCCATGAAGACATGGTAGATTCATTGGTGATGACTCCCTTACATGTTACACACTTGCAAAGTGGATTGCTTAATTTAAACGTGGCCGGCAGAGTGTTGAAGACGATGCAAGGTTTGGTCGGCCAAGAACCTTCACCACTGATGTTGATACTGTTCACGATATGGTGCTTGCAGACAGACGTGTGAACACATAGCTGAGACACTGGTATTAGTTATTGGTCAGTAAACACAATACTGACAAATGTTCTTCAATCGAGCAAAAGGGGGGCAGGATAGCGCTGTGGTTAGCGCGTTCGGCTTCGGATCAGGAGGTCCGTGGTTCGAATCCCGCCAGGGGCTCGGCAACATTGTCTGCAGTAGAGAACTGTTCTACACGCAGTCAGGTTTGGGTGCAATGCTACACTGAAATTCAGCGCAGTACCACCCATGGTTCGCTAGTTCCAGCCGATGCTCGCAGGTTTCACCGCAATGCATAACCACTATAGTGTTGCGGGCTTTCTCCCTGCAATAATACTAGCAGCCGCGATATAAGTGAAATAATCTTGAAAGCGGCGTTAAACCCCAACTCACTTCACCTCACCTCAATCGAGCAAGCTCTCTGCAAGAGAGTTAACAAGTGACAAGAAACAGAAACGCCTGGACATTTCAAAGGAAATTTGTTTCAATTCAGGGGAGACAGGGGTAATTTCATGAAACAGTAAGTGACGCAGGATGGGCCGTTGGTGCATCACTTTGGCCTTGAAACCAAAAACCAAAGCCCAAAGCAAACAGTGGAATCATGCCAATTCACCTGCCCCAAAAACGTTTAAACAAGTTCAATATGCTCGAAAGGTGATGGCGTCGGATTGTTGGGTTAGCAAGGGTATCATCATGATATATTACTTAGAGAAGGGCCAAAGTATCAGGAGAGCATATTATGGAAATTAAGGCAATTAAAGGCAGCCATCAAGACCATGGAAGTTCAGTGAAGGAGTGCTGCTCCTCCAGGACAACGCTCCCGTCCACACAACGCATTTTGCTGTCACTGCCGCGACTGAACGTACCTTTGAAATTCATCCACATCCACCATACTCTCCAGAATTGGCAGACTTTTTCCTCTTCCCCAATTTGAAGAAAAACACGTCAAACACGTGGACGTGTTTTGCTTTTAACAACAGCTTGATTGCTGCCGCGGAAAGATGTCTTCAGACCCAAGATGAATAGTTCTACAAAAATGGCATAATGAATTGGAACGGTGCTGGTGGAAATGTGTTGATGTCAGTGAAGACTATGTTGAAAATTAAAATGCAAAAAGTGATACTTTGATCTTGTTGTCTACGTCATTCTGCGTCAACTTTTAGATTTACACTCGTAAGTGTCTAAACGGAAATCAATATTAAAGTTTTTATCATTCTATCAGGGGCTTTCCTCTCTACAACCGTCTTAAAGAAGCTTAGCTAGCATTTTCTGACGGTAATCACGTTTAACAAATTTTAAATGGGAGTTATTTGCCCTTAGACACTGATACCAAAGACTTTTGCTAGGGTCAGATCATGCGATCTATGAGACTCTTTTAAGACCACTGTAGCGAGGAAAGACCCTGGTAGAGTAAGTTCGAATCAATCTAGAATCATGTTTAAAAAAAACTTTTTTTCCTCGGAACACGGTAAATTTGAATCAGACTAGTTTGAAATTGTAATGTTGACAAAATGTCAATGAAAGGAAGATTTAATTTCTGAATGTCAAGCAAACAAGCAGATGATAACTGAGAATATATAATATATAGAATACCATGATTAATATGTTTTCATCTCTTCAGTACACCTGAAGCAACATCCAATGTCGTGTCAATTAGATGAGATAAATAAGTACCTTCACTTTCTCCTACCTTCAGTGTTCTTTACTGTTGAAATTAGTGAAAGAGATTACATCTTACCGACTGAGAAAGTGAGGTACATACGTACGTGTGTAATAGACTCAATGGCCAATCTCAATATGACAAGTTTTCATAACCCATGTATAAACCCCAAAACGTTATATATAATGTTCGAACTTAGGCAATAGGAGAATCATAGCTAAACGCATCTTCATGTGCATTCGCGAAGACCATATTACTTGTGAATGTCCAGATAAAACAATTGATGAAAATGAAATGTCCTCTTACACGTTGTCTTCGTAACATAAACATGACCAATATAAAGAACTGATGTATGTCTTATATGTATTAATTAAAACCAAGAGTTTAGGTGACCTTTGTTTATCACACACACTGCTAAATTAATATAAAAGACAACTTGGTTTTAACATGCTGTGTTCAATCAATTAGCATCTTGCCAAAGATCACATTGTGGTAATATATCAAATATTATTTCACATGGCTTCAATAAGTTAATCACAAATTTGTGCTTGAACTTTCCCCATAAATTTCTTGAAAAAATGAAGAACCCATTATACGGTTTCTGTACACTGTATTTGTGAACATAGAAAATAAAACTGCTGCCAACGAATAAACAGGTCGTTGCCATCTCCACGCTAAAATGTTACTAGGAAATATGTTGATTGTCACCAGATTTCATTAGAATTTTAGCAACACCTTTTATATCCTTTTTGATGAATTACGGACAGATTGTGTCACAAATGCTAATCACAAGACAACCTTACCCGGACAAATGAAGGAAAGCTAATCAATTTGATTTCAGGAATCCCTCTCATGTCAGCTTGCCCTTTGTTGTAGTGAGAGGGTCACTGGACCTGAAATCAGCAGGATAATATGGCAATTCATCATTTTGGACATTTTGTATTAAGATGATTTTCATTATAGGACAGATCCAAACTTAAAAACAGTTAAATCAACATAAGATTAAGGATGGGAAGTATACCTTTGCTATACATAGCAAGAATAATCTACATTTACAATGGATTTCTAAAATGAAAATTTGACGCAGGGGATGGATTAACAGTTGCTTGTACGATTCTGCCTTCCTTGATCTAGCAGAGATATTACATGTGCATTTGGTACAACGATATGAAAATGCCCCTATGAGAGTTTCAGTCAGTAAAATATCACGGATGGAAGTAAATTTGTCGGAAAAATTCCCTTAATGCAAGCCATTTTCTATCTTCATTCCACTATTTAGGTAATTACTAAACCTCTATTATTATACTTTCGACACGATGATGATTCAGGCCAAACCAGGTATTCATAATGAACACCTGGATTTCATCATAAGCACTCTGCACTTGAAGGAATACAGAAAATATCAATACCTGAATGAAATAAAACAGTAGCACACATGTAAAAACATAAAATTGATATACGACCAGTTGATTGTTTGTATGTATCCATATACCGTGTTATGTTTTTCATCTAGTTTAAACACGCAGTCGCATATTTTCGATATTTAATACATCTTATTATATAGCTTTAAATACCATTCTTGTTTACGAGAGTTTCAAGTCTACAAGTGGTATACGTCGTCAATTATTGTATAGATACCATTGCTCAAAGGGACTTGTCCTTCACATGTCAATGCCATGCGTAAAAGGACGACGGGAGATTCAGGGGAAGCATCTGATTAGTTTAAAAGCAAAAATGCTTTAGGGTTTGCTATCGAACCCAAGGGATACTCTAAGTCTGTAAAATACAGTGGCAAGAATCTTTATACATATTGAGTGATTATGTGCAACAGTTGTGAACACAATTGATATACAGTGCCGTGCTGAATTCAGTGCATGATTTATTCGGAGCGTAATGGATTACTTAGTGTAGATTCATGCCTAAAACACATGCTTAAAGTTTTGCTCCTAAACTGTAATTGTGAAATTAGGGAAATTTACTAAAATATAATGATTGAAACTTGTTATTTATAAAACACGACATAGACAGAAGTGTTCTGTGTTTGTAACATGAAGAATTGAATTTAACAAAAATGAGAGATGATTGTGATAGAACACATGTTATTGCAAAAGCACTTGAAGATACTAAAAGTACGACTTCCTCATTTAACTTGATTTGAGATAAAAGCGTGACGATGATTTTTTTCTGTTATTTATCTAATAAAATCTTGTGTTAAATGTAAAAGGGCGTTAGTATCCTTATCTTCACATTGCATTTAATTTGATAGAAGACAGTTTCCGAGCAATTGTATTAAACCACTTAAACAGTTACTATAAAATATCAATATGCGCCATTTAAACTGAACCCGAAACCTTAATCCAAACATAAATCCATGAGGAAAAACCTTTATACAATCATAATTAAAATAATTTGTTCTATCACTTTTTGTGGTAAATCTTTAAGTAGAGCTAATACACTCACCTCTCCGTAACAGGTTTTTCACTAACGGTTAACCTCATTGATAATTGGTTCAAACATATGTGCTTAATCATACCTTCATCACAAACGTCAATGTAAAATAATCTCGTAGCTATTTCCACGCCTACTACAAAGACAAACAAAAAGAATGCTATGAAAAGGTTATGTTTGTAGATCATGTATCTCTGACAATTTGATCAATCCATATGAAAGAAGATCGACCACTCACTTGCACAAACAAACAGTTCCTAGCAGCGTCAGTTGAGGGTGAAGAATGCAGGTGATTGACTTCTGTTTAATTCCTCTACAATTGATAAAAATCAATAAGGTTTCAAGTAGGTTGGAATGTTTTGCTGAAAGTGAATACAAGCCGACATATCGGGCAGACAAAATAGTGATTAAATGTACACGGTGTGTTAGACCATATATATATATCTTTTGAGCAGTTGAAAATATAATAGATAGACGGATTGAAATATGTTATCTCGTGCACAGTGACAAAGGGATAATAGTCGATTATGCTGGGAATATTGCTTTAACATACATGAGAACATTTGTGAGTGTCTGTCAATCTTACTAGGGGCATGTACATTTCTGTTTGAATGTCACTGGTATGAATGTATAAATAATGATATTTATTATGTGTTATTTGAGTTTGGAACGAGTATTCAATTCTAATATAACTACCTAACCATAATTAAAGAACGAATGGTGAATATCAAAGATGGTTGATGCTATGATCACTTATATATCCACACGTATCATATTTACCATGATTGACTTCTTAACAATGTTCACCTCAATTATGACTCCATCAACAAACACGTGCTGTTCTTTTAATTTCGATAAAAAAAACTTGGAGCAACACATTTACTATGTTGTTTGTGTATATTGAACTTCACTTCTCAATCTGCATCATTTTATTGAATTACACAAATGTCTTAGAAATGGCATCCAATGACAAAATTGTAGCACAAGGTAAATCTAACCATAAATGCTCCTTTGTTCATGTCAAAATTTCTTTATTTAGATTTTGGTTAGCAGTCAGTAACGTTAATGATGTTTTATCAAACACAATCCGTGAATCCTTATTTCAAGGAATAGAAGTAAGTTAGCAACCATATATAATTGCTCTGAAGACAACAAGTACGTGTAATTATCAATGTTGGGTTTCTTTGTTATTGCAATATTATCATCATATTAATCATGGTCATATAATTTTGATATATTTGCTCGTATACCTCAGTTAGGCAATCTTATCTCTATGAACATTTTAACTTTCAAGAACATAGAGATTAAGATTGATTTTTCGTCCAAAACATTTAGGTTGGTAGGTCAAAGAATACGACGTTTTTACCGGACCCATCGAATCCTACACGTTTTATTGAGGTTGCGAATAAAAAAACTTCACGGTCATGACGACCTTGAATTGAATATTTTTTTCAGGAATGAACATGTCAATATAGACGTAAATGTACATTAGGTATGGATCTTCTAAATCATATCATAGGGCACCTACACAGACTAGCATTCTTGTCATCGTACCTTTTATTACACATATTCTTTCTATTTTCTATGTAATGAAACAAGTAGAAACAGATATAACATTTTTTTTACTTGTTATTACACGCTCCTCGTTAGATCTCAGAAATACCTTCCCACCACTGGCTTATTAAATATCAACGAGATCAAAGGAATATGACTGGCATAAATGTTTCTCATGAATGATGTTCTGTTTCTGATAGTTATATAAGCACTTATCGTTGTTTATGCTGAGTGATTTACTATAATCAATTAACTTAGGTTGAACAACTATGGCCTTTTCATTAGACCTTACAGGGGTAGTCTTGTGTAAAGTACAATATCATCAATAGGACAATCAAAATGCCTTATGATTAATATTTTGTGTAATTAATGCTAGATATCCTATCTGACGCCATATTAAAAAAACAATTCACTTTGGTTACACAATTTGCCATTATTTATTCCCGTCATGTCAATTTGGTCTAGGCCCTATGTTATACCAAAGGGTTAGGTAGCCCTTCAGGACTAAGGGGCCTCTGAGAAACAAAGGTCAGGTCAATAACCTTAATTAACATATAACAGTTTAAATACGCTTATCACATTAGTAAGGACAAGATATAGTTCAACCAAACCATTGTGAACAAAGAGACAGTAAAGGATGGATTGAACCCGTGAGACGTAGATGTAATAACTCAGATAGTAGTTACTTTACTTGACAGTGTTATTGAATACCTGTCAGTTTTTCTATTTATAATACACGTGTGGGTTATTAAGTACAGTACATAACAATTTCATTCTGATGTCCGTGTTGGGGTGTGGTGATTATTTGTTTATCAACGGGCTTATATTCAAGACGAATATCTAAGGACAACATATATCAACTGTTTGGTGAAGTAATTGTTTTGGATAGCGCATTATATTTTTGAAATAAAACAAGAGGTGCCATCATGATAAATCTATATCATGTAGTGGACTACTTGTGATAATATACTTGCCTCAAAACTAATTAGTGATATTTTTTTATAAACGTTTACAATGAAGTAAAATTGGCACATTAAAAATTATAAATACATAGCCAAACGTCTTCATTACAAACCATGTCTATAGAATATAGTAATTTCCTATATAATATAGGAATATATGATAGTAATAACTGGCCTCTATTGAATCATAAGGCTTTTAATGTCACTTATTAAAAATATACGCACATGTACCTAAGCTCGATTTCTCTGCTGCATTTCCCTCGTAACACTATTTAGTTATATTTCAGAAGGACCGCATATAAATGAAGCTGGGGCTATTTTTTAAAGACGTTACATGTATAAGATACATATATTGCCAATGGTCTTTGGCGAAGATCATCCAAGATCATCCAAGATCATCTAAGCTTAAACTATGGTCGATCATCTTGGAATTTTAGAAGTTGAAACGCCAGGAACTGTAAACAGCCATATTGCTACTGTTCAATTGCTACAACTAAATCAAATTCTGGATACCAAGACATTTTAACATTCGGGTCTGTGACATTAAACCTTTCTCTAAAACAAACATGTATTGAAATCAATGCTGTTTCTTGCTGCATAGGGCAAACTGACCGAGGTACGGACAGTGTATCGATTCAAATATTTTGAAAGACTATATAATTTAAAACTATTTGAAGAAAATAAGTATTTTCGAACCAAAGTATAAAAAACTGAATATTTAAAAAATGTATTTCTATATCGCCATAATTATTTCAGTTTTTGCCGAAAATAACGGTTTGATTCGCATATATCAATTCGCCCGAGGTTCGGACACTTTTGCCCTATCTTCGGACAGTTGCACCTCATCTTCCCAAATGCATCCCTGGCTTTTTATACTCATCAACACGATCTTCAGACATCCTCACTCACGCAATGAATAGGCTGTGTACAATAATATCATAGTTTTGGGGGAGGATAAAGTACTTTGTTACTGGTACACAGCATCTTTTCCGATGTAAAATCCTTGAAAACTGCCGCATGCGCCATAACAGTATAGTGACGTCACAATCACATTTGTAGGCATTCGACACTTAAAAACGCCGATAGCGCTAAACAGTATGTTTTCAAATTAATCAGTTTGTTTTATGTGTTAGTCGTATGTTTATTCGTGTTTCCCGAACCTTTGTTTGTTAAATTTAAACATTACGAGCTCTTAAATAGAAAACTTGAGAAGTGTCCGAACCATGGTCAAAACTCTCCAAACCAAGGTCATTTTAACATGTTATCAAAATCTCAGTATTTACTTATTTTTTCACTTCATATATACCGATGTTAAGAATAATTGGACTATTTGGTTATTTTTCTTTGTTTATAAATACAGTTTAAGATATTTTGCCGCTCCCTTCATCTCCTGACCGAAGATTCAACATTTACATTGAAACAAATATTTCGCCATTTTCTTTCTTGAATCCGTTAATTGTACCTCCGGGCAAAACTTCTATAAGAAATATTACCGATACTTAAATGTTTATCAAAGAAAAGAAATAAAATAACACACTGAGAAGAAACAATTTATAATAAACAGATCGCAATGGTCGCACATATTTATGCGTCAGCTCCATGTAAAATGTGTCCGAAGTTCGGGCGACCTCGGGTGGTGTCCGAACCTCGGTCAGTTTGCCCTATATTACGAATTACTTCTACCTTTTCAATCACAAACCTTTGCATTGCCAAATTTAATTAGAAACTGAATAGTGATGATGACATTAAATATTAACAGGGATTAACAGAAAAGTTATCATCATCACATTCTTAAATTAATGATCCAATAAGCCCAATAGAGGTCACACCTTTATAAACATTAAACAATTTCAATAAAATTCCTTTTTGGCTTGAGATTTATCACTCATGTGAAATTATCTTTAGAGGCTAGATAACAAGACTTGCATCTTTACAAAATTTGAGTTTGTTTTGAAATAAAGGTTTAGAAATAACCATTTCCTGTGTTTTGGTAACAAGAAGAAAAAAACGAGAGCCTATCAATATGTTATATTTAGAGTAACAATTTCTGCACAAACATGTCATGAAAGGCCATGTATTCTTCAGATTTTGCCATTGTAAGTTTTTGATAAATGATTTCCTTAAAATATCAACAATTTTGATCAAGGTTAATTTCTACTTTTATTAACACACCGCTTCTGGCCACAACATTCTGTGCATCAGCATAACTCACTGGAAAGAACATGTTTATATTGAGATTTTTGCACATCTCAATTCGTTTGTTGAAAACATTCGAAATTGAGAAATGGCATACATCCATGTATCTAAACATTGAGGCAATGAGGGAGGGTTAAGAAATGTATACATAAATCTTTAATGTCTGTCTTGTTTGAATGATCATCGTATTCCTGTTCCATTTTATATTGAAAATATAGATATTTCAATTGCTGACACTTTTCAAATGTTCAATTCACAGCAATTGTTAAGTAATACTTATACAATGCAGAAGTTTCTTTATGCTTTGCTTCGGAGAACCTCGATAGGCAGATAGAAAACAAATGTAAAGTGATATTGTTAAATCCACTAAAAGAAATGACATTCTAAGCCCAAAAATTGAATTCCATTTGGATTGATATAGGTAAGGTTTTTCAGACTCCAATGACGCAAATTAAAGTAAAAAGTGAATATAAAATGTATCAACATTGTTAAATGAGGTTTTATTGTCTGAAAATATGTTGCTTTAGCTAAAAGTCTGACATATACGAAAACTTGGTATGCAATTTTGAAATAAAATCTGAAATAAGGAACATTTCAATTATGTTGACTAACATCAACGTCCTGTGGAAACCAGAAAAGATTTTATCTAAAAATTATGTAGCATTTTGAAAATAACCATCTCAAATCTGGGGTTTTACTCTAAATAGCAAAAGACTAAGGAATTTAAAGTTGTGAACATAATGCTTTTACATTATTTATTGTCTGCATTTCTTTAGAAATTATGTTAGGCCAATTAACTTTTGGTATGTTGTAAAGCCTTACATTAATTTAGGACATTTCAACTTTATGATCATTTATGAATCAGTGTCAATATTATCAAATATTTATTGACTTTGAATAGGATTAATTATTTTAATTTCCAAAACACACAGTGGGGGAAATGCCATAAATTTATATTTTCCATCACTAATACCTTAGGTATAGTAGTTTCCAACTGCAGTCAACGGTACAAAGCAATAATTTTCCACTAGCCTACTTCGAGAGACGTGTCTTCCTTAAAGGGTGAGTGTATCATTGAATTTATTGCTTATAATTAGTTTGCATTAACAAAGAAAACATGAATAATTTCACAAACTGTAGTGCTTGTGCAGCACAAATATACATGTATGTAATATCAACATTGTAATCGTGCAGCACATGTAACATTGTAAGTGAAAGAAAGATTGTAATAACGGTTAAGGAACATATTCATCAATCATCGTGCCAAATATTCAAGTTAGCACATGTCAATATTTTGGAATTTGTTTCCAATAAATAACTGGTCATCATATGTGTACAATATGCAGTTTCAATTAACGATCTTATAATGAAAGGAAGTTTGCTAACAAGTAAAAAGAATAATATCAAGGCAAGTTAAAATATTTTAACGAACATCTGCAACATCTACATTCATAAAGTTAACAGGTTCAATTAAAATATCATGCAATCTCCTCTTGCGACATCATCAATAGCACTATCAGTTATAAAACATTATTAATAAGGACATTTAGAATGCACTACTGCATGCATGATAAAAGTTCACTCATTGTTTTACAGGCAGTAGAGATTCTAATGGTGTCTTCTCACTTTGCCACCACCTATTGTTCTCGGTGGCAAAGTTGGTCATGCATGCTAATTGGTAAAACAATAGAGGTGGCAGGGGGTCGTTTGAGACATCATTTCACATACATGATATATAAATTCATTATACATTGAATTCAATTTCATTATAGCACGAGGTGGCAGGGGGTCGTCTCAATAAATAAATTATAGCACGAGATTCAGACACATTCAGACTTCAAAGTCCAACAAGGTGAGATACTGAATCTGCATATTCAGTTGGAGTTTTGGTGCCAGCTAGGAGATAGTCCTTCTCCCTTCGCAGGCGCTGGTCCAACTCCCTATACTTCTTCTTCCGTGGTGGCTGACGTCCACCTGCAGCAAGTTGACACATAACAATCTCGTTGCATGATTGTTCCTTCTGAATTAAGCTTATGAATTTAAAGAGGTTTGGATGGCAGGGTCCAGACTTGTTCAATTTGGAATGCCATCCCTCAACGTGGTTGGTTGTTCTGGCACCGTCGTTGTTGAAGTTTTTTGCAACATTTCCAGTGGATGCTGGTACCTCTGGTTCTCTTCACACGATACTTATAACCTTGATATACAAGGCTTCTACCACCACGGTTGTTGGGAATGAACTGAGTGTCTACCTGTGCATTTGCCATTTTGCAATGAATGACTTAATCTGAACTTTCTTATATATCAGTATCTACAGTGATCACTTATCAGTAGTAATTAGTTAATCAATAAATACGGAAAATCGCTCACCAATTTTATGAGTGAACATGTTTCACATCTATCTAGGTGGTGAAAACATTTCAGTATTCAATGACTACGATGGATATTATTAAGGGGTGAGCTCAGTTCAGCATTTGATACGACCCCCGTGCTCGTATAAACATTGTTAATCTTAATCCCGGTTAATCCTTGGTGGCCTGGTGGCAAAGTGGGAACAAATCATTCTAATTAATAGGGCCTGAAGGAGAAAAGCTGTGTAACATATTATCAGACTTCAGCTGGTGTTTGTATTGTAACTCTATTTGTCAGTTGATGGACGAGGCATGCATTCACTGATGATAAAAGTGAAGAAAATGCTAGATATGTGTGGAGTGTCTATGTCAAGAAACAGTTATAACATCAACGTATTTCTAAGTAGATGTATCTTTAAAATATCTTTATTCAAAACTCGGAAAATGTTAAAAGTGCTGAATTGTTAAAAGTAATAACATTCAAATTGTTCATCTATTTGGGAATCTAAACTTCTTTTAGTGGAAAAAAGTTCTTTTTGTGGGAGCACACACGGATTAAGGTGAGTAAGGGTGAGAAAGTAGCCAATCTTCCATCCCTATACATAAGTGCATTCATAATAATCTTTAATCTCAGTTACTTTTTGTATTGATAATATGTGAGCTGTCTTAGTGCATCAGAATTGGTTTACCTTCATGTAAGGGTCAATATTTGTATGAAAGTCATTACATCTTGAAAGTGTTGCTCGGAAAATCTGTAAATTGAAGTTATGAAAATTCTAAACGATAAGATACATCTGCTATCTTTTACACACGAAAGCATCCTATCCTACAAATGTAATTACAATATATGATCAGAGAAACAAATAACTTTGTATTGTGATGTGATGATGGAAAGGTGCTGTTTGTAACATTACAAAGATATTATTTTACTTAATGAAACTCAGGTACATAAATGCATATATACAGCAGAAAGTATTTATTTCAAATTCATATATACACAGGAATATTTGAAATATAAAAAATAAAAACAAATATAAAAGAAATATAAAAATATATCCAAAAGCATTACAATAAAACCGTTAAGGTGGCTTTTAACATTTTTGTATATTTTCGATTAAGCCTTGATATGCACAGGCATACACACTTCAATTTGTTTGGGTAAAACACATAGGTAGATAATCGAGTCGAATCAGAGTAGAGAAACCCCTTTTATTGTTGCAGTTGTAATCAATATATTGAAACGCATACATTACGCATTTGAACGTAATTCAAAGGATACATATACGTCCATAAAATTTGAAAGATTGACTCCAACCGAAATGTGAATGTCTGACTATGGAAAAATACAACTAATGATGCATGTTAGCATTTTACTTAAAACGTGACTATTTTTTTATTCAAACTCATATACAATGGAATACATTAACGAGGAAAAATCGTCCATTCAAGAACGTCTTTACTGAGGAAACGTTCTGGCATATGCATTCTTTTTGCCATACTGCTAAAGCAGCGTATATGAATTCGCTCTCGCTCCTTCCTAATAACCTTATCTCTTTCGGGCAAAATCCCTCGTATGGTTTGAGGCTTGATATTCGAAGCTATGCTCACCTGTTATGTATTCAGCCAATGTTGTAAATTGAGGAGCTTGAAGCTACTAGCTTGAACCCATCCGGGTTGTGCCGCTCTTGCTGAATGCGATTCATCTCATTGGCTGGTTAGACAGCTAGCGATACGAATCTTAAGAGATGAGGGCATTAGGATGGAGTGAAAGCGGATTCATATACGCTGATTTAGCAGGATGTCTTTTTGCTCAATTAGCATATCATTTAATACAGAAAAGGATTACATATGCCAGTGATGAAACCACATTAACAGGTTAGAGTCATCTACATTCATTCGAAAACAGTGTTTTTCAAATCATCGATGATGATTAAGATGTCGAAGGAACAATAATTTCAAATAGCTTTAATATAAGGATATTGAATTCGACAGCCTTGTTCTTTACCGAAGATACAAAGAAAAAAAGCAATACAATAAGGTTTGATATAAAAAAAGACACATATTCATAGTTTAATACAATATTCAAGCATTGTTTAAAACTGCTTCAATTTCAATGTGTTGTAAGAATCGCCTTTTGCATATCTTTGGAAGGGTTTGCTATGAAAAAAAAATTGAAAATAGAATGAATGCTAAGTCTTTTTACTACGCAACCCCTTATCTATAAGAATATTAGGATCAGGACAACTAACGTAAATGATTGGATGAGATGTGTTACAGGATATCTGACTATGTATTCTAAGACCTGACTGATTACCTCTCATTCTGGAACATGAACCGTAGGATTCTCAGTCAAACGTCATGATTTCCCAATAGTTTACAGCGAGCTGATTAATCATCTAAAAACCAAGCCTGTTAGTTCAAGCTATTGAATTATTAACATACTCACTTGTGTCCTTATTTAGAGACAACTAGCATGGATACACTTACAATAAGCCAATACAACTCCCGTTTTAGAACAGTGACACCAACGAATTGTTTTCCCTTGCAAAAATTAACTTTCTTCACTTCAAACTTCAGACATAGCAGATAATAACTAGGGTGTATGTTAACTAATGTGTCATCTCGGTAAACATGATGTATATTTGATAAGCTAGACTCCCCTGTGTCATTAGTTTTGTTGTTCATGATACTATGTTAGCATTGGCTTGAAAAATGAACAATGTTGGATATGTCACAGGTTTATTCCTAATTATGATTGTTGGTTTGTCAAATATCTAGTGAAAAATGACATTTTCATACCTCACCTACATAATATAGCTATTTGGTTTGAAGCATTTTCCATAAAAAAGGAATTAATTTGTGTAGAAAAAAAATTACAATGGTAAATAGATATCAATCATACATCTTACAAATTCATATAAATAAAGTATTTGTAACTTAGATAAGAGAGGTATTCCTGAAGTCGTAGAGGGAGACACCAACAAGTCGTAGAGGGAGACACCAACAAGTCGTAGAGGGAGACACCAACAAGTCGTAGAGGGAGACACCAACAAGTCGTTGATATACATTTCAAAACAAAGAACACAGGGAATGTTGGAAAGTTTAATAAAATAAACAATAATAAGTGTTAAAATGTGTGTAATGTTGTTACAGTTAACAAATACTTTTATAGCACCGCCAGACTGCAGAGAAGTTCAGGAGTTGAAACACTAGGAACGTGAGACTAAAATATGTAGATAACAATGCGGGGGAAACCTTGGTGTGTGTGTGTGTGTGTGTGTGTGTGTGTGTGTGTGGGGGGGGGGGGGGGGGTTTGTGTGTGTGTAACAATGACTTAGTTCAACGTCCTTATGTTAAAATATTTGTACTGGTTAAAACATTAATTGATATTCTGAATATAGATATTTTTGGATTTATAGACAGTAAAACTCTTTGTGAACTGATAGTTTTAATTAAATCTGGTATAACTACTTATTACTACTAAAAATATTTTCAATATCATGTTGACAACGGTTAATCTACGACACCTAATAATGATTCTAATTATGAGTCCATAGACCACATTGTTAACTAATAAGGAAGTGTTTTAGAAATTAAAAAAATAAATACTGATCTGAGGAGCTTAAGCAGGAAAGTGATGTTATCATTCAGTGATTGATAACCGTATTAAAACCTAAATTGATAGGTCACTTGCTTACATATAGATAAGATAATCATCCATCAATCCATTACTTATATAAAACAAACATTATATTTCCTGTCAGACATTTTGATCAACACATCTAAAATGTTAGTACCTATCTGAAATTATATACCTTTACCTTTGGATAAAATTTCCCCTAATATTACAGGATAATTGTTACAAATTACCTTTGATTCGTTTTAAATATCGAACACAAATCCTTATCATACTACAATTCAGTGCTCCAACGTATTAATATAGTTACTAAGGAGGCATAAATCAAATGGGAAGCATCTTCTCAACACTTCTAGCTGATGTTTGTGCTGTAACACAGTCCAGTCAGTTGATCGAGGAGAAACTCGTTCTGTATGTGGGAAGAATGTTGGAAATGAGTAGAATGTATGTTTCTACAGTTATTCTTTTACAAGGAATAATGCCATTTACCTATAGCAGTAAAGGTGATGTGGGACTACATATGTTTGAATAAAAAAATAACTGAATATGTTACCAGCTCATTGTTACCATTGCATCTACATGTACCTGTTTATTTTTGCTTTTATGCAATCTCATTACAATGAAATCTAATATTGCTGCACTACGTTACGCATATAATAGATCTCACTAGGCTCCTTTACTTAAGCCGTCAGGGTAACCATTGCTTCAGTTTGACCTCTAAATTTCGTTGGCTTGGCGCAGATACCTTCTGGTAATGATATTGCGCGTCACTTGATGGTCTTCTATATGATTGCAAGTGTTGAAGTGGAAACTCTTATAACTGTACGATTTTAAAGAGGAAAAGTTATTTGCATATGTTCTTTAATCGAATAACAGCCCAACAGAGTTATAACATGTCAGTCTTTGACGATACAAGGGTCAATCTCATTAGCATATAAAAGTCGCACGTGACTAATAAAAAATTATAAAGAAACCTCTTATTGGTATTTGAACATGTTTTGGTGGTTTTCCTTTCTCAACACGTTGATGGTTAATTTATTTCACGAAATTGAAAATTATTCGAC
This sequence comes from Phorcus lineatus, assembly GCA_921293015.1. Classification (NCBI taxonomy): domain Eukaryota; kingdom Metazoa; phylum Mollusca; class Gastropoda; order Trochida; family Trochidae; genus Phorcus; species Phorcus lineatus. Next base: position 74,826,531 of record OV121081.1, on the reverse strand, counting down.
GATTACTACAAACTTTAAGACGAAACGTTTATTCAACGTATCTGTTTCCAGAAGAAGCAATCTGGATTGGTACCGTCTACTAAAGGATAACGAAATAACTTCAATTTGACGTTTCTGTAAAAAAAACGATCTAGGGTTATTGAAAGCACATTGGATGATTTGAATTATATCGAAGACAAACGGAGCCTGGTGAGATCTACACGCGTTATGTAGTGGAGCATTTAGATTTCATCTTAATGAGATTGGCATTATGGAAAACGGTTTTATAAGGCAGTGAATTACGAGTACTGTTAATGCATTGTTTTTTTTAAAAATAACCTGACAGTTTTATAAATGTCAGATATGTGAAAAACATTGAAATCTGCAAATAAACGTTAATCTTCTCCTTCGAACAAACTAACATCTCTTGAAACAATCGATGTTTAAGGCGTATAGTGACGGCTATATCGAAATGCGCATTATTCATTTTACAGACACAAGTGACAATCATGTATTCACATAATATTTTGTTGAAGAGGCCCGTCAGTTTTCAGTGACAATACAACTTGTGTTATCGTGTAGTCTTACTTTCAGTACCAGATGGCTTTAGATTATAGTAATATAAGTTAGGGTATATAGGGGATAGGGGTATTATAGTTATATATGGAGGGTCGCAGTGGTGGTGTTATTGACTCCAGAAAAACATTTAAACTAAGGAATTCACTCGCACCGAGCGATGCTGATTTTATAAATATATGTATTTCTAGTATTTTGGCAACAGGAAAAGTCTGCAAGCAGATTTTGTCTTCTGAAGGTAAAAGACATCATCATCATATGTCTGCGTACTTTTAAATAAATAAAACTAGTTGAGAGTAGCAAAGGAGAATCAAAGTTACTGACTGAGTACAAGTGAAATGGAAACCTTACCAATGAATGGCGAGACTATTAGGCTTTGTACACGTGCATGCGTATTTGAAGACTAACTATAAGTTTAAATCTGAATAAATGAGTATGAGTCTGAATAACGTATTTTGAATACACAAGTTAGTCCAAAACATTTTATATAATGCTCAAACTGATGATACGTTTATGACAATTGGCGAAAGCTCATTAAAGGGTCATTAACTTTCTTTATATCTAAAATCATATATCATATATAAAAAAACACCTTTCATGTAAATAATTAGACTTGAGACTTTATAGAAAATCGAGCATTAATTGGTCTCAAAAAGGATCATGTTGTTGTCCTCAGCGTCCTAATCTGCTTGTAGGAAATCTCTCCAGATTTTTTAAAAAGTAACAACAGTCTTTTGGTTGTGTTTTGTCATTTAGCGAAGGGATTTTGTCACAAATGACAGATATAACAAAACCTGTTCCAGAAAGCTGTGACAGAAAGCTAATCAACTGGATATCAAGATGTCCCGCTAGTGTCAGCTTGCCTCCATGGTGTAGTGAGTGAGTCAGTGGACCAGAAACCACCAGGAACCTGGGTCAATCCATCCCATCGTTTTGGTCCTTCTGTGTCAAGAGTGTTTGCTTTATCTTACAAATCTGGATTATTAATTGAACAAATTCACTTAATCGCATTTTGTGGGTAGGAAAATCCCTCATATAGCATACGAATATACAAAGTCTTAAGTCAATGAGATTTGATACAGGGATTGCAGAGGCTCAGAGTATGCTGTTGGGGGCGAACAGGTCAAACTTTCTTAATGATGTTTGTTTCTGAAAATAACTATCTCAATGCATATAATGTTGCATAGTGACAATAAACAGGAAACACGTCGATAAGTAAACCGGACAATGGGGCGCGCCAATTACTCAAACGTGATTTTGGAAAATTATTTACAGCAGACACAAGGAGAAATAATGTAAATGCTATACATGCAAATGGAACGCATAATTTCGACCTCTTAACATTTAAATCGCCGTTTTTAATTTGCAACAGAAAACAAGAAACTGTTATAATTTTGGCATTTACGAGATGCATATTAAGATATGGGATTTAAACTTAACTCAGGCCATATGGTATTTTGGCTTTGTTTAAGCCACATACAGAATTCATACAATATACTCTGCGTAACTCTCAACTGACAGTTCTTTTTGGGATTCTGCCCTTCGCAGATACAGTACGCGTGAATCTGGAAAATCAACTTGAGTCTAAAATAGCATGGATGGAAATTTCTAATATTTTGGAAAGCATTCACTTCATGTAAGCTCATTTTTATCCTAACTTCTGGGTTTATCTTAATTACGAAACCTCCACAATATCACTTTTGCTCTGATATTATTTAGGCCATACGAAGTGTTCGTAATGAAAACATGGATTCAATAGACCGTCTGTACCTGAGGTATTAAATGAAATGGTGGTAACTGAATGACATAAAATAGTAGCAACTAGCAAGTATTAAAACTGATATAAGACAAATTTATTAATGGGATATTTCTATATATTGAGTTCTGTTAAGTATATATTTGAATCACGTTTAGGCATCTTTTTCACATCATATCAAAATTACAAAAGTTGAAATAACATTAACAGGTTAACCGTGAACTGTTCCTGCCAAAGACATTCTTCTCTGCACTACTTTCAAAGTAGTAGACATGGTCAATTATTGTATGAATGTCATTGCTCAAATGGAGTTGTCCTGCATATGTCCTGCATATGTCAAACGACGATAGGAGGTCCAGGGGAAATCTCTGATTAGTTAAATAGCGAAAATGTAAGAATTTGCTTTCGAACCGAAGGGATATGCCTTATATAAGTTTACAAAGTACAGTAGTGCGGGTTATATCCATATGGAATTATTGTATTGTATTGAATGTACGTTCATGCTGTAAACAAAAAGTTTTGTTTCTGAACTGTAAATGTTGAATTAAAGACATTAATCAAAATGAAGCGGAAGATGCTTTATATGTTTAAGAAGAAGATCTTTATGATCAAGTCAAAATTATACATACATATATATCATATTACAATCTTTCATACTGTGGACAATGATTCTGCTGTAAAGCTCTGTTCATCGTGTCTCTGGTAACTGTCCATCACTTCCTGGAAACTAATAAGCTTAGCACTCTGCTTGATGACACCAGAGATCATTAGCTTTCGGTTTAGTAGCCTGACAAAGCACTAATAGACTGCATTTAAGATTGAATCATTGATTATTGTATGAGTTTGGTAAGAAACATGGAATCAGAGCCAGGAATCATTCCATTCTAACTGTAATATATCATTTCATTGAACTCTGTCCTGAGTCTAGGATCACAATATATACAAAATTAGTTTTGTTACTTTTTAAGTATATTTCCCTGACACTAATTCTTGAAAACTGTTCAGAAAAGAGATTTTCGAATCATTTGTATGATGAAGATGTAATATTAACGGAAATTCATAATGCTTGTGACAGCAGACATATTGGTGCAAAAGCCAGTCTCCTTCATGTGATTGACTCACGGCTTTAGTATCCTTACTATCACATTGCAACACAATAGGTGCTGAATCATACCACTTACAAAAATACTATAAAAGAAAATAAATCGCAGCTGAATAAAAGAGCAATGTTACCGATGCGTTGTACCTCGGCACTATATGGTAACCAAGTTTTAGAAGAGAATTATCCTTGAAACTGCAAAATAGACGCCAAAGTATACGCCAATTTGAATCAACTCTTGCATGATACGAAAGTCGATGAAGTGCCAACAAGATGCCCTATTGTCGGTACATGTTTATGTTATGTGAATCAATCCAGTGCAATATTGGGTTGCATATTTAATCAATATTACACTATTATGCTGGGAAAACAATTTTGAATAATACTCCATATAAACTAGAAACCTTAATGTTTTTAGAAAAGGTAATCAGCTCTATAACTTTGTAATTAAAAACTGCTGTTCTGCCACTTTTAGTGATATAGCTAGCAGTAGAGTATTCATCTCTGCCAAACAGGTAGCTTGATTAACAAACAGTTGACTGTTGCATAACTGATTTCATAACTGATTCAAACACATGTGCTTCATCATACCAATCATCACAAAAATCTATCTTAATAATCTTGTAGTTATTCCAACGCCTTCTTCAGATAAAAACAAGAAAGGTTATGTTATGTTTATATTTGATCAATCCATATGAACGAAGATCGATCACTCAATTGCAAAGACATTTCCTAGCAGTGTCAGTTGAGGGTGCAGTTGTTTGCTCCTCTATAATTGATAGAAGTAAATAGAGTATCAAGTAGGTAGGAATGTTTTGCAGAAGGTGAATAGCAGGCAAAATGTGATTAAATGTCAACGGTGTTTAGACAATCATGCTATAGATGTCTATTGAGCAGTTGAACATATGATAAACACATGGACGGAATTGGTATGCTATATCATCCACGGTGACAAGTGATAATCGATTATGCTGGGAACATTTCTTTTACATATGTAAGATTATTTGTCAGATTCAGATATAATGGCATGTAAATTTCTGTTTGAATATATATGCTATGACTGTATAAATAACGATCCTTATACTTTTGATTTGAGTTTCGAACAATTATCTAAGTATGTTGTTTTTGATACAAAGACACTATGAGCAACACAGTTACTTTGTTGTTCGTGCATTTTGAAATACACGTGCAAATAATTTTGTTATATTAAAGAACAGTTGTTAGAGAAATTACAGAAATTAGTGTCCAAATACGAAATCACAGCACAAGAAGACCTTGACCACAAATGCTCGTTGTGCTTTATGGCACCATTTTGTCATTTAGATAAAAAAAATAGATCATGTTGATGATTTTTTATTCCACATAATCCATAAATCCTAATTTCAAGCAATAGATGTAAGTAAGCAATCGAATACAATTGTTCTGGAGATAAAAAGTACTTGCAATTTATCGATTTTGGATTTCTTTTTTATTGTATCAAAATTTCATAGTCAACATGGTCATTTAACTTTTACCACATGTGCTTATATATTAATGTGTTACAAACTTATTTCTGCAATATTGTAACTTACATGATTTTACAGTTTATTTTACAGTTTTTTCGTACTAACCCTTCAGGTTGGTAAGGTAAAAATAAGACCTTTACACCAGGCCTATTGACTATGAATATGAATATGAATGTTCCAAAACGCACGGTCCAGTATCCTTGTCATCGTACTTTTTATGATAATTATTTCTTCTGTCTAGTTTTTGAACTAGTGGAAACAAATGTAACAATTCTTATTTAATATTTATAACTCGCTAGGCATTTTTTTCTCACTATAACCTTTCCCACCACTGGCTTATCAAATAACAACGAGATCAAAGGTATATCACTAGATAAAACGTTTCTCATGAATGGTGTTCTAATTCTAGCCGTTTAATTATTGCTTGTAGGTGTTCATGTTTTGTTGTTTTATCGATTCAATTCATTTAGGTTGAACAACTATGATAATTTTATCAGTCGGGTAGTCTTGTGAAAAATACAGTTCTTGTGACAAATCATCAATAGAACAACCAAAATGCCTTATGAATAATATTTTATGTAATTCATCCTTGATATCCTGTTTGACGCTCTAATGAAAAACACCTGATTCAGTTTTCATAATGTATTCCTGTCATGTCAATTCGGCCCTGGCCCTAAATTATACCAATGGGTTAAGAACACCCTCAGGACTAAGGGGACTTTTATAAACAAGCGACAGGCTAATAATAATAATAATCATATTACAAGTGATGTATACAAAATATATGTAACAAAAACAATGTGAGTTCAGAGACAGTAAAGGATGGACGGATTATGTGATATGCAGATGTAATAACCCAGACAGTAGTTACTTTACTTGGCAGTGTTACTGAATACTTGTCAGTTTACGTCTATCTTACACTTCCCCAGGGCTATGTAGTACATAAAAATCTCATTCTGACGTCCGTTCGGTGGTCATTTGTTTTTTAAACCATCTTTGATGCTTATATCTAAGGAAAATATTTAAGGCCAACCTATATTAACCATTTGGTAAACTATTTTTATTCGGTTAGTGCATTCTATTTCTTAATGATGAGGTCATGATGTCTATCTATTTTCGATATACATAAGACAAGGCCATATCACACAGCGGATTATTTGTGACGTCATTCTTGCTGCAAAACGATTCAGTAACTGGAGAAATTTACATTACAAATAGATTACGTGCAATCTATGTACGTATGACCCGACTCCTTTATAAGAATGGGTTCTACCTTTTGAACATTCATTGTTTTAGTTAGGACTTAACCTGAAATAATATCAATGTTATCATAATGAGAAAAATGTTTGAGTTTGGGTTTTGAAAGTTTCTATCACAAGCTGATGTACAATTTCGAGAGTACTAAGGGTAGGAAAACATTAGCGACCAAGCGATCAAATCAAATGATAAGGCATTCAATGTCACTCATTCATACATACACACATGAACTAAACATCGACTTCTCTGCTGCCACTTAAAGCCTCAGAAGGGCCAACATAACATTGTTACTGAACTTATTTGTTAGATAACAGATTTTAAGAGTAATGTCAACTGCTTTTTTATTGCCCTTAAGACATTTAGAGATGAAAACGAGGCATATCAAATAGTCATAGGTAAGATGGCTAGATGTATTATTAAGCTATTGAGCAAATGCAAAGGAGAACAAAACAAACTAAAATTGTAAGTGAATGACAAAACAAATTTAATCAACATTTTGCAAAGGAAACTTTAATCTAAAAGTAGAGATAAAAGCGATTCAGAAATATACAGTTTTAATCAGATAAACCATGGAAAGTTATCAAATGTCAACAGTATAAAAATTGATAAATGTTTGGAAATTAATTCACACATTATTAATACAGTTTTGTTGTCACTTTTTTATCAGAGAGATGTTGCAGAGAATTTCAAAGGATCAAACACAAGGAACTGGATACAGTTTTATGTTTTAACAATTTTAGAACAATCCATGTACATCATACATAATTGAACGTCCTGTTCTGTGAAATTAACTTTCTCACAAAACATGCATTAAACGATTGTTAACCTTTTTAAACCAACAACCCTCGCATTATCAAATTCAAATAGAAACTGAATATTGATGATAAAGCTTACCAAACATATTTTATGACATCTTTGTGCAGACAGAGTGGTTCCAAATTATCAATGATTGATAGGTCCTCGTTTATTCATTCATTAAGGTAAAACAGGAGATGGTTATTCCTTACCCTGTAACGGTAAATGTCTCCAATGAGACAATTGATAAGTGTTAAAATGTGCGCTTTGTTTTTACAGTTTACTGATAAGTTTATAGCACAGCAATACTGCAGAGAGGTGCAGGAAATGAAACGCTAGGAACGTGAGAGATTGCAGTGTCAGGGTAATCCATGTGTGTAACAAAAACAAAATGGCGAGTGTCTTTTCGAAAAACTCAAAGACTTATTAATACATTATTTTACCGTTGTCAGACAATTTACAACCTCACAAGCAATTCACTACCTCACATAGTAAATCATTGTTGTGTGCTTTTTTCCACCATTCATCACAACTGCATTGGTCATTTAGAAAACATATATCTTTTAAACCCATTTAAATGAGATCGTTTTATGTATAAATACGGAATCGAAACCAGGGCCTAGATAATGGCCAAAACATTTATATTGACTATAAGTTATATTTTCAGGTGTGATATAAACAACATGTTTTATTTTTATAATTTATAAACGCAACATTATAAAATGGACTTCGACTTTTTAAATATGTTGTGACATTATAATGTCAGTCTGACTATCAAATGGATAACATATATCCATATCTTTTTACAGATACCACGATTTCTCCATTTGTATCTTTCAAAATACCATGAAATGATTGATGTTTTCATGCGAATAACCCGACTAATCTGAAAATAAGCATTTTCAGAAAATATGAATCCCCTCTTAGTATGATATTTCTTTTTTATCTCAGAAAAAGATGAGTTTGAAAGTAGATCAGTGGTATTTTGCTAAAAATGTTGGACTCCTTACGGATTTATTGGTCCGATTATTATAAACATTGCAATGGTCTTTGGCGAGCAGATTGATGATTTGGAGACCAAGTCTGTTGATGAAGCTGAATTAGTTAATTGGAATTTGTGGCTAGAATATATACCTTTACAGGAGGTTGAAAGAATTTCCTGGCTCGTTAATCACGTGAAATGTATCTTGTTTTTGTTATCAATATTTTCAGAAATGGAGACATTTACCGTTACAGGGTAAGGAATAACCATCTCCTGTTTTACCTTAATGAATGAATAAACGAGAACCTATCAATAATTGATAATTTGGAACCACTCTGTCTGCACAAAGATGTCATAAAAAGTCAACACACACTTCCATTGCTAATCCATGATCAATGATTCTTTAAATTATCAACAATTTTGAACAAGGTAAACTGTTTCTTTAATTGACAGACCGCTCCTGAACTCAACAATCTGTGCATCTAACATGTTTCTCTTAAAACATTGAGGCAATGAAGTTATGAATACAGAAGGATATATACATAAAGGTCTGGCTTGTTTGAATGTTCATATTACTTTTCCATTCTATCAAAAAGATAATTAGACATTTCAATTGTTGACACTTTTCATATTTTCAGTTGACAGCAATCATATGGTAAAATATATTCAAATATCCTTTTATGCTAAGTCTCGAAGAACCTCGAAGAAAACAGAAATACATGTATATGTAATATTGTTAAATCCACATAGTAAATATAAGAATTGAAACCCATTTGGATCGATCAACGCCCCGGAGAAACCAGTAAAATAAATATCTAGACATTATATAGCATGACAAAAATAGTCTTATCAAATTTAAAAGTTTCATTTCAAATCTCTTGTAGAAGAGAAAGCCATTCGTATTTCTGAATATTTCATATATATAATTTTAATATGTAATGTTTTAGGTTTTGTTGTCTGCATTTCTTTAGAAATTATTTGGGGACTATGAACTCACTTCATGATCATTCATAAGACAACGTCAAAATTTAAATATTCATTGAAAATGAATATGATTGATTCGGTTTTTATATACATAAGTAGGGGAAATATCATAAATATATATTTTCCATCATTAATATTTTATTTTAGGCACAGTAGCTTTTAACTTCAGTCTACGGAAAATAGTAATAATAGTTCTTTCTTAAATTTCAATGAACCTATATCTACAAGCCTACTTGAAGGTATCAGTAAATTTATCTGAGAATGTATGTGAGAAGAATGTTGGAAATATGTGGAATGTTTGTTTCTACAGTTATTCTTTTACGGTGAATAATTCAAAATTCAACAACAGAATTACAATTATAAGCAATGGTCTAAAACGATACATCGATATGACTTATCATTCGATTGAATATCTGTACCACTGCTTGTTTCAACAATGTCAAAAGGCATTGATACAAGTTAATGAGACACACATAACCTGCTTTACAAGATACTTCAAGCCACGCTAGTACATTATTTTTGAGAATAACTTTGTCCAAATTTCAAATTTAAACCTGTCATGTGTTTTGGAACTTAGATGTGTCAGCTTGCTTTTCGTCTAGGTGATTGATACATTTTTGGCAAAACAGAAAACAATTGAAATCTCTGAAAATGTTCAATTCCAGAGGCACAAAGCCAGTTACAGACAACTGACAATTATGTGTTATATATGATATTTTATTCAATATTCTTCATATTTGCCCCTCGTTTTTCGGTGAAGTGTTTCACATTGTGTTGCAATACAAGTTGTGTTATTTTGTAGTCTGACTTACAATACAAGAAACGTTTTCTTCTAGTGTATTTCCAGGGTAGCAGTTATTCAAAATTATGGTAATATTTTAATAACGGGGGTCCCGTGGTGTTTTTGACTTGTGAAGACTTCAAGTATTATTCATATACATGTATATCTATTTCTAGTGTCAAGAAACAAGAAATGTATGCAAGCAGATATTGTCCTCTGAAGATAAATACATCAACATTTGTCTGTGTACTTCGAAATAAAATTATTTTTAGCGTAGTTGTTACCACATAAATCCTTCAATGCCCTGATATATATATTACGGCACATGTCTCGTATGGTATCGCTTCATATATATATAGCCAATAAAACGGCTTACATATAACAATAGCAATAGGACTGTTAAGTTCGAGTTCAAGTTATTTCAGTCTCCTAACATAACGACATAGCTCCAACTAAAAATACCTATCCATAAAAAATCAGCTAGAAACGATACGAATCATTTCGAGTTTGAGAGAATATAATAACAACGACATAAATGGAATAAATAAACAAATAACCCATATTGTTTACATGTGCTCATATTGCACCTGATCTTGATATACCACAGAAGACAGATTTAAAAAATGCTGTCTAGCTCTTTCAGCAAATTACACCTCTCCAGAACAAGAGCAGATTAGCATGGGTAATATTTAATAAGTGCGTGTTGGCAGTACGCTTCGTTCGGATATTTATATTTAATGATGCAGTCTTAAGATTGATTGTAAAGTAGAAATACATGACAGTTAAGTTGCATAATTTTTCATGTTTTGTTCAAGTTCGTTTCTTAAACGCAAACATATTCATAACCTCTCTCTTGTTTGGTTTTCTGTGTGACCAAGGGAGTTCAATAATAATGTCTACTACATTATTTATCAGGTTGTACCCAAGATTTTACAGTTAAGTAGATAACTGTTCAATTATCGAGTTCGCACTGCTATTATCTCACTTTGTAATCTGCGTATCTGCTTTCAAAGATGACTGAAATATACCAATGAGATGTAAATTCATTTGAAAGAAATGGAAATACGAGATTATCCTAAATATTACATTTGATTGCTCCTTGTTGCACAGCGCCTTACAATATTTAGAAATCCTTGAATTAAAATGGAAGAAAATTGTATTCCTTGTCGCAAGCTTTCCCGCTCACGCAATAAGAGTTGGTCTTATTTTAGGTAACCCTCGTTTACTTATCAAAGAAAGCCTCAGTTTGTGAAACGTTTGGAGCAAGATGGTATCGTGATAGTCTCACAATTTCAGATACATGTAACATAATATCGACACTATAAAATTTGATTGAAAATAAAATATTATACTTGGTATATGAAATGTTTTCAAGACATGATGATTCAGTTTGTTCTGTATTCTATAGTGTTGACAATATATCATCAAACCACATACAACTTTTACGGCAAAAAGATCAACGGGTAAACAGAAAGCTTTCAGTTACTTAAATATTTCAAATACGATTAATGTTAAAGTTTTATATGATCACGATAGGCTGACATGATATTGTTGACAAAATGTCATTCAAAAGAAGATTGCATTCGAAATGTCAAGCAAAGAAGCAGATAAAAACCGTGATATTACATATATAGAACAACATGCTTTTACATTTTTCATCACTCCAATATACCTAAAGTATCATTTAATCACGTGTAAAGTTACATAGGATATATTTGTACATTTACTTGCATATAAATGTTGTGAAATGGACAATGGAAAATCGGGATTTCAGGTTGCCGACTGAAACCTAGGTGTTTAAATAAGATGAAAACCTAAATTCGTAACGACTTTAGCCCATGCATACGTAAATGTACATTGGCCAATCTCGACATCTAAACGTTCACCGACCGAATATCAATATGGTATTTTGTACACACGAGTAAGCCCCAAAAAATGCTCAAGCTGACAATATTTTCCATGGTAAAGGGAGAACACTAATGAAGTGGTAATTAGATTTCTCTACCGTTGGTTTTGATAAGCTATTTAAATTTTGACTGGACAACAGAATGCCATTGGTTCCACCTCTCTTTTGGTTGTAAAACTGCAATAGTTCTGTGTAGGTAACGTTTTTTCATGAAACGTTTTATACGAATTCGATAAAATGTATTATGGGAGACGTTTATGTAACATAATTGCTTTTTCTTGTTTATTTGCATGTAAATCATAATTACATGTGAATATCATAATGTAACGATTTGGTCACGAAAATTTGAATGGATTGACACTTGTGTTTATGATTCTCTCCTCCTCGTTCTAACAGATATATTACGTGTGCATCTGGAACGATTGACATAACACGCAGTGGGATGTACATGGATTGGTGTTTCTTATGTACTTTATGCAAACCCGTTTTCTATGAAGTTCAGATTTTGGTGTAATGACCCGGATCTTTGTTTTTTTTTACATACAGAGTATTCACAACGAACACCTGATTTCCATGTTAAACACTGTGCACTTGAACAAACACAAATTATTATCATCTGAATGAAGTAAATTCATAACAAATATGTATATTCATAAAACTAATAAAAGAGGAACTGGTTAATTATTAGTTAAACCCTACAGTGGCTTCCTTGCAATATGATTACATCGTTTTGATATTATAAAACTTTAAATAACATTTACCGAGACGAAGAACTGTTCCCTACCATTCCATTCTTGTCTACAAGAGTTTCAAAGAAGTAGACGTAGTCAATTATTGTATAAATGTCATTGCTCAAAGGGACTTGTCCTGTACATGTCAATGCCATGCGTCAACGGACGACGGGAGGTCCAGGGGAAGTCTCTGATTAGTTTAAAAGCGAAAATGCTTTAGGGATACTTTAAGCCTGCAAAGTGCACTAGTACATATGGAGAGATTGCAACAGTTCTAAAGACTATCTATATAGCCCCATGCTAAATTCAGTGAATGAGTTTGTTATTGAATCGGAGCGTAATTGGTTAGTTAATGTAGGTGCATGCTGAATACATATGTTTTAAAACCCTGACCTATTTCTTAAATTCTTTATTCATGAAAATATTACATTACATATCTATCATACATGTATTACCATATTTCACACAGTCGATGTCGATTCTGTTGTAATACTCTATTCAATATATCTTTGGTAACTGTCTATCACTGCCTGAAAGCTGATAAGCTTAGCAGCCAGCTTAATGGCACAAGAGATCATTAGCTTTTGGTTTAGTGGCCTGATAAAGCTCTAATAGACTGCACTTAAGATTGAATCGTTGATGATTGTATCAGCTTGGTAACAAATTGGGAATCAGAGCCACGAATTCTCCCATTTTATCTGTGAGAAATATAAATCATTAATTGCTCTCTTTCGGGAGGCAAGGTTTCAGGGATGTTTATCTTAAAGTAAATGTTCCTGCCACTAATCCTCAAAACCTGTTATGTCTTAAAATAATATAGACAATAGTGTTCACAAACGTGACATTCGAATAATTAGTGAAATGAAGATGTAGTTTTAACAGAAATTCGTGATGCTTGTGACGGAACACATATTATTGTAAAAGCACTTGGAGGCGCTAAAAATCGTACTTCCTTATGCAATTGAGTTGAGTTAATGTATAACGATGACTTCCAATTAAAACCTGCCTCTTATCTTTATGCTAAAATCTATCGATAAATGCAAAATAGTGTTAGTATCGCCACCATCACATTGCATCACATTTAGTGCAAGGTAGGTTCCAACAACTGAATCACACCACTTACGAAACTACTACAATAGAATTAATAGCAGCTGAAATCGATAAGATAGCAATGTTACCATAGAGTTGAAACACACCACCAGCAACATCTGGTAACCACGTTTTAAAAAGGAATTAGCACTAAGAACCACAGAAAAGCTAATCATGCACCAATTGGAGTCAAGTATTGCACCGAAAGAAAGTCGAGTACGCACTTATGTAGAAAAATACGCTCCATTGTAGATACTCACCAAATATTCCAAAATTCGGCCGATCACGCACAAGAATGTGAAGTAATTTCAACAGAAAACCAAGAGAATCGATGCACGCCATAACGCATTGCATATTTCATAACTATTGCACTATTACGCTTGGGGAAAGAAATTCAATACTTAATCAATTAATTCAACCTGAAACCTAAATGCCTTTCGAATAGTGTACCATCTTAATACATTCATAATCAAAATGTCTTGTTCTACCACTCTGCGAATTCACGATATAGTTCATAGTTTATGTGGTTCATCATTCTGTCAGAGCAAATCAATTCACCTCTACGTAACAGGTTGTGTAACTGGTAAAATTCATTTGTTTATTTGATAAAACACATGCTTATTCATACCAATCGTCACAAATGTCAATGTTTAATAACTTCGTAGCTATTTCCACGCCTACTACAAAGATAAACAACAAAGTTTGCAAAGAAAAGCTTATGTTTGTAGATCATGTATCGGTGACGTTATGATCCTCCTATATGAACGAAGATCGACCACTCAATTGCACGGACAAACAGTTCCTAGCAGCGTCAGTTGAGGGTAAAGAATGCAGGTTATTGACTCATGTTTTAGTCCTCTACAATTGATAGAAGTCAATAGGGTTTCAAGTAGGTTGGAATGTTCTGCTGAAATTGAACAGCAGTTGACGTATCGGGTAGACAAAAATGTAATTATATGTACACGGTGTGTTAGACAATCATACCGTAGATGTCTACCTAGCAGTTGAAAATATGACAGATCCACGGACCGAAATGTTATGCAATCTAATCCACAGTGAGAAAGTGATAACCGATTTTGCTGAGAATATTGCTTTTACATATGTAAGAACATTTGTCAGATTCAGTCATTTATTATTATTGTTATTTATCTTAGTTGCCAAGCTGCTTTGCATTGTAAAACGTCTTTTTATTGTTTAATTTCCACTTGAAACATTACAATTACTACAAGTATGTTGTTCATGCATACATAACTACACTTGCCGATCTGCATATTTTTTTTGTTTAAGAAAACGACTCATAGAAATTGTGTCAAAAGACACAATCATATCACAAGGAAAATTAACCACATATGTTTTAGTGCATTATGACACCATTTCACCATTTAGTTTCCGGTTAGCAGTCAGTAATGTTGATGATGTTACACGTAATCCCTGTATCCTTATTTTCAGCCGTAGATGTAAGTTAGTTTCCATATGCAAATTGTTCTGGGGTCAAAAAGTACTTGTATGTGTCGGTTTTGTGTTTCTCTTTTACTGTATAATAGAAATTTCATATTCATCATGAACATCTTAGATTTTCCATATGTAGTTTGGCAAACGTATTTCTTTGAATGTTTTAACTTACAAGAATTTACAGTATTAGAATTAACTTTACGCCCTAAGCATTCATATTGGTAAGACAATGAATACAACCTCTATACCAAGCCCATGTAATCGTAAAGAGATTATTCAGCTTACACATTAAAAACGACTTCAGTGTCATGACAACTGTTGAATTGAATCAATGTTTCAGGAATAGACAGGTCAAAGTGGAAGAACATTTACAAATCTTGTCCTTGTCATCGTATCTTTTATTACACATATTCCTTTCTTTTTTTCAATGCTTCGCATGTAAAAACAGAAATAACATAAGTACGAGTCTATAGTTTAATCATCAATAGGACAACTAAAATGCCTTATGAACAACATCTTATGTTCTAACTTGGAAAACTTTTTAAAAAATTCATGCTGGATATCCTGTTAGACGCTATTTGGAAAAAAACAACATCGCTTGAATATTCAGTTGGACAACATTTTTCATGATGTATTTCTATCATGTCAAAGCCTCAATTCTTCCTATAACCTTTGATATTAAAAAAACAGACATTAAAATATTAGAAATTACAGTATTTTGGTAACTTTGAACATATCAGTATAAGGGGTAAAGCATGTGCAATAAAAGATAGATATTTGGTGGTGATAGAGACCACATGTTACTGTTTTGCTTGGTAACAAGAAACAGGGTCCCTTACCTTAATGTTATAATCATAGGTTAAGAACGTCTAGGTCAATGGGGGCTTTTTTAGAAATTAGGGCCAGGTCATTAACCTCACTTACTCACAGTACAGCTGATATATGCTTATCACATTAGTAAAGACAAGATTTATTTCAACCAAACCATTGTGAGCGAAGAGACAGTAAAGGATGGATGGAACCCGTGAGACGTTGATGTAATAACCCAGACAGTAGTTACTTTACTTGGCAGTGTTATTGAATACCTGTCAGTTCTGTTCTGTCTGATAATACACTTTGGGGTCATTTAGTATATAGTCAGCTGCTTTTGACATCCGTTCTAAGGTGACATTGTGCATGGTCTTTATGGGCCTTTAACCGTCTTTAATGAATTTATGCAATGATTTGAAAAAAAACGGAACGTTTTATTGGCACGTGTACATAGTCTATATCAAATAGTGAACAACATAATTATACTTGTGACGTCATCCTTGCTACATAACGTCTCGAGAGTTGTACATCCAATATTTTAGAATGTTTAATGTATAGAAACATAGATAAGATTAAATAACGTTTAACGAAATTTTTTTGTTGCAAATAGATATGCAGCCTTATGTCTCCAAAACTCACCAGTCCTTATCATATCCTCTGGCTGTTGGACCTTTTTAGTTAAACATATAACCTTAAAACCATTATATAAAGTGAGTTATGAGTATAAAATAATTCCTATGTCCCATTTTTTATTTGGTCACACTCACACTTGTTGGCTGAGTAACCTAGTTGAGTAAAAAACATTCCATCGGTTAAATGAATACCAGGGGTAGACCTTTTGCTGCTTTGACGTCTTGCTGGATTCTTCATTACATTGAAATAAGCTATATTTAATTTAAGAACACGAGATTGATAAATACTCTTACTTTTTACGTTGAGTATCTTGATTGTATTAATTAAAAGTAAGATTCGTCTTCCAGCAACGGTCAGGTATCGATGTATTTTTCAACTACATCCAACTACTGTGTAAACGGTGAATAGTGTAACTCATTTAATACCATATCATAAGTTTGTATTAGCCTGAAAGCGTACCATAAAACTCTTTGTTGATTCAACCATAACGTGGCAAAATATCCAATTTTGATTGGATGCTATGAAAAATAACAGTGTGTTTATCTGGTTATAAAGTGCTCTGTTTAGTTCGTCAGATGTGCAAGAATTCACTGGTTGCCTGCCAAAAATATTCTCGAAATACTAGGACTTTTTCACAAAAGAATTAATTATTAAGATTTACATCGCAAAATATATTTGCAATTCATTCAATAACATGGCGTATGCCCATTGATGGTCTTTAAACAGTTTGGACGGACAGAGTATCATACCAAAAAGTTCAAAATGCACTTACCTCAAAGTTTATTTACAACATCAAAGCATTAATACTGATGTCACGTTTTGAAATATTGCAGAAATTATTCCGAACGCTGACGCCGGTCGCGAAAGCTTAACGTCGGCTTACTAGAGTAAACTCACTTTAACGCATTTCGAATTTGTTGGTTATGTCGCAGGCTTGCAACAAGTAATTATTACGCCATTCATGATTCCCAGACCTGTCAACTTCGAATTTATGTCTCGGACATTGATTCCCATCACAGTCATGTCAACGTTTAACAATGAAGTTCTAATTTTGATCAGTGTTTTTTGTAGAATGGAGATAAACATGCCTGGTTTTGAAATCAGAGGCATATAACGGAATTTTGAAACCTCTAAAGTATACATTTAAAGCCTTATGCTACGCTTTCGACTTTAACATGCATGTAGAGTATCCAGCATTTGTCATTGAATGTCAGCGAATGATCGAATCATGTAGCAATGCATTCACTGTCACAAATTATTTGTTTGGCTGCAACTGTAAAGATGCTGCCTCAAATAGTTTTATTTAATTGCTAGAGGACTCCTATGTTAGAAAATACATTATTTAACAATGGCATCAAGCTGAACAAAAACTGAATAACCTTGTGCAAGCGATACTGAATGGGAGCAGAACCTTCCGTTATCAACGGTAGCTTCATTGTGCCTGATCTTCAGGTTTTCTTCCAAACACTACTGAGTCATATTTCAGTAGGACGCCATGTAAATAAAGCAGCGGCTCTTTCTTCAATAGAAATTGGTTAAGACCAACACTGTGACATGTGTCCGTGGTGTTGGACAAATCACCAGACGTCTTACTATTTTCCACATCCTTAACAAAATGCATGTATACTTATTCTAAAATAACATAAGTTAACGTTACCCGAAAATCAGATTTATGATTACAAATCTTTATAACTCAATGTTATCAACCATTTTATATCTATTACATTGACTGCCCTCGAAACTGTTGGATAAAAAAGATAGATATACTTCATGGTAGGATTTATATACATTTTATTAACAGGTAATATGCATACATGTTTAATGATCAGAAGCCACATCCAGTGTTTTGTAAAAACCTGGAATGGTTATGGACAAGAGACAGTTCGCAAACAATACAAAATGTTCATTTGTGCCAACACATATTTATGGATTACTTCAATACGAGTGCGGCGGTTAAATGACAAAATTTCTTGCCACAGATGATAATCATTAACTCTACATGAGCAAATGGAAGTTTATAGCTGACTGGCAAGAACACTTATTGCCAGAGCAATACCATCACTGATATCAACTTATATTTTAGAGGAAAATCTATAAAGTAATATAGAATCGTTTAAGTTTAAACATTATATAACTGATCGTATTATTATCTATGATAACTATTTATCGTTTGTTATATGAAAAATGATCTGATGTTATATGGTGTCGATAAATTATGATAATGATAGTTATGACGTCACTAGACTTATATACAGAAGGAACGGGTGTTGAAATAAATAAAACATGATAAGTTTGTACATCAGGTCATCATGAAGTATGCTACCTTAATGTGGCTATTCTTCAAAAACTTCATACAAAAAATCGTCTATTTGAGCGATACACCAACTGTTTACATTTGACACTTCTATAACCCACCATTAAAGCGAATATATACTCATATCTACTTCAAACTTGTTGCAAACCAGAGTCAAAAGATTCAAGTTGTTGCTCTCTCTGCAGAACGTACAGTCGCCAGTCTCCTCTGTTATGATCACAGAAGCTTTGTCCACTGAGTCTTTCCACAGCTTACTTGATGGACATATCCCCTGAGAATCACTTTATGAAGTGTATCTGTCCACAGTTCGCCTCACACGTACATCCTTCCTTGAGAAGAAGTAATGAAGAGGTAATCTGCCTCCGCTTCTACCGTTCTGAACCTGCATACTGTGACATGTTGTATGTGTTGAAAATCTTTTTAAGGTGCTCACTTTGCTTCACTTGTCACGTAACATTGTTTATAAACAACAACACACTATTTAGGAATACAACGTAAACAATGTTCCAAAAATGTATTTCATGCACGGAAGAAGAACCACCCATGGCACTCGACTGTCTGACACTTGTCTTGTCGTTTTTGTCTGGAAATAGCAAACAAAGATCAACTATTATATAGATGTTGTACTGCATTGTAAACAACAAAAGAAGGAAAGACAATGGACGTTTTCGACTGACACAGAGACGGCCTTATCAAAATCATACAAAGACTGTAGATTAATGGATTACTTCAGAAGGTTCTTGTCAATGTAAATTCATGACACATATTACACAAATAAAGATGTCTGAACCTTTTTGACATTGTGCATGAAATAAACTGCTTTATAGCTGCTTAAATATTTGAATTATATAAGAATAAATCAGTCTAAAACTCACGTCGTTTGACATTATTTGTAGAAGCTGAAAATCAAAAAGAGATTCAAATTATTGAATGTGAGATAAACCAATTGAATATTCAAAACTCAAGATAACATTATGATTTCTCATTACAAATATTGTTAAACGGCTAAAACATAATTGACGACAAAAATGCTTATTCTGATTACATTGCCTCAGGGCAACTTAACAAATTTGGAATATAGTGGTGTAATCATCGATATTAATTTTCCTGTGTTAATACATTAATACATTCGAAACTGTACCATATCTCTGTAACGAAACTCTCAAGACAGTTGACGTGTATTAAACACTCTCTTGTTCTCGCTCTCTTTCTACTATTTTTGTAAAATTGATATGACACATACTTACGCCTACAATATCTATGATCTTAGTATGGGACGTTTATAAGCAGAAAGGGTTGCATTTTTATAACCTTACTTACCGTTTAATACATTTATTCTGGCACTTGTTATCTGCAGATCAGAAGTCCGACATATATACACACCGGCGTCTTTCATATCTGCGTTCTCGATCTCCAGAATACTGACAATTGTCCGTGTCGTCAGAGAAACACGTTTTTGTATGAATATTTCGTCTCTATAATTTGTTGAGAGTTTATCACCGTTCTTGAACCAGTCGAGATCGTCTGGGGGATGACTCTCACCGGTAGCGTTACAGGTCAGGTTGATCTTTTGACCTTTCTCCACGTACTTCTCGCCGCTGATCCGGATCTCTACAAATATATGTGTAACAGTCACTTCCTGCTTTCCTCTGATGCATGGTGAATATGTCTGGAGAGTGAGAATGGTATAACAGATACGACGTGCAGAACCGACAATGACGTTTAAGCTGGTGATCGATTAAATGATGATTTATAGAAATTATGATAACACACTATAACAAAGCAGTATCCAGTGCGACAAAATGTGATAACACATATGTGTCTGTATCAATTATATAACATTACAATGTTGACAAAACGTGCATATTCAATTAATGAGGACACATTTGCAATATGAATAAGGTTCGGCCTGATTAAGCGACACCATTCTTTTGTTGACTTTTAAAAATGATAAAAACGGATATATGAGATTTCTAAGTTCATATTTATCTGGTTAAATGGGGATTTCATGTGAAACCTTCCTTAAAAACCTCTTTTTGTTCTTGATATCCTTATAAAGCTTGATTGATACAATATGACCATACGTGATCATATGTCAATGTATGAGAGAGAAAATGAAATAAATGGGTGACAGATGGAGATGAACAGTAAACAACAACATGCCTCATCTATGAAAACTACGAAAGAGAAAGTTACTCTTCACAGTTGATACACCACGTGCTTCACAATACAAGGAAAAAGTAAGAATTAATTCAAAGGAACAAAATGGGAAGAGAAACAGCATTCTGAAAGAGGATAATAAGCTGTAACAGCCATTTACCATACATCAAACCCGATTGATTATGTTTCTTAGGAACGTCACCTGGAAACAAATATTTTCATTTAACTGTCTTCTTTACATTTTACTGGTATTTCTATAGTGAAGTGTGTATTATATACCTTTCAAAATCTATTCAACTGCAATTTTGAGATATATACCATGTTCCTTGTAACTTGTCTTTGTAAATGTTCTCACTGCCTCGTATATTGCTACGGTAACGCAAAAGTATTACCTTATATGAACGTCTGGGAGTTCCAATGTGTAGCCAAAAATATATTGTAAGTGAAGAATGTTACATAACGCAGCATGCTTTAGGTTCCCCTTCCTAGGTTTGACATGTGTTGAACTAAACAAGTACATTTGTTCTAGATACAGCATATGTGATCTTTGATCAAGCGATGCACTGAATGTGCGTTTTTTAGTTAGAACAGTGGAAAACGAACACAAATGCTTAGTGAACTACACTTTGCATTTTCAGTTTAACTGTCCGTAACCTTAGTAAACAAGTTATTTCCATAAATAACAACTTTTGAACAAGCGTGCGTAAAATTTGGGTATGAACTTTTTATGTTTTATATTTTATGAATTTTGTATATTTGTGCTATATTTAAAATGTTTTCTTTATAATATTATGACAATGATATTTGCAGCTTGTGACACATTTATCTTCTTCTTTGTATCAATTCAACGTCATAAAACAATTATGGTGCGCAAAATACATTGCAGTGAGATCATACAATATGATTGTGAATAAATAACAAACATTAGTCTTAAACAAATAACAAAAAACAAACCGCAAATGAGGTAATTTCATTTCACTTGCTTGTTAATAAGAAGACATAAAATAACAGTTTCGCAATCGAATTAGAAAAAGTTGTTTTAAATGGCTAGGGCAAGATAAAGATAAAATTGCAATACATACCGGGTTTAATTTTATTTGGTTTGTATTGGATAGGCCCTTCTCTTGCTGAAAAAAATCATGACGCAATTTAACTGAACTGAAGGTATGCTTGAAAGGAAAACAAAACACTTTGGTGATGATAATCACAGTAATAAATGATTTACAGCGCCTTAACCACATTTTCCCTCAATGGTTATTTTACTTAGAGAAGATTGATTAACACGATTGTCAAGAATTATCACACAAGTTACATATCATTTGACTGACTAACTGACGATTGGGGATGTGAACTCGTTCCTTTTTTTAATCAAAATAAAAGACAAGTGTGAACTGTGTAGAAAGAATTTAAGTTTCATTTCAACTAATAGTATACCCTGGAGACGGTGAGCCACGCGATATGGTAATTCATTAAACAAAAAAAAGACTGAGGGCTCCGTCTCGGGATATGGCTCCCTGCTTAAACTGCACACTGTTATATCTACCTGCTGCGTCTAGGGGATGTTTACTCGTACTAAACTTAAAGTAAAAGGGGGCGTATAAAAACATACGATGCTGGAGGTTGATGGATTTTTTCCCGTTACATGCTGGAGGCATGATTATGATTACGAAAGACCTCAATTGGCGTACATAGACACATGAATTTGTGTGCGAGTTGGTTGGGTTGTGATAGTTTGTGGTGATGCGCTTTGAGCATTGTCGAAATGGAAAACAGCGCAATATAAGCATGCTATTATTATTATTTTTTTTTATAACGACAAACTGAAAAACTTTGTGCTCAAAATAAAAAATGAGTTTTTGCAATGACCTAAAATACATTTTCCCCCGAGGACATAAATCTACTTTGATTAATCAAACCCCAATTCTTTTTAAATGTTGATGAGAAACAACATGAGGTTATGTGGTATATATTTCATACGAGCACTATGAGATAGACAAAACACATAACTAAAAGAGCATTATTTTTTAATATTATTAAATTGTTTGAACATCAGTGTTATGATCCAGTGCTTCGCGATGAATCATATTTCTGTGTTTAGGGATTCGTATACTGACCCACAACTCGAAGGTAGACATTGTGTCGAAGGTGTCTCGCTTTAGAGCTGACTTGGCACTCGTACATTCCCTCGTCTTCCAGTGTGACTTGCTTCAACAGCAGATCCCAGTTCGAATCAAGGGGCTTATGTTCCACATAGAAACGTTTGTCAGGAACGAACGTTCGGGTACCCACCGTTAATGGGTTAGGGTCTGAACCTTTCCGCCATATAACCTGAAATAAGGTACTTTGTTTAACTTTTCCTGTTTTAAATTACTTATTGTTTATTCATTTTCATGCAGAGCCATAACAATTGCCGAACAATGTTTTGTGATAAGAGTCTGTCGAACATATACATAAAGAAAAAAGTTAAGCACCCCCAAGGTTTTCACCAGTAAGGTTTGTCTAAGAATAAAGAGGACCACATTGCAATAAAAGTAAGTGTATGATATGATAGAATCATAATTTTGCAATTTAAGAACGTAATTTCATTAAGATATCGTTTCGGATATTTTGAATAATTGCAGTTATACAAATTGGTAATTTTGAGATCAAAAGGTGAATATGTTCAGAAAGTCAATATTTTTTGTTTTAATGTGTATTATTCCATTATTTCTATTCCATTGATCAAACTTCATTATGGATCTCTTAAGCAAAAGTCACTAGTTACAGCAGTATGGACCTCCAAAATCTCATTTTTTGGAAAATGACCCATTCATAAAAAAAGGGACTAAATGGGGCAGTTTTAACCGTAAAAACGACTACAAAGCAAAATGAAGTATAGGGTTACTGAATCAAAGTTAAAGAAGACCAACTTTATTCCAAAATCGTCTGGTTATGGCCATCTTCTAAAAATTATGGAAAATTCTTATCAAATTTCAAAACCCAATAATGTCCTTATTGTGAAGGATACATGATTGTAAAATTGTACCTGTTAACAAAATTGTTGTTCATGACAACTAACATCAGAATCCATCGCATACTTTTGACAAACGGACGATAGTTATTTTGGGTGAAAAATCAGTACCATTACTTTTTTTATCTTAAGTTCTCAAAATGTCATCATGTATGATGATTTTATAGATACGATGTCACGAAAAACTTTAGTTTCTATGTCAAGGGGATCCATTTAGTCATATTGTCGTATTTTTCTCCACAGATGCATTTTGCAATTTTGGAAATAGGGGGGTGCTTAACTTTGTTCTCTATGTATATTTTTTACTTGCATAGAAAACATTAAGAGACTACACATCATTTTCGCAATGTGATAGCATCATAACACATATGATAGAATGATATATTAATAAAATATGACGTCGATTAAAGGAGAACAGCGATTTATAGTAGCCTAAATGCTACAAAAAGGTTGAAATAAATATCAATAAATGACATTATTTAATAATGTACGAGATTGATAAACAGACATTTGAGGTAACCTGACATACGAAAATTAAGAGCCAAGCAGAAACGTAAAGGATGGTCGTCTAATTACGTCATCAGGCTAGTTACTCTGCTCGTTTATTGGGTGACGTATCGTGACGTAAGAAATATAACTGTGATCAAATTCGACAGATGAAGAAACAAGATAAAGGTTTAATTTCAAATGAAATTTCAAAAAAATTTGGATTATGAATCCGTCTTGAAATTACTACAGTACAGAAGGAGAATCGGACAGGGAAGAGGACTCGGCACGTCAACAAAAAGGTCAAGGTTAATCCATAATAAACGGTTTGACCATTTCAAAGTTTTCATATTATTCATTTACTCTTGGCAGCAACAGCAATTTGACACAGACCTTCCATCTAAGACTTGGTGCCAATGTAAGTCAGTACTAAAAAATAGTGATACGTTCGTTGCTCGTTCCAGCTTTTTCGTTGCCTGTCACAGCTTTTACGTACACAATCAGGTCCGAAGTAAATAACCATGCTTAAACTTAACCCTTATTGAGAGCTTAATGGGTATCCTATCAAATCGGTGTACGATCAACTCGTTTGTAAGGAACCAATTTGTTCACACTATCAATATCGATAGTCAACGAAACTTCCACTGTATATATATATATATATATATATATATATATATATATATATATATATATATATATTCGAATAATTATTTGCTTACATCCACCATGTTTCAGCAATAAATGTTTAAACTGACATTGCACGCTCACTGATATCATACTAAACTCCTCGCCTGGTAACGCTGTAATTGTAACAAAGTAAACAGAATAACCCAATCAAGTCATTAACCCACATTGTCAGGACTGAAGAACAATGACTCGATCCAGGAACTTCAAACAGCCGACGCCAGGGAACTAACGAGATGTTCGCCCTGAGCTATTTGTATAACTGGCTGTTCAGATGGATATGTAAGATGTGAAACGTCCATACAATGGGAATCGTTAAACAGAATACTAATCTTGTTTCCTAAGCGTTTCACAAATTGGTAAATATATCTTCCAATCAATTAAAAAGAGTCTTGAATACAATGAAATCTTGAAAAGCGCTGAAATGATAAAGCTATATGACCGTGGGCGTTACAACTACCTTCTTAGTTGAGAGGTTGTGTATGGAACACTGCATCCTTGCCAGCTGGCCTTCTGTGAATGTGACGTTGGTTGGTGTCGGATAAAAGCTTGGCAGTGGCATAGGTGTCGACCAGTTGGGGTCTAGACCGATAGCTGGAACATGAAGAGATGCATGTATATAGATAGATATATATATACTAGTATATAGCAAGCATTGCACTTGTTTATGTATGTATAATTAGATGGGGCAGTTAACTATTTCAATGAAATACAATTCTATCAAACTGATATCTATCACACATGAATTTAATAACATTAGTATTATATGAAGGGAAGTGAAATATTGTGCTTATTATACACATATCAAACATGTTTAATTGACATCAATGGAGATATCAACAATGTGTGTATCACGTGAAGCGGTACATCATTTTGACGTCATATTTGCATACTATTGCACACAAGTTGAATGTTTTCTGTTTGAATATTACACATCGTATAACGCTCAAATTCGCATTGTGCTGATCATCATTTAGCACTTATTTTGGAACTCTTGTTTTACAATATTATAATGTTATGCAATGAAGTAACTTTCAAGTGAATTGAAGGAGGATTTCTATTTTTCATCTTAGAGGGATTAGATAGTATATACGAGAATGAAATACATAAACATTTAGTCTTTTGTCGAAGTTTGATAACCCATACGGATTTTACTATATAAATATTAAATAATTTTGACTAATTGTAGAAATGATGATTTGTGGTTCAAAACAACTACACAACCTAAAAGTGACGTACATTACAGCTATTGTGTAAGTACCCTTCGTCCAAAATTGTAAATCATGTTTTGCAAGTCACTGGTATGTATTTATTAAGCTTTTTTTCATATTAAGGATTGTAAGCGTGACCATTAGGCTTACTCCGCTAACTCACGGTTGACTGGGCTCGCTGCCGGTGTACCAGAGAGACAATGTGTCGTGTTTTTTCGCCACATGGTGATTATGCATGAGTCTGCATTATTCAATTCCAATTGGATAAGGCTTTGTCTCGACAAAACAACGGTGATTTCAGGACATAATGAAGCTAATTGCAAACAGGAATC
Source organism: Phorcus lineatus (assembly GCA_921293015.1). Classification (NCBI taxonomy): domain Eukaryota; kingdom Metazoa; phylum Mollusca; class Gastropoda; order Trochida; family Trochidae; genus Phorcus; species Phorcus lineatus. Next base: position 74,799,996 of record OV121081.1, on the reverse strand, counting down.
TTCTCATTAGCAAATGAGACTTGGGATTTCCGTTCGTTACAGCAAGTGCACTTGTATCCGATTGACAATTCTAGCATGAATACTTACTAGTAATGCTTTGAGGGAATGGTTTAATTTCCATCTAATTACACCATTGTCTAAAAAAACTTAAAGTGTACGTAATGTTGTAGATATTCAATTTTAAGATCAGTGCTGTTGGACACTTTAAAATAATGAAAGCAATTAACAAAAACGGAAAAAGAGGATTGTTCGTTCTCTAAGGGTATTTCACAAAGCACAATTTACTTTAAATCGATATAAAAGAGAGATAAAGCTGCGAACGTCTTCCCGATCAATCGTATATTGTCCTCGAGAAATACTGCAAAACAACGAAAGAGAGAACACTGTTTTAAAACTGTCACAAGTACAGAAAATATCAAAAAGAGGACAAACATGTTATCGTTTCTGTCAGAAAAGGATGATTTTCCCAAAGAACCAAAAATATGAAACTATTTGACATATGCACATTTATGTTAAGTGATTATTGATATTGAGGACAGAGTGTTTATGTAATAAAACGAATTACTGAATTAAGTATTTTGTCTCGGAATTAAAAAAACACACGTCCGATGCATGTGCAGGTCTTTGTTCATGTCAGTAAACGTTGTGTATCAAGAGTAGTACTACTATAACGTACTTCGCTATGTTTGATCTGAAATGTTAAACAACCGCTAGCCCCGACTTTATCACTTCTCGATTTTCGTTGAAAGATTGTTTAACAAACTAAGAACTGGGCTTGATTTTTTTTAATTTGTCCAACAAACACCTTTAATTAGCCTTTCATTAAGACAGCGTAATTATCGGTTGTGAAAACCCCACCTGGGCTAGGGGCCATAACATTCGCGCGGGTGTGACGTAATAAACAGACTGTACAGTCATTATTTCAACTGAAATACCGCCTTAAATAATTGTTTAATTACCATTGATGTAGATATCTTTTTTTTACACCAGTGTTATATTGTCAAATGATTTATCTGAGTGGAAAACATTCTCTGAAAATTGTTAATTATTGTTTTTTTCTGAGATACTGTTACGATAGGTGTATAGAGCACGAGGCAATGATTATGTTTATGACGTCACAAAAAGGGTGTGCGACCAGTCATGCATTCACTGGTTTGTGGCCAGATAGATCTAAGCGGCCCATTAAAAAACGGCTTTCATTACCAAACTCAACATATTTGAGTAGCGACCTTTGACGCACTATACAATATTGTAATCAGACATTCATATATTCCAAAACAGTAGTGAAATACATTTGTGGTTATGTAAAGTTTAATAATAATGAAATAGCATGGAGCAACGATGTGAAACTGACTACATTATACATTATACGGATGTACAATGTTAAGAGAATATAAGACATGTAATGTCTGTGATAAAAGTTTCAATGCAGTTAGAACTAGTGTTTCTGAATCATAACTGGGAACTAGTTATACTTCTACTTGAATGTTATGGCACATCTATTATATGGGGAGATGATCCGTAGGCCTATTAAGGATTTTCCGAAAGCTGCAGTTGGATATTAACAGTTTGATTGAGAAAACTATGACTGTAAAATGTAAATAGTAAAGCCTATTTCAGAAAATACTTTGACACTGATTGACGAAGTGTCAACGAATTATGGAATTTCTATAGGGAAAGGGATGTTCTGGTCGCATTTGTTCTTAGAAAGTTTTACAATCATATTGTCATCTATATTAAGTCTATTGAAAGGAATTTAGTGATTTAGAAATTAAGGTCTAAAAAGGTACACCTGAATTATGAATCAAAACTGGGTGAACATAATGTATGTTACACTTAGCAAACTGATCTTTTCAGAAACAGCACGGTCAAGAAGTTTATCCCTAATTCCTCAATTTGGTTGAAAATACATTTCCATTAACGTTCTCACGTCAATAGCTGTTATGCAATTATTCAACCTTTTAAACGTACGGTTTTTTTTTCCAATATGAAAACGAGACGAATATAAGTATATGCCCTTCAGAGGTCCATTCATAAAGCATGTTCTTCAAAGTTGTTCGTCATCTGTTTTTACCAAAAACATGTCATACAAAAATCTTGTATGAAAGTAATAAATGGTCAGAAAACAACGTTACGGTCATATTCCTATAACTAATATCAGATTAGAAATATAACTAGGAAAGTCGTAGGACAGTGTACATTACAAGAACTCATGTTCGATATTGATGACTTTCTAAACATGGTGCACACAAGAGATGTGCTTGAGGTTTGCATTCACATGTAGTAATGCACTTTGCAAAGTATGGTTACTGCCGTCGAGTGAACATATGTATTAAGAAAGCCTACATAAAGCCATATCATAAACAATTCTCAGTGAATAAGGGTTCATTCTCCTGGTGAATAAACTAATTTTTAAGATCATACATGATGATGATGTGTTGATACAACAGGAAAGGTGTATGACTGGGACTTAGATGGTTCTGTCTCGTCATCCTGTTGTAACAGTCGCCATCATGATGAAAACCTGATCTTATCTTTAATTAACGGTATTTATACGCATCCGGTTCACAAGATCAGTCAACCTATTTTGTCTTACTCTGTAATGCAATCTTGATCGATTTCTCTGATGTGATCAATACTGCAACAACCCTAATCAAAAATCGAATCTTAACACCTCTTCTTAACTTCGATTTGGCTGAAGCAAAGGCGTCACATCCTCTCCGTATAGCAGTGGTACAAAAATAATTTTCATATCTCGGTCAGTTTAATATTGCTACATAAAATTTTGTCCTTAATCAAGTTTATCTTTACCGATGTGTATTTAACATGCGTAGACGCTCCTTATCTCTTGTTTTAATTTCCTGTAGGGGATGAAATTGATTCACTATGTACATGGGTGTCAACTCGGGAATGTGCTGCTCTGAAGAAGCCAGTCCACCAGTCTGGTAATAAACAGTATACTGCCGTCGAAATGACGCTACTTGATATTAAATAACGCACTTGGGATTTGGACCTTTACCCCATTATCCCCTAAATAGCGTATCTGTCAACTTATGAAACAATTAAGCTAGAACTCATAATTATTTATTGCGTTAGACGAAATCTCACCACGCTCACATATTTTACAGTGATAGATTTATCAATGTGCACCTTATATTCAATTCATATAGAATACAACGCGTCTTGAATAATGACTGAATGAATAAATTTTTTTATTAAGCAAAACGTTTAATGCACTTTGTCCCGTTTACTATTGTCGTGTTTGAATAGTGACTTCTTAACCATGGTATCAACTTGGCAATTGTTAATTCTGAACACAATAACGACTGAAACGAAACTCCCGTTTTTCGTTGCTTGTAGGCATTTATCCTGAAGCGGCATTTATTTATTGTACAAGTTTAAAGGATTTAAGCCCCCCTGCTGGTGCCTTGTGTGATCATCGCAGATCTAAGTTTCAAACGGAATGTTTGAGAGCAGTAACTGATTCTGAATATTTAACACGGCTTCATTTCACTTATGTCCAACTTCAAAGTAAGAGCATGCATAGCCTTTTTGGGATCATTACAGAGAAAACAAAGCTTGCCGATAGGGGGTCAACTTTGTATGATTAAATGTCACGTGAATGAACGATTGGATACGCTTTGGGAGATGTTCCAGTGGTAGTCGTCGTGCAGTATTACTGATCTCTTGACCCGCTGAACAGTCGGACGATGAACACATTATAGTTTAAACGATCTGCCAATTATCTATTTATGGAGACAAGGATCATCAATTGTTTTTAGTTACAGCAGTTTGAGATGCTTGCAGGGATCCCCGCTGTAGCAAATTGGACTACTTCGTCTCGACATGCGAGTTATACTGGCTGAACTGAGGAGATGAAGGATCGATTGTGATGTAATAAGAGATTGAAATGTTATTTTGGACTTATTGAGCGCAAACTAGAAAATTTCAGAATTTAATGATTGTTAATTGAATCAAAATATTATTTTTTTATAACTGAGTTCAAAGTCGAGACCAAGAGACGAGCGACCCCCAGTTAGAACTCTAATTGACTTGGATAGAGTTGGATCAATTATCTTGGTTCTTCGATTTCGAAGGAAAAGAAAGATTAGCTGTCATCAGCCAAAGTTTTCAGCATTATTTTCAATTTCATAAAGGTCGCTGGATAACATGACGCATGTGCACTTTATCTAGAATATTAAAAACACTAGATTCTTACATTCAAGTATGATTAATGTGTTTTAATCGGTGTATTGTTTACAGGGAATATAGAAACGCGTAAGAATACAAAGCAAAACTTGAAAAATCTACTTTGTGTTTGAATATGTAGCAACAACTAGCCGTAAATAAATCTGTAGAAGAACTGGCCGATGTGTTCAAAAGATGTTAGCTTGTGAGGAATCAGAACAATATACTTGGATATCAGTACACGCATGCGATTTTTACACCAATGTTTAAATTTCCAGTAATCTATTGTTTTCTCTGTATTCATATCTAGCGTATGGTTCCACGATATTTCATTGAAAAGTTATATCTGATAGATTTTATTTTATTTAAACATATTGGCTAAAAATCTGATAATCTTTTCACCGCTACTGTCTGTATACAGCAGAAGTTTAGTCTCCAGCGCACAATACAGGGAAACGAAGACAGTCACCTGTCTAAAACAGATTAATGCTACAGGGTGTTCTCACAACCAGATTTCATCTAGTTAATAGTGTTACATGACTCAATTCTGTAGGGTAGTCATTTCTAAAGACGGGGTTTAATGAATAGATTTTGTAGCCATGGACCTATAAATAAATCAAATTTATTATTTTTATAATACAAAACATAACACTAGATCTGGCTAATCTTTCTCCTTTTTTAGCATAAGGTGAGGTACAGTTGATGTGTAACGTGATATGTTACAAACTGTCGATGTGCAAGAGATGAGACAGATTGACAGACTATTAGACAGAAATGACAAAGATGAATGAAAGAAAACGTTTCAAAAAGCATATTTCCATACATAAGGAATATGTATCGCAGTCAAGCGATAGATAATGTCAACGTCCTGAAACTGTGATGACAATGAACTTGTTATCTGTCCTTCGTTAAGGATGACCAGTAAGCGATATTTGGCGTTTTTCTGACCATAACAACGCCTTGCATTTTTGTTTGTATTTTTTTCAAATATCTCATTACGTAAAAAGCTGTTTGATTTGGAAGATTTCGTAAAATAAAATTCGTCTGTAAATTAATATCACCTATTTCATTTTTTAGTTATTGTGTAAATCACTATCTGTAAGTGCCCATAGTCTTTCTCCAGCTTTATGACGTATGTACATTATGCTTGAATACTAACCTACGAAATATTGATTGTGTATGTGAATCAAAAGGTGTAACTTAATTGTTTTCTTTTGTTGTAAATATTTCTTTAAAATAATAATGAACTCTGTCCTGATCTTTTAGTTTCCTTTCTTTGGAAGACTTTACTGCACGCATACAGCTGCATATCAAAAGTTTGTGCACTTTTTACAGTATCTTAATTAGTGAAAATATCATGTAATTTGGGTTTGGTTTGAATGTCAATAAAACAACTTCAGCAGAACTGACACAATATCTCCAATTGTCAATGTGTAAAGTAGAGATTTATTAATTTGTTGTGGGATTGTCTCGTCTCTTGTGCAAATATTCGAACTGTGGCATGATTTAATGGACAGAAGGGGTCATATATTGGAAATTACGATTTCCCAAAATTTCTATTAAAATGTTCCATTTTGACTCTTGAAGAACAGAAACAGCAAACTCCTATAGACTTAATTCAAACGAACAAATATGATTATGAATAAGGAGTTTGTAGAGAAAAATAATAATTACTGTTTCCGAAATGTTGAGGCCTTGTCACCTCAGTGACCTGCCACAAGTTATTACGGTTAACTGTTGGGTGTGGCATACGATTGCCACAAGTTATTACGGTTAACTGTTGGGTATGACATACGATTGCCACAAGTTATTACGGTCAACTGTTGGGTATGGCATACGATTGCCACAAGTTATTACGGTTAACTGTTGGGTATGGCATACGATTGCCACAAGTTATTACGGTTAACTGTTGGGTATGGCATACGATTGCCACAATTTATTACGGTTAACTGTTGGGTGTGGCATACGATTGCCACAAGTTATTACGGTTAACTGTTGGGTATGACATACGATTGCCACAAGTTATTACGGTCAACTGTTGGGTATGGCATACGATTGCCACAAGTTATTACGGTCAACTGTTGGGTATGGCATACGATTGCCACAAGTTATTACGGTCAACTGTTGGGTATGGCATACGATTGCCACAAGTTATTACGGTTAACTGTTGGGTATGGCATACGATTGCCACAAGTTATTACGGTTAACTGTTGGGTATGGCATACGATTGCCACAATTTATTACGGTTAACTGTTGGGTGTGGCATACGATTGCCACAAGTTATTACGGTTAACTGTTGGGTATGACATACGATTGCCACAAGTTATTACGGTCAACTGTTGGGTATGGCATACGATTGCCACAAGTTATTACGGTCAACTGTTGGGTATGGCATACGATTGCCTAAAGTTATTACGGTTAACTGTTGGGTATGGCATACGATTGCCACATGTTATTACGGTTAACTGTTGGGTGTGGCATACGATTGCCACAAGTTATTACGGTTAACTGTTGGGTGTGGCATACGATTGCCACAAGTTATTACGGTTAACTGTTGGGTATGGCATACGATTGCCACAAGTTATTACGGTTAACTGTTGGGTATGGCATACGATTGCCACAAGTTATTACGGTTAACTGTTGGGTATGGCATACGATTGCGGAAAGGTGCAATGGATCTTCTCTTCTGGATTGAAAATTCAAAATAATCCATTTCTTTTACGCAATGCTACGATGCTTCAAAGACATGCCATATTATATGATATTTGCACTATGATTCGCAGGTATGTGAACAAACTTTTGGTCTGCAGCTGTAGACTCTTTTACTCATTGACAAAGCCTGAATGATCTAAATTATTGTTACCTACCAAGTGAAGGAAACTGCTAACACAGTCAATCAAAGACAAATCAAGAAAGACAATTTTTGCAATAGCCTAATACACCGCTACATGATAATAATTAATTTAAGAGATGTTAATCATGGCGAATGCGACTGACATCAATAATTAATATTCACACCATTAAGCAATATAATGTTCATACGCTCAGTGATAATCTTCGCTCATAATGGATTTTAGAAAATTGATTTCAACTTAGGCAATCTAAAATCACTTACAAAATTAAATTATTTCATTTAAATCTGAATAAATTTCACGCTCAGTATATTCAGTAGTAAAATATTTTCATTCTTTTGCATTATGAATATTCAAAATGTTCTGATAGATAGATAAGACTTCTATTCATGTTGAGTGATTCTGGGGGAATACGAAAGGTATACTCATAAATCTTCTGGCGTCACTGGGACTAATGCAAACCTGATATGTGCAAACACATTATGTCCTCTTGTTAGGATTTGCTCAGTTCTAATCATAAGCGTGATATTGTATGGGCGGTGATATAGGTTCAAGTATTGGTGAATTAATCACTCTGAAAGCTACCATGCTTTTATTCTTTTCTGTTCATTCTTCCCAGCTCAAAAGTCTCCTAAACTCGTTGCAAAAATGTTTGCTGTTGACTCATGCCCAGTCTCTATAGGACACGGAATAATCCGGCTTTAAATACACGCATGCTTCCTAGTGCTAATGGTCGTATCTAGAAGGCAAATATGTGAATGTATTTACATGGCAGACCAAATTACCGCAGTTGATTACAGTACAATTTAGCATGTTTAACAAACAGCGGGAATTGACAGGCTAAATGATGGAAGATAGACCATGCACACGTAATCGGTATAACAAATAGGTGATAGCTACGAGAAAATACGGGTGGACCGTTTGACACTAACATGGCAGGAGAGTTCAGCGGATCAAGGGATATAATAAGGTTTCTAATCTCACTTCAAATGGCGAACGTGAGAAAAAGGTCGTGAACTACATTTCGGCATCGTTAGGTTTAACATTGCACGCTTGTCAATGACTGATCGATCATACAAACACTGAGATAATAGCAGTACGTTACACTATTTACAAACATTCAGCTCGTGGTTAAACATAAGCAAAACATTTTATAATCCGAGAATTTTTCTTCAAGTGAAAGTACCTGAATATTAGAAATCGAAATTGTTTTACATAAAGGATGTTAAATATATGAATTTTTCCGAGAATGATTGTCAAATTAAGAGCAAATGGTTTTAGAATATTCTATCAAACAAAGAAAAATTCGCCCTGCACTGACGCAGCTGAATACAATGAGCTTTGGCACAAAGATAATCAGTGTGCAGGGAATCTTAATAAGATGAACAAAATCAAAGAATGAAAGTGTGCAAAGATGATACATTCCTCCCTATAATCCTAAACGTTTTACTAAACCTACTCTGTGCGAAATTGCCACATCGTAATAAGTACTGCAGTACGCGTTATGACGGACATTAAAGAGAGCTAACTGGAGGAGCATAAGCTAAGTTTATATCTCGATGTTTGATCTCGCATGAATCAATACTAATCGGGTTAGTTCTATACTGCAGGTGGCTAATGTGACAACTCTCGTCGCCTGGTCGCAGCCATATCCCATAGACGTACATACGGACTCCAAATAGAAGATATAATCAGGATCCTCTTCGCCAATAAAACAATGACAGTATGTGGTACATAACGCATACATCAGATCCTACATATATTAGAAACCGTCTCGCGTTCCTGGCATTAATATCAAGAGAGTAATCGAGATGATCTGTTTCACAGAGTGGTCCATTTGTAACATTAGCCGATAAATGTGGACTAATTGCGTTTCCACTGTTATGCTAATGTAAGGACACGGCTTGTATCACATAACAGTATATATTATTCTTTGTAGCCAGGTTATAGCCATGTACGACACACATACGTGGCATAATTAGCAAGGTACCCAGTCCAAAAGCGGTTCATAATGCAATAAAACATTAACATCAAAGGCAGACGGCTGGGCTAACAGAAGGAGTTGTCTTCACGGTGCTCGCAATGACTTATTGGAAGTGTATTCACATCTTGGAAGACACGAAGGCAATTCTGTACAAATTGTACTTGAGGATTACAGTTGTCACGACTACTCGCATAGATCTCCTCGCTCCACAGGTCTCTATGTAATTCATCTTAAAAAGTATGCCGTTAGTTGCTGAATACTAGCACTGCTCCTTCTAGCCATTGGTTGCTACTCTCTAACTAAATATAGAATAAGGTCCATCCGACTCATAATCTTCCCTTCGTATGGAGATTCCGATTTACAGTTGTTATATCCATTCGGTAATAACGACTGTGCAATGTGTATAATATTTGAGTAGCGACTTGAATTCGATAGACTCTTTTGGCTATTCCATCAAAGTAGAATAAAGTTTTCAACTTTAAATGAATTTGGTAGTGACTGTATTAATCTATAATGCAATGTACCAACAGGTGATTGTTTCCATATCAGACGGCAAATGATGGTATGCAGCCAATTCTTGAAATGCCAGGTCTGCAGAAGATTATCACAACGTTTTCCTGGCATACATAGGGTTCTGCAGTGGCGTGTTTTCCTTGACATTTCCAAACCCATCAGTATAACGACCAAGCTGGGTTAAAGGTTTTGTCACCAACGCCTACTTGACATATGGATGCAGTTACCATGCTGAACACATAGCAAGTCTTCCTGCACTCTTCAGAAACATGCACTGAGTTTACGTCTCATCCAATACTACCAGGGCGCATCTCAACTGAACCAATAAACGAAGATACAATAGATACAAGAACTATAACACTGAGATGAAATTACATACACTCCAAGAACTATCGATTTGTAACAAGATGTATCATTAGCTTACTCTCGATAATGATTTGTAAGAGGGGCTGCAGATGTCTTGTTTACTTTAACTGCTTACACACAATAAGTCTTCATTGAGGCGATCTATTTGCCTGTGTGTCAATTTCCCAGTGATCAATAGCCAGGAGGCATGGGATGTTGTTATACAGGCTCTATGTACTAAAAGCCTGGCTGATTTCCTGATAAGTATCACTCCCTTGAAACTGACTCGGGGTCGAACTTCGCATCTCGCCAGTCATCCCCGACTGTGGTGCCAGTAATTAGAACTGTCTTCTATTTGTGTTCTCTCTGCATCGTTACATTAGGGTAGCTCCTTTGAAGGACTTCTATACTCGTGTGACGTTTGTCTACACGGTGGTAAAAACACACATCGTTATATTTTTCGGATGTAAAACGTTGCTTGAGATTTATCAGCTGTATCCAAACCAAAAGAGACGAGGTCCACATTTTCACAATCTATTTTCAACTGCATATGGTATTAAACGATGTCGCTCTTGATTGATTATTTCATGTTCTTACTATTTTTTATTTTTGTAAGCGACATCTCTAGATATGAGAAAAATATCATGACATTTGTTTCGAGTTTCATTTATTTTGATATCAAAGTATACTATAATGTTTTCTCTGTCAACTTATACTTATCAGATTCCAATTCGTAATGCCTTTAAAAGAGTAACGTGGAGACAATAACTAATGGGATATCAGTTTCTATGTAATCAAAATAGCTCAGTATCGCTAAATATTTTAATATCATTATCAAGCAAATAGTAACATGACTGAACATGATACAATGATACATACAGAAATGCTGCATTCATGAAATTAATAAAATTGATCATGTATAAAACCCTACTCTCCTTCTCAATCTTACCTTCCGAAACTCGTCGGACTATTTAAAGGTGTGTAAGTTAATGTTTTGGGCCAATCCTCAAAAGGCAACCCGAATAAAAAAAAGTGAGATTATTGTGTCAGTGGACACGACGCATATTTGATAACTTTCATAGGCTTAAACGCTTATTACTTTAAAGACTATATATATGTTTCGTATTAGAAGACAATAGTATCTATTTCATGATTATAGATAATAGCTGAAAACTCATTAAAGTAAAGCCAATACAAAGACACAGTCCAACCGAACACTTTCATGAATCATGAACAACAACTCGCCAAATAAACGTCTCTCATTAGGAAGTAAGTTGATATGACAATTGCTCTAGATATGGCCTAACACCATTTACCGATACGTTTATCCTTTCTACTAAATATCATGAGACTCGGTTATCATGGCTCAAAAATAGTTTTAATGCATTTGATGAAAGTGGCGGAAACAATAAGTCGTATTTAATAAGCAAAGTCCCCTTGGCTACAGTATTGTTCCATTTAAAACACAGTAACGGTGTAAAAAAACGGAAATTGGATTTCCATACAATTTCCTGTTGTGACTTACACTGATTTTGAGATTTAAAGACACTTTAATCAGAACCATTCCTTCACGTGGGAAGAAGCAGTTTATAGAGTTATGAAATATTCAGTTCCCTATCTGTTTTCCTTCCGGTGTAAAAAATTATCGAAATAATGACGTAATTACAACTTTTAGAACTACCTTAAGGTTTAATTTTCTTCAGTGTGGTCGTGGTTTTATCTCTCTTTTTACAAATGCGGTGAACATGAATTTAAACGTATCTAGTTTTCACGATAAATATACAACATGGGCGTTTTTTCAGGTAGACACTCTCTAAGAATGCTTTTAATATCAAACAAACTGGGGTTCGGCACTTAATGTAACTAATTTGAAAAAGTCAATAGACGAATATAGAGGTATTGTTATCATACTTATATATTTTTGTTAACTTATATGTATAAAGGTGTCTCAAAGTAAGACATAAAGTACCACGTTGAAAGCAAGCGGGTAGATGTTGGGTGTCAACGTGCCCACTTACATACACTGTGTATTGAAGGAGTGCCACACATTGCGTGTACATTTTGCATGTCACTCACCTGCGACATACTCCGAGAGAAACACGATAAGCACCAGTAAATCCACGTGTATTTCCATTTCCGGGCCTGACACTCACAGAACACTAAACGGTAAAGCTTCCATTTGGGATGTCGAATAATCACATCATTCAAGAACTACATGTACACACAAGGTCCCACACTCACACGTTACTCTGTTGGTCAACCGTGTCAATGGTTCGGTGTATCCGTCTATTTCACGTGCATCGTCGTTCCGTTTCATGTAACACAGTGTTAGTATGTAGGTCCGCTGTTAAGATCTGAAGACTCACTTAAAACTGACAGCGATTAGGTTAACTTTCCACCGCGGGAAACGCCAAAGCGTTTTTGAATCTCTCTAACATCCCTGTACGATAAGCCAGCATGGTCAAACACATGCGAACCCATATCCTGCGCTCGCTCACACACACTAAGACAGTGAGTGTAAGAGCGCTCCGCCCGTGTGCTCGCTGCTTGTCTGCCTACACTGACTGCTCGACACAACACGTTGGCTCCAGCACTGCGCTTGCTTCAGTCTTACAGGGACTAGACGGGTCGTGCTAGGCAGTACATATGTACACGTTATCAGAGAAAAGTGTCTCGTAAGAGGTTAATACGGTTGGTATTAATTGGGAAGAGATAGAGAGATTTTTGTGACAAGGAAGATCCAGAATTTAACTTCCTTTAACACTTCAACATGAACACGCGCTGGCGTGACACTGATCACTCTGTAATGCTTCCTCGAACCAATCAACAGTCTACTGGATGAAATCGACAGCGTTTCTGACACATGCGTTCGTGATGAAGTAACATAAATTGGGACTGAATGGAAGTATAGAACAAGATTTTTGTGTAACTAAATCGATGACGTATTCACCTTATTCCCATATTCCTTATAGTGTGAAATCCTTCGTGAAGAGTAGCCTCCCTGAGATTTATAGCTTCTTAAGTTCACGTCCCATGGAAATGAAATATTCTTCTAGCGTGTTGGATTTAAGCTGATTTTCATGTGAAGCGTCGAAATAATACCACCTTGGATAATATTTGCATAAAACCTATTTGGCGACCTAGGAAGTGCTTAGTCGTGATTAACATTTCACATAACAGAGGAAGAGAAGACTTTATGATTGCAGTGCAAATATCAATCAATATGTCCGGCGGAAGCTCAGTAATGAAAATTGGGAGATCCGCGCCAACCTTGTAGAATCGAACATTTTTCATATTTGGTTAGTAAGTTGACATTTATTAACTAATACATTTTACAATTTAAAACATGATTGGTTAAATTGTCGTTACCACACGTACGGAGATGTAAAAACCTTTACTCATATGATAAAATATAAACGAATGTGTGACGAGAGTCCAGGCATGTAAAATGACTTTTAATTAGTTAATGGAAATTGCCATTCCTCTGACGGTTTCGTTTTATTCTGTATTCCCAAAAATACGTTACTATCCTGAGGGCACCTTACCTATAAACCTCGTGAAAGGTATTAACCATTACTTTGTTATATATTTTTTTTTCACGTTTAAGCTTTGCCACTATCAATATACTAAGTACAGCTTCGTCATCTCATATTCAAAAAGATTATATTACCATTTCAAGTGAACATAGAATTCCAACGCGGTCATCTATATTAGATAAAATATGATTATTATTATATGAATAAATCATTTCTGTGGACCACCTACGTTACTTAAACATAGTATTTTAATGTGTCACAATTCAAAGCATAAATGAATAAAATTCAGCCCACTTTAACAGTTTAATAGAATAACTTACTATCGATTAACCAGTAAAACAATGTATGCTCGAGCGAAGATAACTTGTAGCACTTAACCCGGTGTCCTGTGTAAACCCAAACTGCTTGTAACCTGTTTGTCATTTACAAACACTTGTGTTTGTTCGGACGATTAATTGGCTATAACTTTTAACACTTATGGTGTTATTAACATAACATAGCTTTGTATCCAGCGTTAGATCAGTAACTTATTTGAGACTAATCGGGTTTGTTGTAAAGTAGGCGTACACTACGTTGATTCTTATTTCACATCTTGGTAACGAAACAACGCGTCAGGGACGACCTTCTATGTATTATCATTACGTCACATTGCTGGAATTCTTTACCACCTTATATGGAAGTATATTGAAGAAGATGTATTCCTATTCGTACATGGTAATATAATAACCCCTTTGTCTACATTTGCCTCTAAGGGCATTACGCAATAGAATAGCTATATCCGCCAGGTACCTCGTAAAGATCTACCTCACTCACTCCTCTGCTCGCTTTGTCGGTGTGGATTAGGTATCATTAGCTGACATTAAAATTTTATTTCACCTCGTTTATGACCCTTTGAAAATTTTATGGGTTTGTAACTGAATCGACAAGAGCTATTTTGCGACTTAATGGAATCGTATACACAAACACACACACACCCACACACACACACACACACACACACACACACATATATATATATATATATATATATATATATATATATATATAGGTAAAAGGTTAAGAAGGTCTCACGTGAAGTAAAAAGATATTTGAAAATAAAATACTTAAGACGACTCTTGCTGTAGATATCATTTTAATGATGACTGGATGCGTCGCATGTCGACTTGATAACAAGTCTTTTCAACCGTATGTATGTATGTATATGTATATATATATACTAGTATATATATACACATAAACGACGATATATAAATCTATATAAGTGTGCAGTAACATGTGACTTTAAATGCGAATATTTGACGACGTCTTCCCATATGTGTATGTATGTATGTATTTTTTATAAATCCAAATTCCTATGAAAAAGAGCGTTTAGTGATGATAATGAATGATATGTATGATGGAAATTACAAAAATGTATTAATCCTAAACAATTATTTGAGGTAGGGAAATGGATTCGTATAGCTTAACCGACCATGGCACGTTCGTTTTAAAGTTTCTTCTTTGACAAAATGGTATTGCCTTGCAATTTGTAATATTTGTTTTCATTTTCGTTGGATCACTTTACAGAAATGCTTCCATCCCTTTAATATCTGTAATCGCTATAATTTTGTACTTTATCCTTTGTACGTTTCAGGTCTCATGTGCAAAATGTATGCAACTATTTTTAGATTTTCCGTAACAATTGCGTTGTGTCCATTTCTTAGACACTGATTGAGTGAATGTATCAAAATGTGATACTTCACAACTAAACTGTCTATGCGCCTTTGGTATTTTGTTATTCCCTCATTTGCATTAGTTATGAAATATTTCCGTCACATAAACCATTATCTCTGAATCTATATCAAAATAATTTCCCTCGAAGTGTAAATAGTAGATTTATAAACTTGATCTCTATGTCACATGCCAATCGTGATCCCCTGGTGTGTGGCCGTGAGGCTAATCTATATGTAATTCATTTTTATGTAACCTTCGAAACAAAACTTTAAGAGTTACTCAATCAGGAAGTCATATCGTCAGATGTATCTCTCTACAATCTCTCTGGTAGAATACCTAAAAAATCATATGACATGTTTCTATTCTTAGATAATATTGGTCAAAATAATTACGCTTTTCATATACGTAATTTATTGTTTTCTCATGGATTTGGATTTGTTTGGTTGGCACAAGGTGTTGGTGATAAATTGTATTTCTTAGATGTTTTAAAAATGTTTGTATAAATATGTTTTACCAATCTTGGCATTGTACTGTTGTAAATAGTTCACGCTACAAATCATATAGAGAATTTAAGAGTTTGTTAGAACCTGAAAAATATTTAAGCAGTGTGCAAGAGAATAAATATCGTAACATTCTTATCAAATTTAGAGCAGGTTTATTAAGATTGAATGTTAACGAAGGAAGATGGCAGAACATAGATATCTCGCTACGTACATGTCCGTTATGTAAAGACGGCATAGAGGATGAATATCATTTCCTTCTAGTATGTCATTTTTATTCTCCAGAAAGATTGCATTATATTCCGCAAGCAAATAATCAGACACCAAGTAAATGTACATTCATAAAATTATTAACTTCCCCTGTAAATGAAACTTTATCGAATCGTAGTAAATATATATATTCTGCTTACAAAAAGAGACAGACTTTGCTTAACTCTTCATGATGTATCCAATATATGTCCTTTGTATACATTTTAAATGTTTCATGTCTATGTATATGGGCCTGTGGCCTTCATGCATAAGAAATAAAGATTGATTGATACAATAGATATATGTTAGCGATACGAAGCGTGAACGTTGGTTCCTTGGTGTTCGTTTTTAAAGGTATGAACTTTACTTAGATTATTTCAATTGCGTTTTTGTAAGCCCTATACTGCACCGCATCTGTAGATTCTGTGACATTAGGGAACATGAGTGAGCTGTATTCACTTATGCTCTTATTTAGTGATGTGGGCGCTATAAGCTAAATGGTATACAATAACGTTCTACTACACTTTAAGAAATATAGCTATTGTTCGGGAGTTGACATGTATTTGCATGGATTGTCGTTTATATCTTAGCTTGAAGAGGTAAGATGAGTGTCAAGGCCTTCACCTATGTAACTAAATAATAATAAGAAGTACCAATTATTGCTGAAAGACACAATGTCAATGGTAAAAGTTTCAGAATAAAGATTGCCATTTTTCTCGAAAGATAGTCTGATACAATGCGCTGCGAATCGTAGTGAAATACAGGCATAAGAATAAATGTCACGAATTATAGGTTGAATAAGATACCAGATACACATATGATTTTATCATCCATAAACTGTGTTCCTGCAGATATTGTTAGTGGTGAGGTGAGGTGAGTTGGGGTTCATAAGAGTATTTCACTTATATCGCGGCTAGTAGTAAAGCAAGGAGAAAGCCCGCAGTATCATCCTGGATATGTATTGCGTTGAAACCTGCGAGTATCGACTGGAACTAGCGAAACATGGGTGGTACTGCACTGAAATTCAGTGTAGCATTGCACCCAATAGTTGTCTGTTGCAGGAAAAGTTGACGAGCCCCTGGCGGGATACGACCCAAGGACCTCTTGATCCGAAGCCGAACGCGCTAACCACTGTCACAATTTTATGACATCATCGCATCGGGAGTCTAATGGTAGTTCAGGGATAAACATTTCCATTGAATCGTAATGAAAAATGATTTTGGATGATAAATAGAATCTAAACGTCGTGTCCTCTGACATTGAATATATTATATCAGGTGATTACAGGTTCATATGAATAATTGATCAACCTAGGTCTACACATGGTTTCTGGTTTCGAGAACTGCGATTTCAAAGAAAGAAAAGAGCAGACAATCTCTGTGTTGCATGTATGTATGAATACTATGTTAGACTAAACAAAGCATTTATATTACCGATAAACACCAGTCGGTCCTCAGTTTGTGGTCTACTGACGGAGAACTATCCGAGGATAATCTTAATTTTCACTTAAGTTGACAATCATAACAAAGATTAGTAATATCTGAACAACTGGTGCATTTAAATAAGATATCAACGTCAACTTCAATCGTAATCTGCGCGATGAATCAATAGAAATTTATTACAAAACGTCATTTCTGCCTGGTCAAGTGTGACATTGTTGCAGGATTATAGTTGTACGTTTGATTTGATTCACATGTTGAAAACAGCTTCCTTGCAACCTCAGTTCATAAAATGTTATCAAGTAAAGAAGGTATTTATCGCCTTGTAGCCCTACACTCGCCGATTTCAAAAGGGTTCATCAAACCGTGTTATGATTGATTATCAATCTACATCTACTCACTGTATGAAACTAGTTAAAGTGAGTGTTATATCTGAACGGTTCAAGATGAAAGTGTGATAACGAGATATATAATTGAATAACAATTTCGACCATGATGTCAAATATTGACTGCTTGTAATTTTGTGAGGCTATGCTTCATCACGCATTAGAAACGAATCACTCGGCCACTCCAAGGCATTGACTACAGCCTCAACAACATTGTGTAAACTGAGCCACTTCCCATCCCCTTGATCGCTTTATAATTGCCGTCATCATCGCAGACAGCGGCTGTATTTAGTCCGCTAGACTCCCCTCTCACTTATTTATGTTCAGAGACCGTTCTGTTACAGCCAAGTGAAACTCTTTGTCGCCTGTTGGAAAGTCGAACAAAATAGCGGAATATTGTAATTATCTTAACTGTTGAGGGAGAGTGTCTTGTAAATCTCTGCCGTCATGCTTCAAGTCATTCTCATCGACATTGCTGATTTATTTCCGCATCACCAGTTCTTAACAAAGGGGTTGGCGATACAATCTGTACTTGTTAACAAAGAATTCCACAGACAATTGGGAGCTAGTTTGTGTGGGACAGTGAGAGACGTGTGTAGCACTTGTGGGCACGTGTGTTCATCAGCAGCCCGCCTGGACCCGTCTCGCTCAATTATAGCAGCAACATCACGTACACACAGAATAATCACCGGTCAGAGTCACCACCATACGCCTAATCAAGCGTCACTTAAACTTTGCTGTCTGATTAATGTCTTGCCATAGTGTTTAATCACAGCTGACCTGTGCATCATACGCATGCACTTTTTTCTAGGTTCTTTTCGAAGCTTAAGGAATAAATATTATGTAGGATGTTTTTGTCATTTGGAACTATTTGTGGAGAGCAGCCATGACCTCATATATTAAAGTACACATCATAGGGATTGGGCTTGTATTTGTCACCTTATTGGTATCAATGGTATCACCTGATCTAGAATATCTGACTGTTAATGATAAATCTTTCCAACGTTTATAGGTTTCGTATAGTGAGGTGTGAAGTTATAGAGTTTAGATCGAAAAGCGTACCGGACATGAACTGGTCAAACATAATTGTGGAAGCATATTGTAGGAGGTTATCTTAATAGTAAAATAAAATATGCATTTTGAATTTTTTATCGAACTTTCAGCTAATAAACCCACGGATATGTACCTCTCTATCCTCCCCGAGGGCGTTGGATTTTATTGAATGTAGCCATGAAGAAATGAAGCAATCGCCTATGACGATACGACCGTGTTTCAGATCAATATAAGTGCACTTTGTCACAAGCGTCATCCGCCACAGGTTAGCAGGTCTAATTATTTGGAAGTCATCACGTTCACCTTTCATTGTTATTTATACATCATACATGTTATTCGTGTGCCACAACCTGTAGATTTATTGTTGACGCTATCCATTATCGATCCATAGCTTTTTTATCTATAAGAAATTATATTGTAAGCTATCTAAAAACCATAAACATTACAAAGGAAATGAAAATAACAATCTAAATACTTTGCTGGACGCACTACATGGCTGTTCATGGGCACAGGTTTGTCAGGTAATCAATAGAAAATAGAAGAAAACAAACGTTGTTTTTGTAGAACGTCGATTTTACCAATCTAAAATGATTGATATATCTTAAGATGTGACAAATATAGCATATGTTTACATTTTTTTATGTGGGTGGCGAACCGACTGCATTAAATACGCAGCTTCAGAATATATACTCGTACTTGATAAAGTATTTCCAGACACCCCGGCAAATTCTACAATGAAAGGCACGCATAACAAATTGTCCTCTTTGTGTGCACTCGTCCGCTCGTGTTATAGAAGGCAGAAACATATTGGCTTGAAGCAGCGCACCATGTTAGGAGCACTTTGTCGACTTGAGGAGCGGTAGATGTAAAGCGCTTGCCGCACCACTTCTCTTACACTGAGTTACTGACATTATTGCTATGCACTGTGTACAAGCGCTTTACTAGCCTTTTTATTCAGTTCTTGTTAAATGAAGCTTCTAAGCTTTCAGAATATCTTCCATTTCTTACAACCAACATATAAGCTGTCTAAAGATCGGCATACTTAACGCAAAGAATTGCGCTGTTGCGTCTTGAATAATTCCATTGATAACGTACAGATACCATAAAATATGTCACATCTCTCTTCAGAGCCGAGACCGTCTTTAAAGAGATTGTGGACAGATATATTGCACGGAGCATTCAGCTTTTAGAAACCAGATGTCTGTCTGTACAATACTGAATTGTGCAATGTTAATCGCAAGATTAAATATCTGAGCCAACTTGAAAACGATAAAGAAAGATTCGTAAAACATAAAATAGTGAAGATTGTGAACAGTTTTTATTCACCACTCTATTTCAAAAGTACCTGAATTAAGAATTAAGACCTGTCTGTCGTCAAACTGAATAATATAAACGTTTAGTATTGTTCCTTACTACGACGATCACCATGAACTCATATATATCCATATCTAATGGAGAACCTATGAGTTAAACATCACGTGTATTTCAAATGCGTATATAATATTTCAAACTGATACACGCGCGCTGTAATTTATTCTTGATATTATAATCGTTTGACATTGTTCCCTACTATAACCAACACACACACACACACACACACACACACATATATATATATATATATATATATAAAAGAAACCAGGAATAAAACATAAGTATCTGGCATGCGTATATCGTAATCAAAACTGATATAAGCGCACTGTCATTTATTCTGATATTTTACGTCTGCCAGTCTCCATCTTATGTATACTCTTACCAATTAATGTGTTTCTTATATTATTAGCTAATTGGGCATTCTTATCTTATTTCAAAGAAATATTCGACTTTTTAAAAAAAACTTAAGGTTAAGCCAACTTGATAGTGTAATCGGAAATATAATCGAATGGATAACATGACATTAAATATTTCATTACATAGACTAAAATGTTTCGAATAATCGATAAGCACTTCAATTTCCCTTCTCAATAATATTTCCGCTCCTAATAATTCCTTTTACGTCACAATTTGACCTTATTCGAGATGTTGCCCCCTGGGCATGATCAAAGTACCGGATGGATTCCAAAAGTTCTGACAATTGGCAAGGGAAGGTCACGTGATGAAGACAGATGGCATTCTCCCATGTTTTCAAATTACTTCAATTTACGTTTATGCGACATTGACAATAAGGGTCGGTAGTCAATTTCAGATTTCAATTAGACAATCTTGACCCCAGGTCAAGAGAGGTGGGAAGTGAATGATAATAAGCGTCATACAAAATCAGTGGCATTGTTGGCACGCGTCCGCTGTGGGGAGTTGAGTGCTGCGTATGAACAGGTCCGAATTGGTCACAAATAATGTGCTTTAATTATCTCGTGGGTCCTACCCCTGATTCTAACACTGATACGAAACTGATGAAAAAACCCATGGCAATGTCGTTAATGTACAAACGTCCCGACAAGACATGGCATAAATTCTATGTTGTTACAGATTAGAATGTTTATTACTACATGTGAACTACCATAACACTTTTACGTGCAATAAACAGCCAGTAAGAAATGCATAACAACATCACACACGCCTCTTTTGTCTTCTAGCCGTTCACGAACTATAATCAACGATGTCGCATGAAACTTGCTACATTTACATATCCACTAGGCAGTCTGTGTCATTCTCTTATGTACGCTAAGTAAGCTTATTGAGGCATTTTGATAAATGGTAAACGTGCACGCATCAAAGTTGCAAGATAAACTGCTCCTTTAAATCTTAGTAAAAGCCCCTCTTGCCCGATTTATAAGTGGCTCGTTTGCAACACTTAAAGCGCCCCTGCAATTTGTTCATTTTGAAAGTTTTAAAAATACACATCAATGGGTTTGAACGAAAAGTGATTAGCATATTCCTTATTTGCTCAAGCTGAATTGAAATGAATATAAACGACTCCTATATGCCAGGGAGGATAACAGATACTTGCTATGTTAACGACAACATATTTCATTGCAGCAATTCTGATAGTGAGCCACAAAAGAGAGTTGATAAAGTAGCTGTTGAAATGGCTAGTATTTCAAAACGATTCAAAGAGCTCCTGAGCCCCTATTGAGCTGGAATGTCTAACAGACAGTTTATCATCCAGTAAAACAAAATCGAAGACTGACTCCCCTTTCAGCCTTTTCGTTAAAGCTTTCAAGTTGGAATAGCTATTACCCAGGGATACCCAATACCAACGTGTCGATACTGGGCTTTCGTGATACATTTCTTTTTGAAATTGGATTGAAATTGATGTTGGCTTGGCTTTAGAGAGGCGCATCTTAAAGAGGGAAGTTTAATGTAGTTATGTGAAGAACTCTTTGTCTGGAGATCGTGCCGTTTCGTTCCAACGAAAGTTGTATTTGGCAAAGAAAATTGGATTTGCGGTCACTTCACAAGCGTGTATTCCCGGAACAGAAACAAGTCACCGTTGGACGTCAGGCCGGACAAAAACTCCGCATTTTACGTCTCTTTGATGATTTGACATCCGTTGATGTCTTTGATTCGTAGAGCGAGTGATTTATGCTTCTTAAATCATGAAAATATTTCATTTAAGGAATATGTAATTTAATTTCGTTCAATTTGAGCTTTCTCCGTTTTGTCTAAATTAATATGCATTCTTGGTGTCTTTCTGAAACAATTCATTTTGAAAATGGTCCAAATTATGTGCTCTTATATCACCATTAAAGACACGAATAGACACGTTTTCGTGCAGAGACACATGAAGCATGATAAACAAAGTATAGTTACATCGACAAGTACTGTCATACTATTATTACATTAAAATTACTGTAACAAATTTCATGTTTAATAGTACAAGTGGCGTGGTAGTTATGTAAATGATAATAAAATAACCTCTTATTACTTTTAACTCGTTATATACTGTCCAATAAATTCCATCATTATTAATAAACAACCTCATGTCTATCCATGATCGTTATACCGAAACGGCTTCAAACGTTAACGCTGTAAAGCATTTGATGAATGATTAAGAACACCAACATGTGTTTCTAACAATATTTGTTTAATTTTAGTTGAACAGCTGTTTATTTTCACGTCAGTAAACCGATAGCACTATGCATTTCTCCTGGCACATGTGAAGGATATGAAGAACTTAATCCGAACCGCCAGAGCGAATTTATACTTCAAGAGATGGCAGTGTAAACACCCAATACAGAGATGCCTTCAACTCGGTTATTACCTCCAGGATTTATATCATTCTGCTGTACAAGTAGACATTAACGTCAAAATATAAAAAGAATAACGGAAGCCAGATTTATATAATAAATGGCGTTTTTGAGTACGTGATGAATGTTTCTGACGCTGGGAAAAGTACGTGTACATCGGACAGAATGAGAGCATGGCATGCGATATGGCGTGTTCACTGAATGATGTTCATGCTGCCTATTTTGTTACTAAATTAATTCCACGGGTCACATTTGAGGTGTTCAAGAGATACAACTCCCTCGTCGTTTAATGACGAGGACTATCCTGAGCGTGTTTTATCAAACGTTTCCTCAAATAATGCAAAATCATTTGTCAGGTTTCATAACGGATGTGCGGGGACATTTTCACGAGTAAACATTGTTATTTCACACTGACTGAAACACTATTTATAAAGGGGTTAAACTTTAAATTTGTTTCCCTGGTCAGTATTAGTCAGAAGTGAAAGAATCTAACGAAACTACCCATTCAAAACAACTTGTGATATATTTTCAAAACTTTAACGTCCCGAGATACACTTAGTTCCCCTAAGAGAAGTCAGCACAAAAAAACTATCCCAATATGTTGTCATTTACAGCAAGAGTCATAAAACCTTTCCTCTTAAACCTATACAACTGTCTAATCTGAATGTTAGTAGGCCGACAACCTTTCATCGTCAGCACTCAGACACTCACAAAGCTATCCACATCCAGAAAGTACCCTCTTATAAAGTATAGCCTGCTTGGACAAGTGTTGTGGAAGTAATAAAACAAAGAAAACACATTGGTTTACAGCGGACAGATAGTTGCCAGTGTTACACAACTCTCCCATTATGAGAGAGAAGACCTATAGTGCATTGTTCATAAAGGTGTTGTAAACAGAATACTCTGGGTTCATATTACACACACTTGTAACATACACGAGAGCTCTTGCTTTGAAAGAAAAACTTAAACTGACCATGAAATTAATTGCATTCATACCCAGCAATGGGATACAGACTTGATCTTGCAAATGTAATTCTTCAATGCAGACACATCTTATTATTCAATCAATGATGGTGACGCCATTCTTCTGCTTTAAAAGTGTATTCTCTTCTGCTCTTTTACTATCTTGGTCATGGGGAGTGGATGTCAGATTTGAATTGTTTACAACGCAGAGCCTGTTTGTATGCTTAAAGGAGGCCAAATTTAGAATATCTCAAACATGAAAATTAACTTTTGAAAGAATAAATATATTAACGTGTAACCTTGCAAACATTTATCCACTGGGCTACGTGAGGATGGAGGCTGAAAGTAGAAAGCTTGTTTTTCAGTGGGAAACTTATGTTTAAAGTGTGACGGGTAAATTGAGTCAGTCGTGTCGCGGCGCGTAAAATAATGCGAATGCACAGTGTGAACCAATCCATTTCAAGCGCGTCTAACGTTTTGAGTTTCTTATTGTCATGTCAATTCTCTCCCAACAGAGATAGCTCTGTCATAAATTCCTATACAACCTCTGTCTTAATAGAGTAATTTCTTGGTCAAGAAATGTAGAGACCTGATTGGATGAAATAGTTGAGCAATCAGCGAGGCCATTTCAAAACGCATTATTTCCGCAAGCGTTTCAATAGCTAATCTTTATTCGAATATGCGCCTTGCATTTTGAGTTGTCTTTACAGACCATATACGCCTCATATTGCAAGTGCATCTTTGCATAGGCCTATGTGACAACAAATATGTTATTCATGTATTCGGTGTTTTCATTGGCTGAAATATTGCAAGGTTGTTTAAGTTGCAATATTGTCCCGCTAGGGGAACTGCCTGAATCCCGAGAAACTTTCGTATTAAGACAGAGGTTGTATAGGAATTTATGACGGAACTACCTCTGTTGGGAGAGAACGAGACACAGGTTGTATAACAATTTATAACGGAGCTACCTCTGTTTGGAGAGAATGTGTTATGTCATGAATGGATTATGATCGAGAATGCATTTGGAATCCCTTCTTTAGAGCCCGTTGATCATTCTCACGAGTCCAATACTCTTCACGCATTCGCCATATTTTTACATAAGTGTTGAAACCGACTAACTTTGAACTGCATTTTGTATTACGTCTAGTATATTGTTCTGTTAAGATGCACATTACCGGTGATCTGATATACTACTGCCATAATACTGCCTCAACACAGTTGAACTTTAATTATAAAAAAGGCTGTTTAACTTGCATTTTTTTATACTGCTCCTGGGCCAGTGTTTACAACATTTCTACAACGGTAAAGTTTTTTTATGATATATTCTTATAAATGCTTGAGTATCAACCAGGGTACAAACACTGGATTTCTGTGTCTATTTAGAGTTGGAATATTTCAGTTGATTAGGTTTTGTAAACGTGACCAACGTAAAAACGTTAATAACTTAACGAAATTGTTTACACTGAGATGAGTGTGGCAACATGTAATTCCCATGGAAATACCAACCTATCACATCACAGACCATCGTGACTTGTGCCTCTCTTAAAAGCCGTCTCTAACACCCTGCCACGAGATTTCATTTCGGAAAGAACGAGAATTCTCATTGTGTGGGGACTGTTAACATTCAGCCGATATCTTCACTATAGAAGTAGCCAATGCTCTCCTTGTTCGTCTCCAGCGAACCTTGAAACCCTTTCGATCCGTCAAGATAATCTCAGTCACGAGTAGTTTATCGTCCGTAAAATCAACCTGTGTTGGTTTATTATTAAAATAGAGCCATTGACTCTGTACGGTTTAAACATATTTTATTACATGAAAGGGATCGGCAAACAAGCCATATGGCTTATGTTAATGCCTCTCCCAAACATTGACTCTGTATCTCATTAGTCCTGGTAGGATCTGGGATTGAAGGCTAACTCATATAAATAGATTTTTGGACAGACATCTTTGAGCCGCACATGCAATTAAAAATTACCTTATTATCATATATTTTCTCTTTAATCGCAAATGTTTTGAAAATGATTCTACCAATACTCAACAACATCAACGCGCTGCCCTCTCGTTATGCAAATTACTACCTTGTTGCGCCTAGTATTCTCATAATGTGACGGTATTAGCACAACTAGTTGCTGTAGACAAGTTGACAAAACAATGCTTGCGTTAAAACCCTGCCATATCCAAATGAAAGGTTTGTAGAGACAGCCCACTTGGGGAGGGGGGATAGATAGGGCATAGGGGAAATGATGGAATTGACACGACCAATTGTTAACAAGTTTAGCTCCATCTTTAATATTGTTTTTCCGAAAATTGTCTGCAGTTAAATGTTTTAGGGTTGATGCCTGTCACGCTATTATTTTACAACAATGACAAAAGGTACACATTTTGAAATCCTAGGTTCTAGAAGAAAGACACTGGTCGCGAAAATAAAATGTACGAACGAAGCCCAAGGAAACAGAAACGTTCTGAAAAGCTAAATACGAGTCCGCTGAGTGCGTCTTTGAAAAATAGTATGTGTCCTTCCCCATCCCTCCCGTTCTGCTTTCCAATAACCTATTGTTTATACTATAACAATTAGAAATTCATAACAAATATTTTATCTCTATTAGGTTTTTGTTTCTTCAATCGTTGTTGAATTTCTAAATGTACATGAATCCAAGGCTTGGTCTTTAAAACAGGTTTCTGGTTATGCAACCCGTCTTTGAAATACATTGACATATCTATTTCTCCCCACACACATTAAACTGTGTAAATTTTGCAACTCGGTATACATGTCTGTATATCCATTATCGCTCGGCTGAAACAACTACATTCTTCCCGACAGAATAGCGAATGCACATTTGAATAGTAAATTAGGAATGAAACCGATGTGAGTAATCTGGCAAAAGAATGTTATTTAAACAAGAAGACATGACTAATATATGTTTACATTTAATAAGGCATTATTATGAGTCGCCATATTCCATTGCCATTGTGCGAGGCTTTTTTTTAAATATCCCAACACCAAGGGAAAATATACACGGTTGATTGTTACCTTTTCGAAGAACAGGGCGTGTTTGAATGACTTGTATATATTAAGCATCATTGTTTGTTTTCACTTGGTAACTAATCATCCACATGGTACTCGAAATAGTAATACGTTAGAGAGCAAAGGTCCTCTCAACGGTAAATTGGGTTCTGACAATGAGTGGTCAACTTCAGCAGATAACACGTTTCGGAGACTGCTACGTTTAAAGGCCATTAGTTAATTAGTACCGTGCACTGAGTGCAGGCACTAGCAGCGATGAGCTTGACGAGTGAAACTGCTGAAGATCGCTGATTAATGACATCTGGAATTGCCGTAAATATCCATTGTACCCAGTGGAAAGCCGGTGATTAAAAGCTTTCGTCTTCAAAGGTTTAATAATTGCCATTCCATATCTTCAAAAACGGTCCGATAATCGACATAATTCTTTGCAAATGGCATTACTATTTTTGGCAACAAACAAAACAGATACCTCAAATATTTTTATTAACATTATCTGTTTGATCATGTATGTGAATTGTTTGTTGACATTCTGTTACGTTTATTGCCTCAAGTAGAGCAAGATTTTAAATGCAATGTTTAGAGGAGGAACTATGGTTATGTTCAGATTGTACTTGGATAAATGTGTCTTAAATACACTCAGGCTTTCATTACTTTTGCAAAACTATCACAATATCTCACAACTCTTTCTTTCATAATGCGGAAAGGTCTAGAAAGCTTTTCGTACTTTCGAGTTCACGAAGTTTAAATTCTCGACACCTTAAGGGAAACGCAACAGCTTTATGAAGTAAAAAGATTACATATACATTGACATTGACTAATCCACAGAGAGAACATTCAAATATCAGCTTGGTAAATGCGAAAGCAAATGTTTGACCGACCTATTTACTTGTCTCCCACATTTCTCTTTCGCGAGCCGCATGTTAAT
Organism: Phorcus lineatus; assembly: GCA_921293015.1. Classification (NCBI taxonomy): domain Eukaryota; kingdom Metazoa; phylum Mollusca; class Gastropoda; order Trochida; family Trochidae; genus Phorcus; species Phorcus lineatus. The sequence continues at coordinate 74,772,138 of OV121081.1, read as the reverse complement.
AAGATCAGCACAATCACGGCTCCCTGCTTGAGAATGAGTGAGACAATCCGAAATGTTACAATTTGGTACAGTTGTTAAGGTTTCATTTTGTTCAGAGATGAAAACCATTTTAAAATTCGGAATATCTGAATCAATTTGGAGTAACTCTTTCCAAGATCACATTTAAGTTGAGTTATCTTCCCAAAATACAGATGGCATTTGTGTTCATAATATTCATACGAAACTACAATACATAATACTTGAATGTATGTATGTATGTATGTACGAAATTTTATAGTTCTACTAAAGCATGAACACATCAATATTATCATCTTAAACTGGATACCGAATATTTCAATGATTGTGAACACTTAACAACCGTATGTTTCCATGGGAACTAATACCCTACCGTACCCAATACACGGTTAAATAGTATTTGTGAAACTATTCCAGGGACGGATCGTGTGTGAAACAGCTGCAGGATTATCTTGTATGTGCATGCAGAACCCGGTTAATGTTCTCAACGTCTTAGTTTCCTTTGGCATAACACCATGCGTATGAGTCAAGCAATTCTCTCTAAGTTCTGATTTCGGCCTCTCGTATGCAATATTGATTTTCTATGTTTTATATAGCCACAGATAACGGTGTTTATTATCCTGACAGCTTGTTTCAAGCCTTGCACTATTATTATCCACAAATCTTCCAGTCGACTGACACAACTAAAACGTTTCTCTTTTCCACGATTACGCTGAATTTGATTACAAAGGAGACAACCTCATCGATTTATTCAAAGGGAAAAACGTCTGTGTCTTCAAAGAAATAGCAAACAGTTTCTTTGGGAAAATAAAATTACTTGCTCACTGCCTGCAGACAACGGCAGTGTATTGTGGGAAGACGTCAGATTGCTAGTAAACCACCTTCCCTGTTTCTGTCTCAGCGCCCTCATTATCTAATTAGTACAATCGCAGGCTAAGTCCAACACTAGGCATCACCACTGGCCTTTTCCATGGAGCAACTCATGCAGTGTCCAATTTTCGCTGGTTTTTTCCATGCTATTTGCTTTGTTGGTAACACAATCAACATTGTTTATCTACCCTTTAGTCTGTTGTTTCAGGACAATTGTTCGTACCATGCATGAAGTTTATTTTAGCAATAAACAATCATCTTCGTCTGAATGAGTTTCTTAATACCAAATTGCCTGTCGATCGAATTTGATGAATGAAATTTATAAATCTTCATTAACATAAACAATTTTGTGGGGGATTGCCACTATTTAGTTTTATAATTACATAATCCCGTTTTAATAACGTTAGAACATCGATGATGTGACCGTCAATTGAGGTAACTATACAAATCTATACCGAACGTCGCCTTTGTGAAAAAAAAGTTGATCATCCATAACATATCCTTGTCATCTTGTGCTTCTCCCTCAGTGAATCCAACAATATCGCCAATAAACCTTAAGGCAAACACTATTTTAAGTATGAAACTATTTCAAATGTGTGTATCATTTTGGTTCTGTAACTACAATGTAAGTTTTAAGATACATTTGCTATTTTGCAAGATTCTTAAAAAAAATTCCACATTGAACATTGTTTATGTATAATATGTATGCACTTAAGTTTGTTTCAGTTATGTGATATTATATTGGAAACTAATTAATACAATAAATGATATGTTTCTAAACATTCTTTGTAGAGTGTAAGTGCGCCTGCAGATGATTGTGGCTGCTATTGCTGTCCCTGATAAAGATTCCTGTTAATGTTGTACACGCGGACTAGGACCAGCTGTCTATCTGCAGGTGGTCGGATACGAACTTCTTGCTAAACAAACTGATGCAAAATGTTCCAGGTCGACAATGGAATGCTCTTTATTTCAAGAGCGTTAATCGATATGGCTCACGAAATTGGATATTCTGGAGCAAAAATTGAATTAATATCTCGGATGAAATCAAAATCGTGCATCTGTTGTCTGTTGTTGGTTATCTACACAGCTTATTGGAAATCGTGGCCTACTTGATATAGTGTAGATAACAGGAAACAAGAAACATAGTCTGGATTTTATAACCGAACATTCACTTGCAAGTCTCGGTTAATTTAAGCACCATAAAAGTGAATTATTATTATCTTAATCAAATGTTTTGCTGGTGTTTCCTATTTGAAATTTTATACTGAGATGTAGACCATCGGCCCATTACCACACAGACAGCTACGTTGGATATTGTAAATTAGGTGTGTACTAGTTGCAGAAATTTGGAACACACATAGTATATCATTTCATTTTGTGTTTTATCTTATGGCTTCAAGACGTAAAAAGATCTATAGAGAGCAGGAACCGCTCTCTGTACTTGCATTTAAATCCTTTGAAATGATAGTTTGAAGTGAGAATAGGATAGAGAGTTAGTGCCAATTTGAAGTGAGCTACAACGATTTTGCTCAGGCATACATTAGGGCACACTCAAAATTTCGGGGGAAGTGAAAAGTCTAAGTCAAAACCTCAAATGTTCAACAAATCCTGACAAAGACTTTTTAGAAACGTTTGAATGAATTCTTTGCTGCTTTGACTTTTATTTTAAGACAGTAAAGGCTAAATTTTATTTGCCCATCCAGTTTATTTCATTGTTTCATTGCACCGTTCATGGTATAATGTTTTACAATTTCCAGAGAAAGATAATACCTTTAGTACTCTTGATAACTCCTGTTTAACTATTATAAAACTCCTTATTATTGTTTTTTTATTATTCCTTTGAATTGGATACAATTAATACTATTTGGCAGACATCAGAAAACAGTTAACAGTGAAAAATGCATGCAATTTTTACAATCAACACTTTGGAAAAGTATTAAACGATGAAAGTAAGTAATTCTTATCAATTTTTCCATTATCACACAAAATGGTATTGACGTTCTTTCTAGTATCAAACTTTCTCGTGTTTTACTATTACCTTAAACTTTCTATCGAACACTATTAACTTCAAGCAGTGCGAATTCCTTGTCTTCATCTTATAATTGTTTTACGGCTCAATGATACCTATTTAAACTAACACGAGATAATCAGTAACCCACACATTGTTTTGACACTCCCTGTGTTACAAGATTGTATGATGTACAAGTCTGGTACAAGCACGGCACATTTACATCTCCACTCTCGTCGTACAGAGCGTCCGTATCTTGCTTGTCCCCATCGATCATTCTGAAGGTCAATATTGGTGCTGACTTGGTAAGCCCTATCTGGACAAAGTAGTGACGACAGGCTGATTGCGTGATACCGACATTCCTGGCAATAACCTGCTTCTGCCTTCCAAACACACTTACACACTATATTCCATAACGGAAATGAAATATTTAGGGAATCGACAAACCTTAATGACCTCTCAAGCTTTAACAGTAGAACCAGAATTGATTGCGAGAACTTTCACAAGTAAATCCAACTAGAAGTGACGTTTCGTCTGCATAAAGTCCCGCAGGAAGATCAAGTAAGGGTTTATCACATCCATTCAACGTTAAGCCCTAAGATATACCGTGTCTTTTCGGCTATGGGATGCAGGCCATGCATTCTTTACAACTTGTGTGCAGTGTTGGCGTTTGCCCAAAATGTGTACTAATTTTATCTGTAGTCTATTTCTTTGAAATTCTGGTTTTTATTTACAGATATAATTTTATGAGAGACTTGTGCTTTTTTTACTTTAGTTGCATGGCATTAATAAGCTAAGTGATCTAACGGGGAAAGCAGAAGATGGAAAGTCAATTAAAGTTCTACATAATGGCTTTACGCATGAAATATAACATATAGAAACTTTAGAATCTAAAACTATGTCTAAAAGATTAGAAGAGTGTATTTCGAAATACCGGTTACAATTTCCAAATATTATACTGTCAAAGCTCGATACCAATGCAATGTATCAACTTTATACGGGCTGCATTCTACAGGAAACAAAGACAAGACCATATGTTTTCTTTCGCTTTACAATGTTGAGCATTCCTGAACACAGAGTTCTGGTTGAGCATTGTTGGCAGGGAGATCTCGACACCTGTACACTATAGCGCACTCACATGCGTCTTTGTTCCATAGATATGCTTTGTGTATCAGTATCAGATGAAGACATGGATCGATATTGGAAATGATTAGAACATATTGTTATCACATGAACCAGACTTCCCTCTGAAACATATGTCAAAACAATAGAGACACAGTTTCAACACGGCTTGCAGACAGACTCGTCTGCCGCCCAAGTTGTATGCAGTCTAGTCTTTCTCAGTCTCTTCAGAGGGTTTGTCCACTGTACACCAAGGTTCTCTTCCATCAATCACAAAGCGGTAATCACGCTTATTTTGTCTGAGGTTCTATAATCGTTATTCACGTTATGTGGCTTGTCAATATCCATACATACCAGTAATGATAAAAAAAGTTTTAAGCGACTGTAAACAGTTCTTAAGATGTTTCCTAGAGTCTGGTATAGAGATATCTGGTATAAAGCTGCTATAGAGTGTAGAGAAGCCGTTGACGCGGAACAGGTGCAACAGGGAACAAGAAACGCTATGTTTATTTCTGCTACTTGGCACCTAATGCAAGAACTGACACAGAAAATGGGGTTGTTATTCTACACTGCCGAAATACTTTATCACCAGGAAGGACTCCGCCCGCAGGGTATCCTACAGAGGTGGAAGGCATCATATTCACTACCCATGGGTGATCTTAAAAGCGTTTTCCTGTATATATGAGTCACTATTAAATGATAAACAACCCCAGAAGTTTGCAGTCATAAATGGTTAAATCTTTCATCTTTAGTAAACAACATACGCCATAGTGTAGGGCATATCCCAGCCTCTCTGACAGTTTGTCTTTCACAATATTCACCTCATTTCACTTAAAGTCGAAACGCGATATCCCCCTTAAAACCAGATACAAATTGCTTTGAGAAAAGATATCTGTAAAGCCTATTGCCTTCGACTCTTTTTAATATACGAAACAAACGTATTATGTTATATGACTTTAGTGTAGGTCTGCATATATGCAAGAGGTAAATATGAATAAAACTTAATTATTTATCCTTATAATATACTTGTATTAGTGCAACATATTGATTTACAAAACTATAAGAAATTCGCATAACGTGATTGTTAAATGATCTTAATGCATGTATCCCAAAACCACTAACATAACGTTTGATAAAACGCTAATATCATCTCATCGTAGGCGCGGCAATAAAATCATATGCATAGTCAAATGTTTTTAACATGTGCTTTGGGTGCATGAAGTAGTGAGGATTCCTTTATCCTCGTCAAGTTAAGTACATTTCCAAAGTACATTTCCACATTAGATATCTAGTGTCCCAATCCCCAGAATATATATGATAGAAATCAAGCGGCGCTGTTACTTCCTTCTGTGTGACTGACTCGTCTTCTGCTTGGATCAAGTTCAACAATCCACACCTCGTAAAGTTGCTTAAACTATGTGATAGGGCTTTATACATTACCCTCCTCAACCCTATTCCAAAATAAGGAAATTCGGCACCATTGGGGCGTATGATTAGTAAACATTCATCAAGGAGGAATGTTAATTAAGTACGACATGGGGATTAAGCGAAGACTATGGAGCTACTAAGACAATCACTCTTGGCTTGCTGTAATAGTGCCTCCAGAGGCAATGCATGAGTTTTGCCGCTTGTTGTGGTCGATTCGGAGAAGCATCAATAACGCTCGCTCCCTTGGATGGAGATAGCGTAGCTAAAGACAAGAAAATGACTGTTTCGGGAACAGGATAATGCAAGAAAAACTATTGATTGATGTTTAATGTAAATACTTGAAGGAAAGTTAAGTTTGGATTGATGCATTTTTGTTCCACTTCTATGCAAATGTCGTCCCAAAGGGCGAACGGGCTGAAAAAGAAGTAAATAATGTACAAAAATTGCAGAATTTGGAAACCGATAAAATGTAAAATAAATGGAAGGTTATTTACTCCCAATAAGACATTTTATGATTTATGTTGCCTCTCCCCGGGAGAAGAAACTCAAACGCGACGAGATCAACAAGTTGTGTGCTTAATTCCTCTCTCCTAGACACTCATAACAGCCATTTGTCTTGCGTGTTTGTGTTTGCTCAATATCGGAGTCAAAGGTAAACACCAGCATCCCATTTATAATGATGAATCGCGATTAAACCACTTCCAATAGAGTTGGGAAAAGCCGGCATTCACTGCAGCTGCGTTCTAAAGCGTTGTTCAATTATTACAAATCCAGTTTTAAAACAAACCATTTTGGTGTCGATTTAAAGGAAAACAGTTGTACGTTAACGTAAACAAAAAAAGCGCCGAATTATAAACGCCGAAGCAAACAAATGTTGTACCATTAACTTCCGATTGAATCACGCTTGACGTCATTCTTGCTATGCTTATTTTTCATAGTTGGTTTTTGACCGGCCAAGTTAATTTAATATTTATGCTGTAATGATGTTTTCAAAATGATATCCATGTAAGTTGATATACCATACATTCTTATTCTTTCCATGAGAAACATCGAGTTACTGGACCTACTTATGACATGCGCAGTGTCATCACATAACATGTTATCAAGACGCAAACGATTGAGAGTAGCAAAGGCTCCGATACGTTACTAGCCGATATGACACAAACAGGGTTAAGTAAACATTTTTTTTTTAAATAAGCACAAGTTACTACCTCAAAGATATGGTATGGAAGTATTAACTGTGTATTGGTCCCTAGTATCCACTAATGGTGCCGCTCTAACTGCTGGTCCATCTATATATCCCCTACTTATGATGATATCAACACGGCATGACCTTGCGTGAACTGACTATCAGAAATAATAACGCCGACTGCTCACCAAAACTGTCAAACGAGTGTTATGTTATCAAGATTAATGAACAATAAAGTACAAGATTAAAGATTTTACACACCGATGTAAGGCAAACCAGTGACATTCGAATCACACGTCACCATATAAACAGGCATTCATTTCTTGGTTTTATTATGTCAATTTCAGCAAATGAACTACTATATATTCTAATGAGTCAGCTGTCTTAGAGTGCTTGATGTATGTTGTCTGAATAGTACCATTATCGTTAAGGGTCAGCTATCGGCCACAATAAGTCAGCACCGTTAGGTGTGTGTTTGAGACGCGTAAATCAACTCTTATATGACGTGCAATTGGATACAACTGGCTCCAGTCGTTTACCCCTGAGATCAAATAGTAAAACTCCCGTCTTCCGTTGATTGTAATGCCAACAGCAGTAGAACATGACTGTGATTTATTTCCATCATTCCACATTTAGAGCCGTCGCTATATCAAGTAGACGTACTAGTTGAACGTTTTAAGAAAAGCATTTAATTATCTTTTGATTTACTGGTATTTCTAAAGGATAGAATTGCCAAAGTTATCTTTCTTAGGTTTTCTAAAATTATTTCTGATTGATATGTTTTTAACACGTTTGAGACAATAAAACTGTTGTTTTGGTATTGTTTAACGATAGTATTCAAAGTTATTTTCGTATCATCTTAATATTCTAAGCATCCCTATATGTAATATTAAAGCGACCTATTGATTGACGAAATATTTTCCCATAGCAACGACATGTATTCGTCACAGGCATGATTTCCATACGTCAAAAATCAACAATACTGTCAACATTTCACTGTACCAACGCTAATGTTTAATAGTAATTGTTAAATGCTACAGTATACAATCGTCTTGCAACATTCTCTATATACATAATGCCTGTGTTAGTGAAAATAAGTAGAATTGCCTCTTCTCCGCATTTGATTAGTAAACTCGGTACTCGAATCCTCAAGTCAAATTCAAATATTTATGATCAGAGTCTTGTCTACAATGCGCTTATAATAGATATAAAATTATAATAGAGGCTTTTGAAATATTTTCAAACTCTAGAACATGAAAAGAACAGCAAGAAATGATTTTCGATTTCATATATAGGGAGAGAGTACTTCTTTGATTTCCCTCAGTCTGGTATCAATGGTAATTTCTTTCACTTCCGAAACATTTCAATAGATATCGAAATTTTCCTTTGTATTTATTTTGATGTTAATGTAACTTTTTTTCAGGAGAAATAAAAGTCGAATCTACAACGTGGCGTTATCGGGTAATAAAAGAAAAAGGAAGACCCGATTAGCCTTGAACAATATTTAAAAACGCTACATACACGTAAATCGTTTTAGGAAATGCGCTGAATAATTGCTGCTGAATGAAGACTTTGACAATATTTTATGTACGCTTTACTCAACATTTTCATCTTTCGGAGGGAAAGATTCTTGGATCGGGGAGTGATAATGGATGAAAAACATCTCTTCTATCAATAAGGAACACTTTGACCTTCAATGGTTATAAACACACATATTGAACATTTTTATAACGTCATGGGGCATGTGTTTATATTATAATCATTGTAAAGTATCGCTTATGCTGTGCACGTTACCTCTCACATTTGATGGAAGCTTACATCTTATTGAAAATGAAGTTATTATAAATATGCACGTACATTTCTGTTTTCCTTTAAAGTAAAAAAACCCTTACAGATTGTTTGCCATTAATTTCAAATGCAATGCAAATAAGGAATTGAATCTGTTATTGAGTGTACTTGTGAGTCGTACGTAAAATATTGACCATGTGTTTAAAAATCATGACATTATTCGACTAGTGAAGAGAACTTATCTTGTCATTAACCCTTACCTTGTATCCTGGGGCCTGAGAAGCCCGGATGCCTATTTTTATTTCCATATCTCAGAAACATATGAGAAGTTTTAGCTGAAATTTTATGTATTCCTCAAGTGCTGTGATTACTTGTCTCCAAAAAAGTTAAATCTCACAATTATAATCACTTTTAATTTTCATCAGCGTTAAGTGCATTCATGGGCTTGAAAGGCCCGGGACATTGATTGCTAAGAAATTAAATTCAAGATCAAAACAGCCCAGGTACCTAGCTGACTGCAGTTTCTTGTCACATCGAAATGAGTAAACGGAGGAACAGCCATGATGATTTGAATGGGATTTCGGCCACAGATACTCGTATCGCAGAACCACTGAATAGTTTATCAGACAGTGATGTTGTTTCGCGCAGTTCAAGTGATGACACATCATCTATAGCTAGTGATACAGAAAGAGAAAGCAGTGCTGATGGTCATGAACATGTACAAGGCTTTATGTTTAGAAAAGATGGCAGGAGATGGTTAATAACCCCAATGCCAATAGCTAAGACTCCTACCCGAAACGTCTTACGGGGTCCATTTCAACCGGTGGTCAATCCAGATCATGTCCTCTCTGAGAAGGCTATGTTCAAACTTTTTATGATTAATGAAGTGGGATGAGGTGATATAGGGTTTAACGCCGCTTTCAAGAGTATTTCACTTATATCACGGCTCCTAGGATTATTGCTGGGAGAAAGCCCGCAACACCATTGTGGCCATGCATTTTGTTGAAACCTGCAAGCATCGGCTGGAACTAACGTACCATGGGTGATAACGCACTGAAATTCAGTGTAGCTCTGTTGTAGAACAGTATGCAGAAGCTTTGATGATACGTACACTGAGCAAGAAAAGTACATCTACGATTCCTCGACCACTACACTGAGATCTTGGCAGATCCTTTACCATCTACATCAAAATTAGAACCGGCTAAGAGGCGTCGTTGTTGTATTTGTCCCACCAAGAAGGACAGGAAGCCTAAACAGACATGCTGTAAATGCACAAGAGGCAGAAAACCTAGCAGCAAAGTCATCATCTGTGATGAATGAAAAGATAGCTGAATGAAGACATCCAGAAGTGTGCATATTTCATGTCTTCTAAAGTTGTTTTGCAGTTTGTGTTTGTCAATCCTAGATGTGCACTTTATATGACATAATGGTTGATTTTCAGTAATAATCTGGTGAGCCAGATGAGTAAGATATAACAACAGAGACAACTGTTTTGATTTTGTATTGGAGAACTTTTTAACTTCATTAAAGTACAGGAACTTAAAATGAAGAAATGGGTTTGTATTTATTCAGCAAGGGCATGTTAAACTTCTTCTGCATCCGTCTGTTTAGAGAAGGCTGCACACCCTGAAATGAAATGTTTCAGTTGATTCAACAGTGAACTTACTCTAGTAGTTTTTTACTTGCTACAAGTTGTGCATACATATATTTATTTAAATATAGAGGATTAATTTCTATGAAATTTGAAATTCTTTATATCAGAGTTTGACTGGTAAATCTTTCAAATCATTGAAATTTTATCTAAACAATAACAAAATAACCAACCCTTTAGTGTGGAGGATTCCTCTGAGTTATTTCATGACTTATACTGATGACTGGCTGGAATATTGGACCTTTGATTATTTTAAGAAACAAAATATTGTATCCGGGCCTAATAGGCCCGTGTATGCAAGAATACTAATATTCAGAAGCATACAAGGTAAGGGTTAATCTACGAACAGATCTATTTCAGTGGATAACCATTGGAGGAAGTAACATAACAAAATATGGAACATTCTGAAAACAATTATTTCTTTATTTCGCTTATGAATACTTTTGTTTTATGCTTAATTACAGAAAATGTGTTGAATTATTGCTCCATGTGACTGTGGATGTTTTAAGTGTTCAATGATCAGTTAATGCAACCGGGCATAGAAATCTATGTTTTAAGCGTCATTTTTAAGATGCGTGTATTTTCTTTTACCAATTTTTTCAAAAAGGGGCTTCATATCATTGTTAGCATGATTTAAGTTGTAACGAAATCAAAGAGAAGTAATTAACATCATACATGATGATAACATTTTCCAAAACACTTTTCCAAGGGACCGAACTCGTTAAGGCTTATCTCCCAATCTCACCTATGCTCAAATAAGATTGAACTAAAGTATCCCTCACTCTGATTTGCGGTTGAAAAAACGACCTGAAAGAATGTGTAGCTAAAGAAGACTCCAACAAGAATAGAACAAAAATGTATCTTTATTCATGCTCATTCTGTGATGACATGTAACAGTTGTCGCTTGGCGGGCAACGTATCAACTGAAATGAATTTATCTTGCGGAAAAGAAAACGGTGGTAGTAGTAGTGATTCTATTAAATTTGAGTGAGTGTTCCAAATGGAGATGTGAAAGTAAAGCTTTTTGCAAGATAAAACATATCAATTTCAGAATATACATGGCTGCACGCGATTAAGAAATAGGCAATACTGTATGAAGCTGAACCATATTGCTAGGGATTGAATCAGGGAGGATATCTTTGAGAAGAAGGCCTGATAGTGTAAGATTTCTCCTTTGTAAAATACCAAAGGAACATGAGTCAAAAAAACGTTAATGTAAATGTCAAACATTGTAAATAGCTATTTATCATCATTTCTTTAAACAAGGCGTGCTTTTTGATCATATTTCATTTTACAGAAAATCAAACTATAAAAACAAATGCTATATTGATTATTCTTGAAACTTAATCGTGTTTAACAATGGGCTCTGCTATTTCAAGCTGATCTTTTTGTACAGTTTGCCGCGAGTCATATGAATGACTACAAAGAAAGGATTTAATTCAGAAATGTTAACTTTCCGTAAGTGTCAATGTGTCACCCGATTAGAAGTGATTACATATCACTGGGGATTACAGTTTGCGATGATTCACTGGATTTTAAAGACGCCCATGCATATTTTATTAGCGAAAACAACCGTGTAACGTGATGCCGTCGGTATAGTGATTAACTGTTTAAATGGTAGCATAACAATGTAGTATTTGAAAATGTTCACACGTGTGACATCAAGAAGAGTATGGAACCACAGAGGTGGGAGACTGGGAGATTCGTATGGTTAAATGTTTCCTCGTTTTCAATAATGCAATCAATGAGCTTTGAAAGTGTTAAGTCTTTATTAGGACATTGCGAAAGTAAGCCAACATATGTCAATCCTTAAATTCAACGTCAGTCAGACACGTGCATTAGAACACGTGGCAAAATCATTTGTATACAATGGGCAGGAATCAAGCTCATTCTCTTTTACAATTTGATTGGGTTACGAATCACGGTAATTGTTAGTGAATTACCTCTGAAGTATAAATGGAAAAGTCAATATTGCAATAAGGAAAGTGCCAGTATCACAGTGTCAGGTAACGGAGATATTAAAGTGAGTTATGATCAATTCCTGTCATTCCAGACAATGGTTCATGCTCATTTCCGAAAGCTATTGACATCATTTGTTCTCATTTCTATGAGCGTGTTTAGTACAAACATCATGAAATACAATTCCAGAACAAAGAGAAGTGAATCATAAAGTGATGGTCGATAACTCAGCTAAATTTTTAATGAATGAATGTATCAATGTATGAATATCACCATGTCGCGCATATTCCTATTTTGCAGCAACCAAATCAACACATAATTTTAAGAAACGTAATATACATTCACACGTTTCAAGATTATTTTCTTCATAGCCATCGTTTGGATTACAGAGTGCTTGCAGAAATCACTGTTCTATTTGATCTAGTATTTAAATAATGTCGTCATCAAGTACTTGGATATGCTGATATTTATTTATTCAAATCGTAATTACTTTGGGTTTTCTCAAACATTATAGACAATGTGTTAATTAAAGATATAATTTTACTTAAAAAGTCCAATATCTATTGGTTAACGAGGTTTCCTTAAGTTGAACACATATAGAAGGAGCTACAGGACGTAACATGTACAATGTGTATATCGTATCATGTTGGTAAAGAATATAACATTTTCATGAATATCATTTAAAAAAGGCGGAACCAAAAATGACAAACCCAAAATATGCAATTATTAACGATTTATTTTCATATAGTTTTACGTGGATTGAAATGTGATCACAGCTGAAAACATTTGTAACAGGACTGTATCATAAGAAAACTTAAAAGTATGGCAATACCGTGTCTGATTACACAGTGCTTCACTGCCGAGCAACCTGAGAAGGTTTGTGTGCTAACCGTCAAGACGCTTGTGAAACTTAATCCTAACACGCTATTACAGATTCGTCATTGTTCTCAGATTTTACAGCCAGCGGGAAATCGATTATTTTAATCAGATTGGAGCACGACAGTATTTATAAAGCTTCGTGAGCTTCACCAGAATGGTGTGAATTGTGCTTTGTATTGTATGCGATTAATCTTAAAGTTTGCATTGGAGAACAATGGCCGCTCTTTTAAGATAAAATGTCAGACAGGAGTTTTTCTTGATTCAAATGAGCTTTAAGAGAGTAAACGCAAAATGTCTAAAAAAAATTCTTAAAATGCCAGGCATGTGTGTAAGTAAAAGAACAGCATAATTCCTAACTCTATCTTAATAAAGTCTTTGATAAACATTGATAATTAAAAAGTAATTTTAGTTCCGAGAAAAACTATACAAGTAATATGAATATAAGCAGAAACTAATCAAATTATTTAAATCGAGTTCTCAGCTGGAATTATCAATACTAATCGTTTCATCCAGGCTGATCAGATATGAACATTTGACGAACCACGACACGTGTTGAGGATTTCTGTCGCAGAGGACTAATCTTTGATAACTCAGAAGCGTACTTTATGTTGAAACGATGACTCATAAATCATTACGAAAGGAATGAATAATCCACCAGTGTTTTTAAGTCATTAGTAATGAATTTGAAATTTAAATCATACTGTTACGCGTCTTGTTGATAACTTAACCTGGCCATGTTAACATTTTCCATATTCATGTTTATTTCAATATTTAGCAAACTTTATAAAATTGGCTTGTTTCCTTTGAAAATGCACATTTGAGGCTATTCCAAATTAATGAAAGCAGTCTCCTTCTTCCCTCCTTGTTGAAGGAGCATCCACTTAAACTCACACTCGCTGCATCGTCTCCTCATAGCAAGACCAACATCTGTGATATTAGAATTGAAGTCAGGGTTGGATTCGTGCATTCCTTGTTAACTGCAGAAATCCATCCACGTTCCTGAAATGCACGCCTCGCCTCCTTGTGCTGTCACTGATAGTATTCTTTGTTTGATGACTGTTTGCATTTAGCTCTATCAAATATTCTTGAAGTGACTCCAGATAATTTTTTTGATAATGTGATATACCTGCTATCCATAGTTTTATTTCCCGTTACATGTGACATTACATTTATTTTTCGGAATTCTGTACATCACATACAAAAAGGTAGTTAATCCGTACCTGCATTGATTTGTGACTGTGTATCAAGGTTCCATCGTCGGGACTTGTGCTTTGAAACAGTAATTTTTCCCAAAGGTTTTCTTTCTTGCAATACATACAAATAAAATAAACCATGCTATCAAGTGCAAAATTCAGTGCCTATCTGATTGCAGTTTCTTGCATCAACCCCCAAAAGGAATTTTATCCGACTTTGCAAAGAGCTACCGCAGAATTTCTGAGCACATCACTCTCAAAGATCAAAAATTTAATCAAATCTAAAAATGTAGAACTCGTTTGAAAATTGATTAAAATGTATGTCTATACCTATATACAAAATTGTAACTGTTGAAGAAAGCCTTGAAGAAATGGAGCTGAATACAATAGCTTTTGTCTTAGTTCGGCAATGTGATACGTTTACACTACGATATAAAGGTTGACGAACTTAATATAAGGATGCTTACAAATAACATGAATAAAATCATTCACACCAGACATGTTAATGTTATTTCCATTACGCTGTGCATTATCTCGAAACGACATTTATCAAAAATGAAAGTTACAGATATTTTCCATACTAATAAACTAGAAGCATTGTTCTTTTTTTTTATTGATAATGTATTCATTCAAAATCAATAAAGTTGAAGACTGAGTCTAATGTTAATTCGTTACTATTCTGACAGGGCATTTGCCAATAACTAACTTAGTGAATGAGTGAGGACCTTGCCTAACAGCGAACCGTGTCGGCGACTCTCTGATGTAAATGGCCTTTGAAGCCTTGAGTGCTCATTCCACTCCCTACTCCCTTCAGCTGGTTCAAGGAGACCTCTGAGATATTGGGGCAACAATACTAATTTGGTTCCGCTGTGTAATTGATAGGTTTGGATTCCTGAAATAGGAGCATTCTTGTTAACTTGCAATCAATTACATTTGGTGGAAGTTGTAGTGTCAGAGGTCAATATTGTTTTCAGTGCTTCTGGCCGACACGTTGTTCTGAAATAACGTCACTCTCTTAGAGTTCTCCTTGAATATATCAGACTTGATTTGATTCAGTAACGAACGTATACCTCTGTTTTAAACTCTTGTCCGACATAAATACATGAATACAAATACATAAAAGCTTCCTTTAGTATTTAAAAAAAGGGAAGCATTGAGACATTGATCACCCATTTGATCAAACTTACGGTAGAACAAACTTGATAACCTGAAATGTTTCCTCTGTCAGTTAGAAGTTTACGTGGTGGAAGCATTGGCGTGTGTGTGGAAAGTGCTTGCTTCTGCTTATCAAGTTTACGGTAACAGTTTTTAAGGTCATAAATTGAATATTATCGATTGCAAAATAATTGCATCTGTCAAAGAATATCCATCCTGTTACCAGTCACTTTTAAATGTAACGTGTAGTCTTATATGTATTGTTTTCATCACACGACAAGAGTATCATTATAATTATTTGAAAAGTACCCTTGAACCTCTAATTATGAATGATATAGTGCAAATTCAACTTCTTGTTACTACTACAAGTCTATGAAATTACCGATTTTCAATGAGACAGTATAACTTTCAGATTGAAGATAGGTATGCATTTGAAGTGATTACATTCTTCAATAAAGGTCTATCAATCCCATGTAACACAATCGATCTTGTATAGTGATCGAGGAGACGATGCTTAAACATGAGACATTTTACAAGCTTTCTTCTGTTCACAACTGCACTTATATGGATTTCTCATTATCCTCGGATTTAACTTCTAGAGGAAATCAATGAACTTCCTCACATTACAAATTTTAAAACAGGTTGGCTTATGTGTAATAGCCGTTTTGTATATATTTGAATAACTTTTTTGGCATTTGCGGGATCTTGAAACTACTCCTCCCAACCCAACTTCGAGATAAGAATATATAATGCAACATATACACACACATTTTTTCAGCAATTTTCTATTCGTCGTATGGTCAAAATTAGAAAATTTAAATCTTATTATTTTGTAAATGAATATCATTCAACATACTTTGGGCAAATTTACGGCAAAAGTCTTATATGTAAAAGTGTATCTACCGTTTGTTCACAAAAATACTTTGAAATTACAAATTCTGGTCATGAGAAAACTGTTTTCGTAAATATTGCCGGCTCTACTTTTACTGTTATTTCAAACAACTTGTAACAATTGCTTACCATATACCCTCGTCAGTGAGTGTGTGATGAAAATTGACGTATGAATGCTTACTACCCTCTGGTACTCTTTCAGTCGGTTCGAAGAGATAGTGAAGCAGCACCTCTAATTTGGTTGTGCTGTGTAATTGATGAATTCAGACTTCTTGGATGTAGGATGCGTCTTGTTAATTTTAGATCAATTACATTTGACTTCCATTGGTGGCCATTCATGAGTCTCTGTTCAGGAGCTCTCCTTCTATATTTGACTTTATTACGCTGATATTCGAACAAGATCGGCACTCACTGGAATTGATATCTTGCTTCGAGTGATTTGTGAGTAATATGAAAGAAGTATCAATACTAGGCATGCAAAATGCAGCATTTCAATAGGTGAGACGTATATATACCGTCCCTCCATTTCAATATCAAAAGTTAATTTTTTTATCTTACAAAGTTAGTTAGTAGATGTTATAATGATAACGACAAATAACATTGTTTTAAACACTGACATTTGTGAGCTTTACAGAATTAGGGTTATTGAAAGATATTTCAACCTAAGGAAAAACAAAAATAAAAAAGTACAAGAGGATTAAGCCGCATTAAAAGCACATTCATTACACACAGAGAGATTCTTTCCTGAAAATTTGCTGATGCATTAAGCTGCAGCATGTTTCATCTGACTTAATATCCTTATGTATATATGATTATTGCAAAGAAGTTGAAACATGATACTTATGAAGTCGTCATGATTCACTTTTTTGTTTGAATTGTTTTTACGCATCTTTCAAAATAAGTGTCAAGTCTCGAAGTGTATTTTGTAGATTGCCAATGTTGTTTTTTTTCTAATTATTTTCCCCGATTTTGATCATTTATTGTAAACGCGACTGTTCACGATCGATGTTTTCACAGATTTGTAAAGTCTATAGACTATAGTCTATAGTTGCAAGTCTCTAAGTGCACTTGAAAAAAATATTCCATGTGTATTTGTTTAACTTTGACTTCTACTGTGACTTTAATGCTTTTACCGATTTTGCCCAAAAGTTTGAAAAGTTTGGCTGTAAAACCTTCAACAATTTTGGCTAAATCGTGTACACAAAATCGGTGGAATATAAACATACTTTGGGGTTTAAATTAATGTTAGTTAGTTAAGTCAAGACATATTTCTGACTCAGACGTTGCTGCACCACATGCAGTGTCGTAGTAGATCAAGTATGAGGTTCAGCGTATGAGGACACATCAGGATAGCTAAGACTATACTGATTGCGTTTCCAAAGGTACTCATTACATGGATTTAAATTTGGTTATGAATGTCAACAATGTAATGAGACAACGAACAGCTCCATGTTTAAATCTCGAAAGATGAGACTTAAATCTCGAAAGATGAGACCTAAATCTCGAAAGATGAGACTTAAATCTCGAAAGATGAGACTTTAAGATGAGACTTTGTTTTAAATCATAGAGCGATAATTTTCACAAATTGATCATGACTCACACAATGTGAAATATCCTTGTGTCCTTCTGGTAATTATATAACTGTCTAGGATATATGTTGCTATTGCTTTCAGTTCCCACACAAACGTATCCAATTTTAATCCGGCCATAAAACCACGAAGAACTACTTCTGTGTTAACTGTTGTATTATGTGAGAACATTTGTTTTCATTAGCGATTGTTTTGATAAAATGTAATTGTGGACATCATTATTCATAAGACATTTTTCATTGGCTGTTGGCATCTTATTTAATTATATTTTCAAGAACATACTAACTAATATACTAAACTTTTGATTACAGCTGTGTATTAGTTGTAATACAAATAAATAGTTTACAAAACTGATGTTTTCATATACAATCCAATATTGCAATATTTCATATGTATGGATCTCCCAATACTGTGGTGACACATAATCTTTTATGCAATGTTTTAAACAACGATGTAAAGATATTCAGTATCAAAAATGGCATAGTAAATTATGTTCATCATCATATTTGTATAACTATTGCTCTTACAAGAGTACTCTGAAACCAGAACTTTACATCTTACAACTTATTTCAGATAGAGACTTACTTCGAACTCTGTGTAAATATAGATAGATAGATTTAGATATATGAGCCATACACTTAATATACAACAATTCCCATAGGATACAAACGTAAATACTGATTTATTGAAGTGTACAAAATGTAAATATGACGTTATTCAAGTTGAATTTCACTTTTTGTTAGTCTGTCCATATTACAATGAAAGTAGAAAAATTTTGTTACCAAGCTATTTTCATACCTATCCAACGCGAGAAAAAATTAAATTGCTAATGTCTTCACAGAATGTTGAATGCTTGAAAAATCTTGCAATTTATCTTAAACGTAATTTACTTATGCAAGCAATCATTTCAATTTCCATGCGCAATGACCTTATGTATACATGATTATTGTACTTTAGGCCATGAGGCCGTGATTGCAAATAAAAATTCATTCATTCAGTATTGCAATTGATGAAAAATACATGTTTTATCATAGTCATTTTTCAATCCTCAAAGATATAATTGGACCCTTGTAATCCAGACCGCTCATATTAAAGTATAGACCCCGTTAAGGTTTCATTTTCTTGTGCAGGCTAATGGTGTACAAGCCAGTAATATATTACACATGAGGATTTGTATCATTCAGATTTATTGTCGGACCGGAGGAGAGGTAAGTAAATGTTCAACAACGACATATGCCATGTTTATTCCAGATACATTAAACATTCATAGTTTCATTCTTATCGTTCAGTTGAACTCAATACATATTCATTCATGGTATTTATATAAATTAGTTGTATAGATGTATTCTTCGTGAATTTATATGAATTACAAATTATTATTGAAAAAAACCCTTAACAAATACGGTTCTAGTTGTCTTTTTTTCTACTCCTACTCTGAATTCCTTCATGTATTTCACACACTAATAGTATAGTGACAAATAACAAATCGTTTTATTGGCAATGATTAATGTTATGTTTTGAAGGTAAAATTACCCAAAGTTAACTGTGGTATTTTCTCAGAGGCTTTCCACATATTTGAAAAAGTGTTTTATATTTTCCTAAATTAATAACGAAAACTTTAAATGTTGCTCAAAGCAAAAACACTCGATAAAATCAATGAGAACAAACGAAGCGTTTACAAAAAGTCCCTTTTTCGTGAGGACCAGGGATAACTTTACCAAGGTTGAAATTTCATTCTGATTTTGGCTTTTCCTGTCAATTGCAATAATACTTAGTGTTTAAAAAATAGAGAGCGTGTCTATACATTTTTATTACTGATACTGCTCTTTGTGTAGGAGGTTTTGTGTTAGGAGCTTTCTAACACTGACTGAAATGATGACGTTAAACAAACAAAAATTCAATAGTTTTCGGTTACTTAAAGATGCATTGAACATCATTTGAAACAAACAACTTAGTTATTTGACAGTGTAAGATTGAAATAGATTCATATCGTTATATGTTTCTTTATTACCGTCATTCAATATTTTTCATAATTTTTCAACGTTTGTGAAAAAGTTATGAATGGCGAGATGACATTAACTTTTTTGACTAATTTGAAGACATTCATGGTACCCAATGGTTTTCTGTCTTTTCAGACTACAAACATCTTTGGTCATTGTTATATTACTCTAGAATTGAACAGTCTATTAAATAGTCTATTCAAATTACTCGTCCTTGATGAGTGGAAACCAATCAAAACTGCTTCGTCGTTTTGGATCTAGGAAACGTTCTAAACAATCCTAGCAGTCTCGCGTCAAGGAACTTATCTCTTCTTGGTTCTTTTCTTACATTCTGGTTGTTGTCCTATGTTCATAATATTTCTTTGTGATTTAATAATTAACTTCTTGTGGACGCGCTATTATCTAAAACTGTGCAATCCCAAAATAAGTGCTGGTATTTTGGAACCAGTTTTCCTGATTAAAATCCCTTTAAATCTTGGCTGATCGAGAATGGGTGGCAAGCTGAATCATAAATATGTTGGTTAATAGAAACGGAAACGACAATTGTATCTTTTTTCTTCAACAAAAGTGTATTTAGTCAGGACCACAAGATAAAAACAACATCTGGTATTATCAAAGTTTCAAATAGCGTTTCTAAGTGGAAATAATATCAATTTGTCCACGTAACCCTTTTGCCAATCTGTGCTCAAGACTATTGTTATCGTTCGTTAATGTTATTGAAATTTCTATGAACGTGGGTTTTATTGAGCAACATTTTGAAGTAAATTGAATTTCTTGTTTTTCTTCTACTTTTATATGCGACACAAAGAAAACTAGTCACTCAACTATCATATACATATTGAGACAATTGCTATCACTAGGTATTATTCCATTCAGGTCTAATCAAAATGATTTTCAAGGCGAGTTTGATTATTTTCGCTGCACAAAATGTAAAACTACTGGATAAATGCCTGCTATTCCATATAAACTTGAAATACCATCATGTCCCTGAATCAGATTTAGATAACCATCAATAACGAGAATTCTCACTTCTCTTGTGTATTTCCCGAATTGGATCAAGTACTCCCTGGAGCCTGGACCAACACAACTAATTAGTTGCTGTTAAATTGATGGATTCGGTCTTTGAAATTGGATCTATCTTCTGAGTATGCAATCACTTACATTTAGCTCCAGCCGTTAACATTCAAGGGCTCAGGAGCTTGCCTTATTCACTCCTGTTTTTTATTTTCACTTGAAATTGTATAATAACTTTTCTCAATGAAATGACGCTTGTTACAAATTGTGGATGCCATTATTTATGGCCCAATGTGTAGTTTTGTACGTTATTAAGACAAACACTACTTGCATTAAACTTTAAATAAAATATTCACCCATGTAGATTTAACAGATCACCCATGTAGATTTAACACCATTAAAACAACAGAAATCATCTTCTATGTGAAGCGATAATTCCAAAGTATCTTACTCAGCGAATCAAACGATAAGATTAGCTCGTAGTGTTTCTGCCGTGTAATTAAATGAATATGCATATAAAAAATATGCTTTAAATACAATATCGTTGCTTTTTTACAGCTTCCTCAAACATTGAAATGAATCATATGGATAATTTTTATGTATAAACAACATCTTTATTCTGTGGAAGCGACGTTTCGACATAGGTTCTAATGTCGTTGTCAAGCAAGTAATGTACTTTTTAGGGAGTGGATAGAGTATATATACATGATTGTTCATACAGGAGAGTTGTTTATACAATGAATAGGATTGATGCACTATGATTGGATAAGAGAATGAGACAAGTAAATTAGTAATAATGGAAGCCAGGTAGATGTTTATACAGTAGATTAAGTTGATGTACATATATTGATGAAGGATATAACATGATGGGAAGGCAACTAGATGTTTGAACAATTGATTGAGTGAATGTACACAGTGATTGCATGGGAAACATGTAGTACAGAAATAAGGTAATGAAATATAAATTAGTATGTATTTATTTAGTAAAAGATACAGAACATGAATTTAGGAAGATACATTGATAATTTATATTAATAAGTGATGATATGCCCTAGGGCTTTATCTTCTTGATATGGATAGTTTCAAGAAGTTTGCGGATTTTGTAGTCCGGTTTGTTTCTCTCTTTGACATTGATGCTGTCCCATTTGATCATAATGATGTGGTCTGGATGGATTTTCACATGGTTTGCCAGGGTTGATTTTGAGTCCTTCTTCCTAACTGATGCCTGGTGTTCTTTGATCCTGTAGGTGAGCGGGCGTGAAGTTTCTCCCACGCAGGATTCACCGCAGTTGCAGTTGATCTTGTAGACAACGCCTGCGGGGTCCGGTTTCTTTTCTGACTTTGGTCTGCCTGTGGCCTGCAGTTTGTTATGGATGGTATTACTTCTTTTGAAAAGTACATCAATGTTGACCTGATGCTTTAGGAGTCTACGGATGTGGTGGCTAGTTTGTCCAATGTAGGGGAGGCTGATGCTGAATGGTGCAGTATGCTGACGGGGAGCTTTAATTGCAGGGTTGAGGGTTTTGGTGATGGTCTGATCAACAAAGGTTGCTGGGTATTCAATATAGCTGATGAACACGTGTCTGAGGTGGTCCAGCTCGGTCTTCAGAGCCTCATTTGTTGAACAAATGTTTTTGCTCGTCTCGTCAAGGTCGCAATGATTCCTCTCTTAACTTGGAGTTGGTTTACGGTACACCGTGGTGTGGAGCTTGTTCTGTTCTCTCTGGACCAAAACATCAAGGAAAGGAATTTGTTGTTTTCTTCTAATTCCATTTTGAACTACATACGGGAATGTTGGGAGTTGAGGTGTTGTAGCAGAATATTCGGGTCGTCAGATAGGGGGAGTATTACAAAGGTGTCGTCTTCTTTCCGGAACCAACAGGTCGGATGTATTGGGTACGTTTCTAGGGTGGTTTCTTCTAGGTTGGTCATGTAGATCTCAGTTATCAGGGGGGATAATGGGGAACCCATGGGGAGTTCATGGGTCTGCTGTACAATTTTATCTTTCCAGGTGAAGTAGGTTGAGCTGATACAGGAATTGATGAATTCTATGATGCTGTCTGTTGAAAGGTGGGTGTCAAGGGTAGAATGAACTTCTTCCACCCTAGTCTTGATGATGGTTAAGGCTTCTTCTCAGTGGACATTGGTGAAGAGGTCCACTACGCTCAGGATCTTCCCTGGTTAGTTGATGGCGCTGATCTTCTTGCAGAACTCACTGGAATAGGTGATGAATGATTTTGCCGTTTTCCCCAGAGGGGCCAGGTGTCAGGAGAGGTGTTGGGCTTTTTTGTAATGCACCGTATTTCTGGAGCAGACGAGGAGGCGGGCTTTGATAGGGTCTTTGTGGATTTTTATTGTTGCTGTCGCGCATTAAAATGAATGAAGATTATACTGGTAACAATACATGAAGAAACCTGTTTAGATGAGAAGTACCTAATAAATAGCCAAATCTTTGATAAAAAAACTATGAAGGATGTGAATTTCTTAAATTCATTGCAGGAAAGTTGTTCAGTTATTGTGCAAACATAACGCATTGCCATATATTGTTCTGATTATGCATGGCCAAGGTGAAAAAGACATGATCTGTGCAATGTGAATGTTAAAAAAAAATCATCATTTGCATCATAATTGACTTGTAAAATAATAAAATTAGTCAATTTCGTCAGTTAATATTAATTCATCTAGTACCAAAATGGTCATAAATGTTACCTGAAACGGCTATCTTATTAAATACTTAGGAGATAATACCAAGAAGAGTAAACCGGCCATCTCTTTGTATGAGAATAATTTACAACCTTTCCGTTATAAATACCCCGTAAATATGGATTGTTTATTGACCTCCGATTTCACACACAGCAAGAAATCAATGAATCTAAAAAGATTGAAAACAGTGCTGATACTTTTCTGTCCACGTCACTTCTCTCTTTATTTGAGCTTTATATTTGTGCGTTTCATTACAAATCAGCCCAATTTATAAGTTAAATTCTTTCGAACACATGTTGGATTATTCGTTTTAGCTTGCTTTTCATCCTATCAGAGCAACTGTGAATAAAATATACCCGTACTCGTTGTCTAACAGGATGAAAGGAATTTACAAATTAGTATGATATCAGGTTTCTTAACCATACAAATACTTTAAATCTCATAATATTAGATATTTCCTTATAAGGCACGACCGCTGACTAATCTCTAAATATAGTTTAAATCATATACTTATGATTAAATTAATTTTCGTAAGAACAGAACATTATTAAGATAGATCGAATAAATCTTTGGAATTTTGAGTGTCGTTTAACCACTCCATAAAAACAGAACGCAAGTCCTTAGCATTATCATAATTATTGGAAGGGATTGACACCACGATTTAAACAATTGGGGGACAGACGGGGTTGGGGTTCGTTGTCCTTCGTATTCAACTATGAATAGAAATACAATAAAATTTGCGATGGGCGTTAGTAATGATTTATCAGTATAAATCAAGGTACATTATGTGTGCATTTGTATTATCTTCCTTCCTTAGTGCGTTTCTTATCTTATGCTATGATGACATATCGATTACTTATCCATTGGTAATAGAGAGTTGACGTTTCCCCATTTCTCACAGTTTTACAACAAAACTGTTGCAGTTTAAACAAGAAAAGATATCACTGATATACTGAAACTTGTGTATTTATTGTTTATGCAGAGTATGAGTTATTTAAGATAATGTGATTCAACCAATTGTGAACATATATTCACCTGTCAAATTATTTCTTATCATTGATTTAGGTTTTATTACCCTGTCTATCTTGAAAGTGTCGCTGTTTATCTAGAACATACACTGCGTGAGAATACAATTCCTCATAAAGATAGGCACAGAATAGCAATGATCCCAATCTAGAGTAACGCAATTATTTCTGGATTACCCACAGGAAATGTATCGGTCTAGAGAAACGAAATTACTGCTTTCAATTTTATGTGTATCTTTACTGAGATTTGCCAGCACGTTTGCAGGTGCCTTTGAATATATCATTCAGTACTGTTGACAGCGTTCCACTTTAGAATTCTACATATGGATTCATTACAGTTAAAACTTTCCCTTTTGCCTACAGAAAAAACCCCAATCCCTTGAGATACTAATGCTATTAATACTGAAGTGTTACCTTTCTGGGGGCCGTTGCACAAAACGACTTAACACTAAGGTTAACCTTAGTGCCATCAATTAACATTGCACTAAGGCTATCATAGTGACTTAAGGTCACCTTAGTGTTTTGTGCAACGAGACGCAGGTAACATAGTCAATGATGAGGACCGGATATTTTGACATTCTCATGTACTCAACAAAACCAAGAATGACAAGTATTTTTTAGATGCGTTTGTCATGACGGAATAAAGACTAGTTTAATGATGAGTGCTAATTTTGAAAGTATCGGGAAAGGTAACAGTTAAAATGATATCGTCACGCCTGCTAGACCTTTGGGGCATTTGCTTCTGTAAGGGATAAGCCTATTCTATACACAGTTCATCCATCATCTATAGTTAGAGAAAGAATTTGGAGTGAAGGAGAAAGTCAAATCCCCTTATCTCTTCCAAAAAGAATCAATCAAAACTATGCATGTGTTTCTCTGATATTGTCCAATGTGGCAGTTAATTAATCATTTTCATTTCATTCTGCACTCTATATAGGCAATATTCATCTCTTATCCTTTCCGAAAGTGGTTGTTGAATATATATTATTAAGACCAATATTCCTTTAGGTGAGCGTGGACAGTAAGATAGGTGCCACAGTTGCATTTAGACCTTCGTTCTCGTGGTAAGTTTTTATTATCATATTTAGTTGTCCATAATCCACAGAATGTTTGGTGATTTTGTTGAATTTCTGTAAGAAAATGATATATAATAGTTTGATATACCACAGCATTACAACCGAGCGAGGATATATTTATGTAGTCCTTTCTGTCTCTTTTTCTGTCAATCAGTCACACAACTCTGTTTACAGCTATACTCTGTTCTCTGGTCTCTTATACAATACATTATGACTCCACCCTTTTGATACGTGTTAACCTAGATGTGTCTTTTTAGATTATATTGATGCCGTTTCCATGAACACATGACTTAAAAAGTAAATCTATGAGAATAAATGTTGTACCCCTGTCATTAAACATAAGCGGGAGTAAACAGCGTTCGTTCTGTTCGTCTTTCCAGCTGTCTTTCGCAGTATTTTATCCAGAGCATATCTTCTAAAAATTTGCATGTTAGCATTACCAAAGATGTTTTAGTCAACCATAAGCCCAAGGAATCCTAAAAAAATAACAACACTGAAAACACCTCTTAACCATTGCATCCAACTGACATTCACCTTTACCTATAAACTGCCATTTTCATTAATGTGAGTTTCGCGTTCATTGGTTTAAAAAGGAAGCGAGGGTGTGTGAGCTTTGCCTTGTTTCTGCACTTGCAATATTTATCCATTTCTTTTTCAACACTTTGATACAAGCCATACAGACAACCAATACAATATCTACATGTGTTTTCGAATCATGCAGTGAGTCATATTATCAAATATGATAAAAGCTCTGATCTTGATAATGTAAGAAGGAATTATTTTCTACCTCACAATTCAATATCAGAGCACCTGAAACCGATTGTGTTACTCTTCAAACTAGATATGGTATATTTTACGCTTCAGTTATAAATGTAAATGTCAAAATTGCAATATTGAATCTAGCTGAAGTACAATGTCAGGTGCATGCAAAAGGAAAATGAATTATGACCAATTCGTATGATTTCTTGTAAATCATAGCGTTAATGCTGTATGAACATCGTTCCTAGGACTATAACATAACTCGGCAATGTCAATATTCAATATCATTCATGAATGTTAGGACGTTTGTAAATTCAAATATCGTCTTGATTTTTCGTAAATGCAATAATAAAGAGCATCAAAGCTTAAGATTATGCATATATTGGGTTATGGATCACGAGATCAAATTTTCATCGAGTTTTTTAAGGAACTTGTCTCTTGAGATCATGGTTTCTATTTTTCTGATTTCACTTCAATAATTTCTAACATCAAAAGACGTTTAGGAAGCTGATCTTGTTATGTTAAAACATTTTGATAACATTTTCAAATATGTACCAAAACATTTTGGATTTATTTGAGTGAAAAAAAACGATTTTTTGTTATCAAATATATATATATATATCATCATTATTTTTAGGTTTCTACACGGTTCACTGTACACGATGCCTGAAATTTTCGAAATATTCAAAATACAGGCACTCAGATCCATAACTTGATTTATCATAAATTGTTTACAGTAGCTTCATTGATCTTTTATTGTTGTGCTGTCTACTTGATACATTTTTATTTCCGATCAATATTTCGAACATGAGTTTCATTTACTTTTTTTTCCGTTTTAGAGTATGGCGTTGTACGCACCGGGATCAAGCATGAATCTTTATTCTATCGTTTTTATATTGTCATTAGAGCACTAAATTTATTCTCTCCGCAAAGAGGTATCTTCTTATGCTAACTTCCTTTTTGATTCGAGCACTTTCCGGGCTAGAAATAACACATTCTGATTCGATGCATATTGTGGCAACTGAACCATGGGATGGGCAGCGGTGACAAGAAAGCTTTCAGTGCAAGACTCGCAACTTTACAAAGTGCTTGAATTAAAACATCGGTTGGCGTATCGTTGGAAAATGTGACTGGATCTACCCCTTTTGGAGAGAATACACAAAGTGTAAGGAAACATGCGGATTCTACCGTATTGATCGAGTGTCAATATGCCAAGACTATCTCATGCCCTGCTCCCATCAAGATTGATAGTAGGATTTAAGATTTTGTGAACTAGAATCCTGGTCTGTTCTTTAATATTATTAACATTGAACTTGCGCTTGAACGCATTGATGCATAATAGCACTGATTTTTTTAAACGGTTAAGATGGACGCATAGACGATTTACTATTTCAGTAATGATATGATATACTTTAAGTAAAAAGCAAACCAAAACATGCCCATTTTCTATGATTGAAATTTAAGAAAACCAAAATGTGAAATATTCCTTCATTTTATTAAATTTCGTAGGCGATCAAGCAACTGGAAATAAATCTATAAGAAATTGATCTGACAGAAACAGACAACATTTGTCGAGCATTTGGATTATGTTTAAGTTACTAGGTTGGTTCCTATCTTATAAAGAACTTTTATAAGCGCGTATTCCCTCGATATCTATTCTTAATATATAACTTCATCCATTGAATTGCGACAAACATCATCAGATCTATGTTGTTAAGGAAGAAATTACTGTCATATTGTTATTCCCTGTTTAAAACTCAAGGTCCTGTGAGGCAATTGATATCTGATTTCATGAATATCTGAGTTGCACCATCACTCTATATTCCTTTGAATAACCAGAAATTGGCAGATTACTGATTGTTTTGTAAGACGTTTAAGACAACATGCCGTTAATTTCTGTTTCCTCGCAGAACATTGATAAAATTAGTCTAAATGTGTATTGTTAAGCGAACATATAGCTATTTTTCATGGATAAAGGGAAGAACAACGGCCCTTTTGCATGTTTAACCCTCCGCCCTCTTTCAATGCTCAATGGTTTGTTCAAGAGGTCTATGAGTTAATGGTCTTGAATGAAGTGCTATTTCAATTCAGTGGAATTGATACCATCATACATTGTACTCTCCGTTACCATGGGACAGTCTGAAGGTCTAAATTATCTGAATATATCAGACTATTTTGACATAAGGAAAATTGCAATTTGGTTGTCAAGCTGACCTTACAGTATTGTACAAGCTATCAGCTAATTACGTTGAATTAAAAATGCGTTTGGGACAACTGAAATTTAAAGAGAATATTTAAGATGCCTGATACAAAAGTGTATTTGAAACTATCCTTTACTCATTGGTTACTGGAGCTTGACAATGATATAAACTAACCATTCTAACTCTTGAAAATTCTTAAACTTCAGGTAACCCTCAGGGCAACTCAAACTAATTATTCAGAATAGCAATTATTATATCAAAAACATTCAACAAATCGATTTTTCTTCAGAATTCCGAATTAGAGCCGCATATTTCACTTTGAAACGTGATTTACATTGTATCGTTAAAAACAACATTCACAAATGGTGAATTTAATCCATGCCCCCAAAGGCAAAGGATATTCTTCTTCAATACGAGTTATTGTGTGCACAATAAATCAAACTTGGCTCATATTCAATGGAAAGATTTATTACATTGTGTTTGATTTCTTTTGATAAATTACATAACACTCATGATTTAATGAGAACGCCAAATTAAGTAAACTCATATTTTTGGTATTCATTTTTTCTACACTGAAACACAATTGCAGTGCAAAGAATCCCTACTATAATATACAAAGCCAAAATTATTTTGAATTACATTTCTTTTTACAACCTTTCAATATACATTTTGAATTAACTTAGAATGCTAACGCTAAGTCATATGATTTCGCATAAAGAAAGAGTTAAAATCTCAATCAGCTTGTAACTAAAATGATAACATGACATGAGTTCCTTCCCCTTGGCTCTGTGATCTCATTTAATCTTCTTCATTGAGAAATTGCAGGTGTTCATAGACACGTCATGGTTTCTGCGTTTCTTTATGAAAATACTGTAAGTATCTATTTAGTTCCAACATGTCGCGTTTGTAAATAGTAACAATGATGAAATACCTAGTTGTTGAATCAGAATGTGTTTGTGTCTTCGGAGATTTCATAATTTATCATGTTCTTTTAAAATTATGAAATTAATGAAATTGTGAATGATTTCGCTATGTCAATTTTTACTGTACTTCATGAAGCTATTGTATTAAAGGATTAAATACCATACGATTTTCGGTTGTGAGCGATATTGTCAGGATTTTAGATTTTTGTTTAAATGGACAAACGATCACTGGATTTTTTTGGTGAATCATAAGTGTTTTCTTTTTAAATGATAATAATTTGATTTAAATTACTTATGTCTATCACTGTTAGACTCACTACAAACACTTGCAGCTTGTTTCAAGGTTTCTGTCAGGTTAAAGGGATATATTTTCATGTTACACGCAGTAATAAGGGATTTGAAGACTAATGTAAGTCTAGGCCCTATGGCGAAGGGTAGCGTGACAAGTGACCATCCGTATATAAGCAGGATGCACGTGCAGGGAACGTTACAGTCAAAATTCACACCATGTGTGTTTTGAGTGATGTACCAGGAATTTTGTTGGCAATGTTTAGTGTTTCATTATAGGAATGTTTAGTTTTGCAATATGTAGAATACTGATACAGTTTGTAAATAGAGATTTTATTTAATTGTGCGGATGTGATATACTGTGTTCATTTTGAATTACATGATATTGTGTTCACGTGGCGTGGCATATCATTATGGTTGGATGACAACAATATTGTTTGTAACAGTTCAGTTAGAACTACATGAAATTAGTAATCGTTCCTAGTAATCGTCCACAGTAAGGAGCAAGTGTTTATGAATGTCATTATTATGATATAGTGATGTATGGAGTATTAAACCCCTATGTCTTTGCGAAGAAAGGTTCGCTTATGGCTAGGCGGTGAGTAGTGTGTGGTGTAGTAAGCATATGTTGTTATGCAGGTGTTGTAATAGAGTGTATTAGTACATTCGATGTAAGTATATTTAGCATCGCTAATATACAGTAGTTAGGCAATGTGACTTTGTTTTGTTGTGTCCCGGTCAACTGCTGATCTGGTGATTTTGTGGAAGTCTAGATTCGGATGCTCCCCGAACCTAGCACAGGGTAGACGGCCTTGAGCAGTCTACGGAAGAGGAAAGGTTAGGCGTGGTCCGGGACGTCCAGCAGCCACCTGACTCCGACCATGTATACCTACGACGGTACAGGTGTCCTCGTTACACTTGGCAAGTACAACCGCCGCTGAAGTTATGTTTCATGGACACCATCAACGCCATCTGTGAACCGTATGTTGTATGAACACGTGTATTGTGAACTGTATAAAACCATCAACGTCATCTGTGAACAGTGTTTTATGAACACGTGTATTGTAAAACTGGCAACGGCATCTGTGAACCCTATGGGTTATGAACACGTGTATGGTGAACTCTGTTAAGTTGTGTTAAGGCTGTGTGTATTTATGCCTATACAAATTGAGTTGTTTTGATAATTTCATGTGTTTGTGTATCTTGTATGTACTTTTGGGTGTTACTTGGGGAATGGTGGGTAATAGTAGGAATAAGTAGTAGTGGTAGGTTAGGTAAGTAGTAAATAGGAAAACTGTTGGGTGGGTAGTAGTTAATTTATTTTGTTTCGTGTAAATAAATTCATTAATACCACTCTCGGGTTTGTGTTTTTCCTTGATACGTGACAGTTTCCTAAGTTTCTTTAGGTTTCTTTAGGGAATCCCTCCTCTGGAAAGCCTTTATTCAAGTTAAGCTAATTAAGATGATGAAATTTTGGCTCGTCTGTATGCGTATGGGATGCTGTAAAGTAATGATTTATCACACCTGTTTATGATCTCCTTCAAATTTATTGTAACATTTACAGAAACAGACTTAATGTCATATGCTGACCTGTCTAAATTATACTCCAAAACATGTCATTTCATTCTCTTTAAGTTATTGATTTGATGTGATTATTTTTCCTCAAGGCTTCCCCCCTTTTTAAAATGCGTTTAGATACAAGATTCCCCACAGTTACTAACTGCAATGATTTATACCGTTTCTTAATTTGATGTGTTCATTCATCCAACTTTAAGAAAACAAACTCTTGATGTGGATTGGTCTGTTACCCTTTGAATTGCGATGCGACGATTGGTCGACGGGACTATTTACACGTTTTATTGATAAAAGGATTGTGTCGAAATCATGCGTCGTAAATTAATGGAAAGCGTAGATCATCCGTATACATTTCTAATAAGTTCTAAAACATTATTTGACAATTTTTCAGTATAACTTATGTTTCTGTATGGATTCATTTCGATAAAAAAAATTACTCTATTGTCTATATGCAGGTATTAAATCCTTAAGAAGTAAATAGTCAGTGATGAAGACAAGATGTTGTGACTTTTATATGTACTTATCCTTGACTGGATACAGCCCAGTTTAATAATGA
Organism: Phorcus lineatus; assembly: GCA_921293015.1. Taxonomy (NCBI): domain Eukaryota; kingdom Metazoa; phylum Mollusca; class Gastropoda; order Trochida; family Trochidae; genus Phorcus; species Phorcus lineatus. The sequence goes on along the minus strand of OV121081.1, from coordinate 74,740,281 downwards.
CTGTCATATTCAAAAGAACATATACTAATAGGTGCTGGAATATGGTCATGTGCATTGTTCATTTCACCGATGACTTTCAGCGACATCAGGCAGGTCAGGCAGGATCGGTTGGTCATCCCTTTCATTGCTTGCTTATAATACAATCATGAAGTGGAATTATCCCAGACTGAGAAGCGAGTTGAAAGAAACTTATTGTGTCACATTAAGCAAGTTATTTCATGAGTAATGTGCCTTTGTTCACCCAGCTTTGCCATTTGGTACCTGATTTAGTAGTGATGGTTATGTGACTGCTGGCTTCATACTCCTGCGGATTTGGTAATGGAAAATTATGTAGGTATCATCATTGATTTTCTTTTTATCAATAAAATCTTAAGTTTGTCTTCAAGTATTCAGGTAATCCCATTTATCCAAAGTAATAGCCTTGATCTAGATGATATAAGTAGGCACCATTCTTTCATTTACAATACGATTGCAAGGAACCTAATACTTATTGTGTTTCTCTCCATGATTATCATTGTATCCTTTTTCACTTAGGTGATAAATGTAAATGCAAATATGAAATTAACGGAATTATGGTGACAAGCACAGGAAACATAAAAATGAGTTATGATAAATTCTTATGAATTTATGTAAAGTCATATGATTATGTCTGTACGAAAATGTATCATGTTATATAACAAAAAAAAATAATGATAGCACCACCAATGATCACGTTTACGTTCAATATATGTAATCGGCATGTCGTTCCTATGTATAATAGCTTCAACATCGAGTTATCTTCTTGAAGTTGGATTTACCGTTTCTAGGCAAATGTAATGATAAAGTGCATCAAAGCTAACATGTGTACAAGAGTTGAATTATAAAACGAGAGATGAAAGTCGCATTAAGGAATGTTTGGTCAATAGAGTCTATATGGAGATCATGGTTTATTTTCTTCTGATCCTATTCCATTTATTCAGCTTCCCATAAAGTTATCATCAAAAGATGTCAGTGAATGTGATCTGTTTGTAATAACAAATTTGAGAATGTTATCAGTTATTTTGCTGTGTCATTCACTTCAACATGTCTGCTGCAAAATATTTTGGATTCTAATGTATTAATACAAACGATACTAATTTTGATATATTTATCAGGAAAATTATGTAAAACCTTTGAAGTTTTTTAAAACTGAATTATGTAAACTTTATCCAAATCCGAATGTCGAAACGTTCTTGGTATTCTTTTACAAGGCCATTTTTATATACAACCTGATTCAAATCTTAAAATACATCAACCACAAAGAAAGGTGTTTTGTTGTCAATTTCTACATTTGCTAAATTTTAGTTAATATACGTTTTGTATCCTGATGCCAGGCAAAAAACAAACATTATCAAACACTGATTACATTTCATCATGCCATTGGTATTCAATACATCTATTCCCTTTGATTGTGGACTAGTTTTAGCACTACAGCTGTTATAACATCAAGTTGTAGTGCATGCCTGATAATAAGTAGATGCTAGTATTCTGCGAGTTATAATGTTACATGTCCTGAACGTATTTTGTACATTAAGCTTAGAAAATGAATAGCACAGGTTCTTTTTTGTACTCGTAGGCAAGTGGTAGCTATAACGAGCTAATTTACCATATACTTGCGATTCATTTTCATATGCGGTGTTTCAGAGTAAGGAATTATGAGCAGTGAGGTCATGAAACTTCATTTTGACTGATTTTCTAAAATCATAATTACAGCAGGCATCAAGCAACACATTGAGCCCTGTTTTAATTTGAGCACTTCCCGGGCTAGAAATAGCAATATCTGTTCGGATGCAACAAATAGTAGCTGCCCAATTAGCGACGTCTTTAAAAAGTTTGAACATTCTTTGGACAAATTAACTTTATTGTACTGTGCGCTTTTCACGCAAGTCTTTTTGACGGAACATGTTCACGTCATATGGCGACTGAAACAAAGCATACAACTCTGTAACAACAATCAAGCTTTCAATAAGGCGTTTTCATTTTCTGAACTTCGACACATATCTTGTGATGCAATCTTTGCTTTACTACGTGCTTGAAGATACGACTGGAGCTAGCCCTGTAGGGAAATTATACACTCAGGTCTCTCAATATAGTTTTTTATGTTAATGTGATCACGCAGAATGCATAGTGCCCGATAAGCAAAAACTATCATATGTGAGTTAAGCTGGACGAAATTTCTTAGTTGTATTGAAATCACTACATGGTTCTTGTATAGTTAAAGAGACAATACACCATTTCTTTTCTTAGGTTTGCAATCACTAAGAAAGTAAGAAAGGCAAACGCTAACATAGTTATTCACTATATTACCTTGGCTTCCTTTTGCGATTGTTGAAGCAACTCTAGAAGAGTCAAGAACTTTGGATTATCTTAAAGTCACTTGGTACGTCTTGATGTAATAAAGACATTGGATAAATCACTTGTATTCCCCCGATATATGTACCGAATAAATAACAACATCTATTGACCTCTTATATACTTCATCAACTCTATGGGATTTTTCCAAAAAGACTGATTGGCATATTGTAGTTCATTGAACAAAATTCAATTTCTTCAAGGTGTCAAGAGGCAAGAAATATCTGATATAATTGAAAATGAATGTCTGAGTTTCAACAACACTCTTTTCGTTTAAGAAAGATGGTCCTGTCAAAAGTAGCAATTATGTAACCTGAGAGTATGCCATTCAATAAGGTAAAACTTTATGTTCTATTTACATTGTTTTATATTTTTGTTTGATGATTATACTGGTGCATTTACTGAACATTGTCTTGGACAAAAGAGATGATTGTGATAACGAATGAGAAATTGAAATACATCTTATTACTGGTATATCGATTTGTAATATTCCTTAATTTGTCATGAATATAACAGTTACAATTATCCATTCTCTTATTACTATTACTAACTTTTTCATCCAATCCTCAAATAATCTGTAGTCTTCAATATATATTTATTCTAACATTGTACTGGCTCGGTTTGCTAATTTTATTCACAAAGCTATTGCCTTTAAAAGTATCCGTGAAGAAAGCTATTTTCTCTTGCATCAATTGTGCTGAAGTATAAAATCATTTTCTTATTGACATAGGCATTGATGCTAAAATAGTATTCTAATTCAATTTAGTTAATTTCAGTATACATGATAATCTTAGTTTACATCGGACAGCTTCCAGTTCTAGGTTATCTTAAGCCTAAAATAATATCAGGTACAACATAGATACAATGACTTATATCATTAACAAACGCGAAACTGCTCTCAGTTAAAATGCTTAAATTTCCAAAATGATCGAGGATAGTATCAATTGTTATGACACATGGAAACTTATATGTCCAAAATATTTACAGTATTGTACAAACTCATAGGTTATCAAAAATCGCCCATTTGTGGAGACAACTTAAAAGTAAAGATAATGTTTTAGTTGCTCGATATAAAATTATATTTGAAGCTAACCTTTCCTTGTTGGTGATTTGAACTTGACATTAACCTTTAACAGGAATTGTATTGTATCTCTAAATAATCACTCATGACTCTATAAGCTTTCAATCTTCAGGCAGACCCTCAGGGACAACCAAACTAATCTTTCAGTTTTAAAAAACCGGTTTTATAAAATGCATATTTTTTCTAGATTAAGGACAAAGGACATTCTTCTCGATGACTTATTGCGTGTGCAACAAATTAACTGTGGCTCCTATTCAACAAAGCGTTTGCTTTCTTTTGATGAATTAGGAAACATTTATAATTTAAAGTTTGCGTATATTTATCAAGTATTTGGACAATACCAGCTAAAATAGTAACTTAAACAACTCCTTCTTCTAACATTTTATAAATAGTAAACATAATTCTAAACAGCGTTGTTGAAAAATAATAACATCATATTCTTGTAAATAAATTAGATATTAGATTGTGAACGTGTTCAGTAAAATTGATTCATGTAGATTTTGATGACATTATTTAGTGTAACTTTAAAGTTATAATTTCATACAAATGTAAAATCTTTCGACGAAATACCCTTTGTATGGGTTTCAGGCTTTTGCTTAGTAAAACTTATATATGAGCCTTTGATACGCACTGATCTGACACAATTTCAGTTGCACCCGTCGTCTTATTCATTAGAAAACCTTATATCATCCCTGAAAAATGCCAGTCATGGAGTTGCTACTCGTATTTTGCTTCACCGTTTCCTTTGTCAAAATATGATTTTGCAATTAAAGGGTCAGATTCCTTACCTTGCAAATTCAAGTTCTTTGAAATTATAGTTCATATTGCAAAAACATCAATTACAAATATATATTTCAAACAAGAGATTTTAGTAGCAGAAAAGAAATGGAAAGTTGAACAGGTCGATTATCAATTAGGAGGAATGTTTCGCATTACAATATCACAAAACAATAGTTATGACGGCATCTTATCTTGGTAGGCAATAAACCAGTCTTGATATTTGACGTTTAAAGTAAATAATTTTGACACATGCAAATCACATGATGCAAAGCATTATGTATTAACTGTTCAGAAACTCGTATGCGTATGCATAAAACTAAGAAAACCTTGAGACAAAATACATTGAAATCTATTATTTGCTCTATAGAATGACATCATAGATTCACTAACATTGTAAATGATACAATTAGCTTACAGGCGAAAACTACCATTTGACATCATTATTGGAGCCACTGTTTTAATATTTATAACAAACGCTGGTTGGAAAGCTGTTTTTGAATAAAAACTAAAGAAGAAAGAAGTCAGATGAATTCCCTTGAAATAATTCACACATCTAATTTCAGTAACGTTCAGGCAAATCGAGGTTTTATTGATGAGTAATGAACCTCACAAAAAAACAGCCAAGAAAGAATTCAAATCAAATGCATCTATGTTACAACAAAGACCCCCTTCAATGGGATACCCTATACCAATGGTATGGTAAAATTTTTTATTCCAGTTCTGTAGAGGCCATTGTCCCAGTTGTGTAGAAACTGATCAATGGCGACTAAACCATTACCACAAATGCCTTTTTGAAGAAGCAGGAAACTGTTAGAAATTGCAAATGAGGTAAATCAGGCTAGCAGCATGGTAGCTGAAGAAGTGGATGTGTCTTGAGTACCGTTGATCAGGTGTCAAACAAATATAAAATGATAATATTTATGATATATGATAATAATAATAGTAATATATAAACTGAAGAAGTTTCAATGAGACAAAAATGTTAATTCTGTGTTATCACTTCTAAATTACACAATTTAATATTATATTATTTTTTTCATCAATCCATATTTTGAAAAGCAAATACAAATGATTAAAACCCACTAGAACAAACAAAGCTTATACAGAAATTCATTGATCTTTTGGGAAACCAGTTATGAGTTCATGAACATTGGAATTCCATTCGTGCGTTGGCTCTTCCTGGCTAAGGCAATAATAATTCAATGTTTATAAGATAAACAGCGTGTCCATCCATATTTGTCACAAAAACTGCTCTTTATGTGGAAGGCTAACTACGAGCTTTTAACACTGACGAAGATGAGTATGTCAAATAGACAACATATGGTTTGGTAACTTACTAATTATGTACTGTACAGCAGTTTTACAATTTCGAATTTCTTATATATAAAAAGTTTAAAGTTTTGACACATAATCACTTTGACAGTGTCACTGTGATATACTACATATCAATATTTGTTTTACTAAATCATCACCATATTTCCAATTGTTATGACTATTAAATTACCTTTTCCAAAACAGAATTTTCCCTTCATATCAAGCCGATTTAAAGGGTGAATGTTTTGTGATATGCATTCATAAATTGAGACAATTGCCATCAGAGATAATGCTTTAATCCGTCAAATTACGATGACTGACAAGGATAAATCCTTTCTGTTGATAAGATGTTTCATGTAAAAGTACTTGATAAATGCTGGTTCTGATTTGGATAACTGTTGATAACGGGAGCGCTCACTTCCCATGATATTTTTTCAATTTGTTTAAGGAGTCCCTAGATATTTGCACAACACTACTAATTTGGTTGCTGTTTAATTGATGGATTCAGAGTCTTTGAAATGGGATCCCTCTTCTTAATGTAGAGTCACTTACATTTAACTTTACTAAACTGAATTTACCAAGGGTCTTAAGAGAAGGCAAACAACTGATATGTAAAACGGGCTGTGTCAAAAATTAGTGGATTTGTTATTTTAGGAGATTGTTATTTTTATTTTCAGTTATATAATAATTCTTTTTGAATGTTTACTAATCTAGCCCTTTATAGATTTACAACATTGACAAATATTGTCTTTGAGAAAAATTCAATCTACCAAAATAAAAAAAACTTAAATTTGCAGATGATCTTAGTTTCCTTCGAAATGGTAACTATTTCAAATTGTAGAAAACGTATGTTTACAATAGGTATTCCTAAACAGTGAAACAACTTTTGTTCAGCAGCTGTATGTCTCATTATAGTGATTAAGAGGTTTTGTTCGATTGCTTTTATTTTCGGTGTAAATATTTTTACATGTTAAACTTCTGAATCAAGGTCTGCTATTTGTCATATGCTACAACGAAACACTGATTCTGATAAACTCACTTCCCTTGGTATTTCCTCAATTGTTTTCTAGAGTATCTAGAGGCTAGGCCAATATGACTGAATTTGTTGTTGTTTAATTGAATTGGACCTGTCTTCCCAATTTGCAATCAGATGCCTTTTTGAGGGTTTATTGTAAGGAGATTTACATTAAAATGCAATGTGTAAGCGCTTATCTCTATGGAAATGAATTCTTTTGACTCAACTTGTTGTCAGATTGAAAATGCCAATATTTATATGAAGTATATATGCACCTTTGTGCGAAAACTAGCGCCTGCAAACCTTGAATTATGAAATAAAATATCTACCCATGTAGATATAACAGATGCATTTCGCTTTTAGATTCTTTATCACATATACATGAGTAATTCATTTAAATAGACAACTTGATCTCTTGTCATAAATATTTTTGACGTATGATCATATTTGATTAAATTTCAATGTAGATAGACTTATTACTGACGTTCTGCAAAGTATTTATTCTTGTACATGTTTAGTAGCTACTATTGAACACGTGCACAAGCCCCATTTTTTAAATGAATTTCGAACATATTCCATCAAAACCATCAATTTTGACAAGAGGGTCAATATACAAGTCAAGTTAATCGCAAATCAATTATTATGGCAGAAATCATTTTCTATTTGAAGTGAACTTCCAACAGTTTAGAAGTATCAACTTATTATATGAGTTGTGTGACAAGACTTATTATTATTGTCGAATAATTCAGAAATATTCATTTCAGATAACACAGGGCTTATTTTTAAACCCATTTTGTTGCTTAATAAACATAATAATCTTAAACATTTAAACAAATAAAGGATGAAACGGTTCAAGGAAAAATAGAAGTCCTTTTAGGATGAAAGTGAGGTAATAAATTTCAAAAAACCGGTTTCATCAAAACAATCCAGTTATTCTAAAATTCATTGTATGAAAGTTCTTCAATAAATGAGTCAACATAAAGCATTGTCATCCATTCTAATTATGCATGGCCAAGGAAGGAAAGACAGAAAACCGTGCAAGGCAAATGTTGAAATTTTAATTACCATTTTCATCAGTATAGATCTGATGGTAGATATAATCTAATGACTTTCTTACTCATTTTTTAGAACCATCCTACTAAAACCATTTTGGTGAGTAACCAATCTGAAATGATGATCTCATTGAATATATTGGTACCTTTTATGCGTCATTAAGAAAATGATTTCAGGAAGTATTAACCACCCAGCTCTTTGTGTATCAGCCAAAAGAGGATGTTCATGCATTAGAGAACATTTTACAATTCTTCCATGGATGTTGTATGGGTTGTTCACAGTCCTCATAATTCACACTAGGGAAATCAATGAATCTAATCAAAATGAAGCAGTTTTACAGCAAGTTTGAATAAAAATTGTTTGAATAATAAAATATAACACCAATATACCCAACATGTATGAAGTTTTATCTATAGTTTATGAAGAGAATTCTACCATTCATCTGTTTGTTATCTTTGTCATATACATTCAGGTTTTGATTCAACATAAGAAGTTGTCCCTGTTTATGGAGAACATAAATTGCATTAAAAAGAAATAGGTGCACTGGAAATTACTGATCTCATTAGTTTCAGTTTCACCTCCATATTTACAGACATTTAATGGCACGTTTGCATGAATCTATGAATATGTAATTTTTCACTGTAACCAAATTTTAATATAGGTTTCCCCTTTTACATTCATTACGGTAACTAATTGTCTAAGTAAGGTTTTAATTTCTTGAGATGTTAATACTGACATGTTAATTTCTAACAAGATAGTCAATTATGAAGACCAGATACTTTGACTTTCATATGTACTTACCAATATCTGGAACTAGTCTTCTTGACTGGATACCGCCCAGTTTAATAATAATTGTCAGTTTAAATGTTATCACCAGTAGTAGTGTGTGTCATTTGCCACTGAATAGGGTAACACTATTCGGTACACAGTTCTGCCATTAACTACATTTATGATAAGGTTAGGGGTTGCAGTAAGAGACCTTTAGAATCACTCAAAACGAAATCTGTGATTTTGTCCACTGTGATAGTTTCCATCATTACACTGAATTGTATGTTAAAGCACAGCGAGTGCATGGTACTTGTATACTTGTGAAAAGGGATAATGTACAGTTTCTTTTCTCAGATTCAAATTAGTATGAAAGTTTGAAAAGCAATTGTAAAATATTCATTCATTATTTTCTATGGGTTTAATTTTGCGATTGTTTAAGCAACTCTTAACAAGTAAATGCCTTTGGTTTATCTTAAAGTCACTTGGTACGGCTCGATGTATAAAGAAATCTATAAATTACTTGTATTCCCCGACATATGCACCACATAAATAACTTCATCTGTTGATCTCCTTCATACTTCATCAAACCTATGGTGTTTTCAAAAAGAGTGATTGGCATATTGTAGTTCATTGCACAAAATTCAATTTCGTCAAGGTCTCAAGAGGCAAGGAATATCTGATTTCAGTTAAATTGAACGTCTAAGTTGCAACAACACTCTGTATTTGTTCCTGTGGGACAACGTAAATGTATGATAACCATCTTTTCGTATAAGAGTGATTGCTGTAACAAGTGGCAATGATGTAAACTGAGAGTTTGTCTCCAATAAGCTCAAAGCTTTTATAAAATTGTAGTTTGATGCTTCTAAATGTTATCTCAAACAGTAGAGTATCCATGGACAAGACGGATTAGACATTGTGATAGCCGTGATACTTTAAATTGTAAATAGTATATTGATTTATAAGATTACTTAATTTTGTCAGTTGAAATCATCTACTCTTTAATTGTTATTAATACATTTTGTTAGATTCCTCAAACAATTAAAAGTATTTATAGAGAAAGTTATTTCCACTGCTCAATCATTCTTCTATAGTATAAGTTCACCATACATGGAACTCTTACTTACCATCGGACAGTCTCTACTTTAATCTGAAGCCCTAAAGAGTTAATATAAATGGTCATAGATGTCAGAGGTCACCTGACACATGAGATACAATGCCTAATACAATTCAGAAACGCGAAGCTGCTAGCTGACGAATTAAAGATGTACGTTTCAGCTTATCCATCATACAACATCATATTATTCCAGAAAAAGGCCAAGTCATTGATGCATCTTTTCAAAATAAATTAAATTAAAGCGACAGCTGCTTCATTGCTTTTCAAATTCAGGTTCATTGAAATATATTTCATATTAAAGACATCAAGTGAGTAGCCTCAAGGACTATAATTGTTACATATTGATTTCAAACAAGAGGGTTATTTAAGAAGCAAAATCAGACATCTAAAGTTGATTTAGAAATCTCTGAAAAGTAATTCAGATTAATTCAGAGTAGTATGTTGATATGTCGAAGAACTTTAGTCTCTGTCTATATATATATATATATATATATATATATATATATCTTAGCAAGCACCACTTAGGTGTACATGAAGAAAGACATAGACGGGTAAGTTTAAAACTGGTTTGATTTTGTTTCATACCGCCCTATCAGAAGAGGAAGTCATATTCTTCTTGATAAAGGCACAGACATTGAATTATCACTCACGAAATGCAATTACAAGTTTTTAAACTATTATAACCGAATGAAAGGGTCAGATTCCCCGCCTAAAACATTCATGTTCTCGTAAATCTATTTCATATTGCATCACCCTCACTTGTGGAGCCTAATTGACACTAAGTGTTTTATTGATTTCAAATTAGAGAGGCACTTTAGCAGCGAAAATACACACAAAAAAGCCCAATGCAAGTTAGAGGACTTTCCTACATAGCAAGAATATTATGTGACAATATTTTGGTCTGCATGTTTACAATATGTTCGAAATCGGTATTATAATCGAAATAAAATGTAGCAAGCTCTTTGGACTACTGACTGAAAATGTGTTGATGTGTCGAAATGCGTGTTGATAAAAACGCATCTTACAAAAGAATGTGGTTCAAAAACATTTCATACAAATAATTATAATGCTCACAGTCATCACTATATAAACTATAACTAAAATATCGTATTCTTCAGGTTAGATTATTCAACGAAAACAATGTGTCTTATGACCTAACAGGTATGACACTAACACTCAAAAGCTTATTTATTATATTTTTGCAGACATTGATTCCTGGCACTAATTGCACCAATTGTTTCACTACACATTTTCAAAAAATTATACTCAACAGTATTTTTGGAGGAATATTGGTATCCTCAAATGATCCAGACAATGGCATTTCAAGGAAGAAATTTATTGTTCTTATCATCTTAAGGATGGGTGTCTTTGAACACAAATTATTTTTTAGGGAGGATCAAATTAATATATGTATATATATATGTTGTCACTGAAAGATGATTTTATCAAAACAACAATTTTAGTTGACTTAGGCTGATTCTGAAAAAATACCTATTTCGACTATTATTTGACCCCATATTTTAAACTAAGGTAAATATTCACTTATTTTTTACATCTAACTTATTCCAAACACATTTCAGATATGCATCAAGAAGATTTATAATGAAAGCTGTTAAGGAATCTTTACAGGTTACAGTAGGTCACCGAATAGACCTAAATAAATGGTACGAAGGTTAAACTTTTATTGAATAACAATGTCGCATCACGGTCACCAAGGAAAACTATAGGGGTTTAGAAAGTATTTATACGCTTTAACATATTCATTATTGTTTTGCTGTAATTTAGATATGTTGCTTTTATCGGGATTGATAACAGCATTTGTAAAAGGGATTACACACAATCCGTCCATTGAATACGATTCGAAATTTATTCAATGTGCCTTCAATAGAATTATTGATTAAGAATGTCATTTGCGTTAGGTGGAACGAATTAGAGTTCTCGATTGATTATGAACGTTTTTAAAGGGGCCATTAAAATCTTGTTTCATTGTAAAATACATAAATTGTCAGAAATGATTTAATACGTTGCTTAAAACCAGTTGACAAAATACTTGTTGTTTGTATCCCGTTGCAATACATTATAATAGGATGTAAAGGCTACATTGTATCTTGGGCTATAACAAATGTCCTTTTATGACACGACCATTGTCTAATGTCTAAATAAAGAGCTTGAGTTATTTCATTTTCATAAGATGAAAGAAAATCTGAAATGAGATTGAATCAATATCTTGAATTTCATTTGTCTAGAAACTATATGGTTGAGAGGGAACACTAAGCCTTAACATTAGTTAGGAGTAGAACATGACATCTCTCCCTGAATGTTTGGAGCACAGATGGTTTGGGGTCAGAGGTTATCGAAGAATCGAACAAGCGAAGTCATTTAAAGGCCAAATCTCATCAAACATTTTGTACCTTAATACGGAGACTTACGGAAATGCGCATTAACATAACAGGCAGAAAACTTAATCGTTGGACACTCGTAGACGGTTTTTTTTATTTTAGCACTTTTTAAAACAAACAACGAGCTAACATTTTCATATTTTATAAGCAATGCCGCAGTCAAAAGGTTTCATTTCAATGCTGAAAACAGAAAATTATATTGATTAATCATAATGTATAATATCAAAATCAGATAATACTTTAGAAGACAGTAACATGAATATACATTTGGAAACTACATTTGACTCAATCACGGTAATGACAAATGAGATGCAAGGCAATGCTATGGTCTTGTTAAGCAATATAAAAGACAGCTGTGGTGACACACGACAGCCATAAGTATTAACACACGGTGACGAATGCGAAGAACTTTGTTGATGATGACTTTAAAGTACAAATTATGATTATGCAATTAATACACTCATTGATTGAACTGAAACGCTTTGCAGTCAACATGAATAGGTTTGTTTTATTTGTCCTAGTGAATTAAGTATGTTTATTCAAATAGTTCATACTGAATATATTTGACAACACGATCCTCGAAAAGAGCGATCATACGTTCCGTTAACAAGGCCAAATGTGGGCACAGTTCGGTTACCCCCGCCAGTAGTCTTCACGCAACATAATCATATTGCAGACATGTGTAGTCAACCATGTCAATGATTGAGGATTAACTTTTAAAGCAGAAGGTGAGGTTACATATTTTGACAGTTAAAGGTCAAGACATAGGTAATCTATTATCGAACTTGTTTCAATCCCTAAAGGTACACCAACATCCCAATAGATAACATACCAAATTGGAAGTTTCCAAAACGTATAGTTTATGAGAAATGCTCCGAAAAGTAAACAAAGTCATTACATTTGGCTGTTAAACGCCACAATTTAACTTATTATTAACACCTTGCAGTTTTAACCCTTAAAAGGCACATCGATACCCCCTTGGAATCTCTTATACCAAATTTTCAGTTTCCATGTCATAAAGCCTTCCAGAAATGATTTCGGAAGCATGGACGGACACGCAAAGCAGTCTTTGCGGGAGTATTATCAAGGAGAGACACAGAATCAGTCTTTGCGGGAGTATTATCAAGGAGAGACACAGAATCAGTCTTTGCGGGAGTATTATCAAGGAGAGACACAGAATCAGTCTTTGCGGGAGTATTATCAAGGAGAGACACAGAATCAGTCTTTGCGGGAGTATTATCAAGGAGAGACACAGAATCAGTCTTTGCTGGAGTATTATCAAGGAGCGACACAGAATCAGTCTTTGCGGGAGTATCATCAAGGAGCGACACAGAATCAGTCTTTGCGGGAGTATTATCAAGGAGAGACACAGAATCAGTCTTTGCTGGAGTATTATCAAGGAGTGACACAGAATACCCTTGATATCATACTCAAGCAAAGCAATACTTTCAGTGGTCTTCCGTTAACGATATTGACTTTCCGTGTTACCTTTCAGCTCGCAAGTTTTGGTTTATTTTTGCAGCGAAACAAGTCGCAAGATTTTCTTGAATTTTAAAAGTCGATTTATTGAGTATACAGTTTAAGTGACCGTATCAAACTCTGCAATACGAACACATAAATGTTGCCTTTCTCATATCATATGTAACATGAGGTAATTGATTCAAACAAGGCATAAGGGCATGTATATGTAGTACACGTTTTCCTGATCAAAATTCCCAAGGTTGACGTGATACGGTTTTCGGAACATTAAGGAACCAGTCAAATTGGTATTCGCTATTACATTATTATATTATGTGATAGTAGCCTACATGAATGTCTACTGGCACTTAAACTGATTATTTGCATGTAATAGTAAGGTTAGGTCTGAAATTATGTTCGCCTTCACAATAAGAAATCAGGGAACTTGAAACCGATTGTGTTGCTATTCACGGTTGTTGTCGTATTTGTTACACTTGGTGAACACATGATAATGTTAATATTGTAATATAGAAACTGCCGGAATGACGGTGTCAGGAAAAGGAAATATAAAAGTGAGTTATGATCAATTCGTATGATTCGTATAATGGATATTTCGGTTTGAAAATTGTTCCTGGCATTATCACGTAACAAAGCCTTATGAATCATGACGCCATCATCGATCGAGCGTTCAGTATTCGTTATGAATCTCAGCATGTCGTGACTATGTATAATAGCATCCACATTTCAAATATCTTCTTGTACAATATATAGATTCTAGGCAAATGCAATACCGAAATACATCGAAGCTGACATTTCCACAAGTAATGAATTATGGATAGTGAGATTATAAGAACATGGCCGACATGTACTGGTAGCATTTGTAATTTAAAGTTTACATTTGAAACAAACAGAACAAGTTACCGAACAACAGACGACAACGTTAACAAGAACTGCATTAATCGAGAACATTAATATACATGATAAATATCTAATCAATGGCTCACTGCAATGACTAAATACCCTCGACCAACACACAATCCTTTCTGATGCATATCATGTGAAACTGAAGATAGAATGGCTTCAACATCTTAAAGAGGAGTATGTCAAGACTCTCCGATTTAGGTGACCATGAATAAGTTGAGTGCTCACTCCCGTGTGGCATTTCCTCAATAGGTTGAAAGAGTCCCTGGAGATACTGGGCCAACACGACTAATTTGGTTGCTGTTTAATTGATGGGTTCAGAGTCCTCAACATTGGATGCGTCTTGTTAATTTGCAATCACTTACATTTAGCTTTAGGAGGTCAGTTTTCGAGTTTTATGCTCAGAAGCTGGCCCTGTTTGCCCCTTGACTCTGAGTTCAAATGGAATTTACAAGGATTCTTTCCCTGTAAAGTATTCCTTTGATTTCGAACACATTGTCACCACATTGTTAAAACAATTATTTCGAACACTGTGCATGGACATTGATTCAACACAGAAGTAGTGTCTGCCCACCAGATATATAAAGTAAAATACCTTCACTAGCGAAATGTAAACATATGTTTTTGTCATTTAGGTAAACATTCTTGAAACCATCAATCTTGGTAAAATGAGCTCTATAGAGTTTTTATAAAAAATATAGAAATCATTTATACTGGAAAAGATTATTCCAACAATAATTAATATGAAATATTACTTTATATCGTGGATTGGGTGACACAATTTATGCTTCTGCTAGTAATTCTGATACATCTATTTCAAATAATGCATAAATATCCTATAGCCTTTTCAGTTTTAAACCCTTTAACTATTGAAGGATTCTATGGTGACATGACATGACATGTAAAAGATATTTCAGATGAAACTAAGGTAAAACATGTCTTACACCGATTCGGTTAAAACTGTTAAGACAAGTGAGCTTTTATAAGTGTGTGTAGTAAAATTCTTCTGTCAGTGTCCCGGTTGGAAGACCATGCACACCAAAATTGTTTTCCATTGTCAATACTACTTCACTAATGTAGGAAACATTATAGGTCCGTACTTTCCCCTTGTTGAGGTACCCATTTGTACAGCTGGATGAACTGAGTACAAAGTTGATGAAGTGTCTTGCCCAGGGTCACAACACAGGATGAGTCCCAAGTCACAAATCTTTGGTGTCTCCACCGGGATTCGAACCTCTGGCGTGAGATGCAAGCATGCTAACCACTACACCACTGTGCTCCACTTTGATATAATTATGTTTCTGAGTGTATGGTGACGTCCATGAAGGACATATTACCAAAGCAGCAAATCGTGTAAAGGATGATCAAACGACATTGTTATATTTTTGGGTATTTTACAGTAGTACAAATTCTTGCACTTTTCGGATAGAAGAATTTGTACTATTGCAGATAGTGTGGTCCCAAATATAACAATGTTATATCTGTTCAATAGCTATCTGGCATAAATCTCAAGGATACTCAAGCAAATACAAATTCTTGCAATTTCCACTTAGATTCCGCACAGAGCAAAAAAATCAATGACTGTAATCAAATTGAAGCCAAGCTGTGTCATCTCGGCCAACACACACCTCTCATATTTTGAGTTAATATTTGTCAGGTGGGTTGTGCCGTTCAGAAGTTTTTCAGACGTCAAATCAGGCAAATAAAAGGGAACTTTATTCAGAATCTGATGTTTAAATGTACATCATTAGAAAAGGCAGACTTATGAGTTATCTATTATCCAAGGGATGTTCTGTTGTATGCGTAGTATACATACGCAAATTATGAATGCAACCTTGAGACGATGATAAATATTGTTGAGTACTTTGAAAATCCTAATAAGACATTACTAAGACTTCTGCTGTTTCAGGGAATTTCTAAATTACCTCTAAACAAACCTTTTCAAAATCATTGTATGCTGTTTTGTCATTTTAAAGAGTTTCAGATGAACATTGAAACATCACAAGTTTAAGTAGTTGAAAAAATGTATATGTTCATACAATGTAACTTCATTTGTTTATGGAATGCAAATGGCTAAAACGATGTTTACTTTAAGACACGACCGTTGACCGTAAGGTATTATTATACTGCTCAGTTTCAGACATATCATTGAGGCGATGTTTTTCCCCCCTGAGAACTGGACATTCAGAACAATGTCAAATTGATATATCCACTCATCTTTCTTAAAATTATTCGACTGAGACTGAAAAGTAATCTATAGCCTTAATGACGGAGCAGAAACTCACAGCTCAACCGAGGACAGACGTTTTTGGGGAAGGGGTTAAGGGCTTGTTGATTCCTAATCAACGATGAATCACAAGATTTAGCATTTTCATGCTAAAAACTTGTTTTCATTTTCAGGAATTACTATAAAAATATAAATTCAGATACCTATATGTTTGTGTTAGAAACAAGACAATCATAAAGTTAAATCATAGAAATAAACAACAATTCTTGCATACAGACATACATCACAGATTGCCATAATGAATAATTCTACAAGAAATATGAAACTGAACGAGAGCAACACGCCTCCATTTGTATTTGATTCTTACACATTGTATCTGCAATTATTCATAAGTTCACACCTCTTTACATTATGTGTAATACCATGGTTTCCTCTCTGAATGTCATTCGTATTATGTCCACTAATAGAATACTAATCATCCGCCGATATAATACTATTCTACTTGTATTCGCAACGATGTTACATTGAGCACTTTTACGGCAATATTGATGCATGTGTGAAACCTCAAATATATCAATTACAAAGTCATTTACAGTTCGATTTACTTATCGACTCATTCAAATAAAAATATGTCCCACTTGTCGTACTTTATCACCCTGTTCTTACATTTACCTTCTAGTATTATAGGCAATTACGTGGACGTAGAATTACGTAGAATGGCAGGTCATCTTAATAGTTTCCGGTGACGTAACAAAACTTATTTTTAATTTTTCTATTAAGTTATCAATGTTAATCAAGTAACAGTTTATATCAAAATAACGTATCTTTAGTAGTTTGTTGAATTTCTTATTGTATTGGGTAACAATATTCAATACACAATTGATTAACTACATTCAGAATAAGGTTAGAGGTTGCTGTGAAGCACTTTTGTCAAAGTCCAATCCGTGTGATTCTCTCAAAAAGGATCACTTGAACGTTTCGGGCATCTAATCCTCTGATATTGTCCGCCGTGTCGGCCAATTCATCATGTTCACACGTTTTCTTTGTATATTGAATACATCTCTTAACATCCCCTTTAGAGGTTGTGATCGAGATTAACACAATTTCTTACAAGTTATTCATGACATATGCAACGGGTGACATGTACAGGTTATTGGAGCTTTACTTGATATCATTACCTGAAAAGGCCCAACATGAATCTTCACCTGCATTATCGACTGTGATCATCCAACCTCAAATATAATGCTTCATTTCAAATTTTCGTATCACCTGATATTTATCTATCCTCATTATCAGTGCTAATTAAGTGCGTTGTCTCTGTACAAGGTAGGATTTATGGTTCTGGTTTAGCTCGAAAACAGAAACGGTGATATGTTCAATTTAATTTAGATCGAGAATGTAGAGATTAAATTCTCATATTCCTTTGCCAAATCCCAATATGATATGACTACTTCATGTTTATTTCTATTTCATCTTCTGCCATGCTGCTATTTTTCCTATTTTGGGAAATATTTTGGTAGGAGGTTTTAGTTAAACCAAATGATATAAATGTTAAAACAATGATCTTAAACTTGTAAGTTATAGTGTTATTTCTAATGATTTATTGAGTGAACTTAGATAGACGCTGAGCCTACAAAGCATCTATAATTAACGTGTTGATCCACACATTTGAAGGCAATTCTAAGGAGAATTGACCTGTAACGCATGGCTTTAGAAAAAACCCTGCTACGTTTTCGTTAATGAATTACTTGGATAAAACAGTTGTACTCATTTACATGTTTTCAATTGATGTGCTATCAAGTCAGAATATATATTTCACCAGATCTATCTTCATTATTTCAAGGAAAACGGCAAATAGATAAAATAAATAAATGTGGTATATTATTTCCGTTTCTTTTTTAAAAGTGACCGTAATGCAGTTTCAGACCTATAAGTTTCTGTTAGTCTTTATATAAGTAAGTATTCTTAATTATAGTGGACAAGTCATCACTATTGCACATAAATATCAACAGTATTTTTGTAAAATATGTGTAATTTCAAGAATGATTATTCGTTGCTTAAGTAGTTTTCCAAAGATATGTATTTCCTTGACTACAACCAAACTAAAAGGTATTTTTAAATATGGATTATGGTGTAAAAAGCGAATAAAAGCAGTGTAAGAAATTAAGTTATCAGAATGTCAAATTGAAGCAACTTTCCATCAAGAAACATGACTTTAACGACCCAAAGAAATTAGTTAATTTCATCAATAAATTATAGTGTATGTCAGCAATTCGGATACGGCTCATATGAAAATGAAACTGTCATATTTGCTAAGTTATTACTTCTACATATAACCTGATACAAATGCAGTGCTATTAGCATCACCTTTAATGTCAAAGACATCGAACAAATTAGATATTTATGATTTCTCCCAACTTTTTCATAAACCTTAATTATAGATATTTCCAATTGCCAACCGATTTCACAGAAACAAGAAAGAAAGAAAGAAACATAAATCGCTTCACCTTAATGCGATTTTATTTTCATATTCTTATCTATTCGTTTCTAATCAGTTTGCACTTTTTACCTTCTTGGTTAGTGTAAATAATATTCTTATTGAAAAGAGCCACAAAAGTGGACTTCATTCTATTGGTCTGCTGTGTAATTCTAGGTTTCAGAATATTTCTGCAATCAAAAGGTTATATTCTTTGCTTTGTAAATTCATGTTTTGGGTTTCATGTTGCATGAACATCAATACTGTAGCCTAACTGACACTAAATGGTTAATGTCGATTTCAAATAAAGGAGGAATTTCAGCAACAAAAGCATGCAAGGAAAAAGAAGCGCAATGCCAGAGATTTTCCTCAAGATAAAAGATAATTATCTTTTTGAAAGTTTTGAAATATTACACATCCTTCAAATTCAGTATGCAGTCGCAATTCATCAGATCCTATTTCGTAACGTGCGAAGAAGAATAACCAAAAGCAAAATGTTAATATCTAACAATATTAAAGGGACAATCCCTTAAGCTGAAACTACAAGTATTGTTAACATGAATACTAGCAATATAAAATTTCATATACTATCAACTCATATTTCATTTTCATTCTGTTTTAGTTCAGTTTTGTACATAACGTCTGTCTGAATGACGAGGGTCATTAGCCGGTTTCCGGTTTTCAAACAAAGTGCGTAGATATATGGACAAGTAGGCTGCTACGTCCTATCTACAAGATTTTGAATAAGACTGGACATATCATACCAAAGAATAAAAATAATGGTAATTGAGTAACCTCTTTGTCTAAACTAACAAATCATTACAAGTAAATTCAATATCTTGTATAATGCTATGACTCCTTATGTGTAGATATTAATACAAATAAAGGTAGGAAAATTATTTCAAATTTCAAGGACAACCTAATATTTGAAAGTTGATATGCTCTTAAAGGTTATTTGATTAAAAAATGTCGTAGGATCTCGGCTTTTGCAAAAACAGAAGGCAGTTGTTTGATTCTTGTTGAAACCTATATATTGTCATACATCTTGTCATTTGGAGATAGATATGTGAGAAGCTTTGTTGTTTTATTCATTCTGTATTGTATTTTGATACGATAAAACGTTATGAAAATTCATATAGATTCCTCTTAACATGTATAATTTTGTAGGTAGATACCCTTTTGAATTATTCAAATTAGTACCACAGACAAAGTAATAAAAATGTTTGAGAGCAGATGAAAATATTTTCAAAATACATAACTCATGCGATAGATGACACGTTTGTCAAAATCAAATCAAATACAACCAAAGTGAATCGAGGATTTGTTTGATCCGAACAATCGCTAATGTGAAATGAATTTCATCCAATACTAAACACTTGGCTGATTGTTTTCTTTGAAGAATTGTATCATTACATTTTATATTCAATTCAAAAGGATTATCGTTCGATACGTGACTACTTTGTAATCTAAGAGCTGAATATGTTTCATGATGGCAATCAAATGATACGTTTTTTTCAGTCAGAAATTCTAACAATATTGATAATAATTCCTTTGTTACACGTAAACGTAGTAATTTAACCAAGTCACAAAATATTAATGAATTCATTTTTACTTCTCATATCGATATACAATTACCTGATGTCAAAGTATTGAATTTCCATAGTTAAGATTTAACTACAGGAGGACATCTGACAGACAGACAGACAGACAGACAGATTTATTACAGTATAAGGCCTCGGGCCCAAAATACAGTATAGAAAAGATTTAAACAGTATTTTATTTCCATAAAACATGTAATACACAACATTCTATATATACAAAAAGGAAAAAGGATTAGCAAACAGGCTAATGCAGCCTATATAAATGCTTCTCCTTATACAAACATAAAAAATAAGGTTATAAGTACATATATGGAAATACACTTTAACTACGCATGTCCAGAAAAAAGCAATTTAATTGCACAAGTACAACAGTCTATAATTCATGTAATTTTTTATACCAAACTTGAGGTCGAAGAAAAATTAAATTTAGACGGGAAACTATGAAAACCGGTTAGTTTCATTTATGTATTGATAAACTGATTTAATTATAGTTTCGTTTTCTCTCTGTGACAATTATTCGCCGCTTAAAATAGTTTGTAAGCTAATATTATTTATAAAAAGGTATTTATTTAATCTAAATATATCGTACAGCGTGCATTGATAGAAATAGTGGAGAGGGTCCTCCCGAGTGTTTCCACAAAAACAGACACGATTTTCTGACAAGCTTCGATCAAACAAATGAGAACGTAAGTCGCTGCAACCAAGGCGCAAACGACAGAGAAAAATTTGGCTTCGCCTCGGTCCGTATAAAAGATGTATACTTTTTAAATGTTGGAGATAAGATTTTGTCGATTGAAACAATCCAACGAATTCCAAGCCTTAACAGTAGATGGGAGAAAAGAGTTATTAAAATGCAAAATTTCTAGATAATACGAAATAAGGGTTAACTCTATTGGTAACATTGTAACCTGTAATCGATAACCTAGCGCTGTCTAACTGACTGTGTACCTTAAGATGACTGTTCTTTCTGCAATCCACATAACCAATTTTCATTCTCCCCATCAGAAAAGTAAGTTCATTGAGTAATATGAATTTCTATTAATGGCTAGAAGCATTCAAATGCATAGATGATATCCGCTATATTATACTGAGTCTTTTTGAAAATTGCATTAGGCAGCACGTAGAATACATCCACTTAACGGGCTCTTTTGAGAAAGCGTCTCGCCAGTAACTAATCTCCTGTTACTTAGTCTATGTATGGAATCCATTGTGAAACCGCAGAATGTTAACATAAAAGTTAATTTAGATTGACCCGCTTAGTCTGAAGTTTGATATTTGTATAATTTTTACTTAAAAGGATCTTACCAAAATGGCATTAATTGTTAAAAAGCGTTTTGTGTATAAACTAAATTAACTCTCGTGCAATTCCTTTGTCAATATCATCGAAAGTAAAATAATATGTTTTGCTGAAATAACAAAAACAGGAAGTAACCAAAAGCTTCCGAATTAAATCGAACGGTCATCTCAAAGTAACTTCATTAACAATGGGGTTTGGGAGGGAGGGGGGAGGGGGTGTGGTGGTGGCGCCGATTTTAATTCAAAGCATCAGCTGTTATGTTTGCCACTTCTTAAACAGTTTTGCAACGAAAAATAATGTCAAAGAAAATTCTTTCACAAAATACTGCCGTGTACGTTCGGTTTTTTGGTTTTAGTAATGCGTCTTAGAAATCCAATCCCATTACAAAATCATTGTGATGACTATTTTTTTGCAGTGTATGTCACCAAAATTTTCAAGAAAACATCAATCATATTTAGCTCTTCTCTTCAAAAGATCTATATCAATAAACCAAATGTGACAAAAAGCTCGATCTTGACAGATATCTAATTGCATTTTCAAATCTAATACTCTTTAATGAAAAACTATGACATTCAATTAAAGTGAAAGTGACAATTACAATCTGTAAAGCTACTTTTAATTTAACAAAAAGGAATTGCGCTGAGGCGACTATAAAAACACTCAAATGCACAAAACCAGTCAATGGCAATTTGACAAAGGACATTTAACAGCCTAGCGCTTGCATCGATTGAAGTTTTAAATTGACAGCCATTGTGGTGGAGAATCAGCCATTCTCGGGAATGTCAGGGGTCGCATAATGTCTGCATCATATCAATATACCTTCAATTATTAGAAAATGTCAATTCATTGAATCACGGTGTTGAAATGACTGAAACACTTTGTAACCAATGCAAAGATGAAATCGCAAGCGTATCCTTCTAATGATAAAAGATCAACGTTTCTGATTGTATTCCATCTCAGCTTTTAAGGACACTCTCAAGACACAAGCAATATTAAGATGGTTGACTGTAACTGATGAAAAGGCAATCATTCAAAACTGAATGGTGAACTGCTGATGATCGTAGATTCTTGAAGTTAATGATATTTGTGAATATCATTTAACATAGCTTTCCAATTACCACTAATAAAAATAATTAAACAAACTAATCTACATAAAACAAGTTTTAACATACGTTCCTTTTCATTAAGTATTCCTTCTCAGGTTTTGAAAATTCAAATTATTCTAATATTTGTTTCTGAGATAAAGTTACCTCAAAGATAAATGTTATGCTTCAAATAAATCCATTAAAATAGAAGTGTAGGTTAATTAGATTGCCGCATTCGATATTTCCTGCAAACCCTTACAGCGAAGGAAGTGATCAGTTTCAGTTATGATATGTCATATGACAAGGTGATATAATTATGTCATTGCTTAGATACGCTTCAAGTGTATTCTCGTTTTCTGTAAGCAAATCGTAAAAAATTAAGTTAAATTGATGGGTTTTTTTTGTGTGTAAGAAGTTCTTTGAATAGCATGAGAAATCTTGTTAGAAATAGGCGATTAGGAACAAGCATCATTTGACAGGCATACTTTTGGAGGAGCATTTAGAAGAGTGTACAAACATATGAGATAATTGAAAGCATCCATGTTATCAAAACTGTTACGCAACAGCCCGACTACTTAAAAACTTAAACCGAGCGTTAAGATTGACAATCATGGTTATGAATGACCTTTAGTTATTTTAGAAATAAGTATGTTTGTCTTAATAAAATGAGATATAAATTACAACTCAACTGCGATGTTCCATGTCATAAACAATCCCTTGCGACAATAATGACAAAGGCTTCTGTTTAACTAATAAAGACTCTGATCCAAAGCCCTCTGGGACGTAATGGGAATGAGGAATCTCACACGATGTCTAGAAGTATTATGATGCACCGGATCTTGTCTGATTTACACACATTCAAACAACCTCATCATCCATAACCTGGTTATTTTTATACATTGATTTATCTTTATTGCGCACACTGGATCGGCAGACAGTGATATAAACTCGCTGAAATTCTGCTGACAATGTGAAAGTACATCTGAAATAGTAAACTGTGAGCTTAACAATCATTATAAGACGCCACGTTGCATGCCAATCCCAACGTTGTCATCGCGTATGACAGCCATATGTCGGAACGTAGTGGTCAATAACTATCTAGTTGTTAATCACAATGCAAAGAACTGTGTGTATTAACAGGCTAACCTTTCCTTGAATATATCATATTATGCAGATAGAAAGGAAAGAAAACAGCACATATATCTAAATTGTGCTAGTTAGAAATAGTTTTTTGGGGACTAATTTCTCACTGAAGACTGGCAAAAAGGGCATGTGAATTCGTCGCAATGCCTTTAAAATGGGGTTTCAATGCTTTTCTTCTTATTTATTTTACCTTTTGACATATCCGATCTAAAGTGCTTTTGAGATACACTTGAGTACATTGCATTTCATGGATACCTTGTTGTCTGTTGCGCTTTAGGAAAATGAACACGACATTCACAATCTGTACACCCTCAAAACACCGCTTCATCCAACAGGTACCCTCATAAACCTTCAGATGTGGCTTGATACATTTCCATGTGTATATACTAACAGGGTTCACTTTTACATGTATATATACTTCGTCCAACCAGTCTCTTATTCATGTATTTGACTATTGAACATTTGTATAAGCTAATTCAGTTGACAGTGATATACTTGCGTCTTGATCATTAATCAAAACCTTCCAAAACCGAAAAAAAAACAAATGACCTTATAACACGAGTTAACCATAATGTTTAGCTTACAATTATTAGCGAAACTAAACAAACATCCCGTTCTCGTTGAATTTAATAAAATCAACATACCACATCGATAATGGGGATAATATTCTCTGTGTTTGATGTGTTATGACAACCACGATAAGAAACTTAACTCTGTTCAGTCTCAGCTGACAAGCACTGATATTAAGTCAAGAATTATCGATGGTCGATTTGATTTAAGTCAGGGGTTGGTGAGTCCGACTTTCTCAATGTGACAGGCAATGAATAATACCATGAAGACACGGTTAACCATAAGGGGTGGTTCATTCCTCGGATGTAAGTAATTGCAGTACACCAGTGTTTTTTCAATTTAAGTTGCATACAATATTATAAAATTCTTTAAATATACTTATTTTTATTTGTTAATACGAATTATTAACCTCACCTGTATTGCCCAAGTTTAGAAACGATATTTTTATCACCGATATTTCACTTATTGCTTAAGGTATGAATATTTGGAGTTATGGTGAATGGTTTGTTTTATAGATTGTAAGACGTAATGTAATTGCATTTAAGATTAGTTAAATTGACATGGCAGACTCTGTTTTACTTGAAATCTATGAGGCCATTACATTGCTTTGTCGTCAGAGCATGACAGAATCACATTAGCCACTATTTAGATTTGTATTTTATAAAAAAGGTTACATAGTGTCTTGCTAATTTTATCTATAATGTACGTGTATATGTAAATTAAATTATTTGTGTATACTTCTTGAATTCTTGAATTCTATGTGATGTGTTTTGCAAGGTTATCAGTTTTGTACCTCTGTAAGCAGTATATCATAAATTATATTTGATTCTTTCCCATCGGTAAATGACACAACTTGATGACAAATAATAGTCATATTGCATTTGTTTATCTTAACTTTCTGCATGTTAAGCATCAAGGACATCGTTTCAATTCAATAATTTAGCTTCATATGTTTTTTTCGGTTTTGGCACTTTGCTAGTTATTTGAAAATTGAGTATACCAATAAATACCATTGCATGACTTCAGTGACATCACTTTTAAAGATTCAGGACTCCTCACATAGACCTTCTTTTGTAAAAGTCTATTAATTTCGTAAAGCTTTATCAGTTTCAATCTCCAATATTCATGTCTCAATATTAAACGGGAAATTGTCAAAAAACGACCTTTTGCCAAAAATAACGACTAAGGCGTATTTGGTGTATATTTATTTTACAATTTTACCTGATTGCACCCTCGATTGAAAAACACTTATATAACATGTACATTAAAACATAATAAACTTCTTAATGTTTTGTGAAGTTCTACATACATTAATAAACATCAGGCAGGAGCAGAATTCAAAACATGTATTATCCAAATAATGATACATAATGATATTGCTTAGTGTCGGCATTGATGTTTATATTATAGCTATATTGAAATAAAACACGTGACACTTACTCTTTATGAAGTACATAATGTCAACCTGTGGTACAAGGGAAATGAAATAGCATAGTTATTCATGATACTTGATGTACTATTAGCATTGGACATTAGATACAATTGATGTCACACGTGAAACCCAATAAACATAGACAATCCAATAGAGAAGAGACTGCTCCCAACAATACGCATGTATGCTGTGCTTCCTCTAACTATATTGTGTTAAAATCGATTTCCCGGTATCGACGAAGTCATCATTTTGGTTAGCAGCAGGTCTTCTGCGATCAACGGCAACCTGTGACAAATGAACTTTTAACTTCTTAACATTAGAAGAGTATGATGTGTTGATATAAAAAACAAGTGCACTTTGAATCTGTGCTACAGTAGGATGAAAGTAATAACCAAAAGATGACAGCAACAGGATAATCCCAAAGGACACGTCGGTAAAGGGACAATAAGGGGATCATTTCCACTATATTTGATGAGCTATGATAGATATAGATTTAAAATCATCTGTAGCACCAGGATAAACATTTGTAAAAGTACTTGTTCAGTATAAATTACCAGACATACTTCAACATATTAGAAAATACGAATCCTTTTGAATGATAGTTTGCCTTGTCCTGAATATATATTTAGAGGTATATCTACTTTATGTCCAAATAATTGATATAATTCGTCACCTGATCAATAGTTATCTACATAGAATACACGAATTATCAAAACAAAGAATACTAAATCGTTTTTTTTCGTTAACTAACGTAATTCGAATGTTCTGTAACAC
This sequence comes from Phorcus lineatus, assembly GCA_921293015.1. Taxonomy (NCBI): domain Eukaryota; kingdom Metazoa; phylum Mollusca; class Gastropoda; order Trochida; family Trochidae; genus Phorcus; species Phorcus lineatus. Next base: position 74,713,403 of record OV121081.1, on the reverse strand, counting down.
ATCATTTCAAATATCAACTACTTATTATTCAATAAGATAAACCATCTCTTTAAAGCATTTACAGTGGTTTTAGGCAACCATAAGCGTTTGAGAATCATATATGAATGTCGAATCAGAACTTTTACTTCGTGAAATATATTTGATCACAGAAGGACACTTTACATCTCCGGTTGTGAATAATTCAATGAATGATGGTGATGGGCCTGAAACATTTCCCATATTTCAACAGTAAAATATCGACATTATTCTTCTTTGGCATTTGCATTTGTCTGATATTCGGATTAATTTTGAATATTGCAAAACATTTGGAAGTTGCAAGGGAAAATCTAATCAGTTCATATAGTCTGGGACGACACTTCTCTATATGCGACTTAATGTGAGCACTTCAACTACTAAATTTAATTTGCCGAACATTTTTAGGATGAAATAACATGATAACGATTGAATAACTACAATTATTCGTTTTCTTTCCTTTAGCATGTTGTGTGTATCGAAATAGTTTGAGGTTCTTGTCCAGCGTGTTTCCCATGGTAGCAGGTCGACATGAATGTTGTATAAATGTTTTTAAATTGAAGATCCAATGAATTGCTATAACGATTTCAATCAAAAATGTAATTTTCTTAGGATCACCTCAATACTTGGTATTATAAATAATACAGTCCTTTTTATCAATTGAACTAATGAAAAATTTGAGTTTTTCGCAATTTGTAAAGTTGTAAACTTCACACTGCGATCGTAGTTGGAAATGTTGAACCACAATATTTTCGTCCATTTGATAAATCATGTAAGTAAAGTGTAATGTTATTTAATCTATTTAATTTGGAATGGAAGTGGGTAGATACTTAGATGAATAAATGCTTATATAACATTATTATCTTTAAAACACATATTATTATTTCAACGTTCTAAGCAGTAGGCCTTAATTTGGATGAACAGGGCTCCTTTACATCTTATTAATATTATGCTATAAAGTATGTGATCGACCGGAGGTCACAATACTACATTTATTGTGATGAATCGACGCATAAAAGGATTAAGGACAATGTATATGAAGTGTATGTAAATAGTAAGGCATTGGTTTACTTATCTGTACTTGCCCGACGGCAGTTTCCTGTTTTTATGATATATGATTTATGAAATATCATACGAAATACTCCATACAGATTCAATAAAAAGAACAAGAACACGGTGATTGTCTTCATGCTATTGGCTTACATGCTCAGGTAATAAACTTTCGGAAGCTTGATATGTAACGTTTATGATGTGTATGTAAATAGCAAGGCATTGGTTTACTGATCTGTACTTGCTCGACGGCAGTTTCCTGGTTTATGACATATGATTTATGAAATATCATACCAAACATTCCATACAGATTCAATAATAAGAACACGGTGATTGTCTGCATGCTAGTGGTCTACATGATCATGTAATAAACTTTCGGGAGCTTGATATGTATTGTTTAATCCTGTCAGCTGCATGCTAACATCTATCATTGGTTTCGTAACACACACAGTAATCTACACACGTGTTTCCTTAATGTAAAGACTGTTGATTAAGGATGTTCACAATAGCTAAAGATGTAAGAGGTTGTCCATTAATCGTATCTTATTTTAAGCTGATGTATTCTTATTATAAGAGTCGACTCTTAAATATTGAATTTTCAACACACATAAAGATCTTAATATTCCATTTTTGTCGAAGGTGTGTACATACAAAAAATATACATGCACTAAAGAACTGACTTATATAACACACTATGGTAAATGTTAACAAAAAGTGCACAGTGCACGTACAATATTAAATATATTTTAATATAAATATATAATACAATATGTAATTTTTGCTGATAGATGTTCGTTTGATATATAACTGGTTCATATGCCATTCTGTAACAGCATCAACTGAAAACTTACAACCTGTTAATAAAGAAGTTGAATATCCATAAAATCGTGTACTTCACACTGCTACAACTTCAAGAATGCCACTTAAAGAGTTGAAAGTTGTACTTTGTATAAATAATTGTATATTTACAAAACTCATAAGGACCACAGGGGTCACCATTTTTCATTATCTTCTGCTGAAGGAAAAGGCTTAGAGGTGAGGTGAGGTGAAGGGATTTGGGGTTTAACGCCGCTTTCAAAAGTATTTCTTCTATATCACGGAAACTAGTATCATTACAGGGAGAAAGCCCGCAACATCATGGTGGCTATACATTGCGGTGAAACCTGCGAGCATCGGATGGAACTTGCGAACCATGGGTGATACTTCGCTGAAATTCAGTGTAGCATTGCACCCAACCGTTTAATAATTTACATAGACTTAATTATGAAAACATTGATATGAAAAAAAACTATGGAACGAAAGTTTAAGATGAAATACAGAAGCATGTGTTTTCTTTAAAATCTTCAATATTTCGCCAAGAAACATATGATTAGTAAAATTCATTGAAACATGTCACGTCAGGTATATAAACTTGGTATTGCTTTTTGCATATGATCTCCTGCATTATTGTGTTTCCTGATTTTCAACCATAAAATGACGATATTTACAACAATAAGATGTGTCACTTATATTGAGTTTTGGTACATAATTGGATTTATATAAACTCTAATCATTTGTAAATGTCATGGCCGGACACACTTTTCTAGTTATTTATCACGTTCTCGCAGCACCAAATTCCTCTTATCTAACATAACGTAGGATCAAATAGGTGAGGTGAGATAATATGGGATTTAACGCCGCTTTCAAGATAATTTCAATTAGTATCACAGCTTCTGGTATTACTGCAGGGAGAAAGCCGACACCACTATGGTGGCTATGAACTGCGGTGAAAGGATCAAATAACATGAGGATTCAAGAACACAGTTTTGTTTCTTTTCTGGGATTGTCTTGTACATTGAAAAAAACCACTAACCTTATTTTGAAACTTCGCCTGAGATCCAATAACTCAAGAATACAAATGGAAGTTTAACCTGTATTCCTACATGCGTCTACAAAGCAGTTTCACATTCAGCAAACTGTAATTTCGTTACAACAATCCATACCACCGTGCACATCTCTACTTCAAGAATAAACCACTAGATAGCAGGATATGTTTGATTACCGTTTACGATAACAATGTACCAACTCAACGATGGCATAAAATTAAGACTGTGTGGCAATCTGCACAGTTTAAACATGAAACGCGACCTATTTTGTCCTGTTTGGACTATTAGTAATGCATAGTCTTCCGTAAGATACATTCCAAGTTTAACACAAATAATATATATAATCAAAATGAGAACCTGAACTTCTTATTTAACAACGTCAAGTCATGTTTTATTGAAATCTAACTTGTCAAATAATAATGGCCATTGCATAATTCTTAATAAAATATTTATTATGTCGCAAACAGTTGAAAACACCCTTGCAGACTCCTTTGAAGTAGATTCCCCAGAATATCTTGCGATTAGCATGTGTTTGACCAGCACGTCAGTTAAAGTGACTGATAGAAACATAAACTTCGGTTAGTATATAGTATTTGAAGTGAATGTAAAGAAAGAGGCATTGGTTTACTGACTTGTACTTGCATGACATCAATTATCTGCTTCTATGGGGGGCATATATATGTCAAAATCGAATCTAAATGTTTAAAAATGGGTCCAATCCTGAGAGCCAAATCATTGGTTACTGGTCGCATTTTCTTCTTTTAGCCGTTAAGAGCTCTGCTATTGAACCACCGTTTTCGTCGTCTACGTGTTAACATGGAACCTTGGATTCTTGTTTTCCTAGAGTAACGCACCAAATTGCCTCTATCAAACACTTCTACAATAGCTAACATGGCCTGGAATGTGACGTTGTCATCCTTTTTCTCAACCAAACTTATGTTCAGTGTTTTATGACATATGGTGTTTGTCAATTAATCTTGTTTTTTCTTCAGATAATATCTTTTCGTCAATGTTACCTAACATGGTCACTGTCAAATCAATCTTTTATTTCTTTTTCCAATCCCATACATACATCCCATTTTTTTGTTAACAATCCCATACACTAATTTTTATACTAATTGGGGAAACCCCACCAGTGATGATTAGTCAGAATGCAGAGTTTGCTAAACTTAGCGGTTACTTTATTGGTCTTGTTATGATTTGTTTAATATAAAGTTCAATTGTATCCCTCCTAGAGACTCGTATATCAACGTTAAGAGATGTAAGAATGATGATTTGTGTGCCCTGATACATCGATGTCAAGTTTCCTTAGACTTACACTTTCTACACTTTTCACATTTTTGTATTCAAGATAAATCTGTGCTTCAATGATTCTTTATCTGACATTGATGGATTCATTCAACTCTGTTTTTTACGCATTAATAAAAGAGTCTTCTCATTACATTGGAATTAAAATCGATATATCTGGGGAAAACGATCAAGCTTTTGCGATAAAAACTTTGCATGATCAACTCAAGACAAATTCCCCAGGGGCAAACAATATTTTTCAAGCACTTGCTTCTCAAATTATAAAGATGTAATTCAATCATCAGAACTATGAAAACAGGCCTCATCAACAGCCGCCCTGAAAGAAATTAGCATTCCGTTGAGCATTCAGTAACACGATACAACAAGACATTGACATCAACCTCCTTCGACAGATTACGTAGTCTCAAATATTAGCTGTCCCTAAAAACCCTAAAGTGGACCTGTTTAGATAGGTTCAAACCAATAGCTAGAAAATGATAATGAACAGGAAAATGGGTTTACCCTTTAACGGTAAAACCAGCAAGGATACAGAATGAAATACCCAATAGCATACTGATATTGTATTCAAGTCAGCCGGTACGAAGGCACTTTTCACAATGTTATAAGTTTTGATTTGTGTAGACTCAAATTAGCACTCTGGAATTACTTGTCATTATTGCTTCATTTCGCTTGGAACATGAGCATTACCGGTTGACCAACGAATGATTACATTGGTGTTGAATGTATTTTTGTGAATTTGATATTTGCCAATGTGTCATTTTGTAGTTATACATTTATGATAAGGCTTTGGCAATTTCGCATAACTTTCTTAAAAGTTACAAAAGATATCCATATCATAAACAACACTTTAATCCTGGCAGGACGCGTTTGGCATATATGAAGTGCTCGGAAGTCAGTGCGACTCCAGTGCTATTTAGGTTACTATTCCCTTCCTAAGTAAGCAGGCAGGCTATTTCATTACCTCAGTTCATATGTGTTAGTAAATGGTCATCACATAGAGGAAAGCCCACACCAAATTATGTCATGGCTTATATATGTTTCGTCAATGTATATTATACTTCTCTATTGTTTACCCATTACTCTCATGATTATGATATATTCTGTAAAGTTCGTGACGTTAAAAGCTCACTCTTGAAATGAAAGCTCCTATCGATCCTTCTCTTGTATTTATCTCAATTGTTTTCTGGACAATGCATATCATTAATATAAGTTCATCCATTATCACATATGCATAAAACTGACTTCTTAATCAATATTATAACATTAAGGTATATCGAAGGATAACATAACATAATTAAAAATTTGACCGTTTCCTTCACTGCTTATTATGTCACCTGCAATAAAATGACATGTACAGATACGACCTAATCAGCAATGACAGGCATATCAAGAGAGCAGGTTTTATTTAGTATGGCTCAAATTTGGTCTGGCTTCTATCCGTCGAAATGTCCAATTTGGGTGCCCCTACCAGCAGCACTCAGGGTGTCTGAAATACACAAACCACAACACCACGATAAGGCATTGAGTCATGGATGGAACTAATGTTGAACATATAAAAAAAGCAGTTGGTTTTCGAGAAACATTTTCGATAAGAAACTGGGACAATCGATTAATGTAAAAGATGACATTTGTAAAACAATAATGTATATAAAAACATTTTAGATAATATTAATCAACAAAAAAACAAGTATGTTTATACATTAAACAAATCAATTAGATTGTATAGTTTGAAAACTGATCTTAATGACAATCACAATGAAAATATGATTCAAACGACAGTTTACAGTATCACCGTTTGTTAGTAAATGGTTTAGAACATTTGGTCCAAATTTAGGTTAAACACATCCATATGTCACCAATGAATATCATCTATGTTTTATTTATTTATGAATGTGCAGCCAAAAAGCATCAATGACTAAAACAACCATGTTGAAATGAATTGCTCTATGTAAAAGTAACAAGACAACTAATTAAAATGAAAGTAACACGTTCATTCTGTAAAGATACTTCTAATGCAACGAAATGATATTGTGAAAAGGTGAACTGAAACGACCTCTGATATACAGCGCCAGTAAATGACAGTTTGACCAAGCACTGAAACACAATAAGCAGGTCCAAACAGTGTCCCATCCCCATTTACTATAAACTATGCAAGCTGTTTATTCTGGCATAAGTTATATTTCAAGACACATATACATGCTATTTGTACCATAAATTTTAGCTTCACCATGTCGACTGAATTTCTGGGAATTGGACTTGAATGTTTCAAAATAAAATATACGTTACTGTCCAGCTGATGTGAGAGACCATGTTTACCTTCTATTGTGAAAAGCACAGCTCAAATGCAACTTAACTATTTTCATTTTGTGATAGTGGCAGCTTAGCACTTACAAACATTGTTTGTGTTTCTACAAGCGATCATTGAATTTTCCAGTTTCACTCGTGTTAGTACATGTCCCAAAAGTTAATGAAATATACGTTACAGAAATGAAGGTGTCCGTTTCAAAATAAAATACTGCATTTTAATTTCTAAAAATTCTAAATTCCTAAAATGCAAACTCAGATGTCTATGCTGGTTTTTCAAAAGAAATTTGAAGTAGATGAATGAAATGGTTTGTTTTATCTTCAATGTGATAAATTTGTTCATAAATACAACTTTATAGATGTATCGTCCTGCTTATTTGGAAAAAAGCTACATATTTCCCAGTAGGCTGGTATTTTTAATTCTTGTTTGGTTTAGAGTGACATTCAGCATACTTCGTGGTTTGACTAAGAATGAATACTTTGTTAAAAAATACAATCAATTGAATAGCTAGATTATCCAACCATCTTAGGCAGTACTTTTCATGACCAAATAATAACTGAATAACATGTAAATCACATTTAATCTGGTAACGTACATTTCGAAAAATAATAACGTACATTTCATGTTGAATATTTCAGACAAAATGGGGAAAACAAGGGCAGAAATCCAAAAGGCATACCGTCAACGGAAAAAGACAGTCAAAAGATGGCAAAACTTATATGGCCAAAGAGCGACAGAGAAGAAAACAGAAATATAGTCGCAAGCGACGACAAAAGGATTCAGCGCATAAAAAGCACATTCAGTACAAAGATAGTGATGTTAGCTACCTGCCCTGAAAATTTCATGAAGATTGGTACATGCATTAAGCTTCAGCGGCATGTTTTATCTGAAAATTGCGATTATTGGAAAGAAGTTGATAATGTGCAAAAAGTATGCTAATTTGGAATTCGCCGTGATTTGCTTTTTTGCTCGTGATGTAATTGCCTATCGTTTAAAACAGGTTTCAGGTCTGTAAGTGCATTTTGAAAAAACTTCCCATGTTAATTTTTCAAAATTTCGATCCTACTGTGCCTTTAACGCTTATGCCGATTAAGCCCAAAAGCTTATTGTTGCATCGTCACATGAAGCTCTATCAGGCTGGCAAGTTTGGCTGTAATAGCTTTAGCGGTTTGGGCTGAATCCTGTCCACAAGAATCGTCGAATCATGACAAGCAATTTCTGGAACAAATAAGTTGATAATGTGCAAAAACTATAATAGTTAGGAAATCGTCATGATTTACTTTTTTGTTTGAATTGATATTACGCTTCTTTCAAAACAAGTTTCAAGTCTCTAAGTGCATTTTGAAAAATTACCCCATGTTAATTTTGAAAAAGGTATTTTTCCCGATTTTGATCGATTATTGTGAACGAAAATGACTGTTCGCGACCAATGTTTTTATTGATTTGTAAAGTGCCCATAGTGGTTTCACATTCCTGTGAAAATGATGCAATTGTGAGTCTAACTTTTTGAGTTATCGCCCCTTGAACATGCTCACATGTGCTAAGTCGCCCGACTTCGAAGGGTTGCTGAGTAAAAAGTATTAAAGTTTGAGGAACAATTTAGAGTATCCTTTTCTCCTCAGTACTTCAGCTACAACATATGTAACTTTCAGCTCTGAGATGCTAGTATCTTCAGAGGAGAAGATTCTCAAAGGTGCGTGGGGTCCGAAAACTTCAAAAAGTCAAAAAAAGTAATATGGCGGCGTAAGTATGCATGCTACGAAGTCGCCATGATTTACTTTTTTGCTCCAAATGTAATTGCCTATCGTTTGAAAAAAGTTTCAGGTCTCTAAGTGCATTTTGAAAAAAAATCCCATGTTAATTTTTGAAAATTTGATTGGTACTGTGCCTTTAACGCTTAATCCGATTAAGCCCAAAAGCTTATTAGAACCCCTTCTCATGAAATTCTACCAGACTGCGAAGTTTGGCTGTTGTAGCTTTAGCGGTTTAGGCTAAATCGGGTCCACAAAATCGGTGGAAAAAAAAAAAAATAAAATAAATAAAACACGCCAATAACAATAAGGATTCAGCAAAATTGCTGAATCCTTAATTACATTCTGTCATCACAACTCAACCGGGTGCAACTCAAACGAAATTTGAAAAATAAAGAAAATCTCCAAAGGCATCGACTGAAAAAGAAATAGGAATATGTAGCTCTGAATCAAGAGGAGACTGACACAGATTCGGCTTTAGAGACAAGTGGATATGAAAGTAGTCATCTCCAAGTCAGATTGCCATTTCCCAACGGAGGAGCTACTGGACCAAGGCGCAGGCGAAGTAGGGCCTAAGCCAATGCCTATAGAGTAATCAGAGATCTGAAAGACAAAAATCAGACACTGTTTAAGAAGTATGATACTTTGGGAAAAAAATACAAAGAAGGTTCAAGAAAGATTCCACAGCTGGAACTCCAAAGAGTAAAACAGAAGCACAGATGAAAAGAGCGAAACTTACCACTGAACAGAAGCAGAGGGTCAGAAAGCAACTCCTTTTGGGGAATGTGATGCTCGCTGAGATAACTACATCACAGAAAACAACTCAAAGCTCTAAACGTCAAGTTTTACACCACATTGTTTCCGGGAAAATAGTAAAAAAGTACAGATATTTGAGTATGTTGAGTGCACAAACTTGTTTTTGTCGCCATAAGCTGGCCAAAGTATCCAACAAACAGATTTCTTGGTCAAGAGGAGCCCGTAGGCGTGTTCTACACAGATATAAAACCCATGTTCTTGAGTTCTTGCAAAGTGATGACAATAGTAGAGCACAACCAGGAAAGGCTCATGCTAAAATGTCTGACGGGCAAAAAATGCAAACTCGAGTCCTCACCGATTATATTTCAAATCTGTATGAGAATCAGTGAGAATCCTGGGATAAAAATATCACTTTTCCGGATCCGACCAAAACACATTCTGCTGACCTCCTTCATAAGTCGTCACAGTTGCCTTTGCACCAAGCATCAGAATATGGCACTTCAAGTCAAAACTCTGCGACGAGAGGGGATACTTTTGTCTGCAAATCCAGAGTCACTGTTGAATGAAGCGCTTGACTTTGAAAACATTGAACAACAGCTACCAGAGAATCTCAAGCAGAGTCAGTGGAAGAGGATTTCAGTTGAAGAAAAGGGAAAGATCAAATATGTTACAAGGATTGTGGAGACAGAAGTTAGTAGGGACAATTTCATATCTGGTTTGAAAATACAAGTTCAGGAATTTAAAGAGCATATTAGTAGAGTCAAAACACAATATTCTGAAATATAAACTGAAGGAAAATCTGCCAAAACATCACATGATCCTCCACATGGATTTTGCCGAGAACTATGCTTGTAAAACAGTAGATGAAATCCGAAGCGCCTGCTGGAATCAGGTGGGTGTCACACTGCATCCTATTGTAGTCTACTACAGAGGTGATGGGGATACATTGACGCATCAGAGTGTTGTGGCAGTATCAGATGAGTCATCACACGCAGCCTCAACTGTAAGAACCATCTTGAAAAAGGTCATCCCTGAGATCAAATCCTTAGATAAGGATGTTGAGTTAATTCACTATTGGACAGATAGTCCAACCAGCCTATATAGAAATAAAGTGATCTTTAACACTGTGGCAAATCATAAAGCAGAATTTGGAGTCAAGGCTCGTTGGAATTATTTCGAAGCGGGGCACGGCAAAGGGCCGTGTGATGGCCTAGGGGGGACAACAAAACGAAAAGCTGATGAAGCTGTTAGAAGTGGAAAGTGTGTCATCCAGGACGCAAAGGATTTCTTCAGGTGGGCTGAAAGTTCAATTTTGAAATCAGTCAAGTTTTTCTTTGTTTCTTCTCACGAGTGCCAGGAAATGATAAATTTTGTGAATGAAGAAAAACTCATTACGATTAAAAGAACAATGAAAGTTCATGCTGTCGTTGGCCAAGGGAATGCAGTTGTCTGTCTCAGAGATGTCAGCTGCTATTGTGGTGAATGTTTGGAAGGTGGACTCTGTGGATCCTTGTGGAGGAGAGAGTCACTTAAGCCAGCTGAACCTTCTGGTGGGCAGGATGCTGACTCCATGGCAACAACATCAGCAACTCTGGAACCGGATGAGGTGACAGAACAAGGAACATATGCTATTGGGCATTTTGTTGCTGCTGTATACGACGGGTCCTGGTACGTCGGGAAGGTTCTTGACCTCGACAGCACTGACAATACTGTTAAAACCACCTTCATGCAGTCAAAGAAGCCATGTTGGCAGTGGCCTTCACGTCCAGATGTTATTTGGTGCCAGAAAAAAGAGATTCTGTGTAATGTCCATGAGCCTGAACCAAGTGGCAGATCACATTGCATGTTCAAACTCAGCACTGAGGACCAGCAACTCGTTGCTGAAAGGTTTGATCATGAAGATTTGATCTGATGTTAGCACTGCTATTTTTGAAATCCATACAAATGAGAAGTATTTTCCAAGTTTTTTAAATGTACGTTACAGTTGAGATTACAACTTTGAAGTTTGTATTGTTTGAATTCCTCATTCCCTGGTGCCTTTATAATGTACAATTATGTTTCTTTTGTTCAGCAATGTAATTGCATTGATTTAGAGATACCTCTATGTGAGGGCTTGCCAAAAAAAAGTTTTTCTCTTGGTAACCGTGTCAATTTTTCCTTCATATGATAATATGAAATGAAACTTTTAGTGAAATACTTGTGTTCAAGTTTCATTACCAGATCAGTTTAACTAAAAACATAAGTATTTTAATGCATTTTTGCTATTTCAGATGTTAGGGTGCAGCAAATGGTTACTTGTTTAATATTAAGTTCTTTGAAATGTCCGTTACATTTTTGCTCTATCTTACACAGAGGTTGTATTAGGGGTGAGACATGAGAAAGTTACATTTTATTACTATCTTTGTGGAGAGAATATGTATGAGGATCATTTAACTTGATTGTTAAAAAACTGGATACACATGGATACAAACTGGAACTGTTAGTGTTAAGTGTTAATTTCCATTTATTCTTTGGTGCAAAACTTTAAGCAGTATGTTACTGTTTCGGGTTCTACTCTTGATATTTGCTAAACTTTGTATGCCTGAAAGAGTTTTCAGTGAAATAAAAAACCATATCATAGTAATATTGTCGTCTTTTTTTGTTCTTTTCATTACTTTGAGCTTGTTTGTAGTTACTTTTTCATGATAACGTACATTTCTGATATGAAATGTACATGTGTCAGATGGTGTCTTTAACATGGCAAAAAAAATTATCCAAAGAAGCTAACTTGAAAATAACTTGGATCCACACAGTTTAAATATCAAGGTAATGAAAAAATATTAATCTTTGAATATTGACAAGTTTCACTTTTCATTATTTCCATGAGGAAAATGGACCTGCTTATTGGGTTTCAGTGCAAGGGCATTTAACAGCCTATCGATTGCATCTGTAAACTATTTGTCATATCATGAGCAGTCCCTTATGACAAGGTAACACAATGTGTCTCAATTTTACAAACGCTGACTAATGAATTTCAAAAGAAAACTCCCCAGGGATGCTATGACATTCAGCATCAACACAATGCCTGTGATATGATGAGCTTGATCTGTCCACTCATTTCCAAATAACCTGAATATCAACCAATCGAAAGGTTGCATAGAGTTTCTCCCAATACACTGAATCGGCAAATTTATGGTAACTATTGAACCCTACAGTTTTCGACTTTATCAATAAAAGAAATGTCAGGTAAACAATATGCACTTTTATTCAGTAACAGATTTTGAGGTTCCTGCCTCAAAGTTAGTCAATCATACGCATTAATTTAATCATGGTATTGATTTTACAGTAGGAGACACTACTATATATCTACACATATATATGACACACATGGTTCAGTAATTATTATCACTCAACAGTCCTTTAAACTAAATCTTACTCTCATTTATGAAAGATTTAACACATTAAAAAATCCGTTCGTTATCCGTTACCTGCAATTTACATTGAAGAAAATTTGTAGGTTACAACTTTTAATGAAGCTCAATAAATATCGAGGTATAAGTTCGATAGGAGCGTTAACTCTGCTCAGTCTCGGCTGAAAAACAATCCTATAAAGGCGAGAGGTCTTGATCAATTTGTTTTCGGATGGTGAATCCGACTTTGTCAATGTCAAAGTCGATAAGAAGTTCCTCTCATAATTGTAAGGTTGGTTATCTTGAATGGGAGCGGTCAGTTCCAGGCTGAAAGTGGAAGAGCTAAAAGAACATAAGTAAGGAGTTGGTTTGAACAATGATGGTTCCGTCAGTAATAACAATAATAAAAATAATTATGATTGTCTCCTACTTTAGCGCCTATTTATCAGTGATTGTTCAACGGCGCTTTTACACGACTTCCGACTTAAATATTTAGTGTAAGCATTGTGCATCATGCTGTCTGAAAGAACATGGAAAGTATTAGATATGTAAAGAGTAAAATATCTCACATGCAAGTCAATTGTGAAAATTGAGTAAAGGTCATTATCTCATTTCAGTAAATTTGAAAAAAGCACTTTTCACTTTGAGAGTCTCAATGTACGACACAAGCGATAGTTTATAAAGAACTAAGCATTTGGTATTCATTCAATCTTTGTTTGAAATTCCATAAAATTTATAACCCGCTTTCTGCTGCCATATATATTTTCAGTATTCAATGGAAACAAGTTTTGTCCAAAGATTTATTTGTTTACGGGGCCTAACTTGATTACCCTTCATGTCATCAAACCGTTGCACCTCAATAACCCACATACTGATACCAAATAGTGTCAGGTCGATGACATCTTATTTTTAAGTTAACGATCTATTGGGTAGCATTGGAATATCGTCATTACTTTACAATCCCAATGTCCTATGTCGTCTGTTATAAAGATATGTTCCTAAGAATACTTAAGGTAATGTGAGTAAGGATTTGACGCGAGCTTTCAAGTGAATTTCAGTATTATTGCAGATAAACCTCGCAAAACCATTGTGGCTATGCATGGCAGTGAAGCCTGCGAGCATCGTCTTGAACAAGCGAACTATGGTTCACGCCAAGATAAGGTACCGAATCGATTGGTGACTTACGCTGGATGAGATAGTAATATATTATGATACATATATTGAGAATACTTCTTATCTTTCTATGTTTGAGAATGATAACAAGGGTTTTAATCATGACTAAACACATCCATATCATACACACGAAGCCCACATTATAAAGTTTAGTAACATGTTCTGAATCCAGATAGATATTAAGCCATAATGGTTCATCCCTGATAACTTACTTCAAATGCAACTTTTGTTTATGTATCCTATTTGGACTAAGTATTCTTTGAGATGGCAATACTAAACCTACTTTAAGACAGAGCAAAAGAAGATCTCAAGATAAAAAAGTAGATATTCACTTGTTTCTCCAGACAGAAATTTTACCACAAGATTACCTATACTGATAAAGGTTTGATTTAGCTTTCATATTATTTTAGAAAATCATGGTACAGCTGTATGTTGATCCTCACTTCAAGCTAGAAGTGAGAACCTTCACTAAACTACTGAAACATTATTTACGATGGTAAGGTCGTTTCTTTTTCTGTGAAACATTCAGTGGCTTTAGGGAATCACTCACTGTGCTTATAAAGGGGGGCGCCAACATACTTATATTTCATATGGTTGAAATAAGGTAGAAATGTCATTTACTTTTAAGAATTAATTGTAGCTTATGAGGCTTGAGAAGCACAAAGGGCTTATGGCATGTCGGAGCGTACGTACATAAACTTTTAACTTTTTCGGATTTTACCTTTAGAATCCGTATGCAAAATGTCTGTTTATATCTTTACAACATTTTCTTTACTAAAAAAACCCCCGGAACAATGAAAATTGCTTCAGACAAAATTATTTCTTATTTTCTCATCCAGCTAGTGATACAAGGAAACAGAGCAAGGAAAATTCCTCGGATGCGCGCTTCGTAATGTTGAACCCCATTTCCAAGCATCGTTATTAAGAATCTATTCATTATCATTTGTGAGGTTGCTATATGAGGTTGACCCTTTTCATTACATTAACAGGGATCCGAATTGTAAACGTTAGAGACAAAATAACCCCTCAAAATGACTTTGTTAAAGGGAAACATCCCAGGAAACTAATATTTCTTAGTCTAATTTTGTTTAGAATATCACATGATAAAACTACAATTAATACATTTTGGCTTGTATTGCAATCTGTAGTCAACAAGTCGCAATCTGAAAAAATCATTTCTGTCAAAAAGTTTATTTCCATACTGAAATGCCACAGGCTTGTAGCACATTCTTTCTGAACACAAACGCTTTGTGTATATATGTGGATACATTATCTAGATGTGATGTACTGGCGTTATTTATCAGTGATATAAACTATACCTCGAAGTAGCAACTGGAATCTTACATTTTAGTGGTTCCAAATATAACGTGATATCTAGATCGTGTATTTTTTATGGTCTTTTACTTACCTTTGTTCAAAATCACTTTTAATTTACTTTTCCAGCATAATACATCTCTGCCACAACAACCCATTATCTGACGATGATCGATTCACAACATTTTTCTAAATGAAACGAAAAAATAAATTCTCTCTGAAAAATTTGAAAATGAAATCAATAGTTACAAATGCGACTTAGCTGTGTTGAGGACACTTGTGCAGTTATCTCAAACAAATCTTCTTGAGAAAGTGGAAGTTGTTTCTTCATCTGCTCAAGGGAATCATGTGTTCCAGCAACTGATTTATTACCGTCGGGATAGATAATCCTTTTCCGCACTTTCTCCGATTTCTTCATAGAGTTTAACAGACAAAAATATAATCTTTTATAGAAAAACTTTGAGAATATGCGCTAGGCACGACTGTCCGAAGAAGTAATAGCTGATTGACAGGTGAATCGAACTGTGGGTTTACCCCGCTTTCAAGAATACTTCACTTAGATAAATATTGCAGGGAAAACCCCACAACACCATCGTGGCTATTCATTGCGGTGACCCCTGCCAGCATCGTCCGGTGTGGGTGTTACCCCGCTGAAGTGAACATTGCACCATAACCTTGCTGCATAAAGAACAACTCTCTACTAATGACAAAGTTGCCGAGCCACTGGCGGGATTCGCACCAGGGGACCTCTTTATCCAAAGCCCAACCCAATAAACACTATCCCAAACTGATACAAGATAATGCATTTAAAACTTTCAACAGTGTAGTAATTCACTAAACTCTTTTCTCTTTATCAATACTGATGCGCTCCAAGGTAAGTGTGACTCCAGTGAACACCTAATCACGTTTCGTGACGATATTTTGATTACATTTTAAGTTGACATTCAGATATACATATATTAATAAACTTAGACATGATTCAAAACGCATATATTCAAAGTTTAATTGGAACACACTTGTATTTTGATCTTAAACATTACCCTCCAATCCAAATCTATTTGACGTGTATCGCAATTGACATTTACCTGTTATTAACCATGTGTAGTCCAAGTCTTCATAAGCCCCTGTCTCAAAACCAGTATTTTGTAAATAGAGATAAAAAATGTCTGACCTTGTACAAGTCTCAAGCATTAGTTTGATTAAGAGGAAGACTCACAACTGACTCACAATTATGAAGACCTTAACACATTTACATACTTTCCCATTGTTAAACATGTATTTGTGAAACGTAAACTAATACCTGACACTAATTTCAGTGAAATAGAAAAGTAATCTCTCTATTAAGATTGAAATTGAAACCGATATTTCTTAACGCAGATTAAGCTTTTGAGACATAAATGTGCAATTTTCTCAAGACAAATCTTCTTAATAGGAAGCTTAAAATATTTGAAGATGTATTAAATAATCGATAAACGTCAAGCGACGATCACGGATTGTTGATTAAAAGTGTGCGAGTTAGTATAAGTTTGACGTTATTCAACACTATTTTGGTTAAACGTGGGTAAAAAAACATTCAAAATAGCCTGGACAGATTAAACACTTGGATGAGCGAGTTTGGCGTGGGCGAGTTGGGGTTTAACGGTTTTTGAAAAATATTTCATGTATTAAACACGTGGATTAAACTTTCTTTTTCTAACAATACCTCTGTTTATAAAAGACGAGGATGGAAATCCATCAAAGGACAGATCAGAGAGAAAATAGACGAATCAGTAAGGGAATATTGCAGCACGTGACATTTGACCCGACGGGTATTCGCTCCCAAAAACTGTAGCAAACGTGTGCTTTTTTTCATTATCATATATTAACATACATTATTAGTATATATGTATCATCCTAACTGCGGATCCGCCCGATCTTAAGATGGGACGCGTCCCAACTTGGGATTCCAAGTTGGGACGTCCCATCTTGAGATGGTTCGGGTGAAACTAAAACATGTTAATAATATTCATATTTTATAATGAATTGTGTCAGTAAAACGTGTTTTTAGATAATTTTGTTCTATTCTTTTCATACCTACGAAGCAAATTTGATTTTATGTTCAATTACTTCAATTTCTGACCCGGTTTCCTCTGTCACCGAGTACGAACGATTCAACACTACTCAAACAATTACTTAAAGTCCCATTTGATTACTGATTGAATCACATTTGTTAAGCGACATAACCAAATCAGATCAAAATATAGATTTATATTTAGATAATAGTTTTAGGCATTTTTCAAACGACCAATACATGCGTAGATCAAACAGCTGTAAACAGAGAAACCAAACGACTCCACATTTCACAGAGACATCTGTGTATCTTAGTTTATTTATAAAAAGCTGGTATAAACCTTTAACAATCAAAGATATGAAATTATTCTAATACAGATCCAAGTTTTACAACACTAGTGATAAATTGCTTTTTTAAAAATATACATTTAAAAAACGTACCTGATACAAAAAAATGAATAATCCATGCAAAAACCTTCTATAAGCAGAAATTAAGGTACTCTCCATCGTTACAATCCAGCACTGAATAGACTGAATATGTTAATGTGACAGCTTGGTATGGCAGAGGACGAGAACGAGGCTTCACGCAAGCGGGCGGGCTTACGAGCTGAGCTGCAATATTATGCTCATTTCGCCTATAAAAGGCAAACTTCTGTGGTTTGCAAAGTCTTATCGGATGTTTCCAGACATGGTCGAGTATCATGAACTCTGAAATCGAAAAACAACCGAAGACAAAACGTAGAAAACGACAGAAATTGTCTCCGACCCTATCGAAAACAGGTGACAGTGGTCTCCGTAACACAGGCATGGACTCAGCGAACATGCAAAAAGACATTATTTATCACAATAATTCACAACAACAAACAGGAAACCATCCACACCCATACTACACTCACCATGGAGTTGTCTACGGTCAGTATCAACCCCTACAGTCCCGCTTTCACCCGGTACACCTGCCTTTAGTGACTATTCACAATCGGGGGGCCCTGTTTGGGTTGCAGATTTGTTCCGTGAAATCCGTGAAGTGAAAGGATAAGTTTCAAAGCTCGATGTCGTAAATGAAGAGTTGGCAGGAATCAAGACACAACTATTTGGCATGGACCAGAGAATTAAATCGCTTGAATCGGTGAAAAGTGCAGTCTCCGAACTGGAAAAAGGGTTAGAATTTATGAATCTTAAATTCGAAGACTGGAAAAAAGAAAAAGAAAAACTGGAGAAGACTTTCTCAAAACTGCAGAAAACTTTACATGTTGCTGAAATAAATAGCATGAAATTACAACAAACGAAAGTCCAAGAACAACTCATCGACATGCAAATAAGATCCATGTCTTGCAATCTCCTGTTCATGGGAGTGAAGGAAGAAAGGAGTGAAGATACCAGTGAAATTCTAAAAACTTTCCTCTCGAGAAATGCAGAACTAGAAGATCTCAAGATAGAAGTTGTCCACAGTAATCCCAAGCCAAGACCGATCATTGCCAAATTCCGGAATGTGAAGGAACGTGATGATGTGCGATTTGCTTGTTACAAGAAACTAAAAGCAACGGGTTTCTCAGTTAACGAACAATTCCCTGAAGCTGTGAGAAACTTTCGCAAGGATGTATTGTTTCCTCTAATGAAGCAAGCAAAACAGGAACACAGAAAATCTTACATGCAAGTTGATAAACTTTTCATAGATGGAAGACCAGTTAAAGTCAACCCCCAGCCGCCATACCGAGTGAGTACCACTCACCCGACGTCACCAGTGAACTCCACACCCGGGACACACACCCCTGTCACCTTCATGGAGACACAGTCATCAAACCCATAGGACACTCACAGTGGTAACTATTTATTAGACTATTCATCAACCTCATCCAGTCAAAACTTAAACAACGATAGTGCTAAGACACTGCCCGAATTTAGTTGTGATGTACCAAATGACTATTCCTTTTTTAATCTAAAGATAAGAAGTGTCAATGTATGTGGTTTACGTAGCAAACTACGTTTTCCGGAATTTAGAGATTGGATGTCGTCCATTGACATTATAGCTGTTCAAGAAACCAGAACCGATAAGTTTGATGACATTTCAGTAGATGGATATACCCTTATACTCAAACACTGATCTTCTACATCAAGGATCAAATCCGGAGGCATCGGCGTTCTTATACGAGACGATATAGCAAAGTATGTAACTCAATACCCTAACGTAGACGATTGTGTACTTTGGGTTAAAATTGATAAACAGCTACTGAAAGTAAAGGAAGATATCTTTTTAGGTATAGTGTATATACCCCCACAGCAGTCCAGGTTTGCACGTGATGACCACTTCTCTGTCCTCACAGATGAACTACTTAATATTTTCACATTATCAAAGAATATTATCATTTGTGGAGACTTCAATGCCAGGAGTGGAGATTTAAGTGATATAAGTACAGTTGACCCTTCTGTTGGACATTATTTAGGACTCTCTGACAAAGATTTAGAAGATGTGAATAAGGAAGAATTTATTTTACAAAACTGTGACTTTTCCAAAAATAGAACATCCAAGGACAAATTTATCAACAAATATGGAGAGGAGTTAATTGATATGTGTGCAAGCACCTCTATGATTATTCTTAATGGCAGAGCCCATCAAGACAAATATATAGGTGAATATACATGTCGGACCAAGAGTGTTGTAGACTATGTGCTAGTTTCAGGCGAAGTCACAAACCTTGTATCTGATTTTCAAGTGACGGATTATTCTGACTTTTTAAGTGATGTGCATTCTCCATTACAACTATCACTATCAAATAGAATCATTCATAACCATAATACCAGTGTGGACCTTGAAAATGAAAATCAAGTACAACCATCCATCCCCCGTCATTTCATTAAAGCCAAATCACATGACTTTGTATCAAATATAGATCAAGTTGCAATCGACACCCTGAAATGCAATGTACAACTTGCACGTGCAGGTCAGGGTGACCCGACATGGAATGTAAACACAGCTGTAGGTGACCTGTCTGATGTATTTGTCAACAGTGCGAGACAGACTTTTGGAACACGCAAATCAAATAAAATGTATAAATCAAAAACATACTCTTGGTATGGAAGAGAATGCCGGCATGTTAAGAGACAATTCAAAAGAGCAAAGCGCAATTTTAAAATGAATCGAAATGAAGAATCTCGAAGAAAGATGCGACATTCAAATAAGATTTATAAAAGGACAATTAAAAGATTTATTCAAAACATGTATCAAAAAATAGAACCAAATTTTCCCAAATGGCCAAAGGCAATTCTAAAGAATTTTGGAAAGTTTTAAAAAATAACAAAACTAATGAAGAGAATGGTGTCACCCTTGATGAACTGTTTGTATTTTTCAAAAATCTGAATAAGTCTGATGATGACTGTGAAAGTGTGGACCGTGGAGCAGACATAACAGACTATAATTATTATTTAAATGAAGAAATATCAAGAACTGAAATCCTCAATGCAATTAATAGATTAAAGACTGGTAAATCTGCTGGACTAGACCAGATTGAGAATGAACATATCATATCTACACAAAATGTCATGATTGATTTGTATTATGAATTGTTTAACTATGTTTTAGATACAGAAATCATTCCAGAAAGCTGGACAGTTGGTGTTATTAGACCTATTTTTAAAAAGAAGGGCAGTAGATATGATGCTGAAAATTATAGACCTATTACAATTTTGTCATGTTTAGGCAAATTATTTACTTTGGTTTTAAACGAACGCCTAACAACATTTGCTGATGAAAACTCTGTTATTTCCGAAATTCAGGCTGGGTTCAGAAAACAGTATTCCACAATTGATAATATATTTGTTTTAAATTCATTAATAGACATTCTAAGATCTGAAAAAAAGAAACTCTTTTGCGTCTTTGTAGATTTCCAAAAAGCATTTGATAACATTTGGCGTGTTGGTCTCTGGCAAAAATTACTCTCATATGGTATTCAAGGAAAATTCCTTCACGTCATCAAAATATCAAATCATGTATAAAATACGGTGAAAATTTTTCTGGTTTTTTCCCTTGTGGTAAAGGACTACGCCAAGGAGAAAATCTGTCTCCATTGCTATTTTCCCTTTATTTGAATGATGTTGAAATTTTTATGAATGAAAATAATATTAAAGGTATAGAATTAGACAATATTGTTGGCTTCTTAAAAGTTTATCTATTACTTTATGCAGATGATACAGTCTTATTTGCGGAAAACCCCACTGATTTACAACAGTGTTTAGATATTTTTGGCCAATATTGTAATAGATGGAGGTTGAAGGTTAATATTAAAAAAACCAAGATTGTAATATTTGGCTCTGGTCATACCAAGCATAAGCCTCATTTTCGTTTAAATGAATCCGATATTGATATCACGGATTGTTATAATTACCTTGGAATTGTATTTCACAGAAACAGAAAATTTACACAGGCATTAAAATCTATTAAGCAACAATCACTAAAAGCAATTCATTTAATATTATTTAAGGCTAAAAATGAGCATCTACCTCTGGATTGTCAGTTTATAGCATTTGATCACATGGTTTTACCCATTTTGTTATATGGGTCAGAAGTGTGGGGTTTTTGTAATACTTTATTATTAGAAAAGGTACATAAATATTTACTTAAATTGTGTCTAAACCTACGTAAGAGCACACCAGATTATATGTTATATGGAGAGACTGGTAGATTCCCTATTGATATTTATGTTAAAAAAAGGATGATTTCATATTGGCTTAAACTAATTACATTTGAAAATTCCAATAGATTGTCAAGTATTTGTTACAAAATTTTATTCAGAAAGTCAAATGTAAATTTTTACAACTCTAATTGGCTAAAGTATATCAAAAGTATATTAGACAACTGTGGACTTAGTTTTGTTTGGAACAATCAAGAATGTGCAATGTTGTGTACGAGTCAACCAGATGAAATCTGAGTGGTTTGACGTCACCCGGGGATTAAAACAAGGTTGTCTTCTGTCACCCCTGCTTTTTAATATCTACATAGACGAACTTTTAGATACTATTACTGCACTAGGAAGAGGTGTTCGTGTTGGAGATGAAGTTATTTCTATATTAGCGTATGCAGACGACATTGTGTTAATCGCCGAATCCGAATCTGACTTAAATTTTATGTTATCAGTATTGAATACATGGTGTGATGAGAACAAGATGTCAATCAACAGGGATAAGTCAAAGATCATCCACTTCAGGGGACCTGCGATGCAGCAGACAGATAATGTGTTTAAAGTTGGAGATACGACATTGGATATTTGTCCTCAATATCAATATCTGGGAATTATGTTGGATGAACATTTGAATTATAACGTAATGGTGAAGTGTGCAGTTAAATCGGCAAGCAGAGCCCTCGGTCTCCTTATCGCTAAATTCAAGCACCTCGGAGGAATGCCTTTCAGCGTATATACTAAGCTATACGATACGATGGTGTGGTCGATTCTGGATTATGGCGCTGGTATATGGGGGACAAGAGAACAGTCTATGGTCAACGCTCTACATCACAGAGCTCTCAGGTTCTTCATGGGTGTTGGCAAATACACCCCGAACTTAAGTGTGAACGGCGACTCAGGTTGGATACCCCCCGTAGTGAGACAGTGGAAGGCAGTAACCAGAACATTTGCACGACTTACCAACATGAACCAAGGACGGGTAAATAAGAAGGTATTTTTATGGTCAAAGGTAAAGAACAGAAAGTGCTGGACTCGACGAGTTAAGGATTACATGGATGTAATTGGATTGGGACATTTAGCAAGCTGTGAAACGCTAGAGAGTCGTCTGTTTACCCAAACTATAACCAACATAACTTTCAACAGATATACACGACACTGGAGACACAAGCTGAACGCTGACCCTAGCTACAACCGTTCGTCCACAGGCCTGGGAAAACTCCGTCATTACAGACAATATAAAAGGGCGTATCAAGTTGAGAGCTACCTCAGTTCCCCCCTGCCGAGATCACACAGATCCGCCCTAGCTAAGTTCAGGTTTGGAGTAGCACCACTCAGAGTCGAAACCGGACGGTATGAAAACCTGCATTTTAATCACAGATATTGTTTTAATTGTAGTGATATTGTAGAAGATGAAATGCACGTTTTATTGTTTTGCCCTTTATATCAATCTATTAGAGATGAATTATTTGTTTCTTGTTTTAATAAGCTAGAAGGTTTTAATCTGCTACCGCCAAACGAACAGTTTTATGCCATGCTCAACAATCCCGTTTTAACTTTTGATAGTGCCAAGGCCTGCAATAGTATTCTTCTTTTACGTCGTAATCTTTTATATGGATAATTTATGCAATATTTTAGCTTACTTTTATTGATGTACATGCTTTTATTCTATATTCAATATATTTTATGTTTTATAAATTGACACAGTGTCTCTCATAAATCGCTGAGCGATTGGTTGTATACACACAAGTGAGACAAAAATAAAACAATCTGTCTGTCTGTCTGTCTATCAATGTGCTGTTGATAAAAGTTGGCTCTTATCCACAGTTGAAAGAAATTTAAAGGATCAATTTATCCAAAACTGGCACTTTGAAAAGTCTCTATCATCCAAAGGAAAATTCTATTCTTGTATCAAACCACATTTCGCCACAGAAAATTATATATTCCTACCATTTAACATTTCAAGGCCTTTATTAAGAATTAGGACAAGTAACCATTCACTACCAGTAGAAAAGGGAAGATGGTCTAATGTCCCCTATCCTGCTAGAATCTGGGGTTGGTGATGAATTTCATTACTTATTTATTTGCCCATCACTTGTGTATGAAAGAAATAAGTTTGTTCATCAATATTTTGTCATTAGACCCAATCTATATAAATTAAACCAGCTCCTATCTGCTCAGGACTTATGCACACAGAGAAAACTTAATAAATTTATTAATTGTTTATTTGATAAATTTAAAGAATGATTATGCTGCCTCAAAATTACATGTATGTATTACTTATGTATCCATGTACCACTGCGAGTGGTCTTTGTGGAAATAAAACTGATTGATTGATTGACAAATGATTGGGCACCAATTTGCCCACTGTAGGTAGTGTTAGGCTAAAACAACATATGGAGACACCATAAGCCCATGTTGTTTTAACAAATTATTATCTTGTTTATCTACTTGGCGACTTGGTTGATTATATCAAATGTAAAGAAATTAAAAGTTCCTATTATCAAAGTCTGGTTCCCCAACATTTTAGATATTTTCCACTAGTGCCAACGTAGGGCTTGAATATTCTCTAGTAAATCATATCAATATACTAAAATCTATCTTAACGGCGACAAATCTTTGTCGCAGAGTGTTAACGAATTCCTAATAATATCTGTTTATCACAAAATAACTCGATAATTGTTAGTATATCAATAAAACTTCGTTGATGTGTATTTACAAACCTAATGCCTCTTTCGGGGGGACATGTTAAGTAGCATATTTAAAGATAACAAAACGATTAGTTAAGTAAACTTTCAGCTGTAAAACAACAATATTACACTGACATGTTATTCTTGCCTCTCACCTACTCATCTTATTTGACTCAGTTGATTAACTTATTAGCAGTAACAACACTTAACAATTCTCTCAATTCAACGCTTCTAACAAGCCTAGATAGACGCTTGTACATATCAAAACAACCTTTTCATACTGATCGAAATCATATGTTACCTCGGGCTAAGTAGAAACACATTAATTTTTCTCAACTCTGTACCCTGGTTTGTGTCAAAAAATCTTGTGAAGGTAAATAAAGTTTATTAATGAAATCAAAGTCAACAAACTCCGTTTATAATCTTCTTGTAGTATTGATAAGAAATGAGTTGAAATGTTGTATTTCTGAATTAGTATGGAGAAATTGCCTTTACAATATTGAATATCTTAACCGAATTGTGTTGCAACTGTACATCGTATTGGTTTAACATAACTTTGTGTTGTATGTTTGATGGTTTCAAAATATAATTTTTATTGGCGCGGCATTAATATAAGCTTCCAGCTTGAAAATCTATTTTCTTTTTTTTAAATGAGCAAAATATGTTTAAACCGTAATCTTCTTTTGTAAATCTTGGAGGTGAGGTGAGTTGGGGATTAACGCCGCTTTCAAGATTATTGCACTTCTATCGCGGATGCTAGTATTAGTGCAGGGAGAGAGCCCGCAACACCACTGTGGCTATGCATTGCGGTGATTAAGTCTTGGAAACTAAGTTCTAAATTTTTTTAAATTCTATTAAAAATGGATGATGTTAGATTTCATTTTGGGTACTTTATAAGATAATCGTTCTGTTTATGAAAAAAATATTTTGAATATATTCAGTTTGGCCAAAAACCTTTCATCGAATAACAATACAATAACAATAAACATAAACATTTGATCACGTCTGCTTCCTATCACTGATGGATAAATATGAATGATAATCATTGACTAAAACAACAATCGCTCGGCGTGTACCTTTGTAGTGTTACAAGCATGCTCATGTACAATTGGTACCCATTCTTGTCACTAATTAGAAGGTGACACACAGGTATTAGTGTCATAACCGAACCGGATGTTTACCAAAATCCCTTCTTTCGGACCCCCCCTCCCCCATCCCCCCTCCCCCATCCCCCCTCCACACCCTTCTCTGAACTACCAAGCAGGTATGTTTGCCATTGGCACCACGACACTGATCAGATCAGGTTCGATCGGAAATATGAGGAGGCATAACTGGATTTATTTACTGGACATCTTATAAGCATTCACGGGACACCACTTATAGGTTAGTGTTTGTGAATGTTTAAGAAACATAAAGTCTTAGATTCGACTATCAAACACAATGAGTACATTGAAATTATGCTTAACGGAACGGTTTATGTGTAAGAATTTGAACTGATTACAAGGCATTAGCATTCTTGGTATTCACTAAGAGTGGGTTTTGAGTATATATTTCTTTTTTGTATTTGCTTAACATGCTGTCACAATTAAAAACTATTTAAGAATATGAAATAATTTATAAAATTTTATATAAGAATTGATTTTGAAATCGTATTGTACTATGATGAAAGACTCGTATGCGATGTGAGATAGATATAGCCAATAAATCATGTAAATCAATATCAAATCAAACTATCTTTCGAGGACTTTAAAGCGCTTATCTAAATGATACATGTCATCATGTTATAACTAAATTCAACATTAGAATAAGAATATTATGAACATGTTAAAGTATCCGCCGTCCCATCTCAAGACGGGACGTCCCAGCTTGGAATTCCAAGTTGGGACGCGTCCCATCTTAAGATGGGACGCGATCCCAAGTTGGGATGATACATATATAACAAACCAATGATTTAATATTTTAACGTGGTGTGGGTGTTTCAGAGACTCCAAGAAGTATGCCAGCCTTAATCCTACTTTCAGGAGCATCCATGCGGATCAGGTCTACGGGTGGAAGCCGGACAAAATTTGAGTGGTTCTAAAACATGCTGTCCTTTTCTTTGTCTATGCCTTCTCCCGTCTTTTCCCTCATCCTTTCGGTCACTTTTCACCCTGAACTAGCCTTAGGTGGATTGTTGGTAGAGAATACTTCTATATAAAATTCTTAGAGCACACTGAAAACTTCACTTTTCGTGATAATTATTTCGACTCTGTTTCTCTTTTATTTTTAAACGGCAATGTGAATTATATCCAGGTCATAGGCAAATATATGCGCACCAAAAACTAATTTGTATTAATCACTTATCAAAAAATATCTTGCAAAATTAGTGACAGAGATTTAAATTCAACTCTGGGAAAACAAACTATGAAATTCTTAGAACCAAACTCCAACAATCGGGATTACAATACGACGCCTTTGTCTCAGGGTAAGACGTACAGATGACGCTCCACTCTTCTTAGTAAGACGTACAGCTGACGCTCCGCTCTTCTTAGTGGAGCGTCAGCTATACGTCTTACCCTGAGACAGGATGGTGTTGGATCTTGCAGGATCTGACCACTCTTGTTTCCAAAGAACCTAATAAACCTCAACTTGAGATGTCTATTGAGTATCGCATAATATAAAATTACATAATACCATCAAACAAATCCATCGTAATATGATTACTAGGTGTTTTGTGCAGAGTAAAATAGAGGTACTTTACGTTGCGATTTAAGTCAAATAATGATTTTTGTGACTGATCTTTTGTTAAATAAATCAAGTTCTAATTTGTTAAATTTTGGAATGCAAATATAGTACTACTTGTCTGTAAATATTATGGCATAAGTACATGCCCGTAATCTTCAGTACTTGAAATAAAGACATCAATATTACTATCTGACTTGAGAACAGTCTTTTGTCGGGATATGTTTTTATGCGTGAATTTGAAATTTTATTTATGATTAAAGTTAATCGTCCAAAGTTAACCTTTTTGGCTCTAAATGCGACAATGGACGATCCATATTGTTAGCTGAAGTAATTGGATACGTATTAACTTCTGGACATCAGGATTGCATTTTTTATTGTTAACCGCTTCTCCGGTATTTTACAATATGAATACACCAGTGTAGTTCCAACAGTAACTTTCTGTTCATAAATATTAACACATACCTCTATTTATTGTTTGGTGAGAAAAACATTACAGCTAACAGATAAAATGATTTCGTCATGCTTGAGGGAGGAACAAAATTGTTGAAGACAGACAGACGTACCCTAAAATTCGTCGACAGGAATCCAAGGGTTACAAAAGATTTCGTAATTGGGATATTGACTTATTATTTGATCGGTATCCGTTTGCAATATCCCTCTATGACTTCCCTAATTTTTTCGCTAGCGACGCAATTAAATGGGCTTTGCGACGGGAACAGTTATGATCGGGAACTATTATGACTTCATCGCACAATGACGTCACGTAGTATGACGTCATGAAACAGTCAAACAATCAAACCCGCCACAGATAAGGAAATCCGCCATAGATTAGAGACCCGCCACAGATGTGAATCCTACATATATATTACTGTAAACAGATCTTATGTATCAGAATAACTTAAGCTTGACATCTCATGTTGAATATAAACACAGTAATCGTGCGGTTGTGTCCGACAACATATCCGTTTATTTAATGATACAACACCGGCTGCATGTATTCAATCTTCATGAGCATGGGTACTCGTCTGGAATTTGCTTTTATATCAACTGATGCAAA
Source organism: Phorcus lineatus (assembly GCA_921293015.1). NCBI lineage: Eukaryota > Metazoa > Mollusca > Gastropoda > Trochida > Trochidae > Phorcus > Phorcus lineatus. The sequence goes on along the minus strand of OV121081.1, from coordinate 74,685,290 downwards.
TATTCGACAGGAGGCAGAGTAATGCAAAAACTTCAAATGATTCACTCATGAAATAATCAATGAATATCAAAGCTATTTCACATCGGCAGTTTGATGGGTTTGGGGAAATCTAATCATTTGTAAATGTTTAGAAACGAATGTATTTCCCGTGTCACTTACTGTGAGCACTTGAGTCACGAAATGTAATTTACTTTAAATTATTTGGGATAAAATAACATGCTGATTATATTACCTACACCTTTCTGTTTCTATCATTTAAATATCTTTCTGTACCGGGATAGAACTAGAACTTCAGACGGAACTAGTTGGCAAATAAGAAAAAGACAATTGAATTTCTATGGTGAAATAAGGCTTACCTTATTCGGAAGACCATTTTAGATAATTTGATTTTCTGTGATACTCCAGTACTCTTACATGGAATGCAGATTCCAGTTACAGTGACGTTTGAATGTACGACCTGCAAATTTGTTTCAAATATAAAAATTCTAATCACGATATTAATGCTTAATGTCAGAAATCACCAACACTTTTTCAGTTAAAATCGAATTAAGAGATAATTTTTTCAAGCCAAAACTATTCAACGTCGTTATACATGTATATCTGAAATGAATTACAAATACGAACTATTTTGAAGTCAAGCTAGTGTAAAGTATATCAAATTTACAATGGGTTTACGAGATAACCAATGGAATGTGAAAGAGGTATTAGTTCACAATCATGCTTATGAGCAAGTAAAGTAAACAATATTCACTAATCAAGAACGCATTTGCATAACATGACAAATATATACTGGTGACTTCCGGTTGCGCTGCCTATAGGTAAGATGCAAGCTCTAGATCCATTCAAAGATTGAAATAAAAATATGTCTATCAAGAAAAAAGACAAGTAGTGACTCCTTTCACAGTGCTTTATCTTCCAACACTGAAGATTTGATCGCACAGATTTCAAACTAAACATGACGAAGGTTCACTTGATCCAGCCTATCTTCGCTGGTTACACTGCAATGCAAGTTGTGGACTTTAAAGCTGCGTTAAACCCCGAATGAACCCACCCCGGATTTTTCATCAGTTCTTTTTCTAATCACGCAACTTTGTATGTATGAGGTATTAAAATCGTAATAACTTTGTTAATAGCCTCTTAGCAATCAGCACGTAATTAGAGTAAATGTTATTAAAGAAAATATATTCCATTCTGTTTAATCCCTGAAGGATATCCTTATGGCATGGTCAGCGAACTGGGGGTTGATGTATGTCTAGTTCACTTGGATTGTGAAACATAATGTGATATTCCTAAATGTCATATCTCAGGAGAGACTACTTATTTCCGATAAAATCCTGAATTGTTGGTGCCTTTAAGACTGGTGCCAATGTTGTTATCTTAATTTTTTTTTTCGGTGAATTAAAGCTTGATTTTAGGACCTATATTTAATGTTTTGAAGAAGATGGAATATTTGTTTATCGAAACCATCTTAGAAAAATTAAGACATTCTACATGAAATATATATTTGTTTACATTGATATCAATATGTCTGTGATGCAGGTCTTTCTTTTCCACTTTTAATGTGAAAGGTCAAGATCACGGCATATTGGTTATGACCATATCCATCCTTATATCCCAATTTGAAATCAGAAATAGCTTTTTCAGAACTCATTCTAACTATTTTTATTGATAATACAACATGGGAATTCTTTTGACATGTTCACATTCGGGTCAGTGTTCAAGGATGTTAGCATTAGGGGCGGGATAGCGCAGTGGTTAGCGCGTTCAGCTACGGATCAAAAGGTCCGTGGTTCAAATCCCTCTAGGGGCACTGCAACCTTTATTTGGCTGTGAAATATGCCAGCAACCGCTGGACTTGCTAACCGTGGGTGGTGCTGCGCTGAAATTCATTGTAGCATTGCACCCAAACCTTACTGCATGTAGAGGGGGTTCTCTATTGGAGACAAATTTGCTGAGCCCCTTGCGGGATAAAAAAACCCCTCTCCAATGAAATAGTCCCTATATATTACACTATGATTAAAGCTTCTAGCTTTGTCTTGCCCAGAATGCATGCCCTCGAATGGATAACGACCGCAAAACACCTGATGAACACTAAAATCATAATGTATCGATTACCCCAAAAATCATAGCACAATAGCTTTATACCCAAATTAAATTATACTTGAAAATAGAAGCACGACTGAGCTTTTATTGGGTCAGAATTTTGATTACATCTATCATCTCTTACAAAAACTTAATTTCATAAAAATCTATCAACACCACGTCAAACATTTGATCTACGAACAGGCGCCTGGTGGATAAAAGATGCCTTTTTACATGACAAAACTATCAGTTAACACGAAACATTCATAATCTAACAAACTATTCAACAAAAGATGTATCAGTAACATATATGCACTTAAACAACTTTCATATAGAGGCAATATGAGAGAACGGACGCCACGTGGTCTGCCTCAAGAGTAGAGTCAATCTTCGGATCGATGAATTGCAAACAAGTCGCAAAGATTTTGATGGAAAAGTGAACAATTGCAAAGTATTTACGGGTCATCCAGCGCAAACAAACTTAAATACTATGAAAGAAAACGATTACTCCGCTCATTACAAAGTTTCCTTGTTTGTACATTTTTTGAGAACATATAACGTTCCATTGGATGATTTCTGATTGCCCTTTGTCCTAATTCTCTCAGCAATACATTTGCCTTTAAATGTATGTGCACAGAGATTTTTATATCGAAATAGACCGATTTAGAGCCACCATCCAATGAAACCTTTCGCCATTGCCGGTTAGGTTATATTTCATTGACACATAGAAATAAATAAGTTCTAAAATCTAAATAACGGTGGTCTACAAGTTATGGTGAAACAAAAGTTGATATTACCGTCCATTGTAATCGTGTAAAAGTACCGTTTGAGTCAATAACCTTTATGAAATTTATGTGAAAGAATAGGTCACGCCAAATGAAGACCGCTCTTTGATTCACTTGACCACACCTAAAGCGTCATCACTTGGGAACGCTCTGAGCATGCGAACATTGTCATGACCCTATGGTATGATGTGGTGTTATTTGTAAATCCGTTGCAAAATGCTGATCGAATACTTAATAGTTTCCCTTTTATTATTTAAACCACTCATTTGAAACAACATCTGAAATTCTGAAACTTGTATAATAAACTCAATTATGTTATAATGTCGTTCCATTTTTCGTTACAGTCTTTATGATCACTTATAAAAGATATCTGGTAGTCATTTCTTTTACCTTGTGGTTTATATGTTGACGGCAACTATTATATGAAATATGTCTCTGTTATATCCAAATTTCATATAAATTTCTGCTTTTCTCTGAAGAGCATCCCACTCTATTTATACCGTATGTATACTGCATGTTGAAATTTCACTACAATGCCTATCGCTACACGCAAACAAATATAGAATTTAAAGGAACATATGGCCTGGAGAACGAAAACAAAGTGTAACCATGGAGAAGGAAATTGATTTAAGCAATTTCAGGTTTTGGCAGACGCTACGTTTCCTGTGGGTAAGCTAGAAACTGATTGCTACTCTCGATCTATTTTAAATGATTCCTTTAGATTGCAACCCATGCTATTTATGGCGTTCACTTCTTATCACTGCTACTGTATCTGCAATTTAGAACCAAAATGTGGCAGGTTGGTTGAGCACTATGAATGTAAGAGAAATGGTAGATAAATGAAGTTGTAGGGTATTAGGCTAATGGAAACATATCACATGAACCGCGAGTCTATGACACCAAATGCAGTCTGTAACATATATTGTTACATATTTTACATGTATCTGTGAGAACCCTTTTCCTTGGAGACAACTTAGTGATAATGTAAATATTCATTTTCATTGGCATAATAATTGATAATTCTAGAAATTATCGACAAACCATGAACATGACATGTATGTAAATTATCTAAATTCCTTTGAGCTGTTACTCCTGATATCGTTCACCGTTTTTCTAATACAGTAGACGAATGTTTATTTCTGTCAAATGCAGATTCGCAAGGGGTCTTTTAAAAATACAGTAGATCTAATGAACACTGCGTACACACAAGAAATGACCCAGCCCTGTAGTACATGATTGGTATACCTAATCAACTAAGTTCTGAAATAATGGAGGTCACATATTCCTGATATTTTTCATTCCCTGTTTTCATTGGAGCGCTCTCTTAGGTTCTAGCGGAAAATAATTTAACCACAAACTGTCTACCAAAGTTAGATATATATACTCATTTGTGACTACACTCATTTTGAATACTTACACCTTTATAACAATAACAATAAAAATATTATCACTGTTTAGTCTAATTATCATCTTCCTTTCATATCATTTATTTTGTGCGAATGAAGATGCAAATGAAGATGAAACGGACAAAATATCATTTTCGAATAGTGTCTCAGGTTTTACTTAAAGCTTATGTAGAAAGGTGATATGAAGTAGCGAGGATCTGTCATACACTTCTCAAGGTATCAAATACCATTATTATTGTCATTATTCTATTTTGAAGATGTTAAAGTAATGATACATCAGACGGTAAGGCTTCGCTGTTTTGGGTTTGTAAAAGGAGTTCAGTTATGAATAGTCACTGATGATTCAGTTAATGCATTAACGTATCACTTGCATGAAAACGTATCACACAAGTGATCCACGGGTTTTGGTTAATACTAACGTATACAATTTAAAACTGCCTTGATTTAAAGATGTCGTTCTTACCTTCACAAAATATAAGAAACGAAATACACATGGATGATATTCAAGACCTCGTTCGAGAAATTTTTGTGATAAAGAATCTATTAGCGGTACGCAGTTAATGTAAGGTGAGGAGCGCAGAGTTGCCACCCTTAGTAATTTTCTTGAAGTAAGGAAAACAATGTTTGTGAAACTGAGAATGGGTAATTTTAAAGATCACCGCTAAATGAGAAAAATGTATTGAACGTTGCTTTTTAAAATTTTATCCATTTTCAACGCCTGAAAGTCATTCATCCCCTGTTCAGGCACACAGGAGGGTTTATCATGAATCTGAGTTGAAACATATTGTTGACATATTTGTGATTATCAATTATCTATCTTTGTGGACTTGCTAAAGTTTCAATCTTCTAGGCTACTCTTTAGATGATCAGTGATAAAGGTTTCAATTGAGCAAGTTAGTTGTTGGTTTTGTAATAGTTTTGATTAAAAATATTAAAGGAACTAGCTAGGTAACACAAACCAGGATGACTTATTCTGTTTATAACAAGGAGACATATTAGAAAAACATATGAATGCACAATTAAGAAGTCATGTAATAAATATAGTTGGAGTTATAAAACATACCAGTATGTTTAATTTAAATTTCATATTTAATTTCATATTTATTCATTGTCTACAATCTATAGACCCAGCCAATCAATCATCATCAAATTTGTAAAGGGATATTAGATATTATAAGATGTCCACATATTTTTTACTGTTTCAGACTCCTAGTAAGCAGCTAGGTGACTATATGGACTTTTCTTCATAATCATTGCAGTTTCTATCAATAATTTAGAACTTACAAGAAATGGAACATCACTGGACATGTATGTGTACAGTGGATAATAAAAAAATCTGGAAAGGCACAGAAGTCACAAGTCACTGGCTTCAAGTCTACTTTTGACCCACCAAAAAGATCAAATAAAGCTAAAGTTTTAGCATGTGTCATTTCTTTTTAAAATTAAGCAAAGTTTGTCTTGAACTTCAAACAGAGCTGTGAGACTTAGTGCAGAAAAAAAGTCAATGTTATTTGACACAAGATGATTTTTTAAACCCTGATGTATATTTCATAATTCACATGAGACAGTGGCAGATAGTATAAGTAAAATTAATCAGTTAGTAACTTTTCTTTATAAAAAAACTATTAAGATAATTGAGTAGGTAATTCTTTATTTACCCTAAATAATAATCAATTATTATTAAAAAATTTTGCAAACAAATATCTCATCGGGTAAGGGTACTCAATCAATCATCAACTGTAATAAATAAAGGGAATACCAGTATTTATTGGAAAAATAAATTGAATTATAGTTGTAAACCTTTCATAGTTCAATTTTTGTCTATTCTAGCAAGAAGAAGAGATCCGTCGAGTATCCGGCACCGGATACCTGTAATTTCAACTACTCGGTATCCGTTGAGGTATCCGTTGGAAACCGGCCGGATCCGGGATCCGTTAAGGTATCTGTCACCGGATCCCAGTATACCAAATTTGCAGGGATCCGTTAAGGTATCCGTTGGAATCCGGCCGGATCTGGGATCCGTTGAGGTATCCGTCACCGGATCCTAGTATACCAAATTTGCAGGGATCCAGAGGGATCCAGAAGGAATACGTTTAATCCGGTAAACGGATTCCACTACTTTTTGTCCTGTGAATGTTGTTATTTTATCAGAGGATCTCGGTGAATGGATTATGTTAACGTAAGCTAATGACCTTAGACATTTCATCACGTCTCCAGTAATGCAATTTCTGGTTAGATGGAAACTAGGTTAGATAAAAAGGACATCGATACCGATATTATTCCCTGCTCTTGGATGGATACAAGTCATGTTTACATTGAAATATGTAATAATTATATCAGGCGCAGTTGATACTGTCACCATGTGAAATGAGTCACCTGTCACATTACACATTGTCATTCTAATAAAAGGAAACATGGATTCAATTATAATAAACTTCCATTTCTTCTTTTAATAGATTTTATATGGCTAAACATTAAAATTCATGAGCGTCCGTGCACTTCATATATTTTCTATGTTGCTGTAAAGTTGGTGAGCTCTTTCATCTGGAAACATGTCTTATTAATCATATTAGATTTTGTGTTCGCTTTCCGAAGTCCATCAGCAGATTGCAATTTATTTCCACTACTATAAGTTTAAAATTTTACGATTTTGGTTAGAAACTTTATCAAAGAAATGCCATATCACAATAAGTGTTACTTTTAGCCTCAAATTCGATCATAGCTAGACATCTATAATCACTAAAATGACCGCTCACATTTTGATAACGTCTAAAACGGGAAAATGGTAATTCCACTTATGTAACAGGGAAGTACGAGTTGGATGAAGTAGATATATACGAGAAATTAAATATTTTAGACGACACTGTCTGTTGATAAATGATATAGCTTAATTCGTTACATTTCATAACGTCAACAAGTCTTTAAATGATTGTAGTAATGTTTTCAATTATACAAAACTCAGGATGACAGCTCACATCATGCATAAATTCATTTCACTTAACTCTAAGAAATTGCTTCCAACAAAATACGAAAACGTGCTTTCCATTTAATTAAAAAATGTACTATATTTTGCATATCTTCTTTCTAATACGAGTATATCGGAACACCGGAACACGAATGACCGCCTAACATATTTTAACGGCATTTGGTAAAGTAAATTAACATTTGTACCAGTCGTATGCTTGCCTGTATTAAAGAAAAATGTATAAATCCTCAAACTGCACGAGTGAATTTTCTTTTTGTAGGTAGGCAATATTAAATATTAATATTTCGAGAAAAATGTATATGTTTCTGTTGAGTGTTTAGATATTCTAATGTTTAGGAAAAAGATATTCATCTCATTTTAATCACTCTGTAACTGACGAATCAACTTTCCTGCCTCTTATATCACATTATTTGAAATAATGAGTTGATAAACGTGTCGATTTCTTTAAAGATCAGGATTTGTTGCTTTTTTTAAAGAAGTCTAAATTTCAAATCATATTTGGTCGGTTTTGGTCAAAATTTCAATAATTATTGGCACCTTCGAGTTTGAACACATAGAAAGAACATTAACACCCCATAGGTCACATTCATACCAAATTTGAAATGTCGTTGTCATAAAGGTTTCAAGTAATGCTCCGGAAAGGATTTCGGACGCACGGACGGACAGATGGACTCATGGACGGACACGCGCAGCGATATACATCACCTACTACGTCGCATCGGGGATATACTATTTTTGCATACAAAGCAATATTGTATTGTTAACAAACTGGTAAAAAACAAAGAAACTGAAACAAATAGAGATAATGGTTAGAAGAAACAATATCTCTATTGGAATTGTGAGCAATTTATAAGATTTTACAACTTGATTACATGTGTTGGATATGGTCCGAAATAATCTCCCTTAGTTCAGCACAACAGACTCGTCCACAGTTGCTAGGCCGAGGACGAAACCGCGTGTCAAACTCATGGAGACCTATAACAAAATCACTTCCAACTATTTGAGGCTGCTATCCACTGCCATATTTATAAGTGTTTAAACACACCAAATTCATTCAAAATTCTTATTATTTTGCTTTCAAGTAAAACATTATAGTTTTGTTTTTTCGTACTCAGTGTCTTAATGACAAACATTGGCAACCTTTGAATAAACTATTGGAGGTTGGACATAAGTTGAGGGGTAATTACTGGAGGGTATCTTCACTTTATTAGTCTAATGGTAACAATGGAGCAATATGGAACCAATGTTTGTTGTAACCCCGGTTTTAAGACTCAATATCTTATCATGGTATGATGTTATGCGTTCTTCAGAGTCGTATTACAATGATTTAATAAAAAGCTTTTGTGCCTGACCTAATTGATGTTACTGATTGGTGATTGTTCTTCTAATAATCGAATAATTAGATAATCGTTTAACAGCGCCTTTGATAAAGTTTGGTAGGGTACATGTATACCAGCATACATATAATATAAGCATTGTCACTTACAAGTGTTTTCCCTGCAGAAACTGTGTCAATAACGAAGTGCTCGGAAGTTAAGGCGACTCTAGTGTCGTGTAGGGAATACTTGTACACCACTCTTCCCCGGAAGACTACGTTACACTACTATGTAAGTTCATTTATTTTGGTATTTGCTTTTTACAATGATTCGTTTGAAGAGATCCCAATCCACGTAAAAACAGAAAACGTTTATGGATAATTTCGTAAAAATTCACCTCATGATTTCTACCATTAAATCAAATTTTTGACTCCTGATCGTACCGTATCTTTTACCGAATCATTTATTTATCGAAATCACCTCACCTCATTGTAGTCAAGTTATGGGATGAAGGTTTTAACATTGAACCAAAAAGTAAGATTTGACACACAAATAAACACAATCTTCTAAAAAGAGGGGAGCTATGTGTTGGCGCAGATATAAACATGAATAAAAAAAATTCAAATAAAATAAGGAAAACAATCTTTTTTTGCTATTGCATTTCTATTGATGAGAACTTATGTATTAACTTGTATAATTTCTGCCTAAATATTGTTCAGAACACGTTAAACCCCAACACACTAACTCTTTTTTTAATAAGGATATGACAAGTTGGAAAAGGAAAGCGATATTAGTTTGCGGGATTGTCCCCTGTTGGTGAGTAACTATCTGACTGTAACACTCTATTTCCGCAGATTCCTCCAGTTTATGTCCACTGCTGTTGGTAGTTTTCACTTCTTAACGATGCTGCTGTATACAAAGTTAGTACCTACATGAGACAGGCTAGTTGAACATTGTAAACTTTGAGAAAGATGAATGATAAAAATACAGTATTTTATTATAATGACAGACTCTAACCAACAAATATGACTATGCTTTGTAATACTCTCAAAGTACAATATAGCTTGCGAACCAAAATGATTCTGACTTTCTGAAAGGATGATACTACAAATAGCAATAATAATTGTAAAATCATTTCAGTAGACTAATATGTATATCTGTCGAAGTCATAATATACACTGTTTTAATGTAAATAAATGAATTAAATAACAAAGCATATTTTCGAAGGACTAGATGAGTTTTGCGAACGTAAGTCATAGGAGAAGTGTTGCCATAAGGTATTTGACTTGTCGTATTGTCATAAGAGTACAGTATAATATTGAAGTTGCAAAGCTCATTAGTATCTGAATATGAGAAGATCTAAATCTATAACTTGCCTCTAGAAGTAGGCGAATACATTGGAATTTGAGAACCAATGGAAGTATATCTCAAGGATAATAAGAAATATAATAAAAACATGTTGTTGTTTTACAGGGACAAACAAAAATGCTTGCTAACAAGCTGCATGACATATTTTCTTACAATATCAAACACGTAGAGAGTTTTCTGTTTACATTATTACACAATGTCCATATCTTTACATTGAGAAAAAAGTCAAAACTATCTAGTTATCTAGTTACATGAACTAGTAGGATAAGCATAGCTAGATAAAAATTAACAGAAACAAATCTTAAAGCCACTTTCTTGAAAATAATTATATGACAAAGGAAAATTTAATGTCAATGTTACAAAATCAAATTACGCATTGTATATCAAATCTCTGCTATATGTCCTATTTGGTTTCTGTCAATGTAAGAGAAGAACAAGCGAATAGTTTTTAAGAAAACATTAAAGTTATCATATTAAACATACAAAATATAAATGTAAATTGATTCACTTTATACATATAAATGGATATCTAAGGATGCACAGCTACTTCTGAAAGAAAGAACATTTGAATATACTATTTCAAATTTATATGTTAGCAATCCTCAATGACTGAGGTAGGAACTTTTGTAGTTGGTTCTTCAACACATTAATCTCATGGATACATAGCCTGTAATGACATCTAGTTTGTATCAGGCCAACATTAATGACAACAACACACCTCAGCAACCAATTAAGTTATCTTTCGAAAGTTCCCTAGGTCGAAGACACGTGAAGACAAATACCTCAACACATTATCAATCTAAGAATTAATACTGAATGCGTTTTAGTTGATTTAGCAAAACAACTACTGCATCAGAAAAAATACTTTTGCAATGACCACATTTTATATCATAAATATTTTAGACAGTCTTTTTGACGGAATGATGGTATCATTTTGAATCCATATTTATCTACATATATGTATATAAGGTTTTAAAAATTAATAAAAGATAAGTAAAAAAAAATTGCAAATCAGCATTTTCAAATATATAGAAATGTTTTCATTCGCAAAATTAAAATTCATTCAACATAAAATTGTATATGACTCAACGTCGGCGTCTACTTCTTTCGTGATCAGCTTTTTTCTTTGTTAAACCCAGTCCGATAAATGCATATGTCAATGTGGCACGTTCCATTTTTGAATCTGAGGATAGGTTTATATAAAAATGGAAACTGATGATTTCGAATAATTATCCCAAGATACGACGGACTTTCGTTTGGAAAGATCTAAGGCACACTATACTTACCATTAATTTCATTAGGAAAAGCGTTAATGCATTGTTGTCACCAGACTGTCACACTCATAGCCATAATGGACAGTAATGAAAGTGACTTACAGCTGGAGTTATTTAGTAAACAACTTGTGCATACCTTTTCATGTTAACGTGAAATAACACAAAAGATGCCTGGTTGTAATATTTGGTAGTTGTTTTTTACGATGAAAATGTATGACTTGTAAGTGTTTGAGGGCGGGATTTAGGAGCGAGGGGAGGGTATTGTGCACCCAAATAAGATATAGACTTTTTATTCATATATGAGTGAAATGTATAGGGAAAATTGCTTGAACTTATAGATAATTTTTCACGAAACAATTATTTATATATTGTGGTATTCCGAATCAATCGTCCTGTCACGTTCTAATCTTCTGAAACGAATATCATGTAGAAATTGTATTTTCATTATTTCAGTTAAACGCTAAATCATTTATTTGCTAGCCAAGCAAAGTTTTTCAAAGTCTGATCCATAATTTGCAGTTAGTCTCGAGGATTTGTTCTTTGTGTTAATGTCAGAATATATTCTAAATGTACAAATATAAGTAAAGTGTTTGACAAGTAATACGATCTGAATTTGATTATACATTTAGATTTTGCGAAGTAATACATGGACTCTGAACGAGTATGTGCTTGGGGTGAGCTATTCATCACGTTACCTCATGTCAATTCCATTCCTAATTAAATATGTGATTCTTTCTGCTACTTTGGTTCAATGCTGCCTTATTTATGTGAATGATTTACACATTCGCACTCTGTTTACTTTCAAACCGTTGTCAGCACTGTCTGCTCTATGGATCAGTCACTATTTAGTAGAAGGAAATGAGTTCCAATAACTCATTCTTGATCTGAAATGAATTCAGACAATTTACTTAGTTTCTGTTTTCCTGATACAAAATCTCCTCTATAGACTCACAGGTGAGATGTCAATGATTATTAACATAAGACAATTCAGTTCCGTCCAATACAAATGTCAATGTGATCGTTTAAGGTTACGTCAAGCCGCGCAGCCGTTTAAGTGTTATAACAATACATCAACAATACATCTATCCACCACTTCACTCAATACCTCATCGTGCTGTGTTCTTTTGCTTGCTCCAGAGACCCCCGACAACTGTGCCAGCCGGAGCTTATATTCTCCTGGTACGGGCACCCGAACTGGAGATGTCAACGGTTAGAAGCCTGACCATATTTGAGTCGTTCTAAAACCTGCTGTTTATCTTACTATGGCTTTTATTTTCGTCTGTTTCACGTCCTGCTTGTCATCCACGTGTTTAATAACTGAAATATTGTTTGAAAACATGTTAAACTCTAACTCACTTACTCACCAAACCTTAAAACCAGTATGGACACATGCTTCTAATCATATATTCAAATTTCTTTCGTATTTTTTTCTTTCAAGGTTTTACTATTCTAGTTATTTAAGAATAATTTTCAATAATATGGTATTTCCTAAAAGGGGGTCATAACAAGTTGTTATGACACATATATATTAACACCTTGTGATTTGATTTGCAAGCGATGAAGTTTGACATTGCCTGACTACATGTAATTAATTCATTCATAAATTTTATTCCTTTCCATGTTCCGAAGTTATCCAATTATTACTCACTTATTAATATGTATAATACATATTTGATAGAACTACTGTATATACTCCGTTTAAATCATAACATCAAATAAACGTTTAAAATCGTCAGCAATATATTATAACATTCGAATCGGATTACAGTGATGACGCCACTGTGAACAGTATCTGAAAAAATGTCGAAATGGAATTCATCACGTTTGAAATAATTGAATCTCACTTATCTCTCCAATAATAAAGTCGTGAGTAAGAGCTTGGAAATTGATTGATTAATTTCTCAATATGAAGCTTTCTTTTTTCAACGAAGTCATTTTCAATTTATGAGTAATGTTGTAGAAATACAAAATATCATACAAAAAGCGTGTCTCTATATCAAGTATGGCAGCGGTAATAGCAATTAACATTTTGTTGCGTTAAACATGACATTCCTTAAGTTGATCTTAATGTTTTAAAGACGGTGTTCTACATCTGTTAGCTTGGTCATTCTGTAGAAAATCAAGGATGACAAGGTTGCTGTTTTCGAAATGCCATCCGATTCATTTCAACACTTAAAGGGCCTGTTGGGAGAGCTAAAAGTTTCAATAACGAACAGAGATGCCTAAAGTTTTTATTATGATATTATATTTCAGTGGATCATTTTTTTACGGGCTTTTTAAAAAACGGATTTTGCACTTTTATGCAATGGTAACAGACTGCTGAATCAGGTAAATGTGTATCAGGTTGAAATGCATAATTTCAGCCACAGAATGCATCTATCATTATTTACGTGAGGTGATTTGGGATTAAACATCGCTTCCACTTATATCACGGCTGCTAGTATTATTACAGTGGCTATGGGTTGCGGTGAAACCTGCGAGCATCGGCTGGAACTAACAAATCACGGGTGATTCTGCGCTGAAATTCAGTTTAGCATTGCAACAAATCCTTCCTGCTTGCAGAGCTGTTCCCTAATGCAGACAAAAGTAGCCAAGCCACTGGCGGGATTCGAAATAAGAACCTCTCGAAAGGCTTTGAAGCCGCTTAATATGAGATGTGCAAGGATGTTTGGTACGCTGAGAAGGAAACTTCAGCGCATGCTCAGGGACTTAAATTTGAAATCCAAAGGGAACCCTTCCCTAATGGTTGGCCGCAAAAACGAACTAAAACATTGGATTGCAAACTCAATCCATACGCCTAGCGACAACATTTTGTAACAAGTCTTTTAAGAGGCTCGGAGGTCCAGTCGACGTAGCAGTGTCATTGGCTAACTTAAATCAAGGGCGGCTTTTTACGGTACTATTTTTCCTTATGAAAAGGTTTTGGGTGTTTATAAGTGAAGAACGTAGGAACATTCAACCCTGCTTAACGTGGATGCTTCCAATAGCGAAAATCTTTCAATGACACCTTTGATTATCATCAGCATCATCATCATACCCTTCACGCTATCATCAATTAATAAAGACTGGGCAAAAGTCAATAACACTAATGGAATAGTTGGTTATTTCCATTTTGACAATGATCGTAGTTCTGATTTTGCAGGCTCATGGTCAAGTGGCAGCTTGAACGCACTTGCACTGTTTTTCGTTGAATGAGATTGTTAGTCATTGTTATCATTTAAAGGGTTGAATATGTCAATAGCTAGTACCCAATAGACATTTTTCTGAACCAAATATACTGAAAAATGGACTCTATTATAAGAATATAGTGTACAATGTTTTTGACTGTATGCTGACTCCTTCATCAGGTCTATGAGTAATCCTTTTAACACGTTGACGGAAAATTAAAAATATTGCATCCTTGCATTGTCTTAAGCAGATCTAGAAATTTCTCACGATGCAAATTTTACATGAACTACTTTTGATTATCAGTTAATATTGGGCGTAGCAAACATTTCTTCTCTTTGAAATGCAAGCTTCAGAGGTAATGACTGACAACTGAAATTTATAGAAATTTGAAGGTTCAAACGGACAGATGATGTTCATCCTTGTTTAGACTTGGAGTGTTTGGTGCTGTCAATTATTTCGAAGTCAAATGAGCCATCAAAGACAGATAGGCGATGTAATCTTCCTATTCGATATCAAACGATAGCAATTAGTTGGAAATTCGGATTTCATAACACTGATATCTGTTAGATCTGTTTTCTAAACGTAACGCTCTCATTCCGTTTACCAATTAGTTTTGTTAGTTAAAATAATTATGCAAACCTTTATTATAATTGAACGGTACGCGGTCGGTAATGGCGATGCTTTTTATTATGTATACCGAGCTTTTGTTATATACAACCTGTATGTTTTACCATGTATGTTATACTTTGATCACAGGAGCAATTATAAAAAAACAACGTTTACGATATCTACTGAAACCGTGCATAGGTAGATTCCACTTAAAATGGTGCCATCTTGGTTTCGTTAAACAATAGGTTTGTTTTACTAATTTCATGGAAATCATATGGAGATGTCTCTATGTAGTTAAACAACATTTTATACTTTTCGTGAGCCGTATATTACTTCTACTCAATAAAGCTTTATTTGTAACCTTGTAAAGGTAATTTTAAGATTGATTCTGTATTAAATGAAGGAACTTTGGTTATCTGATCTGGTGATGACTCGATCCTAATTGATAATGTCACATTTGTCCACCGTACATGAGCTTATTCATAACTGTCGCCGCAATGCATACCTACAATAATGCGGGATTATATTGGTATAAAGAGAATACTCTTGAAAGCGGAGTTAAACCCCAAATCACCTCACCTCTTAAGTATCGCTCGTTTTGTGTTAAAATTAAAGATATTCGCCAATAGCTGATACGATTTGCAAATTTATCTCTACATTTTCATTGCGATATCTATAATCCGTAAACAATATGTATGTATGGTTTGAAGAACAACTGACTTTACTGAAAATTGCCGACATGAAAGGGCTTCTTACCACAAATGTCATGATCAATGTGTCTTTAAAACAAAACATCTCGGTTGAACGCTCGCCAATAATTTTTTTGTCTAGACTTAAAATGACACACAAGAGAAGAGGAGTGAGTTATTGGTTTAAAGGTGCTTTCTCAAATATAAATTTAATCAACAAGTTTATGAAAATCATCCAAACGAGAATTGGCAGATCAAAGAGTACAGCGATCGATAGCATGAGGACCAAGACGAAACGTATTGCAAAATAGACACCAGGGCCTAGATTTTCGAAGCTCTCTAAGTGCTGAGATAGTCGTAAGTCCCATCCATTAACATTGGCTTACGACTATCGTAGCACTAAGAGAGCTTCGAAAATCTAGGACCTGGTGTCTATTTTGGATGAAACGGTTAAGTGAACAGACGGAAAGACAGTGAAAGAAACAACTTAAATTTGTGAGCAAAGTTAACAACTTAAATTTGGTGTGGCTTTGGTTTGATTTCTACAAGGAGCATAAATGCTCTAGCTTGCAAAGCTCCAAGGGTTACTGACGCATCCACACCAGCACACTGTAAGGTAATAAGTCATGTGGTGGTAATAGAAAAGTCACAATATTGTTAAGAGGTCTGGATTCAAAACAGATACACAAAAACCATAGATACTAGCTATGCAAGTATAATTCTTAATCTCTTTGTTATAATCTTATAATTAGTCACAAGTTGTCACAACTCTTAGTGTAAAAGAACCCACGAATCCATCACATGAAAACGGGCATATATCTAGTTGTTGGTATAGCAACGAGTAGTGTCCCAGTTCACCCAGCTGTGAATGGTAAAACGTGACATCCAATGACCGTGGGGAAAACAAAGGGCCTATACAAATGTGAATATATATGTATTACCTGCAGTGATACGATAAGCATAATCGATCAGAGCAAAACCATAAGCTGTGCTTTCCTATTCCATCGTTTTTCATTTGTAAGACTGATAAATAGTAATGTATTGATTGCAATGTACTGTAACAAGTAAAAAAATATTAATAAACATTCAAATATTAATTTTATTGTCAGATATAAATGGCAGTTAAACTATTTACAAACTGAGCTGTGGAAGTTTGTTAGTGTTGTTTCTATATCCCACATGGAATTTAATGTAAGGGAACACGATACATTTTCACAGCAATGTAATAGCAAACAAAAACTCAAACAAACCAGATGGGAGAACACCGAGCATTGCATTCACACTCCATTGACTTCAATCATAATTGTGCACCGAAATAACAGTCTCAGATTCTATGATAGTAATGTATATGGAATCCCTGATGATTAATTTTACAGTCAGTACCAAAACCGAAATTTTAGAATGTTACATTTGGAAACACGTTATTGATTTAGTTAAATCACAGAAGAGAAACCGGAAATGAACTTGCAATTCTTTTATAAACTTTATGTTCGTAAAATTTGCTAATGCCTGCTGTAGATAAAGGATCTTATATGAGTGTCCGTGACATACTATGTTTACGACACGAGTGTCTGAATATTAGTATTTCCCGAGGGGGAGCGAGGGATATACTGATATTTAGGCACGAGTGTCGTGAACATAGTATGTCATGGGCACGAAAATGATATTCTGTTTATTAACGAAGTCGCAAAATCAAAGGAAATTACCAAAGTCGACCTAAAAGCATAGGCGGTTTACCCGCCGCCTTCACTTAGAACGCAATGTCATAGGCGAACTGTGACGTCAAAGCATTGTATATGATGTGACGTCACAATGAAAAAGTAATATGTTGCCCTAGGGATCGTATGTAAAATATGAACCTCAATATGATTGCCTTCGTAGGTAATAAATTAAAATCCGAAGTTAAAGACTGTGGTTATAAGTTTAATGTATGAGACTACTGGACCACTGGAAATTACATATTACTGTACTGACTTTGTGATATATAGGATATAATTGATTAGGTGATATATGATAAACATTTTGCCAGTTAAGACGAAAATGATTAAGAAAAATAAATTGATATCTGGGTTTCTGCTACTTACAATTATGAACAAATTTGACCGTAGAAAGTTCTTGATACTGACCGGAGCAATGAAATAGTTGAGACCACCTCAGAGTAAACTGTATTAGAAAACGATATTGGTAATGTGGTGATTCTATATTTCTTGATAGATGAATACACCCTTGGCTAGTGGAGAAAATTCATGAATGGTTACCCTTCGGTCCCTAATAAAGTTTACAGGGGCCACACTCTAAATTGTATGTGTTCTACTCAAGAAGTAAAAGGATTTGAAAGCTGAAAATGTGTACAAACTTCTCAGCTGAAGTAGAAGATAATTTCTGGATTTCAAGACCCTGTGGTTCCTTAAGAGTATATCACAAAAAGCTTATAAGCCACAGAAACAATTGCAATTTATGAAAATCTAGAGAGTTAGAGTTAATGCGTTCAGATGTAAATCAAAATTTCGGGCTGAAATGAATTATTACTCAAAGCTTCTTCACATGCCAAAAGAAAATTACTTAACAGAAGTATTCTGGCTTTTTTACAATGCGTCATTTTATATAGCCCGCAAACGCCTACGAGATAACTGAGGAAGGCGTCAAAGTATAAAGGATGTACTCAAATATATCTTCCTACATAAGCAAGGTCATTTCATTACACCAACATTGTGTTAGCTGAGTTGAGAATTCATATATGGTATAAATCATGATATAAAAATCGAATATAACTTGTCTTTAACATATCCTCGCACATTATAACAATAAGATGGTCCATTGACAAGGATGTCTGACAGTCCGAGTCACAATAATGCGATACAGTAGTTTTTACATTTTTGCGATCATAATACTATTTTTTAAGTTATTGTCCTCCACATAGCAACACAGTCTTTAATAGTTGATCTGCTAAGGAAATGAATGTTGCTAGGACTAACTATAAACGTGAATAAAAAGCAATTTTTTTCAAACAATGAAACAACTTTCCTTATGATGGCAAGATGATCGTGAACTTGACAAAAACCTTTCCCTTTTCTTTATCTATACCTATTGTTGAGGATCACTGTTCAATCAGAAACCAGATCTATGTCAGACGACTTAACATAAATGCATTCCAATTCCATCTTAGTAGCCTGTTTCCAATCACTTATTTCATGCGTGATTGGCTCATGTTGAAACTGAACAGTATATTAGACATTTTTTTAAATTGCAGATGGCTAATTGATGGTTCAGTGAGTGACTACGTCCAATAATCAAGAAGGTCAGAGAGAAACCGAACTTAACTTAGAAGTCATGCAATCATGGAAACTTTATGTCTTCTTATCAATCAAAATTAGTATCCTCAGAGTATCGTCTCCTTCTACTCTAAAGTCTTACTGCTGTTCTGCATAACAGAATACCTTTTTAAGTAGTAAAATAGTTGTGGACAACCATGATTCAAACACAATGAAAATCAGCTTGTATTGTGATACCTTTTTGTTTAATCTTTTAAAACCTAGAAATAGAACAGATTTGTTAATTTCGGCTGTTGAATAAGGTTAAACATTAGTGTTTCACCCAGAGTTAACTAACTCTCTTTATTGTTTTCTTGAATGTGAGGTGGCACGATATGCCAGAATAAAGGTATTAGGAATTAAATTAATTTAATTGAACGATATTTCAGATAAGATTACTTTCTGGTAAAAGAATCAATACTGCTCTAAAACTGCTGTGTGTGTTGGTTGGCTAACGTTGTTCGCATGTTGCTAACAATTCCCTGAAACTGTATATAATTGAGATTGAATTCAGTGGAGCAGAAATCAGAGCCGCAATTTGATTTAGTTAGATAATATCTCGCACAAATTATCAATCAAAGATATAATAATGGTTAAGTGATCTAAATCACCCTGCAACTATCAAGTACAGGTGAGTGATCTCATAGATTACTAGATGTCATGTATCAGCAAGACAAACAGTCAGATCCATGACAGTCAGTTGCAAATGCAATGCATGAACGTCAGCATTCAAACCATGTTACCATCAATAATATCAATAACATGCTGTTCCATGATCTGATACAATAGTATTTAGGACAAATTAACACCTATACTAGTGGCCATTAGTAACATTTCAAAGAATATTGAATAAAATGATGAACTTCTTAATGTATTGACTCCAGGATTCAATGGAGATGGATGAGCAATTGGCAATTTTACTTTCTTGTTCTCGTCACAATGAAACATACAACAAAATCGATTGCATTAACAGTAATCATACTAGAAATTTTCAAGAAATTGAAAAATAAACTTGAATCGATTTTGGATGCATATAACCGTTGCACAGGATTCTTTATACATACAAAAACTGACATCAGGAAGCGTTCAGTTAAGGAAGGAGTATTCAAGCCTCTCTGTTAAGAAATGAACGGTTTGCTGCCTGAGTAGTAATCATTTTAGAGTCTGATCAAAGTTTGATAAAGTTTGATTGTTCACAATGAAAGTACGTAGAAGGGAGTTAATGGAATAGAGTTATATAAGAGTTATAGAAGGATATAAGTCAGAACCGTTATTTTAATGAAATATATATTGACACAAACAGGAAGTATAGTTTGATAGACCTTCAAACAGCTGGAAATAGGAACTACGGTACAGATGTGATTTAGAAATACAACTACCATTGAAATCCATTTGCAGGTGGTAAATAAGTAAATTGAGCAAATGTACATTTTCCAAGATAGTAAAAGTAACATCAACTGTTTGATATGCATATTTCATTATAAAAGTTAAACCTTTACAATTGTCTTATGTTCTGTCAATCCTTGATTTAAGCAGACCAGTCGATAAACTAATTCCATAAATTGAGTGACACATTGCTTTAAGTTTCACAGGCACGGGTGTGTAAACACTACAAGACCTTGTGGTGTGTCGGGCAATCTCATCCCAATCCCCACTGGAGACCTGATTTGGTATTCTCATCTGTAGACAATTGTAATTACAGGATCTGATTCGGGACTGACATTGTATGAATTGCGGACTACACCGCTAGTTTGTAATCAATAAGACTTGATGATAACTAAATTAAACAGTTGCGGACCACAGGTCAAAAGCCTATTTGCCTCGATCTATAAAATTAATTCCTTGTTTACAATCAGTAGGATTTTCAAGATGAGTCTAAACGGATTGTTCTTGATGCCTGAAATGTATTTTTTTCTAAATGCCAATGATGACAATTTTGTTTATCCAACAAAACATTTCAGTACTGGACCCATTTGTGTCTACCGTGTATATTAATTATACAACATATGTTTTGAATTGTTAACTCGTCTCCTTCCTGATGACTCATCCCCTGGTTATTCGTCTTCAGAGTACTGCGTCACTGAAATGAAACTAAATGCTAATTTGAGAAAGGATAACGTCTGGGGTAAAAAGTGGTTAATCAAGTACGACATTGATAAAACCGAAGATGTCCTATTCTCGTTTTAAGAATAATATGGAAATGGTATATTTACTTTGAAGATGTGCAAGTATTGATAGCTGAAAAACATAAACATCTTGGTATAACAGTATCAGGTAATTCGAAGTTGGAGATTCATAGAAATTATTATAAAAAGTGTTACAAAGATGTTGACTTTGTTTCGTGTGAAGTGTTCAAATATATTTTAGGTAGAGATACGCTTAATAATATTAATGTTCTTTTCATAGGACCACACACGCCTGCGAAGTCTGGAATGGTTGTGCATCTGAACTAATTAGCAAGTAATTAGAAACGATTCAGTTACAAACAGCAAGGACGACTTACCCTAATATCCTTCAAATAAATTCTTTTACTTTGCAACTAGTTGGGAAACGTTATAGGATGTCAGAAAAGGAAAATTAAGCTTAAGGCATTAATGTATAAAATCCAAAATTAAAATAAGACCACGATATCTTGCTGATCTATTCCCTACGAACAAAAATCCAAGACTAATTACAATTTAAGAAACTCTCATAATATTTCTCTACCATTTTCAAGGCTTATGCAAAAAAGAATAGTCCTTCCATTCAACAATAACACTACAATATCTTCTGATCAACTATCAATGAACACAAGTTCAAAGACTAAACATAAATAAAGAAACTCTCCATATAATTGTCTACCATTCTCAAGGCTTAAGCTTCCAAAAGAATAACATTTCATTCAACAATAACTCCATGGAAATATCCGTAATCCACCTAGTTTATCGACATTAAGATAATGTATTGCTGATAGTACTACCTGTACATCTAAATATTTTTCTTGCGATAAAGGAAAGCTGAACATTTTGCATACGAAGTTACAGTACTCTGTACGCTCATAACAATATTTATACAAAATCGGAATGGAACCCAACCCTAAGTGCAAATATATCGTAATATCGAGAACGCTTACCACTATTTCTTTGAATCTTCATTTCATCAAAAAACAGAGAGATATGCTCATATTTACATTGAAGCCCATTGACAACTTGTCATTCATTTCAATTAATCTTGAACTTTTGTTGGACGGAAGACCAGACCTATCATATTGTTAAAATGCAAACGTATTCAAATTAGCTCAGTCGCTCATTCATGATACAAAACGATTTGTATAGAATGTATATGAGTGTTTTATGTTTCTGGCTTGTCACTTTGCTCCTCATTTTGTATCCGATTTCTGTTATGTGTCTGTCATCGTTTGTGTATATATAGATATACATTGTAAATACCACGGAGAAGGTGTTCTTAGTTGGACAACTTGTTCCCAGTCCGATTCTGTGTGAATAAAATGTGTTTAAACTAAACTAGCATTCAGTTTAAATTTCTCTTACATATCACCTGCACAGAAGTGAATTAAGGTAATGAAAAACTTGGTTAAATGGTTACAAATCCTGATTGTTGACATTAGTTTCCTACAACTCACTACACAACCAAGGGTACTTAATGATTAAATCATAACGGTTTTTACATTACCATGTACATTAATGTAATGCCTCTACATGTCTGACGTAAAAACGTCTGTGATATTATTCGTGATATCATTCCCAATGTTACATGTAATTGATCAGACAGCTTATCCAAAATATTAGTAACCTCACACTGTTAGCAATTATATGTTGGCATGTCATAGACAGATGACTTAATGGTATCTTGAACAACACATATTCGGTAAACTCGTGACTGAGTAAAAGAATCAAAGTGATCTATAAACCTCGTTTGAATCATCTAAATGTTGAAATATATCGATTGAGCGTTTCCAAGAGAAAAATAATTTAATTTCACCAAAGTGACTTCCTTTGAAAATTATAGGTCTTTTTACATGTAAAAAAAGAGTCAACTCAACTATTATTAGGGACATAAACATACATAGTTCACAGAGCAAGAGGTTCCTTTTATTTCATTTTTTAGAAAGGGTTTAAGTCAAATAGGGATCGGTCCCTCACGCGATGTAACCAAGTTCAACTTACTATGTAAACGTATACTCATTGAGGTATAACATAAAAATCACCAATCTAATCAGGAAAACTTAATTAAAACGGCGATTTAATTTGTTAAGTATTACCAATTCCATAAAATAAGTAAAACTCGTCTACATATCTCAAAAGCAAACACTGATAAGATCTAATATCTAATTTAATAAGGGGCCTAAGTGTATTTACCCGTTTTGATAATGGGTCTTTAATACAGTGCAGTAAGGGTGAGTTTGCCGAGAACCCTAAACCTTGTAAAAAATATTGGGTTTATTATTCTGATAAAGAAGATTACTATACTATCCTGACTAAGGGAAATCTTATATTTTGCACAAACCAAGTTTTATTCGCCTGACATGATTCAATGGTGTCTATGGTTTTTCTTCCTGTCGTGTCAACATAACAACCATTGATCCTGTATATGCCCTGAACAAACATGTTGCTCTGAGATATAGCCTAGTGTATTTCAAATATTACATCAATTATTACGACAACCTTATATTTGTTAATCATTATATCATGCCCTGGATACTCAGGGTAAAGACATAGAGATTCATAATCAGTTTTATATCATTTGATATTATACGAAACCATAATAGAATGAACAGTTACATTTTATGTGTCAAACATAGTTCAAAATAATCTGATTAGGTGGCTGTCATGTTCCACAGATGAATCAATACCAATCTAGGTAAAATGTTATTTACCACCTTTTTGCAACTTGAATCACTTCCTTATTGTGCTTGTGGGTTGGTTAGTGTGCTGGATAAAATGACACAATGTAATAAAACTAGGCTATTTCACTGAAGCAATTTTCTGAGTGACATGCGGAGTGATTACAGTGATGTATTTCATAAAAAGAAGGAACATAATGGTATTATCCTCGGCTGTATTGCATTCCGGCAATGCATTTAGCAGTATAAAGTTGTTGAGACCTATGAATAGGAAAAGGGTCTGCAAGTCATGCAAGCGATGCAAGTTTACCTTTCACCTATGTAGGTAATTCTGGTTGTAGTAAAAATGAAAAAAACCGAAACGCTAAAGATGCACAGAGATAGTCCTTAATATTTCTTTACTGCATTTGACCTTGAGGAATGAAGAGAAAAGCCCATATAGGGAACTAATGACATAGTGAACAGATTATATCGTTTTACCATTTCTCATCTGCATTGTTGATCAGATGTGATACTTGCCATAATATCCGTGGATGGTATTTGAACATCCGAAACATCACACTGAAGCTGTCAAGAGAAAACAGTGATGAATGTAGGTATCTTTAGAAAGTAAAATATCCCTAATTGTCAATAATGTTTGGGAAACATCTACTGCAGAAATACTTTCAAATGGTGTCATATTGGCTACCTACATGTAGATTTTTCATTAACACGTAATCAGTATTTGCTACCATTTAACATTAAAAAAATACGTATCTTTTAAAGGCATTTAGAAGTTGGTGAGATGATATTTGATAACGGTGTTAGTACGCCGAAACGTCGCAACCATGCAATAAAGAAGTTGTAAATCCATAGAATCAAGTTTGAATACATTGCATCTGTCATCAGGCACTCAACTTGCAAAAAGGGTAATCTAATTGTCCAATTTGCCTTTAAACGGAGACAAATTAAATAAATGTTTTGTAGCGTATGGAAAGCAACAACGTTAAACCAATACTTTCAATGTGTTTGTTCTCAAGTTTTGCAGTTTTGTCATTATGGCGTATCACATACTCGGAAATAGAAACACGTTCAATGCGACCGTTTTATTCGACCACTTTTGTAAACATGCCGACAAGCGTGCATACAACTAAAAGCGAATGTAATCTCCCCAATGTGACGTGTAAGTCGCTAGAATAGACACGCCAAACGGCCAGCAGATAAAAATTGGAACATCAATTTCATGAGAATAGAATTATTTCTATCATTCTGAATGACAATGTGATAGCATCTTATTGTTTAATTGTAGTCAGTTGTTTGAAACTTGATGCTAATCGTAAAACAGAATACAAAGACCGTTTCTGGATCTTGATTTCAAATGTTAGAATGTCTATCAAACTATTTATAAAGAGTTTAATTCTTGCAACGTAACACTGTTTTCAAGCAGTTTAAGATGCTTAGTTTAAGTTCCTTAAAACTCTCTGTTATGAAGCAAGAAATCACATTCTACAAAAGCTTAAGCTGACGCGTGACATGTATCTACTTTGTGTCTGCTCATACAGATGATTATATTCTGAAAATTTTCTTTGCTTCAAAATATCTTTATTATTATCGGCTTACAACCTCATCCCCATATGAAAAGACTAAGGTATTGTGACATGTCTTGAATAGTAGACAATTAACTTCAAACTGATTTTTTTGTAAACAATTCATCAACTTTTAAATTATTCAGTAGTAAATGAATTTGAAAGAAGCTTACCATATTGATTGAATCTTTACACGCAAGGAGAGAGACATGTGTTTAAAAGTTTATTGTCTAAATTTATTTATGTAGAAGTTAATAAATGTCAAAATCACAACATACCCGCAAGTTTACAGCCGATTTTACCCGACTCAAGAACATCAGACACTTCGGTGCAGACGAATTTAGAAGACTTGCCTTACATGTCTTGAAGCTATATCCAGAATTTAGAAAATAGGAAAGGCAACACACACATAAAAACTTGTTACATAGTCTTTAATCGGTCATAAATCAAGGTGAACAGGTTTACTAATCTGGTTTATACTCTAGCAATGACAACTATTCTTACACAGAAAGATTTGATAGATGGTATCAACGCTAGAAATGAAAGGAGTGGTTACTTTTCCTATCTTTCCGGTATTAAGAGGTTGAGTTGTAAATAATGGATTAAGATAGAAACCAGAAATATTTCAAAATTTTCAAGAAAGAAAACAAAAACTTTTATGTTTTTATCATGTAAATTAGCTTTATTAAGCTACTATTAGGCATCACATATGTTTCAGAATCACAACTGAATTTTCCAGAATTGGAAAAGGAAACGATTTCATCAAGGGTAATTGTAAAACTAAATTTGGAGATCAAAACTTGTTTTGAATCTATTGAAATTGACTTAGAACTTCGGTTGGCATAACTATTGGTGATAATTGCAATATAACCCTATACAATGTAAGGTTTTAATTTCCTGCACTGTACCTACATTGTATTACACGGATATCGTTTCGATGAAGTCGACAGTAACAATGAAATATGGTATGTTAAAGCATTTTTAAAGAGTTTACGATTTATTCTTTGTGACTTTGTGATATCTCCGAGTAGATTTTCGGAATATTATCCTTATATAGTTGAAATGAGATCTAACCATTGAACCATTCAAATGCTGAGACAAAAAACAGAGTAAATGTAGACAAGCTAAGTTGTCAAAAAGAGGAACAAAAAAATCATTCAACAAGCACGCTTGTTTCATTCCCTCTACATAATCCTTTCAATAACTACAAACATACTTCTGTAATTTGCGGTTAAAATGTGTCTCAAATCTACTAAAATTTATACGTTTTACTTGTGAGAGTAACGGGTGGCGTCTCCTGCGGGGATTGTGATTAAACTACCCGATAAACTGTTGGTTCACCGAGAATAGAGTTTGTTAAGTTAATCGCCCTCACCCGATAAACAATTGGTTCACCAAGAATAGAGTTTGTTAAGTTAAAACGCCCTCACCCGATAAACAATTGGTTCACCAAGAATAGAGTTTGTTAAGTTAAAACGCCCTCACCCGATAAACTGTTGGTTCACCAAGAATAAAGTTTGTTAAGTTAAAACGCCCTCACCCGATAAACTGTTGGTTCACCAAGAATAGAGTTTGTTAAGTTAAAACGCCCTCACCCGATAAACTGTTGGTTCACCAAGAATAAAGTTTGTTAAGTTAAAACGCCCTCACCCGATAAACTGTTGGTTTACCAAGAATAGAGTTTGTTAATTTCAAACACCCTCCAAACGTTGATAGATGTGACTTTGTGGCATGATTACCGATAGAAAAAGTGATTGGACTATAAATAGGTGTTGACTTGTTCTTCTCAAATAATACATTTTCATTTTAATTAACACTTTTCTCATTAATTTGTTATTTGTGTCTTTTAACCAAAGATAAAACGCTAAAAGATATGCTTGAAATACATACCATAATTAAAAGCAAAAGGCAACCAAATAAGTTGAAAAGGTTACTGACTAGAGCAAAATTCAGTACTTATAACACTGAAGCTGAAGTTACAAAATGCCAGGATAAAAGATGCGGTACCTGCCTTATAGAAGGCAAAAACTTCAATTTTGAGAAAGGGGAATCCTTTCAAGTTAAGCACACAATGAATTGCAGATAAAAAAATCTAATTTATGCAATTCTCTGCCCCAAATGCAAACTAACATACATAGGGCAAACTAGTAACCTACAAGCACGAGTCCGGGTTCACATACAACAAATTAATGACCCTAACCTCGGCCATCTGAAGATACGTAAACACATTGCCAATTGCAATAATGGAAATTTTGCTATCTTTCCTTTCTACAATGTTTATGCAAAGTGAGAAAATACAACCATGACTCTTGAAACAAAAGAGACATTTTTTATCAACAAGTTTTCTCCATCATTGAACTGTTAGCTCACATAAGGAAGCGATTACTATTGTGATATGTTGGATCATGAGTGTTAAATTGCACTCGGTCCCGTCAGTGATTAATGCAACATTGCAGAATCATCAACCCTGAACAACCCATTGTGTTCGAGTCACACCCGATTAGGGGTGCTTGAGGCAATTATTACGTGATTGGCACCGAATGACTGATTAACCAATTACCCATTCAAATATATGAATGTATGAATTTATTGTTTTGTTCCTTTTATAAATATGTGTATACTTTCATTTGTCAAACATACTTGAGAAGACCGATACACTGGTCGAAATGAATTCATCGTATTGTATTAAAGAAGATTGATCCAGTCAGAACCATCCGATGTTTACTCTTTCTTATATATAACTTTCCTTCACGTGAGAAACATATTCTCCTTTTTTTAGATCGTGTCTTGTTTTCAAACTGCAAATCTTGTATGTAAGAAATATCAAATATAATGTAAATGGACAACGCGATAATTAATTCGATTATTGAACACTATCATACTTATCTGAAAAAAAAACACTCATCCCATAGCTTACATGAATGTATTTATTGATTGAATATAACATATTATCCTTATACTTATAACAGTAAGGGCCTCAGAGGCCATGTCTTTAAACCCCATTTTCATCTTCTTCCCCAGAAGCAAGAGGCTCAGAATTCTAATACATTTGCTGTTAGGGATTTTTTATTATATATTCGGTAACCCTATGACCACTGCAATGGGCCATATGTGCCACGCCAAGTGGTCCTTATTAAGAGCCACAGTGGCCACACCCTGAACTAAATATTTCACTGAATTACTTAAGGTCATTTTATTCACATATTAAGCATAATAGTATAGAAGTATACAAATAAATCAGTGCTTTACAACAGCCTAAACAAAAAAATTAAACAATTGCATTTTAGTTCTACTACTATAATTGAAAGTTACAATGTTGATTTCAATTTAATGAAGTCGCTAGAGCATGGGGTTACAAGTCGCGTTTCAAGGGAGAATAGTGATTAGATTGGCTGCTTCACTTTCTATTTGGCAACCAGTCAGGTTTCTTTAATCCAACACGGAATGGGTTGGTCGTGAAATGTCAGGTTAAAATGACATTCTCAACTGGTAATTTAGTCATTAATGTTTATCGCAAGTACACAATAACCATTACTAAATACAGAACGATTGGAGCCCCAGTACGATTGGAATGATTGCCTTCTAGTACTCGTAAACATGTAAGTACCTATCCGTTTATAGAAAATACAGTTAATATAACAAATTAATCATAAAACCAATCTCATCTGAAAGCTGTACAAATAATTTCCAGCAGAAAATAGAACAAATTACTTTGGAACCTTTATCGAGAGAGAAATATGAATTTTGAAAGTTCTGAAAACAATCGTGACTATGTTCTTAATCCTGGACTGTTTTATGATAAATGAAATGAAAGTTTTATATTAAAAAGTATTAATAATGATCTTGTTTTAAGGAAACAGTTGTTATATATTAACTAAGTATGGTATTTAAAAACAAGGCATTTCTCGCGCATGGAAGTGTAAGATGCTGTTAATAAGTGCCAGAGGGAAGTTGAGTTATTCTTACATTGTTACAGAGTTGCAAGTGCACTAACACATTTTTACCAGAAGGGTATAAGTAAATCTAGTATCATTTTGCAATAATGTCTTGACTGTAGACTCTTGGGATATCTGAGATAGTCTTTTAGACAAAAGAAAAAGACAGTTGTAATTATTGGCCTCTATCTAGGATTGTCACCATGTGTATCTGATGCAGGACATGAGGATTTCTTGGAAATCATTGTGAGAAATATTGACTGACGTTGTGATCAACATTGCTGTTTAAGTTAGACCAATCAGAATGCTTTATACGACTTTGTTATAAAGTCGTCTTTTGTCATATTTTATTCTGGTTAATTAGCATTTCAACCAAATTTACCTTGCGTAGCCTATTATGTTAGTATTAATATATAATGTAAGAGTTTATTTCGCATCAACAAAAACATGCCATGTTTATGTACATTAGACCTCCTGTAGAAACAGTGCAGCACCAGTTCAAGCCTTGGTCTGTCTTTATATGGCTTCACAAAATAATAATAATAATAATAATAATAATAATAATAATAATAATAATAATAATAATAATAATAATAATAATAATAATAGCTTTCTTGTACCGCGCATATATCCATGCCAGAGCATGATCAAAGCGCACAAATTGTATTATTACCCCGAGGGAATAGTACTTCGATGCAGCCTCTTAAGCGCTTTGCGCGACCGTGTTGGTCCATTCCTTCCCTGAGCAACACCTCCGATTTGATTGTAACCTTCATCATGTAAATTTCTTTAAGATTTCAATGAATGCATTATCAGTTTTAATTGGTATAGTCTGAATTAGCTGAAATCCAACTACCAGTTTTGCAGCGAGCTAGTTCCATGTGGGGATACTATTCATATCGTAACCACAATAGCATTATGTAAAGATGTAAAGACTTTTTAAATTTCTGAAGACATTCACTTTCCGGTTTTGTTGCTTCTACCTTTGGTTATAAGTGCTATAGATCTCAGTAAGACAAGTGATCAATGCCCTGAAGGTATCAGTATTGGATCAGAAAATACAATAACACTGACGCACATCAATATTTGTCGAAACTAAATAATGCAGAGATGATGCATATCTCTCGGATATCTTAAATTCTAAATAAGTGGTTTTTTAAAATAAAACTAACGTTGCATTAATTGTGCATAGTATCTGCAATACTAAAATTCTTCTCGGAAAAAACACTCGGAAGACCAAAAGCTGTAAACGCTATTTATATTGCGCTACCCAATAAGAGCAATGCTTCTTCTGTGAATATGAAATAGGTAAAGTTACAGATATACTTCATCCTTTGTTCTTGAAGAGTTTAAAACTACAAACAGTCCTAGTCCGAATATAGATAGTATTCTTTCAACAGACACAAAAATAGCGTTGCCTGCTTGTGCAAATCTATACATTTTCGAAGTCAATTTGGAAATATAGGCTAATAAATCTAGATTGTATTTTGAACATAACGATGATTGTGGTAGTCTTTGTGATTAAGGAGGTTATGATTTTTCAAAAGAAATGTGATGCGTATTTATTTTAATCTTAGACTGTTTCAACAGTGTGAATACATACAATTTAAAACACTTTAGCATCCATTTGTATGATTAAATCTTCTCACACTGTCATGGTGATAAACAGTTTTTAACATTTATTTTCGTTTTGATATGGTCATCGTTATATTTTTTATCCTTGTGAGCAAGTGACATCATTCACTGCACTCATCATTGGCACATGTTGAACAGGGTAATAATAAATGTAATTTCTATTCCAGATTTCTACGTGAATGACATGGTGAGTGAATACTTGTAATAATCAAGACGTCCTGAGAGACATCTAAACTTAACTAGACGGCTATGATTACAGGCAACGTGGCATGTCGTTGAACGTTACTTTAAATCAATGAAATCTTTTAACCCCCCACCCATCAGTATAGTCTCCTTCAACTGTATTGCCATACTGCTGTTCGGAGTGTTTGCTAATGCATAACAGAATACATAGCTACATATACAACAGAAAAGTTGAGGCCGACCAGGTAAGTATCAAGTATATTTCGTTCAGAACATTTTTGTAATTATTTAAAACCAAATAAAAATCTTCATCTTCGCTGTTGACTTGAGGTAAATTCATCAGAGATCACCGAAAGTGAACTAACGTCTTTAGAGCGGGAACGATATGAATTACTGAAAAGGTGTTAGGGAATAAAATCCTTTCATTTAAACGTAGATTACTTTCTTAAGAAGACTCATTACAGCAATAAGACTTTGCCGTATCTGTCAGTTGGCTGACTCTCTTCACATGTTGCTAACAATTCCCATGTACTGTACATAATTGTGATTGAATTCAGTGGATCAGCTATCAAAGACGTTATCGTATATGTATCTAGTTAAGTTAGAAAACATCTCGCAAAAATAAATAATTAAAAATATAGGAATGTTTAAATGATCTAAATCACCCTGCAACTGATCTTATTGCTTACTGGATGTAATGTAAGCTTTTTACTGCCTCGATGTAGATGTTTAATCTTATTTGAAGGAATGTTAACGCTTCCAAAGGTTTTTCGTGACAGATATATAAATCACAACTGAACACTACTAAAAGCCAACCTAAAAGAAATACTGTGGTCACTATTTCATCATTGTGTATGATATGTTTGCTGACTTACCTTTGAGCCAGGAATCATGGCATAGTTTGGAATTAGCTTTTAAATCGAGCATATGTATCTTTGTTACCATAAAATACTTTACTTATGTCCATGATAAGTTATGTTTGAGCACATTTTCATCAACTACTTTGATAAAAAAAATTACAAATTCTGTTTGTTGACATCACGAGACGGTTATGTAATAATTGAATCACAGCGGGTTTTACATAAATATGTGCATCATTTTAATAGCACAGATCGATCCTTGGTCATCCTGGCATAAGTGCATGGGTGTTTCGATGTGGACAGTGGCAAAGAGTGAAAACATGGCGTTTATGGCTGTCCTTTCCGTTTTCACATAATGTATACTAAACCTCTATATGCCCTGAACAGGCAAGTTGCAATGAACTATAGTGTCTTATCACTAGCTGTAAACCCCAATGTTCGGTCATATGATTAGGAAAGGTATCTACCAGTCATGAAAGAGGCATAAATGCTTCTTCCTAATGCGTATTACGTATGTAGGTAAATTTGTAATCATTGTCGTGGTAAACATCTTAATGTAGACAAGTATAAAAACGTTAAAGATGAATACAGATAGTCATGTTTTTATATTTTAAATGCATTTGTTTGTAAGGAATGAAGAGAAAGGAATGCTTAGGGTACTAATGGCACTAATGACAGAATAAGTTCGTTTTACCAATTTTAATATCTCTGCATTGTTATAATGAATATTTCAGCAGATTAAATGCTTCCCGATAGCATATTTGATGACTCTAAAACAATTTAATCATCAAGTTAAGACTGTAATGAGAAACAAAGATGACAGCACGGGGTTATTTTTTTATTTTCTATTTCTATTTGTCAAACACTTTTCGTAAACAAAAAATGCAGAAATACTTTCAACTGGTGTTATACTGGCTTCCTCTCAGATAGTCAGTACTTACCCACCACATAATTTTCAAGAAAACTGTAAACACATTGCGTCAACAAATGATATAATCTACTTGCAAATAGGGTAATCTCAATGTCAAACTTGCCTCTAAACGGAGAGACTTTCGATTCACTGTTTGTACTTTGAGAAAGTGCCAACATTAAAGCTATATTCTTCATGTGTTTGTTCTCAATGTGTGCAGTTACCCTATAATGACACATCGTTAACTGTGAAATACAAGCAAATGTCTATCCATGTTTATTGCATACGAAGTAAAAGAGTAAAACAGAAACCTCTGATATTATCAAAGTAATCCATTTAAAAATAATTATAGTGAAATATTGTATTTTGTATATTATATTGTAGCATTTACGTATGCTGGATTTATCGTTAACAGCAGAATCCTTTTTCCAAATCGAAGCCAATGTACCTATTCTCTTAACATGCTGACATGTGTTCATTAAACTAAAGGTGAGTTTTGTTTTTCTGCTATATGACTTGCTTTGTGTAAGTGGATGAAATAAACACTCCAAAGGTCCAACATATAAAAGCATTTCTATCATGCGACTAAAATAATGCGTATCATTCTGCATTTTTCAAACTTTTCTTTACCTCTTATTTTCATTTGAACCTTGATACAAATCGCGGAACAAAATACAGGTTAATGTCAAATGTGAGAATGACTTTCCAACTATTTCTTGAAATTGTGTCTTTTTTCAAGCAATTGAGATACGAACCGACTTCCTTAAAATCTTCTTTTTAAACATTTATCAAACTTGTTGAATTTTGTCTAATTGAGTAATTTGTCCTACTAGTTTACTAAATTCTTTTTAACCTCTTTTCTTTTCTGTGTATGCATGAAGATTTTGTATGTTCGTATTCTTTATCTTAAAAAGGATAAATAATCTACTTTGTGTCTGTTCACAAGGACATTTATATATCCAGAAAAGACGCTTTTCATCTCATCTCAACAGCTAGATAACATATGGGGCTAGCTTGGAGTCTAACTTATATTTATTGACATATAGTGTTCACGTTTGTTAATGAGTTATTTCATTGGCAAAAAACGTTTGTTAATGAAAATTCCTAATCTAAATTAATTCCTAAGATGCCTAGCGGTTAGAACAATAAAAAAGGTACTTTATGAGACAATAAAGGTATAGTTTTTTTATGACGTAACAATTGAATGACGTTATATCCGCTCTTCCCCGCTGCCCCCTCGTGATCAACGTCCATGGTAACCTTTCATCTCGATTCTTCGAACAACATGGCTTATCCCCCTATCAAGGTTTAACGACATAATCGTATTAATGTTTCTATTAATAGAGACAAGTTTGGAATCATCTATTTCTATTTACCGTAAAGTAGAATGGACAGAAAATGCTTGTCTACCGTCGAGTGACCGCGTTGTTTCACGTTAGGTCACGGCGCCCCGTGGGACTGTGACGTTGGTTCACGTCAACCGTCTCTACCAGGTTCAATGTGATATGGTCAACCTAATAATTAAGTAATTCTAGGTGTACAGCCCCAACAGTCTGCTTATATAAGAGACTAGAGCATCACCTTCAACGTTTATGACAGCAGCAAAAAAATAGATGTCCGGATCCAGTCCGCCATCACGCTTCCAAAACAAACAATACCCATAATTCTTTGTGGAATGTTAACCACGTGATAAGCCCTGCATAATCGCACGACACGAGTTTGTAAAAGTAAAAGGTTTTTAAAAAACAAGAGGTGTTAATTTGTTTGTTTAAGTTTTTAAAGAAAAAAATAAGAAGAAAATATAATTCAAAATTGAATAAATGAAAAAGTTTAAGTGCAAAACTGCAGTAATCAAAGCTTTGACCAACTAAATGTCGTTTTAAACTAGGGGTTGAGTTCCATACTTGGAATAGCGAACAGTTAGCCCTGTTCATGGATTATTAATGTGAGCAATGTAAACACTATTTTTTTTATTTCGAGATGATTAAAATCAGAGTGTTCCCCGTATAGATTATTTTTGCATCTTAGAAAAGAAATAAAGTTCGCTCTACCCCAATGTGTTTTGTAATAAAGCATAGTTTTCCCTGAACTATTATAACGTTAAAGCACTCGGACTACCGTCCTCGGACTACCGTCCTCGTGCTTTAACTATAATAGTTCAGGGCAAAACTATACTTTATTACAAAACACATTGGGGTAGAGCGAACTTTATTTCTTAATCACAAGTAAGGAAACTACAGACCTCATTGAAATAATGTGTGTTCATATGACTAAAGCGACTGCTCTATTTCTGTAAAAGGTAAGATACGGTCTAACTAATGTGAATTCTCGGCATTATTCACATTACAAACATCGTTGTGATATTAGCAAATAGTGGCATTCGTAACAGTGAGACCCTACAACATACTTGTTTAATT
This sequence comes from Phorcus lineatus, assembly GCA_921293015.1. Lineage (NCBI taxonomy): Eukaryota > Metazoa > Mollusca > Gastropoda > Trochida > Trochidae > Phorcus > Phorcus lineatus. The sequence continues at coordinate 74,649,948 of OV121081.1, read as the reverse complement.
CGAGACCGAAACCAACAATTATAAAGCTCGTAGAAAAATATCGTAAAACCCCGAGTACAAAAGTCTTGAACTAGCCCACAACCATTGTGATAGCGACGCAAACATTGTGACGTCAAAACGGTTGGCCTTTGTGACGTCATACAATGGGAATGGCATTTAAAAGAAGGCGGCCGCATGAAACTTTGCGGCAAACTTGGACTAAGTAAGTCAGTTCAAAAATACATCATATTAGAGTGTATTTGTATATATATATATATATATATATATATATATATATATATATATATATATATATATATATATATATATATATATACTGCCTCGTTATGTAACACGTCTTAAAGTAGCATCAATTTACGACTGTGTGATGATGTTATATCCGTCATGGGTCTTTCAAAACAAGTCATAGATTGGTGCTAATGTACATTTCATTTGTCCAGGTGTACTCTATTAACATAATTGCCCTGCACGTTAGCAATGGCCTCTTTCAATGAGATCCAACCATATATTTTTATGATATCACACGCTATGCCAGTCTGTTCCTTTTTTTACATTGTGATGATGTTCTTGGAATCATTATTTCAATAATTATATAATTATCATTATGATATCATAGTAAGGATGATAAATGGTTATTTATTGATGGCAATGTATTGTCAAAACTGAATGTTCATGTTGCTGCTAGAGATACCAAACGAAGAATATTTTTTAAACTGTACAAACTGATATATGTTAGTGTGCGATACTTCATTGTCTTCATGCTCAACATGGATTTAAATATTAGCAAATATTACACGTTTTGTTCACTAATTTCACAGTTATATAAAAGCAAACAAACACAGAAACAAACCACATGAGAGAAAACTTTGCATTGCATTCGCACTCAATAGAGTTCACTCATATATGTGCAAGTAAATGACAGTTTTAAATTCCAGAATGTGAGGACGGTGTAAACGAAATCCCAAATGATTAAAGTGAACGACATGTGCAAATTGAATTCTTGCAATGTTAGATGTGGAATGTTGTTAAAAATGCCAGTTTGGTCACAAGATAAGTATGAAATGAGCTCGTTATGCCTGGTTAATCATATGTAAGAGTTAAAGGATCTAAGGAGTGCTATTGTCAATTTATTGGTTATTTGGGCTTTGCACTAAATAAAATATTTCAACCAAAATATTTAATAAAGCTTGACTTATTTACATTCTTTAATGTGTTATGTAATAAACCCGTTGTCAGTTATAATAAGTAATGAAACATAATTGCTGTTACAAGAATTATAGGATATAGTTGCTGTTACTGAACATTCTGAAAAAATAAAACTCTAATGTTTTATTGTAACTGGCGAAACAATAGTTCATAATACTGACAGCAGCCATAAAATAGACAAAAGCGGAAAATCATACTTAAATAGTATTTTCATATCGCTATTCTGTATATGCTCTTATATCAATTTTGGTAAGATGATGCCATGTTTTTGCCCGGATTGAAATACTACTTCAAGTCTCTTGACATGCCAAAAGAAAATTACTTTTTACATTGAGTCATTTAATATAGCTTGCACACCGCCTACGAGTTGACTGAGGAAGACGTGCATATAAGGGAGGTACTAAACAACATTTTCCTTGATAAGCAAAGGCCATGCCATTACCATTGTTGTAGCTAATTAGCTATGGAACTTAAAAATACAAATTGATTCTACCATGTAATTATTTTTGGTAAAAATAAATATCTTTGGAATCGTTGCTTCTCTCTGCTAAAGTCTGCTTTAAAGTCTTATACAGGGTTATGTTTGTCGTTAATATCATCACACATATAGAGTTGTAAAAAGATTGACACAAGGTCACATACATATGTGCTAATTCGGGTTACAATTATCAGGCACTTGAGTTTTTAGATTGTAGCAACTTTTATTAGTTTGTAGTTGTCACACAGTTGATATCATGAAAATAGTGCAAGGAATACTTGTGTACATGCATTCAAAACAATGAAACAACGTTCCTTTACAATGGCAATATACATGTATGGCACCAGTGAAACTATTGTACTTCAAATTAAAACTTCTTATTTCAAAACCAAGTGAAGTATTGTACACATTTATGAATGTGTAATTCAGGGAAAACTGCAAGTATTAAACTTCAATTTGACAAAACATTATCCTTAATCGCCATATATATTGCTCATTTATAATGAGGGTCTCTGTACAATGCAACACCAGATTTGTGTCAGATGCCTTACCATAAATGCATTACCATTCCATCTTAGTAGCCTGTTTCTCATCACTCATTACATGCGTGATTGGCACATGTTGAAATTGAACAGGGAATTAGAAATCTCATTTCAATCCCCTATCGTTACACGAATGATTTAGATAGTGAATGCATCCAGTAATCAAGAAGGTCATAGAGACACCGAACTTTACCAGACGATTGTAATGAAAGGCAAACTGGCGTGTTGTTGTAAGTAAGTTAGAAATCATACAACCAAGAAAACTTTGATTTCTTATCAATCAACATTAGTGATATCTTCAGGGCGTCGCCTACTTCATATATATTGCCATATTGTTGTTCTGAAGTGTTTGCTTATGAATAACAGAATACATAACAAAACAGGAACTTTGTAGTTTGCATAGCAAAATAATTGAGGACAACTATAATTTAAAAAAAAATTATATTAAGTTTAATTTTTGAAGCATTAATATAAATTACTTCTTTGTAATGTTTTCATATCAAATAGGTAAGAAGTTCTCATCTGCTGTTGACTAAGGTAGAGTTATCAGGGTGTAGTCCAAAGTGAACACACTGTCTAATTACTAATTTCTTAAAAGAGAGCAGACAAAAGAGGTTTTAATCGAATTAAATTCTTATATTGAAAGATACATGGATAAATATTACTTTTGGAAAAGAATTATACAGCACATACACGTTACAATGTCAGCTAGTTGGGTAACATTACCCACAAGTTGCTTATATATCCATGGCATTGTTTGATTTCAATTGAATTCAGTGGAGCAGAATTCAGAGCGGTTCAGAATAGTTTAGTCCATTTGGTTTTTATGAGATGATATATATCTCGCTTCATTTAACAACAAAAATAAAATAATGTTTAAGAGAACTTATCCACCCTAAAATATCAGGATTGATTGATATCATGCATCAGCAAGACCAACAGACAGTTCATGCATACTGCAAATGATGCTTTGGCTTTGTCAGTTATAAATGTGTGTATACTTTGAAGTGTTTTCCTGATGTCACTGTAGATGTTCACGCATGCAAATATTTTTAACCCTCGTACGACTTGGGATCTGTTAACAAAGTCATCTGACTGCGCCAGGCTTTTTGTGTATTGTACGCAAGAAACATGTTTTGAACTCTATTTATCTTTAATATGTACAAATGTACATTCAATTAAAAATCGCATACCTTCTTTAAAAACATAAGAGGTCTGTTAGACCCCAGCGTTAAAAAGGTTACACATGACAAGTATTCCCTCACAATGATAAATCTTCATGATGCACATCTAAGTTGGATGTAAAAATGAATGAACAATTTACCATTTTCAATTATGCCAGCAAAAATGTAAACTATTGGGTGGTCATAAAAAGGCAAAATAGGTATTTATCAAAATCATATTAAATCTTAAATCAATGAAATTGTTTGTGTTCATAAGACTATCCTCCAACTACATCATAAAATTTGCTCGAACTATCACAGACAAGATTATGTAAACACTACAGATTCTTGTGGTGCATTAGTCAATCTCATCCCAATACCCACTGGGGACCTAGTTTGGTTATTCTTATCTATAGACATTTGTAATTATAGGATCTGATTAATGTATGTCATTGCATGGAATGTGGACTACACCGCTAGTTTGTCATTAAGACTTGAAATGACTATAACACAAGGGCCAACAGATAAAGTCTAACAGTCTATCATTTTGCATTTTTCAAACATTTCATAACATCTTAATGTCATTTGAAACTTGATCTTAAAACCTATACAGAGACCGTTTCCAAATCTTAATGTCAAATGTTAGATTTTCAAACTAGTTATTATTTTTCGTATTGCAATATAACACTCTTCTCAACCAATTTGAGATTCGATCAAAAGCTTTTAATTGTAAACTCTTATTTGTGCTTAATTGAGTAATCTGTCCTACTAGTTTACAAAATACTGTTCAAACTCTTTTCTTAGCTGTGTATGTATGGAGCTTCTACATTCTATAACTGAAAACGGATCAATAATTTACTTTGTGTCTGTTCAAACTGAAGTTACTATTCACAAAACTTGCTTTTCATCACATCTCAACAGCTAAAAAACCACATGTTGCTTGCTCATTTCTTTGAGTCTAATTTATATTGACTGAGTGTTCAAGTTTTGTTAATGAGTTACTTCATTGGCTAAAATATTACGGAAAAATCATAATCTAAATTAGTTCACACGTAGTAAAAATATGCAAGTCATTTTGATCATGTGTGTTCAAATGAATAAAACACCGATGCAGATCCCATATACTGATCAACTTAACTGACATTTTACATTAAAGCTAAAATCAAATGTGTTATTTCTAAAAGAAACATACATAGCCAGTTTCGAATTAGTTTCATATTTTGCCAAAACATACTCTCAAGCTCTCAATGTGCATCTTACAGGATTTCAATGATGAAGGATGAATGCATCATTTTGCTGAGTAGGTAGTCTGACATCCTGACACCTGATAACAATAAGTGTCTGACATCCTGGTTTTAGTGCTTTGCATTGCATTTCTGATTAATTGAAATCTCAAAAGCTGAATATAACACGTTTGCCAACCAATGGTGTATGCACTCATTGCTTGAGAAATAACAACTATTGTTATCATTAGATGATAGTGGAAAATATTCATGGGCTTCAGATGTTAGAAATATCTTATTTTCAAGTGGATTTTCTTATACCTGGTTAAATCAAGACGTCGGTGATAGAGAAATATTTTTGTCAATGTTTAAACAACGAATAAGAGATATATTTATTAAGAATTGGTCCGAAACAGTTAATTCATCCAATTTTCTAAGTCATTATTCCCATTGTAAATCAGTGTTCGGGCCGGAAAAGTAAATTTAGAATTTCACTCCACTCCTTTAAAATACAGTCGTTCAGAAAAGATAACAATACAGTAGATGATTTGTCATGTTCGTATTGTTCGTCTGGTCAAACAGAAGACGAATTTCATATATTGTTAGTTTGTGACGCATTTTCAGCTTGTCGTAACAAGTATTTAAATTATATTAATGTAACTAATCAAAAGATGTATAATCTGTTAAATTAAAACAATGATGATGTCATCAAATCTGTCGCAATTGATGTCCATTTTGAAATCTCGAGTTAAACCTTTGTCTATGTCACGTGATCAAAGTCTGTCATGATGCACCTGCAATTGTACTTTGGGCCACTGGGCCTTTAATACTGAATAAACCTGTCTGTCTGTCAGTCTGATTTTGTCAAACTTTATTCTATTAAGTGGTGAAATGAATTTGTGGAATGCCTGCCAATGGTACATGTAATTGATGAGACAGCTTACCCAAAATATAAGTAACCTCACACTGTTAGGATGTCATAGACATATGATGTAATGGTGGTAAACTCAAAACAATCGAAGTGATCTATCAATCTAATTTGAATCATCTACATTTTGATACATCAATTGAACATTTACTTTCTAGTAGACAAATCATTAAATTTCGCCAACATGATTTCCCTTGTGAATAATAAATACACTAAACGCCAAAAGAAACGTTACCCCCTTTCTTTATCAATTATGCAATAACTGTTAAAGTAACGATGGAACTTTTTGCTGCCTTGTGTAGCCAAACAAAATCGGATTATATTGCAACAAAAATATTTGATAAAATCGACTAGTATTTCGGTTTAAACAACAAAGCATAAGACTGACAACATTGTCCAGTTTTCGATCATCACTCAAAAACAACAAAAAGGTGTAAAATTTATGTTTTTATTGTTTTTTAATCTATTCTAATATATAGTATGGCCGCCATTCGCATCCAAACATGCCAGAACACGTCTCGTCACGGAATGGGTCCATTGTCTGACGAAGGCTGCTGGAATTAAACGCCATTCTTCTCTCAAAGCGTTAATTAGTTGCTGACGATTTCGCGGCTGTTGCTGTCACAAGCAAACTCTGCGATCTAGATAGTCCCATAAATGATCGATGGGGCTAATGTCTGCGGATTTGGAAGGCCATGGCAAGACGTTAACGTTGTTGGCATGCAAGAAATCTCATGTTATTCTTGCGACATGAAGTGGTGCATTGTCCTGTTTGTAAAGTGTGTTTTAGTGACGCTGTAAGAATGGAATAACCACAGGACGGACAAGCTGGTCAATGTACACCTGTGCCGTCATATTCCCCTCCACGATGATATGGTTAGTTCGAACGTCGTCCTTTATTCCGGACCACATCATTACACTGCCTCCTTCGAAAGGTATAACGTCGTGAACACAGCATGGAGCCTCTCTTTCACCTTGACGACGGTACACTCTCCTTCTCCTATCGGTATGGTGGATCGAAAAACGACTCTCATCCGTGAACATCACTCGCCGCCAGTTCCGGTTCTGCCACCGTCCGACGGTCCATCCCCACGCTACCCTGTTTAGCCGGTGTTGCCGCGTCAACTGCACACCTTGCATTGGTCTGTATAGCCGTAAACCTTGAAGACGAAGCCTTCTCCTCACTGTAGCAGCACTTAGTCTTCGTCCAAGAGCAGTCCTGGCTGACCACGTCGTCGGCAGAAATCGGTTCCTCAGATGTAGCTGACGTAGATAGCGATCTTCAGCTGGGGTTTTGACCCGGGGACGTCCACTTCTTGGTCTATCAGCGGTGACCCCGGTCTGAAGATAGCGCTGGCGAAGTCGAATGATGGTCATGCGGTGACATCTGAAGGCATTGGCGACATCGTTGTTTGTCGACCCCATATGCAACATCCCCAGAGCTCTTTCTCGTTCTTCAGCTGTCAATCGCGGCATGATTTCGAACATTTGTGCCATATCATGCAAAGTAGGCACCTTTTATACTCTGTAGAAGCATTGAGTTCGTGTAAATGCTGCTTGAATTTTGCTACGTTTGAGCGTTAATGCGTTTGGGTTATAAACAAAAAAATCAAGCAAAAATGTTGACAGAAATAAATGTTTGTATTCCTGAATACTTTAAAGTCATTCTAATACACAGTAAACTCGTTTCACTAAGTTAAATTACGAGAAAAGATATTTTATGACTATAAAAAAATTTTTTCTAATTTTCTTCTTAAACTTACTCAACAACATCATTTTTCATCGTTTACAGGTTATAATGTCCAGCATACAACCTTTTTGTCTAAACACAAAAGTAAAAGTTTACTTTCAACTTTTTCTGGACATCTAAATCAGAATTATTGATTACTACCAGCCTGGTCGAAAACCGGACAGTTTGGATCTTCATAAGGAAGATGCATTTCGCCACAATCTGAATCCATCAGGAATTTGAAATGTGTTATCAGAATAAAGCTACATTATTCAGCTTTCTTTTGAATCATTCATTTGGTACATATCTTTAATACTTAAAAAGTTATTCAAAAAAGAGGAGGGGTAACGTTTCTTTTGGCGTTTAGTGTATATGTAAATGTAAATAAAGAATATACTTCAACTTTAATAGGGACATGAAAATACATAGTTCACATTTTTTTCATTATACTTTTCAGAAAGGGTTTAAGTCGAATAGGGATAGGTCCTTCACATTATGAAACCAAATTCAGCTTGGCTACTCGGCTACTATGTAAACGTATACTCATTGAGTTACAACATAGATAACGATCACCAATGTAATTTGGAACACTTAATCTAAAGTTGGGGATTTCATTTGTTTTGGAATACCGATTCCATTCACTAGATAGAACTCGTCTGCATTTCTCAAAAGCAAACACTGATAAGACCTTAATGTGAATCTAATTTAATAAGGACCCAGGGTCTATTTACCTGTTTTGGAAAATTTGATAATGGGTATTAAATCCAATACAGTCAGAGAGAGTTTGCCGACAACCCAAACAATAATGGGTGTCTGGTTCTGATAAAGAATTATGAATAAAGTTGAAAACAATACAACAGACTTAAATTCCAAATAATATTGTTGCCCTAATGAAGTCATCCTGCTAAATCAGCGTATATAAATCCGCTCTCGCTCCTAATACCCTGATCTCTTTTGGGCTAAATGTCTCGCATGGCTGGAACGGCTTGAAATTCGTTGCGTAGTTCACCTGTTATTATTTCAGCCAATGAAATGCCGTTATGAGTGAAGAACGTGAAGCTACTATCTTAAATTCAACGGATTTCCCATCCGGGTTGTGCCGCTGTCGCTTAATGCAAGTCGTCTCATTGGTTGCTTAGATAGCTAGCGATACGAGGGTTTTGGCTTGAAAGAGATCAGGGTTTTAGGAAGGAAGGAGAGCGAATTCATATACGCTGATTTAGCAGGATTAAATGAAGTTATGTTATATATTTGTAATGGCAAGTAAGAAATATATGACAAATGTATCAGAATCGTAAGTTGATGTAAGAATTGTGATGGTTGTCTTAAAAGAATTAATGTTAGTTGGTTAGTTTGTTACTACAATTTAATTATCCTTGTATTCAGCGAGTTTCACTTTACAAGGGGCTGTCCATTCGAGATACATCCTTATTGTAATGAAACAACATGACAATGATGAGTACATTACTATGAAGCTTCACAATATATTATCATGCCGCGCAATGCATCCATATATTATTAGTCGTTGTTGCCCAAAATTCTCCAGCTGAAGACCTTTAATATTGTTTTAGTAGCAATGGTATGAGTGCATGAATGTTTCCTTTTCAAACAATGTGGATAGAGGCCACAACAGGGTGTGTATAGTTTTTCGTCCTTTCAAGTCCACGTTACATCTATTGATCCTGTGTATGCCCTGAACAAGAAAGTTGCTTCATAATAAAGTGTATTCAAGGAGAATGGAAAATGTTACTCAAATATTAAGGCAACATCATTATTTTCAAATATAAAATCATGCCCTAGATACTTGATTAATACGTAATCAGTTTTATAACATTTAATACTATATCAAATCCTAGAATGAACAATTATATTTGATGTGTCAAACAGGGTTCCATATAATCTGACTTGGTTGCTGTCGTGTTCTAGAGATGAATCAATACCAATCTAGGTAAAATGGTATTTACCACCTCTTTGCAACTTGAAGCACTTCCTTATTGAGCCCGTGGGTTGGTAGTGTGCTGGATTAAATGACACAATGTAATATAGCTAGTTATTTTATTGAAGCAATTTCTGGCTGTATAATTATATTTGACGTGTCAAACAGGGTTCCATATAATCTGACTTGGTTGCTGTCGTGTTCTGGAGATGAATCAATACCAATCTAGGTAAAATGTTATTTATCACCTCTTTGCAACTTGAAGCACTTCCTTATTGAGCTCGTGGGTTGGTTGTGTGCTGGATTAAATGACACAATGTGTCATAACTAGTAAACTTTGTAATCTTTGTTGAGATAAAAATGTAAATGTCTATATTGTGTTCGTTATTTTCGCAGTTATTTCTGAGAATTGAGCACAGATAAAATCTTACTTGATGTTTGAAAGATTAATACCTTCTTTTCTTTTGAATTTCATAGATGTATTAACGCGTCTTATTCATATAATACAAACACACTGTTTGAGATGGTCCCCTTTACATACTGTGTCATTCCGTGCCCACCATTTGCATTCCCAATTGAGAATTGACATCCGCGATTTAGTTTGATAATCGATAAATTTTCAATGAAAAACAAACTTTGATTTACGGAACTTCGAAACACACTTCTGTCTAAAGTATGTCAAGGGGCCAAATGACATTGATGTGTCAATATGTCAAAGACTACCTGTCATCATTTGCTGCCTCTACCACGTTACATATTTTTATACGCAATATTTGTCATGTGTTAGTTCTCAATTGTTGCAGTTTTGTCATAAAGACTTATCACATACTCTTAATACAAACACGTTTTACGCGGCTGACTTATTTTCTTTCCCTACAGGATAGGAACCAGTCACTTACTTCCAAACTTACCTTGTATAATCTGATGATGTCAAAACGCCCGTGAAAGTAAGGCCAGATACTTGTTCATTGCAAAAGGTTAATGCCTACAATTTCATACAACCAGTTAGAGAATAGAACACAGGTTTGTGATATTTTTAATATAATAATAATAATAATAATAATGATGATGATGATGATGATGATGATGATGATGATGATGATGATGATAATAATAATAATGAAATCACGTTGATAGAATGTAGTATTTTTATGTGCTGATATAAGGATAAGTTCAGACTATATTTTAAAATCTAACCCAACATTGAAAATGTACCTCTTTTGTAAACATGTCGACATAAGTGAATGTAATTCCCCCAATGTGACTCTATGTGTTAGTGACCATAAAATACATGTCAAACTATTGTATATTATACTGAAAAGTCATTACAAAGAGATATTTTATAACAAGCAAATGTTCGTTTGTTTCATGAGAGCTTCCCGGAACTTAAACTAAAGATCTTAAACTGCATGATAACAATGATATATTGCCAGAACTAAAAACTGTTTAAAATACTTTGAATGTCATCCTGGCATTTAACAGTAAGTTTTAAAAAACATTTTTTGTATTCCGTTTCACAATTATTATCAAGTTTATTTTATTTTATCATGACACCTGAAAGTGCTATTTCACAGCTTGTTAGCAGCTTAAACATCAAATCAACAGCCAGTTATCAATAGAATTGAACTTAAATAGTCTGAGTTGTTCTTCTATTAATAGAGAGTTATTTTGAGCAATCCAAATTCTTTAAATCTTGTGAGATTTGATATTTTTTACATAGTATTTTTATTGCACGGGGTTTATGATAGATATCTCCGGACATGAATAAATAACAACATACATAATCTGCAACGAACTTGTGAAAAGGTTATTTTTCAACATCTATAATGTCTTTTATCTAAGATATCTTCCCGTGTCCTATCAATCAGGGTTAAAAGAATGGCTAGTGTCTGAGGTCAATACACTAAAGTAAGAAGTAGCGTGATAATGAATGAGACGGCAATCGGGGTTTAGTAGCTTTAGTGTCAAAATGAATGAGATGTCAATTAGGTTTTACATACCTTCAGTGTCTTCAGTCTCTGCAATGTCCGTGCCTTATCATTAATTCACATTATCACAATCGAACTTCATTCAGTTTTAACATGAACAAAGTCAACTGATGTCAATGAAAACATGGTCTGATCATTACGATTGGTATTGACAACATTAACGTTAATTTTTCCTTAAATGAAAATGCAAAGGAAAAAAAGGCTGTTTTACTTCCATTTCGTACATTGATTCCTATTGTGTTTCTGTCAACTTCTAGATTGTTAGATAAACAGATATGGTTAGTTTATTTGTGTGAGTCTAATTCAGAGTGAGGGATTACAGTTCTGACGTAAGTCATCAAGACTGGTAATACGTTATTATAAACAAAACTTTATCACAGATCGTAATGCTTATATGTTATCTCCCATGCAAGAGGAATATTACAGTAATACGGCGATTAACACTAACTTCAAATTGACTTTTTTACTTTGAATTTCAATTCATTAACATTTTATTATAAAAGAAATGTACATAGTCAGTTTCATAGTATATATTTTATCTTATGATTCAGCGAAACTCGATGTTAAGATCATGAAAGTATTTACTTGTAAATGTCAAGATTTCAATGATGATATGTTAATGTATCATTTAACTGAGCAGAGGTCGGACATCCTGACATCTGGTCGCATTATAAAACCATGTTTGCAACATTGATTTAACTTCCTTATTTATATATTCAATCTGAAATGGGTTCGAATCCCGCCAGGGCCTGGGATACTCTGCATGCAGTAGACAACTGTTCTACACACAGTAAGGTTTGGGTGCAACACTACACTAAATATCAGCGCAGTACCACCCATGGTTCGCCAGTTCCAGCCGATGCTCACAGGTTTCACCGTAATGCACGGCCACATTGGTGTTGTGCGCTTTCTCCCTGCAATAATACTAGCAGCGTGATATAAGTAAAATACTCGTGAGTTAAACCCCAAGCCAGCTAACCTATTTCTCAAACGTTACAGCTTTTTTTTGTGTGCAAACATAGGTCAGGGTCTGATTTCTATTTGAGGCTTAATTATATCTGATAGCTTACGGAATACTAATTAAGCTAATGAGGAAAAAACTCAACTAACACCGTCGGTTTGAAACTAAATTTACGTGTGGTGAATAACAATGAATCTCGGAAATTTTGCAAACGCAATTATTTATCTTCTAAGTAAACGTTTGGAAAAAGAATTTCCAAACATATTTCCGGGGATCATCACAATTAAATTGAATCAAGATCTAACCCTTCATTCAGATTTCGTTTGTTTCTGTACAACCTAAGATTTGTTTATTTTAGATCCATGATAGATAGGGTATTTTAGATCCATGATAGATAGGGAACGGGAGGTCTTACAGAAAAGGAGCAACGTTTTTACCTTAGAGTAACATTTATATGCTGAGTCAGAGATCAGAGTGAGTAGCAAGTTGTCAAATAAAGGTACAAATACAAAACACTGAAGTAGCAAGTCTTGTTTCATTCACGGTACCTTTTCCTTACAATGAAACTACGAATCTATTTCTGTACCTTTCTGTGAAAATATGTCTCAAGCTTACTTTGATATATGGAAGTCTTCACCTATGGGAGGAACGAGTCGCGTCTCCCGCCGGGATTGTGATTAAACTGCCTGATGCACTGTTGGTTCACCAAGTATAGAGTTGGTTTGATTAAAATGGACTAAAAAAATTTAAAGATGTGGCTTTTGCGTGACATGGTTACCGCACATGAAAGTGATTTAACCATAAATAAGTGTTGAAATGATCTTTTCAAGGAATACTATGTTCATGTTAATTAATACTTTTTCTATAAACTTACGTCTAAGTTCTAGTTTGTTTACGAAAACTTTCCTTAGTGTACAGAAAATAATATATCACTAACAACTATCTGACCTATGACTTTAACACGTGATACGCTATGACTTGTGTCCTTTTTGTAAACTGGTAATCTTCCATGTAATGGTTAACACGATAACATACTTTATCAGACGACCTAGGGAATTCTTCACAAATATATAACTTCAAATTATAGAAATCATCCCGCATTTTAGCAAAGAAATCAACGAATTCCCCGGCAATTTTTACCACCTCAACACCAGAGCGGCACAAATCATCCCCCCAAGCTCAACAATCATGATCTCAGGATTCCGGTGTTTCAACATGTACCAGAAACTATTCACGCTCTTGAGGCGGTCCAAAGTCAGCCCCCCAATACCCAAAGGTGCAACCCGCCTGTGGTTCAATCCAAATTCATACATATACCGTTCATGGCCGAAACCAATATTCTTATCCAAACGTTTGATGATTGAATGCCCTAAAACAATTACATTCTCTTTCCATGGCAATCTATGTAGGGGAATTGGATCATCCATAACGTAACAGATTAACACTGTGGAAATTATAACAACCAGAGATAGAGTGAAAAGAAATATATGAAATGTTCACTGAATTAAGTGTAATTAAAAAATGATTTACACTTGTGTGAATAACAATTAACCTTGATCAATATAAGCAAATTTACAATTAGAACTGCATACAAATATCAAATCATATATTTGCAAACAAATTTACAGCTTCAATAATGAAGTATTGACGAATCGGTCTACTTACCCGTAAACGACTTCCTAAATCCAATTTCAATGACCTACGCGGTCGAGTGCCTAAAGTGAAGTGATCAGTTAGCTACAGACGCTCCGCGTTTTCTGCAGGTTCAGATGACGTCCTTGAATTACGTCATGACCGTCAAAGCCCCAATATACTTCAGGAAATAAAAGACTGGTTCCCTAGGCATGCTGCGTTGCGCGACTCGGGCAACGTCTAAGTGATTTTCGTATAAAAACATTTTAAGTTTAAAATTGCATTTACAAAAATAAGGTTCATATATTACAAAAATGTGTAATTGATGAGATATTTAATAAACAATATATTTCTTTAATGAACAATTAACTTCTGTTCAGTCATACATTAATGTATTGCTAATTTTGATAAAAATTCTTATCCTATAATTGCAAGTTATGATAGAGATTCTGACCTACTGAAGTTATTACAGCACGCGAGTACCGGTCACGTTTCAAGCGAAAATCGTGATTAGATTGACTGCTTAACTTTCTATCGGTTTAATTTTCTTCAATTTAACATGGAATGGGTTGGTTGTAAGGTGTAAGGTTAGAATGACATTCTCGCTTAATCATATGTGTTTATTCCAAATGCACGATGATCAGCATCGAATGCAGAACCATTATAGGCCAAATGTTCAAAACAGTTTCTACTTTTTTTCTTGTTGAAAATGATTGCCTTAAAGGACTCGCGAACATGTCAATACTTATCAATGATTATAACAAATTCAAACAAATAACAAATCATAAGAACAATCTCATCTGAAATTTTCAGCTGATAATTGAAGAGATTACATTGACACCTATGTTTGAAGACAAAGATGAATTTAGAAAGTTCTGAAAACACTCCTGACTATGTTCTTTGTCCTAGGATGTTTTATAATGATGAATATTAATAATATCATTATTTTGTTAAATAACGGGGAAACAGTTGTTGTATATTACTTAAAAATGACACTTTGGCACCAGGCATTTCTCGCACATGAGATGTTATATTTAATGACAGAAAACGACTATATTATATACCTGTATTCAACATTCTTATTGGTCTTAATTAAACAGAAAAATTTAAACACAACGTGAGTCAAAAATCATCATTATTTGTCACTGATTACAAAGTAGTCCTCATGACCTGTAATTGATTAAAACGTATTCCTCATGTCCTGCACCATTTACAAATAGCGACATTATTAAGTCAAAGCCAATAATTTAACTTGTCTTGTTCTTCTGTCTCTAAGACTTTCTCCAACATCTCAAGAGGCCACAGTAGTAGTAATCAACCAAGAAAAGTGCGGAATGATAATAGTTTTGTTGATGCCCTGCTGCTTTGGACATATGATAGTGCAATCGTCCATGTCACTCATCGAACGATGTCAGAATTACATTGTCCAGCAAATATTAAACTGATACACATCACATGAAACAATATGCCTTGCTTTTATGACATTTGTATGGTTCTTAACAATATCAAACAAAAGTTCTTACTGTTCTTAAATTTCCAATCTTGTCATTTCCAAGATAAGTCACTTATCGATATTATCTGCCCAAACTTGAACTTGACATAAACGTTTCCTTCATGGTCATACGTATTATGCAATTATAGTAAGTATCAGTGTATAATACAAACTTCATCTTTGTCAGATGATCATAACCATAAGGGCGTTCCCATGCCATTTAAGTAGTAATTATCACACTCCTCAGTTGATGCATGGTTGGCGCATGTTACCGAACAGGGAAGTAGTAAATCGTATTTCAATTCAAAATGGCTACATGAATGGTTTACTGAATGAATATATCAGGTAATCAAGATGGTCTGAGGGACACTAAAACTACACCATTTAGCTTTTTTTATTTTGTCCCCTGCTGAAAGTCAAGTGTTTGTACTTTGCACTTTACTTGAGGCTGTTCAATGTTGAAATGAATCATCAATTACTCAGTCTTTCTTCCCGTACTCAAAAGGCCTCAGGCCTGTAGCACGTAACATTTACATTTGTTAATGCATACTTATCACATTTATGAAACAATTCGGTTTCTTTATATTGAAGCGTAAAATATCAACATGGACAGGCTTTCAATGTCTTTGTTATCTAAACTGTTTAACAGTTTGGGGAATTTTAGCTTATGTGGATGTACATAGTATGTATCTTTGGTATAGATGTATTTCGTATGTTACTATTGATGGGACATACAACTAGGAAATGATATTAATTTTCAATTTTATTTGACTAACATACTTATCAGAATATTTGTTTTCTCCGTATGTTTAAATATCTTCCTTTCTCAATCAACAGTTCATGCGAAGAACATCTTAAACATGGTAGGCTTAGTGTATACTTTTTTAAACAAGATAGGTAGTATTCGGTATGAATATTGCTTTAAAACATGACGTAGGTGTAACATTTGGTTATAGTGAAAATTTTATATGAAATGCAACATACGACCCATGTGACATGGTTATGACGTCTTACAATATCTTACTTGCTCGATAGCCTTACAATCCAGACTTGTATAAACCTTATATTTTGCATCCTGGCATGACATGATGCATGTATTCAGTTAGAACAAGTTGAAAGCATCAACTATTGGAAACATGGCTGTCCTATTCTTGTTCATTACATGTTATTGATCTTTTTTTTTCTAAATGTACCTCAAATAAACAATTATCAACTATAAATTAAAGTGTATATTTCCAGGAAACTAGAAAATGTTACCTCATAGATTAAAGCAAGATGGAATTAATTTGAATCATAATCACATGACTTAGATACTTTGATAGAAGATATAGAAACATAAAATCAGCATTTTAGAATGGACCAATACATTTCATGTGTCACACACGATTCTACATACTATGATATGGTGGCTGTCTGGTTCTATGGAAGAATCCATAACTAACAAGGTACAATATCATTTACGATTTCTTTGCAAGTTATTGCAAATTCAAATCTTGGGTTGTTGCAAGATTAAACGGCCCCCCTGTAATTAAACTACGCCACTTATGCCATTGACTTCCGTAAAAAATGGTACATACAGTAATATATTTCAAACCAGGAAGCAAAAAAGGATGGTTTTGCCATTCAGGCAATGCATTTAGTTTTAAAGAGTAATGTTAGAGGTTTAACTCTGCACTCTGTATGTTAACGAGGTAACTTTTGCTGCCGTTTTGTCAATATATGTAATCAAAACAAGTAAACTGAAAGTTTAGTACATTTGTTCTTATATAGACTCCGGGAAAAATGCCTAATTAGGTTTTCTTATTTCATGTTACCTGCTTTTAATGAATGACCAGAAAAAGCGTGTTTGGTATTCATGACAAAGGATGATTCGTTGCATCTTTTTTTGTCTGAATAGTTGACCTCATCGATAAAAAGTATTTCCAGAAAATATAGTCAAACCATGTTATACATGATTCTACTTCATAGATTTTCATTAAGAGGTTATCTTTATTTGCTACCATTAAGTAGAGATGTTCAAATCATATGATCAATTATGATGATGAACACATCTCAAAATAAAAACCTGAAAATTTGTATAATTCATTAGATAATAGAACACTGTTGAATGTATGGTTAAGATATGACTATTTTTACACCAACATTTACATATATACATGTATATATGTTGAATGTATGGTTAAGAGATGACCATTTTTTACACCAGCATTTATACACCAACATTGTTAATGTACCTCTTTAGTAAATTGCCAACATGCGTGCATGCTACTTAAGTTTATTGTACTTTCTCATTTGTGTCACAGCAATTAAGTGGTAGGAGTAAACATACTAAAGGGCAAGCGGATAAAAAGATAATAGAATCAGTATCATGCAAATAAAATAATGTTTTATCATTCTGCATTTTTCAGAACTTTCATACCATCTTATTGTTCCTATAAATCAGTTGTTTGAAACTTGATACAAATCTTGAAACGGAATACAAAGACCGTTTCTAAATCTTAATGCCAAATGTTATAATGGCTTTCAAACTATTTCTTACGTATTTTTTTTAGTGCAATATAAGATTGTTATCGGGCAAATCCCTCTTCTTTCGAAAGAAGTTATTTTAGTGGATTAAAGTTTATGCTGACGTGTAAAATATATGGAGTTTCTATTGAGAAAACTCTGTTAATCAGATGTAGACTTAGTTTACCTTTTGATTACTGCTCAATGTAACTACCAACTCCTCACGACATCATAACATGGAATCTGTGGACGCTTAAAACTATGAGCAATTTTACATATATTGGCGAATGGAAATCGATTAAAATATACATTGTCGCTGAACCGTTATTTAAATCATGCCACTAATGGTTAGCATGCAAAACTCAGATAAAAGAGAAACAATTGATCTCATTTGATTACTTCTAAAGAAAAACTGCAGTCTAAAGTTACAGACAAAGGTAACTATATATGTTAGTATGGTTTTTGTGAAAGTTGTTAAAATTAGGTGGACATAACAAGACGTTAGTGGACAATGTATGTGGGGTATGTATTATTATGCCATTCTTCTCAGGACAGTCAGCTAAAATCATCTCTGAATACAGTCAATCATTGATAAACATTTCTAAAAAAGTTACGAAAAAAGGATGTGAGATGTAATGCAGTGGGTGGAGTCGTAAATAAATGTATTCTAACAATCCAAATTCGATTGCAGCTACTAATGTCATATGATTATTGAGGTTTGGACATTATCACTTTACATTTTTCAGGATTCAATGCTTGCTAGACATTGAAGCTTACTATCTTAATAACAATGAATACAAAATAATAAAACAAGCTTCCCCTTTTGTGAAATATCTGTTCAACCAAAATATTAAAATCAGGTATGGATGTCAACCTATGTACTGTATATCCAGAGGCATTTTTAAGGCTACAACAACAACAACACTAATAATAATGATAATAATAATAATGACGATGATATTAATAATAATGACGATGATATTAATAATAATGACGATGATAGTAATAATAATAAAAATGTATTATCCAAAAGGGTATACATTTCATATCATTAAAAAGCATGTTTGCAATGAAGACATTCTACACAGGTTACAAGCAGTACATTAAACAGGCACATTTTTCAAACATAATGAACACTTAAAGGACGAATGCTGATATACGTGAATGTATTTTTACCTCTATTGGTCTTGAAACAGGATAATGAATCGCTTTTGCCAAATTTAACACGTGATCTGGATCATCAAAGACCTCATTACTCTTTTTTCATCGTCTCAAGCAACTGGAACAACTTTTTTCAAGCGACATTTCTTAACTTAAGGGCCACACCAACACTAGAAAGAAAAGTTAAAATGTTTTCAACGAAGCAATGATTAAAGAGGTAAAATACATTCTCATTTACATTGAAAGATTGCAGCTTCCGCAAGAAATGTAATCTTTTTTGACAACAGTATTTTCAGAAAATTATCCCAATCTAATTTAAATCTAGTCATTCCCACACATTCCGGTTTTCTCTGAACATCATTGGACATGGCTTTTTCAGATCAATGATCTTACGGAAAAGAATAAAAAATTTTTAGTCATGAAAAAATGTTCAGAGAACATAGTTAATGTTGAAAAAAATAAGAGGTAAAAAAAACAAATACAAACATCTTAACAAGCAAGCTTGTTTCATTCCAAATCCCAACTCCTTAAAAAACCTACGAATTTACTTCTGTAATTTACTGTTTAACTGTTTCTCAGACCTTCTTGATAAAAGGAAGTCTTCACCTATGGAAGGAACGACTCGCATTTCCCGTCGGAATTGTGATTTAACTGTTTGATGCTCTGTTGGTTTACCAAGTATAGCGTTAGTTTGATTAAAATCAGCTCAAAAAGTTTAGAGATGTGGTTTTAATGTGTCATGATTACTGTAAAGGAAAGTGATTGGACGAGAATTAAATGTTCAAATATTCTTCCAAAGCAATGCTTCATTTATGTTACGTAAAACTATATTTCAAATAAAAATATGACAGAAACAAATTCTTTGATAAAAACTTACCAAAGATGAGATGTGTTCAGAGAGAACCTGGATCCATAGATGATACTACACATTGGAAATATTTAATAGATTAATATGTCATTGATAAAGATATAAATAATGGTTTCAACCAATGGTCAACTATGAAACTTGATGGTGATTTTTGCAGATAACTTATCTTCTATTTGAGGAAAATCAAGCATAATGTAAAGGGATAAAAGTTATCTGTTTACTCATTGAACACTACACTTAAGTACTATGACATACTAAACTTAAAACAATCATTTTTATATCTGACATAAATATGCGTGTTGAATGAGATATGAAACAAACAAAACTATACTTGTACATGTGTTGGAGATATGCCTTAAATGTAAATGAGTAAATTCTATAACTTAATATGATATTTGTATTTTCCAAATAAAAAATCTCGATTATTACCTTTTAATCTTTATAAAGAGAAAATCCTTGCAACAATCAACAATATCCAAAAATATTTTCAAACTAATTAAACCGTAATTTGAATGTGCTGTTTTAACTCATAATGAAATGTTTGACATGATACACCCTACATCCACAATGTCGGAAGCATCGACCTCCAGTATTTCAGTGTACAATACAGTCCAAAATAAGTAAAGCGAAGATTAGCATATTAAGCAAATGAATTGTAAAATAAGTTATTTCATTTTACTCTTTTTGATGATAGCCTATCTGCGTTTATGACACTTTCTTGAAAGAAACAATTTACTTTCATTGGACAAGGACATTGAGGATTTGTTATTATTGGAAGGATAACCCAGAAGAGGAACTGAAATATTTAATGATTGAACATATTAAAGGGTCTGGGCATATCATGTTACCTCTGGTATTAGGATATAATTGTTATAAAATAGACAGATCTATATATATTTTTATAAGTTACAATTGCAAGCAGAATGAAATACATCTCAATACCATTGAGAAAACAATATAAAATTAATCTTTAACTTGTCCTTTTGACTAAAGAAAAACAGAAAAAGAAGCAATGAAAGAATGGTTGGTCATCGGCTATTTATGTTATTTTGAATAAAATTAGCAATTAAATAAGGTCATATTAGTCCTTAATGAAAATAATTTATAGGAATAACTTTTGGAGAGTCCAAAACAATGAATTATTGAGACAAGTGTATGCTTTCATGATTGTTTATCAAGTTTATGAAGCATATCTTTCACTGAGTTATGTCAGACCAGTTAATACATGTATTAAACGAAACACATCCTATTACATATCATAGACGTATACAAATTAAAACAGTGCTCTCAAAAAGACTAACGCGGAAATTTCAAACAATGTCATTTTGGTTCTATTCCTGTATTTGCAGCGTACACGGTGGTTTTCGATTGACTGAAGTCGTTACAGCACGGGATTACCAGTCACGTTTAAAAAAGGGACTGAATTAGATTGGCTGCTTCATTTTCTATCTGGCAACCAGTCAGTTTTCTTTCATTTAAAATGGAATTGGATGGTCGTTAGATGCCAGGTTAGAATAACTCGATTCTCGGTTTAATCATTTATATCTATTACAAATGCATGGTAAACGTTACCAACACAGTATCATCAAACCCGAAAGATAAAGACAAAATGATTTTGATATTCTTGAGATTCTTTGCCTTACAGTACTCTTTAGAAATGTCAATACCTATCTTTATAACAAATTAATCAGTATCTATAGAACGACATCAATGCAATTTTTACGATATCAAACATAAAGATTAATTCAACAAACGAGAATCAATTAGTTATTAAAAGATATAATTGTTTATTAATCACAAAAATGATTTAATGTAGTTACATTAGTGTTCAATCTCAAGTAAGAAATTACTTCTTAACTGGAGTGGACGGTGAAGTAAATCATGAATAATGAATATAAAATAAACATTCATTTCATTGCAAAATTGAAGGAGTCGTTTCCAGCAATAGATGGCAGATATTACTTTGACGTCTTTGTTCCGAGAGAAAGATAAATTCAGAATGAAAAGTTTGAATACAACCATGACCATATTCTTTTGTTTTTTGTTTAATGCTTTATCAATTTAACCTTATATGTTGAAATAAATCCCAATTTGTAGATATATATCTAAATGATAACTTTTGAAATATCCCTACTATTTACTAGATTATCTGACAGAAATTTGAAATTGCCAACAGCTGTGAACATGATGTCACATTTTGTTTTGTTTTTACCAAAAGACAAGTTATGTGTACGTTCATTGACAATTATCACAAGGTGCTAATAATAAATATTTGTACATTGATGCAATAATGGTAAGCAGTGTGATCAAAATACTCGATCACCAAACTCAGTTGTGCATGTAACACCTCAGAAACCGCTTCCTGAAGGTGACGTCATCGGCGTCGAATGCTCTGGGTCACGGGTAGGCAGACGCATGAAAGTCGGTTCTGTCTCTTTAAAGCAGATGGAAGAGTACGTGTTTACCGCCGTCGGAGAGAGAACCGCTGCATGTTGCGTTCTGGAAGTGGTGCCCTACGGGGGAAGAAGTGTCATGGTTTGAGCAGACATACTTGGTGAGGAGGAGACGCCACTGGTTATAGCGAATGGGAATCTAATGGCTCAGCTTTACGTCGATGATATTCTCCATCCCGTCAACTGTCCCTTTCCTCGAAAACAGGCACAAGCGCACACGGCTCGAGTTACTCAGAACTTGCTAACAACAACATTGGATCGTCGTATTCGCCAATGACGGCCACCTCTAGATAACCGCTGGCAACTTGCTCAAGCTCTCCAAGAAGAATGGCTGCGCATTCAACGTAATGACGTCAGACGTTTGATTTTATCCATGCGTCGGAAGGTGCATTGTGGCAAGGGGAGGCCATACACGTTATTAATATGAACTGTTTTCAACACAATGAACCGGGATTTCCCTGCACCGGAATCAGTCATGACAGTGACTTTGTGACCCCAAAGCCAATATCCGAGACTGTGCCGTTGATACCGGAAGCTGATTTGTTGCATTTTTAAAGAACATGATATCGTCACAAGTTCTTGTTTTTTAATCTCACTTTTGTATTAATTCTGCAATCTAGATTTAAATACACGGTAGCGTTTCTTTTGCCCGTGAGTTTATATTGAAGTATTGACCTGTTTGATACAAATATCATTAAAATTCTACCTTTTCATCTGTATGGGCATTTAAAACATCTATGCAGAATTTAATAAGACATGATGGATTTAGCAAGGAAAAATAATTTTAGAACATGTTATTGTTTATTCATTTCCTCAAGGTTTTTGATAGTGAAACTCATATGACTTTATGTTATTGATAATTTCTATGTAACCTGAGATGAATAGGATCTTAATGTTTAATATGCAAATAATAATATAAGATACAAGAGCCTAGGGCCTCAGGAAATGTGTCTATACATTGAAACTTGAGCAACGTTGATTGAGATCATAAGGATAGAATAGAATAGACGACAAACACGCAGAACAGCTTTCTTTATCAGAAACTACGAGTATCTATGGATTAAATAGAATTACAAAAAAATATTTTTTAAATTTTAAATTACTATTCACTGCCTACATAATATTCAGATATACTTTTTAGGTCATTTCAAAAGTAAAATTTTTAAATAAAATGGTAGATGTGATCAAAGCGTTACAGGGACTATGTGACTAGTGGGTGACTAGTGGGAGGAGAACGGCAGTAAATGTACATTCATTCTTGCAAAGACATAAATCGTATATTCTTTACAAGCGTGTGCTAAGAAAATATGATTGAAAGATAGCCGATTTCATTTACTATTACAACAATGGGGTCATCTACTTAAAAGGAGACATGAACTATAGTGTCGTTTGTAAAACATTACTATTATTCAGAAAATCATCAAATTCCTTAAGGCGTGTATACTTACAAGGGGAACTAAATAGGTTTTATAGAAGTGGATTTAAAACAGAATCCAATGCTTGTGATATTTATCTTGGACCTCGATGTACTTGGCCTGTTTGTTTTCGAGATATTCTATGTACTTGCTATGTACAGACGTCCTTTGACTGGCCCCTCAGCCACACCTCAGTAGCTGCCTTGAGTTCATCATCATCGCCAAATCTTGTACCACGCAAGGGTGATAGAAGTCGCTTCGGGTCAGATCTGGTCCTCCGTTCACAAAGTACTAAGGTGATCTTCTATCTCTAAGGTAGGTAAGTTTTTAAAAGCCACATTGTGTAAGTGCAGCCTGTGCAATAGGACTCGTGTGCACTGGAGCGTTTTCATGAGGCAGTATTACTCCACTACTCAGCAGGCCGTGCCCCTTCTGCTTGATCACCGCTCTTAATTTCTTCAAAAAGTCAGCACAGTAGGCTTGTATTATTGTAGTTTTAGGTGGTTTATAGTCTATAAGTATCAGGCCCATTTACTCCCCAAAACTGGTCGCCATAATTATGCCAGCAGAAGGATGCGTTCTGAACTTCTTGTTGCAGGAAAGTGCTTATTCTCCCATTGCATGGATTCTTGCTTGGTCTCAGGATCCCAGTGATGATTCCACGTTTCATCCCTTCTAACCAGCCGGGCATTAACGTTATCGGGATCAGCATTGTAGATGTCCATGTGGCTCAAGACGGGATTCATCTCTCTGGTGTCGGTCTTTCGTGGCACCCATCCTGCAGACACCTTGTACATGTGCAAGTGCTCCTAAATTATGATTCAAACACTTCCATGAGAAGAACCACAATCAAAAGATATCTCGTCCAACTATATCCTACATCAGACATGATCAAGCCATGGATCCTCCTGTCCGTGGGTCATCGTCCAAGGAGCTGCTACCCCGCTTAAACAGCAGAATATTGAGGGGCTTCTTTCCCATACACAATGGCCATGTATGTATTTCGGTCGCTTTCACCCCTTCTTTCCTGAGAAACTTAGAACTTTCCATGGTTACTGGAGGGTACCTGTGTTCAACAACGAAAATCTCAATTAGAGGGAAGGGTTTTTTTTATATCTGTAAACATCGTCAGATGGCTTATCTTAATAATGACATCGACGATGATGTCTTCAAGGGTGTATCAATTCTCACGGACTACCATGAACTTATTGACTTCCCTCGTAATTTAATGTAAATTGAGCAATACATTTAACTTATAAACTAATATAAATATATATTTCCAACTGAAGCATCACTGTTTCTACTATTATTGAATAAACTCGTTATCGCTGCGATCAAACCGATTCCCAATTTCATCTGCTTTTGGATTTCTATTGACTTGTATGACACCGGCTTATGTGAGTGATTTACACACTGATTCTCTGTTTATGTTCACACTATTGTCAGGGCTGTCAGCACTATAGCACATTCATAATTTAGTACAAGGAAATGAGTTCCATTAGCTCATTCGTGATCCTAAATTACTTCTGAAAATTAAGTTAGTTACTGGTCATTTAGTTAGAAAGTCACATTACAAGGTCCACACGAGATATCGATATCGATATCTAAATATATGTTATCCTATAAGTGAAATAAGTGGTATTAACTGACCGTTTATAGTTATGATAATCGTATATTTCAGTTTACATTAATGTATTTATAATGATATAATAATTCTAGGAACGTTGTAGTAAATTTTTCAGATTCATTCGTCAGAAAAGCGAAATCGCCAGATGTTGCCAATGATATCTTATAGTTCACAATTGATAGAAGTGCACTTTTCCAAAGGCGTAGTCCTGTAATGTTAGTAGTTTCTGTGAAAAAATACAAATGTATCATATATTTTGGTTTACTTGCTAGAAAATTACATATATTTAAATAATTATGTAATATATACAGCAACATCTACAATAAAATAAGTGGCATATCCTGTTATTATTGATTAAATGAGTTAACATTTTTAAGCAGATGAAACTGCCAGAAAGTACATGTTTGAAATGCACAATAATATCATTACCATGCCACCAAGAGGTAATGCGCATCTACGCTGCATGAACTGCATTCTTAGAGTGCATGTTAACATTTCTTTCTTTCTTTGGCATCTAACTCTTATCATATTTACTCATTGATATTTAATGTTTGCATATTTTTAGTTCGTGATGTTTATTGCTGCTTGACATTTTACACAAATTCATCAACTGAAACTTGATAATCCTACGATTTATATTTATCTAAGTAAATTCTTTACCATATTGATACGAGTTGGGAAAGTAAGTTTAAAATGTTAAGGGATGAATCATACTGTGAAGCTTTTTGTTGAATATTCTTGATTTCAAATGTGATTTTTGATATACTGGAAGATTTATATGAGAAGGTTATCTTCTATCCCTGTGTTAAGGTCGTTAAACACGTTAAGGGTTCTTTCAAACATGTTATGCATAATATATCTGTCGTCTGGTATCATCTGTGATCTGTGAACTGTTTAAGCTTTTAAGCCTGATTCTTATGTAATCAGCTCGTGATATTTTGTAAAGCTAACATACACTTCCCGTACTGAGGTAGTATTTACGACTATCGACATATAATCAAAGAAGGCACATTTGATATGCTACGTTAAAGTAACATGTATATTTGCCAAATGTGTGTCAGATGATTTTCCAATATCCTTATCGAGTTAATGGTTTCTTTACTCAGTATTATTCATTGCAAATGCCAGAAAATAGTTTGATATAAGCTACGTTTTTAAGCTGCATTGAATGTTTTGGTTATGCAAAATCCCACCTTTACCTTCTTCATTGACTATATAAGTATATTTCAAACATAGAGAATGACGGCCACAGATTCATTATTCCAACCAAAGAAGGAAAATGTGTGATACATAAGCGTTACAAGCCACTGATACATCACATGTTATTTTGTAAATACCGTTCAACCAAGGTGTCTGTATACAAGATGTTTTACTGCTGCATTAGAGTACCAATATTATGGAAATACAACACAATTTTCCCTTTTGCAATGAGTGCTTATCTAATCCAAAGTGACACCTGAAAATTTAATATTTAAAGGTTTAAAATGGACAGAAGGTGTCCAACAACTTTTAATTTATTTCGTGCCGCCAGTGTGTAATACTCTAAAGAGGAATATTAGCCATATAGCCAGGCATAGAATCAAACTGGTCTGAGTCAATGGTATCGCCTTCTCGTAGTCCAAGGAAATATTTTCGTTATGAACTTGTATAATCAATTCTGTTTCAATTATTTTTATTATTATGAGTAAACATTTTATGATTATTCCTCAACAGTTTCTTGTTAATGTTCATGATTTTCTTTTTGGTAAGTGAAGTCAGAAACATGTCTTCCTTTCTTATGGTCATACTGATATTTTGTTCATTTTAAGACGATATATTTATGATGTTGGATTGTGGCAAGGAATGCAGTCATGGTCACGACCATTAGATGACAAGGCCACATGAACATGTTTTTCTCTTTGGGTCGAAGATTAAAATGAATGTTTAGCATCATTCTTATCATGTTATCATTGTTGTCATATTGCAAATTTGAATGATATGCATTCATTTAAGAGAAATTTTAATTTGATGGTTAAAGACACTAACTTTGAGCAAATGAGCATATTTACAAGAGTATTTGGTGCTAAATTGGCCAATATATCCGACCAAGTTAATGCACTTATTGCTGTTTAATTGGAACTTGCAAATGTGTTTCCATACCTAACCTTATACGAACATAAACAATCAATCTTTTAAGGGGCGCAGTTGTTAACGCGTTTGGCTTCGGGTCGAGAGTTCCGGGGTTCGAATCCCGAGGCTCGGCAACTTTGTCAGCAGTAGAGAACTGTTCTACAGGACGTAAGGTTTAGGTGTAATGCTACACTGAATTTCAGCGCAGTACCACCCATTGTTCGCTAGTTCCATCCGATAGTCGCAGGTTTCACCCTAATGCATAACGACATTGGGGTTGCGGGCTTTCTACTGGCAATAATACTCGCAGCCGTAATATAAGTGACATGCTTTTGAAACCCAAATTCACCCCACCTCACCTCTTCTAAGGGTAGATTATCTAACCTTGATGAAACCTATTGCTCTCCTTCAATTACTAATGTTACTAGTTAAATCAAGTAGAAATGTTAACATTTATATTTTTATCAATCATGTTAGAGATACTTTGTGTGATCTCCTACACGTTCACGTCAATAAATCATAAGAAAAAAAGAGTTCCAGCTTTATCGAGATCAACCATCTGGAAAGGTTCACAAAAGCGAGCGATATTCGCTCAAAGGAGCATTGTTTCTGATATTATGATATTTACATAACATATCGTGAAAGGGATTCTACCTAACGTAATGTAATTAGATTCGATTGACCTCAATCAGTTCATTGTACATTCAAATTATTATAATCACCATTATCTGGTCATGCCCTTTATAAATCAACTTAAATTGTTTTTGAAACAAACATTCGGGTACGATCATTTCTTATGATGAAGAGAATGGAGTTTAATAAACCGTGTTATATATCTTCTCTGGTGACATAGATTAATTAAATAATATTCAGGATAATGATAACGATGTCTTAAAACGCATAAGAACATGTTATGAATGCTGGTGGAGTGTGGTGTCCTCTTAGATTCAAATTTTATATTTGTATTTCATTTTCGCAATGAGACTATCTTATGTAAATACAGACAGCACAATTACACAACCTCCTATTTCTAGAGGAAACAATATTTATTATTATCCTGAGATGACTCTGATGATTCAGAAACCAAAACTTCACATCTTATATTCAATGGAATAATACTTGGTGCTCGCTTGAATATGATATTGTTACTTTAAAGTTTTATGTAAGATGTTAGTTAAGGTGAATGTATTGAAAACATTCATTGATTCACGTGGAAGTTTAAAGTCTTCACACCTACAATTCTGACGTTACAGTATCAGTGAATGTATTCATGTTAGATAAAGCTGACAAAATCTGTAGTGTTCTAAGAAAAGGTGAACAAAGAAATCACAACAACGTTAATCAGTTATCTTAGATTCACAATGATTTCAAGTCAGCCCATATATCAATAATCATTCATATGCAGTTAATTTCTGGCATCAAAGCTTGAGATTACACATGTCTTGTCACTATCTTTGATCCTTCTTCCTTATCCTAAGATCCCTCATCTGGTGTAATTTACTGGAAGGAATTGATATTAGAGATATTAGATCTTCTGGTTGAACATGTGCTTGTCCAGTTTGTATTGTTTCGAACAATTTGAGGATTAACTTGTCTCATTGATTGACAGCAGATCTGATCACCAGGTTTATGTGGCAGTGTTGAATGAGTGAACAATTGTTTAAAACAGGTTAAAGATTAAATCTATCACTTCAAGTTCAATGAAGGCATCCTTTTTGTTTGTGTGATTTCTTGCGACAGTAAAGAACATCATACAATTTCTGCTTTCAGATGCCAGATTTAGCTATTTCTATTCAATGTGTTTCTAAAGAAAGCACCGGAAAATTTTTAAAGTAAGCAAAGTACGTGTAAAGAAACAATCAGTCGTTTATGTGTTTTTCCAGAACTACTATCGAAACATAAACGTTGTATGTAATGTAATGGGAGGCAGTCATAAGTAAGAAAGTCATGAATTGAAATTGGGAGAAGCCGCTTCTTATTTTGAACAACAAAAATATGCTCATTATAAGTGACTTTATGTGTTCCATATAATTGAGAGAAAAGAGGACAATTACTCACAAGTCAAGTTTAATGCCTTCATATGAAACCATTAAGGTTAATATCATTAAATATTATTTTTGTAAATGTTACGCAACTGATGATTTGTTACGGATGACGTAAGAGACATATATATATATATATATATATATATATATATATATATATATATATATATATATATATATATATATATATATGGAAAAGGTGAAGAAGGTCTCACGTGAAGTAAAAAGATATTTGAAAGTAAAATACTTCAGACGACACTTGCTGTAGATATCATTTTAATGATGACTGGATGCGTCGCATTTCGACTTGATAACAAGTCTTTTCAACAGTGTGGAGTTTTCTCAACATGGCAAATATATAGGTACAAATGCTTAACAATGTAATAATGTACAATATACTTTGATTGATTAGCAAGTGACAAGTGGTAACCTCGATTAGCTAACAATGCGCTATTTATGAGGGATTAAGATTTGAGTTATTGTAATAGCCTCTTCCTGGTCGGTCCCAGTCCATCCATTGATCTTTTGTTTCAATTGCACAGTTAACACTTCTTGCATACATGTAATTTCTAGGAGTATATGTTTTAGTGTTCTTTGATGAATATCTTTTTATAAAGTTAAATTTACTCCAAAAGCTTTTTGAAAGGGTATTCTGAGATGATGTGGATGAATTGTCATTACTTCTCCCTTCCGATTGCGATACAGTAATCTTGGATTGTTGAGTTGGATTGTTGAAAGTCCTCGGATGATGATAAGTCCTCAGATTGAATCAAGTTCTCTACAGTAAAGGAGTCCTCCGATTGTAGGTTTTGATTTGATATTTGTTCCAAATGTTGCTCTCGATCAATTACTGGGGGTGTTGTCCTGGCGTGTGTCCTCCCGTCCTTTTGGATCCTGTTTTTAAGAAGGTGATTGTTTCCCTTATTTGTAGATCTCTTCTTTTTATTTTTCTGCACATTGGAAGATGTAGTTGATGGTTGTTTTAACAGCCAGTTTTCTCTTTTCATCCACAATTTTACACTTTTATTTTCCTCCCTAATTGTGTCATCCTTCCATATTTCCGAAATATTATCTTGGCAATTTTCTGCTCCACTGTCACTGCAGATTTCTGAAATCAGTTCTAACATGAACTCATCAATCTCTTTATATTTTTGAACACACTTAGCGTGTTCATTAAACATATTTTCTGTCTCTGTTACAACAAGATATGTTGAAAATTGTATCCTGTATTCCTCTGAGGCAAATCGATTCCCCTTTTCCAAAAATTTATTTGGTATATAAGGGATCGGCATGTCTATAAAGTCACTATATATTTTCGCAGTCCGTTTGCAGTTTACTGCATTAAACGGCCTGATAAAGCAGGTAAACTCTTACTTGCTGAAAACGTTTGCCAAATGTAATTCAACTTCATCTTCTTCTTTTTAATATATACTACCATAGAGTTTGAACATTATTTTTACTACTTTAAGATATATATATAATATATAATATATATATATATATATATATATATATATATATATATATATATATAATATTTTGATCTTTTGATATTGGTCTATGAAATCTTTATCCATGTTGTGTACTTTCTATTGCGAGTCAAGCGAAAATGTATAATTTGATTTATAAACACAATTGGCCGTATACATTAACATAGAATAATGTAATAGTATTAACTAAGAATTTAAAGACATTTAAACTACTAATGCACTTATTGCATGAGGGATGTAGTTTAGCTATTGCCAATATTTCTAACTTCTAAACATGTGCTTCGAGAAGAAGTATCTAACATATTCGATGTCAAAGATTTTAAAAACATTTGAGCTTGTTTATATTGAAAAATTCGTACTATTAGCATGCTATTATTTCCATCGCATTTGTCATACAAGTAAAAAGGTAGCAACATAAACATAATTATTATCCTGATATATAACTGCCAAGCAGAATAAGAATATGTCATAATTTGGTAGAAAAGCTTCACTAAAAGCAAATTTACATTGATTTACATACGAGGGGGAGTAAACACGTGGCAGATAATGAAATAACGATAATAGATAGTAATGATTTCAATTAAACTTTATTAACTCCTCTGTTTGCAAATGGTTAGCATCGAATTTAGATTAACACAGAGACTCTGTCAGGGTTTGATCAATGTTTGATCGAGGTTAAGTCATAGATATTCAACGATTGAAGTGGAAATGAGTAGATGCAATACAGTTAATGGAAATAACACGGTAAAAGTGAGAACCGTGATTATATTGACAAATTGACACTGTAAAGGGGGAAAGCTTCAGGGCCAAATAGATATTTCATCAATATACACCATCAGTTGAAATAATGATAATAAATAGTAATGATTTCAATTAAACTTTATTAACTCCTCTGTTTGCAAATGGTTAGCATCGAATTTAGATTAACACAGAGACTCTGTCAGGGTTTGATCAATGCTTGATCGAGGCTAAGTCATAGATATTCAACGATTGAAGTGGAAATGAGTAGATGCAATACAGTTAATGGAAATAGCAGGGTAAAAGTGAGAACCGTGATTATATTGACAAATTGACACTGTCAAGGGGGGGAAGCTTCAGGGCCAAATGGATATGTTCATCAATATACACCATCAGGTGAAATCAAGAAGTCATTAGCACGTAAGATGTTATAATGATTGAATGAAAAAAAAATTCCATAGGTGACTCTAATCAAATAGATTAATTATCTGCATGATATAAACCTAACATTTATTTAGATTATTATTACTTATTGTTACGAATGAATTTGGAATCCACATCCCCACTGGAGACCTTGCTTGGTGTTCTCATCCGAGGCCAATTGTAATCATACAGGATCTAATTTGTGATTGTAATTGGATCAAAATGGCAACCTTATGGCTAATGTGCATCCATAATTATTGATGATAACTAAATGAAATCGTTACTGACCGCAATAATATTATTAGAGCTGATTGAAAGAAAAACTTGATTAAAAAGTTGTTTTTTTTATCACATATGATAAGTATACTTTTAGGCATTAAAAATTACATATCAACTTACGACTAAAAACATAGAATGTTTCAATCCAAAGTTCACAATGCAGGCGAAATATTATTGTTTAATATTTGTTGACAAACGTATATGTTACATAAGAGTAAGGGTAAAGAAAGTTACATACTAATCACATTTTTATATTAACATACATTTGTAAGTGCAATACCTTTGCATGTAATGACGAGAAACGAGTTTCATGACATTTGTGATATCAACCTCAATGGTGCATGCCTTTGACTAGGCAGCATATTCCAAGTAAGGGTGACCCCACACAGTTGGCATTTTGTAGTATCATGTCATAGACAAACAACGTGTGATCGAGTCAGAGTAAAACATTTCAAACATAGTTTACACCAAAGTCGTTGATTTACACTTTAAAAAAAGATTAAAGCCACTTTTGAATTTCTCTTATAATACAAAATTATTTTGAAAGATTATGTGTAATGACCAACTTTCCATTAGAGCACAATTTGTTTAAAAAAGGTTAATGATTTGGTTGGTAGTGCCCCGCCCTTAAACTTAATAGAACTCGTCAGTCTCAAAAACAAACACTGGTAATACTTTTATGTGATTTTAATTATTGAAATAAGAATCCTCAGTCTACTAACCTGTTCAGTGTAATTTAATCATTAATCTTTTGATAAGTATACGAAGAGAGATTTTGCTAACATCTGCACAGCTTGTACAAAATCCATGGTAAATGACAGATTTGTATTTAAAGACACTCATTTGTTTCCAAGACATATTGTTTTCATTTGAACCCGAATATTATTTAAGGAGACATCAATTCAGAAATCCTCACATAAACATTGTCTTTTAGAAGCCTATTCATGTAAAGTAATATTCGGATATTTATTGCCGATCAAGTGACAACATAATACCAACATATTACCTAGTGAGAACAGGACGGAATGCTTCCAGCACAATTTTCAACTCTTTCTTTCTCATTACACTTTACCAGATAAAAGTGTCTTATTCTGGCTATTGAATATTACAGGAGTTGTTTTACTTAAACTTACTGGGTATTGTATGGTTTAATCAATGTTTGGAAACATCAGGCCCCTTCGTACTCATTAAATTGTTAGTGTGACGCGAACCTATAGTAGCTATAGTGTAATTGCCCCCAGTATTGGAAAGCGTCATGTGAACTTTGCTTGATGCTATCCATTCGAGATACACTGTGATATCAATGAAAGGCACAAACATTATTTAAGGTCTGGTAATGCCTAAACTTTTAGTATTTTTGCATATAGCCCCATGTTAACAAGCTGATAATAGGTTTATAAACCTGAGTTGTGCATATCAGTTATTTTGGAAAAATCTAACCTTCGACATCCTGCCAGAGTCCATATATTTTGGTTAGAACTTGGTAAAATGGTGTCCAAGACTGTTGCACCGCCTTGCACGTTCGAAAAATGTACAAACTGTTAAAATCAATGTATTTTAATGTCTAATGCTTTATAAGAAGAGGTTTTGATGTAACTGATTGATTGTCCCAAGGGGGGCTGTATTGTTAGTCCATTTTTATTTTCATTTCATTTGTTATCAATGAAATGTTAGGCATGTTAAAAATATTCATATTCATATTTGCAGACGATGTTATTCTGGTCTTAAACAGTAATTGGATTGGAACACAATTTAAATGTCCTTGAAAGTAACACTTATCGTTGGAACTTGTCAGTCAATCATGCCAAACTAATGTCATATATAGAAGAGGGAGGCCTATTACATCAAACCCATTAACATATTTTTTTAAAAATATTGGATCAAATACTCCCATTTGAACGGTTTATTGCGAGTGTAGAAGAAATACCCTGTACATAAATACACAAATAAGATTTTTTAAAGTATTAGCTTTTGTGTAACCTTTCAAGATTTTACACTTGACGAATTTTATTCACACGATACAGACTAGATTTGTTAGTTCTAATCATAAACAAGGGCAGAAATATGTCCATTATTAAATGTGAACGTATATGTCAGTTGTATAACTCTGCACTTAAAAAGTTAGTACAATTCACATTTTTTCTGTCCATGTTATGAATGTCTTTGAATTGAATTCATTTCAGATAATTATTTTCGTCGAAAACACCATTAACAGCATGTATGTCAGTTGTGACATTTAAGATATTCTGAGTATTATACATCTGGCGATGTACGTTAAACATGCTCAGGAGCGCCGTGATGACATTTTGAAATCTAGATAAAACTCATTTGTATTCAATACCACTACTTTGTCTAACATCAATTTAGTTTAAACTAGCTGTAAAATAATTTGCCCCCGAAGTCCGTTACTAAATCTAGAGAATAACACACTTAGTCCGTGTCACGCAGGCGCCAACTTCATCCAATCAAAAGAGAACCGGCCTAACATATGCATTTCGAATCGCGGGTCAATGCCCTCTTCTTGAGCACCTCGATTACAAATTTCGAATGTTACCGATGCATCACAATGAATTAAGTTGAAATATATGATGACAGCATCAATTCTGTGTAGATATTGTTGACGGAATATGTTTGTGTTGTTTATTTGTTCATTTGTGCAAACGTAAGTCAACAAATTAGGTCATACGATCTTAAAATAAGTTTTTAAGAATGAATATAGCTTAATGTAGGGTAAACGTCAACATGTGTTATTAACAAGGATGCATAAGAAGCTCATGTTTGATTGGTTAAAAGCTGACCTCCTTCCCTTGTTTAATTGGTCAGTTCAAAATTCGTCAAAGTTCAGTTCATGACCTCAATTAGAAAATGTCAAGATGTATTAACGGAGGATTACATCTGGCTTTAATTAGATTGGTCTAACATGAAATTGTAACTCTCCTGTATATATGGGCAGGGGGCCTCGATATCAATAAACTTTGTTCTTTCTTGTATTCGTCCAGGATCATTTCTCTTATTATTTTATTTATACTGAGTCAAAATATGAACCTTTACATGCGTATGACAAACTTTGTTCCATATAATCTGATGTAGCATATTGTCTTGTAATATCAGACATTCTTGTCCTACAGTGTAATCAATACCAATCTCTGTACAATATGACTTACAACCTCTTTGCAACTTGAAGTTCTTCCTTATTCATTCCGTGGGCGGGTTAGTGTGGTGGATTAAGTGACAAAATGTAATAAAACCAGGCTATTTCACATTGGTAACTTTCTCTGTGACATGCGAAGAGATTACAGTGATATATGTCATATACGGAACCAACATAATGGCATGTTTCAAAGCTTATTGCAAACCAAAATATACGTTAATTCAATAATCTATATACAGCTATATCGTATGCGAAGAAATAGATTTTTTTAATAATGTAAGTTAGTTCAATCTCTTTGCCCATATTGCTGTCATTGACAAATAATTATGGACATCATAAATCTGTGTACTTTGCCCTTTTAAAACCACTTACATCCTGTCACGGTGTAACGAAATCTAAACGCAGACGAGAGCCGTTTATCCGGCAGAAAGATAAAACTATATACAAATCAAGCCAATACAAGTAAGAGAGAAGAAATGAGTGAATAAAGGGATTTATTGGCAGTCTAAACAAGACGATAACTGGGTACGACAACTGGCTATACGTAGACCACTCAACAGGAGTTAACAACTAATTAGGGAAGTCAACTGCCCGTGAATAACACTAGTCAAGCGTAGATTAGGCAATCAGTGCAGCAAAATACCCAGACGTTGAAACAAAATGACAAGCTTATGGCCGTCTTAATGAGATAGCATCGATCAGACAAATCAACACTGGTGTGGAATAACAGGAGACTGACGGGAAGAGACAGTAAAGAAGGAATAAACAACAAGTACACAGTACTGTAGATAATCCCTAATCGCTCCTTGAGTGAGTAAATAAATACATAAGACTACTAGTTAGATTAAGTAGAACTTATAAAAATAATGGATGGGACGGTAGGTTTAAAACTGTAAGTCTTTAAGGAAGTGATCACATACTCCAAAAAGGTACAGATAAATAAAGGAATATTGACCTCATCATTCCAACTTCCGACGTGCAAGAGTCCCGTCCATACGTCCTCTTGTCTACACTAAGAAAAGGTAACTATTAGCATTATAGTACCATGCAATGGCTTATTGTAAAGGGCTCAGACTCCTCTACAAGTTCATGTAAATATATATCACATAAGCATTTGCATTTAAATGCTACATGTAATAAGGCTTGTATATGGGGCATGGATATAACATTTGAACTCATAAAAATACCCACAGTCGGCGAATAAAGACGTGAATGATGAAAATGGATACATGAATGTAAAGTACATGTTATAACATGTACTTTCAATTTATACAGTAATTAATGACATTTCATAAAAATACATTAGATGAGAGGCGGGAAAAAGGACATTTGCTCGAAGCGCGTGACACATCCACCGGATAAAACTGCAGCTGCATCCCCTTCTTTTAAAATACATTACAGAACAAACAACAAGGCCGTGAAAAATCAAATTAAATCATAAACAAATAATTCATGATACTGATACAGTATTACACAAATCCTACAGTATTGAATAATTGATAGACAAGAACATTTTTGAGTTATTAGAAATGATGAAATGCGATTAATGAGTGGTATTCCAAATCTAAAAGGCTGAGGGTACTTCTGTTCCTCCAACTCTAATTTATCAGCGTCCTTGACCTCATTGATAATTCAGCCAAACAGATGCTCGCCATGGTTTCTTTGATAATACTTCAAAATTTGAAGATTCAAGTGGGGGCTGTCATAACCGCACACATTAAATATAGATGAAAGAGTTCTATTGCTTTTGATTTTGATTTTGATCATTTTACCCTACTATTCTACTTCAAACAGTTTCAGTAAACATCTACATGTTAAAGAGAATAATAAAAAAGGCATTCTATAGCCTTCACAGGTTCTTCATAGGCAAGGAAATCAATAATAACCACCAGCACTACCCCCACATTAATCTATATGACATCTTTAATGTAAATGTAAGAGACATATTAAACTTGTGAAACAGCTGATTTATTGATATATTTTGTGATTTGAGGATAGCATGAAAACATAATACAAAGACCTTTTCCTAGATCTAAATCTTAAAGTCAAAGGTTTCTGTTTTAAAACTATTTTTAGGAGTTTTGCTCTAGTAATAATACATCGTTTTCAGTCAGTTAAAACACGAAGCAATTCAGTCAACTGCATGATATGTCTTAGCAATTTAATGCATAAACAAAGATATTTCATTGTTCAGTAGGTGTAAACTAGTTGATGAAAAGTAATTATGCTGACCTGTGCATTCAAAATTTGTATTGCAATTATTCATGTGTGTATCAGATTTAGTCCAGTAAGTTTGGCTCGAACGGTTCAATCTATATACATGTTAATGTAGTATTTTCAGCTGTACATCTGACTAAGTATTACAACAATTTACGATTTACATGTACTTTAAATTATGAGTACTTTATATCAGGGAATTTTTTTTCAACACTGCCAGGTTGCAGCCAATTAATCATACCACTGAATCATGAAATCTATTGAAGATTAACACCATGTAAACCTTTATCTGAATTTGTTAGTAAAAACAGTCGACCTTTCTTTTACAAAGCGTGATCAAGGAATTCCCTCAGATTTAAACCGAGGAACTGCCAGTGATCAATATAATATTTAGTGCCTTTCAGGCAAATATTGCAATCCAAACTTACTGACGTTAACTATTTATGTAGACTGATATTGTAAAAGCTGTTCGAGTAAGGTGTTTATAACAAGAAGGTCAATGAAGATATCTTGAGACTGTATTATGCATCATGTCACAAAATATATAGGAGTAACTGATTTACATCTTTCCTCGGATAATACGAATTTTGCAGTGAATGTAGTTCTCTTGCGATGCTGTCAGTCTTTACTTTTATGTAGGTTACAAGAAGTAATAATTGTTTTTTTCAAATGCTTAATGACATTAAATAAAATCGTCAAATTCAATAGGGAAAAATATGGGACACATTCTCATGTTTTGAAACCATGTCCACGAATGAGAAAGTAAAGGCAATGCATTCTGAAACTGGCATTTACAGAGTCAGTCATTAAGTTGCTATGTTTAGAATTCAGTTCAATACATTGACAACCAGTAATCAGAACTGTACGCAATAATTAAATTTATACTGTTCCAGCAGTCGTTTTCCAGATCCCTTTTCGATGAAATGAAAGAGTGTTAGATAATAAACAAACTGTGAGAACTTGATCATATTTCAAGACGTTTAAATCAAACTTCTTATTGTCTTAGAGGTATTGACATGTGTTTTCGAGAACTGACAAAACAATAAAGTATAGGGACGCTTGTGATTAATTCAGATGTAAGAAGTCAATAAACCCTCAATGAGATGAGGTCTCGCAAAATATCATTTAACAAAGGGGAAAACAAGTTACACATTACAGAGGAAGCGAGCAAAATATATATAGATAAATCAGGTAACTAATTTCATAGACTTCGAAAATGCAAGTATTTTCTCATGGAATAAGAACCGGTCAGCTGTTAGTGATGTGTATTTTCAGAGTGATTTTGAAAGCCTTTGATGAAATGGAAGTGAGGATATGTTTAAAAAACAAAACAAGTATTTTATTTTAAATCAAGAACACACATCAAATTGTTTGATGATAGAGTACAAGGTCAAATAAGTTCTACAACTGTTCTTCCTAGAAGACATAGAAAATAAGATCAAAGTATCACTTTTGGCAAATTTTTCAAAATCCGTTTCAATCAACACATTTGGACCAGCGATGTTCCAGCTTCATTATA
Organism: Phorcus lineatus; assembly: GCA_921293015.1. Classification (NCBI taxonomy): domain Eukaryota; kingdom Metazoa; phylum Mollusca; class Gastropoda; order Trochida; family Trochidae; genus Phorcus; species Phorcus lineatus. Next base: position 74,610,670 of record OV121081.1, on the reverse strand, counting down.
TCACTATTTGCTAACTCCGCATCCTAAGTCTCAGGGAATCTCTCCACAGCAGCAAAACGTCCACATACATGGTTCTGCAGATTGAGGAAGAGGGTGAAGTCCGATGGTGGGAAATCTGGGGAGTACGGTGAATGTAGAAGAATTTCAAAGCCTCATTGCAGTGGCAGCAACATGTGCTGTGTGGACGGCAGGATTATTATGAAGGAACAGCACTCCTGCACTGAGCTTCCCTTTCCGCTTGGCGTGATGGCTGCCATTAATTGCCTCAATTCATTAGCATAATATGTCTCATTGATGGTTTGGCCCTTCTCCAAGTAATCTATTATGATGACCTGGCTATCCCAAAAAGCGTGGCTATCACCTCTCCAGCAGATGGAACTTGCTTGAACTATTTTGTGGGTGGGGAATTGGCATGCTTCCAATGTTTTGCTTTGCTTTATGGTTTCAGGGCCAGAGTTATTTACCCACGTCACTAATTGTTTTAGGAATTTCCCCTATACCCCTGGTTCGAGCTAACTTTCCATTGATATGTCCAGGCGTTTGCTCATGGGGAGAACATCTGTCAGTATTTTTATACCGACCCAAAACTAATGCCTAGTGTCCCAGCTGTGTGTTGAATGGGCACACGTCTGTCTGCAAAAAAACATGTCGTGGTGGAAGTTCTTGGCCGACCAGACCTGGCATCATCTCAACACTCTTTACGTTTATATTCAGCAACCCACTTGGCAACTGTGGAGACAATCCTTTCTTAAACGAATACCTGATGACTGCACGCTTTTCAACATCATTCATGTTTTAGGTTTCTTCCCCCCAATGGACTTATAAATAGATGTGACATCTCGAAAAGTACTCTACCGGTGAGTGCAATATTTTGTATTCAGAAAAGTTTGCTTCCCAGGTTTATAAATAATTTGGAACAAAAAAAATCATTGAGGGGTTGTTTTCATAATCTGTACCTAATTCAATACAATGACACTACGAGTCCACTTTTGTAATTGCTCTTCACAATGTGTCCAAGACCAACTTTGATTTCTGGCAGTCTTCACAGCTGGAAGTAACAAGTCACGGCTCCTTTGTGAATTGAGATTAGACTGGCTGACGCATTGTTGGTTTATCAAGTGTAGGGCTGGTTTAATTAACTTGCACTCCTAGTAAATTGATGTGTAATTAGCATGACATGTTCACTGCATACGATGATGATTAGACTATACATAAGTGTCAAAATGTTTCATCCAAATAAATACTTTAAACTTTATACGAAATGCATGTATAATAGTTTCAATCACATAAAAAGATGAACCGTGTTAATGAATATTCATATAAAGGCATTAACGATACGTGCGAGTTTAAGAAACTAATATATATCTAGTTTTCAAACTTAAAGCATATTCTGATAATAAATTGTTTAGTATCTTAATGTTCAATATCAATTACTTAAAACCCAGCATTAAATATTATTGAGAAAAAAATTTACATCATGTTTTTTTATTATTTGTTGAATAGTCACTGAATCAATTGTTATAGTAATTTTGCCTTTTTTAACAACATTATCATCAGTTTTTATGTTAACAGAAGTGAATACATATGGAAATGAGTAATAAACCCTCGACTGTAATTGTTCAGATTTTAAGCAATTAGATGTTTGCGAATAATTTCAACATGTAGAAGAGAGTTCTTGATAACGATATATATGTGTAAATTCAGAGAAAATGTAGAAGTTGCTTTTTAAGATTAAGAATCAAAAACATATTTGGTCAAGTACAATATATTTAGATGAATGATGATTTCCACTGCGCTGCCGTATTTAGGACATCTGGCAGTTAAACAATTTGTCAGACCTAAAGTTGCAAAGGAATATAAGCTCTTAAAGCAACATCATTGTCGGGTTGTTTTTTTGTAACTGTTGGAATAATTAAAGTCTTCAACTAGATGGAGGTAGATTTGTATTAAACGTAAACTATCAATACACGTTTTAAACTCAATATTCAAGAACATTTACGAAGAAGACAAAATAATATCATTTAGCTATTGCCAATTCTTTCGTGATGATGTCACAAATTCGAATTTGAAAACATTTATATTGCATTGAATATTCTATACACACAAGTGAAACCGTAACGACATGTAGAGGAATGTCATACTCATATTGATTAACGAATAATCAATAGTTGAAAATACAACTATAAACCAGAATATGATAATGTTTAAACTGGTTGTCAAAGCATCAATGAAAGCTAAGTTGGCCATCGTTACCAGTGTTAGATTTAAGTCGGAGAATATGTGAGGCAGAAAATGGGATACTGCTTTGATGGCAACGATCCGAAATAAAGTCGTTCAATTTCTCTGTTTGCAAATGATTAGGTCCCGTGTTGGAGTAACACAGAAATCGTGTCAGGTTTTGATCAAGGTTTGATCAAGATTCAGCCACTGATTTTCTACGATTGACTTAGAAATGAGTACATCGAATACAGTTAATGGAAGGAGCTGGGTAAATGTCCGAACTGAGAATGTAATGAAATATTGACGCTAACAAAAGAAATATCTTTAGACTCATGTGAGAGATCTTTATCAATATACAACGTTATTTGAAATAAAGTCTTACTAAAATGAGATTTAATATAGACTTAATTGATATTGTCGAAACAAACTTAGTTATCTTTTAAAGTGGTAAAATTTGTCATGGTATGAAATGCAATGGGCATTCAAAATGATATGTTATCTTATGGAAACATAACAACAGGTCCTTTCAATTAATTAAACATAAAGCAAATAATCATGTGTTATGTTAATATTTCGCGTACATGATCAAATTTATTTTTTAAATGAAAAAACAACTATCATAAACGGTAATAAAAGTATGATAGATTGTTGTACTTTAGTAGCCAATCGCACCCCAATTCCCACTGGAAACCTGATTTGGTGTTCTCATCTGTAGACTATTGTAAATACTGTATCAAAATAGCGACTGTTATTATATGGAAATGTTGACTGCAGCGCGAATTTATAGCAAATATTACAAACAAAAACACGTATGAATTACCTTTCTTATTTTAATCAGTCATTCCTTGCTTGTTAAATTGAAGCTATTTGTTTATTTGAATGAGTGATATTACTAAATAAACATGTTAATATAATGAAATTGATTCAACAAAGTAGTCTTCTCCTTGCCTGACTTATTTTGAATGACTCTTCTAGTTAATAAGAGAACAAACTAGATAATTTCAGTATTATGAAAACATTATCTTGACCATCTTTCACAAAGTCATAAGTTGACCGTAGGTCCTTGAAGTAATTAACTATGTTAATGAATTGGAGTTAAGGTAAATCTTAGTCAAGATTGCTTTGTAAGGGGATGGCCATAACGAAAAAAGAAGGTTTACTTATCAAAAATGATTAGTATAAGTGGTAAACATAATTTTAACTCGACAAACAGACAAAACAAATATCAATCCACAGTTTAGAATAAAGGTAATGTACTGAAATGAAATGTTATTGTTGCTCTTTGACCAGGTAACATATTTCAACGTAAAAATAAATATACATATTAAATAAAGATTATGCATGTCTAATGCCATAACTATAAATGAGACATGACTCAGGCAATATGTATTAAAGATCTACTTACAAACGATGTTCAGATAATTTTATCTCCTGCGTAATATGAAACAACTAATTTATAGTGAGAGACAATAAAAAATGAAAGCAACGATGACATTCTAAAGGGGAACTACTAACAGCCAAAATCTGTCAACTTAGTGCAGAGAAAAGTTCTTTTCTGATATGGCGTTAAAGGGAAACATTTTAGAATAATAGACTGAGAAAAAACTTATTTTTCAAAGTTCGTAGTGGAATTTCATTTTCGAGAGCCGTCGAGACAATTAAAAATAGAGAACCTTAAGAATAACGTTGTTCGTGTAAAATGTCTTCTTTATTTATTTTACTGATATGCTTTCAGACATTTACTCAATAAACTCATGTTTGAAATTATAGTGTATCAGTGAGGCAGTTGGTTTATGTAAAGTGCCATTGAACTATCGACCATGCATACGCATTTCATAAAATCTCATAATACACGTACTTAGAACTAACACTGCATCGATGGATAATACATGTCATTGGCGGTTGAACTGATGTTGACAGGTACACTATTCCATACCTGTGATCCAAACCATCCTTCTGTATGTATTAGACAATTGAAACGTGTCTTGTTATCATCTAGGGGTTGATCGGAGGGGTTGACCAACCAATACCCTATGACGCAATACCGATCACAAGCAACCATTGAAGTACATGTGAACTAATGTTATATGAGATGTATTCCTTTTACGTTCATCTCTGTAAACAGAAAAAAACCTGCGTTTGGCTTGGCCTTGAGCATGGGGTTTGTTTGACCCTTCAGTTAGATTGTTATGGTATATAGAGGATAGTAAACGACCTTCCATGTAATACTATTTTTATTAAAAGAGTTAATTATTAAGTATAAAACGAGCGAAATCGAGTTTGATACCAAAACATTAACGAGTTTAACAACATAGTATTGATTGAAGGAAGTTTAGTATTTTGTTTATTATTTGATCTCAGTAATCAAGCATGATTGCCGAAAGTTTACCGAACGAAACATTCCCGCGACTTGGCCGCCATAGTGACAGCGGTGCTAACATTGTGACGTCATGCCCACACAATATTGTGACGTCATCCGCGCAGCGGTATCACACTAGTGCAATATCATCGTATAGATATTGCACTGCGGTAAGTGAATTCCTTAGCTATTCTTTTAGGAATTATATCTTACATTGATCTATCTAACTACATCTATTACAATATCTGCAAGTACATTTTATGTTGAATAACTGTTTATGCATCTCCAGAAACTTCATAGGTATAAGTTGAGAATATATTGTATGAACTTTGAGTAAAGGAGGCATTCAATTTTCTAAGTAAGTGCATTGTCATCCAAAACCTCGAAATAGAACCGTTCTATTTAGCTTCCAATGTACTTCAAAGAAGTGTGTTTAGATTTATATCGTAATCTTTTAATTGATAATACTATATATAGATAAGTTGTGTTAAACAATAAATGCTTTCTGTAAAATTTAAAAATTGATTACTTTGAAATGCTTTTGCTTTTATGATTAGATTGTTACTTGAAAACAAAAGAATATAACATGATTAAATAAAGATTTCAACATATTTCTGGTGGTATAAAGAGGACGTCCATACTTGTTGTCAAAGGAAATGAATCAAAGATTAAACGAGCAGGGTTCAGAACCTCCACAATTCGTATTTCAATATGACGACTCTTCGAATCAACATCTGTAATTGCCATTAACAATGTGCCTCAGACCTACTTTGATTTCTGAAAGTCTTCACAGCTGGGGGTAGCAAGTCACGGTTCCTTTGGGAATAGAGATTAGATTGGTTGATGCCTTGTTGGTTTAGTAAGTATAGGGCTGTTTTAATCAACATGCACTCCCAGTTAATTGATGTGGAGTTGGTGTTGGAAATTCACCGACAATGAAGATGGTTGAACAAGACACAATTGTAAAAACGTTTAATCAGAAGTAACACTTCGTATTTTGTTGAACGCAAAACTGCATATTAGTTTCAATTATGCCAAAGACAACGCAATTACGAAAAATGATGAAATATTTAATGCGCACATTATAGATATATTCATGTGTATTTTAGCGATTGTTCAAGCATCGTCCGTTAACTAACGTTAAAACATCAATAACTTTCAGTACATCATCCAATATAAATCGGAAAAGCCATTGGATAATCACTTGTAGCCCTTGATCGCAAATTTTGTTGTGTTCAGCACCACACTGCTATATCAAGTACTCACGTAAGTAAGTGTACAATATCACTGAAAGATAAAGCCACTTCTTCACGTTTCTAGGCAGGTGTTTACCCAAAATGTATCTGGTTACAGTATACAATATATACATCATTAATCTGTTTATGTTGAGAGTTAAAAATCATCAATCTTATTTAAATAGGTAAATTTTTGGTACAATAGAATATATGATAAACACTAAGAAATTCAAAGTCAGCCACGTAGATGTATATCCAATAAATGAAATGCTTAAGCTATTGTTTCTAAGAATGTATTGCTTAACTGTACGAGCAAACATATCGTTTACTTTCAATGGTAATGTTTATAGTCATAGAGTTTGCTTACACGTCTGCAGCAGCTTTTGTTGTGTTTTATTTCTCATAGTCCACATGGTGGTGTCAAAATAATAACTTTCAAATGGCTATCATGTGCAAAAACATCTGCTTAACATCCGTCTGGCAACGTTTGAATAAGTTGATGAAGTCTGTGTTGTAAAATTCCTACACATTCTCCCTCCAATGCAAAAGTCCGTGATGGAAGTGTTTTAGACGTGTTGTGACCTTGACGTTTACGTCTAACGAGTTTTTTGCATCGATGTTCTATTGATGTAAAAAACTAAGGTTTTGAAATGCCACTGAAATATTTTGAGGTTCCAATGGGCAAGGTAGTGGACCATGGCGCATGCTGCTTGTGAATTAGCATAACCATGCTGAAACAACTCCCTATGTTGGTCAATTGTGTGATCTGAGGTAGGGATTTGAACCTAAAAGCTTTCCTCTTGATCAACACTTATTTCGACAATGGCACTTCAGTTCAAATCCTTCAATTTCAGGTTACACCGCATTTTGATTTCACAGCTCAGCTGGGATTCGTATCAGTCACGTTCCCTGAAATAAGAGTGATTAGACTGACTGGCTGCTGAAGTCGGAAAGACAACAAGTCACTTTTCCTTAATTTTGTATGGAATTGGTTGCTCATGAATTGTGAGGTTAGAATCCCATTTTTGCGTGACAAGTTAAATCCATTCTTCGTATACCAAATGGATGACATCTGAATGTAACACTTCCATTGTGACATTCTAGGATAGTATCCCCGGTGATATGAACAATGCCATTCCAATTCCTTTTAAGATTGTTTTAAGATAAATGCTTAAAGTTTTCTATAAATGTTAACGATGTGTAGTCGCAAGCAACCAACATTAAATGAGAGAAAAATAATTTCTAATTCAGTTGCTGTTTAAAGAGTTGTTTAATATCGTCGTGGATGTAGGTATATGCTGCGCATTAACAGAGGACACAGTTAAAGTGTTCATGAACCTTTATCATTTTATTTTCCCCCCAGTTTTCATATCCTTGCAGACAATAAGCTCATTGCTGTACACCAGATCGAAAATTATTTGAAACAATAGTATTCCAGAAGCAATGTCTATAATTGCCTACTTGAATTACATCTTTTTTCAATTCTTAAACATAATCAAAACATCTAGAATTGTTCACATTTTGAATACCTTGGATCGAATGTAATTTACTGCATAAATATAAATGATATATTAAGGCATAAAGAACATATCATGTGTTATGGATATCTATTTTAAAAATATATTATGTTGCTTGTTATAGCTGGGTGCATCAGAAGACAAAGAGACGTCTTACCTGTAGTCGGTCAGTCTTTCTATCAGTCATCATGTCATTGGTTGTCAATTAAAATCTCATTACCGGATATCAATCTCACAACTTCATTTCCATATAATGACAATCCTGAGCCAGAGTCTGAAACTGTAATTGATTCTTTAATTACGTCTCAGACTCTTCACAGCTTGAGATAATGAGAACACATTTAACACTAAAGGAATCCGTCAAATCATGAAAATCGTGCTAGAAAAATACAAGTAGGTAATATACAACAATATATATCATTTCAGATCTTCCATATGAAAATTTCAAATGATACATATTCGAGTGTCATTATTTGTATTTGCGTCAATAGAGCATGTTGATTTGTTTTGAAAATAAGCAACTTCAAAAGTGGGTGAAGTGTGATTTAAACTGAACTGTTTATACTATTTGGTAGAGTTGGTGATATCAAGATCCTGCCTTATCATTAATTGTGATAGTAGGGTATATAGGATAAGATCTTTATCTGATAATCCATGCATGAGCATTCGGTCAGACAGGGGATTGAATCTAAACTGCCGAGCTAAAGAAAGTATAACAGTTAATAATGTCAAACAAACAAATACCAACGAACGTTTTAATGAAATTTACATACAATAATATGTGCATGACTACTAGAGTGACAATTTATGAAGTGCAACACCTTGAGTGTTCAAATGTGCGGATGTCCCCATAATATAGAAAAACACGTTTTGCACGTGCAGCTACAACATTGTGCATCGTTAGTGACCTCACTGACAGTTAATGTGTACGTGTAACATACAGCTAATGGAAACACACCTTGAAAATGGCCAGGTTAACGATGGAACAGCGCGAGAGGGCCATAGGCATGAGCCAAATGGGGGCATCGCAACGCCATATTGCAATGAGGTTTAATTGCACGGCCACAACGATCAATAAGTTGTTACAACGTGTTAGACAGACTGGCAGCACTAAGGACAGGGCAAGATCAGGTCGACCACGAGTCACGACACCCCGCGAGGACCGATATTTACGCTTGCTGCACCTACGTAATCGTACCCTAACTGTGACGTCATCGGCTATGACAGGGTTGAATCATCATGTCAGCCGATGGTCTGTCTCCAGACGACTACGTGCAGGAGGAATCAGATGTCGGCGACCGGTACGTGGCGTGGCGTTGACTCATCGAAATCGCCTAAACAGATTGCGATGGGCCAGAACAGTTCGGCGTTGGCAACTCAGAGAGTGGCAGAGAGTCATGTTCACGGACGAAAGTCGATTTGCACTATTCAAAGCAGACGGCAGAACACGAATTTACAGACGGAGTGGGGAACGGTACGCATCCGATTGTGTACAGGAGGTCCACCCTTTTGGTGGTGGTGGAGTCACTGTCTGGGGTGGCATTTGCGGCCAGGACAAGACGCCATTACACATCGTTCATGGCAACATCAATGCTGTGTACTACAGAGATAACATCTTGGGGCCAGTAGCCCTACCATTTTTGCGTCAACGTCCCCAAGGTACCATCCTGCAACACGACAATGCAAGGCCACATGTTGCTCGTCTTGTGAATGACTACCTTCAAAGGCAGAATGTTCAAGTTCTACCATGGCCTGCTTGTTCTCCAGACTTAAACCCTATCGAGCACCTTTGGGATCACCTTGACCGTGCAATAAGATGCAGAAATAATGTGCCAGTCAACAGAGCACAACTGCAACAGGCTTTGATTGAAGAGTGGAACAGGATTCCAAATGACGTCATACGACGGCTGACATGGTCCATGAGAAGGCGCATTACTGCCTGTATTGATGCCAGGGGTGCCCATACCAGATATTGAGAAACTTTACTTGAGTTATTGTGCCTGTAACATGTGCATTTTGACTTCCTGGAAAATGGTTATTTGTGCTTTTGTTGATTTTGTGACCCCTGACATGTTACACCTGACATTGTTCTGTTACCAACTTTACTTTATTAATGAATTTTATTGATCGTGATGATCATGATTCGTGAGACTCTAATAAACTTTATTTTACGAAAATGCGATTTGTAGTTTATCTTTTATGCCAGTTCAAAATGGGTGTTATACTTTCTTTTGCTCGGCAGTTTAGATGGTTAATTGCTGGAATTTAAAAGAGTTGTTTAATTAACTATGGTGATTATCATTGATTTCTACTGACAATCAATATTTTCATTTAGAAATTAATGCAAGACAAAATTGTGTTCTAATTTCAAGCTTACTTAAAATTGTCTATAAACTGTTTTCAGTCGTAATGTTTTATTTTAAAAAAGCAAAAAATAGCATACACACAACTTTCCAGGTCGTTACAGCATTCATCAGGGAAAATGATTTGTGACGTCGGTGATGGTGACCTAAAAAAAGTAGGTATATTCACTTGTTACCAGATGAATTGGTTTGGAATTAATTCCTAAATATGTCAGAGTTTATTCAAAGTGTAATTTAGAAGATTAGCAATGAAAGGGTGTCAAAATTTGATATTTAAATAATGCATAAACCAAAAAACGCAATGCTATGACTGTCATAACTGACTAATATCGTATATCAGTTAGAGAACTCTATACTTGTCAAAATCACAGCTGTATGGGAATTTTTATCTTAATTCCGACTCAATTTATGTTTGGATCACATTTTTGGATGATGCCAGAAATAAACATATGACAGGGAGACAAGCCTTGATTTGTAGTGTTACTGTATGGTGGTGTGCTGAATGTGCGATAACCTGCAGCTGATAGTTTTTTTATTTCATGTATTTGCCCTAACAGATTAAGAATTTGCCTTTCTCTGGTATATGCAAATTATGTATACCCAAAAGATGCACTTAATCTAGTATTCACTTTATTTTTCAATTATCGTTAACGTTTAAAAAGAATTTCGAACGACAGATATTACCTTGATACATCCAGCCACAATCCTGCGTCACAGGTCTATACAAAGTGTATTTTATACTAATATAAACAATGATGACCAACAGAATAAGAAGACGTGATTTTCAGTCAGGTATTCGTTTGGATACAAAATCCGAATCGTAAATTCGTATCACATGTCTGTGCATGTAACTATTGACCATACTATTTGATTAATTATCTGTCAATGGCAATTTGTATAACGGCATATGCAATGAAAGCCTGGTATTGTAAAGAAGCAATTTGTATATTTTTATGTGAATATTATTCCTTTTCACATTTATCCCACCCTCACATTTCTTGCATATGACAAATAAGCTATACACAGAGATTCATCAATATACATCCTTGAAGATCAACGAGTTTAAACAAACAACAAATAGGTTTTTGTAAATTACTGTAATGTTGTTAAAATGTACAGTTGATAGTATATAATTGCTGGTAGGATTTGGCTATTTTCACCTCAGCAAATGCCCATACATTAAATGGTTTTGCTGATAACTCCTCAGTCTTCCCCCTCGATAATGAAAACCTGTTTGTTGATTAAGTGGATAAGCAACTGAACCACCACGCCATGAACTAACTGGAGGACATTCTTTAATTCAATTTGTCTTCTGCACCAATCAGCAATACAATCACCTGAAGAATGTGAAAGTGACCCATTAGAAACAGAACAATAGCTGTATGCAAGTTCATACATAGAGCCATGTCCCGGAAAAAGGACATACCATTTCTGTAATTTTTTGTATTTGTTCTAAATCTTAAATCAGATTTTAATATCGTATAGCAGCAAATGCTAGTTAAAAGGAATAAAAATCTTGAAGTGTGTATAATCTCTGACCTATATACTTGAATAGCCTCAAACATAATATAATTTGATGCAGAAATGAACATAACTTATATTGAACTAATCAAATCAATATTGTCTCATTTACATTAATTATTTTGGAATTGGTATTTGGATTATTGTGATTAGAGTGTTCTTGAAAAAAACCATGTAATTTGCTAAGAATATTGAATTTCCAATTTAAATTGATTGAGTATAATGCTAAATCACAATAGATTTTCTGTCTTCAAATTAATCCAACTAAAAAAGACATGAACCATAAGCATTCCATTGTGCTATCTCATACCATATTGATTATCATCCAGAAGTTATCTCTCATTAAGTAAGATAATAGATTCACTCATGTTATGTATGTACTTGTCAGATTGAAATAATTGTGGTATCATAATAACTGAAACATTTTGAATACCTTGCCACGTTTAAGATTCGTTCTTTAGGCATTGAACTTCGTTAATCCAGATAAACTTTGACAAATGAAATTAAACATTAAAAAAAAGTTCGTTCAGTTGACCAAATTGTTGGAAACAAACTAACGTTACTGTATAATTAATGAGTTTTAGATAAGAACCTTATGGTCTATTTTAGGTATTGATTGTTAGATATCTACCACTGTTAATTTGGAGATAATTAGCACCAGATACACAGTGAAACGGTTCGCATTATTTGTTCATTTGGTGATGTAACTGGTTATATATCTCTGAGAAACCTTTCGGAAATCAAAACTGACATCGTAAGCTACAATTCGAACTACGGAATAGGGATGAAGTGTTGATCAAATGGGCGTGTATTTTCCTACTACAGACAAGAAGAATATGTCCCTTCCACTCTAGTTCATACATTTCTAAAATTTAGAATAGACATTGGACAATTGTGTATTATCAATCCAATCTATGACCGTTGATCAGGAATAGGAATATTTGTCATGCGTTTTTGTTTATTTAATTGCTATTTACATAGCCAAAAGTGTCAGCTAGGTTTACAAATAACAATCATTTTAACTGCAACAACAGAGAATCATACGAAAATTATTGGTTAAGTCTTACTTTACAAAAGTTGATACAACATCGTATCTTATGGTTTCCAGCAGTAAATAAAAACATTGTTTAGAACTAGATGAATAACAATCATTGTAACATGTGTTAGTCTTATTACACAATAAATACATTATTTTTTAGAGTGTAACCTTCCACTGTTTTCTTCAATATATTTGTTTTCAGGACCACAAAGACCACATTTACTCATAACAAGAAGAAGCAATGTCCATTATATCCAACTTATATGTCAGCAATAACTGTATTGTTGTTGTTGCAATGTACTAACTCCGTTCTCTAGACGTAAAAAGTATAATAACCGCTATTATCACTCGGCCATGAAGGATACTGCAGTGTAATATTTATGTATATATTAAACAAGTGTAATACAGCTGCGCGTAGGATGGCGCAATAATGTGTAACTTTGGTGTTTTAATGCTAATATCACCGTCACAATGACTACCATGTCACGGAAATTTAAGATTCAGCATTTTTCAACCTTAAATGTCTAAATGGTGCTCACATAAGAACGGTAGCCAGTGATCTTTGTTTGCTATTTGATAATTTCCAATACGGCAACGGATATCAGGTCGATTGATGAGATGTTTTGATCCGCTGAAGATAAGACATTTGGCATAAACTAATGTTTATAAGGGAAAAGTTGAAGAACTATTTTTTTCACTGTCCTATGCTATATAGCTGTTATTTTCCTGTTGTTAATTTGGGAAATTTTGGCGTATTTGTTTATTTTTCAAATGGAGATTATTTCCAATACTAATTATTCTTGATTGCTGCAATCAAAATTTCAAGCTGAATAAATTACCTGCAAACAGAAAAATGTTGACCTTACAGTATAGTACGTATATCTCTGAACTGTGATGAGATCGAATTGTAACCTGTATCTTTTGTGATATTCTAACTCGATAGTCCATGAACTCCACAGTGCGAAAACTATGCAGTCTATTTGACATAAGGTCATGATATGTTTAGCCATTCTCTTCATGCGTTGAGTGTTCTATTCTTTCAGAAATTTTAGTTTTATTTAAAAAACTGCGGAAAGACTATAGTTCAAATTTATATGATTGAAATGCAATCGATTAGTAACTGTGAACAAATACTTATCATTCTATATAATCTATTCCTTTGATGACCTTTTCCGTTTAAAAAGTTAAACGAAAACACTATGAACACAACCTATGGCTTTCAGTAGACATTCGTGACAGAGGTTCATGACAGAGAGGCACGGAGAGGAATTGTACGTCGAAAGGAAGGTGTAGTAGTTATTAAAGAATCACACAACATAATGTGTTAGCAGAATACATAAGTCGATTTCGTATTGTGTTCCTTTAGCAGAAACATTGACTGAAACAGTTCTATTATCATTTGCTCCAATGGTCTTGGCAATTGTATAGCAGTTGCGTTTAGTTGATGATCCTCAACAAATTGAACCCTTGTAACTGACTGTTACATACAATTCTTTATATCTGAGGCTAAGTGAAATGGACGCAGTAACAATTCACTAACTTCAGAAATAATTTCATTTCATTTCTTATATGTATGTATGTCTAGACATAAGACATACATCTATCAATAATGTTGAGCGACAATGTAAATTATACATATAAGTATGTCAATAATAACTTTAGTGTAGATCTCAAAATGTAAGGAATATGTTCACTACATACGATTTTAAAACAAAATGCCATCATATGATTTCTTTAGCCATATTAATTATTTAAATTATCGTTATGGTTTAACGTATCCTAAAACAGCATAACTATTTTACACATGTAGAAGGTAAGGTTATACTCAATAACTAACGTTTAGATATGAATGTTGTTTTCAATCAGAATAGTGTTGAATCAAACTTATTTGCAAATAAGTAAGAACATAAAGATAGATTTGAAAACCATGCTGTTGATCTCTTTTTATTGTTTGGTTGATCGTTGATCTGGTCCCAATGAAAGATTACTCAATCACTATTTAAACTCGGATACCCAACCAAGAATGTTGCTGTTCTCCAATGCATGACAATCAATATAAATCTGTAAGTACAGTTCAGTGCATTTTGGACTTTGTACATGAGATTCTGTTAATTGAGATGTTCGAAAACAGCCATCACTAGTGTAGTAAGGATATACCGAGGGGACAAAAGTTATACAAGAGCAATAACAAATGTGCCAATTATTAAACATTTCCTTACAAAAATAGTCTTGTTCGAAATACGGTTTCAGCTGTCCAGTGATTTAGAATATTCTGGAAGAACATTATAATGCCTGTTATCAAAATTTGTATGAGACGGTTGCTCAAATATATCATGAATCGTTAGCTTTTATGTAAATGCAGTTGGCAGATATAAATCTTTAATCACAGTTTTTAGCGCTAATAGTAATTTAATGCTTTAAAAAGTTGTAGAAGGTTTTTTAAAGCCAATTTTTTTATTTCTGTGTTCTTTTATAAAAAAAAAAATTAGTAAAAAAGTTATCGAAGTTTAATGTTATTGTATATGAATGACATTTTCTCAAGGCCATACATTGATTTAAATCAGATGGTAGGTTAACGAGAAATATGGAAAAACACTTTTTTTTAAAATGAAAAAGGAAGTTACTGGGATCAATAGTGTGTAATTGCTGTAGGAGTATTGGGATTCCCTTCTTCGACCTTGCTGATTTCTATGCTAACATCACAGGAAAGACTCTTTGATGAAAGCAGTGTCCGTAATATTGGGATTAGTTAAAAGTTTTCAACGTTTGATCATCTTTTGGTAAGGATGTTCTGAACTTTTATTAATTGCCTAATCGATGAAGTTTTTGCATTCATGATATATAGCTTAAAGGTTGATTTGAATAACAGAGGACAAAATAAAGAATTGACATAAAGTACAAGTGTTGAAGTAGGTAGAAAATGTGATAACTTCATGCGTGTTGTTTCATTCAATCCAAATGAATAAAATCTTAAATATATGATTATATTATTGTACCATAACTATCCAAAGAGTATACCTGCAAAGAGTAAAAATTAAATCACAAGATGTAATGAAAAGAGAACGAACGACTAAAACTACAACACATGTTGCATCATTAATAATTTAGATGTGTTGACACAAATCATTCCTGTCGAATTAACTTCTTCACCATTAATATTTTGATGTCATAGGCACTTGAAATGAGCGTGTTTGGACAATGAAATACAACATATAGATGGTATGTAAATGAAAATAGAACAAAATGATGAAATGTAAATCATATTTCTGCAAAGACTTACTGCGTGTTCTAAAAGTTCTTTAAATTGGATGAATGTTGGTTGTTAGTGAGGTGCACCTTGAGACAATTATTTTACTTACAACTGATATCAAAGTGATAGTTGATTGAATCTATTGATTGGAAATAGTCCAGACATCATAAGTAGTAATAGTATTATCGACATTAATTTGATAGGATATTGATCACAGACATATGGAATTGGCAAGAGATTTAACTTAACATGCAAGTAAATAAATAACATCGTTGAAATTACACAAATCCATTTTCCTATCTCAGTTGAGTAGACAGTGCTGAAACAAAAATGGCCACATACAGTTTGTCCTTGATACATGAAAACCATCCCTTTAAATAATCAGGTTTGATAAATGCACGATGTCCATTGTGACATCCTACCATGATAACCAAGTGAACATTGTCTTTTTCGCAGGCACGTTTGAAATTTAATTTCGGGTTAAAATGCACTACAGCCAACCTAAAAATAACACTTCCCTCCATTAAGATTCATCAATATAAATTCTTAAATAACAATGAGTTTCAACCAAGTTCTTCAACATTTATTAACTATTTGATTCGTTAACGTAAATTTAACCAGTCGCTGTTGTGAATACTTCCCCCTCATCTAATACCCATACATTAAATGTAACAACGATGAAATTGAATGAAAATAACTTCCTTGTTGGTCGATAACTCCTCAATCTTTTCTATCAATAAACGTAACCTGTTTGTTGATTAAGTGGATTACTCACCTGAACCATAACGCCAGGAGTGTAACCGGAGGACATCGTTTGAACCAAACTGTCTAGTCTGAAAAATCACAACTACAATCACCTAAAGAAAGCGACAAACAAGGCATTGACTGACACTTTAAAAACTTATCAATAGTTGCATACAAGATTATACAAAGAGCAATGTCCCAGAAAAGGGAAATATCAATTTCCTGAATTCTTTGTATATTTTCTAAATTGTGAACATAGGTTTAATATCCATTAGCAGCGTATGTTAGTTGAAAAAAACAACATTCTTGAATAGTGTATAATCTCTGGTTATATTCTAGAATACGTTTTATATTTGAGCCTCAAACCTATATAGTAATTTCTGCAATATATTGGATACTGTGCACAATTTTATCTCTCATCAATATAATACTGAATTGATTATATTTCTAATTTGCACATGAAGCTTAAATGGATAAATAAACATTTCATTAACATAAAACATAAACATTATGATAAATCAAAACAGATAGAGACACATTTGAAACTTCGTTCAATTGGAATTTGGAACAAACAAAAGCCACTGTATAATTGATGTGTGTTAGGTAAGAACCTCAGAGTCTATTTCTGGTATTGATGGTTACAAATCTACCACTGTGCATCTGGAGATAATTAGCTCCAGACATAGAGTGAAAGGGTTCAAATGATTTGTTCAGCTTCTTGACAGTCTAAATGTGTCCAATACGATTATGTGACTGGTTATTTCTCTTTCGGAAATCAAAACTGACATCGTAAATTACAATGGCAGGAATGGGACTATTGCATTGGGATGAAATTTTGGTCAAGAGGACATATTCCTACTAACTAAAGACAAGCAGAATATTTCCCTTACACTCTAGTTCAGACGTTTCTGGAATTCAAAATAGACATTAGCTGTTCCACCATGTATCAGGAATAAGAATATTTATCATGCGTTCTTTTTACTTCCAATGTTATTTACATTGCAGAAAATGTCTATTTTGAATTCTTAATTGACATGAGAACTCCTTTAATGTGAATATGTTTTCAACATGATAGGACATATTTTTTTCAAACATAAAATTATGACATTTGGACCATGATATTGTCGTTGATTGTTACCATGTTATCTTTCCAACAATAAAGAAACATTGTTTGGAGCTAGAAGAAGAACAAAAAGTGTAAATGCAACTACAGGGAACCATACACAAATTATTTAAAGTCCTACTATACAATGAAGTGTAATTCTTCCTGTCTTCTTATATATATTTGGATTTTACTTTTAATACTGGAATGCGTAGGAAATATTTGCTAACCCAATTTATAGTTTTCATGACGTTTGTGATGAGTTTAGAACATTTGGAAAATCATAAAACCGACGCAAACACATTGCACATAGTCTGTTCTTCTAAATTGTTCATGGTTACGTTTTTTAAAGTTGAAAATGTACAAATTATTTTTAAGAGGAAGCCTTATTTGTAATATTTATCATAATGTTATGATAGCACTTTACTTCCCTTGATTATTATTTGTGATAAAAATTAACTGAACTATTCCATTGTCACTGTCTCCTATAGTCTAGACGATTTTATAGAGCTTGCACTTACTTAATTACTTTACCAATGGAACACCAAGAAGAAACCAACCACATCTGACCGTTGAATGCAATTAAGTACATTCAGTATATTGTGAATGAAGATTTGGGGCTGTAGCTTTTTGAAATAGACGCGGTGACATCTCATCAACTTAAAGAATCACTTAAAGTCAAAATAATGTATTGTTAAATGACACATTCATTTCTCAACCTGTCCCGACCAAAATAATACTATTACCCATAACATAAATAAGCAATGTCCACTAGTACAACTTGTATGTTTTGTAGTTGTAAAAGGCTGTTCTCTAGACGTAGATGATATATTTACTGCCAATATGATGCAGTTAAATATATATGTTCTATCGCTTCTATGCTTTTAGTTTGTGTAACCATGATTCATTAATGTTTCGAAATTACTGTGTTACTGTGCTGAAAAACATAGATTACTGGAGTTTTCATCTTTTTCTTTACATCCATCAAGAAGTTTGGGGAATTTTACCTTTAAAATTCCAAACATAATATTTTAAAGTCGGCACTGCCGACTGCCAAAAATTGCTAAGTGTCTTATGGCTACTTCAAAATATCAAGCCAAAACATGTAGAAAACACTGTGAGTTATTACTTCATTATTTGTTCTTTTGAATTGGTTATATTTGTTACAAAAACAGTATTTGCTAGATTGCTTGATTTGTGTTTTTCACCATGTGATAAAGAGTATGATATGTACAAGTCATAGGCAGTATCAAAGCATCTTACCGATCTTACATGGACGTTCATATACCACTAAGTAAATATATACTTTGCTGTGCGTCCTAATCCATAAAACACATAAAGAGAAATTAACAGGTTGTTAAAATGATACTTACAATCATTCTGTCAATCATTTGTATTGCATTGCCATTGTCCTATTCTGAATTCCTCTTATTTTCTTGTTATAAATGTGGAAAATTGTGGCATATTTGATGTTGTTTTCGACGAGAGATTATGATGCTTACAACAAGACTTAAAGCTGAATAAATGACCTGTAAATCGGTGAATGTTTGCCTTGTATTCTAGTGGAGACATCTCAGAACTGTAACTAGATCTTATTGTAAATTCTATCTTTCAAGATATGTAACTATATGGTCCAAGAACATCATAGTGTGAAATTAATTCATGTTATTTGATCTGAAGTCAGGAGACGTTTTGCCGTTCTCTTAATCAGTCTAATGTTGCTGGAGTTTACGTTTTATTCATAGTTCATAAGGGGGAAAACTGCTGCTCAACATGGGGCATAACTATGCATAACTAAATGCAACAGACAGCAACACATTGCTAAAAAGGCTAATTCATCCTAAATATTTATGATTTAAATGCATTTTTTTGTAACTGTAAACAAATGCTGCCATAAATATTAACTAATATAATCTATTATTTTATTGACCTTTTCCATTTAAAAATTGCTCAACTGATGAACATGTAAAGAAAAAAACTAAACTCATACACCATGAAAAGATTCTTACTATCCCAATGGCTTAAGTACATAATAGAGAGACACTTAAATTTCTTCGAAACGAAGCTAACTTGTAATGATTATCAATGAATCACACACTATGCTGTATTAACACAATACTTAAGTCGATTTCTTTTTGTGTTCCTTTAAGAGAAACATTAGCGGAAATAGTTCAATTTTAATTTTGCTCGTGGTCTGGATGATTGGATAGCAGATTTTGTTGATTATACTAAACAATTTTGAAAAAATAAAACCTTAAAAAATAATACTACAATGCCTTTCAATATTTGCATTTTAGACCAAAAATACACTTTCAATATCTTTACTTATTAATGTGTACTTCGCAGATAATGGAAAATTTCATCAATATTATACAATTTTAAAATTCCAAAAAGGGGTCATAGCGATCAATAGCTGCCAAACGCATTTTACTTTCCCCGTCTTTATCTCAGGAGTGGAAGCTAAGAGTTTAATAAATTGTAATTTTATCAAATTTACTGGTCATTCTTTGGTAAAAAAAATAGTCAATTGTTTCATTGTTTCTAAATTTTATTGAATCTTATTTTAAATTCTTAGAAAATAACAAGTAAGAACTAAGCATTGCTGACGGTGCTCTTATTGATAAAAAAAAGTCTCTGGATATTACAGCTAGAGACAATGTATAATTCTGCCATTGAAGATCATTGTACGGCATCGACATTGCAGCTGACTGCACCAAAGGCTATTGATGGTTCCCTCAATCTCAGTCTAGGTTCACAGACTATTGATCTAAATTACACTTGGATTACATCGATAGCCACAATGAAAAGACCCAGGTTTCATTAGTGCCGCAACCCAATGGATCTTCCTTGATGACCAAATGCTTTAGATGTTAAGATATTCTTAATATTTCTGTAGGGGGAACATTATGACTCTCAACATACATGGTTTCTTCTTTCCATTGATATAACATATCAACGAAATGTAGTTGTAAAATTGGTTGCTTATGAAATAATAAATTAAACAACGTATCATGACAAGCAATTGTTAGAGGAATACCTAATTTAACATAGATACCTGCCTCTCACATAGAAATGTAATTAATTTGAACACAGGCTTAGACAAAACAAGAGTCTAGAAATATGGACAAATTTGAATTGATAATAATTGCTTTATTCATTATCCTTAACATCAATTTGGAAACTGATTATAGATAAGCGAAAGGGAAGCTATCTGTATGACCTTTATTGCATTTTGTTCTATGTGACGTATGTCATCATTACATAAATCTAAATAAAACATTGATTGTTTGTTTATTCTAAGTGTATCCTTTGACATTGACGTTATTAATCAAGCAGTTTGTCGTATAATACACTTGTTGGTAATAGTTTTGATTCAATGATTCTGTAGTGATGTTGAAAATGAGCCTTAATGAGAATTCAAGTTTATTTTGTGGCGCAGTTCGTCCGTCCGTACTTACTCATTGGAATTGTTTGTACATAGCAAATCTATTGGTGTTATCAGTAGTAATTAATATGTTATAATTTATGAAAATATGTTGTTGTTAATTTATAATTATCAAAGTTGGCACTTTCATTGATGTAAATAACAGGAGCCTAGTCTGTCAAATAGACATATCTAAAGAAGTTGTGACCAAATAGCTCAACAGCAATAACTGAGGCGCTGAGCTGCATTAAAGGTTGTAGTGATAGCGTGAATCTAAGTGCTGATGTATTCTGGTTTGATTATGACACTATCTAGAATATCTGGAACACATTTATAAAACCATTAATCATCCAGTGAGACATTCTAATAGTATAAAAATACCTCATTCGGCTCCTACTTTACACAATTCATCAAGCAGAGAGATTTATCAAATGTTTGCTTTGGCAATTTCTTATTATGTACTCGCAGAGTGCGCTTTCTATCACAATGTTTGTGATCGGAAATGTCCTTTTGTAACAAGCAAAAATAAAGATAAAAAATATTTGTTCAGATACCTTTTATTTAGAGCCTGAGATCACTGCATAACTTGATAATGTTATGAATATTGCCACATTAAAAGCAAGTTGATATGAATAATCAGATTTTGGTAACGTCAATTGATGATATAAAAATAGAATTAAGAACAATGACTTCATTTATGTTTAATCAATGCGCTACTGAAAAATCTACATTACTGTTTGTGAGAAACGACACATGTTAATATAAATTATTTAGAGTAAAGCAAATATTTATGAATTGATCTGAAGAAATCCTTACTTTGCAGTTATCGACTATACCATAAATGTCATCATATCAAGAAGAAATAGACTTCATGTTTAAACGAGGTCAAGTTATTCCCCGTATCTGTAGATGCATTACATGCAAATTTGCAATCTCACTAACAAATGCACAACCAACAAGGTATATGCAAATCTCCTAACAATCGACACTTGTGTCGTGATTTGGAATACCCATCTGTGGGCTCTTGAGATGTTGCAGGAAGTTTCAGAGACAATGTAACAAGACAGTTGTAATTGCTGACTTGTATTCCTGGATGCCATTGTCGACGTATTTTGTAAAGGCAATATTGACGGCACGGCCAGTTTATAATCAGCAAGAAAGGGGATTAAAGAAAAGATTTTGTGGACAATGCATCATTTTGTTTTTACAAAATGAATTATCAAAATTATCAAAGCGTACACATCTTAAATCAATTTCCAAATCTAGCTTTACTTGGTATTGATAAATAACATAACAGCCTCTTTCAACTGAAATTAAAACTGCAAGAATAATCTTCCCAATCAGTTTTTCTTTATGTAAATGGGTTGAGATTGGAATATGTCAAAAGTATTTTGACATTAATTCTTTGTTTGACATTTCATTACCAATTTTAAACCTATAGTAACCATTGTGAAAAATTTGTTGCAAGTGAAACAAAATTGTAACCTTTTGTAAATGTCGTTACTGTTTTTTTTAGGATTACACAATTATTATGTTAATGTATTGTTTCTAAAATAGTATGAAGTTTCTTGGAAAGGCACATTCTGGGAAGAGCAAGTAGCCATTAGTGAGCATTGTCACCCAAGTGGAGAATGAGGTCATGAGAAAAGTACCCTCTGAGTATTAATCAATACAAACTAGAAACCGTTTAAACAAGACTCATTGGTATGGGTAGGCATACTTTCGCCTACATTCAATTAGAGTGACTTTCTCTACAGTTATCTTCCAGACACAGCTAGGTACCCCTATCACTGGAATTGCATATACCAATCTGTGTGTAATGCCGCTGATATGTAAAGACGATTTAGCGACATAGGATTTATATATTTTCGTAATTTCATTGTTATTTTATTCTCATATCTTATGTTAAGTACAAATAGAGCGCACTAATTTGGATATAACTGATTTGTTTGTGGTCATATATGCACATAGAAATTAATCAAGCGACACTTCAACTATGCATTAGTCTGATTTCAAACTGACAGTGCAGCAAATGGGACTGACTCTGACACTGTTTGTACTGATAGCAGAACATATTGAAAAATGGTCATGGGGAACAACATTTCATATTATTTTTACATTCGTTGGGTAATCCTTACATTCTCATTCTTCATAGCAGTTGTTAGCCGATTGATTATGTGACAGATAAGTTTCTCTTTGAATTTGTTAGTTGAGAATGGGAAATTATTCTAGTAACTAGTTATAAATATCTTTAACTTACTCCCAGTGGCCTATACCTGTTTGCGTCTCTCGACTTTATTCATCAATCTTTAGTCTTCTTTTCATTGTTCAAATTGGATTAGGGAATCAATTACCTATCTTATGTTTATCGATTCACTTCTATTGGTTGTTTTAGGCAAGTTGCCATTTGTAAGATTGCCTCGTATACTTTAATTTGTTTTCATTTGAAAATAATGGTGTGTTTATACTAATTAGACATTAAAATGTTTAAGTAGTGTCAAAATTACCCCAAAAATAAACCAAAATCAATACTAAGAAGAAACTATAATGTGGTTAGTTTCCGCTAATGCCATTACAATTCATTTACAAATATATCCATGGATACATAAGAACACAACCGACAGGCTCGCAAAATACTTAATGGAGGATTTAAACCATCCGAAAAAGATCCATGTTTATCAGTGAAGAAGACAAATGCCGGATAAGATTTTCAATCAGTCTTATGTTTAATCAAAGCTAATTTGAAAACCCAGAAAGGTTAGGAAAGAAAGATAGATTTAGGTATCATGCTTTTCATCTCACTGTATTGATTGGTTTGTACCAATGATTGTTTCTCTGGGGTTCCAATGAATGATAACTCAGTCGTGACCATTTAAACTGTGCTGATTAAGTATAAATCTTCACAGATTAAATTTGGATACCCAAACCCTAGTAATTATGATTGATCTCTTTGTTCTTTTACAATGAATAACTACTGTTCATGATAGTAAAAAGTTCTCAAATTTTAATTTGATTGCATATGGATGATATTTCCAAAAGGCCATCAAGCAAATGATAAGTGAAAGGAAAAAGGGAAAAAAACACTTGTATTTACAATTGTCGTTATCAGGATCCATCATATGTGATTATTGTAAAGGTACCAGGATTCCCTTCTTCAGACCTTGCAGAGCTATATGCTAACATCACAGGCAATGCTCTTTGATGAAAGCAGTGTCGATATTATTAGGATTAGTTAACCATTTTCAAACGTTTGATCATGGTTTGGGTAGGATGTTCTGAATAGTTATTCAGTGCCTAATCGATGAAAAGATTTTGCAGACAT
Source organism: Phorcus lineatus (assembly GCA_921293015.1). Classification (NCBI taxonomy): domain Eukaryota; kingdom Metazoa; phylum Mollusca; class Gastropoda; order Trochida; family Trochidae; genus Phorcus; species Phorcus lineatus. The sequence goes on along the minus strand of OV121081.1, from coordinate 74,586,574 downwards.
AATAAGTAGATTTAGATAACAGAGGAGAACATAAATAACTGACATAAAGTACAAGTATTAATGTCGATTGAAAATCTGATTACTTCGTACATGTAACATGTGATTTCATTCAATTAAAATAAATAAATCTTTAAGATTTAATTATATTATTAAAGCATAACAATCCGATACGTTTTTGGTGCATACCTGCAAAAAGTGAAGATGAAACTAGAAAATGAATTGAAAAAAAAGAACAAACGACTATAATTACGAAACACAATGCTATAGTAGTGTATACACAATTCAATGATAAATTCATTAATATTTTGATGTCAAGATACTTGAAATGAACCTGTCTAAGGACAATAAAATTAAAACTATGTAATGGTAGCACCTGACAGATATATTACATGTTCTAGAAGTTCTCTAAATTGGATGACTATTGGTTTTATACGGTGCACACTTTTTATTGATATCCATTAATAAGTCCTAACAATAATTCCTAAACGCAGGAAATGTCCTAGCCCTATTTCTTGGATTTAGCCAATCACTTTACTTACAACTGATATCTATAACTATTAAGGTGATAGCATCTTGTACCTATTGATTGGAAATAGTCCAGACATCATAAGTAATAGTGGCAGTTTTAATTTGATAGGATATTGATCACAAACAAGCAAAAGCTAATCGAACATAGATCGAACATAAATCCTTATGGGAAAAAGGAAAATAGAACATACTTTACTTTTCTTGCCTCTCAATAAGTGACCATTTTATAGATATTGAAATATTTAGAGAGAGAAAAAAGGATTTATACGATTCCATTTTTTGTGAACTATGCCTACAATCATATTTCTTGGTTTACAAGTATTTGTTTGGTGATCATCATATCCTTTTTTGCATTCCAAAATTCAAGAAACACAAAAATGCTATTCGAAGTGAATTTTTTTAAAACAATCATAATATAAATGTTGATAACATCACAGAGAGATGCTTTCTCTAAAAAAAACACTTTAATTCACCTCTGGCAATGTATTGGTCTCTTGTTTAACAACACTCTCCTTTATGAATTATGAAATTACAAATTATTAAATTTGAGTGCGTGTTTCTAGTTTTTGTTATCTTCTTAGATCACTGAGTCGAGCGGTTCTTACTTTATTTAGTGTAAATTATGAACAGAAAGCTAAACTCGCTATCATAGATATTTTAAAACATTAACAACTTTTGGAATATTTTGTAATAGCTGGGATTGACATCTGTACGTGAGGACGTAACGCTGCTTCAGAACGTAAAACGCCTGCCTTCTCTAGTGCCAACACTTCTGATAGATAACTAGAAAGTTATCAAGAGGATGTTTATTTAAACCATCAAAAATTGTCTTCTGATGGCAGGTTATAGGTACATTGACGTCTCACTGTCATGATGCATGTTTCTCCTCAGTATATATTTGAAAGAAAATTTCATAGAAGTCAGAAGCAGATCGTGTAGGACTTCAATGATAAAGACAACATGATCTACACAGGATGTTTTTTTTACGACAATAGTGTTTGTCAAATTATCAGGGAACACATTTTCAAAACATTTATGTAATAAGTGCTTTTAGTATAAATGAAATATTGACATAAACAGCGAATTAGACATTTCGCATTCATATTTGAAAACATACTCTGGTCAGATTTGGAAACATTTGTATAAAAGGAAACTTTTTTTTTGGTTAGTATGTGTGATAACATCTCCATTCTGCATCCAACGAAGCAAGAGAAAAGGAAGAATGGAAAGGAAAGAAAAATATCCATCATTATTGTTTTGATGCTTAACTGAATTGACATCATTTCTGAATTGGCATTATTTACAAAAACATGTTTCCTTCTTTAAAGTCAAAAACAGAATCGAAGATAAGAACTTTCAAGGATTCTTACTGTAATCATTACCTGCCAACACTTGTAAGCATTACTGAAACGACATGGAGAGGAACATTATTCGGATTGCACCCACGTAAACAGCAGTTCACTACCCAACCCCTCTTAGATAATGGTGGAAATTACATTAAGATGCCCAGACGCTGACATTAATTGACAATGCAACTAATTGAATTGTGTTTTTGATGTCCATTTACACTTACAGCAACACTGTGTTGTGACAATAAATCTAACTCGACATCTTCCGCAAAGTCACGCAGAGGTGTTGCTTAAGAAAATATAATTGCTTTTGCATATATTCATATTCTTCTGTCTATGCACATTTACATCTGCATTTTGTACACAACTGCTGTACAAATGATGCAAAACTGATATCAAAACCAAGTAATCAGATATTTGTCAGTTGAAATGTTAACATATACAGCTGCTAAATTTTGAAATCATCACTATTTATTAACAGAACAATTTATAGACAATACTTTTGGGTCAATAATATAAGGGTTCATATCTACACTTCATGTACAAGGTACATGTACATGAATGTGGTAGGTCGAAGACAATTCAAGCATTACCCAAGATAATTTGTACAAAATATTATATAATGGTTAAAGTTATGATATTTATTACATTATTCACGTATTACGCATATTGGACCCCAGTGTTTTAGAAACTTATACCCAAAGTCTTCTAGAGGGAATAAGAATATGAGAATAAAGTATGTATTAGGAACATGTTGTTACATCATCTCTCTAAAACTCATATGTTTTGGCTGAAAAATGATTGACTTCTGTTGAACTTAACAAGAATTCAAGGCAGCTACTGAGGTCTTGCTGATGAACCAGTCAGTAGACGTCTACCAAGGAGTCACACACAGTCTCAAAGAGACATGGGCAAAGTGCTTCGAGGTCCAGGGAGATTTGATCTATATCACAACCATTAGCTTCTGTTTTTTATCCATTTCTATCAACTTATTGACTTCCACTCGTATCTATTCAAGACTGACATTGTATACATTTTACGAGAAGAATTATGACTAGTGAATGCTTTTAGAAATCGGAAGATGAAATATTTAATATCGATAGCAACATCTTTGTTAGTTGCAAGGCAACAGTTTGGGTCAACCCCTTACCCTGAAAATCTATTGTTTCTCTGATTGCTTTTTTAGAGAGCGCAGACATACGTCTAGGTGACAAAACCATTGATTTTACTGCGGCCCTTCTTATGAAAAATACTAAACAGATAGAAAGTCACTTATCGATACATATGATTTTAAATATGTTATGATAGCACTTGGTTTAATAAACTTCTGTAATTGTAAGGCATTAGCTTCCTCAAACTTAACTGTTTCATTCATGGCAAATGCGTTGGGCGATAGAAATGGAATCAATGTAATGAAATTGTTATAAAGATTCAAAAGCAAGGATGGAGTGAATCATTTTTTTCATGAATTCCCTGCTCTGGATGCATTTCCAAATATGTATCAAAACGAATTGATTTAAGAAAAACAATACATGTTTAAGTTCCATAAAAGGAAGACGAGAAGTTTTATGCATACTATTTACTATTTAACAGATTAGGCACAGATACCACGAGAGTGGAAATTATCACAACACTGAGTCAAAGTGTTATGACAGCTCTCCTTATTAAGTCTAAGTCCTGAATTAAGTAGCAAGAAAACAATGGCTTTGAGAATAATAAATGTTCTAATAAAACTATTCTGCTTTTTTGATTCGCCAAGTTAATCACGTGTGGTTGGTCAAGAATTTTGTAAGGCAGAAATAATCAATTGCACATTTAATTAAAAGCTATTAAGGGAAAATAATTATTGTGTGTCAATAAATGTATCATCTTTAACATTTACACCAAATATATAAGGAATTGCAACTTTATAGATTTTTGAAAGTTCGAACTTTATTTTAATGATGTGTGGGTTTTTCCTTTTAGCTATCCCTTAATTACGTGTGTCACACTTTGTCAAAGTTATTTTGCCAAGATAAACACCCAAAAAATAAACATATTTACGTTTATAAACAGAGTACATATGGCAACCATCATATTGACGTGTGTCTTTTTTTGTCCATAATCATTAAAATTGAGTCCTTAATGAAGTCATATATCCCGAACTATACCTATGAAGGAGCTTGAACACTAATCACACTTGAAAACTCTTCTTTCGGTGTGCTTTATTCGATTTTAAAATCTCCCTGATCAACTAAAATGTTATACTGCTTTACTTTGTTGACATAAATCTGTCATCAAGGCTGACATTTTAACCAAACTTCAAAATACTGGAAATACACATTTATTTCCCTTTGCAGTTTTATGACAGAAGCTTGTTTTATGAGTTTTGAACGGACAGTGCTGTCAACGCGCAAATGGGATTGTGATTTACATAACTGAAAGAAAGTGTTAAGACTGGCAACTAAAGTGATCCTCAATACTTCTGACAGTGATATTTGTCCTTACAAAATTCAAAGGATGGTGCGTCACAAAGCAACATTCCCTATTTTATACTGAAATTGTTACATTATTTATCGTAGTTGACATAGGTGTTTCCTTCTAATATTCGGTTAATTTGTCAGAAACTTGAAGTATAAGTGTGGTGTTTCCTGCTACATAGACACTCTATAAGCAATACTTTGTTCATATGAGACAGACAACAAGTAATGACTGATTTCATGGTGAATTGCGACAATTAATTTATACTAATAATTGCATTTACAAACACACATATTTTTAATCGGATTGTAGATAGTATTTAGCCCAGACTCGCTGAACTAAATCTTGCCAACTTACGGCAAGACTGCAATTAACTATTTGCACAAAAACACGATAAATCCATGCAGTGGAAATATTTCTTAAATTTCAAAACAAGGGGTTTGTTCAGAAAAAACCCTCAACTCCTGAATATCAGCTCTTACTCATTTTGTGATGCTCAACCAATCGCAAAGCTTTTATAGATTGACCTTAGTCTGCTACTACGGTGTGTAACGTCTTTTGTTTTAATACAAACATACGCACACTTAACAGTTAAGAGCAGGACTTCTCATATTCGATGTGGCAAATGATTGGAGGAAGAGCTTCTGTTTGATTGTAAAGTACATTAAATGATAGTTCATTGTGTATTGCTGGCTTATGCAGATACATGGTTGTTGTTGCTCTAGAAAACTAGCACTATTTGTCTGCCACATGACTCCTTATCAGTACAATACGATATGAGCCAAATGTATCAATACTTTGGTCAATGTGGGTTATGTACCTCATTTGCCAAGAACATGTGAGTATTATTTATTGATTTTGCCTCTAAAGGGGCTTCAAACATTGTCTTGCTCCAATCAGAAATATCTTTCAACGGAACCTTTGAGTGATTGTGTAATACTGTGCATCCTGTCATGATATCAAGCAGTACAAGGCAGCCAATTATAAGAATTATAAGTTCTTGATCTTCTCATACATTTTTTTAGAAAATGAACATTTTAAGTTTGCTTTCTATTTCTACAAACAAACTTGCCCGAACATGGTTCCCAAATACGAAGTTATTAAGTCTTTTCCCGAATCAAAGACTGTCTTGCAATTAGATTCTATAACTGGAAGAGACAAACAGAGAATCTCAAACAGGTATGTTCTGATATCAATTATATCAACAAGATTTGATTTTAAATGTATGAGGCTTGTTTGCGATATTTTTACTGTTATCAAAGAGTGTTCTAATCATCATCCAAATTATTTTTCATTTCGTTTCAATAAACAATGCATTGCATACATTGCAGAAAATTTGCATTAATATTAGACTCCACCTGCAGTCACGTTATAGCATTGTTAAGTCGTCATATTTATGACGTCATAGCGTTTTATATGATCATGTAAAACATTTGTGAGAACATGGATTTGACAATTGCAGGCTATTGTTAAATATATATTATACAATGCCAGTTCACTTATCTTGAATGTATCTTTATCATGAGAAATTGCCTAATATTGCAATTTATATCAATGGTGTTTGATACCTGAATGTTATTTTAAGAAAATCTTAGTCAAATAGACTTTTAAATGCCTTTTCAGCTACCTTTTCACTCTTAGTTTTGGCGTTTAAAGATTATCATTAAATTTCACTGCCAAAATTTAAAGGTATATATTGTTATACTTTACTCGTATTGCATCGACGTTACTACTGCACAACACACAAATAGAACTATGAATTCCATATTTTGAATGGCATCAATTGATTGAATGTGAAAGTGTTTAAAATTAAATTTAAATCTAAATTAAAATCTGCTCAGTAAAATGTACAGTCTTAATAATATTGAATATTATAATCGTTGTTGATATTCGATTTAAAAAAAACAACATAAAAATCTACATATCCGCCAATTTCGAAGGATTCTCAACAAATGATAAAGTTTGAAGTTTTTTCGATTGTCTCGTCAAGTTCGAAAGTTGCAGCGGATAATAAAATGTTTTAGTTTCACTACCTTTCTAGAAAGGGTTTCGAAAATTGTATGATATTTCGTAATTCTGTGTCTATCTTTATATAGTTTATTTGAAGTTGCTATCTATAAAGAAAGTTGTCAGCTTATGATAACTGTTCTTATTCTTAAAGGAATTTCAGCCTACATTTAAAGAACAATGTTTTTATATAAAAAAAAAGACATCAAAGTTGACGCATTTCGATATGAAACAAAACTCTGCATACTTTCAAGCGAACCATATTTTATTTCATTGGATTAAAATGATATTTCGAATACCATGCATCATCACTCTAAGATCTCTAAAAAAATGTCATAGTGTATTGCCTTCGTCCTTGCAAACAGGTATATTTGTTATCAAGACTGTGAGCACCACATCCAATCAAAAAAGAGGAAGGTTGTTAAAATAGCATGCTTATTTCAGGCATAGATGACGCGCTATGAGTCACTTCGTATGCTTTTATCAAGTTATTCCTTGTAGTCTAAAAATTTGAAATAAGTATTTCGATACCACATTGTTCACGATCTTAGTTGGAAACTCTAAAAAGATTAAGAATCATCCTCTATCAATATCCGGATGATTTAAAGTTAATTTTATCTTCATTGTTTATAGATTAAATTGCTTTTACGACAGGACAACAATAGAGTGATACATGGTTAAGACGATGAGATGAAATTAAAATAGATTCGTCCCCTGTACAATGGGCTTGATGGGGGTCAGTCGAGTCTAATTACAGAATTCCTGGCTTCGATTTTCCTGAGCTATATGCTAACAATGTAGGCTACGCTCTTTGATGAAAGCAATGTCGATGTTACTCGGATTTGTTAATCGTTTTCAAACGTTTGATCATGTTCAAGTTGGAATGTTCTGAACTATTGTTCATTGCCCAATCAATGAAGTGATTCCGACGGTATGATTCATTGCTGAAAGGTCGACATTTGAAACGGAGGAGAAAGTAAATCCTTGACATGAAAACCAATGATCGTAGATAGTAAAGTGAAACATACCTCTATAGAAGAAAAGATTAGGTAGGAGTTGCTATTGTCAACTTTGTAGCTCATTTGGCATTATAGACCCGATCGGCTTACGGCATGGCATGGCGTCAGCAGTCCGTCCGTCGATGTGTCTGTCTGTAAACAATTTTTACTTCAGCTACTTCACCAGACCCTTGGCTCGGGAAATATTGTGCATATACTCCTTGACCAACGTTTTTAATTTATAGATTTTTTGACTCTGTGACCCCGCATAAAGGCCACAGGAGCCACGCCCTAAACACTATTTTCATCTTTTTCTGCAACTTTGTGTAAAGCCGATGGGGATTATAAATGATGGAATTTGTGACCATATGACATGTATTAAGGGTCATAGAGACCCCACACTGAAATTGTTTTCTAAAAGAAAACTCCCAGTAAGCTTAATCTTCTGTACATATGACTAAGCTGTTGGGAATAATGATAAAGGGATTTGGTGATTCTGTGGAAGCTAATTTTGTAACCCTGTGGGCATTTATAACATTAATTATAGATATTCTCTATTCTCAAAGTCTCTATTCTTTACAATATTTTTGGTTTTGAATATAGTTATGTTATTCAAACCTGTTTTATAGACTCTATACTACTGCACTCAGCTGATCGAGTGCAGGCATATAGAAGAGAGCTTAATAGAAAACTGTATTTATATAAAATTATCAAACAAACTCCATCAACGTATGTATAACATTGCGCATGATGGTTGCTGATAGTTTTTTAAAAATAACTAGACTACATACTACATAGAAACAACTTGATATCCTTAACACGTGGCATTTATTATTTTGTATTTGCATACGTGTGATGAGATCTCCATTTATACTGCTTTTGAATTAATTCCAATATTACAACATAAATATATTTTGAGATCTGAAATTTCTCTGCCAATGCTTAAATTCGTAACATCATGAATATTCCTGCCGAAATGGGGTTCGATCGTGCGGTCGTATGACATTTTCATCAATTCTAAGATGTTATTTTCTTAAAAAGTGTACCTTAGGTATTTATATAAAAAAACTCTTACATTTCTGGTTTAAACATTAATGCAAAACCAAGAATGAGGAACTCACTTCACCACTACACAGAAAGTTATAATAGCATTAGTTATTTAACCAATCAATAAATCAGTAAGGAAATAAGTGAAAGAGACATATCTTGTGTTCGAATAGTGCAATATAGAATTTACCATGGTAAGGATAACATACGAAACCGTTTAGCTGTGTTTAGTCAGTTTAACAACAGTCACATTCTCAAAAAACTGCTTTGGTAAATGTTTTCTTTATATTCCTGCAGTTCACTCAACACTATTGTTCATCGTTTTGGTGAAAACATACGATGATGTTTCTAAACATACATTCAAACATTTGGTGAATATAATACAAAGGACAACTATCCTTCATTCGTTACTCCTCTAAAAATGTTCCATTTATGAAAACTGCCTTTGATATAAGATCAGCATTAATATCTAAAGAGGGCATGTAAATGTAAGAGTTTGACACGTGAAAAACGCACTGATTGTAAATCAGGATTTTGGTAAACATTTTGATTTTGGTAAAAATTCAGGAAGTTTAGGAAACATCAATACCTTGTATTGATTCTTATAATTGGCTGCCTTGTACTGCTTGATAAAATGACAGGATGCACAGTATTACACAACCACGCAAAGGTCTGCTTGACAGATATTCCTGATTGGAACAAGACAATGTGTGAAGTTCCTTTCGGAGAAAAAAATCGATAAATGATACTTACATGTACTTGCCTGATAAGGTACAAATAACTTGTCATCCCATCATATCAAATACATGATCAACGTCAAAAATATCATGACGGATGTATGAGTTTATATGTTTTCATGGTCGTACCGTGAAGCACATTTTCCGTCTCAGGTTTGTGGTCTGTGGCACACTGTATGAGTCTGACATAACCTTTTATTTTCGGAACTCTCTCAGCAAAAAGGGAAGGACATTATCATGCTGTTTTGATTATCATTGTATAAGCAGTTTGCATTCATCCATAAACATATATTGCAATCAATAATAATATGCAACGTCCATAATCTAATTTGTATTCGTGGGTATTTATGGATTCAGATTGATTGTATTAAGAAGGTTTTGTAAAGATATTAAAATGAGGTATTTTACAAGAGTGGATTATATCTTAAACATCACTGGTTTGCCCATGTCGTCATTTGATAAATGTATATATAAGGTTTGAAATTATATAAGGTGTTTTATTTTGAACAAAGTATATAGAAAGATTATCAATTTCGAAATCGCACTGAATGTCAACATCATATGAGAAGTGATTGGTAAATAGTGAGTCTAACACATAAATAAGGTTGAAATTCATGTCAAATGCACTTTTGGTTGAAAGTATTCCCCCTCAATGTGATAATCGTTTCTGTTTCTGTTATCGTAACACGAAAAGCGAAAGAGAAGGATCTACATCAAGCAGGTTTGATAGATACCGAAGAGGATGAAACCAACGGTTAATAAGGCTTCAGCTAATTAGAGCAGTGGCGCATTTTTCTGGTAGAAAATCATACTTTAGGTCAGTTATCCACGTCTATTCGTCTTACTTATTGCTTTACATGCCTATTAGTCGGGTATACAATGTGTCATGAATTGTTTTTTTTCTTTTGTAGTCTTGAGAACATCCTCAAAATCCCTGAATACCGTAGCAATCACGTTCATGGCCGAACACACCTTGCCTTCTTTGAGGTCAATAAGGTTACGTCGTTCCACTGCTTAGACTGCTCCACAGCTGTACCTGTCAATTTAGTTTTATGCATAGCTGTGAGATGATTTTGCAAACTGTAAAGATCGGCTTAAATTAAGACTATAATTTCCTTTGAAATAATGTGTCATAAATGCTTTGACAAGGTGTCAAAAGGTTTGGTACTTATCCTGCATAGAAGGAAGGTTCAGTGATATAAGTAAGGAATTACTCCTCGCTAATGTTACCTATTTCAGGTATGTTCGGTTCAGTAACTTGGCGATCATTCAGGATCAGATCATTGAAACTACTAAGTATAGTTTGGTAGACATGTAAGTTAGTCCTCCTTGACTCACTGAAGTTAATCATCATTAAAAAGGTCAAATAGGGATACAGTCCTCCGCGTAAGCACATTTACTAGTAGGAATAATTGTTGACTAATTGTTCACGTCTGAGTTGAGCTATACGTCCAGTATTGGAGGGTTGCTGTGGACAAAATGACTTACAAATTGAGGTACATAAGTGGCTTCATGATTTCCCCATGTATACAACAACTATATATACACAAATCAAGTTCTCAACCACGAAGTCTATCTATTTAAACAAATAATTTTACGTTTGATGGAATGTTCATATATTGTCCGTAAATGTACTTCGGTCAAATGTTAATGACTGTTAGAATTATTAGGTGGAAACTGTCTGCCAAATCGGGATTTCAGCTTTTAATCAAGTGTGTAATTAAGTAGTTCTCCCATCCATTCCTCACAAACTACAAGAGATTAACTTTGCCATCAAAAAAAAAAACCGGAATCGTTAAATTAGAACATTTATCACTAGCTAAGCCATCGCTTGATATGCGATTGGATTCCAGTAAAGATTTAATGAGATTTAATAAGGAGAGCTGTCACAGCACTTTGAAATAGGGGTGTAGTAGTTTCCTCATTAATTTTCTGCGAGTCTGTTCCATTGCTTCTGATTTTTTTTATTTTGAATAGAATTGATCAACTAATTGTTTCCTTATTTCTGTTATTTGTTTGTATTTTTTTTCTAAAATCATCACATTATGTTCAGAGTTCAGAGAAAAACAATTCACTCTGTCTAGGCATTTGATTATTTTAACTATGCTATGCTTTGCATATGCCATAAAATAATTCTGATGTGAGTTACGATTGTGGTGAATAATTATCATCATTTGTACATATTCTTTACATACAACATATAAAAGCACTTGGATTATGTACTTAATGTATACATATTGTTAACTAAGTCATCCCGTAATGGAGTATTTGTAAGCAATTTATAACTTAAAGACGTTTTATAAGACCGTTTATATAACTAAGTGCTGTCCTCCAAGACATGTATTATCCTTACAACAAAAAGCTCTTAGTTGTTACAACACTGTAGCAGAATGCAATTCCTATCAAAGAAAAAATCAACAATGTTTATGATAATCACTTAAGATAGCCAAGCGACTTACTATTATCGATTTAGTGTGGAATGAAATGAGGCCTTGTAGAAGATCAATGGTAACGTTTTCTTCATTTTTGTCTGCAAAACGTTTTTGTTTGTTCGTTTGACAGATGACGGATTAAAGGTTTATGAAGTACAAAAAACTCACAATATGGGGATTCGGCCTTGTATGGCCTGCGAATTACTATGATTATTATCAAGTTTATATTAATTCTTAAATGCATACCACTATAAAGTATACGGAATATGCGACGTAAAAGTGATATTTTATTAGGTAATTAAAAGTTCAGTTTTTGCGTTTATCCATTAATAATATATCATTTAATGATATACAGCACATAATGACTAAAACTCATAAACTAGTGATTGATATTTCCATATGTTTCGATCTGAAAAAGAAACAGTATACAGATTTTGAATGATATCGTTTACTCTCCAATTCATTGCTTGGACAAACATAATGGGCAATAGTATACATAGATGGGATATAGTCATTGATTGAGAGGGCAGATACATATGCTCATTGTAACACTGCATGAAACATTTCCTGTTTGTTACAGTATTAGTGTGTTGATGACAGTTAATAATTAGTTATGTCTCAATCTTCATTTTAAGTTCACAAGCAAAGAAATTAATACATTAAACAAGTATGACTTTCATCATTTCTCCTAAAATAAGAAGGTTCCATGTCTTCTTTCTTGAAGAGACGATATTGGTAAGCGACGGTGGTCTTATAACTCTTTTTGAAGATAATGGCAAAGTAAGAACTGTCAAAAAGTAGATTATCCAAATCTTGAAGAGCAAGGTTTCTAGTAATTATAATCAAATAAGTAAATAATGACAGTTCCATATTTATTCCAAATGATATTTCCTCAAAATCTATTTTGTACTCTAAAATATGCATCAACCAGTATGTATAGATTGGGGAAAATAAAACGTCTTCAGTACAAATATCTAATACCATTTGACTGAATAAGTGAGAAGATATGTAATTAAAACATTCAATATAACTTTGTACCTGAAAATATCAAATCTGTTTCTATTGCTGTCAGATTTTATACCTTACACTGTTGACAGATACATTAAGAGACATATTTATATTTACAGACAACATGAATGTTAAATATGGATACATTTTCTAAGAAACTTTCATTATGATACAAGTCGCTGAATAGATGTGTGTGGTGTTGGGAAGTGTGTTAAGTCAGATTCAGTTTTATAAAGTGGTATCGCCTGATAGTGTAACATCGTAAAGACAATTTAATTGGTGGCTGAGGAATTGCACTGTCCATTAGTGCCAACATTAAGCCATCCTAATGTAAGTGTTGCCATTATATAAGAAGAAGTTGTCGATTGCGGAATGTCGATTGAACTGCAATTCAAATCATGTTCTTCTAAAACACATTTCCGTTTTTATCCCCATCGAAATCGAAACAGGGTCATGTCGTGGCGACGTTTGTCAGACCCGAAAAAGGGTACCTGTTTGTTGAAATCGACATCGCCAATGTTCAGCATTTTCTCAATCTTCTGAAATTTGGAACTTGATGATAATCAATTCGAAATCTCGGGTTGTTGCGGTTAATGTTCCCAGAGTTTAAGTCCTTGACTTCAAGTCGATATGCCGTTTCTGACTGACAAAGTATACATCAGTGGTGCGCATGACGAAATCCTTGAGTTATCGGCCATTTTTGGAGCAATTGACTTTGCCGTTTCAGAATGATTGTACATGGCTCACCGAATCCCCTCTTCTCATAGGTTTTGCCAAATTTTTCCGATATTTGGAACGTGTTTTGTATATACATAATCGATATCGAAATTCAGGATGGCTGCAATAAGTTTACTTAGAGTGATGGCTTTTCACATAAGCCTAGTTTACATGCAAGCGTTTGACCCTGGGTTCAAATTTAACTCCCAGGGGCAAATTTTCTCATGTAAACACCATTTGATCCCGGGGGCAAAATTTGCCCCAGGGTTAAATTTGACCCATCTCATGAGGTGGATCAAATTCATATTACCTCAGGGTCAAATTTGCCCCCGGGGGCAAATGCTGCATATAAACGGTTTATAGATTTTTTATCCTATGCTAAAATGAATACATGAACACCCCTTTCAGTAGAAGACACCTTCCATCTATAAATAGATCACAAGCAATAGTTTCCAGCCTCTTTCACCTCACTTTTGAAAGCAAACCGATACAACATGCCACCTAAAAAGCGAGCGAGGGGTAATTCATGGGTTGATGATTAGACTGAATGTCTTTTGAGTATCTGGGAAGAATTGCACATACAGGCACAGTTAGACAGCCCCACTAAAGCTGACAGTGCGGTGTATAATAGATTTAGCAAGGAAATGAAGGAGAAGGGTTTTGAGAAATCAAATTTTTCCCATCGCTTCTTGACCTTGCACAGACCGTCTGAATAGAAGACCCCTGATTTCATTGAAAACCAAGCCTCCACCTCTCGAATGATGTCATTGGTCAATGGAAGAAGTCACTTGGTTCAAGATCGGGTGAATAGGGGGGATTCGGTAAGATTTCAAAGCCACATCGCCGTGCCTCCACAGCAGCTGCTTGACATGTGTGAGCTTGGGCATTGTAAGATAACAGGCGTACACCTTTGATGATCATAACGCGGCGCTTCTGTTTAATGGCATCTCGTAACTTGCTCAGCAGGTTGCAGTAATAAGCTCCAGTAGTGGTCTGACCCTTAGCTAGATAATCCGTCAAGATGACTCCACGACAATCCCAAAAAACAGACACCATGACCTTTCCTGCAGACTTTTGTACCTTGGCCTTTTTGGGAGGTGGTGACGTAGCATGCTTCCACTCTTTGCTCATCTCTTTTGTCTCAGGATCATATTAATAGATGCAGCATTCATCCATGGTAATAAGACTTTTGAAGAAATCCTCTTCGTCTTGTTCCAGAAGCTCCAATGCCTGCCGTGACATGTCCCTTCGATTCTGTTTTTGCAATGGAGTCAGTTAGCGAGGAACGCAGCGTGCTGACACTTTGGACATATGCAACTTGTTATGGAGTATGTTCCATGCACTGCCATAATTCAGATCTGTTTCGTGCATTATCATTTGTAGAGTTACGCAGCGATCTTCTTGAACCAGCGTCTCAACTTTTTTGATGACATCCATATCTTCAGTAAGTGAGGGGCGTCCACTTCTTGGCTCATCTGCGAGGGACATGTGGCCTGTTTGGAAATTCCTTTTACATCTAACAACAGTGTCATAGGATGGGCTGTCATTGTCATAAACATATTTCACCTCATCATGAATTTGATGTGCAGTATAGCTCTTCAAATGTAAAAACTTAATTACACTGCACACCTAAATTTTCTCCATAATAGGGGGTACTGTGTTATTTGGTCAACAGACAATAAACTTGCTGTCGCGAAAAAGACAAATGTTGACCCAGGAACTGGACAAGGATCACTTATGCTATAGTGACCAGTACATCATAATTGAATTTTTTGGATATCCCATCTTATATATGTGAATCTGTATCTGAATACCACCCTTTTCTGTTCACATAATCTGAATGACACACTTTCAGTCCTATGATTGGTATGTGCGTTGCATCGATTGCTCCTGCGCTATTAGGGAACCTCCATTTCAAAGAAAAGCCTGACACATCATCTTTGAGCTCGGCATCTTTTGGAAATCTTACCACCAGTGGGAAGATGTGCGTGTTGATTCCTTCACAGACTTCGTGAATGACTGAAAGTTTGTCTGGCTTCTACCCGTCGACCTGTCGAAATTGGGTGACCATAACAGGAGCAGGTAAGCTCCGGCAGGCATTGATCTCGGGGTATTTGAAGCACGCAAACCACCACACCACGATAAGGTATTAAGTCAAATGGTGGGTAAATAACGGCATAATTAGACGTCACAACTAACGATGTTGTAGTGCCTATGCCAAAATCCCTACAAAGACGCATATATTTGTCAGTCAGCAAGATACATTTTAGTAGATGACTAGCTCCAAAACCTGACGCCGACAGACATTTGAAGACCAGCTCCCATGGTACATTCACTCCCATCGTATGCTGTCGTTAGCAGATCGGGAAGGTTCCTAACTCACCATACTGAGCCTGCCTCTACTAGTGGCGACCTTGACATCAGCTGTTCTGCGGTGTTTATAAGCAGCCTGGTTATAATGCTATGTTTGAAGGCATAAATCTTTCTCTCATGGAAGGTAAAAGTAAGAATCACTGAAGCTTGCCCAAATAAACAAATAAACAAAGGAATATATACAATACAGTCAAATTGTGAATATAAATTTGTATAAATAAAAACATACACATTAACTTATGAAGCTGTGTCTTCGAAACAAAAGCCAAAAATACTGATCAATTTTGATCTATAACATATTTAATGCTGCATAAACATACATTTTCATTATTATTTCTCTTTCAGTTATCTACGTACTTGCATCGTTTAAGTTCCAACTTCCAAGATGGTACTGATGAGACGCACAAATAACAGAGGTCGCAATCTGTTGGAATCATTTGACATTGATCAAGGGTATCAATCACAGTCGAGCTTACCCACAGGCAATGTATCAGTCTGCAAAATTGGAAAGAACTTGAATCAATTTCCTTTTCCATGGTAACATACTGTAGTTATTTAACTAGCCAGAGCAGTTTGTAGACCTATACTTTGCTAGCATGCACTAAAAAGCCATCCGTGTGGTTTCATCATAAAACAAAGCATGTAATGTTATTATAGTAATTATAATAATACTTTTATAATAATACTTCAAAAAGAAATAATCATTGACTTTTGAGCTTATACTGGAATTGCATTACATATTAAAGTTAAAAATCAACTCTAAATTTGCGAAGTCAAGTTGGTAAAAAAAGAGCCATCGGCTCTGTAACTTATCAGGCTTTGTATTATACATATTACATATGTTACAACAAGCATCATGGGTTCAACACACGTCAGTTAATTATTCTCAGCGTTTATAGTTTTCTGCACATTGAGATTGATACTATGAGCATCATAACCGTTTTTCTTTTTTCGGTCACTTTGTAGAAAAGACTGTGACTAAGTAGTACTTTAGTTGCATGGCGTGTAAGTGTAGCGACCAAACACGATGATAAGGGAGGTGAGTTAGAGAGTCCCCCCTTTCCTATATTATGTAGATATGAAGGCGTTTCAAGGTGTGTGTGTGGGGGGGGGGGGGGGGGGTGGGGGGGGGGGGGGGGGCGGGGGCGTGCTGTTTGATGACCCGGCAAACAGCTTGTATTTTATGACAGATCTAGATGTATACTACGTAGATCAGATTTGTGCAGACCAGTTTCCAAATAGGTCAGGACCATTCGAATCGTCTACTTACAAAGGCTATGTTTGCTTAATTTGAAATTACAGCTTCCCCTGAACGATTGAGGGACAATGCTAGGCATGTTTATTTCGATTGATATTATTTTATGCCAGACATATGTTTGTTATGGTTTCTGCTGATAAAATTGGACAAATATCCACTACTAAATGTGGATTAAGTGTTGAGGCGAAGCTTTTCTGTGTTGTATATTTAACAGATGAAAAGGTAATGTATATGGCGTTGTGAATAGTGGATAGTGAACTTTTATGTTCCTCGCAGGGTATTAATCTTCCTCTATGACCAACTGAAGCTGTTTGGCCTGTTATCTTTTTAAACTGCTACCATGATTGATTAATGAGAGAGTTTATAACCTATGCTGATCAACTGTAAACAATGTTCTTTATACATAACCAAATTGAGAAAGATTCTATAATTGAAGTATTTGTGTGTCTCGGTGAGGGGAGGTGGTTTGGGGTTTAGCTCCGCTTTCAAGTTTTCATATCACGGCTGCTGGTATCATTGCAGGGAGAAAGCTCGCAACACCATTCTGTCTTTAAATTGCGGTGAAACCTGCGAGCATCGGCTGGAACTAGCGAACCACAATCTTATCTTATCAAACAAAGCAAACACTATGTCCTCTTAATCCTGTCTCAACATATCTGTTTCTGGAATGCATTGATCACCTTCACCCACTGATCGCGAGGACTATAAACTGCAGCCTACAATCTGACGTACGAAGAATGCTTTTAGTGACGCCATCGTTCACCAACATCTTAAGAAAGTTAGATCATGTGTTGTCAAAGTTAATATTCTCTTCCAATATACAGATCATATAAACCATGTATCAAACGGCCTTTTCTACGCAGAATTTCTAAGGTCAAATTCTAGTTATGAAAAGAACAAAAAAAAAAAAAAGCTTTGAAATTATGAGCAAATGCTAAAAGCTTGCATCGTTCGTAAAACTAACATGTAAGGTAATTTATTTTCTGCTGAAAGATTTAAAAAATAGTAATAGTAAAATAGTGATAGTAAACTGTGGTACTCACCAATTTACATGCTGATCTAAAGCTATAATAGTTACATATATCAATAAATATTTACATTTAGGGATCAATGATGTATATGTCTACAGGTATTTTGTTTGATGCGCAGTTCCAATATCAGTTAGGGTGATGAGCAAAGGAGTAGGGCTGATCATTTTGTCTGCAATATTGCAGTTATCGAGTAAAACAGAGAGTAGACAGTCCAGTTAAGGGAGGGAAAGGAAAATAGAAAGACATGAAACAGAGAGATAGCTGTATTTTGAAGGTCCAAAGATTCGTCTGGACTTTACCATTGAATCTGAACAGCTTGGATTTTTAACTGGTTGGAACCTGAATGATCCCGTTCGTGTACCTTGCGGAGAAACACTGAAAGTACTGAGTCACAGGGAACCATTGTCAAATAGATCAATTTATGGAATCTGGTTATAATAAATATTCACTCTCATACGGTTATTACATAATAGGGTATAAATATGCAGTAGCTTTATAAAAAGTTTGTTTCAATAATCTCATATTTACTATAAAATCATTTGCAATGGTATTTTTATATAGATTTTTTCAAGAATCATTCATTCAAAAGTAATTAGTTAAGGAGAACATGGAGAACAAAACATATTCCTATCATATATACTTAGCAAAAATTGAAAACCTGACACAGGTAAATTTATGAAATCGTTTCTGTCTGTTCATTGAAATATTTTAAACACTATTTGTAGTGAAAGGAATGGTTTTGACTCCTTTAATGTGAGGAATTTGTGAAGTCACGTGCAATCATTGGCTTTGTAGCCAAAAAAATCAGAAAACTGTGAATGCACGTGCGAACACAAAATCGAGGACAATCGAGGCATGTTTGCCAGAACTGAGTAAGCACTTTGAAGCTCATTTGGAAAAACAAATTGAAAGTTTAATGCTGATGACCTTATGGCAATGCCGCGTCTAACAAATGAGAAACGTCATCACGCTATGGGGGGGCTACATGCTGGTCTGTGCTCACTTTGTCAATAGCCTTCAACAATTCTGTCTTCTGATCATACCCAATTAATCTATGCACAACATACAAATGCAATAATTGATTTATAACAAATATTACATTTTATATGCCAGAAAAACTAATTCTCAACTTTTCATTTTTGCTCAGTTTACTACATTAACACAATTATCATGGATTTATGCATTAATTGTATCCCAAAATGCAAAGACTGTAATGCCTTGATTTGTCTATTGACTTATCTTAAAATCATTTGGATTTATCAAAATGTTAACCCAAATTGTCAAAAATGAGTTATAAAATGAGCATAAAATCTTAATTGTTCTATAACGATTCCTATGCACATTTTTGAAGAATGCTAAAATTGTTCCTGGTATTCCACATATCTTGTATATATATTTTAAGTGCTTTGTATATGCAGTGTAAATAAATAATACAAAATATTGATGATTATTGAAATCAATTGATAAATTCTACCCAGTAAAGAGAAGCGATAGTGTATCTGTACCACAATATAAATGACGTGACACATTCTACTGCATGATTGCATAAAAAACATCTTCCTGGTATTAACGTTGAGAACAACTTAGTTTGGAGTAATTACATTTGATACATTTCCTTTCTTCACCTTAACAAACACTTAATCATGAGCCTCTAGAGATGAAGTGTATTTTAAGTTAGCAAAAAAGTTTCACAAATCGCAAAACCATAGTTAATAACGCGAATAATAGTTAATAGTGTCAAATTTAATACCTTCATTTTTCAAGGTTCGTTTTATAATTGGCAATAATGACATCATTGTCACACAATAGTATATTTCAAATCATAGATAACTCGATATCACATTGCATAGATATTGACATTGAAACACACAACCGTCGTGTATTATGGGTAGATCATCTGAGATGAGTTTCTGTAGATTTATTGATAGTTTTCATAACCTGACAAAAGTAGTCGGAGAAAAACACCCTCTACCACTGACGTTACTGCCAACGTAAAACTGTCCTCGCCGATCTCAGTCTTCGTTGGCGATGTTCTGCTGTTAACAGCTGTCCCCGGAACGGTCTGTATGCCCTGATGCCATGAGACCTTAGACGTCTCACAACTGTGCGTCTGTTTACCCGGTGACATAGGGCATTGTATGCCGATGACGTCACGGTCAGGAAGCGGTTTCTAAGGTGTAAGGTTTAATGGGTCGTGCTGGTGGGTTGTGACTCCAGACCGGCCTGATCTAGCTCACGTTGTTATAAAGTCAATCTTGTCATTCTTCAAATGTATTTTTTCTACAAAGTGGGTATATGACAACCATTTTGCATTGGTTTTATACCCGTCGGCCATGGGGCTATTTTGCTTTGCATGAAAAAGGTGAAAACCATAATTTGACAAAATTTGGAAAAAGCATGCGTTTGATACCACAGTTCAATATGAAACAATCATTGTTGTATTTGGGCTATGTGTTTTATGCGATTGGGTTTAAATCTGAGTTCTTTATTTCAAATCTAAAGTGGTAGCGTTTCTTTTGCCCTTGGGTTTAACATATTGTTGAAAAAAGTAAGGTGTTTCTGTCCTGTGCTCGATTTAAAGATCTGTTAAATGAAATACATGTACATGAACGGCCTGCAATCATTTGTTATAACTTTGATTGAAAATTTCATAAGCAAACCGGAGCTAGCACAACTGGTGAAAGATTCCTTCTAACCGTTTGATTGGGCTGTCTGCGACCAGAATGAAGAATGTTCATGTAAAGCTAAATAATCTAGACATGGCCACCCTAAAAAATTCTCACCATTTATTTTTATCATTTCGTATCAGGCTTTGGATTTGTGTATCTTGGGGTCAAAATCTCCTACCCTCTATACTCCTCAGGGAAAGTCTAATGCTACTGCCCTAATCAGGTGTCTGATATTTACATTCAATCTGTTACACATAGCTGTGATGTATTGTCAAAGAAACTAGAAATCAGAGTTCATTGGGGATTTTTGTAATTGCCTTTTTGTGCAGTGAGCATTGATTCAAAGAATAATTTTGCAAAATACCATTTCAATCATCGATGCGAAAATTTGTTTTTAAAGTATAATAAAAGAATTAAACAACAAATAACTTAAACCAAACAAACGGTGTCTATCCTAAATGTCAACAAAAAATTTCCCTTGTGTCAACTGCAATCCTCAAAATCTGTCAGTGTTTTCTTGTTAAGAAAAACAGATTTGAAACATTATCAGTTCTTTAAATAAAAAACTTGTTGAGATAAATCAATCATTTTTGTTACGACCAGTCAATTATAGTTTGCATTATGAAGCGTCCATGTGTAGTCAGCGCAATATTTTTCTGTTGTGAGGCCAGCTTAAGACAAGATGTTCTCTATTGAAACCAAGCTTGACAAATGGTTCTTACTGGTTTAATCAAATTAATTTTCATTTACCTATTAATGACATTGAAAATGCTTGTAAATATGCAAACATTTGCACTTTCTATACCGATACACAAATGCATTCAGCTTGAAAACAGTTAAAACATTACTTAATACTGATGTTTTGAAATTTGATAAAGAGATCTAAAACAAAATTGCGTGAACGCTTTTCAATCTTAAAATACTTATATATCCTTATATATTATACTTATAATGCACTGTTGACGCTGATCAAGACAAAGCATCATCATTGTCCTAGTAAACCAGAAGTATTACCGTATTATAAACATACAAACATTACCTATTTTTAAGAAGTTTTGAAAACACATGTTTCAAGAGAATAAAGTAATTTTAACTTTGTCTTTAAATTTACCAATATTGTCTTTGACTTGAAATATTGTGAAAATGTATAAACTGCTATACTTTTCCACTAAGTGTTATTTTCACACGTTGTACCGAAAGGATGAATGTGAGGTATGGATATATTATGTTTCTGACTTCATGTCAGTATTACTTGTGTTGCAGTTACCCAATTCAACGACCACGTGAACACTTTTCCTGAATGAATAATGTTTTTATTTTATCCTAAATTTAGAAATGGCAATAAGAAAGTATTATAGTAAAAACGGCCGAACGTGTGACCATTCCTGGAATATACACACCCATGTTGGATAATGACGGCCAGAAATGTCTACACACCTTTGATGACTTTGTCGGCGTGGATGAAAGTATTCATCCCCCCGAGGAAATACCATAATCCGTCGTCCTTGTAATAGATATATTAAGTAAAGATGAAAGATAAAAAGATACATGCCGATCTTGATTCCTGCCAGGAATGGATTTTGTCAAGTGAATGAGATTGATGCTGTTCAAATTGGACCCAAGCAAAAACAAACATAGATTATATATCTTGAGGAGAATATGTTCTGATTTTAAGATTGATCAAAATGCAGTGTTGTATGGTGTATGCCGAATCTTTGAACATTCTGATCACGAACATGTCAATGTTTAGATATAGGCCCCTTAAGTTAAAATTGCACAAGACAAATATTGGTCTAAATCACTGTTATCTGCAAATGATATATCTGCTACATTAAAACACTTTCTGGTAAGAAAAAATAACATTCACATCATAAACCTCTTTTGAAAAATGTCTTTCATAGCAGTCGTATTGTTAGTTTTATAGAGTCGGGGAAAATATCATTTTTTTTAAATTTAATTTTTACATGTAAGGGTATTTTTGAAAGTTGCTTGCTAAGCACTTTTGCGTAAAATCCCTGGGTTTTTCAAAGTATTTACACAATCATGTTGGCAGTAGTGCTTTAGATGTCTAGACATGTGCAATCTATATAAGCAATATCTTATCAACATAATCTTAGAGCTCACTCAAATTGATACGCGAAGTTTCTGTTGGTAAGTTGTTTGATAAGTTCTCCATAGATTTAAAAATAGATTATTTAAGACCTTGAAATTTGTTTTCCCATTAGTCTACTTTAGAGACTTTGCAAACTACATTAAACAGTGCCGAGCAATCTGTTGAGTTTTACCTTTCCTCTTCTGCTGCTATAATACAATTTATTGATCTGAAGATGAACTCTGTGACATAAGGCAGACAAGAAGACACTTCTATCTCAGTAAAACTGAAAACTAAGTTTATATGTAAATGCTTATTTGACACGGTGACTGATTATTTAGTTTACATCCATCATACTGAAAGCCGTAATCAGTTGATAGCGTGCCTTAGCCTTTGGTATCTGCCCATCAATTTCCCTTAAACTATCTGCTTGTTTTACCTCTTGTCGCAAAATACTGGCTCAAGAGGTCTAAAAACCTGCATACAGGCACATAGGCCAACTGGGTCAAGAAATTGCAGAATGTAAAATGATCAACAGGATCCTAAACTAACATATTGTTTCTAACAAGAAGCAAAGGCCCTAAATAGCTAAATAGACTTTAATCGCATGTATGGGTAACGGCCTGATAGTTTTATTTATTTCGCGTTCCGAAGACTAAACCCCTACACATTTAAAATTAGAGTCCATGGCACCTTCTAAAAACTGTGTTTGGAAAATGTTTGTTTAAGTTTCAATTACCTGATATAATGTGTTCTTTTCAAACAGGCGGTGATGGCTTTTCTTTTTATATGTCATCAACCACTACAAATCATCTTTGATTTTGCAGAAATCAGCTAGTTAAACTCGGCATACCACGTCGATAAAATTTCTCTCAGGTTTCCATTGTCCAAGTGCAGTGTTCGACATTAACTTTTTTAGCAAGTAGCAAGTACTTGCTACCTGGTTTTAATGTAGGTAGCAAAAGCCCCTTACCTGATAGCAACCATAATCCATGTCTTGATCCCTCCCACCCATCCCTCTAGACTAGTGATGCTGTAATTAATGTCTTTGATCATCTACATTGGGTCTTCTGGCCCTCTCTCCACTTAACCACCACCTGTTGACCACTGGTCTGGGGTCAAACTCTCTAAAAGTATTTGGACCACACAGCTTGATTCTCATCAAATCATCTAGAGTGTCTGTCTGCAATCTGCACCTCCAGTCAGTCTTGATCTTCTTCATGGCTGAAAATCCTCTTTCACAACATGCTGATGAAAGTGGGTATAGTTC
Organism: Phorcus lineatus; assembly: GCA_921293015.1. Taxonomy (NCBI): domain Eukaryota; kingdom Metazoa; phylum Mollusca; class Gastropoda; order Trochida; family Trochidae; genus Phorcus; species Phorcus lineatus. The sequence continues at coordinate 74,562,598 of OV121081.1, read as the reverse complement.
AACTAGAAATATCACCTTGATGATGTACTTGAAGTCATTCCTGTCCTGGTCTGTGTGATATATTCTTTGCCAAAGAGTATTTGGATGGAGGTTCTTCAGTACATTACTGCTGTTGACAAGTACTTTCTATTCTGTCCATTGGTTGTTGGCCATATTTTCATCAACAGGAGGGGTAAGTCTGGAGATTATATCATAAAAATGCCTCAGCAAAACCTGATGTTCATCTCTGCCATAAACAGCCAAGTCATTTTGTGCATCAGGCCGATTTCTTGGGTCAAAATTGTTTGCCACTTTGTAGATTTGTTCACCCCCCAAAATGTTCCTGAACCTTTTGTCTAGTGTTTGTAACAATGTGTTGACAATTTTCTGTCTGTCCCTCTGGTCTGTTCTTAGTAGATATTACCATCTACCTTCTCATAAAAAGAGGTGTGGGCCATTCACAGTCAGAAGTGATGTCAACATGAGCTGAACATTTTCAAGTTTCAGAACAACACTGGGAACAGTAATGTCATCTCTTTGAAACAAAAGAGACAGTTGTGGCATTTGATCAAATAAATCAAGTAAGAAGTACATATATATGATCAATTTGTATTCTTTCAGCTTGCTATGAATAACCTCTGCACAGTTGGTGTTGTCACTGGCATAACTTTCAAGATGGACAACTATTTGCCTCCAGTTTTGTTCCAACTTAGACAAGGCTCTCTGTTTGTGTTCCACCCATCTGGTTCCATCAGCTCTTTCAGCTCTTTCCCCATCACTCCCAAAACCAATTAGTCTTCTTCTCCATCCATCAACAGTGAAACCAAAGTTTGAAAATGCATCATCTAAAGCCTGGACTATACCCTCAGCTTTCCCACCCTGTAAATCTATCATTTTCAAGTACATGAAAGTTGGATAGCCATCTGAGATGATTCTTACATAAACAATTTCTTTCTCAACTTCAATTTTGTCAGTACTAGAGTCACATAACAATGAGAAGAAATCTGAACTGATCAGAAGAATTTTCAAGTAATCATGATATAATCCAGCAATCTGCTCAATAAAGCGTCTACATTGATTGCCATTCCTGTATGAATCCCCAGTAAATAATCCATTTGATTCTTGTAATTCAAGTAGACGAGCAAAATCTGTGAAGAGTTTTTCATAGAAAGCCAGGTGAAAAGATGTTCTGAAAATTTTAATCATCTTTTCTTCAGTTGTTTTTTCCATTTGTTTCAGACCTTTTAATATATCTGTTTCATTGTGTGTGTCGATGCATTGTTTGGCAATCATGGCTTTTACAGAATCTGTGGAGTTGGGATTGAAAATGAATTTTCACAGTTTCCTTTTATATATTTGAAGTTCCAACTGCAAACTGTGCACTTTTATCCTTACTAAAATTTTAACAAACCGTACACCAGATGTTTTTTAACAAAAATCTGTTCATCACCTTCGCCACTTGCAAATGCTAAATATTGACCATTTTCTTTAAATTCTGATTTCCATTTGTTCACTGTACTTACACGAACAGATGGTGTGACAGAATGAGATTGTTCTAACTTTTTCTCAACAGTTACTGAGTCATCTGAAGTTTTGATTTTTCTTCCTGAATGTTCATCTCCACAACTGTCATTGTCTGTAAAATATTAAATAGGGATTGAATGATTTAAATGTATAAGGTAAAAAAATATATTCAAAGTTCAAATGGGAAATTTGACCTCTAAATTTATCAATGTCATATTATAAAATTTAGATACTTTTAATTTGGTTGGATAATTCTTAGTCCACGGAAATAATAAAAATCACAAATGAAAATAGTTTATGGAAAATACAAATCATTTATTTTTGCGGGGTGTTATTTTCGCGCAAACATAAAAAATGACTGATTCGCGGGGTTTAATTTTCGCGCATATCGACTGAGCAATAGCAAAAGTTTGGTCAGCAAAACTACATGCACCGTGCGGCAAAGATTACTGTGAAACTAGTAGTAATTAACTTATAAAATCAATATTTATTCCAAACGTCAATGATAAACTTCTTTTTATTTATTGTCATTAAACGTCTCCAAGTTTTGAAGTTGTAACGATACCTGTCGCTAAGTTTTCCCGGAAGTAAACATTCGGAACGGTTTAGTTTGATCTTTAACTCCAAACAATAGTGTTTGAATGATGTGACTTCTCGAGATCTCGTTCAAAGAAATATCATACCGAATACGCATCGAAGCTCTAGCGTACCGCAATCAAAACATCATGATCAGGACAAGCATATTGGCGATCAAGAGTGGATTACGCCAGGCCGGATTATTGTGATGACTGTGTTTGCACAACAAACAACGTGCATATCGGCATACGATGTACACACTTGTGAGAGCTCTAATTAGCGACTCGTCATTAATGAACGAACTAAACATTCCTGTGAGTAATAAAATGTCAATGTGTCAACCAAATTTTTTGTCTGTTATTAGTTTTCTTCACGTTCATAGCCATAATATTTCGCGATGTTTTATTATTCGCGCATTATGGCTTTGCGCGAAAATTAAACCCCCGCAAAATATTATGATTTTACAGTAAGTAACTTCGAATATGATAGCTAAAATCATCAGTGTATAGCGACAGGATATCGTCTGCGTTGAGTTTCATTGAAAATATACCTTTGTTTACGCTAGCAGACGACGATTTTCGCTTCAGGAAATGAAGAATAATATCGAACCCTGAAGTGAGTGCTTTTATTTCCCAAGAACGGGACTCCTTGCCTTGAAACAAGGCCTTAATATCAACCTGACGTTTCGGCGTGTTTAACGCTGGGCGCCGCCATTTGCAATAGGTTTTCAATGGTCAACGCTGACTAATCTCAGCGCATTTTAAGAACGGGTTCAGATTTCAGCTTCATCGTGGATTCCAGTAAGAATTCAAAACTTAACACTTTAATACGAATTACGAAGACAAGTAAGAACAAACTTCATGTAAGATAATTGTTTGATAATCAAATAAGAATATTCAAACAGGGCTGTTGTCACTAGCATTAGGCATGTCGAACGCTGCACCGAAGGATCAGTTTTACTTCATCATTAGATAATATTTTCTTCATCCTGCTATATCAGCGTATATAAATCCGCATGCGCTCCTTCGTAATACCCTGATCTCTCTCGGGCTAAATCCCTCGTATGGCTGGTGGCCTGATATTCGTGGCTATGTGGCTACTCACCTGTTATTTTTCCAGCGAATGACATGTCGTAAATTATTAGCTTGAAGCTAGTAGCTTGAACTCAACGGATTTTTCCATCCGGGTTGTGCCGCTCTTGCATATCAAACTGTGGTTGCGTGCTGAATGTAGACGTAACTACTTAGTAATTGTAAGAATGTTCCTCTTTTGCAAATGTCAATACATAATGTTTGCCTAAAATACTAGTCCATGGTTTTTTAATGATTTGTGTTAACTGTCAGTACGTTTTTTTCAAAACGATCCTAAATGTCATCTACAACTATTAAGTTTTCAGAAAATGTCGATGCAAATAGCTTATGTTTAGCCATTGAATCTAAACTTTACCCCAGCGCCTCTATTTTGTTTGAAACTAGATGACGATAAAGTCTTGTTTAAGTGTATACATTTTCATAACGTGAAAATGAAAATGTCAGACAATCCATGTATCATGATAGGAAAACATTTATGAAACTGGATAAAAATAAAAGTATATATGTAGATAATGTGCTACTGAAAATGAAGGAAAAGGATACATATTATTCTTATGATTGTGTATTGGGTCATAATGTACTAACATTCGACAATTATAGTTTTAGCAACACAGTAGTGTCTATAAAGACAGGTAAGAAAGGTACATATTTTAACACACTTAGTTAGTATACTATGAAGATTTCAACTATGAACTATAGCACTATATATGTATGTGATTGCAATTATTAAAACATGTCATAAAATTATTTTGACATGGGTAAAACTAGACAGGTGTTCAATCGGGTGAATAGGGTGGCCATTGCATTGTGTTGACAGTGTTTGTTGCAGGAAGTCAATGACAACTCTCAAATAGTGTGGTCATGCGTTTCGTTATGCAAAATGGTTGCTTGACTTTTGGCATTAAGAGCGGGAGACACTCTGCCCAGACGTCTGTCCACATGAATACTGATTTAACTCTGAAAAAGAATAAACAAAGTCCATTGTACAAATAAAGAAGCTACCTTGTTTTTTCTAGATGGAATGCAAGACTGTATTGCATACCACAATTGGTTTCAAGGACCAGACGCAGTGTTAAATGTTAATTAATTAATTAATGTCTTTGATCATCTACATTGGGTCTTCTGGCCCTCTCTCCACTTAACCACCACCTGTTGACCACTGGTCTGGGGTCAAACTCTCTAAAAGTATTTGGACCACACAGCTTGATTCTCATCAAATCATCTAGAGTGTCTGTCTGCAATCTGCACCTCCAGTCAGTCTTGATCTTCTTCATGGCTGAAAATCCTCTTTCACAACATGCTGATGAAAGTGGGTATAGTTCAACTAGAAATATCACCTTGATGATGTACTTGAAGTCATTCCTGTCCTGGTCTGTGTGATATATTCTTTGCCAAAGAGTATTTGGATGGAGGTTCTTCAGTACATTACTGCTGTTGACAAGTACTTTCTATTCTGTCCATTGGTTGTTGGCCATATTTTCATCAACAGGAGGGGTAAGTCTGGAGATTATATCATAAAAATGCCTCAGCAAAACCTGATGTTCATCTCTGCCATAAACAGCCAAGTCATTTTGTGCATCAGGCCGATTTCTTGGGTCAAAATTGTTTGCCACTTTGTAGATTTGTTCACCCCCCAAAATGTTCCTGAACCTTTTGTCTAGTGTTTGTAACAATGTGTTGACAATTTTCTGTCTGTCCCTCTGGTCTGTTCTTAGTAGATATTACCATCTACCTTCTCATAAAAAGAGGTGTGGGCCATTCACAGTCAGAAGTGATGTCAACATGAGCTGAACATTTTCAAGTTTCAGAACAACACTGGGAACAGTAATGTCATCTCTTTGAAACAAAAGAGACAGTTGTGGCATTTGATCAAATAAATCAAGTAAGAAGTACATATATATGATCAATTTGTATTCTTTCAGCTTGCTATGAATAACCTCTGCACAGTTGGTGTTGTCACTGGCATAACTTTCAAGATGGACAACTATTTGCCTCCAGTTTTGTTCCAACTTAGACAAGGCTCTCTGTTTGTGTTCCACCCATCTGGTTCCATCAGCTCTTTCAGCTCTTTCCCCATCACTCCCAAAACCAATTAGTCTTCTTCTCCATCCATCAACAGTGAAACCAAAGTTTGAAAATGCATCATCTAAAGCCTGGACTATACCCTCAGCTTTCCCACCCTGTAAATCTATCATTTTCAAGTACATGAAAGTTGGATAGCCATCTGAGATGATTCTTACATAAACAATTTCTTTCTCAACTTCAATTTTGTCAGTACTAGAGTCACATAACAATGAGAAGAAATCTGAACTGATCAGAAGAATTTTCAAGTAATCATGATATAATCCAGCAATCTGCTCAATAAAGCGTCTACATTGATTGCCATTCCTGTATGAATCCCCAGTAAATAATCCATTTGATTCTTGTAATTCAAGTAGACGAGCAAAATCTGTGAAGAGTTTTTCATAGAAAGCCAGGTGAAAAGATGTTCTGAAAATTTTAATCATCTTTTCTTCAGTTGTTTTTTCCATTTGTTTCAGACCTTTTAATATATCTGTTTCATTGTGTGTGTCGATGCATTGTTTGGCAATCATGGCTTTTACAGAATCTGTGGAGTTGGGATTGAAAATGAATTTTCACAGTTTCCTTTTATATATTTGAAGTTCCAACTGCAAACTGTGCACTTTTATCCTTACTAAAATTTTAACAAACCGTACACCAGATGTTTTTTAACAAAAATCTGTTCATCACCTTCGCCACTTGCAAATGCTAAATATTGACCATTTTCTTTAAATTCTGATTTCCATTTGTTCACTGTACTTACACGAACAGATGGTGTGACAGAATGAGATTGTTCTAACTTTTTCTCAACAGTTACTGAGTCATCTGAAGTTTTGATTTTTCTTCCTGAATGTTCATCTCCACAACTGTCATTGTCTGTAAAATATTAAATAGGGATTGAATGATTTAAATGTATAAGGTAAAAAAATATATTCAAAGTTCAAATGGGAAATTTGACCTCTAAATTTATCAATGTCATATTATAAAATTTAGATACTTTTAATTTGGTTGGATAATTCTTAGTCCACGGAAATAATAAAAATCACAAATGAAAATAGTTTATGGAAAATACAAATCATTTATTTTTGCGGGGTGTTATTTTCGCGCAAACATAAAAAATGACTGATTCGCGGGGTTTAATTTTCGCGCATATCGACTGAGCAATAGCAAAAGTTTGGTCAGCAAAACTACATGCACCGTGCGGCAAAGATTACTGTGAAACTAGTAGTAATTAACTTATAAAATCAATATTTATTCCAAACGTCAATGATAAACTTCTTTTTATTTATTGTCATTAAACGTCTCCAAGTTTTGAAGTTGTAACGATACCTGTCGCTAAGTTTTCCCGGAAGTAAACATTCGGAACGGTTTAGTTTGATCTTTAACTCCAAACAATAGTGTTTGAATGATGTGACTTCTCGAGATCTCGTTCAAAGAAATATCATACCGAATACGCATCGAAGCTCTAGCGTACCGCAATCAAAACATCATGATCAGGACAAGCATATTGGCGATCAAGAGTGGATTACGCCAGGCCGGATTATTGTGATGACTGTGTTTGCACAACAAACAACGTGCATATCGGCATACGATGTACACACTTGTGAGAGCTCTAATTAGCGACTCGTCATTAATGAACGAACTAAACATTCCTGTGAGTAATAAAATGTCAATGTGTCAACCAAATTTTTTGTCTGTTATTAGTTTTCTTCACGTTCATAGCCATAATATTTCGCGATGTTTTATTATTCGCGCATTATGGCTTTGCGCGAAAATTAAACCCCCGCAAAATATTATGATTTTACAGTAAGTAACTTCGAATATGATAGCTAAAATCATCAGTGTATAGCGACAGGATATCGTCTGCGTTGAGTTTCATTGAAAATATACCTTTGTTTACGCTAGCAGACGACGATTTTCGCTTCAGGAAATGAAGAATAATATCGAACCCTGAAGTGAGTGCTTTTATTTCCCAAGAACGGGACTCCTTGCCTTGAAACAAGGCCTTAATATCAACCTGACGTTTCGGCGTGTTTAACGCTGGGCGCCGCCATTTGCAATAGGTTTTCAATGGTCAACGCTGACTAATCTCAGCGCATTTTAAGAACGGGTTCAGATTTCAGCTTCATCGTGGATTCCAGTAAGAATTCAAAACTTAACACTTTAATACGAATTACGAAGACAAGTAAGAACAAACTTCATGTAAGATAATTGTTTGATAATCAAATAAGAATATTCAAACAGGGCTGTTGTCACTAGCATTAGGCATGTCGAACGCTGCACCGAAGGATCAGTTTTACTTCATCATTAGATAATATTTTCTTCATCCTGCTATATCAGCGTATATAAATCCGCATGCGCTCCTTCGTAATACCCTGATCTCTCTCGGGCTAAATCCCTCGTATGGCTGGTGGCCTGATATTCGTGGCTATGTGGCTACTCACCTGTTATTTTTCCAGCGAATGACATGTCGTAAATTATTAGCTTGAAGCTAGTAGCTTGAACTCAACGGATTTTTCCATCCGGGTTGTGCCGCTCTTGCATATCAAACTGTGGTTGCGTGCTGAATGTAGACGTAACTACTTAGTAATTGTAAGAATGTTCCTCTTTTGCAAATGTCAATACATAATGTTTGCCTAAAATACTAGTCCATGGTTTTTTAATGATTTGTGTTAACTGTCAGTACGTTTTTTTCAAAACGATCCTAAATGTCATCTACAACTATTAAGTTTTCAGAAAATGTCGATGCAAATAGCTTATGTTTAGCCATTGAATCTAAACTTTACCCCAGCGCCTCTATTTTGTTTGAAACTAGATGACGATAAAGTCTTGTTTAAGTGTATACATTTTCATAACGTGAAAATGAAAATGTCAGACAATCCATGTATCATGATAGGAAAACATTTATGAAACTGGATAAAAATAAAAGTATATATGTAGATAATGTGCTACTGAAAATGAAGGAAAAGGATACATATTATTCTTATGATTGTGTATTGGGTCATAATGTACTAACATTCGACAATTATAGTTTTAGCAACACAGTAGTGTCTATAAAGACAGGTAAGAAAGGTACATATTTTAACACACTTAGTTAGTATACTATGAAGATTTCAACTATGAACTATAGCACTATATATGTATGTGATTGCAATTATTAAAACATGTCATAAAATTATTTTGACATGGGTAAAACTAGACAGGTGTTCAATCGGGTGAATAGGGTGGCCATTGCATTGTGTTGACAGTGTTTGTTGCAGGAAGTCAATGACAACTCTCAAATAGTGTGGTCATGCGTTTCGTTATGCAAAATGGTTGCTTGACTTTTGGCATTAAGAGCGGGAGACACTCTGCCCAGACGTCTGTCCACATGAATACTGATTTAACTCTGAAAAAGAATAAACAAAGTCCATTGTACAAATAAAGAAGCTACCTTGTTTTTTCTAGATGGAATGCAAGACTGTATTGCATACCACAATTGGTTTCAAGGACCAGACGCAGTGTTAAATGTTAATTAATTAATTAATGTCTTTGATCATCTACATTGGGTCTTCTGGCCCTCTCTCCACTTAACCACCACCTGTTGACCACTGGTCTGGGGTCAAACTCTCTAAAAGTATTTGGACCACACAGCTTGATTCTCATCAAATCATCTAGAGTGTCTGTCTGCAATCTGCACCTCCAGTCAGTCTTGATCTTCTTCATGGCTGAAAATCCTCTTTCACAACATGCTGATGAAAGTGGGTATAGTTCAACTAGAAATATCACCTTGATGATGTACTTGAAGTCATTCCTGTCCTGGTCTGTGTGATATATTCTTTGCCAAAGAGTATTTGGATGGAGGTTCTTCAGTACATTACTGCTGTTGACAAGTACTTTCTATTCTGTCCATTGGTTGTTGGCCATATTTTCATCAACAGGAGGGGTAAGTCTGGAGATTATATCATAAAAATGCCTCAGCAAAACCTGATGTTCATCTCTGCCATAAACAGCCAAGTCATTTTGTGCATCAGGCCGATTTCTTGGGTCAAAATTGTTTGCCACTTTGTAGATTTGTTCACCCCCCAAAATGTTCCTGAACCTTTTGTCTAGTGTTTGTAACAATGTGTTGACAATTTTCTGTCTGTCCCTCTGGTCTGTTCTTAGTAGATATTACCATCTACCTTCTCATAAAAAGAGGTGTGGGCCATTCACAGTCAGAAGTGATGTCAACATGAGCTGAACATTTTCAAGTTTCAGAACAACACTGGGAACAGTAATGTCATCTCTTTGAAACAAAAGAGACAGTTGTGGCATTTGATCAAATAAATCAAGTAAGAAGTACATATATATGATCAATTTGTATTCTTTCAGCTTGCTATGAATAACCTCTGCACAGTTGGTGTTGTCACTGGCATAACTTTCAAGATGGACAACTATTTGCCTCCAGTTTTGTTCCAACTTAGACAAGGCTCTCTGTTTGTGTTCCACCCATCTGGTTCCATCAGCTCTTTCAGCTTTTTCCCCATCACTCCCAAAACCAATTAGTCTTCTTCTCCATCCATCAACAGTGAAACCAAAGTTTGAAAATGCATCATCTAAAGCCTGGACTATACCCTCAGCTTTCCCACCCTGTAAATCTATCATTTTCAAGTACATGAAAGTTGGATAGCCATCTGAGATGATTCTTACATAAACAATTTCTTTCTCAACTTCAATTTTGTCAGTACTAGAGTCACATAACAATGAGAAGAAATCTGAACTGATCAGAAGAATTTTCAAGTAATCATGATATAATCCAGCAATCTGCTCAATAAAGCGTCTACATTGATTGCCATTCCTGTATGAATCCCCAGTAAATAATCCATTTGATTCTTGTAATTCAAGTAGACGAGCAAAATCTGTGAAGAGTTTTTCATAGAAAGCCAGGTGAAAAGATGTTCTGAAAATTTTAATCATCTTTTCTTCAGTTGTTTTTTCCATTTGTTTCAGACCTTTTAATATATCTGTTTCATTGTGTGTGTCGATGCATTGTTTGGCAATCATGGCTTTTACAGAATCTGTGGAGTTGGGATTGAAAATGAATTTTCACAGTTTCCTTTTATATATTTGAAGTTCCAACTGCAAACTGTGCACTTTTATCCTTACTAAAATTTTAACAAACCGTACACCAGATGTTTTTTAACAAAAATCTGTTCATCACCTTCACCACTTGCAAATGCTAAATATTGACCATTTTCTTTAAATTCTGATTTCCATTTGTTCACTGTACTTACACGAACAGATGGTGTGACAGAATGAGATTGTTCTAACTTTTTCTCAACAGTTACTGAGTCATCTGAAGTTTTGATTTTTCTTCCTGAATGTTCATCTCCACAACTGTCATTGTCTGTAAAATATTAAATAGGGATTGAATGATTTAAATGTATAAGGTAAAAAAATATATTCAAAGTTCAAATGGGAAATTTGACCTCTAAATTTATCAATGTCATATTATAAAATTTAGATACTTTTAATTTGGTTGGATAATTCTTAGTCCACGGAAATAATAAAAATCACAAATGAAAATAGTTTATGGAAAATACAAATCATTTATTTTTGCGGGGTGTTATTTTCGCGCAAACATAAAAAATGACTGATTCGCGGGGTTTAATTTTCGCGCATATCGACTGAGCAATAGCAAAAGTTTGGTCAGCAAAACTACATGCACCGTGCGGCAAAGATTACTGTGAAACTAGTAGTAATTAACTTATAAAATCAATATTTATTCCAAACGTCAATGATAAACTTCTTTTTATTTATTGTCATTAAACGTCTCCAAGTTTTGAAGTTGTAACGATACCTGTCGCTAAGTTTTCCCGGAAGTAAACATTCGGAACGGTTTAGTTTGATCTTTAACTCCAAACAATAGTGTTTGAATGATGTGACTTCTCGAGATCTCGTTCAAAGAAATATCATACCGAATACGCACCGAATCGAAGCTCTAGCGTACCGCAATCAAAACATCATGATCAGGACAAGCATATTGGCGATCAAGAGTGGATTACGCCAGGCCGGATTATTGTGATGACTGTGTTTGCACAACAAACAACGTGCATATCGGCATACGATGTACACACTTGTGAGAGCTCTAATTAGCGACTCGTCATTAATGAACGAACTAAACATTCCTGTGAGTAATAAAATGTCAATGTGTCAACCAAATTTTTTGTCTGTTATTAGTTTTCTTCACGTTCATAGCCATAATATTTCGCGATGTTTTATTATTCGCGCATTATGGCTTTGCGCGAAAATTAAACCCCCGCAAAATATTATGATTTTACAGTAAGTAACTTCGAATATGATAGCTAAAATCATCAGTGTATAGCGACAGGATATCGTCTGCGTTGAGTTTCATTGAAAATATACCTTTGTTTACGCTAGCAGACGACGATTTTCGCTTCAGGAAATGAAGAATAATATCGAACCCTGAAGTGAGTGCTTTTATTTCCCAAGAACGGGACTCCTTGCCTTGAAACAAGGCCTTAATATCAACCTGACGTTTCGGCGTGTTTAACGCTGGGCGCCGCCATTTGCAATAGGTTTTCAATGGTCAACGCTGACTAATCTCAGCGCATTTTAAGAACGGGTTCAGATTTCAGCTTCATCGTGGATTCCAGTAAGAATTCAAAACTTAACACTTTAATACGAATTACGAAGACAAGTAAGAACAAACTTCATGTAAGATAATTGTTTGATAATCAAATAAGAATATTCAAACAGGGCTGTTGTCACTAGCATTAGGCATGTCGAACGCTGCACCGAAGGATCAGTTTTACTTCATCATTAGTTGATATTTTCTTCATCCTGCTATATCAGCGTATATAAATCCGCATGCGCTCCTTCGTAATACCCTGATCTCTCTCGGGCTAAATCCCTCGTATGGCTGGTGGCCTGATATTCGTGGCTATGTGGCTACTCACCTGTTATTTTTCCAGCGAATGACATGTCGTAAATTATTAGCTTGAAGCTAGTAGCTTGAACTCAACGGATTTTTCCATCCGGGTTGTGCCGCTCTTGCATATCAAACTGTGGTTGCGTGCTGAATGTAGACGTAACTACTTAGTAATTGTAAGAATGTTCCTCTTTTGCAAATGTCAATACATAATGTTTGCCTAAAATACTAGTCCATGGTTTTTTAATGATTTGTGTTAACTGTCAGTACGTTTTTTTCAAAACGATCCTAAATGTCATCTACAACTATTAAGTTTTCAGAAAATGTCGATGCAAATAGCTTATGTTTAGCCATTGAATCTAAACTTTACCCCAGCGCCTCTATTTTGTTTGAAACTAGATGACGATAAAGTCTTGTTTAAGTGTATACATTTTCATAACGTAAAAATGAAAATGTCAGACAATCCATGTATCATGATAGGAAAACATTTATGAAACTGGATAAAAATAAAAGTATATATGTAGATAATGTGCTACTGAAAATGAAGGAAAAGGATACATATTATTCTTATGATTGTGTATTGGGTCATAATGTACTAACATTCGACAATTATAGTTTTAGCAACACAGTAGTGTCTATAAAGACAGGTAAGAAAGGTACATATTTTAACACACTTAGTTAGTATACTATGAAGATTTCAACTATGAACTATAGCACTATATATGTATGTGATTGCAATTATTAAAACATGTCATAAAATTATTTTGACATGGGTAAAACTAGACAGGTGTTCAATCGGGTGAATAGGGTGGCCATTGCATTGTGTTGACAGTGTTTGTTGCAGGAAGTCAATGACAACTCTCAAATAGTGTGGTCATGCGTTTCGTTATGCAAAATGGTTGCTTGACTTTTGGCATTAAGAGCGGGAGACACTCTGCCCAGACGTCTGTCCACATGAATACTGATTTAACTCTGAAAAAGAATAAACAAAGTCCATTGTACAAATAAAGAAGCTACCTTGTTTTTTCTAGATGGAATGCAAGACTGTATTGCATACCACAATTGGTTTCAAGGACCAGACGCAGTGTTAAATGTTAAATGGTAGATGCTATTAATCTTGTCTAAATGTATAGACGTGTATTTTATATTGCCTGTGTTGTGACACGTTTTCCCATGCTATGACATAGACGTATAGAATTTACATGGAGGGATAATTATCCCTAATTCATAATAGTTTGGATATTTCCAAAACCAACCAACCAGGTATTTAGTGACATTTCAACTTCAAAAGCCGTGCTATAGCAAAGTTCATTTATTTTAAGATTGAGACATGTTGCTTCCTTTGAAATTATTCTTTGATGTTTGCGATAAAATATACAATGCTTAAGCGCAGAAGACTGACGGGCTGAAGACTGACGGTCTAACTAACGAAACCTTTGTACTGTAATATTGACAAGAGGTATTTAGTGACAAAAAGCGTTTGTGACTTCACCCAAAACGAAGTCATTCAAGCAATATATATATATATATGATATTGTCAGTTCTAAATCACTGTTCAGAGGATATTTATCATTCAGGTAAATATATGTTTTGTTTAGATGAACATTTCGATGTTTGAAAGAAAAAAACATGTAACCAACAATTACATTTGTTTCTGTTTTGAAACACAAAATCATATAATAAAGATATTGAAACTGGAAATGTCCAAGTGGCAAATTTAACGATGTTTTATTTTCTATTCACTAACAATATCTTTTTCGACATTTGGCATTTGGGAATGAAATAAATATTTTAAAGTCTTTTTCTCAAAGAATGTAAAAGACATTTAATACATTTATATTAAGGTTATCAAGTTTCATTTAGTTCAATGTTAACATAAACATTTATCAAACAACGATAAACTTTCACAAAAGCAGAATCATAAAAATGACATAAGTATTTAGGGGTTGTTGACAGGGAACATTAAAGAAATCACTGTAGGCTTATAAGCAGTCGTATCTTAATATGCGTGGGTGTGTGTTAAGAGCTGTCGACTTACATACTGTTGTAAATTAAATTCCCAACAAGGAAAAGAAACAGAAAATGATTGTCGAATCAAACTGTTACGGTTGGCATTTAGCGGGAAAATCTTTCATTTTATATATATATATATATATATACACATATTTTTTAAATGGAATGTATAAAGGAAAGCTTAAAGACTGATTTACTTAAGTCAAAAGCCACCTGGTCTGTACTTCTTTGTTAAAGACAAACGAGTAACATGGATGACCTTTTTCTGATAGCCAATTGTTATCCTTCAAAGTAGGATCTCAAAATGAGAGTTCATATAGCTTACTGTAAATCAATTAGAAGTAAGTGGAAAGTATCCTTAGTGAAGCTTTTAATTTTACTTTGTAATTGTGCCCACAAACAAGTGATTTGATCAAACAAATAGATGGTGTTTAAGAAAAACTGTAGCAGAGTGATTGTTATGGTCGTAATAATCGTCGCAAATTAAATGTCAAGCTTCAAGGCAAAAAATGAAGAAAAATGTTGAAGGATGGATCTTTAAGAGTATGAATATTATATAGTTTGAACACTTTGACTTTACTGTTGAAAACTTACCCATTCCCTGTATGCATTAAATTTGAATTAGTTGAGCTAGTATATAGTAAAGTATCAACACACATTTGAATCTTCAAATTTAACGATAGCCTTGAAATTGATCCAAAATTAGAGTGTCCACATCATGTGAATTCAAATGTGTTACTGACTTCATACTCAGTTTATATTATTAATACAACGATCTTTAATTTAGAATTTCCTAAGAGCATATTTAACATTTATTATTTAACTTGACGCGTCGATGTGTTTAAAATATTACCAATCTGATTTTGTGCAAATATAACTTATTGTTGTTTGTTTGAAACCAGTAGTTATTGTTTGTTGACTTTGTATCAAATAATGTGTTTGGTGAGTGATGAAATATAATATTCAATGGAATGTTACGTACATACACTTTTATGTTTTGGTGTAGTTAATTAAATAGCCAAGACGGAAAGTAAAAAAAGATCGAGAATAGAATCAATCAAATCATGGCTAAATGCAAAATGCTTTGTTCAACAAATAACTCATTCTGATCTTAGCCAGTAGCACGCTTTTGTCTCAGTCAACAGACCTGTGGAAGGCGAGGTATAACTTACAACAAACACACTAGTATCATGCTTGATGGCATTAAATGCAAGTATATCTTATGTAAAATATGGTGACATCCATGCAGTATAATAATGAAGGGATTATGTTTTGATGTTTTGGAACTAATACGTGGCAAACTAATACTGTTTAAAAACTGTATGCAGTCCACTCGCTTTGACGTAATACATTTATATACAAGTGTCTTGTTAAAATTACCATGACTGGAAAAATTAGATCTCTAAATTCAAATTCTTTGTTATCGTATTATAGATGAATTTAAAATGTCACAATGAAGATTAAAAATATTTAAAAATCTTCTGAATACTTCATTTTTTAAGTGTGAGTCCTCAAAATTATATTTCATCTATAGATAAACTGTTCATGGCAAATGGAATCAATGCGAACATTTGTAAGCTTTTTATCATTCTTAAAACAATTGCTTTTAAAGGTCAGAATAATAATAATTTTATTTGACCTATAAACAGGGGGATAGATCATATTATGGCAGTCATTTTCCTTTTATAGGACATAGTACTCATTTTATTTGATCCAATAAATCATCATTCGTTCAACAAAGTGTAACAAACGACCGTTTTATGAGCTGACACACATACACTCCAAGGTAATGAAACATGTCAACGATCCTGGGGGTCACATGACACAAAGTGTAACTCAATAAAGATACTAGCGAGCATTATTACTTCAAGTTTTCTATCAAACAAGTTAAAGTGACAAGCGGATACCATTTAGTTTGATTAAATGAGGAATAGTTAACTTATCAGTTTTTAAGTTATCTTTAAATTCATGTTCCATTTCTGTTGGTCATACTTTTATACACCTTTTTACACCTTTGACAGACAGCAATGGCTCACTGGTACTTTATGTACATGTTTATTATTAAACGATTCTCCACCACTGGACTCAATACGTTATAGTGGTGTGGTGGTTTGCGAGCTTCAGAGACCCAGAGAGCTATGCCAGCTGTAGCTTAGATGCTCCTGGCACCCACGCTGGACAGGTCGACGGTTAGAAGCCAGACCAAACTTGAGTCATTCTAAAACCTGCTTTCTATCTCTCACTTTGTCTTTCGTTCCGTCTTTTCCCTTATCCTTTCGATTCCTTTCTCCCTGCTCTGTCCACTCTCGTTTGGTCGCCTGTCATCCACGTGTTTAACAACTGAAATATTGTTGAAAGCACGTTTAACCCCAACTCACTCACTCACTTAACTGTTTCTAAAGTTCTAAAGTTTCGTTTTTGTTGCCTTTTGGTGAAAGGTGTACTTTTTGAGTCCGACTGCGTATAATTCAAACAGCTATTTTTTGCATTCACATTGTTCCTTACTTTACAGCGGTTTTGCGATAGTTGGGATCAGTTGTACTCAAGTTCTATTGCTACACAATCATTTCTCAACGTGTGTTTTTAAATACCTATAATAAAGGATAGCTTTATTACAGGGATAAAACTCCATCTTCGCGACTCGAAGCGCTCTAAGCTCTAATACCCTGGCCTGACCCACGCTGACATATTTATCGCAAGAGTGTCACCACCAACACACTAGGTCGACAGGTACCCATTCCCTGCTGGATGAAAAGAGGTACACTAAGTCTATTGACCAAAAAGAAACTACCAGTGTTTCACCTTGTGTCTCAGTGTGGGGGCCGAAATCACCTTCTAAATTCTCAGTTTATTCAGCAATGACGCATTGAACCCTCTAAATTGGCGGGCCGCACCCGATGTTCCTGAACATCACTGATAGCATTCAACTGAGTTATGCACAGGACCACGTGATATCAATCCAACAACGCTTGCAAATATATTACATCATATTGAGACTATCATTAATTGGTGGATAGCTGTTGTCCTCCTAATCTTATTTAAGTCATTATTTCTGATGGAATATCATATGACAAATCAACATACTATTGAAATGATTACTTGCATATTTTGGGGCCAAAATAATACATATTTTAGCCTTCAATTGTAAGTTGCCAATTTGCAATCCGAAGTAAAAATAGGCAGGGCAATCCGAAGTAAAAATAGGCCGGGCATCACAAACATTACTGGCCAGTTGAATGACTTTTTCATTAGTCATATTTTTCGAAAGGAATTAAATTAATTACATTGTCATATTATCCTTTTTTCTCCAACCGTAATGGGTCTTCAAAGGCAAATATATGAACTAGAAAAGTATTCTGATGAATGGAAACTAACAGTGAATAGATCTAAATCAAAAGTTATGGTATTCAAAAATGGGGGGAAATTATCAAAAACGGAAAAATGGTATTTCAAAGAAGAGCGACTGGAGACAACTTCACTTTATAAATATTTGGGTGTATTATTCAGCAAAAACCTTTCATGGAACAACCATTTCAACCAGGCAGCAACCCAAGCTAAAAAGGTATTTATTGCTATCTGTAAACAAACCCATATCTTAGGCGATCTCTCGTACCAAACTTTTTTAAAATCGTTGATAGTAAAATAAAACCAATATTATTGTATGGGTCGGAAATATGGGGTTTACAAAATATGGATATAATTGAAAAGGTTCATCTATTTGCATGTACAAAATATCTAGGAGTAAAATTAAGTACACCTAGTGTTATGATTTATGGAGAACTAGGAAGGTTCCCACTTTATATCTACGCCTCTATAAATGCAGTCAAATATTGGTTGAAACTTTTAGCTATGTCTCATGAAAGAATACCCAAAAAAATGTTGTAATATGATGTTATTGTATGACAAGAATGGACAAAGAAATTGGGTATCCCAGGTTAGAAACGTTTTATTTGCTATTGGCTTTGGAAACATTTGGAATGATCAATATGTAGAATTTCAATCAGTATTCATTAATTCCCTAACTGTTCGACTTGACATTTATCTTCAAACATGGTGGGATAAAAATCATTTGTTAAGTAAATGTTTTTACAATTCACAATTTAAACACGACTTATTCAAAGAAACCTACTTGTCATGTATTGATATAAGAAAATTTAGGCGATCTTTAGCACGCTTTCGATGCTCTTCACACGATTTATTAATCGAAACTGGTAGATATAGAAATGTTAAAAAGGAAGACCGAATATGTACACTTTGTACTTTAAATGAAATAGAAGACGAAAACCATTTTCTTTTTATTTGTCCAGTTTATAATGCATTACGATGTATATTAAACAGTACTACTATGTCCATCCAAGTATTATAATATTCTGTAATCTAATAAACAGTCAAAATCAAATTACACTACAAAATCTAGCTATGTACATCTACAATGCAATGAAGTACAGAACATACGTCATATCACTAAAGTGTTAACTTCTGTAAATCCCAACTACTTCTATATATGTACTATAGGCCTCAGGCCTCTTCAGTACCGAAATAAAGATTTCAAGATTGTCACTTTCCATAAGTGATGCCACCAGTGACACGAGTAGTAAGATATTACTATGTTTCGGTATATGCCATTAGGCATACTTGAAAATTAATCTTGCTCGATGAAGTATGGTTTAAATCTCTAACTACTTCAATTTGTAAGTGTTCAATATTCTATCACAATTATGTTAGAAGTACTACTTTAGATGTCTGCACTAGCTTCAGTCTATATAATCAATATCATTATAATGATCTCAGAATAAATTTGATTGGATTCGCTAAATCAAATAATGCTTGAAGATTTCCAGTAGATAAGTGTTGACAAGACCTGCTGTGTTACACATATATTCCAGAGGTCCATGTTACAGACGATGATCTACTTTCCAAGACTTGTAAAGAAACAAGTAAAGCATTGCCACAGCAGAGGTACCAGTCCTTTCATGAAACAATGACAGTTTTACTTGATTAAATGTATACCGTTGATGATTTAAATCTGTTAAATATACAGTGAAATATGAATATACACATAGGCTGTATAGTATTTTGTCCTTTCGGTTCCTTTGTGTTTAAAAGCACTGGTGTGAGTCATGCTTAACAATTGTCGATGTCTGGTGTATTCGTTAGAGAGAGAGAGAGAGAGAGAGAGAGAGAGAGAGAGAGAGAGAGAGAGACACAGAGAGAGACAGAGAGAGAGACAGAGAGAGAGAGAGAGAGAGAGAGAGAGAGAGAGAGAGAGAGAGAGAGAGAGAGAGAGAGAGAGAGAGAGAGAGAGAGAGAGAGAGAGAGATAGATTATATCCATCCCTTTCTAGTTTACCAACGGGGAATGTCCCATCCTGTAAACCTGACAATACCTGAATATCCATGGCATCAGAGTTGATTTGAAGCTAGTGTATTACAATAGTGTGATGGTGTGGATATTGTAAACACAAAAGAAATGTAGGCTTTGATGCAGCTCATTCATGCACTTACACACATGATTCCTTGATCTAGCATTCTAGAGCCACTCCGTGAGTTGTTGCAGTCATATATGCCAAACTTAGTCAATGGTGTCATTTGATCGCGAAATATCGACTGTTATCGAAAAGACACATTTTAAAGCTTAATGGTTTTAACAGTGACAATATGAAGGTAGAACGTCGCAATTATGACCGAAAACCGGACAGTGAGACTCATCTAAAACAGCCAGGAGGGTAGTTAGGATTTGTTGGAGTTTGTTAGGTTATATAACTAGTATCCATGTATATTGGACGTGATATCTACACCTTTGTGCATTTATAAGGCTGTTTCCAGATTTTCATGGAAAACCAGTATTTGTCATATATATGTCCCTTGGACATGAGAAGTTAAGATGTTTGGATTTAATATCACTACATATGACACTTAGGTTCGTATCAAAGGTAAATAATATGTTATGAAAATCAATGAGTGGCTCTCTAATCAAGGTCGCAGAATATCCTATTTACTTTGTCAACCGTTAGTCTCAGCTGGTATGGAAATTGATAATCAATAGTTCTTAATTTTGCTTTAACTTACAAGCTATCGGATGTGAATAGAAATTTCAATGTGCCAGTTCATCATGAAGGGATTTCGAGTTTTGCAACGTTGTTCTCGTTTGGTAAAAATTCCTTTTAATTATGACTTATTATCGTCTTTTTACTATGTAAATTTTTTATATCATGTGAGAGAAAAAAGCAGCAGACCATAAGTATTTTGAATATAAATATTTTTTTAAAACCCAGCACAAATGTTAGGTGTTTTACACTGTAGAAGTTTGTGAGACCATTATGAAAAAGTACTATAATATTCGTCTTCATGTAAAACTTGTGTTTATTCAGTGAACATTTCGAATGGAACTTCTTTTATTAAACTTTTGAACAGATACAATATTTTTTATGATTTGAATCAATTAATTATATCTGAGAGATGACAGCATATTTTGAATAATAGATAATCAAATAAAATCAACGTTTTCAAAGTGCAGATGCAGAGCAAAAGACTATCACTACGCCTTTATAGACAGGATCCTTCTCACATTTATCTCCCATAGACCTGTCTTCCTAATTGAGTTTTCACTAATCCCTACTGCTTATATTTGTTAGCATCAGACTAGTGATAACAATTTGTGTATCTGGAGGTGAGAACTTTCTCTCCACTGGGCTAGATCTGTTAGTGCTGCACCATCAGCTGTTAAATTTTTGCTTTCAATATGTGACACAACATATGATGTATTGTCATAAAAATCCAGGGTCATTTATTTATGGTTTTCATGAGAATATCGCAAATCAATCTCAAGAAAGAAAATTAATTTTGGTGAGAGTGAGACAATCTGGCAACAAATGTTGACTGGTTGATTTGTTTTTGGCTGATAAATATCTGTAAACACATTATATTTTTCAACTTTGGTAAGGATATGAGAGATTCATTTGCAGATATCAAATGTTCTTTGCTGCAATATCATGTTCTTTATTTTTAAGAAAAGATTAGAAAGTTACATTTTCCAATAAATCTCCATTTTTTCCAATGCTGTTCTTTTAAGCACTTATTCTATCATCAGGGTTGACAGTATCTGTGGGGTTTTTTGGTACACTTTCCAATGGTTTTAGGTCTAAAATAGGATAACAAGTAGCTTGATAGTGATAGTGAATTCTCATCAAATATTTATGTTAAAATAGTCGAATACTTTTATAATAAATGCGAGAAACATTTAAGGCCACCAAATCCTGTTAATTATAACCAAAAGCATCTTCGATTCCCATGCTTGTTTATAATTCAATTTCATATCAGTAAATTCGAAATTTAATCTTGTTGCCACAGGAAGTAATGACGTTTTTTTATATCAAGCTGTTCTTGGTAGTAAACAGTTAAGGCTGTCAGAAAGTGTCTTGTCTTCTGAAGTCTATTTCTTCAAGGTTAGTTAAATTCAACCACGTGCACGCTATCAACAATGCTAGACTATTTTAACATCAATTTCGAGACAAAATCAAAGAGAAACGAAGGGGTAAACTGCGCAAAGGTGCGTGGCTGTTGCAGGACAATGCTCCCGTTCACACCGCCCAAATTGTAGTCAGTGCAGCACAGAATTGTGGGTTCAGGATTCTCCCCCACCCTGGCTATTCTCTAGACCTAGCCCCCCTCAGACTTCTTCCTCTTCCCTCGACTGAAAACAGAGGTTTGAGACTGACGATGACGTCATCGCTGCAGTAGAGGAGTTTATGGGGTCTCGTGATAAGAACTGGTTTTCAGATGGGTTGCAGATGTTAAAAAAACGCTGGAGCAAATGCATTGAGGTCAAGGGTGATTATGTCGAAAAATAAGTCATACAAATTTGAATGTTTTTTTTTTTATTTTGATGGTCAGGCCGGACACTTTTGGGACACCCCTCGTATGTAAGCAATCATTTCCATGTCCATGCGCAATGAACTTATGTATATGTATGTATGATTATTGTACTTTAGGCCATGAGACCGTGATTACAAATAAACATTCATTCCTAAAAAAATATGTAAGCAGATAGAATTCACAAGAGTTGGAATAGCAAGTAGTGCAAGCCTTAGGAGGAAAGGTACGTTTCTGGTCTCTTACTCGTGTACCCAATTCCTTACATTTATTCAGGGTTATTTTAGACAACACAAAATGTAAACTATTACAGTTCTATAACAAATTATAAATTATTCATTGCAAACGCAAGTTACGGATTTAGTTACTTTTCGGGGAAAACCTAACAGTCAGAAATTAAAGGCAAGAGGTGACCATTATCTAGTTTCCATGATGAACAATAAATATAAACATCAGAGTTTATTGTCTTTAAGAGCAAGCAATTTGATAGCGTGAAATATCATAAAAAACAATTGCAAGCGTATTATCACAAAGTTTTATACCTGCACATATTCACAATCTGTGAATTGAACCCTCCATTTGCAAAATTGAACATAAAAACAAGCACAATGACCTTCACAATCTAGGTATCGGTCCCCATACTCCCCCATACTCGGTCTGACATACAGACAAGCTTAGAGCCCTTGACAATCTAGGTATCAACCATTATACTATATACTACGTCAGAAGGATTCATATATATGTTTTCCTATGATACAATCAGTGAATGATTTTACAGGTAACTTGGCAAAAATTTAATGTTAGCCATGTTTGTTAATTTGATGTTTTAGGTTTTTCATAATACCAATTCATATCCTTGAACAGTAAAGAGAGGCGTAATCATTATTTGATTTAATTGAGCGTGAACGCAGTGCTCAATGTTCTCTCATCTGGCTTTCTGGTGTGTTCATTTTATCAGCTAAGAGTTTTAACATTAACCATAGGATCAGAAAATTTTGTAAGGGCAGGGAATCATCATCTGTGAACAACATACCATATGATAACAAGCTATCTCAGATGTAAAAATAAATATACGCTAAGCCATACATCAGATAGTGATGTTTCCGTATTTTGAATGTTTCAATTGGAATAGTATATTTTGATTATTGAATGGCATGAAATCGTGTTCAAAATACTCTTTTGCAGAAATTCAACATATGGCTCTTACATTTATTTTGTTTTGTGTTGATAATTAGGAACATGCTGCTGTAGAGATTCCACATATGGTTTTCTATTTTACAATTTTAACCAACTCTGGTAACACCTCAAATGTTAGTGCGACTTACTCTGTCTAAAAAATAAATTTGAAATAGTAAAATGGTTTGCGCCATGATTCAATGCATTAATTTCTATGTTCTTGCGATGGATATTGTCATATAATAAACAATATAATATAATCATATAAGAAAAATCATTCAAATAACAGCTTTAATGGATGTGAGTTTTAAAGACTACAGGTACTGGTTACGGCACATTTGCTAAGATCACACTATGAAGGTACGATCAGTGACTTTGTACAAGTTAAGAACATACTTTCCTTATGTTGTTTCAGATATTATTCACCAAACAACAATTGAATCATAATAATGCATGACAAGTACACAACATTACTTTTAAAATCATTAAAGGTTGAGGTATTGTATATAAAGAGAGCACAAAAGTGTAGTTCCACTTGCATTCATTATAAATCAAATTGTTGTGACAATATAATATACACAGCTTAACGATTTAGATTCAACAAATATTAATAAACTTAATTATCATGTACGACGGTTAGGTCACGTAAGCTTTAACACATATATCTGATTTACAGATAGTAGCGCGCTGTGAACTATGTTCATTTATGTCACATTATGGTTAGTGTATGGAAATTATTCGAACAGGTTACACGCTTTTTTCTAGTGTGTCATTTTCATTGCTTTAAATTGTACACAAATTGTTTTGCGTTTTTGATAAAATCCCTAAATTTTTCATATGTTGTTTTTTTTCCTTTTTCGGGCTATATGTGTTCTGAAATGTTGGGAGAAAATGCAAGATTCAATGAGAACGACTTTGCCATTAATGTTGATAGAGCGAACGATTCCCTTATAAAAATATAAATTAGTCTATGTGTAGGTTGATCTTGATTATACTTTCCACCACTTGACTCAATACCTTATCGTGGTTTGGTGGTTTCCGTGCTTCAGAGACCCTAAGAGCTATGCCAGCTGGAGCTGACAGTTAATGACCAGACCACACTTGCTCCTTTTAAAACCTGCTGGCTTTCCCTACCTTTGCCATTTTCCGTCGTTTACCTCATCCTTTCGTCCCCTTTACTGCTTGATCTGTTTCTCCCATTTAGATGAATTCTTTGACTTGTTTAATAACTGAAATATTGTGGAAATCATCTTAAACCCAATTATTCGCTCACTCTAATAGGGCCTGCTAAGCAGTGACTATCGAGTATTGAAATAAAAGTAGCTGTCTTTCGAAACTAAGCCATCAGACCTCTTTTCATTATCTATCTGACATTTCAACACGTGCACTTGGTGTACATTACTGGTGCCGGCGATGCCAAAGTAGGACATCCATCATTTCTGAAAAGGATACCTGTCTTGTAATATCAACTCCTACAATAGGCATGAAGCAATTTTCATATTTTGAGATAAGGCCCTTGATTTTTAGTGATCAATTTTCCATTTTCATAGTGGCTGTATTTTTCTTGCAAATCAAGTTCTCAAACCATTTTTATACTCTTTCAAACACTTAGAACAAGTTTGGATATCTGTCAGTGATGCATATACCATTTTTGGCTTGATGTCAGTTACCTATTTTGGACTTATTGTCCCTTAAAGCTAAGAACAGTTGACTGGATATCTGCACCTGTGTTGTAAAATCAACTCCTCCCATAACTTCGCAATTAGTTCTCCCGAAACTTGGACCTTACATAAATATGGGAATATAGGAAGTTAGTGTTGTTTTTCAGAGCTATGATCCTCGACATATGATCATAAAAACCAAGAATTTAGGAAGCTCCCAAGTTGTTGATGTTCATGTTTTTCTTCACGGTTACAGGTCAAGGTCAAGCTCACATACAGACCCATTATCAACATGAAAGAAGTAAGTCACTGTTTTTTAATCTCAACTATGTCAGTTTCAACAAGCAGACAGAGTCAGCTATATCCCCCGCCAAAGGGAAAGGGTAGTTAAGGATACTAGTTGTGGAATATTGAACAGTGATCGTGTTGTTTTTCTACAAACAACCTTTAAGAAATCCTATATTACGTTTCCATGGAAACGGGTAAAAATAGAAATGCAAAGAAGTTGAAAACCCCAAAAGGCACATCCCCGCATGATGCCCGTTGCACATACCAAGTTTCGTCGAGCTAGGTCTCACCGTTTTGGAGTTGTGCTCCGGAAACATTATCGGGAAGGACGGACGAACGGACGGACGGAAAAAATGCAAAGAAGTTGAAAACCCCAAAAGGCACATCTACGCATGATGCCCGTTGAACATACCAAGTTTCGTCGAGCTAGGTCTCACCGTTTTGGAGTTGTGCTCCGTAAACATTAACGGGTAAAAATAAAAATGCAAAGAAGTTGAAAACCCCAAAAGGCACATCTCCGCATGATGCCCGTTGCACATACCAAGTTTCGTCGAGCTAGGTCTCACAGTTTTGGAGTTGTGGTCCGGAAACGAATCCTATGTTACGTTTCCATAGAAACGGGTAAAAATAAAAATGCAAAGAAGTTGAAAACCCCAAAAGGCACATCTCCGCATGATGCCCGTTGCAAATACCAAGTTTCGTCGAGATAGGTCTCACCATTTTGGAGTTGTGCTCCGGAAACAAAATCATATGTTACGTTTCCATGGAAACGGGTAAAAATAAAAATGCAAAGAAGTTGAAAACCCCAAAAGGCACATCTCCGCATGATGCCCGTTGCACATACCAAGTTTCGTCGAGATAGGTCTCACCGTTTTGGAGTTGTGCTCCGGAAACATTATCGGGACGGACGGACGAACGGGCGGACGAAGACCATTTCAATATCCCCCGCCCAACTACGGGGGATAATAAAGGTACCAGTTTGTTGTTTCTTACATTGCAATAGTTATTGCTTCTTTTAATCGGTAATGAATGGCAATGCTAGATTGATGTTCATGTGCAATGGCATCACCTGTGTAGCCTTTTTTGCTGTTTTTTTCTAGTATATAGTTCAAATGTGTGCAATGTCGTCTTATGAAATGAATTTATGTTGATATTAGTACGGCAAGACCTACGAATTCATTGGAGGGGCTTCTTAGAAGGTTAAGTGTGCATCAAAGGACATTTGTTCGGCTCTTATGCTTCAAGGGAACTTTGGTTTTTTATACCCTGGCCAGTGTCGGGAATACCAGTTTTCATTAAAGTATTACAGGACCCAAATGCAGGAGATAAGTCTGTTCAATTTCTTTGCTTACAGTTAATAAACTCTCTGGAGGTTTCATGACTTTTATCCATGATTTTAGAAGAATGAAGACGTAGGCGTGTTGTGTCATTTTGCTAGCAGATTAAGGATTTTGTCTATTTTGGGTTTAGAAATATTTAACGAAATACGGGGGTTGATATCAGTTCTTTCCATTTAAGTTTCAAAAAGTATTGTTTAAGCTTGATGGAGCTTTATAAATTATGTAGGAAAGATAATACCACGAATTGGTTATTTCTTTTTATTTACAATGGAGTAAGTAACATACTTACTCATGTATTGGTAAACTGTCTCCTGCAAATTGTCTCTGGAAAGTAACTGTTATGTATGTATGTTGTATTACGGTTTACTCTAATTATTGTTTTGCAAATCGTTTTTTATATCATTTGCAATAATAAAGCAAAATTGTAAAATGTTACGACGAATATATTATTCACCTAAGACATGACAAAATATTTCAAAGCACTCGAAACTCATAAAATCACATCAAATTGAAACTGACATTGAAATGCATCACTATTAGAAGTATATTATGATAATCCTTATGTTAAAGTTTCCCGAAGCATGTGCTACCAGAAGCGTTTCTGTAGATTTATAGATTGCATTTGTTTGAACGATTTGCTTACGTTAATAATTTTCATACAAGCAAAGCCTGATAAAAGTATTCTGATCAACTTAAGTACAAATTGTATCATAAAATAGTGGTGAAAGTCAAATAACACGCTTTCAGGTGAAATATATATAAATAAATAAATATAAATATAAATATAAATAAATATATAAAATATATAAAATATATATATATATACCACCACTGGACTCGATACCTTATCGTGGTGTGGTGGTTTGCATGCTTCAGAGACCCCGAGAGCTATGCCAGCTGGAGCTTACATACTCCTGGTAGGGACACCCAAGCTGGACAGGTCGACGGATAGAAGCCAGACTAAATTTGAGTCCTTCTAAAACCTGTTGTCTGTCTCTCACTATGCCTTTCTTTCCGTCTTTTCCCCTCATCCTGTCGATCCCTTTCTCCCTTGTCTGTCCACTCTCTTTTGGATGCTTGTCATCCACGTGTTTAATAACTGAAATATTGTTCAAAACACGTTAAACCCCAACTCACTCACTGAAATATATATATGATTAACCTCTTTTGAAACGTGTCTTGTGTATTATTCATATTGTTAGTTCTATGGAGGATGAGAAATAAGGGTATTTGGAACGTTGCCTGCTAAAAACTTGCATTAATTCCCTTGCTTCGAGGGGTAGTAAAAAAGTTCATAGAAGTGGATAAAAAAAGAAACCAATGGTTTTGATATTGATTTTATTTTTCAATTCCTCAAACCTAAATGCACTTTCCCATTTGTCTTTGAAACTGTCCACGCCCTTCTAACTGGCCCCCAGCCACGCTTGAGTAGCTGCCTTGAGTTCATCATCACCGCCAAATATCGTACCACGCAAGTGTGTTTTCAAATTGCGAACCAGAAAGGAGTCGCTTGGGTCCAGGTCTGGATCTGGATCTGGTAGGGAGATGGTTAAGCTGTTCAAAGCCACACGGTTGAAGCGCAGCCTGTGCAATGCACCTCTTATGCACTGGAGCAATGTCATGAAGAAGCATAACTCTAGCTGTCAACATGTCACGTCTCTTCACGTTCTTCTTGATCGCCGATCTCAGTTGCTTAAACAAGTCAGCATATCAGGCTCCTGTTATTGTAGTTTAAAGTTGTTTTTAGTCTATAAGTGTCGCGCCCCTTGAATCCCAGAAAAGGTCGCCATAATTTTGCAAGCAGAAAGCCGAGTTCTGAACTTCTTGTGTGCAGGATATAGTGCTTCTGCTTCCATTGCGACCAAGCTCAAACTAAGCTGGCCTTTTTACAACAATATAATATTGAGGGGCTTCTTTCCCATACCTATTGGTGTAACGTTTATGTATTTCGGTCGCATTTCGGTCAGAAACTTGATAACCGCACGATGTTTAGTTTAAGAACTGTCCATGATTACAGGAGGGTTCCTGTGTTCAAGTGTTCAACAGGCTTTAAATCTCAGGTAAATGATCGGGAAGGGTTGTTTAGATCTGTAAACTGTAGTCAGATGGCCTATCTCAATAATGACATCAACTATTATGTCTTCATGGGTGTATCAATATTAACTTCTATGAACTTATTGACTTCCCCTCGTATCAAAGTATGTCTGATCGATAACCTAACACAATCATGTGGGCAGTAGTGCTTTAGATGTCTAGACATTTCCAACCCGATATAATCAATATCTTATCAAAATGATCTTAGAGCTCAGTCAAATTAATACAGGACAGTTTATGTTGTTAAGCTGGATGATAAGATGTCCACAAGTTTAAAAATAGACCCTAGAAGACCTTGGATTTTTTCTTACATAAGTCTATTTTAACAGGGGACGGGATTGCGCAGTGGTTCGCGTTCGGCTTCGGAGCAAGAGGTCCGTTGTTCGAATCCCGCCAGGGGCTCGGCAAATTTGTCAGGTTTGGGTGCAATGCTTCACTGAATTTCAGCGCCCCAAATAACAATAAAGACTTCTTTCCCTAATGTTAGAATAAAATGTGAATTTCGCGACTCTCAGCTCTGCTGTACAGATAACGACCTGAAAGGTATTTATTTATTTCCGTTTCCGAGACTACAGTCCAGCAGATTTGACATTGGGTTTTATGGCACCCTGATAGATGTGTATAAATATTGGTTAATGCTCCGAAATTATTGTTTCAACCGTGTTTGTATTAGTTTCTGTTACCTGATATAATGTGTCATTAATAAACAGTTGGCAATATAGAGATTACAAAACAAGTGGGTGTTGAATATGGAAAATATTCCAACAAGATATTTTTAAACGTTCTGATTTATTCACGAGCGAAAGCGAGTTTTGACGTCACTATCGTTGAATAACCTGTTTTGGTTACACAACATTCGTTGAATAACTTTCAAATAACCAAAAGTATCTCATAAAGACATTCAGAACACGTGTGTTGGATTGAAGGGTTCAGTGTTTTTAAAAACGATCGCCAAAACGCAACTGATATTGACATGTTTTGTAGCTGCTTCTCAGCACGCCCGTGCTGAGAAGCACGTGGTAGCTTCACTTTAGATTTTGACTTGGTTGAGGGCAGTCGCGTATTTTCGGCGGCTGTCTCTCAACATCACTTTGATTTTGACAAACAAGTAAATTGAAATTTGTTTGTAGGCATATGATATGCCATTTCGAACTTGCTAAACTTGATATTTGTATTTGTATAAATTGAAGAGAGTTCATACTTTTTCGGTGGCTCTTCTCAAATTGAGATACATTCGTGAAAACAGAGTATTTTTCGTAGCTCTATTTGCATAGGAATTTCTGACACTAGGAAGTCATATTCGGACATTTGTGTCTTAATAACATTGTATTATAAATAAAATTTTACATAGTTGGAGTATATTTGTTGGTTTCCACTTTGTAATAAAATATCTGAATTTGAAGACCTAAGTGCTCTGTTGTTTATTTATACCGTTTAAAAACACTAGCTTCCACTGCGTTACAAAATGGTAGAAGAGCGTGGTTCTTAATTATGCTTTTTGAGCATTTTTCTTGAAATTCAGATAATTTATCTTGATATATCGGTTTGTTCACAAATAGAATGAATGGCTTTTGTGTACTGGTTACTGATCAGTGCAGTTCTCCTGAATGAAGATGTACATAGGTTGATGGTAAGTGATAAGTTTGAAATGTCACAAACTAGTGAAACGTCCAATAAAGGGACCAGGAAAGTTAGTCTCGGTGATGAGATAACATTAGAAACTGTAGCAAACATTTATCTTCAGTCCACAAGCCACGAGGGGGAAGTAGAAGATGAGGATATGATTATCAAACTCAAAGGGCAGAAAATGGTTGTGAAATCTGCATTCACAAAGTCTAAAAACCGTTTAGAAAAACTGATTGACAACGAAGAAGCTCCTTCACGTCATGAAGTTAGGGAAGCAATTGACAAAGTCAATGACTGCCAGAGTAGAGCAATTGAAGTAATTGTTCAGCTTTCTGACTTATTTAGATCTCTAGGTGATAGACACAATAGTGCAAAGGTCATGCAGGAAGGAGAACTGTTAGGAGATTGGTACTAATGCCCAAAATGATGCTCAAAGTTATCTCAAAACTAGATCAGATTCTTCATCAAAACAATCTGGAAATGTGGTCCGAGTTTTCTTAAGCTAAAAGAAAGTGATTGGCCAGAACAGTCAGTGAAGTTAGAGTCAAGGAATATGACTGAATCAAAACAAGTAAAAGAAACTCGGTCTTTGGTTACATACACGAATTCAGTTTGCTTGTTAGAACCTTCACATTTTTCAAGTTGGAGCAAGCTTGTTCGAATTACGGCCTGGGTGCAAAGGTTTGTTTTAAAATTTCCTCAAACTCTAGTAAAAGAATGACTGGTTGTCTGTCGGCAGAAGAAATTCTTGATGCTGAAACTCACATCATATTTACAATGCAAAAGGAAGTATTTTCTGTTTGAGTACCATGCGCTAAAAGATTCCAATCCATTGGCTAAAAGTAGCAAACTTGTAGGGTTGAATCCTTTCATCGACGATGATGTTATGGTTAGATCAAGTGGTAGACTTGAGCATGCAGAGTTTTTGCCATTTAAAACAAGATTTCCTATCATCTTACCAAGAAAAAACTGGGTCTCAAAGTTAATTGTCAAAAAACATCACGAAGTTGCTAACAATGCAATAGGCACAAATCAGTTGCTGTCAACACTGTCTTCACGTTTTTGGATCATAGCTGGTCGTGAAGAAATTCGGGAATGGGAACGTGAATGTGCCTATTGTCGACGGAGAAAAGCAAAACCAGCAACACAGGTCATGGCTCCACTCCCAAAAGTCCGTTTGAGATGTTCTCTGGTGCCTTTGATCAAACTGGAGTAGACTTTGCAGGCCCATTCCTTGCAATTCAGGGTCGAGGAAAGTCAAGAAATAAACGTTATCTTTGCCTCTTCACCTGTTTGGCAACCAGGGCTGTTCATCTTGAAATGGCTTATGGTCTTGATACAGATTCTTTCCTTAATGCTTTCTACAGAATGACAAGCAGAAGGGGACACAATGGACACAAGATGAAGAGGACACAATGGACACAAAATGAAGAGGACACAAGACGAAGAGGACGTAATGGACACAAAATGAAGATAACGTACTGGACATATAATGAAGAGGACGTACTTGACACAACATGAAGAGGACAAAATGGACACAATGCGATGGAGAGGAATTCTATTGGATGTGAGTGTTCATATATGAAAATGAAATTGTGTAAATGTGATGATTCGTGAATTTCAAGGATAACAGGAAAGTGAGTGTTCATTTATTTATCTATAAAAGTGAAATGTGTGAATATCAGAATGGAGAGTGTTTTCTTTTCAGATATGGAATTCTTAGAAAAATTCGTGGAATTCATTTGAGGAATACAGTGTTACATATTTCAGATTGTTTTCAATTCTTTGTGGAAAAGTGACTTATTTTGAAAAGTGTATTATATGCATGTAATGATTCGTGGAGATTTATTCATGAATGTGAAAATTGAATGATGAAGTGTTTTGCATCATGTGTGAATTATTGATGACAATCGATTTTATATTTCAGTGAAAGAACATTTTATAAACATTTTTTGAAATTATTTGTACATATGTTACCATAATGATAGCCATAGTTCTATCATGGAGGGGGGAATGGATTGAAGGGTTCAGTGTTTTTAAAAACGATCGCCAAAACGCAACTGATATTGACATGTTTTGTAGCTGCCCGTGCTTCACTTTAGATTTTGACTTGGTTGAGGGCAGTCGCGTATTTTCGGCGGCTGTCTCTCAACATCACTTTGATTTTGACAAACAAGTAAATTGAAATTTGTTTGTAGGCATATGATATGCCATTTCGAACTTGCTAAACTTGATATTTGTATTTGTATAAATTGAAGAGAGTTCATACTTTTTTGGTGGCTCTTCTCAAATTGAGATACATTCGTGAAAACGAGTATTTTTCGTAGCTCTATTTGCATAGGAATTTCTGACACTAGGAAGTCATATTCGGACATTTGTGTCTTAATAACATTGTATTATAAATAAAAATTTACATAGTTGGAGTATATTTGTTGGTTTCCACTTTGTAATAAACTATCTGAATTTGAAGACCTAAGTGCTCTGTTGTTTATTTATACCGTTTAAAAACACTAGCTACCACTGCGCTACATGTGTAATAATACAATTTATTTTTTTCATTTCATTTCATTTCATATGTTTTTTAAGATTCCTATTATATTGTATTGAATTATTTGAATATAAACACTTCATAAAAAGAAACTTGACATTCATGCGAAATTGATTTTTTCGAAACGGGTTCACGTTGTGTTCAGGGACGAAAACGAGCAATTCGTTCAAATGCATTTTCTGCCAAAGCACGTGCAGCATGGGATCATGAAGGTTTACATGCAGACATTTCTGCTCTAGGGGTATAAAAAGCCATATCAGCCGCTGTTCATTAAGACTACACAACATTGGTACAGCGAGCTGAAGAATGCCAAAACTGAACAGAGCGCAACGCAACAACACTATTGGCAGACTGCAAGCAGGAGCGACGCAGGGAGATGTTGCAACACACTTTGGCGTGTGCAGACACACCATCTCTTCATTGTGGACCCGTTTCAACACCCGAAACAGCGTTGATGATAGGCCAAGGTCAGGCAGACCAAGGGTGACTACTCGGGCCCAAGATCGGTACATCCGACTGCTCCACCTTCGGGAACGCACCAGGATAGAAACGTCAACAACAACGCAGATACCAGGCCTGCGTCAAATTTCCGACAGACTGAGAGAGGCTGGACTTTTTCCACGACGACCGCTTCGACATCCCGTTTTAACGCAACGTCATCTGGAGGAACGTCTCCAGTGGTGTCAACAGAAGATGAGATGGACACGTGCAAGGTGGAGAACCATTCTCTTCACTGATGAGTCCCGTTTTCTGCTTCGACGAAGTGATGGACGAGCACGTGTATACCGACGTCGTGGAGAACGTTATGCTGCCAACTGTGTTCAGGAGGTAGTCCCATTTGGAGGTGGGAGTGTCATGGTGTGGGCCAAGATTCGTCACGGTGTTAGGACACCCCTTGTGCATGTTGTGGGTAACCTCACAGGAGTACGGTGTAGGGACTTGCTCCTACAGGTCTCTTTCAGCAGGACAATGCTCGACCACATGTTGCACGTGTTTGTCAAGACTTTTTACAGCGTAACAATGTCCAGACATTGCCATGGCCAGCCAGGTCACCAGATTTGTCACCAATTGAGCATCTCTGGGACGAACTGGATCTACGCGTGCGCAGTAGGAATCCATCACCCCAAACACTTCCAGGACTTCTTGCAGCACTTCAGCACGAATATCAGAACCTTCCACAGGCTGTGATTGACAACTTGATTGCATCCATGGGTCGTCGGTGCCAAGCAATAATCAATGCCAATGGTGGCCATACCCGATACTGACATTTGTGCACCCCTGTGATGTTGAAACACTTGTGCATCTGTGCATTTCAAGATCATGCTTATTCTGAATAAAATTTACTGAACAGAGATCTTCAAACATCGTTTTAGTTTTCATTTCAATGTTTAACTTGCATCTGTGGTCTTTATATTGAACTTTGAAAGTCAGTGTCAAGTTTCTTTTTTTGAAGAGTTTATGTTAATTCAACAAAATTTTGTCATTTGGATGTTTCTGTATTGAATATCATCTTACATGGTTCCATAGCAATAGATTAAGAACTACCCAGCAGGCATCTGACGTCATTTCGACGTCGAAATCTGGTTGAATTCAGGTCAGGACGTCGATCAACCAATTTTCGACGTCGGAACAACGTTAGTTCCCTGACGTTGAAATTCGGTTGGTGTTTTGACGTTGTTTCAACGTCATCAGAACAACGTTAAACTGAAAAGTGATTACTTTTATAAAATTTCATTATTATCAATAACATCAAATACGTTACGGATTGTTTTAAAGAATGAAATAAAAAATGCAAAAACAAACAGCTATCATTGACATTTAAAAGTGTTATTGATATTGGAATTAGATGAATAAAAGTTAATTTCTTTCAATTTCACAACAAAGGGAAGTAACTCTTCCCTATGTCTAATTAGAATAAACAAGGTATATGGTATTTTTCAACAGTTTTTATTTTTTCAGTTATGTTCACAACTGACAACATAGAATTTCCATTTGAATAAAGTTAGTAGTTCTTACAAAACGGCATTTACGCATTTTAAAAAAAACATTTTTTTCGTGACACTTTGGTCTAAATCGTTGCAGTGTCATATAAACAGTAATACCCTTAACACTTACGTAATTTCAATTAAATGGATAACTCCTCACGAGCAGCCATCAAAGTCTTGCACCGAGGCCTAGGAAAGAGCTGAATTTGAAAGCGTAGCCTCACAGATAATTAATGCATTGCTTCAAGTAAATTAACGAAACTAAACAACACAACCTGATTAATCCACAAGACTTGATCTCGAAATGACGTTTTTTCAACGTCAATACAACGTGTTGGCTTCAACGTTAACGTTGAACCGACGTTGAAATCACGACGGATTTCGACGTCGCCGCAAATTTCAAATCCAATCAAATTTCAACGTTATTTCAACGTTGCTAAACGACGTCATTTCAACGTTGATACAACGTCAGATTGCCTGCTGGGTAAGTTCAAGATTTTGTGATTACCTTTTCTTACATTTTTTCAATGGCATTAACGTAAATCAAACAGTGGTTGTGTGCTGAATGTAGACGTAGGGATGTTTTCCGTCAATTTGCTTTCAGAATGGAGACATCACTTGAACAGAATTTATTTAACCAATAGTCAGGGATGTTTCATTATCCCTTCGGGTAACTGATAAATACATGCTTCTCGTTCAGAAAATTACTCTCTAATTCAAACTTAAGGGATGTTTTGTTTCCTTTTGCATAATTTCTAACTGCCAGGATATACCTAGTTGTTGTTAGAATGATTATTTCCTCCTTTTATAATCCTCACTACATAATGATCATGTACTTACTTTCGAACTTTAGCTTAAAACAAGACTGTAGTATGTATAAAGCAAGAAAAAGAAGTTACATTTGAATACATCAAGTTAGTTTTGTATGAAGAGATAGACTATGAAAAAACTATGCCACTATAGAATTGTGTAATTAGAATAAAATACATATGTTATAAAATGACTTTGGCATCGGGGAAAACTAGATAGTGAACACCTGAAACACTAATGTAAATGAACGTTGCCTTCCTGTGTGGAAAATCGAGTCGTTTGAGTATTCCCACAGCTGTACAAAGGTCTCATTCACTTCCGAGGGCTTTTTTTATTCGAAAGTCGCTTTAAAGACTGTTAGGATGATGTCAGCTTGCTGATAGTAACATAAACCAATACAATTATTTTCAAAAATTACTTATTCAGATGACTATCTAAACTGAGTAGCAAAAGAAACTATAGGTCCACTTCAATCTTGAATAAAAGACAGAATATTGCAAGTATGTGAACTAATTTTTGTGTGAGTTATTTGTTAACCAAAGCCCTTTCAAACAGTGTACATTTTATGCTCCTGACTATAGCGGTTTTAAAATTATAACGCACCAAAAATGTGTGGGGTAAAAAATTTGACACTTTCCCACAGTGAGAAACATAACAACAACATAAACATGTCATCATTTGTTAAAGTCAGTGATAAATTAATAAATCAATATCTCATGTGACCTCCTGCAGCATTAATGCATGCTTGTACACGTCGTCTCACGGAAGTTGACAGACGTCGGATGACGTTAGCAGGGATACGACGCCATTCTTCCATCAAGGCCTGTTGGAGTTCCTGTATGTTTTGTGGAGGTTGTTGGCGTAGTCGCAGTCGTTGGCCAAACTCGTCCCATAAATGTTCAATTGGATTTAAATCGGGGGAACATGCTGGCCAAGGGAGCACACGGACGTATCATTGGTTAAGAAAATCCTGGGTTGCTTTTGCAGTATGGGGCCGTGCATTGTCGTGCTGAAAAAGGGTTCCTTGAGGTTGGTTGTTAAGAAATGGTACCACAACCGGCTCTAAAACCTGTCTGCGATATTCAGCTGCATTTAAATTTCCACGGATTATCACCAAGTCATATTTGTCACCACCGCAAATGCCTCCCCACACCATTAAGCTTGGTCCGTTGTAGGGATGAACCTGACGAATGCAAACTGGGGCGAACCGTTCGCCTTGTGGTCTGTAAACCCGTTCTCTCCCATCGCTGTGAAACATGCAGAATCTGCTCTCGTCACTAAACAACACTCGTTGCCACTTTCTGACTTGCCAACGAAGAACACGTCGTGCCCAGACCAATCTGTTCTGCCGATGCCTCGGGGTCAAGGCCATTCCACGGAGTGGACACCGGGCTCTGATTCCTGCAGAACGTAATCTTCTAAGCACTGTCCATCTGCTGATGGGTCGACCCAAAGCTGTTGCCGCCGTTGACGTCGCCGTTTTAAACCGGTTATGCAGATGGATATTCCGGATGTAGCGGTCCTCCCGTTGGCTCGTGACAGGTGGCCTCCCACTTCTCGGTTTGTCCTGGGTTCCACCAGTTGTGTTATATCGTTGAAACAAGTTTGCAATGGTCAGGGGGGTGCAACCAAACGTTCTTGCAATTTGGGCCTGCGTAGCGCCCATATTTGCCATTCCAATGACCCTCTATCTCAGCTCCTGGGTGAGTCTCGGCATAACTTTTATGTGTTTCTGATAGCTGATTTCAAAACGTCTCAGATGGTGTCTTTTATACTCAATTTCTGCACGTGTATTCCCGTGCACCACGAGAAAACATGCTTTACCATTTTCATGACGTGGTAACGTTACCATGGCGTAGACTGCGTTTTGGCTATATGTTTACTACTTTCTATGTTCGGGCACATACTGCACTTACGAAGATTTTCCTTTTAGTATTAACGTAACTTGAAAATTTCAAAAATAAAAACATATAGTTTCTTTTGCAACTCAGTTTAATTGTTGAGATACACATCAATATAGATATGGACATATTGTATACATCAAACATAATTATGGATATTTATAAAATTTAACACAATGAATATCAATATCTTTACACATTGACATACTGATTCGATATCAATCATAAAGTTCAAACTAATTGTGTTTAGTATATACATGTTATCGCACTCGCTACTTATATTACATGTAAAATGACATCAAGTCAGTTTTGTAGACTGTACAAAATCGATTGAATGATAGCAGGAATTTGATGTGGATCCTATAAAACGCTTCATATATCTCTATCAATGTGTGTGTGCTTGTTATTCAAGTTGCGCTTGTATTCAAGGCAAGACACTACGATGATAATCGGTACTACATGCACATTTGATAAGCAAACATATCATTAATGTCATGTTTTATAAACCACTTTAGAAAACATTTTATTTATCAATTCACATCCTTATCAATCGATTAAAATGGATAAAAAAGATCGTTGAAATGACACGACTGATTGACTAAATGTTTTATAAAGAATCTCTAATGAACAATTGTGTTAATGACAAGCACATTATGTCACTTACTTCATTTTAAAAACTAAATAGCAAATTATTTCTGATCATTTTGAACTTGCTGGAGGTGTACTAATGAGGTTGTATTTAATTTCTAATTAATCGTGTGACTACATGGTTTATACAAGCAACTTGGAAACAAATAGCCTATTTATTACAATCAAGGTATGTCGATTAAAATTTTAAAATGAGACCAATAGCAATTATGCTACAACGTCAACACGACCACAGCAGTTGCTACTCGGTACCTCATTTATTACTTACTTTACATATATACAGTAACATTAATGATGCCAATTCTTAAGTGAAACTGTTAAATACATATCCAGTATTGAGTTTGGTTTCAAATGTTGAAAGAAAGGAAATAATTATTTTTTGCTGAATATCCATCAATAATCAATGAGGTGAACATTTGCTTTCCCGAATACATAATGACTACTCATATAAATAGGGATAATGTAGATTCAGTGCCATATGATGTACAGGTAGTTTAACAACGGATTCGAAAATTTGATAGATGTTTCCGTCAAACAGTAGCATGAAATAAACAAGGTTTTTTTTAGGGCATAAAGTAAACATTTTCAGTTCAGATATCCCCCTTATTGACAAGGTAAGCAGATGTTGGTCAGGAACTATGGTGATTGAACATCAAATTGTATTTCTTTCAACAGTATCTTGACAACTCAATGTTGAAAAGAGATGAAAATTATCTATGTAACTTCAACATAAACAATTTTAACCTAAATAAGAAAACGAACACAATCTGAAATATAAGTACACGATACATGTCACCTTTTAAGAGGAAATATTATTCAAAACATTGCACATTCTTATAATGAGATAGATGGATATGTATTTGGAAGATGTGTAAATTCTTATCTGTTGAGTAAATAATTTATTTTGAAACGGTTCTTAGAGCTTTAAGGACCGTGTGTGATTAATTATCATAATATTTAACAAGCGACTCGTGCTGAACTTAGTTATTTGAGGTATCCCCAGTTGACCTTAAAGTTTAATATGACGTGGTTATACATATTTGGTTTATGGGGAGTGTAATGTTTAACTTTAAAGTACCTCACGAACATCAAATTAACGTTTACCTGGATGGTCCTTTTATATGACATTGGTACCGTAGTAAGGTATGTGATGTTTTAAAGTTTACTTTCGCCGTAAGAAAATCTATCAAATTTCAGAATCAATAACCTAACCCATACATTAATATATATATCTGTGGAAAAACAACCTTCAAAGGTATGCAAGGGAAACAAATTTATATTGATCCAAGAGTTTCGCAGAAGATATTCAAAATCTCTCCCATTAAACCTTATAAACCTGTTAATAATTCCAGGTTGGATTGTATCAATTCCCTCTCGTCAACCAGGAGCAAAATCATAACAAGTCTAATGTGAACCTGCGTTTTATCTATAGTAATTAATGTTTTAATGTAAGACTTTAGAATTGTCAAATTAGTATTACTAATGATGTTGAGAATAAATACAAGCGTATAATGATTAACTACATATTTCTTTCTTGACATTATCAGTTCGTTTTAAAGCATTGGAAATCATTGATCTACAACTTTCATGATGCCTGTGTTCCTTGTATGCTTGTTATAAACTTACAAGTCAATGATCTATAATCTCATTTGTATACAAAGTTAACATTCATATGACATTTCAGCTCACTTTCTAGGACCATAGTAAATTCCATTCACTGCAATTTATTTGAATTCATATTGTATCAGGAATCTACCTTGTTTTCTCCCAGAACATCTCATGCATTATTAAAACTAGATAGTTAATATTGTTAATATGGCCAAGCTCCACCATACCTCTCTGAAACACTATCAGCTTATATGCCAGCCCGTTCCCTTCGCTCCCAGAACCAACATCTTCTATCAGTGCCTACCATTCATCTAAGTT
Source organism: Phorcus lineatus (assembly GCA_921293015.1). Lineage (NCBI taxonomy): Eukaryota > Metazoa > Mollusca > Gastropoda > Trochida > Trochidae > Phorcus > Phorcus lineatus. The sequence goes on along the minus strand of OV121081.1, from coordinate 74,522,567 downwards.
TGGACAAAGATCTTTCCAATATGCAGCATCATTTATTTGGAACAGTCTTCCCATTCCCATTAAGAATGCCCCATCTCTCCAAGCTTTTAAATCAAGTCTCAAAACGCACCTCTTCAAATCTTATTACAACTTATAAACAGTATACATTTCTTGACTGACTTACCTATGTTCTGGGCATCCATTTTGTCCATTTTATTCATTTGTAGCGCTTTGAGCATCCCAAGAATGGACCATAACGCACAATAAGTACCCATTTATTATTATTATTATTATTATTATTATTATTGTTGGTTATCTGAGAACAAATGAGGAGCAAACTAGTACTGTTAAGAGCTATGCGTATTCCATTAGCACTGTAGTATTTTGTTACAATACAAAAGTCCTGATGATAAAACTACCATGATGTTTGGCAAAATCAAACCTCTCTTATCCCATAATATCAATTTGCATATCAGGTAAGAAACCGCAAACGTCACAATGCAGCCAGATATTGTAAAATCTTCAATAATGCATTTAGTTTGTCAGGTATTAGTCCCCAAAATTATAATTTCATCTGCAGATAATCTGCCTATGGTACATCGAATAAATACCAACATTTGCAATTGTTGCATTGAAGTTGATACCATTAAGTTAGATTGAAACAAAATTACAGATCAGAAAATAGTTTACTATTCATACATCTTATCTTACAACTCCAATTGTTTTACTACTTGTGTTCGTAATGCTTTTATACACCTTTTTACACCTTTGATAGACTGCAATGGCTCACTGGTATTTTAAGTACATGTTCATCCTCAACCTTGTCTGAAGTCTATAAATGGTTTCTTAGTCTCCATTTCTGAAGTCGCACAGAGTATATGTCATAAAGCTGTTTTACGCCGTTACTCACACTCCCATTGTCTTGGAATATTTGGGAACAGTTATTGTCAAGTTCAACTGCTATACAATGCGTTAAATTGCTTGCAAATATAAATGAAATATAATTCAATAAAATAAAACATTTCAAAACAACCAAGATAATAATCGTAATCTATTTGCCCAATTTGTCAAATGAATTTTTTTATAAAAAGTGCCTCGATTCACTCCAGGGCGGCTACTTTCAAACAGGAAATGTAAAGAGGTTTCCTTTCTCATGCGCCAATGAAAAGGGATAATAATTCTTAAAGAAACAAAACTCATGATGACAGCAATTATTCCTTTGCCCTCAAGATATATTGCAGCTAAAAGGTACGCTTGCACATCTTTGTAAAGTAAGAAACACAGCTGGAGTTATACAGATACAATTTACTGACATCAATTTTCTTTCATTTCATGCTTTAGGCTATTTCTTTTGGCTATGTTTTCTGGGTAAAAGCAGCATATTAAGTAACTTCTGAGTAGGTTATAATAAGGGTTCTGGATCAACGATGAGTAAAACGTATACACGCTGTACTCATCGCTAATCAAGAACCCTTATTATAAACTACTATAGATAACAGTATTATTAATAGATAACAGATTCAAATCTCCCGTTATCAATATTCAATTGGGCATCCATGATAACATATAAGTAAATATGTACTGGCCCAGCTGATTCTGCCTCTTTGGTGATTGCAATTGTCATTCCTTACTACCATTTTCAATTCTTCTTCCAGAGCCATGAAGTTGGTCATCATCAGTTGTTCTTAGATCAAGCCATAAAGCGTACTTGTCAGTTAAAAATTTACCTATACTCATATCAGTCAGACACAAATCTTTCATCACCATATTTGTTATTGGATGGCGTTTTATACTGGGAAGTTTCTTAATTTCATCCGATACATTATGTTTACGCATATGTTGACTCTAAAGTTGATTTGGTACTCCCTCAATAGTCATTTGTATAGTTTTGATTTTAGGATTATAAAATGATTCAGTCATTCTGTCAAACCCAGAGGTAGGGGTTTTGAATAGCATCAAAACACCTTTCATCGACTTAGCAGGCGCATTTATATCAATATTCCACACTGAGTCACAGCTGGCATCATACGATGACGAAGTATACGATCATAAAATATAGACAGGGGACTATTATATAAAGAATGGATTTCATGGGCCAAATCTGGTTCTGTAACTTTGCCAAATTATAATGCAATATTTTTAATTTCATATTTCATTTCATTACTACCTATAATAACATGCTTATATTCATTAAATGTTAGTTCATATTCTAATCAGTCTCCCAAAGCAGCTTGATAGAATGGCATATGACTCTCCAACAATTCAAAATCAAGAGGAATATAAAATCTGTTTCCTAGATTAGTTGCTATTGCTTTATGTTCGACAACTGAATCATCTCCTAGGGCAGATCCCACCCGCAACCGCGTTAGATTTCGATTTCCAGTTGTATCAATACCCTGATAATGTAGATTATTTCTTTCCTGTGTAGATCTCCAAAGATCCATATAAGTGTGATATACATCATTGTCATCTATAGACAATACTTCATTACTACTGATTTAAACAGTGGTTTTCTTTATTATGGCTCGACCAATGTTTTGTACAATAGTACTATCTTCATCCTTGGTACCATCTGATGTTAAGAATATATCAAAAGCCAAGCGGGCTGTTCCTGGAACGATTACATCCTGACTTCCAAGATTAGGAAAACGAACCAACAGTTGTTCATGTTGGTTGACAGCACTAGGGTTATTTGTAACACTTACAGAAGATTCCTCTGATAGCAAGATTCTCCCTAAGTTGGCGCAACGGATTGAGCTTCTGACCATAATGCGACATTTTATATATTTATTTTTTCTATTTAAATAGAAAATCTTCTTTAATAAAATCTCTGAAACAAGAAATTTGGATGATGTAGGAGCTGTTGGAGGTGCTCCGGATGAAGAGTTTGAAATGGATGATTTGAATAGCTGATACAGTTTTGATAGCCCAGGAACTAGAAGTACTTCATTCATTTCATGAAATAATGAAGGAGTTTATCTACAGGAAGAAATGGTTAAACCCGAAGTAGAACGTTTGTATAAAGTATTGGGCAACCCTGAGGGGGGAATTGATTATACCAAATTTACTATAGATAAAAATGGACAAGACTTGGTCTACAAACGAGATGGGAAACCTCGCAATCTTGAGTCTATACGAACTCAAAGAAGTGCAGGTGTAAATATTATTCGCAATGAATTAGGATTTACAGATTATACATGTACACCAAAACCAAAACTTCCAGAAAAGATTGAGAGAACACTTCAAAGTTCAAGGGCACAATTAAATGAACAAGAACAAACTTTAGTAAAACAACCAATTCAAGGCACAAATGAAGCTATTGATGCAACAGACAAAGCCATACAGACTATTAACTACCCACCATTAAATACTGAAGGGATAGAACTAAGTATAAGAGAATTGCGAGGACTCGACGAGGCAATGCAGACTCAAAGAGGTGAACTAATAAATAACCTAACAAAACTAACAAAATTAGATGAACATTTAGAATATGAAAAAGATAAATTAGTTAAAGCCAATAACCCAGAACAAAAGGAACGGGTTATACAGAGAATAAGGGATTTGGAAGATGAAAGGTCGGCACGTTTGGAAGCTGCTTCAACAAATAAAGAAGTATTACGAACACATATTCAGCGTATAAGGCAGACTATTGATAAGATATTAGGGGAAGATACATCCCTCGGTGAGCGTCTTCGAACCTTGTTTAGGGAACATGGAATAACTATTGCCAGCATTTTAACAGCGATAGGACTTCTAATATCAACTATAACTCTATCTATAACTGGATGCCCCTCAGGACCACCTGCTCCTCCTACACCAAACCAGAAACCTAATAAACTCAAGGAATGGCTACAATATATATCCAAATCATTAGCGAACTTAGCAGGAAAAACTGCAGCTGCATTACAAGGCATAATAGGAAGAATACTATCATGGCTTTTTAACTTTTTATCTAAAACAGCATCTTGGTTGAGTACAAATCTTTGGGCAATAATGGTAGCTATTGGTGGGTTGATAATTGTTTTTATCAAAGCTAGAATAACGAAATAATAATTAAACCAACAACTACTCCCCCAATTATAATATATTGTTTTTTATTCTCATGATGTTGATCGACTATTTGTTTTCTTTGCTGGGGTCTTATATATAATGTTTTAGGTTTTTCATCCTTTAGTAACTGTGTAACTGCTGTATTAATTTGTGTTCTCCCAAAGTATGATTTTTCAAACACATGGATGGTTTTGTATCCTTTTTTGAAAGTTGGGTATTGTTATCGTTTATAACGAGATGACAAAACGCTATTTAAGACAGACTTGATGAGACAAAATAGAAGAAAACTTTAGCTTTATTAGTGCTGTACATATCTTTATGTCTAATGATGACTCAATTTAGCAGTCAGTTGTTGATATCCCAAAACGTCTGACATTTATAAGTTGGAACAAACGTAGGATACACGAATACGTTTATGGATACAAGGTTTAAGTATATTGTCAATGTATCAATAGGCTCAGTACACTTGGGGATTTACACAAATGTCTCATATACCCCTGGATTCACCCAATTATCAAAATACCTTTTGAAAAATAGTGTTGTACATTTCACTAATTCAATCCATTGTACTACTGCTTCTGTTACTACTACTGCCACTAGTTTTACTACTCTTACTACTGTCTTCACAGCCAGCTGCTCTCCTTAGTCTGATAAGAGAAAGTGTGCAAGCAACTTTTCAGCAAGATTCCTACTCCCTGTGTGTAGCATACGGGAAATTAGATCAATATTCTTCATTTCAGTGAATTGTGTTGAGAAAAACAATCTGCTCAATAAAAATGGTATGATTTTGATCAATGTCTTCACAAAGCTAATAACAAAATATATAGCCTATTTGATAAAAGAGCATGTTAAAGTAATGGTGATCCTTTAATTGATCATCTCCTTTAAAGTTTTCGATATAAAATATGTTGAACGGACACATACTCATAATATAATAAATTCATCTTTTTAATGCCCATATTGATTTTTGTGTAATTAAGACAGTTGCTTCACTTTGGTGGCAGTAAAATCGAGGGAAATGACTACTTCCATCAATTACACATGGCAAAAGCCGCCTGTGATTCATAGTTGAGCACATTGTTATGAGCGGAAATGTCAATTTACTGTCAGGAATAAGCAGCGTCTCACAATTCAAAACTTGGAGACACAAAGAGGAATTTGGCGGTTGCTTTATTATGATGAACTTATGCTTGCCGCCTTTTTTCCGGCAATAATCACATGCATTGATGCTCGACTTGAAAAAAAGTGTTAATGCATTATAATATTGATTGCTCAAGAGGGTTTTTTAGATGCTTATTGAATTGTCCAAAGAATTAGTGTAATGTATATTCAATTTCCATTTGGACTTTTCTGTGGAAATGCGTTTTAACTTTAACTTGAAAGCAATTAAGAGGACCAGATGCAAAATTGCCAACCAACGCAAGATTTTGTAAATTAGAAAATGTATTATCATATATTTACGGATTTTAATTACTTTTTAAAAATATCTCACTTAATATCATTATTTGAGATACTCAGCAACACCTTTATTGTCCTTTATTGCCCTGCTGTCTTTTAAACTTAACTAGTTCTCCTGATAGTTACTTTGTCTGAAACATGCCATTCGATATTCACCATTAGAAAACTGAAAGAAAGTTTTTACTGAATCATTTTCTTATCTCTTCTGTCTTTTCTATTATGAAAACCTAAACATGTCAACATGATAAATGGGAGATCAGAAGTTTTAGACTGTCAGGAACAGCCAAGGCACCCTTTTTGCAGCATGCATCCAAGCAGCTGTTTAAGTTCTGTGATACCTTTTTTGCTTCTGTATCTACATGATGCCTTTACACAATTAACACTAAATCATAGCATTTATTTTTCATTACAGTTGTAGTTGAGGGTAAATCTTAAAGTAACATATAATACTATTGCATACATCTAGGTCCTTAGTGCCTGTCTTCGTTTTTAAGTATCTCTGGAATCGGATACGCGAACGGCCTACAATCATTGGTTTGAACTTTTATAGAATTTTCCAAATGCAAAATAGAGCTACGCCCATCAGTGAAAGATTCATTCCATTTGATTTGGCTGTCTGCGGCCAAAATGAAGAACGCTCCCTGAATTGTGTCATGGATGTAAGGACGGAGTCTTCCCTCATTTCACTATTCCCTTTAGCTTTGATTTTCATCATTTCGTAAAATCAGGCTTATTATATAGATTTGTGTATCATTGGTCAAAAATTTCCATATATAATCATTCTCTATACCCCTCAGGGTAAGTCTATTGCTACTGCCCTAATCTGCTGTCTGATATTTGCTTTCAATCTGTTACACCTATATATGATGTGTTATCATAGAAACTGTTAGACGTCATGAAGCAGGAGAAAAATCTAGTTCAAGTTAAAATGACATTGCTAGTCTCAAGTTGCAAAAAGGTTCAGCGGACAAAGTTACAATTTGACAACAAATGACAACTTGGTCACTTGAGAAATGATTGGTACACATCCTCTCATACTGTTTTTAGGACGTGGGTAGACGAATGAGGAGATTTTGTCATTGTCTTTTTATGCAATGAAGAATCATTAAAAACATATTCTTGAAAAATAACATTTAATTCATTAATCCAAAAAATTAGGAAATAACTTAAACCAAACAAATGGTATCTCTTCTAAATGTCAACAAACAATTTCTCTTGTGCATCTTCCTTACAAGCAAACTCTGCGAGTGTTTTTTTAATTGAGCGAACAGATGTGAAGTATTATCAATTCATTTTAAATAAGTAAAAACATGTTAAGATAACTCAAGCATGTTTTAATCTTATACCTTTTCCATTATGCATAAACCAGTCAAGCATGCTTCATAATGATACGCGTCTATGTATTATCAGCGCAATGTTTTGCTGTTGTGAGGCTTACTTAAGACAAGACATTCTTAGTGGTTTAATGGAATTTCTTTCATGTCTATATGAAATTGAATATGCAAACATTTACACGTTCCATACAAAAAAACAATTGCATTAGGTTGAAAACATTTAAACTTGTTAAAGAAAGAATACATGACTTCTAATCGTTTTTAAAAATTTGATTAATATATAAATAATCAAAGTTTTTTGAGCATTAAGCTACCTGTTTACTTACATCATGTGATATAGTGGTTTCTGCTTTTGCCACTTTGAAACTTGTTGCATGAATGCTGTTTTAAAGGTGATCATGAAACATTTTTAACAATGAACCAGAATTATTACCATATTACAAAGCTGAAACATTAACCATTTGTATGGACCTGAACACACACGTCGGTATTTCATATGTTACACTTACCCAAATCATCGACAATGGGAACCGCTTCCCTGGAACCAACTTGTCTGCACATCTTTGATAATATCGTCTGCATGGATGAAGGTATTAATCCAGGAAGGAAATACCATAATTGGCCATGCTTATCATGCATCTCTATCTAAGTAGAGATGAAAGCTAAAAACATATGCTGATCTTGATTCATGTTAAGAATGGAGTTTTGTCAAAGGAATGAGACCAAAACACCAACAAATATAGATTCTTACCCAAGCGGGCACAAATATCCCGGGTATTAAAGTTTTCATAATGGTCAAGGGAATTACAGTTTTTCTAAAAATAACTCGAGATCTGATTGGCTGACAGAACTATTTTTATTCATTCGTTCAGTGAGTCGAGCGTACCCGTGTCACTTCAAAACAAACATTGTTTTTAATTTCGTATGTCAATGTTAAATGTTTTATATGGTTTGTTTTACTATTTCGTTAATCTATGACTGTCTTGCTTAATGTAGGATCCACAAACATGAAGTTAATTGCAGATACTACATTTAACTGCGCCATGACATAATCGTTGTTCGTCGCGCATGAATACAAAGACCGAGTTTACTTGCAACTCGCCTTCACGAAGGTATTTTCCAAAAGTACCGTAAATATTCTTAGATTTGACTTGGGTAAGAAAAAGATTAACCAACTCGAAGCTCGGAATTACGGTTTATCAGTCCCTCGTGAATTATTGTGATAAATTCCTCGCTAAAGCTCGGAATTTATAACAATGTTCCACTCAGGACAGATAAACCGTTATTCCTCGCATCTTGTTGATTATTCTTACATTGAATATCAAGAGGAAAATACGTTCGATTTTTAAGATGGATCAATGTTATTTTTTGTACCGTGAAATATGAACCTCTGCATCGGACAAATATAGTCAAAATATCATGCACCCGCAAACGAAATATTTACCACTAGCTGAAAAATGAAAATAAAATTCACATCACAAATCTCGTTTGAAACATGTCTTTCATATAAATCGCATTGATGGTTATATAGAGACAAGAAAGAATTTTACATGTAAGGGTATTTTGGAAGGTTCCTAGCTAAGATCTGTTTCAATATATCCCTTGCCATTACAAAGAATTTCTGATCGATAATCTTACACAATCATGTTGGCAGTAGTGCTTTTGATGTCTAGACATTTGCAATCTATATAATCAATATCTTATCAAAGTGATCTCCGAGCTTGGTTAAATTGATACACAACTGTGTGTTGGTCAGTTGTGTTGATAGATTTACAAACAGATCTCGGACGACCTTTTATTTTTCTTCACACATGTCTACTTTAAGGACATTCCAAACTGCATTAAACAAGGACAACAAGGAATTTCATGGATAATCAACTTCTTTACTGTACTGGTAGCGACGTTTCGGTATAGAATATTATACCGTTTTCAAGCAATTGGTGATATGGTAAGATACATTATTTTTATACACAAGTTACATATGGATGGAATAACAAGGTAACAATGATAACAGGATGAGGTAACAATAACATGAAAGGATACAGGTAGAAAAACATGATAAGATGTGTGGGGTTACCTATTAATCAGAGGGGAGTTAATTAGGCTGAGGCGGATTAGGGAACAAAGAGGGAGGGGTGATGAGTGAAGTCAGAGTAAGTCAAGTGGATTAATCATGGGCGGATTAGGTGGTTGTAAGCTGATGGGATGCAATAGCCTTGATCCCTGTTTAAAGTGGGCTTAAATCTAACAATTTGAATAGCCTCAGCTAAACGACGTTGAGTGTAATCATGTTTGTTGTTTGTAAGTATTTTGACTGTGTCCCAATTGATTTTGTGCTGAGGAAATTTTGTGATGTGTTCCGAAACGGCTGATTTAGTGACTGCTTTGATTGTTGATGTTTTGTGTTCCTTGATGCGAATGTTGAGTGGTCTGGATGTTTCCCCAATGGAGTTGCCGCCACAGTCACAGCTGATGTTGTAGACCACCCCTTTTTGCTGTTGTTATTTTGTGGTGCGTTTCCTCCCGTTAGCCCTGATAATGGTTTTGAGAGGTGTGGACACACTGCATTAAACAAGCACGCAACTATATTATTTCCTGAAACTGTGAGCGATATACTTTTTTAAAACTTCTCAAAGCTGCCATTTTGTGTACAGATTGTTCGACTAATTGGGACTGTACTTCATAAATTGGTGAACCGGGGGCCAAAAGTAAGATATGTACATGCTCCTTGACTCGTTGGGGTTACACTTTATAGATTTAGTGAGACAGGACGCATTTGCAACACACATTTTATAAATCTCTATTAACCCTTAATAATGTTAGTCTTTGAACTGACTAAATTGCATTAACGTAGTTTAGTTTACCATCTGTCTCTTTAGAAGATAGAACACACATTTTATGGTATTCCGAATATCAAACTGTGGCTGCGTACTAAAATGTAGACGTAAAATGATTTATTTCAGTTTGCTTTCAGATTCAGAATATCTCTTGAAACTAATATAGTATAGCTTATCAATAGTATGGTTGCTTCATTATCTCTCTCAAGTGAATGATAAACACGTGTTTGAAGTTTAAAAAATACATGATCGTTATTAGTTTGAAAGATAATGTGGCATGATTTGACTATTGTCAAAGCGACTTCTATCTGTTTCGCAATTTGAATTTAACATGGTATAAGATTTAGCGATGATGATGAACTCAAGGCAGGTACTGAGGCGTGGCTGAGGGGCCAGTCAGAACACTTATACCGCAAGGGCATAGATAGTCTTAAAGACAAATTGGCAAAATGCATCCAGATCCATGGAGATTATATTGAAAATAAAATCAATACTACAACCATTGGCTTCGTTTTAAATCCACTTCTATGAACGGTTTCTCCTCGTAGTTCATAGCAAAACGGAGGTATATATAAAGCAAGGAATGGAAGGTACATATTTAAATATGCAGTGGTAGTTTGCAATGAAAATATCAACTATGAAATAAATATACCACTATATATTTATGGGATTGTAATTATAAAAACATTTGTTACGAAATTATTTTGACATATGAAAAAACTAGAAAGTGGAAACCTGAAGCATATCGGTAAGTGTATATAACAGAGAAAAAGTGTTGCCTTCCTGAGCAGGATATCTAGCGTTGGGTATTCCCACCACTACACAAGACCTTTAGAGGGCTTCTTTTTTCTTTCTAAAGACTATTCGTATATTGTACATTTGCTGATGGTCAATCTTAAACTACGCATTCAATTTCTGATTTATTTGTTAATAACTCTCACTCTCAGGTCATTGATACACCAATGATATGAATATGTTGTTTATATACTGGACATACCTACTTAGGGATATGTGTACAAACAATGAATGTCAAGATCTTTAAACATTGACATACTGATACGTTATCAATCATAAAAATTAAAAATCCATTAACTTGTGTTGTGTTGAGTATATAACTGTTAACACATTCACCACTTGTAATACATGTAAAATGACATCAAGTCGGTAGTGTCGATTAAACGACAGAAAGGAGTTTGACGTGGATACTTTAAAAAGTTTCATATATCGTTCTCAATGTGTTTTACTTGTTATTCAAGTTGCAAAAATATCATTATTGTCATGTTTCATAAACCATTAAGAAAGCAATTTACTTCAGTTCATATCATTATTAATTAAGGATATTTGAAATGACACTATTGAAAACTAAACGTTTGATAAGAATCTTGAGCAAAAACTTTTTCAAAAATCCTCTGTAGACTTTTCCAATTAATTGTGTGACAACATGGTTTATACAAGCAATTTGAAAACAAATAACCTCTAAATTACACTCAATTTATGTCGATGGATGTGATATGTCGAGCACTGTCATGCCCAAGGGGTCTCGTAATACAAATTGTAATATGATATGAAAAATAACCAAGCATGATGTTAACAAGGTATATTTTAAAGAAGTTTCGTTGACAAGTTGACAACATTAAGTTTAAAATAGTTTAAGGACCTTGACATTTTACGAAAAAGAAAGAATTATTGGAGCTTTCAACGGTGTTTGCTGTTATTTTTTTCCATCCAGTTGACAGGTCAAGGTCATCCCTTCAAGTTTCAAAAAGTGTTTAAAGCTTGATAGAGCTTTATTTCTTTTGTAGGAAAGATATTGCCACAAGTTGGTTATTTATTGTCATCACCAATGGTTTATATATAATTAAGATTTGACCTACTCATGTATTAGTTAACTGTCTATTGATACATTGTCTTTGGGAAATTAAAGCTTTGTACTTCTTTTATAAATCCGTAATACAGTTCATTGTAATCAACAATCTGTATATGTTATTCACATATGATACATGTATCTTCCTGGTAGTAAAGTAGATGACAACTATGGTGGCAGTGATTACTTTTTATATAGTTTCTTTCTTCTTAACAACCACTTGAACATGGTCGTCAAGAGATTCAGTGTCTGTTAGCAACATTTTTTCACAAATCAGAAGAGTTCTAACGCATATATATGTAAACCTTAATCCCTTAATTTTTCAAATTTCAATAATTTTTCAATAGAATATAATTGTAAAATGTTTAAAGGCATGACAAAATGTTCAATTAAAAGATAACTAATTTTATCACATAACACTGACATTGACATTGAAATACACCATTGTCGTGTATTATAGGTAAGTTACCATAGTCCCATTCTAAATTGTCGACCTTCATAATTGTTATACCAGTAACGTTTGACGAAAGACGTCCGACTCGTCTATATAAAGCATGTCTCTAAATATTGTCCAAGTGACAGTAATGTACTGTTTTTCCAAATGAAATATAATCACTTTTAGAGACCTACGTGATGCTTGCACATAATTTACAGTAAAGCATTACTTAAATTGTTCATTACAGTTGCAGGTCAATTCTTTAAAAAATAAATCATAATTTTGCATAAATCTAAGTACTTCATGCCTTTGCTAGATTTATGTACCTGTTGAAAGAAATAATTGAACGGCCTGCAATCATTGGTTATGACTTGGTTGAAAATTCGAATGCAAAGTAGGATTAGAGCCATCGATCGGTGAAAGATTGGTTCATAGAGTGAGTGAGTAAGGGTTGAAGGTGCTGTCAAAATATCACTTTTTTATCGGTATGGCAAGTTTTCATTTTTTAAAGCCTATTTCAAATAAAGTTTATGACTACATGGTTTATCCAAGCAGTTTGAAAAAAAACCGCTTTTAATTCCACTCAGTTATGTAAAGTTTTTCAAGTAAGATCAATATCAACATACCTATTCACAAATGTTGTAGGCTATTACATTGACATTGTTATTAAAGTTGTTAGACCAAATATACAGATTCAACTTTTTTAAACTGCTATTACCTTGGTTTAATTCTAGAACTTATTGTCTATCCTAGTGTACCTTATGTTGTGACATAAGAATGTAATGATGTCATATTTTTACACAACGACATTGCCTGGAAATGAGTAGAGTGATATGTATTTGGAAAAAGTTTATATTCTTATCTGTTAACTAAATACTTTTCTTAAGAAAGGTCATGATAGCTTAAATGATCGTGTGTGATTTAATTATCATGCTGAATTCACAAGCGACTCGTGCAGAACTTAGTTATTTGATATATCACCGGTTGACCTTAAATATTAACTTTACATGGCCATAGATAGTATGGTTGATAGAAAGCGAAATAATTATCAACTTTATAGTTCCTGACGGATAAGAAGTTTGCCTTTTGTGACATAACGTAAAACTAAGCTATCGCAAAATGTTATATCTACTACTCAAACGAATCAAAGAAACACATAGTTTGTTTATCATAACTAAAACACATGATACGGGGAAAATATTGTTGTTGGTGGTTCTGGTAGATTCACTGCAGACACGATATCACATATATTCATATCAAACACTAGCAGTGTATGGACGTAATACATACCTGGTATCGAGATAATTTCTCTCTGATTTCTACGTAGGCGACGGTACTAGGCAACGGTACTAGGCGACGGTACATCGCCTCATTGATGCAATCGGTTGTCTTTAGAGTATTTTGAGGAATAACTATAGCCACTCTGTTTAAAGGAATTGCACAAATCTATCAGCGTTTTCAGGGGGTGAATAATTTGGTTGCCCTAAGATGTCCCACAAGTGTTCAATTGCCGTTCGATAGGGTAGATAGAATGGCCACTGCATGGTGTTGAGATTGTTTGTTGGTGTTCTTGTCCTACAAAATGGTTGCCTGACCAATGGTGTTAAGGGCGGGAATAATGAGGCCTCGTGGCATTCAATTTCCCGTTAATGTGATAGAAAGGAATTGGGTGAACCCTCCCCAAATCATATCCCCTGCCAACCCTGTGTTGTTCCCTTACTTAACGTGAAGAAACCCCTCTCCTAGACGTCTCTCCACATAAATACTGGTATCATTGCTTTGCAAACAAAAAGCAAGACTCATCAGAGAGAGAACATTATTTCACAGGCCTCTGTCCAAACGCAAACGGTGTCTGGCCCATGCTAAACTCGGTGATGTGGAACAGTAGTGGACGTCAAGGTCAATGTCGTTGTGACTTTTATTGCTCTTTCAAAGACCGTTCCTGATAGTCTGAACTCTGACATTGATGACGTCTGCATTTCGGAGGAGACTGTTAAGTGTGTTTGCAGTGACAGATCTATTCCGCAATGCAGTTATGATGATGAATCTGTCCTCTACTGTCTACATGTTGTTAGTCATGGAAGACGTCGTTCAAGGACTTCTCCAAGTATTTGGAAATCAGCCCATAGTCTGTGAATAACCGATGGGGGAACATTGTCTCCTGGCAGCTTCACGTTTGCCAATACCCTCCTTGATCCACCCGATAGCTCTTCCCATGAATACAATGCTTCAGACGGCGACATGGGACATGCTTTCAAACAGTTTATTGATCTGTGTTACAAATACATACGGACAAATAGTGCATCATGTTCAAGGAAATTTGCATTATTACGTGCACTGGTATCTTTGCCATCATTCAGATAATAATACATGGAATGGAAACATAAGTTCCAACTTAACATGCGGGACAATAACTTCCAAAGTCAAAAGCTTCAAACTTCTATTTATTTATTGTCCTAAAATATGGTGACTTTCAAACCATTACCAGTTGCCAATCATATAAAATATTTTTTTTTTACATGGTATCACTTTAAATATATAAATATATATAAAAAAAGTATTACTCTTTCTTGGATTAATTTGTTTAGTATATTTCAAATTTAGAAATCAAGACATGTTAGGTAATGGGTATTACCAAGAATAAAAAAAATAATATTCACTTTTGCTTTAGTCTATAAATCAAGTAATGTTGATTTTATAATCATATATTGCAAGTAAAGTACTAACTAGCGATGACAAGAACTGAATTTGAAATAATGCTAACAAGATATGCAATTAGTCCATCCTCTTTAAAAAAAATTATTAAGGATTCAGCAATTTTGCTGAATCCTTATTGTTATTGGCGTGTTTTATTTATTTATTTTTTATTCCACCGATTTTGTGGACACGATTTAGCCAAAACGGCAAAAGCTATCACAGCCAAACTTGGCAGATTGATTGACCTTCATAAGAAGACGCTCCAATAAGCTTTTGGGCCAAATCGGATTAAGCGTTAAAGGCACAGTACCACTCAAATTTTCAAAATTCAACATGGGAATTTTTTTCAAAATGCTCTTAGAGACCTGCAACTTTTTTTAAACGATAGGCAATTTCATTTGGAGCAAAAAAGTAAATCATGGCAAATTCGTAGCATGTATACATTCGCTGCCATATTGCGGTTTTTGACTTTTTAAAATTTCCTGACCCCATGCACCTTTGAGAATCTTCTCCTCTGGAGATACTTGCATGTTGTAGCTGAAGCATTGAGGAACAAAGGTTAATGAAGTTTTGCTGTAACTTTAATACTTTTTTGTCAGCAACCGTTCAAAGTCGGGCAACGTAGCTCGTGTGACCATGTTCAAGGGGCGATAACTCAAAAAGTTACACAAATAGATACACCAATTTTTCAGGACTTTAAGACCACTTTCGACAGTTTACAAATCTATTAAAACATTTGTCACGAACAGTCATTTTCGTTCACAATAAACCATCAAAATCGGGAAAAATACCTTTTTACAAATTAACATGGGCTAATTTTTCAAAATGCACTTAGAGACTTGAAACTTGTTTTGAATGAAGCGTAATAACAGTATAAACAAAAAAGTAAATCATGACGATTTCATAAGTATTATAGTTTTTTCGCATTATTAACTTATTTGTTCCAGAAATAGGTTTTCATTATTGCACGATTCTTGTGAACACGATTCAGCCAAAACCGCTATAGATATTACAGCCAAACTTGCCAGCTTGGTAGAGCTTCATGAGACGAAGCCACAATAAGCTTTTGGGCTTAATCGGATTGAGCGTTAAAGGCACAGTTCGATCCAAATTTGAAAAACATTAACATGGGATTTTTTTTCAAAATGCACTTAGAGACTTGCAACTTTTTTCAAACGATAGGCAATTACATCACAAGCAAAAAAGTCAATCACGGCAAATTCGTAGCATGAATAGTTTTGCCGCCACAATGCAAATCGGAACGTGCGCAGAAGTCTTACATTGCTCATGTAGCAAGATTCGTCAAGTGCGTTAGCAAGGGTGAGTGAGTGAGATATTGTTTAACGCCGCTTGGGCAATATTTCAGCCATTAGCGGCGTCGTTAGCAAGGGTTAGATTTAAGGAAAACATCAATATTGAAGAACGGTCAAGACTTGTGACATGTCCAAATGCAGGTACATGCGCTCTTGTATGTGTGAAAGTTGACAGAAATACTCTACATTGCTCTTGTAGCAAGATTCTCTAAATGCGTTAGCAAGGGGTTATTTGAAAAGTTGAAGGAAAACACCCTTCCTGTCAAGGTATGCGGACATGGGGCAAAGTTTGAGAGAAAAACTCTCCGATGTCTCATAAACAAGCACGTTATTGACAGTCTACTGAAGGACGAAATCGCTCTTTGAAGCAGAGGCCTAGGTCCGTACGACTGCACGTATGGTCAACGTGTGCGAGATGACCAATTGCACACAAGTGCGTCAAGCACTGTCAAATTCTCATCAGGCAGGCAGAGAAGCGAGCAAAACAGCATGCCTTCCTGACTGTCATAGTCTTGATTAATTATATATAATGAGACCCTCAACCTATGTACAAGCATTCAGGAGCTATATTCCAGTGTCAGCAAAGCACCTGATCTCGCTAAAGGAAAACTCTAGCCCTTTTTTAACTCTCAAACCTCTACTGCCTCCCCTCCAGATACCCCTTACATTTTGATGTTGTTGCTTTCTTGCCTCAACTGGCAGCAGACCATGTACATTGAGTAAACCTCACTTCCGCTCATATGTCTCGCTACGTACTGAAAACGTATACACAACGCCATTTTGCTTCAGAATACGGCTTAATCAACTGCAGTGTACTAAAACTATCTTCAAAACGCTATCTTAACTTGGAAAAGCACTTAGTTTGCCCCCAAGAGCCACGGGTGCTCATATTTTGCTGAATCCTGTCATTGTCGTCGCTTGCGACTATATTTGATTTTATTATTAGAATGATATCATATAACGTAGCTACCTTGCTTTTTTTGATGAAATGCAAGAGTGCACTGTATATCACAGCTGATTTCAAGGAGCACATGTAGTATTTGTTATGTAGTAGATGCCATTAGCATTTTCTAAATGTATTGACGTGTATTGTGTATTGTTTGTGTTGTGACACGATTTTCCATGCTATAACATAGACATGACGTAACATGATGGGATAGTTGGATCTGGGCCTCTTGTGGTCATTGCTGAAGTGAATCTCCAAACATTTCCAAACATTTCCATATTTCCCTAGTCTGGTCTCTCATAATGTTTCAACTTAAAGTCGTGTTGATACACAGTTAATCTATTCTGAGAGTGAAATCTTTAATTATTATTTGAGGTAAGGTGAGGTGAATTGGGGTTTAACACCACTTTCAAGAGTATTTCACTTATATCGCAGCTGCTGGTAAGATTGCACGGATAAAGCCCGCAGATTATTCTCGTAAGTAGAAAATAATATCTACAACATTTAACTGTTGAAGACTGAGGATCATTTTATCTATGCCGTTGACGAGCAGTGACAGATTGGAACTTGACTCAAGTAATATCGCCAGTTCTAAATCATGGTTTTCAGGATATCTATCATTCAGGAAAATGAGTATTGTTATAAGTATTATCATTTTTAATATTGCAAATATCGGGCACAATTGTTTTGGTCAACATTTGGAAGTTTGAAAGATAAACCATGTAAACAACCTATATATATAAATATATAGTCTTGATGACACAAAACTATTCTACAGAAAACATGTAGCGGAGGTTTTGTAAAAGTTGTTTCCGGATAAAGTGTTAAAATACTTACCTCTCAATGAACTAGTAGGGTATAATCAAAATATGTTTGCCTTTTTTTAATTCAAAAACATGAATGCCATTATTATAATGAGACTTCCCCCGTCATTTATAGTTAATACAGATTTAAAAACTTTAAACCTTCAAATTTGCAAAATTAAAGATATTTTCTACACTATCAATATATATCGCCGTTTGGCAATTCAGGAATGATATGAATAAAAAAAATAGCAATTTATTTTCTAAAATGTCTTTTGTCAAAGAATGTACAAGATTTTGATTACATTAATATTAAGGTTATCAAGTTTCATGCAATGCACTAGTAAAAAGAACATTAACAAACAGTGATAAACTTAGCAAAATAACATCGTACAGCGATACGCGATAAACTTTTACACAAGCAGAATCATAAAAATGATATAAACATTTAGGTGTGGATAATAGGAGATATTACAGAAATAACTGTACTCTTATGTTATTTGTTTTCGGTGACCTTTTGAATACCTATTTTGGTTTGAAAAGGAGATTGATTATCATGTGTGTGTGTGTGTGTGCCTGCTTGTGGGAGTGTGTGTGTATATATATATATATATATATATATATATATATATATATATATATATATATATATATATATATATATATATATATATATATATATTCTGCTGAATATCGAGGCTTACACTGCGCCTCTGTTATGTGTCGCTTAAGACATGAACGAGGATGAGAGGATTTGCAACTTCGTAAAATTATTCAAGAAATATATTTTATGTTGATTATTATAGTACGGACACAAGGTATGGTGTATATACACAACAAACAAAATTTTTTTTAAAATGGCTTAGCGCGTTATCCTGGACAGTCGTAAATTTGAAGCTTGAAGAAACGTAGGACGATAGACACATGGTTTAAGTTTATTGCCAATGTATCAATATGCTGTGTACTAATGTCTCATAAATCCATTGAATCACAAAAGACATTTCTTATGAATAGTGATGGACATTTACTACTTCAACTATTACTCTACTACTGTTTATGTTAACAATACTACCACTAGGTTTACTACTCATGCTACTGCCTTCACTGCCAGCAGCTCTCCATAGCCTTACATGAGGAAATGTGCAAGCGACCTTTCAGCAAGATTTTTTACTCCCTGTGCGTAGCATACGGGTTATTAGATCATTGTGATTGATATATTGACAAAGTATATAGCCTATTTGATAAAAAAGCTCGTCATAAAAATGGTTTTCCTTTAATTGTTTCTCTCCTGCAAAGTTATCTACATCAAAGAAGTTGAACGGACACGTACTCACACTCTATGTAGTGTCCATATTGATCTTTGTGAAATTAAGACAATTACTTCACCTTTGTGACTTTCATCAATAACACATGCAATAAGCCGCCTGTGATTTACAGTTAGGCACGCTGTTCTGAGCGGAAATTACGTTTTCCTTTCAGTAATTAGCAACGTCGCACAATCCACAACTTGAAGACACAAAGAGGAACTTATACTTGCCGCCTTTTTCATACAATAACCCCATGCATCGATGAAGAATTCGTGTAATCCATATTTCTATTTTGACATATCTATGGCAATGCATTGAAATCTAACTTGAAAGAGAACCTATTGCAAAAAAACTAACAATGCAAAAAAATAGATTACAATATGTATCATCATATGACTGGGAATTTAAATTTACTTTCAAAACTACCTCAGTTAAATTGCTGTATATCATTTTATGTAGCATATTGGGAGAAGGTTTGCAACACGGAAGTGAAACTTACAATCATAAACTAGACTGTGTGTACCGGAAAGTTGTACATATTTCACTAAACACTTAACTTGAGAACACATTGCACATAATGTACAACATGCATAATTCTAAATTTTGTTCACAAACCCTCTGAAGCTGTCTACACTGATTGCATCACACTGGGAGTAGCATTAAGTGATGCATGACACTGTAACTCCTATCGCAATTAAGTCATTATTTCTTATAGAAAATAGTAAGTCAACGTACTATTAAAATAAATAGTTGCATATTTCGTTGTACTAATAATTAAATTTTAACCTTCAAACATTCATTGATAAATGTCATACTGACGTAAATAGGCCTGCCTGGGATCACAAACATAAATTGCCAGATGAAAGGCGTGATGTGGTCATATTTTGCAAAACTTTTCCATATTCAATCAATGACGCGATCAGGGTCAAAACTAGTAACTTCTCTATTTCATTTTAACCATAAGCTAAGGTTCATTGGAAAATTGTCCTTGCTTGATTACCTTTGCTGTAAATCTGGAACTATTTCAATTTGTAAGTGTTCAATATCCTATCACAATTATGTTAGAAGTGCTACTTTAGATGTCTGGACTAGCTGCAGTCTATATAGTCAATATAACGATCTCATTAGTAAGTTGATTTGATAGGCAAAACCATATTGATGAATGTACGCATGTATGTAAGTGTTGACAAGACCTGCTATGTTACACATGAATTCAAAAAGACCCTATAATAGGAAAGACGATTCCCTGCTTCCCAGGGCCTTCAGAAAAAGTCAATTTCTCAACAAATAAATATTTCATCGCCATTGAGAAGTTACCATTCATTCCATATCGATATATCAACACTTTTTTTAACAAATGTATTTATGAAGCACAGTTTCTCCAGATTAAATCCGTAATGTTGACTAGTTAAGTCTGTGACATACATGTATACAATGAAAGATAGAGTTGTAGGTAGGTAATACAGTGGTTTTTTGCAGGTTTTTGTGTGCTACAACTAACTGATAACAGTCTTGTATAACATTTTTCTCATGTATCCATTAGAAACAGATCAATTCTATAAACCACTTCTAGCTTACCAACAGGGAATGTACCAACTTGTAAAATGTGAAATTACTTGAATATCCATGGTTACAAAGTTGTTGTAATTGTCAAAATGAAGAGATGTATTGATAATTTAAATTAATAATCAGTTCTAATGTTAGCTGATTTACACTGTAAAGATTTAATTATAAGTGACCGATATAATAAAGTAGTATTATATTCGTTTCCATGTAAAACTTATTTACTTAATTACCTTTTAAAATGTCCCACTGACAAAGTATAACATGACTTTAATTACTATCACTACTAAAATACATTGTCTTATTTATTGAATAAAAATTGTTTTATGAGGACTTATGGAACATAACCCCGGTTATTAATGACATTTTTTAAAATACATTCGACTGTATACATCGATTTTGATAAATATTGAAATATCTTGCAACATCCTCAACAAACTGTTATTCAGCTCCCCCCTCAGATGAATTAAATTGGCACATATCCAAAGGATACTCAGATAGTGAACAAATAAACCATTTTCATAATTTTGGTCAGTTGTAACTCAGACATGACAACATGCTTTGAATAATGGATAATCAAATTTCATCAATGTTATCATAGTGTGATATATGTGGATGGATAGACAGCAAGGCGTATTTAAATGAAGATGATGGTTAGTTCGTTGGCTCGCGTTGTACACAAGAATGTTTTAAATAGATTTTTTGAAGATTTATCTTTCACAATTTTTCTAACCACATGCTCATTTAAAAACATATCTGATAGTGCTCACTGTTGAATTGAAGACAAAACACTATCACCATTCATTTACATACGGGCTCTTTCTCACATGTATATCCGATAGACCCGTTTCCTATATTGAGTTCTACTTTTTCCTTTCAGCTTCTTTATAAATCATATCAGGCTAGTGATACAGATTTGTGTATCTGGGGATGATAGTAATCTCCATATTTGATCATCTTCTTCACCCCTCGGGATAGATCTGTACTGCTTCTCCAATCGGCTGACTTATCTCTGCTTTCAATATATGACAGAAACTTATGATACACTGTCTTTCCAGAGTCTTATATTTATTATTTATCACATACCCATGTAATCTTACGATAGTAATACGTAATGAAATACAATGAATTCCGTATTGCACTCCTCAATCCGTATTGCACTTCTCACGGAACTACTTTCTCAGCGAGACCGGTGTCATGTCAGCTATTTTAAGAATTTGCCGAACGTCAACGAATGCTTCAAGTTATGAATGTTTACATTGTATTCGAATGAAATGTTGATATACATGTAAGTGATATGCACGTGTCATTAAAGAAATTTTAAACATGTGAACAAATATCTTGCGTCTGTTTTTTTTCAAATATTCATCACAGTTTCGTGTGCACTCTATTGCCATGTGACGTCATAGGTGGAGGAATGTGATGACGTAATATTTCGTGAAAGGGTTGGCGGAGTAATTTCTTTAGGTCAAGACAACACGTAAACACTCTTCGGCTTTATTTGAAGTAAATCAAACGAAACAAGGGTATGTAATAAATATAGAACGTCATTCTAGTGTATTTTTTCGTTTGTTTTTAACTCGTAGATGTCACAAAGAGCAAAAAAAACCAACTCGTTCTGCGAACTCGTTGTTTCTTTGCTCCTTGTGACATCTACTCGTTCAATACAAACGAAAAAATGCACTAGAATGACGTTCTATATATATACATTGGTATACTGAAAATCAATCTCAAGGAACAACATGGATTTAGCAACATTTTGTAACAGGTTTATTTGTTTTCGACTGATAAATATCTCTCAACACATTTCTTTTTCAACTTTGGTAAGGCTATAAGAGACTTTTTTGGAATCTTTCAAACGTTATTTTCTTCACAATGCCTTATTGCTGTGCAAAAAAAATAAATTTTCCTACCAATCAATGAATTATAGTGAGTGAGTGAGTGAGTTATTGTTTAACGCCGCTTGGGCAATATTTCAGCCATTAGCGGCGTGAGATTTAATGAAATGAAATTGATTGCAAAAGCAAAGACATGATATCAATGAATTATATCCAATTTGTTTTGGATAAAAGAACCTCACTAATGTTTACAAACTAGTTTTGTGAATTCCTCGTGATAATGTTTTAGGTCCACAAATAGTTCAACTTATAGTCGTTTCATCCTCATCAATTTCCGACCTGAAATAAGTCAAATACGTTAAAGTTAATGACCAGAAATATTCTAGGAACCCCAAACCTATCGTTTATAACCAAAAACATCTCGGTCATCCAGAGCTGAATGTTCCTATTCTCTCCAGTTTATCACCCCTGGGATGTTCTCAGAAACATCTGTTCTTACAATACTCGAATGAAAAGTTTAAACCTGCGAGCCTCTTAAAAGACGAATTGCAACATGCTTTAGTCTTGCTTCGAGGACATTGGATCCTGAATCTTTATCTTAGTTAATTATTTCCAACCATACAGGAGGAAGGTTTACCTTTCAAATGTCAGGTTCCTGAGAATTCGATGAAAAGGATTGATGTAAACTCATCATTGCGAAACAGTTCCATCACATGTTGTCATTCCGCTTCAATGGATTATTTTTCATTACAAGACTCAAGGACAGTCAATCGAGTTCAAATTTTCGTGTTGAAAATTCCCAGGGGTCACTTGTGACCAGCATCGTAGAGAATGCACTTTCTAACAGAAAGTGAACCAAAAGTAGCAAAACAAGGCAAAAGTGAGAACAGATCACATACCCCCGCCTACGGTTGGATCGTCTTTTTGCAAAATTAGCTATTTGAAATCATGTTTATCCAATCATATCAATTAGTTAAGATCACTTTCAAACAACGCAGTTTACATCAAAGGAGTCATTGGCTAAATCATTCCTGTGTAATAGTTTGCCTTTGAGAGAACTGAATGGTAACTAGGCAAACGGTGTTTAATGTGGGAAAGAACAGGTAAGATCACAAATACTGCTGCAAAGTAACTGAGGAACCACACCATTATTATAATGATGTAATAGCTGCAAACTACAAATTACATTGGACAATTTAAGTACCCTAAGTTCATAAGTTAGTAAAGGTATCATATACATATTGTAAGTTGTACATATTCGAAGTTCAACAATTAAATTTAAAGAGTTCAATAATATGTATCTTTTTCAAATGCGGTTAATTGTTTCTTTAAAATATTTTGATTAGGACGCTATATTTAACAATGAGTAAACAAAAATGTTCCGAATACTTTCAAATGCTGCAAAAGTTAAACAGAATGGACAGTGGTTATCCTAGTTTTAAAAAGAGAATATGGCAGCAGATAGAATTTACATGAGGTGAAATAGAAAGTAGTGCAAGCCTTGGTAGGAAGTGTGTCCAGTAGGTAAGTATTCCCAACACTTAAAAAGAGTCGCAGTAACTTCCGACACAACATTATAAAGGAAAAGGTTCCTGCAACGGAAATCGCTGGCAAGAAATACGTTATAAACTTGAAGTGGTAGAAGTAACGTTTGCAACACTCACATCAGTGGTCTATCACTGAAACCTAAAGTTCTAAGTAAGTTGCATACTTTTAAACAGTATACATGAATCAATCTAACATAATATTTCAATTCCTTTGTCATAATCTAATTTGTCAGTTTGATTCAACCATAGAAACTATCCACATAATACATTTATGTTATTGTACTTAAAAGCAATGTGTCGTGCATAAAGCTGCACAGAACGGATACGTAATGTATCATAAAGACAATGATGATACCAGTTCCAATGGTTCAAGGAAGAGGTAGTATTCTTTTAGCTATTAAAGAATGCAAGGTTGCCTTGACTTCGGTTAGGTAATGTATGAAATCATAGAGGATCTTACACAAGTTTATAACTATCATTATTGGTCGTAGAGATATATAATCTAAATCTATGCTGTGATGAAATATGAAGGCAACTTCTAAACGATGCATTCTAAATTTATGATTTAATCATCTCTTTGAACAATTATGTCAAATAATGTGTACTTAAAGCAAAACGGATTAGAAAACAATGGTAAATACAATATTCATCATTTAGAATCATATTCGTCATTTAAAAACATATCTTTAATCAAACATAATGTATCTTTACAGCCGGACGCCATGCCAAATGTGTATTTGGCGTTTCAGTTATTCGCAGCCTTTTAGATATGTAACCTTAAAATCAAAATGTTTCATTTGTTATTCCATACCAAATTAGAAATGGCATATCTTTACAAAGTGCCGAAGTTACCCGCGCAACTTTCTCCTTTGTTATAAGTTTAATGTCTTACATTGTGAGTTTAAATGGTATAATGATATGAATTATAATAAGTGAAAGGGACGCAATAAACGCATTATATTATTTAAAATAAAAAAAAGCATTCATATAGGTGTTTTCCTAGAATTCGATCAGTGAATGATTTCACATGTAACTTGGCAAAGATTTAGTGTTGACCATGTCTGTTAATTAATGTTTTAGCTTTTTCATGAAGAACTCGAATCCTTGAACAGTAAAGAGAGGTGTTATCATTATTGCATTCAATTGGGCGTGAATGCAGTGCTCAGTGTTCTCTCATCTGGCTTTTTGGTGTGTTCATTTTATCAGCTAAGAGTTTTAACATTAACCATAGAATCAGGAAATTATGTTACAGCAGAGAATCATCCGTGAACAACACATCATATGATAGCAAGCTATCTCAGATGTAAACATAAATATACGCCAAATATCAGACAGTAATGTTACTACTGTAACTTGAATATTTCTATTGGAATATTATATTATCATTCTTAAGTAGCATGCCTTGTGTTCATAATACGCCTTCGCAGAATTTCAACATATGGCTCTTACATTCATTTTGTTTTGGGTTCATAATTACGAACATGCTGCAATAGAGATTCCACACATGGTTTTCTATCTTAAACGTTTACCAAATTGTTGTTCGAACATCTTTCTTTTTGGTAGCTTGGCATGCTGCAGAACGCCTAGTGGGTTAGTATGACTTACTTTGTCTAAAATACCATCGTAAATCAAATGATTATAGTTCAAGTCTTGACAATCTAAAACCACAACTTATTGATTTCAACAACTATTGACGAACTATCTTCCAAGGTAAGCCGGTTTAGTTCATGTAAGCTTTAACTCTTATTGTCTGATTTAAACAAAGTTGCTACAAACAGCCTTTGACTGATTCACATTATGGTCAGTGTGGATAATTGATTTAATAGGTTAACAACTTGTAAACAAATGATTCCATTCATATATTACCTTAAATTCCTATAGTGTAAATTTTTGTTTCAGATATCTGGAGTCACTGCAGGCATCACCATAGTGAAATGATCGAATAATTATAGGATCAAATGTTTCTTTGAATTTATTGTTAAATATCGCCCATCCGTTTCGAAAAAGGGTACCTGTTTTGCAAAATTAACTCCTACCACAGTTTTCTATCATCACTCTTACTGATATTTCAAAATGTCTTTGGATATTATTTATTAACTTGTTTATAATTATTTTCGACATAATAAAACAAATTATATGGAGTTATTTATCTTGATTTAGAGCTGTCGACAATTTCAAAGTAAAATAATGATAAATTATAATGTGGGAACGATACAGTTTGAATTTAATGGTGCCATTTTGCAATCTTTCAATAGCCATATTGTAATCACTAACTTTAATTACTTCCATCAAGACTTATGTAAAATTAAAACTGATTTAAGGAAAAAAAATAACAAGATTGTATTTTAACAAATATTGGTAAGCGTTTAAATCATTTTTAGAACGATTTATCCTACGTTAAAGTTTGTCAAATCAACATAATTATTTTTCGGTCAATATTAGATTGAAACACACTTTGACTTTTTAACCTGTCAACCTTTTTTTAAGTAATATGACATGCACACCTCACAGCTAGCTTATCATTTTAGAAATGTATGCCAATTCTTCTAAAAACATAACTTCTAAGTCAAAGAATAAAACAGCTCTTGTGTACCCCAAGTTCAGTAATTCATAAGAAGACATTCAGAATGTTTGACAATTGCATTGCTCTCTCTGTTCTGTGATCTAGTCAATAAGAGTGACTGTTTATTAAATCCAATAGTTTTTAAAAGCCTACATGTATTGAAACACCAAATATGAATAACCTTTTAAGTTTTAAACTGTTTGCGTTATCATACCATCTTATTCCTCTTGTCAAATCATTTGTATCAGACAATGTCGTTTTTTGTCGGGTAAACAGAGAAAGAACATACTGCTTGAGGTTTTGAGTGGCAATATAATTTTTCCTAGTTATGACTGAGTAGGGAAGCAGATGCTGGTCAGGAACTATAGAGTTTGAGCATCATTCTTAAATCTCTCACTCAACAATATTTACGATCAGTGTCTTGAAGTGATAAACAAAAACATATGTATAACGTCTACATACGTCAATTTGTCTAAGAAAAAGTTAATGGGATAAAAAGCAGGATGGACATAGGACTTCGGGCACTGTAAAACATAACAAGTTGTTATTGCCTTGAAACAGATTATATTATATTAGCTCCTATGTGTCAGTGGTAGTGAACTTGCAAAACCATTAAGGTAAAAAGTGAAAGTCATTCCTCATTTTACTCGTGGGCGGACAAGTATGTCAGAATAGGTGACACATTGTAATAACTAGACTATCAAAAATTATTGTCCTTTTGGTAAATTGATTTTGCGTTTTGAATTTAGGTATGATATATTTTTGTAAGTGTCTCATTGTTATAACACTGAACAACATGTCAAACATGGTGTAATTTGGAAAGGATGTGTTGTTTAAAGACGTTTTATTTTAATCTGTTAGAAAAATACTTCTTGCTCAGTGAAGGCCATGTGAGCTAATGATACCCAGCTTTATTCAAAATGAAACATCCTGAATATTGACGAATCATGTGATACTAGGATCAGGTCGCATCTGTGAATCACTTGCAAATATTGCTACAACAGGGGAAGTAACTTTGCTAACATTGTTTTGCTCATTTTTATTTTTATCTTTTAAGACTTAAAAGTAACTGTTTGCTAGGTGGTGTGTCTTGTTTTTAATATGTAACATAAAACTCATGTTCATCACGGAGAAAGATGCTAAATGATTTACTTTTAAATCCAGTGTCTATAAGTTGTGGCTGTTTCTAAATTCAGATCTAGCAGAAGGAGATGTGTATACCATAGGTATCTATGTTTCCCATCAACTACCTACCCTGTCTTGAAATGAAGTAAGCACTAACTGTGATATAACAATTTTTGTAAGAAAGGGATTCAAACTTTCACGTAAAGTGAGACATGAATACTTCTCTAAAACACTGTTATCATAACACGTTTAGTTTTATTTCGGCCTCCGTTAGTTTTTGCGGCAGAAAATGGATGAGTATATCAGACATTTTCAACTTTCCGGAAACGGAATCATTTGATAAAAAGGGAGCTGTTTTCGAATTAAATGCGTATTTAATGACCGTTTTTTTTCATCGTGTTGCAACGCAGACATTCTATTCTGCGAAACGCACTTTGAAGTTTTGAATAATGCACACACGTCTTTTCTGACTCTCTCACGTATTCATGGCTGAAACCCTAGTAGTATGATTAGGCACAATTAAGAAATTAACGGTTCCCCATTAAATGAACTGGAATGTGACGTAAGTCAGTTTGCAGACGGTAACCAACTTGATGATGATGATAATTCTGACTCATACCTTGAGGCCTCTATTGAAACACTGAATATCGTTTATGAACAGAAAAACGCAAGCTCTTAGGATAGGTTCTATAGCTGGTAAAAACCTTAAACGTTAATTTTGAAATGCTTAGCAGAACCCTCAGCGCTGAATTACAAATACGAAAAAAGGAATTGAAACTGTAGAGAGAACCTCTGCCTCTTGGTAGCATAAACTACTAACTTTGATTAACTACTTTGGTAAAATAACAGATTTAAAATCCCTAGTTTTATATACTTTAAAACATATAAAACATATAAACAATCACTTCATACCGTTAAACAAAATGTATCTCTTTTTAGGTAGCCTAAAATGGCAACCATTATCATTTGATAACATTTCAAAATAAGAAACAAGCTAATACCATTGAAACGAGTATTGCTTTTGAAAACAATAAAATCTCTGCATTTAAACCAAAGTGTTCTCCACTATCAAACTCAATGGAAAGATAACTATGTAATTAGACCCTTTCATTGTACCATATAGCAAATGATGCTCTAAGAGACAATACTCTAATTTTTTGTCGAGTTCAAGTAACTGTGCCTTATCAGTTGCTGGAATAGATTCATTTCTACTGAGGAATTTTAAATAAAATGTTTGTTCTGTCTTGTCTTTTCAGAGAAGAGCCTTTGGTCGGAGAAGCTTTGTCAGTTAAAGACAATACTCTTGCAACCCTGCAACAAATATTAAAGGAAACAAGAGGAATGGAGGTTAAGAGCCAAAAATGTAACTATGAAAGAATTCATCTGTTTGAACAATATAATAGCTTTCAATTAGGAACAATATGTGTCGACGTTGATTTATTCAACGTAAACATGAATTCAAAGCTAACAGGAAGAGTTTGATAAAAACAAAAACATTGCTCGTTAAATCAAATTATAAGTTGCTTGTTTAATTCCTTAGAATAATTTATCCTTTAAGAATATAATATTTTTTAACAACATGTGGCATTAAAGAATTTAATACATAATGCTTTTATAATAATTTTCTTTTGATGTTTATTTGAATAACTCTTCTTTCAAAAAATGGTTTTTATTTCATTAATCTTAATGGTAATCAAGATTCATTAAATGTGATAACAAAAATAAGATATACCACGCAGTGATAAATTTTCACTAACAGTAGAATCATATGAAGGCTTTACTCATTTATAGGTAAAGAGTAGCATTGAATAGGTGACTTTATATCGGTGTCTAAGTTCAATAAAACTATAACTTAAGTGACCCTCATGTTATTGTCACTGTTGTTACTATATGTGAATTTTGATTTTAATGAATTGTATTCACATGAACTGCTCAGTTATGTTGAATGTGGTTATTTTGAATTCTATGCTGTTTTAAGAACATAATACCGTAACATTAGTGTGAAAATAGACTAAAGCTTGAAGGGGTATTCAATTATAGATTACTTTGCCACGTTTCGTGTTATTTATAACACTATAGTTAGGACACTACATATAGGTTATAGACCTTCCGTAGTGATAGATTAAACTTTTTCCTGTTGCAAAACAATTTTTTTCCACCAGACTGTTTCAAACAATCCGAGGAATCTTTCATTCTGGGTTAGGAGCTATTTATCTCCACGTACAGAACTGTGGATTTGTTACTATCAGTTATCGGGTATAGACGCCAATGTGTCACATTGCTATCATTAATTAACAGAGTTACGGTCTCGGGTCATTTCAGTATAGGAAAATGGGAATCAGTCTTAAAATCTTGTTTTTTTCTATATATAAAATTAGGCCTTAAGAGTCACTTCTTCAACGGTAAGAGCATTCATGAAACTGAAATTAGCAAATACAAAACATAATCTTACACATTTTGATAGACACGTTGTCAATTGTTAATTGTTATTATTCGTATATTATTATTGTTTAATTCTTAAACACCTTAATTAATTAACAGAGTTACTGTCTCCGGTCATTTCAGTACAACAAAATTGGAATCAGTCTTAAAATCTTGTTTTTTTCTATTTCGCACATTTACGTTTTTCTTTTTATAAATCTGAGTTTTTACCAGTCATGTGAACATGCGTTAACCTTTTTTAAACCATTGAAAAACAGATAAGTTGTAGAAAGATGTTCATTATTTTAAATAAATGCAACTGCTTTCATGAGAAACACATTTCTGTAAATTAGCACATATTTTACATTCTTTTGACTACGTATTACCCAATGAAAGAGATGACTATGCGAAGCAAAAGACATGTCTCAATAGGTCAAGGTCACGTTACAGTCATTATCCTTTGCGATCTCAATTAGGAATAATATTTGCTTGACATTGGCGCTCCACAGATTGGATCAGATTCCGGTTACACAATCTCGGAATGTTCTGTTATTCTTCCTTAATCTGATCATATTGATTGTTGGGGAATATTTAAAGGAACTGTCTTTAGGTGGAAAGCAATAAACATGAGGAATACAGATAAGATAGATTGCTGAAAATGGAAAACATAAAACATATCGCGTTATTTCACATGTTGAATTTTAATACTGTTTCTGATATAACATCCTACGACAAATTGAAAAAAACCCTGAAAGAACCTAACTATATGAAAAATATTATATAATGTTTTAATACTTTCTGTATTCATAACATTTATTTTGCAATATTTGCTGTGAGATTGCAAATATGAGTGCATTTGCCCATTTCATGGAATGTTTTTAATTGAACTACAGGTAACCATACAAATGCAGTGTTCTAATATCTAAATTATAATGTTACGGACTTCCAATGCGTCTTTTTTTGAAAGAAAAGTTAGATTTTATCAATAACATATTTTCTATAAATTCATGATGTTCGTATTGTAAACATATAGAGGAAACCTTATTAAACAGCTAGAATAGATCGTGAAACTCCGTCTTTACTCGTGCGATGAGTTCAAAGCATGAGCTCCTATAGTTGGAGAAATCAAGTTTTTAAGTGGCAACAATGTCGTCTGTTATCTCTAACAAATAATTGCATATGAGTTTGAGATTAAATTATGGCAAGGCGTAGATTATCAATGGTGAATAATTGTTTTGCTAACACCCGTTTCTTGGTGCGAAACGGGTGTTAGCTTGTCGCCAAACACGAATTCGGCCATCCACAATACGCAATAGCATCTTACACTAATCAGACCAATCCATCCGGCGCCAAAATGCCAAATTGTCTTGTCAAAATTCTGCAGGACGGAAACGTCCTGCAGAATTTTGACAAGACAATTTGGCATTTTGGCGCCGGATGGATTGGTCTGATTAGTGTAAGATGCTATTGCGTATTGTGGATGGCCGAATTCGTGTTCGGCGACAAGCTAACACCCGTTTCGCACCAAGACATGTCCAACCAACATATAAGTGTGGTGTGGGCTCTGTGACGATATGTGTCTCCTACGGTTGTGAAACTCGACCTTGTGACAGTTCCAGGTACATGCTCAGAACTATCAAGATAACATCTTTCTTCCTGTTGTCATTCAACATTTGACAACCACGCTCTATCTTCGTACAAGACCAATTTACATGGATGACAATGCTAGACTCCACAGAGCCAGAGTGGTAACACAGCGGGAAGCCATAACAATGCTACCGTGGCCTGCTGGCAGTCCCGACTTGAACCCGATAGAACATGAGATATGAGATATTCTTGGTCACCGTATACGTAGAAGAGACCCTCATCTTCAAACTGTGGCAGAGTTAAATGCAACACTGCATCAGGAGTGGCAGCAGGTTCCTCAACAAGTCATACAGAGACTGATCAAGGGTAATACACTCGCTATTGACTTAACACTGGTTTACACTAAGGCAGCAATGTTACTTTATAAGACAGTCTATCTGATTCTGTTTTATCGACCGATAGTCGTGGATCATGCATGGTTTAGTCACCAAGTTAGTACATTTAATGCTAGTGAAAGATCGGTATGAACCTTATGAATAAGTGCATGCAGAATAGATATTACTAGTTACAATACTAACGTTGACTAACCTTTACCTTTAGTCTTGGCTTAATTATCTATTCATGCAGAGTAGTATATTTGTTACCATCAGCTAATCAGGAATAGACCTTCTTATCTAACAGTGTATGCATTATTCATCGACAGGATTACCACCGTGCTCATGCATGGGTCATTTCAGTACATACAGTGAATGATACTTGGTCTTTTTATAAAGGGTTACCTATTTTATAGAATTAGTTCTATTTATTGTCAGAGAAGACACATATATTATAGGAATGTGCATAATAAAAGTTGAGATTTTGATGTCAATAGGTTTTTTACAGCAAACAATTACGGAAAGCAAAAAACATGGTAAATTTCGACTGCGTCTCATTTTGATATCATGGAATACCTGTAATGCTATATATAGCTTGAAACTCACATAACCAATGAAAAGATGCAATTGTCGGTTTAAAAGAAGCTCTCTTATTGCACTTGTGAAAGGATGGTATAAATTAAGATAATACGGTTTTACGCATGATGAAACATTTCCAATGACTTCACGCTGAAATGAAACATATGAACTAAATTCTATTGAAGATGATAAGATGTGTGACTCGTAACTAATGATATTTCCTTCGTTTGAAGGATTAATAAGAAGGAAATTACTGTCTCCAGGGTATGTAACTCTAGACAGAGTAGTAGTCCACGCTCCTAGGTGGCGTGTATAGATGGTATTAAAGGGTGGCGTGTGCTGTGATAGGTCATTCTCGCTTCATGTGTACTACGGCCAGTTGATTAGTTACTAATTTAACGATGCTTTAATTGAATGTTTTGTAAATATATGTATACGAGTTATACTGATTCAATGTTCTATGTTTCAGGGACAAATTTCCCGAGTGACGGCTGTAGAGCCATGAGAATACTAGTCGCCTGGTTTTCGTGCTGAAGAGCCATAATAATACTGCATCTATGTTTGCTCAGTGTCCTACACTGATATTTGATGGCTGTTATAGCTAAAATCATATTGTTGTATCATATTTGGAGGTTCGTGCATTCCAGGCTTTGCAGTGTTGAGGTTGAATGAAACTCACGGGTAGTTTAGGCTAAAGAGCCGTTATAATACTATGTCCTGAGTGAATGGGCTGTCGCTTGGCTGCAGAGCCGTTATAATACTATTTTGATGAAGTTTGATTGTATTTTTTAGATATTGGTGTATATTCAATGTATCATGTTTCGAATTTCATGAATTGAGCGGTGTTATAGTTACTGTAAACCCTCCAGTATATGCTGCTGCATCGTTGAGGGAACACGGTTCCAGAGTTTTTCTTCAGAAAAAGTTTATCTCTGGTTTTACTTTGTCGGGCGTCAGCAATGTGTGAGCTAAAACCCTGTTAGTATATCTGGTTCAGTTTATTTCTACAAATTTAAGGATGGCGATATTTGATGTTTGATGATGATGCTTGATTAAATATGAGGATGATATATGAGGATGAGGATGATTTGGAATAAATCGGCCGTGTAGTGCATCAGTGTACCCTGTTTTGAAATAACGTGTTTGTTGTCTGTTCGAGTGGAATGGGGGTTGGAGAACATCTCTTGTCATCAATAAGGAAAAATATTAAAAACAGTCTAATACAGTAGTAGTGGAAGTAGTAGTAGTAGTAATAGTAGTAGTAGTAGTAGTACTAGTTGTAGAAGTAGCAGTAGTCACAGCAGCAGCAGTGGTAGTGGTAGTAGTAGTGTATTTTTATAGCACTAGCTCCACAACACATGGTCATGCTCAAAGCGTTTTCGGATCATAAACAAAACTATTTACAAAGTCCAGGAAGGCGGCCAGAAAAAAAGTGATTCGCATCTGAGAAACAGATTGATCTAAATGGGCATTGAGTTCCATGGAAAGGCAGCGGCGAGTGTGAATGACTTTTGTCAGAAGGATTTATGATTGTAACTTATAACAGCTAAAAGCAGCTGTTAAGATGATTGTAAAGTTTTTTATGGAACATATCAGCAAATGAGATTTTGAAGATAAGGTTCATAGAGAGGCGGCGGCGAGTGTGAATGACTTTGCTCCGAAGAATTTCTGATTGTAACTTAGCTAACAGCTTAAACAGCTGTTCTGAAAATCAAAATCGCAAAGTCAAAGCAAATTAGATCTTGGGTATATCTAACTTTGTGTAACTCAGGAGCCTCAAAATGTATGATTTCTTGTACCTCTTTGTCACATCCACACCAACTGTTAGCCTAGAGGTAATGTCGCATTTTTTTGCAATAACATTCAATGAGTACAAGTTTGAAAACAGTATAATCGAGGTCGTGATGACATTAATAACAGTATACATAGAGTTTGATGTGATCGTGACCCTAATATTCATTTATTAGTCTAGATTCTATTGCCCTTAAAAGAAGCATTTTGTACTTTTCTATGAGAATCAGCATGTAGTTAAAAACCTATGAAGATCTCTATTCAACATATATCTTTATGGTTATTTCATCTTAATATTCATTCAATACCAGAAGGGAGTAAAAAAAAAGGGTTTAAGGGGTTTTCTACTGCATTGAATAGTCTATCTCATTTCCACAAAAAGCTTGCCATGTCACAAGCAGATTTGTATTATTTTCTTGTTAATCCTTGTTAACCTTGTCTTCTTCTATAACCGACCCTTGAGGCTTAACTCATTAACGCCGAGAGCCGCGTATATGCGTCAAAATAATGAGATCCTCACAGCGAGAGCCGCATATAAGCGTCGTTAATTAGCAGTTTCTCACAGCGAGAGACGCCTATGTGCGTAAATAGAAAGCATCTCTTATTCAGCGAGAGCCGCGTATGTGCGTCCGTCGTATAGTATAACAATGAACTTATTTTAAAATCAGTTTAGCATCCATAAGTGTAGATAACAGTTTCGTAAATAAGATGCTATCCTCAGGAAAGCAATAAGAAATGAAAATCGTTGCTCTTTGTGCAAAAATATGCTACGTTTGGTAAATGAAAACATTCTGCATATGTTGGTCTTGGAAGGGAAAAATAAACACTTTGAAAAGAAAAACTTTACTTCTTGAATGCATCACTCTGGGATGACATGTCATGAATTATCAATTTGATAATTGCATGTAATTAATATTTTGAACACCAGTGTTGTTCTACTTTGAATACTTTTATTAATATGACAGTTTGTTCGAATATAACTTTACTGAACTAGCTGAGCGCATCCTATATCAAGCACGGTCAGTAGCTGTCCTGTAACAATAATATTTTAAGCATGTACATGTTGTTTTTTAACTTATACAATATCCTTCATAGATCCACGACCCTGTCTGCCATTGAATGGATACATGCACATGTTACATTATAATTAGAGTTGACAGCGTCCCAACAGAGTAAATCACTTGGTCAATATTAATAATCATTACATTCGTTATTGTTACGTGCTTTCTCTTAAATCGGGATATCATCTCTATAAATCCTTAATTATAATTCAGATAGTTGAAATACCGACACACCGTATCTACTCAACATGATGTGTAGATATGCAGTATTTGTATTTACAAATGAAAATGCATATAAATCAACGTATGTGAACATACTCTTTGAGCATGTTTATGAATTGAAATCGGACAAACCGCAAAATATCAACTCAATGGTGAAATATCACATGTTATATTCCTATAAAGTATCAATATCCAGCACCTGCATCTATCTTCACGAAACTATAAAACAATCGAGACTTTATGGCACAAGGCTAGACAGTGTCCGTTCAACTATGGCCCTCAAAGGCTCCCGCGAAAAGACGGGTTCTTTGAGCTAATTGGTCTCGCTACAGCGAGCAGCGTCTGTGGTCAGTGGCCCAGGCGTTGAGCCGTGAAGCTGTCTCGGCGTTAATGAGTTAAGCTTCAACCATATTTCTCAAAGCAAAGAATTTAGCATGTCGCAAAGTATTTGAAACGTATGGTAGTGCAATCATGCATTCAGTGCTAGCATGAAATTATCATAAATTGTATAACCTTTGTTTTTAATCTTTATTGAAATTGGTTTACGGACTGTATTTCCCTCACGCCTTTCATGTTCATGTTGAAAGAATTCAGCACTGACGTATCTAACTGAATTAATTAGTATTAGTATTATTTTTCATTCGAAAGATATCTTTGAAGATTTCTAAACACAAAAATGAAAACTATCTGGCCTCAAACATGAAGGCAGTGTTGAATAACCGTACACAACTAGTAAATCAATGAGAATGTTTTTTTCAACCCTATAAACAATGTAATAATAGGAAAGTAAACTCTACAAGCAGATAAAATGGTCGGACAATATCCCCTACAGGCGCAGTGTTTTTAGGAATCATATATATCATCTATTTAACCTTTTTCTATGAAGGCTGAGACATTAAAGACTCCTTCATTAGTTCGCTGAATTTTATGGCATTGGCAATGTTTTTAAATATTAAGGAATTTTAACAATACATATTCATTATCAAACTACAGATTCATATCCTAATAGACCAAAATAGTAGGCAGGGAAGACTACATAATTTCAAGATAAATTGAAGAAATTTGTCTGGACCCAAAACTTAATATCTGAATCGACCTTCATGCATGTATGGATCTCCCAGAAGAATTTGATCATTGAAAAGCCACAATGAGAAAATTATGATTACAGAACAAGTTTCTTAAAAAATGCATCACTTTTTTCAAACACCTCAATTATTTTCAATTAAAATCATCATCTTCTTATATTCAACATCTTAATAATTTTATCAAAATCAGATGAATAGTTTAGAAGTTATGAGCCATACAGAACTTGACACAACTTTCTTATTCAGTCACCGCATTTTAACAAAGTTGGCAAAATTTCCAACACATATTTTCAAATCGTTATTCATAACACTAACTTTCAAGTTCTTATGTATATTATATCAAATTCGGTTAAATCAAATGATTGTTTAATATGACTTGAAACTGTCCTCTTTACACTTAACCCCAAAAAGTTAAATTTTACAAAAGTATTTTCAAAATTGTTAATCATGACCCACATTCATGGTGTTAGGTATCAATTTGATCAAAGACATGTATCAAATCAGATGTTTACGAGGATAAATAAAAAAAGTTCGTAGATTGACATAGAAAACAAGATCCTTACAATTGGACCAGCGATGTGCAATGCCATTCTTTAAACACTCCGCATCCTGGGTGTCACGAAAACTTTCCAGGGCAGCAATCAAGCTGATGTTATCAGCAAAAACTCGTCGACGTAACTTTTCTTCAGATTGGGAAGAGAAATGTCCGATGGTACCAAATCTGGGAAGAATTTCAAAGCCACATTCGGTGATTGAATATAGCAGTAACAGCAATTCGTGCTATGTGGACGGGAACATTGTCCTCAAAGAGCATCACTCCTGCAATTAGCTTCCCTCGCCGCTTGGCCTTGACAGCTGCTTTTCATTAAAATAATATGCCCGGTTGATAGATTACTTACAGAAGGGCCAAACTATCATGATAATACACACTGGCTATCCAAAATGATCACAATCACCATTCCAGCTGATGGAACAAGCTTGAACTTTTATGAGGTTGAGAAATTGGCATGCTTCCACTGTTTGATTTGGTTTTTGGTTTCAGGGTCAAAGTGATGTTCTCACGTCTCATCCCGGGTCACTTATCACTTATCGTTTCTGGAAAGTTCCCCAGAATCGAGCCAAAGCTTTGAAATGTTCAGGCGGTTTACAATGTTGGCAACCATCATGCTGATAACTTGATGAAGAATATCTGTCAGGATTGTGTATACCGAAAACTAATGCCTAGTGTCCCAGCTATATGTTCAATGGTCACACGTCTGTTTGCAAGCAACATGTCACTGGTGGACGTTCAACACTCTGCAACTGTGGAGAATGCAAATGAGTTATCTTCTAATGTATCGACCATGTCTTCATGGATTTTATGTGCAGACAACCCGTTCCTTTAAAAAATACTTGATGACTGCACGCTGTTTAACATCACTCATTTTTGAAGTTTTTTTCATCCCTATGCACTTTTTGACGAGACGTTTCAAAAACTTATCTTCCTTTATTTTGTCACTAGCTTCAGAAAAGATTGTTACATCATTGTTACAAAACTTTTCATTTACCCTTATAGACCTTTTGTAGTAATACATTTAACTCTGTATGCAGAAACAAAGAGATTCCCACTTTCGTTATAAAATCACAGTTCAGTCTATATCTGGAGATAATTATCCCAAAATGCAGAGCCCTTAGAATCGTTACTATCAACTTTCTAGAATAGACACAACTGAGTTACAATTTTCAATTCAATTCAATTCATTTATTTCGGTATGTAGGCCATCGGCTCATGTACAGTAAATGACAGTCATTTCGGTTATGTTGAGTAGACAATAACGTTTTTTAAACAAATACATTGATAGCATGGCTAATGCATTAACGTTTTTCTATAAGCAAGCGCTTCTGTAATAAAATTTGAACAATTTAAAAGGGTATGTCTACAATTACTACTTAATACATTATGATAATGATAAACTAAATTTGACTGAACACGCGCAAAAAATATATTTATCTCTTATTACATTGTAGGCATTACTTACATACAGAAAATGAATAACATTTTCAATTACACCAAGCTTACACATTCTACAACTCATATCTACATTCACACTTCTAATATTGCAACGTAAGAATATGCGAATTTTATTTATTTAAACACTTATGTTTATTCTAAAAGATTGCCCTCAAGACAAAGAATGGGGAAAGCATTCATTAGATAATTCTTTATTTGCAAATATAGAACAGTATACTACACATTTCAACAAATATGCCGTCAATAGTTCTAAACAAATTTTTGCTGTTCTTATAATTTTATACCTATATATAATACGAACTCTTTGACGAAATATCCTATCATTAACAACTATCAGTAATAGACGTTCAGGTGGCGCATGTCTATTATGGATGAACATAATTACCATTCCAATACAATAAATGATAACACGGCTTTTTAAAAACTTCTTTTCCTTTTTTCTCATAAAATAAACTGACATCTGCGAATAAATAACATAAGTTTTAACATTTTCATAAATACGCTGTCAATAGTTCTATCCATAGCTGGTAGCTTAAATGTTACACATACATTTTACAAAATATCCGCAAAGTAACCAGCGTGGTTAGCACATTTACGTTAAATAGTTGCTTAACATTGTGTTTTAATTTTGCTATGGAATAAGATATTTCACGTGATGTTGAAATACGTTTCAGTGTTGTGCTTAATAGATTATTGATTGGCAGATTTACAGTTGAAAATGATTCACACGCTAGAAATCAATAAAATCTTGTGTCAATGAACCATGCATGTTGCTTAACATTATTTGCATTCACCTAAACAACACATTCTCAGTCATTCTGATTTCAATCAGCGGTTCAAGTGTTATTGTATATAAATTATGAGCCTTTTTCATTAACTATGACAGGCGTCGACTAGTTTTAAAACTCATTCCTACTAACCGCGTTTTGCAAAACATTCTCAACAGCAATCATGTAACACTGATGCAGTATGATACAGCAGATGTAAATTCTTGTATGTCATTGTTTCGCCTGTTTGAGGTTTATAACAAGCTTTCTCCGTATTGAATAGCTTGAAAAAAACCATGAACCAAAAACATGATCATTGACTCGAAAGATTAAATGAAGGGAAATGTTTATCCACACGTATCATGCTTTTGGTTGCGTGAAGGTCTGTGAATAATTATTAAACTGTACACTGTGTAAAACTCATGTACAAATATATGTTTTCGTCACATTTTCTGAAATTTTGAAAATAAGCGTCATTCATATCTACATCGGGCTTGTAGACAGGTTTTCATCCAGATTTCAAAATGTTTTATCAGTTGTGTTTCTCTTGTTTAGGTTTATTTCAAAATAAATAAATAGCAATTGCTTTGCGTCAATCTGATTCGCTGAACACGGTAATAGAAGTTCAGTTCATACCTCCATAAACTTAATTTCGTGACGTCACATCATTTTAAGCCGCGCCCATCGACGGAACTATTTATAAACAAGTTACGTTTTTCTAAAAATAGCAACACTTTGTGCAATGCCACTTCTTGAAAGTAAGTAAATATAAAATTAACATAATTCAGTATGAAATAATTATTGTTGTCAAAGGTTCTAAAGGTAATCATTTTCATAATAAACAAGAGAGCTCTATCAGAAATTACAACCGATCGTGTTCCTCCCCACAGAAGGCAAATGTCATTGTTAAATGCTCTCGCGGCCGTTGCAGGGAGGTTGGCAAAGTAATGTCGTTAAGTTCATGAACAGAGTTAAGCTTGGCTCCTCAACAAGTTTAAAACTGTGTGCTGTTTAATCAGATTCCGTTAGATCGTTATCATAACACCACCAGTATATGGCATCTACGAGGGTAAATTCGGCTGTGAGAACTAGCAATATCAAGGCCACGTGTTACGGACGTCCTATAAGTTCATGGCCACGTGTGTTGTAGATTTTCATTGGCTGATGAACGTTTTGTAGGCGGGGCTAGGGATCCGATGACGTTTTGATTGACATTTTATCTCTTTCATGCTGTTGAGCGTTGAATTCATTATATAGTGCAGCTCTATTTGGTGCAAATATGTATATTTAGAGCAATAAAATGTTTTAAAAACAACTAGTATGTATATATTTATTTATAAGAATTGACCTCAACATTTATTAAGTTCATGGAGGTATAAACTTAAAAACCGATGTGCAAACTCGGAGTAAATCCGCTACGCGGATTCATACTGTTTGCACATCGGTTTATAAGTTTATACCTCCATGAACTTAATAAATGTTGAAGTCAATTCTTAATGAAACAAGCAAGGTAAATGATGGTAGATATATAGTAGATGGTTGTAGTCGGTAATTTATACTCTTGTGAATGACTGGTACTATCATAAAAGGGATAATTGCACACCATATACAGTATTATTACTTACAACAAGGACGTTTCGATACCTCGACTATTAGTCTCGAGTTAATTATCTCCACTTCCTCAGCTTTATATTTATCAACCATCACCATGCAGGAATAGACCTTCACGTTCTTATCGAACACTGTAATCATTGATCTACAGAGTTACCATCGTACTCTTTGGTCATTTGAGTTCATGTTGTGAGTGATAATCGGTCTTTTTCTATAAAGTCCTACAATTTTGTAACACAACTGTACTCATTTATTGTTAGAAAATTCATAAAGTTTTAGGAAGGTGAGATATTTCTATCAATGATGTCAAAAGTTTTTTCCTTACCACCATGTATGGAAATTCAAAATTCATAAGATGTCTAATGAGAACATTGGAGGTGCAAATAATTGATAGTGTTTTCCCAGGTTGAAGGAAGGGTAGTGCGATGTCATAGAAAAGGCATGTTTTTCATTAGGGCTATCGCATATTCAATTTTGATTACAAAAGACATAACATGAAAACGTCATTGAATAAATTATATTTTAAAATCGGTTTTCAAAAACAAGA
The DNA here is from genome assembly GCA_921293015.1 of Phorcus lineatus. Taxonomy (NCBI): domain Eukaryota; kingdom Metazoa; phylum Mollusca; class Gastropoda; order Trochida; family Trochidae; genus Phorcus; species Phorcus lineatus. Next base: position 74,480,851 of record OV121081.1, on the reverse strand, counting down.
AAATATGTTTGATATTTCTGTGAGGGTTATGAATAAATGTCAACATAGTTCAAGTTTTATATTACAGTTATTTTTACAATAGAGCATGTTATTGTTTTTTAACAATCGCCCCGTAGTTCATTGCTGGAAAACGTCGACCTACGTTTGAATGACGTTAATACATCTCGTAGGCAGATAGGCTTAGGAATCAATCACCTAATTTCATAAGCATTTACTCATGCACATACCAAGTTATTCCACATATGTTATTTCAAGTTTCCATCTAGAACCACTTGTAAATACTATTCACTGCAATCAATTTGTAATTATATAATCAATTGATATCAGGTATAAATCTTGTGATGCCGAGGAACTCGTGCAATATTAATATTACTGAGAGGTCAGCAGGTTCCCAAAGTATCTGCTAACTAATGACCTGAAAACTGGTAGCGTTACAAACAATATGTACTCTAATAGAGGTTAGAGACGTTAGACGTTTGAGGTTAAAACATAAAAAAACAATAAATAAAAATCCATTATGAATGGAAAAATCAAAAGTTCGAATTATAAGCTCATCATGCACATTGGATGGTTATATGAACGACATAAGAATATTGGGAAAACCACTAAACCACAAACATTTATAACCCCAAAATAAAGTCATACACGAACATGACACGATGTTTGAACCCTGCCGAAAGTTTCTGTCAAATGGCATAGCTGTCATAGTTCTCCGGGTCTCTGAAGCACACAAATCACCACATCACGATGAGGTATTGAGTCTAGTGGTTGGAATAGAATTTAGATTAACAACGATAGCCTGCTTTTTATCAATGAGTGACAAATTGTCTGTGAAATCCTATTATCATCATGACCTTTATACATTTCCCTTCTTAAGTCGCTAGTTATGAGGGGTAGATTCATCCATGCAGTTACACATATGTATGAAAGCACCTTTGCTCGGGTACGTGTAAATGATAGCTTGATAGACACCTGCGGAGTTAATTCTAAAGTAAGACAGGGCTGTGTGGTGGCTTCAACATTGTTTTCCATTATATAAATGATTTGCAAAGGATGTCAATAATTTACACTGCGGTATAGAAAACGACGGTTCTATGTTATGCTTATTGTTGTAAGCTGATGACATCGCCCTAATTGCCCCAGATGAGTTGTCGTTGCAATGCATGCTTGACTGTGAGTGAGCGTTGGAAGCTTTCTATCAATATCAGTAAAATTAAAGTGGTTCATTACCGTTGTGGCACCTTACCACTGGAGGTAGAAGTCGGTAGGTAAACCCGCCCTAAACAGCCTTTAGAGAATAGGACCTGTAAGTTTTGCAATCGCAATGCTATCGAAGATGAAATACATTTTCTTCTTTTATTCTGATCTTAGGTATTATTTGTGGCAGAACATTTCTCGTGTCAATCCTTCCTTTAGACAGTTGTCCTTAAAGAGCCACTCCGTGAGTTGTTGGAGTCACATATGCCAAACTTAATCAATGGCGTCATTTGATCGCGAAGTATCGACTGTTACCAAAAAGACACATTTTAAAGCTTGTTTTTTTTTTACAGTGACAATATGAAGGTAGAACGTCGCAATTATGATCGAAAACCGGACAGTGGCGCGCGTCAAATAGTCAAACGTAATTTTGGAGATTTATCTAAAACAGCCAGGAGGGCAGTTAGGAGTTGATTGTGTTTGTTAGGTTATATAACTAGTATCTATGCATATTGGACGTGATATCTACACCTCTGTGTATTTATAAGGCTTTTTTAAAAAATTTTCATTGAAAACCAGTATTTGTCATATATATGTCTTTTGGACATGAAAAATTAAGATGTTTTGATTTCATATCACCACATATGACATTTAGGTTCGTATCAAAAGTAAATAATATGTTATGAAAATCACGGAGTGGCTCTTTGACCGCCCAATCTGTATTCATATTACGTAATGAGAGGTTTGTAAAGTCTCTTGCCGCTCTATTAATAAAGATGTATAATGGACGAAAACACGCTATTAGACCCAATATAACTTAAATATCACCTTCATCTCTTGTATATGTTAGTAATGTAATTTTTTTTATACATGGCAATTTTAAGATTTGCATGTGTCATAGGCATTATGACTGGGTGGTACAATAGTTAAAAGCTTTTATTATGTGTTGTGAACAACTATGTACCACGTGACACATAAAAAAAAAAATATTTCTTCTTCTTGTTTCTTCTTCTTAATCATGTAGTCATGCTTGTTAAAATAACTTTCGTTTTATTTATAAGAGGTGTGTTATTTCGGATCATCTGAGACACCATGTTATTTTTAAAAAAATCAAACGAAAATGTGTAATACATTTTTCTTCTTACAGTGGCGTGTGCCAGGAAATAAAGTAAATCACTTGAATAAACAACAAATAAGATCAGAACCTTAAACCTTAAACTTGCAAGATTGATACCCAATGCATAAATAATTTTGGACATTTAATTTCCTTCCAAAGGAAACACTGCCACAATTTGGACGTATTAAATCATATTTCTTTGAAATAGCATTTCATGGCTACGTGTAGAAAGCCGTCAGAACTGTACAATTGAAATAAAGCAGGGAAAAGCTATTCAGCCACATGGAGCAATGTGTAATTAAGTAAAGCACCCAATAATCATATTGATTTTATTGATTGATAATGAATGATTCGATATAGAAATTGAGTTTGTACTGGCGGATAACTATAAAAAAAATAACGGTAAGAAGATATAAATCAGAAAGCAATATTGTTATCTTAAATTTAAATCTTCTGCTTTTTTATGGTTATGAATAATTTTGTGTAGTTATTTTACTTCAAAATCTCACATAGTGATCTAAACTGTTTACAAGTATGGTGAATATCAGTATATTTCTTAATATGAATGATATCTAATACAATACACAAATTTAACAATTAAGCCCGCACAAGTTTGATTAATGATCTGATAAGTTCGACTGAGTGCAGTTGTTCGCCGTCTCATTTTGTAATTTTAATATAAACTCTTCTTACGTTAAACTAAGTTACTTGCTTCTTATTTGGTGGCTGTGGGTTAATTGTATTAAGTGTGATTTTTGAGCCTCAATAAGTACCATTTCATGCATATCTTTCTCAATACCATACCATTACCATACAAACTGTTTGCTTACAGGTAGTATCAATAATTGTGCGATAATATTCGATGAGTACGAAGTTTGAAAACAGTACAATGAGGGTCATAATGACATTACTGACAGTATGAATTGATAAAAGTTTGATGGGATGGTGACCGTTACAATTATGTGTTACACTGGACGTTATTGCCCTCTAAAGAAGTATCTTATATTTTTCTAGGAGAATCAGCATGTAGTTTACGTCTTTTGGTGTCATTTTAGCTCAATAATAATAATAGTGATGTGTTAATATATATGTTAAGCGCCTATCCTCCAACAAAGCTGCTCTTTTAAAAAGGCAATGTATGGTTTCATTACATCTTGACTATTAAGAATACCACAGGCATCTCCAAAGGCATTTGATAGAGTCATATTATTCAAATGATGTCTTTGAAACTTTGTTTCTTTTCTCATGCACAAGTGACATTTGATAATGATTATGTACGAGTCAAATTAATGTTTTTACGATATATTCCTGTCGCACCCTTCAGATCTATACCAACTTAATGTATGCTTGCTGATTCATTTGAAGTCAGAAAGTATAGGCTCTATTACCTGATACTGAGTACGTGTGGGCGAGCCAACGCTGACTGAGGCTCTGGTTTTCGTTAAACTCTGACTTATTGACACCTTGAGCTTGAAAGACACTTCCATTGTTGTGTTATTTCAATGTTTCAGCCCCAACTTGACTCAATACCTTATCGTGGTATCGTGGTTTGCTTCAAAGACCGCGAAGCTATACCAAACGTGGCTTACTAGCTCCTGGTAACAGCTCTCAAGCTAGACAAGTCGACGGGTAGAAGCCAGACCAAATTTGAGTCATTCTAAAACCTGCTGTCCTTCTCTCACTATGTATTTCTTTCCGTCCTTACGATCCCTTTCTATCTGATCTGTCCACTCCATTTATGGCTGTTTGTCATCCACGTGTTCAATAACTGGTATAATGCGGTGAAACCTGAGAGCAATAGCTGAAACTAGCAAACCCTTGGTGATACAGCGCTTAAATTCAGTTGAGCATTTAACCCAAGCCTTTCCGCCTGTAGAAAACTTAGATTGAGTTGTCATGCCCCTGGCGGCATTCGAACCACGGACTAATTTATCCCTGTGCTACCAGCCTGAGTTTTATATAGAGAGAGGATATGTCACTAGACTGCTTCTGCCATATTCAAGGAATACCACAGGGACCGTGAAAGGACTGAAGGATCCGGAATGCTTAGTTAAGATATGTTTCATAGACAAAGCAATGAAATTAATTATTGTAAAATTAAAATCAACTTGAACAATACAAAAGCTTACAATTTAATACAAAATCCATTCTTATAGGTAAACTAATGAGAGTTTTGAGTCATTTATCGTAAATATAATATCACAGCTAACACGAATACTTTAAAAACACAAAGATGTTGTTCGCTAAACTTAAAGCAGAGTTTTGGATTTAGTTTTAACTATTTAACTTTCCCACTTAGAAACTGTATATCTTACAAAACGCTTATATACATTTATACATAAACATTTTATATATAATAAAACCAAAGATATTCATGAAAACTTCAGATTACAGATATAATAATGTTTTAACATGAAAATTGTAAGAAAACATCATGTAAATATACAATCATTACTAGTATACATCGTGAACTATATAACAGCCGTTAAGAATGAAGGCACCTTTTCACTTCATTGATTGATATTCTTGAAATAAATCAGCAGGCACAAACAATTCGTGTTATTTTCACTGTCACAAGATGTTGATTCTATATATCTATCTTCATTCTGATGTATTGGTCACTCGTTTTTGGTGGCGACCATTATTTTTATCAGTTACATAGTATGAAAGTTTGGTGTGATATCCAGTGAACTCTAACTTATATATAGCCTGATCCAAAACAGAGACTGTGCCAATGTTGAGTACTTGTCTGTTATGAGAAACTCATTCCGACAATTAAGTTGAAAAACTTGGCTTTAGTGTTTACAGAGAATCAAGCCTCACGTTCAATACAATGGCGAACTATTGATTGACGCATGGTTTAGTCACCGAGTGAGTAATGATTTAATTGCAACTGAAAAATATTACTATTTAGCGTTCTGAAACATTGACTCTTAGTCTGGAGTTAATCATCTCCACTTCCACAGCACAGTGGTATATTTGTTACCATCAGTTATCGGGAATCGACTCTCACTGTCTTATCTAACTCTGTATTAATTATTGATCTACAGAGTTGCCATCGTGCTCTCGGGTCATTTCAGTGTATGCAGTTACTGTAAATCTTTTTTCTTAAGAGATAGAACTTTTGGATTTTTTAGCTATTTACACTCTGATCAGTTACATATGTTTAAGGAATGTACATAACGAATGTTGACACATTGGAAATAATATTGTCGATGGGGTTTTTACTATCAAACGTTTATGGAAAGTATATGAGAATAAAAACAAACAATCGTAAAACCTAAAAATGCTATAAATAGCACTTCTGACGTCAAGGGTTATTCAAATGTTTGTTTGAAAAAAGTAATCTTATTGCAAATGTTCTATGATGACGGTAAGTATTAAAAATATCCAATGACTCTAAAATTAAGAGAAGTCATTGAGCAAAGTTATGTCAAAGATAACATTTATTATCTATTCCTTCATCTGTCACCATCAATGTTACGCCAAGATAAACGATAGTTAAAAGTAAAATACTTCAGTTGACACTTACTGTAGGGTTCATTTTAATGATGACCGGATGCGTCGCATTTCGACTTGTTGGGCAGAGCAACTTCATCAAACTTCACACATTAGATTACCTACGTACATTTTAGTTTCAATAACGTATATGTTATGTTATGATATAAAGGTTATTGCATAAGTTATTGCATGACTATCTGTAAATAAGATATAACCCGTTATCATTACTATAATGACAGAACTAAAACTTAAATAACTGTAACATATGGTTGACTATTTTAATGTATCTTATTAATGAATGTTAACATAGCTGTAGTGTTACTTAATTTTAGACATTATTGACAATGAAAATCTTTTTTTTTCAAAATACTTCACAACTGCAAGTTATAGTTACTACCATAGTTCCCGAGTTGTATCGTCCGTGCGAGGCGTAGCCGAGGACAGACTCGAGAACAAAGCGTTGCGATGTTTCACGATACAACTCAGAAAATATGGTGGTAACTGACTAACTTCCTACTTATTTAAAATTTACAGCTTATATATTATTTTAGGGACACCTTACTGGTGTATGAATTGCGTGTGTATAGCTATCAGGTCCATTCGCGCTTCTTGTCAATCAATGCGGGATTATCCAAATGTGTAGAAAATATGGTATATAGGAGCACGTGCTTCTCGCGTGTCAAAGCGGGATGCACGAAGTAAATGTATATGTCAATTAGAGTTCGGGATATTGGAGGAAAAGGGCGACTTATCAACAGACATTCGACAGTTGAACGTCAAGAATTGTTTCGAAATATGAACCTATTTCTTGGATTTTTTACCTCATGATTGCTCTAAAACTTGATAAAAAAAATTCTAAACTTTTATACGCAACATGAGAAAGGTGTGGTACAGTGTAAATCCGAAGATAAGTTACTGATGTTTATCAGATTTACGGCGGAAGGTTTAGGAAGCCTCATGCATTTGCTAAATGAAACTAAGTTATTAACCTTATTTAAACAGGTCTTCAAAAACATTGATAATTACACCCTATACCAAGATACCTTGCTTAGAGGTCAATCATCTTTAGATAAGTATTGAACAGTCGCAGTTATCTAGCATCTGTTATTTCAATGTACACTCTATTTATATCATTTTATATCAGGAACGAATCATGTTTCCTTCCGAACTCATGCAGTATTAAGGCAAGCAAGTCCCCAAGGTAACTGATCATTAATGATGAGAAAACTAGTCGTGTTATAAGATGTATGTATTTACAAGCACGTTTGAGGGGGCGGGATAGCGCAGTGGTTAGCGCGTTCGGCTTCGGATCAAGAGGTCCTTGGTTCGAATCCCGCCAGGGGCTCGGCAACTTTGTCTGCAGTAGAGAACAGTTATAGACGCAGTCAGGTTTGGGTTGCAACTGAGTTTCAGCGCAGTACCACCCATGTTTCGCTAGTTACAGCCGATGCTCGTAGGTTTCACCGCATTTCATAGCAACAATGGTGTTGCGGGCTTTCTCCATGCAATAATACTAGCAGCCGCGATATAAGTGAAATAATCTTGAAAGCGGCGTTAAACACCAGCTCACTAGCACGTTTGAGGTCACACACTGAAAATATGTTTGAAACAATAACCGATATGATTAGAAAAGTCAAAGTTCGAAATTAAGGATTAATATAAAAAACACACAATAAAGCTCTTTACTTTAGTCCTAATTCATCGTAATAAGATAAAATCGTGGTTTATTAGTAACATACAGTTATATCTATATATTTATATCTATCATATATTTAGTAACGAAAAATATCATAATATCATACGCAGTGGATATTTGCTACTGGTATCAAATCCTGCAAAAAATGTAACACGAGGTTATGCCACCCCAAGTGACAGATCATCTGTAAACGAAATTAACCAAACTTTGTTGGCTGTTCAATAAAGCTTCACTATATAATGGTTGCTTTCAAAATATGTAATTCTTGATCTGCAATAATAAATCAACAGATACATATTTTAATATTGACCTCTCTATTGTATATGAAATATTAGATCTCAAGAAGGAATAATGATTACAGAGATAACCTGTTTTGCATCATTCGGTTGTAATTATATATTGTCTTTGAAATCTAATCATCATGTAGTCAAGCTGTATCTCAACAACTGTTGGTAATTGAAAAACATAAGTACTTATATGTACGTGGGTTAAGATGATCTTGGACACCACGTTGCTTCTCTCAAATCAACCAAAACTGTGAAATATAATATTTCTATTTGGGAATATCTGATAACTTTAACATTGTAAACTGGCATGTGTTCAAAGGTTGGAAGCGTCATTATGCTACTTAATAGCTATAGATGCTTATATAATTTTTCGGAAATTGATATACAACTTGATGCAAACCCGAGCAAACCGGGATCTAAATTTTCCGCATATTGTGCGTAATGTACGTTGAGAATAAGGTTTTCGCAGCTCTATTAAATTACAGGTTGTATTGATTCAAGTCTTTTTGTTCAGGTGCTGCTGCATTGACATGATACACAAAACTGATTTCGTCTTGTTATGGAATAGAAAAAGTCCTTTTTTACACTTTTCCTACAGAAAAATATGTCTGCCTCAAAATCACTTTCAGGTTATGGATTTCTTGATGTTTCACAAGTCCCAGATACGATTTAACATGTTAAGCGGATCATAAATTCATAATGGATACATTTGCATCTTTACAACTAACAGACATTACAGATTGAAAACAACTGGTTTATCTATCGTGAAACAAGGTTTCTTCGCATCCAATATACGAGCTTGAAACATTAAAAGGATTGCAGAGTGTATATATAGCGCGAACTAGTACACTATCTGATTTGTTGACCTATTTGGGAATGAATTATCTAAACTTTCACTAACTATTTAAATGTATATCTTTAAACCAAAGTCTATTGTTTTCGGCTTTTCGGTATAGCATGGTGTCATATGAAGTCACAATCTAATTCGATAATGAAATCAATAGGTAAAAAACATAATTTGATTAGTGATTTTAATGATTTGAGACATTTGTAATAATATAACAGTATACTAATCAGAAAACCAATTCGTTAATCGTAGGTTCAAATATTTTACACTTATGATTATACAATAATGTTTTTGTTTATTGAAAGCGTGTGTGTATGTTATACTTCAATTACTCCCTCAACGATCTCATTTCTACAAGTTATAGCATACACATGTTGAACAAGTTAAAGTAATCATCCTTGAATTTCAAATTATGAGTGATGATGCTGGCTGTCGTGTTTTATCATGTTAATCCTCTAATTTTCTGTACAATAAAGAAAGTTTTATAGAGGTGATCGTGTGTGAGTTTTAGCATGCGCCTCTTAATTTACAACTTCATGCAACTCTTTGCCTCTTTGCCACCTTAACATGAACAATAACACTTTAAACATAGAGTTGATAACATATATATCCCTTATAAATGTATGACGATCTAGTTTAGATTTACCTCTGTTTACGCTAAGGGAACTTACTCATTACTGTTTTATTATTCGGTGAACATACTTATCAGTAGGCATACGAAATATGTGTTTCATTTCAACAGAAACGAACAAAATTATCTTGGTCCTGGAAACTCAGCTTAACGTCCTAAGATGACATTTTCTCCTCAACGCATGTACTTGTGCGATTTTTGCACCTTTTGGGGAATTTTATGGGCTTGCTGCTACATCTGAATGTCCATCTCAGTTCCACCAATAGCTTGCTGTGTCACATGAAGATTTGCATCATCAATGAGTAAATAAGCAATACACTATATATACGTATATGGATATAGCCAAGTAATATTAAAGACAAGGATGCCTCAGTCCGTCGTGGTAAAGCCACAGTCACGCCAAGAGGTTAATGCAAAAGTCAATAGATCCGAACAACTCGTTACCACCTTATATCCTTTCATCCCCATTGACGTTTTGGGCCAGCATTGAAAGCCTTGTAAACTCTCGGCTTCTTCTATTAGCGACCTTTGAAGCTTCAACTTCGATCAGGTTTCTACAAGATCTATACACCAAAGGGACTGGAGCAAACGTCAAGTGAAAGCAAGACATTTATAATGGAGGAATGTATATAGTACAAGATAAAGTATCAATATGAAAGCTATGGTAGTTGCATGCATGTACATGTATTAATTGCTGGCTATCATAATTTGTATTACCTACATGTAGCTTCTTTATTGAAATCCGTGTTTGAGACATTGTTATTGATGGTCTATTTACATGTCGTCCTGGAATACATGTACGTCACATCTTAAAAGATGTCTTTAAAACTTCGAATTTTTTTAAAGACAATATTAAACATTTAGATAGATAGTTGTATATTTATATATATATATATATATATATATATATATATATATATATATATATATATATATATATATATAGGTAAAAGGTGAAGAAGGTCTCACGTGAAGTAAAAAGATATTTGAAAATAAAATACTTAGAACGACACTTGCTGTAGATATCATTTTAATGATGACTGGATGCGTCGCATTTCGACTTGATAACAAGTCTTTTCAACAGTGTGGAGTTTTCTCAACATGGCAAATATATAGGTACAAATGCTTAACAATGTAATAATGGACAATAGACTTTGATTGATTAGCAAGTGACAAGTGGTAACCTCGATTAGCTAACAATGCGCTATTTATGAGGGATTAAGATTTGAGTTATTGTAATAGCCTCTTCCTGGTCGGTCCCAGTCCATCAATTGATCTTTTGTTTCAATTGCACAGTTGACACTTCTTGCATACATGTAATTTCTAGGAGTATATGTTTTAGTGTTCTTTGATGAATATCTTTTTATAAAGTTAAATTTACTCCAAAAGCTTTTTGAAAGGGTATTCTGAGATGATGTGGATGAATTGTCATTACTTCTCCCTTCCGATTGCGATACAGTAGAGTCTTCTCTCACACTTGATAAAGTTGAGTTGGATTGTTGAAAGTCCTCGGATGATGATAAGTCCTCAGATTGAATCAAGTTCTCTACAGTAAAGGAGTCCTCCGATTGTAGGTTTTGATTTGATATTTGTTCCAAATGTTGCTCTCGATTAATTACTGGGGGTGTTGTCCTGGCGTGTGTCCTCCCGTCCTTTGGATCCTGTTTTTAAGAAGGTGATTGTTTCCCTTATTTGTAGATCTCTTCTCTTATGTTTCTGCACGTTGGAAGATGTAGTTGATGGTTGTTTTAACAGCCAGTTTTCTCTTTTCATCCACAATTTTACATATTTACATACTTCATCTTCTTCTTTTTAATATATATATATATATATATATATATATATCGTGCCTCAAACGTGAAATAGCCTCAAATAACAATACAAACCCGAAGAAATTTTATGGAAATGTTTCAACATAACAGTAATATTCAAAATCAATTTTCTCAATTGCAATAGGGTCAGGATAGCGCAGTGGTTAGCGCGTTCGGCTTCGGATCAAGAGGTCTCTGGTTCGAATCCCGCCAGGGGCTCGGCATTTTGTCTGCAGTAGAGAACTGTTCAGCACGCAGTCAGGTTTGGTTGAAATGCTTCACTGAATTTCAGTGCAGTATCGCCCATGGTTCGCTAGTTCCAGCCGATGCTCGCAGGTTTCACCGCAGTGCTTAGCCACAATGGTGTTGCGGACTTTCTTTCCCTGCAACAATACTATTAGCCGCGATATAAGTGAAAGACTCTTGAAAGCGGCGTTAAACCCCATATCACCTTACCTCACCTCGTTTGCACTAGTTAAACATGTTATCGTAAGTGGCGACACTCATTAGCGAGTTGCTTTTCTCAATCAGGAAATGTCTGGATAATAATATTTTTTCTCTCATACACATATGACATTTGAAGAATCAACTCGTGATTTTACGATTTATTCCTGTTACGCCCTCAATATCGTAAAACAACTGAAAATGCATGCTCATTTATTTGTAGTCTAAAATACGTCTCTTTTTACCATATATAGGTGAGTGTGAGCCAACATTAACTAAGACTTGTTTCGCCCTTGGAAGATCCTGAAGTTTGATATCCATAAAGCATTCATTAAGGCTTCGTCTGCGATTAGATTGGTCCAGTTTCTTGATTTGGCCAACGATGGTTTCCCCTCCTCTATTAGTATACTGAATGTGGCAACCCTTCTCTGTGATGACCATGTTTCATTTATGAATTTGCCAGGAAATATTGTTAATAGAAACATGGAGACATATTCTGTCTTAATTATTTCTTTGTAACATTTCCCGACAAATGTGATAGTTCAGAATACTAAATAGTTATTTATTTCCTCAAAACAACTGTCTTCTGCTAGTTGGAGCACAAATGAGGATCTTCGAATCATGCTTCATAGAAAGTAACTTAAAAGTATGTCGGCAAAATATAAAAAGCAAAATAATTTCTAATAGTCTCATTGTGTGAAATTGTTTTCAACTGTTCAACTGCGATCGTCGCTACTACTACTACTACTACTACTACTACTACTACTACTACTACTACTACTACTACTACTAAAACTACGCTTTACTATTACTATTACTGCTCCTTCGCCTACTACTACTCGTACCGCTACTCGTACTACTACTACTACTAAAAATACTACTGCAACTACTACTCATACTGTTCCAACTACTATGATTCGCACTACTACTACTGCTGCTCGTTCCACCAATGCATCACACCTGCCACCACATTAACTGTTACGAATGCTACAACCACTCATTCACTACCTCTACTGTTTTAAGTGTACTGTTCCGAAAGTAGAAAAGGTTAATTGATTCATGTATTGTAGGCAAAGATGGACATAAACTTTTATAGGATCATCACAGTTGATAAACGCATGAGAAAAACCATTTAAAGCAACAATCCAACCTTATCTTTACGACTTAAGTGAGGAACATTTGGGTAAATGATCAATCACGATCACGTGTGGAGTTTGTGTGGAAGATAATTAGTCTTATCGGCAATTGCAAAATGATTTTCAATTAATGTTTTGAGAAGCAAATACAGATGCATAATCAGTTGGGTGATAGAGAGCATCAAATCCATCACTCAATCATCTGCTGTAAAGTTAGTCCTATCAAAAACGTGGAACGAACGCAATATCATAATCTATTTATAGTCCCATTGATTTTTTGTAATTAAGACAATTGCTTAACGTTTGTGGCAGTAAAAGCCAGGGAAATGACTACTTTCATCAATTACACTTTCCATAAGCCGCCTGTGATTCATAGATGAGCACTCTGTTCTGTGCGGAAATTACGTTTTCCCGTCAGTAATTAGTAACGTCGCATAATTCACAACTTGGAGACACAAAGAGGAATATTGGCGTTTACCTTTGTATGATGAACTTATGTTTGCCGCCATTCTCAGACAATAATCACACACATTGATGTGCAACTAAAGAAACGGCGTTAACGCCATGCAAAAATGATTATAGGAGGATGTTCTGTTGCTAATTGAATTGTTCAAAGAATAAGTGCAGCCTTTATCGTGTTTGCGTCATGATAATATTTCCGCGGTAATAAATCATTCAAATTATATTTTTTTTACCATCAACTAAAATCGGTGATTTTGTTGATTTTAGAAAATCTTATTAAAATGCTACTCAACATTTGCCTGTAAATTTTCGTTATTTTAAATTGAAAACCACTTCATTATTTTGTCATTACATTACACCAATTTCTGTCAAAATTACAATTTCAGGAAATAATCAATACTTCAGTTATAAGAACATTGATGATATCTTGCAAATGTGAATAAACAGATTCAGTGTTACCATACTTTATCAATCTAATCAAGCATATTTAATCGCTGAATGAAATTCTATAACAACTAGCATTTGAATCTATTGAAAAAGGATCTAAAACATAGGGCAAGTGAAGCTGTAGCTAATAAATTTCAGAATAGGTAATATTGTTGGTTAAGAACTAGAAATTTGTAAACCCGACATCGCCCATGTGTCCCAGGTTATTTACAAGTTATAATTCTATAGACCTGAGTAGGTAAGCAAGATTTATTCAATTAGACGTTTAAATGCATTTTCAAGATATAAATTAGATAAGAAGTTTGCAAATAATTATCTTTTCATGACACTGAAAGGGTAGTCACCTTCTAAAGGTTATATTATATCGTCTTTCAGAAAGTGTTCTGTTACACTTGTTTATTGCCTTTAAGAAGGGATTTTATGAGTGGTTCTTTTGTTATTAGGTTTTTGGAACTCTCCTGTGAGAGAGAGAGACACCTTTTAGACTAGCTGACCACATGGTCATGTTTTTAATATAGGTGGGAACAATTACCTTAATATTGTCAAAACAAGGTGAAACTTACGCCGACCATAAAGTGAGTAGTAACTCCAAAGCATTGTTAAAGGGTTTAAACCATGTATAAAGGCTTAATATATAATATTTCTAACCAAACATGTATTTCATGTGTAACTGTGACCTAGTTTTTGGCCATGCCATGTTAGTATTAACAGCAGTTTTCTTTGAACATCAGTTGATTGTAAATGCATCCTAAATGCATCCTATTCATTGTCTGAGTGTATAAACACCTAAGGATCATGTAACAACAGTTTAAGCTATAATGAGTTTTTGTTACATTGCAGTATTTTACCCGCTATCAGCATGTATACTGATGAGAAGAACAAATAAAGTTTCTAATGGGTTAACTGCTGTCATCTTTCTTGGAAGAAAAACAGTACAGTAAAATATTTATGACAGACGTCAAGTAATAAGGAAGATTCCGTCAGGTGTCCACAAGGCTAATAATTCTCATCAGAATTACAGTAAACTATGGCTGATTCTAAGACAGAATTAGAGGTTCTCAGCACCTGTGAAGAGGGCCAAGAAAGGTTTAGAAGACTATCAGAGAAGGGCAAGGACTATTTTTATTCCCAAAATCAAGATTTTAAGGATAAATTAGATAGGACTCTTAAGGAAATTCATTCTGTGCCTGATAAAGTGCTTATGTGTTTGACAGATTTAAAGGAACTCAGATTGTGTGAAAAGAACTTTATTCAGATTGTTAACAAGTACAAGACAATTTCATCTGATTATTCTGCATTCTTGAAAAGATATGGTGTTCCTGTCAGTGAAGAACAATTACAGATACATGTTAAGAATGATCAGGCCGTGAATTCCACTGTGCATTCTATAACTCAGGACATTGAGTCAAAAATTCAGGGATTAACTGATAAAATATCTGTCCACACTGAGGGAACTAAAAGGACACAGAGGACAAACTCAAGGCGTCATACAGTTTCACAGGCATCCACCTGACTGTCTGTTATACTGGCTCGGAAACAGGCAGAAGCAGAATCAAGCAAAGTCGCTCTTGAATATGCTAGGAAAGAAGCTGAACTTATTAAGAGACAGGCTGAAATGGAAGCTGAGAAGGCTCTCCTAGCTCATGAAAAGAAGACTGCAGTGATTGAAGCGGAAGTTAAAGTGTTGCAAGCTGTGAACGAATCCCTTGAAGAATCATCAGTTGCCAGTTCCATATCTGTGGAGGATCCCACACAGAGGACTCAAGACTATGTGAACAATCTCCCAGATGTAAATCCTGACGATAATGTCAGTCATAAGGACATTGATGAAAGAACATTCTCTTGACCAAAAATACTGACATTAAGCATGTGAATAATGACAAAAATGATGTTCATAGGGGACAGAGCCCCAATGTTGCTAACATAGTTTCACGTACTCATGGTAACCATCACATTTTGAATCCAAATGTAGCTTCATTTCAGGGTATTGATATAGCTCATTTTTTTATGAAGAAAGATTTGTCATTGTCTCGTCTTAGTAAGTTTAATGATCAGCCAGAATCCTATGCTATTTGGAAATCAAATTTTCAGAGTGTTGTCAGTGAGATAAGTATTAGTGCAGTTGAGGAATTTGACTTGTTAATTAGATGGTTAGGGACAGAGTCCACTAAGCATGCAGTTAGCATTAGAGCAGCCACTGTTGATAACCCGGAGAGAGGTTTGTTGAGATTGTGGGACCGTTTAGATGAAAGGTACGGATGTCCAGAAATGGTAAAGGCTTCCCTTGAGGCTAGATTATCAGGCTTTCCAAAACTTGCAAACAAAGACAGTGTCAAGTTATATGATTTAGCAGATTTGGTTGCAGAGATTGACTCATTCAAGCAAAATGAAAAATATTCTGGCCTACTGTCATATTATGACTCATCCTCCGGAGTGATTCCCATTGTACAAAAGCTGCCATTTGGGATTCAAGAAAGGTGGACTTCCCGCGCCTTTAAGTACAAACAGGACAAGGGAGTACCATTCCCACCATTCACAGAATTTGTCGCATTTATGCGCGAAGTGAGCAAACTCAGGAATGACCCAAGCTTCTCTTACGAATGTGGCCCTCCACA
The DNA here is from genome assembly GCA_921293015.1 of Phorcus lineatus. NCBI lineage: Eukaryota > Metazoa > Mollusca > Gastropoda > Trochida > Trochidae > Phorcus > Phorcus lineatus. Next base: position 74,464,660 of record OV121081.1, on the reverse strand, counting down.
ACAAGTCCAGCACATTCAAGCTAGGAAGGAGAAATCTACAAAACCATTCAGCTACAGTATTCATGCCAAAAAGACTGAAGTGGGTCATAAGGTAGAGGATGTGAGTAGGCAGACAGCCAAATGCCCTATTCACCATAGTAGTCATACACTGAACGAGTGTAAGTCTTTCAGAGTCAAACCATTTGAGGAACGCAAGGACTTTTTGAGACAAAAAGGATTTTGTTACAAATGTTGTGCATCACGACATCTGGCAATTTATTGTAGTGAGAAACCGCATTGTGATATTTGTAACAGTAATAGACATGCAACTGCTATGCATAACGAGAACTATGAGAGACCAACAGGTTCAGACTTGGTTCCTACGCGAGAAAATGTAAACAACCAGAATGGAAAGGGAGTTCCACCACGGACATCTGCAAAATCAAGTTGTACACAAATCTGTGGTGATGGATTTAATGGGAAATCCTGTGCAAAAATCGTGCTAGTGAAGGTTTATCCAGTAGGACAACCTCAAAACTTTGTGAAACTTTATGCAGTTTTGGACGACCAGAGTAAGTCATCTCTCGCCAAAGCAGAATTCTTTGACCTCATGAACATCAAAGGACCAAGAGTCGATTATACTCTTTCATCTTGTTCAGGTACCGTTCAGGACGCAGAGGTTACCAATGGGCTGGGTGATAGTAGGCGAAACCTGTCTTGGGAAGGTGCATGCCCCGGACCAGGTAGATTCAGTGACTGTGATGAAGACTCATTGCTTGTCCAACGGCAGACCGACCGTTTTTAAGCCTTGCCCAAATGACTTCTTGATAAAGGATTGTGTTGACAATTTAACCCCAAACCCTCTATTCATTGAGACTAAAGATGACGACAAGCCAGGCTTGTCACAGGAGGATAGGCAATTTCTCAGTATAATGGACCAGGAGATGATTAGAGGACCTGAAGGCAATTGGGTAGCACCATTACCCTTTAAGGATCCAAGACCGATTCTGCCTAACAACAAGGAGCAAGCAACAAGAAGAGCAGAGTCTTTGAAAAGGAGCCTGGATAGAGATCAAGTGAAGCGTCAACAGATGATTGACTTTATGGACAAAATCCTCACTGCAAGTCATGCCGAACAAGCTCCACCAGTAGCAAGAGATGCAGAAGTTTGGTACCTACCATTGTTTGGAGTTCATCATCCAAAGAAACCACAACCGATTAGAGGAGTATTTGATTCATCTGCTTCATTTGGAGGTATATCACTGAACAGTGTACTCATGAAAGGACCAGACATTGCTAACAGACTGTTAGGTGTTCTGCTGAGATTTAGGAAGGAAGCCATAGCAGTGGTAGGAGACATTGAGAAAATGTTTCATTGTTTTCATGTTCCTGACAGACACAGGGATTATCTGAGGTTCCTGTGGTACGATGGCAATGACTTGGATTAAGAACTTGTTGAGCATCGAATGAAGGTTCATGTTTTTGGAAATAAGCCTTCCCCAGCAATCGCAACAATTGGACTACGTGAAGTTGCTGAATCGTCAAGTAGAGATTTTGGGCAGGATGTAGAAGAATTTGTTAAAACAAATTTCTATGTAGACGATGGTCTGACCTCTTTGCCAACTGCAGATGAAGCTATTGACTTAGTTCAAAGAACTCAAATAGCTCTTAAAACACATGGGAACATCCGGTTCCACAAGATTGCATCAAACAGCCCACAAGTAATGAGTGCCTTTTCACCCGACGACAGGGCCAGTGACCTCAAGGATATGAACTTCATGGAACATGGTGAAGAGTGCATTCCCATGCAACGCAGTCTTGGAATGTACTGGGATATCAAGACTGATAAGTTTCTGCTTCAGGCATCTGTGGGTAATAAAACCCTACACGAAACGAGGAGTGCTATCTACGGTCCATAGCATATACGACCCAATGGGATTCTTGGCACCACTGACCATAAGAGGTCGATTAATTCTTCGAGACATCGTACTTAGCAATATTGGATGGGATGATGCCCTGCCAGAACAGTATCACCAGGATTGGAGCAATTGGTTAGAATCACTACAGAGACTTGGTGATTTGCGGGTGTCTCGTCAATTTACAGGATTGTCATTCACGGGAGCTACTGCAAAGCACATCCTCATGTTCAGTGACGCATCTGAAAAGGCCATTGCAGCTGTGTGCTATCTTGAATTGGAGAATGAAAAGGGTGAATCTCAAGTAGGATTCATTATGGGTAAGTCCAAAGTTGCACCGAAACATGGACACACAATCCCAAGACTGGAGCTGTGTGCAGCAGTCCTATCAGTGGAGTTGGCAGACCTTGTATGTGATAGCTTGGACATTCCATCAACGTTGGTTTCTTATCATACCGACAGCAAGATTGTACTTGGGTACATAAGGAACACTCTCAAAAGATTCACCGTGTACATCTCGAACAGAGTCACACGTATAATCAGGTCTTCCTCTATTGACCAGTGGCAATATGTGCGAACCGATAGAAACCCAGCTGACGACGGCACAAGATCAATCCCAGCCTCCAAGATGTCACAGAGTGCATGGATCTTTGGACCCACACAGAAGAAAATGGAAAACTCTGGAGATGAAGGTGAACAGGAAGACAGGGAACCAGAGCAGTTACCAGAGGTTAGAGTTCAGATAACTCAGATAAAACAAGGACCAGGACTTCTTGGTATACATCGGTTTGAACGCTTTTCTACATGGAGAAGCTTGGTGAACGGCATTGCTCAACTTAGACATTTTGTAAAGGGAAAAGTCAACCAGGATGCAAGAAAGGACATAGATGCTTTAACTTACACACAGGCAGAGCAATTCATCATCAGGCAAGCCCAATATGAGAGTTTCAAGAAGGAAATTGATAGTCTCAAATCGGGACAAAGACTACCCAAAACGAGTTCTTTGGCATCTTTGGATCCTTTCCTTGATGGAGGCAGGCTGAGCAGAATGAACTTAGAATCGAACATCAAACACCCATTGGTGATTCCAAGAAATTGTCATGTTTCAAGACTGCTGATACTCAATTATCACCACCAAGTGAGACACCAAGGTAGACACTTCACCGAGGGAGCAGTGCGCTCAGCGGGTTACTGGATAATCGGAATGAAGAAGTCGGTTTCTTCGATCATTCATCGATGTGTCACATGTAGGAAGTTAAGAGGTCGATCCTCAACTCAAAAGATGTCTGATCTTCCATGTTAAAGGCTAGAGCCTTCACCTCCTTTCACTTATGTTGGAGTAGATGTGTTTGGACATTGGAACATTGTTGCTCGAAAAACTAGAGGAGGACTTGCAAGTTGCAAACGCTGGGCTGTTCTCTTCACATGCTTGGTTTGCCGTGCTGTACATATAGAAGTTGTTGAGAGTCTAAGTACCGACGCATTCATCAATGCTTTGCGAAGATTTATGGCAGTTAGAGGAAACGTGAAGAAGTTTAAGTCGGACAGGGGAACTAACTTCGTCGGCGCCACGGATATACTTGGTGTAGATGCCGTGAATGTAGAAGACAGGGGCATCAAGAAGTTCTTGAATGAAAGTAAGACACAGTGGGAATTCAACCCTCCCCATGCTTCACATATGGGTGGAGCATGGGAAAGAATGATTGGTGTATGTAGGCGTGTTCTAGATTCCTTGCTTGCTAGTCACACATACAGTAGACTCACTCATGATATGCTCATTACACTGATGGCAGAGGTGTGCGCTATTGTGAACAACCGTCCAATCGTACCAGTATCTACAGATCCAGAGTCACCATTTGTGTTGAGCCCTTCAACATTGTTGACCCAAAAAATTGAACCCTTGGCGAATCTTGGTGAGCTGACTCAAACCAATGATGTTAAGACTCTCTTTAAGTCTCAGTGGAAACAAGTTCAGTCTCTGGCTGATGCTTTCTGGCGGAAATGGAAGGCAGAGTATCTCCACTCACTTCAGCCTCGAAGAAAGTGGCGCAATGCTGAAAACAACATCCAGGTGGGAGATGTGATTCTCCTTAATGACAAGAATCTCCATAGAAACGAGTGGAAGCTTGGTGTGGTGGAGACGGTGATACCGAGCATTGATGGCAACGTACGTCAGGCAACGGTTCGTATCTGGAGAAATGAAGGGGAAAAAGGGAAATTGGTGACGTACACTCGACCAATTACTGAGCTGACTGTGCTGTTGGAAAAAGAACAGCAGTGAATATCTTGGTTAATCTCGAACATTTTCAGCATTTAAATGTCCTAAGTAGGCTACATGATTTATTTAAGGAAATTGCTTTTCTGGTTTTTAGTTATATATCTTGTTATTGTTATTTCATGTTAGATTTGAAGTGTTTTAATGATATTTGGTATAAATATCATTGGGGGTTGTGTTCTGTTACACTTGTTTATTGCCTTTAAGAAGGGATTTTATGAGTGGTTCTTTTGTTATTAGGTTTTTGGAACTCTCCTGTGAGAGAGAGACACCTTTTAGACTAGCTGACCACATGGTCATGTTTTTAATATAGGTGGGAACAATTACCTTAATATTGTCAAAACAAGGTGAAACTTACGCCGACCATAAAGTGAGTAGTAACTCCAAAGCATTGTTAAAGGGTTTAAACCATGTATAAAGGCTTAATATATAATATTTCTAACCAAACATGTATTTCATGTGTAACTGTGACCTAGTTTTTGGCCATGCCATGTTAGTATTAACAGCAGTTTTCTTTGAACATCAGTTGATTGTAAATGCATCCTAAATGCATCCTATTCATTGTCTGAGTGTATAAACACCTAAGGATCATGTAACAACAGTTTAAGCTATAATGAGTTTTTGTTACATTGCAGTATTTTACCCGCTATCAGCATGTATACTGATGAGAAGAACAAATAAAGTTTCTAATGGGTTAACTGCTGTCATCTTTCTTGGAAGAAAAACAGTACAGAAAGACTCGCCTGGATGATTGTGGTATTTGACTTTACATTAAATTTTACTTGATAAAATATCGATTTATAATAATATCCAAAAATTTACAAATTATTATCATTATATTGACAAATATTGACTCATCATGCCATAGCCAGCGATTTCCTACTCGAAGCATAGGTGAATTATGTCACGTTATTATGTTTATCTTACAGTAGGTATGTGCGCTATTTCTTGTCAAGTTAAAACCCCTCACATATAATAGCATGTGTCATCTGGTCAATGCTTTGATAATCTATTTAGGACATTAATGTACAAATAGGAAAGCACCCTCTTGTTTCATGTCGACACAACTAATTATATAACCTGTTAGTGCACCCTTTAAGCAAACATTCCTGCAACAATGGTATTGTTTGTGTTTGGAGATATGATTTACAAATCTATATAAAACATGAGCAACGTGAATCTGAGTTTATAAGTACTTATAGTTAATTGCCTTATGTAGCTGCTAAATATGTTTTCATTTAATTTCTAGTTTGGATGAAGTCATTGGTACGGACGGGCATGATGACACGAGCGTGAGGACAAATGATCCATAATGAATGATATCTGGTTATACGAGTTAACAACATGCAATGAGCTGACACCCATAAAACTGAAATAAAGCGTCCTTTCTGCAGGAGGTATACAACAGCATATTGTTTCGTCCACCTCAAAGCAAATAATGCACTCTCATGAATACGATAATAGTTTTGGAAGTACTGTACTTTCACAAACAGGGGCATATAAGGACGCATAATTGCATACAGTGAAAATGTAAAGTATATTGATAGATTAGAAAGATTTGAGGTTTATCAAATATTCAGTCTACACAAGACGAGCATTACCTGTGATAACATTTATGTCTTATTGATTAGTATTGATAAGTTTAATGCTCCTCCATGTGGATATCGTTCTTATCATTAAAATATTTCATTCAAACTGATTCACTTCAGTTTATGACTTCTCATTACGCTAATTACCATGACTAATCTATTAAGAAAGAAAATAGTATTGTCTTATTGAAATAAAATAGTGTTCATGATTCAAATAACATAAAATATTTACTTTATATCCGTCTATTCCCGAATACCAAAGTCGTTAAAACACTAACTTCCTTTACCATTGACTTTAAATCCGTTTTTGAATATTCTACTTGAATTTAATCACTTCTATAATGAGGAGGAAACAATTTAATACCATTATTCGGCTTAGTCGTTATGTTCCGAATGCCCTGAAAGTTGTAAGAAATCCCTGTTTAAAAACTGTCTGACTAATTACATTTCTTGAAGGGAAAATATAGAGGAATTATTATTTGGAAGTATGATAAATCAGAACTTAAAGACGACACATGTATACGATGCAATTAAAATTTATCTATACAAACGATGACTCGAGTGTTTTGATGTTAAAGCTATTTCTATCTACCACTATGTATATACCTACATGTATATGGTCGCGCTTAGGGCATAATTATAGCTGCTTTGAAAATTAAATTTTTGTCAGGATAAAGGTGTACATTTATGTTGCGCTCGTAGCGGGCACTGATACCTGAAATAGCGCCCTGAAAACATCCATATTATTTTCATCATTAGCTACCCGTTTTGACGGTTTTGGGAATCTTGCAAAACACGTTATGAGTTTTCAATCTTTCTCTACGGGAATTTCCTAATCTCGTAGTTCGCATACACATACCCTCGGTAACCCTAGTGAGTCCACACAGTACCGGAATGTTCAGTTCTGGGGTATCAAACAATAGGTCAAACGTGATTTTAAAGCTCGAGAAAATCGAAACCTTAAACACGTCTGTGGCCGATCTAAAATAAGCCATTGTAAACTCGTCACACCTTTTCTCTTTGAATTATACATGTGGTGTTGGAATTGGTCTTGAATTATGAAGCCTTTTAATCAAGAAGTTCTTGTTTCCACACGTAAATACTCTGTTATGTAAAGAACAGAATCGCGACCTGAGGATCAGAACCTTCTGAACGTGTCTCAAACAAAGACCCATATCATCGTCTCGATGGAATTATCTGCATGAGTAATACACAGAAGCCGTAACCCCATAATTATTACTTACATTATCGACATAATACAGTTCTCAAATTCTCTATTAGATAAAGTTACTTGATAACCGTCGCTCTTCGAGATCTATCCATTATTACATCGACATTACGTTGACACAAACACCGTCGACCGTCAGAACATTCAGTCATTCGCTCACATCACATTCGTCCTTTTAAAGTAAACTGAAAACCAAATTACCATGGTAATAAAGCTTAGATCATGCTGTCGCCATTTCAGTCAAAAGACAAGCAAAGTATTGTTTCGTTATTGTCTAGAATTATTCACTCGTGAAGAATAAGCAAGTCCAAACAGTTATCATTATTAACGGTATCGTCTCAATACACAATTCTCTTAAAGACATCTTCCGTTACCCTCATTGACTATGCACACAGCACTCTGCAGTCGAGTCTATAAATTTTGTTCCTACTGCTTTGCAAATAACAAAGACTGAAACGATGGTAATTTGGATGGACTTTATGGCAGGAGCGTATACAGAGTAGGTTACTGTGAAGCCAACTCATGCATTATTTATTTGATCACTCGCATTATGAACACCTGACATGCAACTAGATGCTAGTGATACAGGAATCTGGAGTGCTGTTTTTCATCTGAGGATGTTTGTGTGAAGACTAAATATCTTTTTTCCTTCGAAGAAGAAATTTTGCTGTCCGTGTTTTTCACGTTCTCGACGTTTCGACATTCAACAGCAATTGGGTCAATATTAAGTAAAATCAAGATGTTTGTTAAGTACCCTGGTACTCGTAGTATGTTCAGAACCCTGGATATAACCTCATTTGAAAATAAGTCATATGAAGTGTCTTCGTTTCGATATAGATATTATAGTCACAGTAGCTAACGACCGCTCCTTTTAACTCTGCACGTATTTTTGATATACAACTTTACCCCCATCGTAAATCAAAATCGGTCAAAAAAATCAAAAAGGGTCAATACGAAACACACCGGGCAAATACAACTCTTAGCATGCGAAGTGCACAAATGGAGAAAGAGCAATGCTATCGCTTCAAAACTTTCACAAGTGTCATCAGTTCAACAATCTCGCTAATAATTATGATTTTGACGAAAATGAACTATCACGATGGTTCAAGTAAGAAACATGAAGGTTAAGTAACAAAATGATACTTAATTGAGTATTTCCGTACCGGCCGAGTTACTTCGTCTCGTACCAATACAACAGATCTTGGACCTGTAACTTATGTGTAATAATATACTTGCTTGCTTTAGCTGATGTCTAACTATGTGTTTATTGATAGTTAAGATATAAAAATACATTAAATAAAATTAAAATGTTAAAATATGTATCAATAGTTTTAACACCAGTCAGTATTCTATCCAATTTGAACAAAATATTCGTGTGACACGTGGTAAAAAACATGTAAGTATGACAGTACTGTTCAGTTGTTCAACTGTCTCGATTAACTAGGCATAAATTCATGAGTGAACTTGGTTGAAATTACTATGTACGATTGAATTGACGAGTCCACTGGTGATTTTTAAGTGGGTGTCCCGCATATAGGTGAATTTAATGTTGTTTAAAAATAATAAATCAATTTTATTTTGTGTTTGTGCAGAGTAATAGCAAGGTACATCGGCGTTTATATATGAATTATTTTATGTATAACTGAAGTTCAAGATGATTGATCAGTTAATGTAGCTATATGTTATGTTGAACAGGATCAGTTTAGAGCTGACGATTGTGGAGAAATATACAATTGCATTAATTCCTGGATATCTTGCCAATTTCAAGGCAAATCATACACTCCTGATTGTTCAGTAACTGCAACGTTGGAGACAAAACAGAGACAACACAGTTATACGGTTGGTATTTCTACTGGAATGGAACAGACCGCTATCCGACTGGCGCCAATGGAATTGCGGTTTAGTGTCGCATTGGTTCCACAGACTGGTTTTAGTGAATGTAAGATCTGAAGAATGTGACTCATTCGTTTCAACCACTTACAGTAGTAGGGAATACCTTAACGAGGTAGAAACTAATACCTCCCTTTCCAACAGAACAGAGCATAAATAACTGCGAGTAATGGTGCATACCATTAATGAAAGATCAATTGTTATATACTGTTATCATTGTAAATGAATTACCTGTTATTGTCCTAAGCTGCTCGTAACTAAATTATTAATCTTGACAATTGTTCATTAGAAACATTGCCACAACTTAACACTTTGAAGGTGATTTTCAAGCATAAGTAACACATTAATCCTGGTAAATACATCGACATTCCGCCGGTCAATAGCAACGTAGTGAACTCACTTTTACATATCCTAAACATCTTTGCATTAGGTTATGAGAAATTGAAACCTCTTGATGAAGGCAAGACAAGCAAGGCAAGGTTTATTGTATTCAAGGCCTCCGGTCCATATACAGGAGTGTTTCATATTAGTATTAATTACATAACATGCATTACAGATTAGTTTGATATAGATCTGCATCTTAACATTTCACCACGGCGCCCTTGAGCATACTTATGTACATAGCTAGATTTATAATAGTTAAAGTATCTTTAGAAGTCACAATTGATATAAATGCTGTCAAAGGTGGTTTTGGTAATAAATTATCTGAAATAAGTCTTATTCGTATATCTTCATAACAGGGACAGACAAATGTGTCGAAGTGAACTTCATCCTCAATTGCAGAGTTACACGGTTGGCATATACGTTCGCTTTTAATAATGGACAGTTTTCTTCCCTTGTTCATCATTCAATCTATCAAGCCTAGTCTGTATCGTGTGAATAAGATTCTAGTACTTTTAAGTGTAAGAAGGGTTAAATAACGCTCTGGTTGTAGTAATGTCTTGATCGATTTATACAGGTCATAACGATAACTTGTTTCTAGTGTTGAATGCCATTCTTGGTAAAACATATTTACAGACCGTTCACGGAATTCCTTTAAAAACATTTTAATATCACCAACACCCTGGTTTAACCAATTAAACGAAACCATAACCATGAGAACATAAAAGAGTACTATTATTTGATGCCCAAGATACCTTACCCATATTGTCAAGATGGACCATCGTATTATATGCAATATGCAGGCGTATTGAGGACAACGCATTATCTCATGTCCATGTAATTATTATGCTTATAAGTAAAAAAATAATTTCTATTTCATTTTATGAAATGTCATTATTTTCATCGCTGATATTCAGCCGAACAGTCTCATACACACCACACATACGTCAAGTGAGCAGCCACATCTCCTAATTGGACATTGGAAGGAGACGTATGGATTTGGAGGAAATTAATTGCAAGAAATTCTCATTTAATGAACTGAGAGGAATTGAAACGTAACACACAAACAAAAGGGATGTTGTTCCGTTAAACTTATCTTCCGTCTTCATTAAAGTAAAACATTTGATTGACAATACATATGATGTTATGAGTAAATAATTGAAGGAATGAAATATAAACCGCAGTATACAAAGGTGCAAATCCAAATCACAGCATTACATGTTAATGGGTATAATGAACTGGTCAAGACGCGATCGATCCGGCCCCCGTGTTGACCGGTGTCCTGTAGACGTATAGCATGATTGAGAGTGTCAGTTGGAACGGAATCAGACTAATTGTACATCCGTGCTCCACAAGGAGAGCACACAGCCGAAATATCCTAGATTCATCATACATGTCTCGCTTCTACCATATAGCAGATAATGCAGACCTTTAACTTTTGTTCAGATACCGAACATATAACATAGAGCAAAACATGAAAATGTCTTAAAGTCTTTGAAAGTTATAGCAAAACTTATTTGGTTGTTCCCCGCACAGATGTTGCGACTACGCGAGCAATACATCACCGCGAATGGAACGAACTAAATTTATAAAACTAATCGCATATACTGTATGCTTGATCTAATTAACTATGAATACATACATGACTTACCAAGACTCGACAACTTGGTTTGAAGTTAAAGCACATTTATCTGCTCTGCCCCAATTACGTTGACTCGCCCTGTAACGGAATTTTGTTCACGACCTGATTTGAGAATTTTGTGTCGATTTGCTGGTCAGCCGCATACCAATAATATCATAATTTCATATTCACATATAAGTCACGATCTCGCATACCATCTACTGTCCCTTTGTATTGACGAATTTAGCTAATCAAATGATTCATGCTGCACGTGGAAAATATGCAGGAGGAATTAAACTGCCACTGAGTATTTTACATAATAACACAATCCGTGTCCCTGAAAATAACTTGGTAAAGTGGTGTTTACTGGTGTATTTCTGCGCATCTTTTTATTGTACATCCTGGTGATATCACTGGGTTCTTAACATACATTTTGTCAGTGTCTCCGACTATGAGTACTTTTGTACTTCTTTTGTATTTGACTTAGAAATACACAACCAGAAAATACTTGATGTTCCTTCGCACTGATGTTGCAACTACGCAAACACAATATCACCGCGAATGGAACGAACTAGAAATTAATAAATCTAATCGCATAAATGTATGATCTAATTAACTGTGAAGACATACATGGCTTACCGAGACTCGACAACTTGGCTTCAAAAACATGTTTACAGAAGACATTCAAATAAACTGGAACACTATTTTAATACTTTGTGGAAATCACGGAATGTAATCTTGCAACGCTGCAAATCGTCAACATCACTGCTTGTCGAGCGACCGGCGTTCCGAAGATTGACGAATGACTTTTAATTGCTTCATGCCAGACAATTCCGCAAGAAGCAATCGCGCTATCGCACCGCGACTTTGGATGGTGCTAATCTGCCTTCTTGATAACAAGGAGCGACATTGGCAAGACTCACGCCCTACAACACAATGCAGCAGTAGCGAGCGCCGTGGCAGGTCCTTCTCTAGAGTGAGCGCTTACTACAATCCCTGGTCGATGAGGCACGTCTGCCTCCTTTCTGCGTGTGACGCCTTTCTCGCCGCTCTTCATTGATCGCACTCCTAAGTCATGCATACCGCCGCAACATTTCACTAAAATACTTTCTTCATTTTTTAGAGTAAAGGTTCTATCAAACACTGATGTTTTTGTTAAGTAAATTACATGACTGTCTTTCCAGTCACGATGCAAGTGCTGCATCGACAGGAAATCAGACAAGTGTATTGTAATTGCTGGGAGACGCTTAGACCCGCCTCCCTCTAATGAACATGGACTCTTCCTCTTTGCGATACGAACGTTTCGCGCGAGTAAGTTAGATCAGTGACGACTGTGGCCCGGCGCTAAGGTGGCTACTTGCGAGGTATGGCCTCCCCCTCCTCACGGAATACCAGCGCTAGTTGTGCTGCCGGCCATGTGAGAAGTCGGCCTTCCCAGAAAGTTTACTTAATTATTGTTGGCATTAAGTGAGACATTCGAACCGCATGAGGAAACCGGCAAAGTGCCCAATTTCAGGAATACGTTTTTCATGCCTGATACGTACCTATAATTAAATGGGTAAACCTGTTTACGTGAGGGATCATATACCTGGAGCTTGATTTGTGACTCCGGTACTCTGTGTTTTTACAATTCGTAATGGATGCATCACGCAGATAGGCTGACTCAAGATGGAATTACATTTTGATGGCTTTATACTATTGATGTATCTCCTGGAGCAAGCTACCGGTAAGAAAAAACTTTAATGAATATGCTACTAAAACATATGAAAAAATTACGTATGATGAAATTGAAGTAGTTTGTGCATCACGTCGAGAGCTTCCGTCGGAGTGAGACAGTTATGAATATAATTTTTTATGTTCTTCTGACAACACTAACCAGACACATAAAATGAAGTTAATTCGATCACAGATTGCCTTTCAATAGATGTTCAACTCGGAAATCAATGAGAATACATTTATTTTCGAAAAACAAGTTATTTATCAATGATGCCATTGTTATCAATGGCGTATAACATTTTTATAAAAAAGGGGGAGTAGAATCTTTCTAAGAAAACAAGACGAGTGCGTCTATGCATATGCCTTTACCAGAAATTAACAGATTTTTATCTGATTGAATAGGTGTAGTTTTCACATATAAACGTGTTAAACGCGGACAAATCTAGCTCAATTTTTACTCTCATATGTATAATTTCTGAGGATGAAGAATGCTGTATTGAAGTCAGGTGTTCTGACTACCGAACTCCAGTGAATGCTGAAATTAACACTTGATCTCACATTTACTCTTTAAACTTGATAATCCTTGAGTTAAATACCAAACCTTGTCAGATGGATTTGACATAGCATGACAACACGGAGGAGGAGGGCAAGATTTCGTCGTTAAGATCAGCTTTACTGGCTGCCCGAGGTAACCAGGAATAACACCTGTCATGTTAGACATGGGGAATCAGCTTACCTCGGGTTGACGCTAAAATAATAGGATTTACTCTCATTTATTTCCCCACCCAGAATAAACTATTCAAGACCAGAAGAAGCAATCAATTACTGTACAAAAGTCTTTATTGGTGAAGATTTCATTTATATTTGGTAAGGCTAGCCCCGAGTCGTCGCATTAAGAAGGATGAACTGGATTTATCGTCATTTTGTCCATACGTCAGTTGAGGATTTGTGCAGCAGATGCTTTATGGTTTATATTCGCTTTAATGTTTCGGCGTCCCTGCATATTTACGGGCTTCTATTAGTTGTTCAAACATTGTAGAGAACTTCTAAAGGGCAATTTCCAATATTTTTCGTTACGACATTTACTTTTCTTTATAAATTGTTGACGAACACATAAGACCACTTAAGTCACACACGATTTATCCCTAACCTGTTGTTCTTATGTAACCTTTCGGACTCTTTGGTTTCAGTATGAATTATTAAACATTTGATGTTCATGTTTATAGTTCACTTTTTACCTAGTTCTCAAACATGCACTTAATGAAGTCCCATTCTAGGACTCTCTGTTTTTCTTGCACAGGTTGAAACGGGTGAGGCGGTATGTCACTTTAGCAAAACATTAACACAGTTGCCAGCTAATGCAGTTGATTAATATTCTAGTTTCAGTTAGTTTCAAGTAGTGGTGTTGTTGTAATAGTGAACGAATGAATCGTTAACGACCATTATGAAACTTGGGGTGCCACAACAAGTATGCTCTTAGTATCTTTACGTTGTCACGATTCAACAATGGGAACCTGATCTTGGAGAATTTGCTTACACGTACAATTAAAAAGATGTTTTTGTCCATAATTCATTAACGAGATTCCTCGTCTGAGAGAAAATAGGAATAACAAAGCAAATATAACTGTTTGGTAAGGAATGCAAATACTGTTATTGAGGTTGATTTTTTAACATTTATGAGATAAGTAGTAATCGATTTATATTACACGAATTTTTACTCTTCCCCCCATTACTCATCCACTCTACCAGGGTAAATAAATGGACATGTTTATGTTATCCCCGAGTCCGATGAAATGTTGACGTATGTACTATAATGACGTCATTACTGAAACCTACTGTGATTTGTGATTTTATCATGCCGTATACGTAGTACAGACTCCTTAGTTTAAGGAATAACATATCCGATATCTAACTCAAAGTATATATTATGCAAGATCTACCAAAGCCTATGCATAAAGCATCATAAATGTCATTGATAAATTGGTATATTCCCTGAGGCTCTCGAATATCTTAGTTGAAGACTATTTTGGATAACTCTATCGATATTTTTTGACGTCCGAAATCTGCAAATGTCTACTACATTAAAGTAACTTTCATGCGGGGCGTCCACTGCAATATACACCCATATAATGCGTATGGTATGGTATATAATGTTTTTGTCGACGGTTCGATGTTTTTTTACCCTTTTGATACTGATGAATATTCATATAACGTCCACGTGACAGTTCAACACATTGTTAGTGAATACTGAGATCAACTGTCCTAATGTTCACTTTGATTGCCTCTCCATAGCTAAGATTTGAACTGTTCCTTGACGAGTTACTAATTTGGACAAATGCCATTTCGACCTGTTGTCCCTCTCATTAGAATAAAATATGAAATTTTCATTATACGTTTATGTGTTCTATCTGTTTAAATTTTTGTCAAAAATTACTTCAAACGACTCTGTTCAAAGCACACTTGATTTAGCTAAAATGCTGATAGGTTCCCCCAGCTCATGGTCTTTCTAAAATTTGAAATCTGTGTTATCTAAGAGATTTATACAGTTGCTTTCCTTCTATTTAAAAGTTAAGAACATCCCTCCCTCTGTCCAGAGAGGTACCGTAGCTCAAGTCAAATCCCGTAGGAGCGTGGCTACCTGTATGGCAAGAGAACGGGTTTTAAAGGGCATAAAGCTTGTACACCCAGCAGTACTTATTGGGTACCTGGTGTAGATTGTGTTGGAGGTGACCTTTAAGCGCTGTAACCGGCAGCTTGGGTTAGACAAGGGTAATAATGCAGGGAAGCGCCTTGAGCATGCATTCGGTATGGATATGTGCGCTATATAAATACCCTTATTATTATTATTATTATTATTATTATTATTATTATTACACATCCAGTGAGTTGAGAATGGAATATACACTAAGAATATGAAGTTACTGGCGCCTTGCACATTGCACCGAGTTTAGACAAGTTCACGAAATTTTATATCGGTTCAGATTTTACACCTTTAACAAAGGTTTACCTCGGTTTCAAATAATCAATCTACCCATACCTGGAAAATGTAAGTATGACGATTGCATTTACTGCACGGACGGAAAAATTCTCAACTTACCAAATGAAAACGTAAACGCTCTGAAGTTATAGTGGATGAACAATAAATCTTGACTGAGAAACACGCTTGTTTAATACGAGGACAATAAAACCTGTTCATTATCCTTGCCAAACAAATGTTTGAAACATTTTACGCCTCAACGTGATACTGAGATGTAATTGTAATCTAAAATAATCAGTCTTCAGAAACAGAAAGGAAATTAAATGAAATCAAATTCTTTGAAACAGAGACATTATGTTGAAATTCATGAACTGAATAAAATCTTAAAATCTAAAAAAGCGCAAGGTTTTCATCACACGTTTTTCGCCACCAAAGGGGTAATTTGGATATCTGGATATAAATTGCAAAATATATATTGTGTAAAGAATGTCCTAGCTCTCAGAACAACAAAGCATTTAGCGTTACTGAGTGCATGGAATCGTTGGAGCAGTAGGTGCTACTAAGTTTTAGTCATGCTAGCAGGAATTCTTCTGATCATGTCAGAATGATTATTAACGTAAATGCTGTGGAATTAATCCCATATTAGAAGGAGAGCAAAGTACCATTAATCAATGACATTTGGATGTTGATTATTTTTCTTGTCAGTTTAACGGCTCGTTTGTGGAATGATTATTATTGGTAGAAGAAAAAGTAATAAGTAGTCTTGCATCTGTTGCCAGAGTCTAATCGAACTGGTTCAAACAGTATTGCATGTGTCAGCTGCAGCTGCCTCGGTAATCATCACTGACGTGGTGCCACTGTGTGTCTGTGTTACCTAATTAAGCATACTGAGTCTTCATAACACTCGGATAGACAGGGATCATGTGTCCTCGACCAGAAGAAACTCCAGAGGTGGTGTGCTGTGAGATGTAGAGCCTTGTCTGTCTGAAGTGTGTCTCTGGTATCTGCAGAGAGAAGCAATGAGACCACCCCCTTTTGTTTCTCTTTTTGTTTTTAGCCTACCTCAGCTCCATTATCTAATCCTTAAATAATCCTTTGAGAAATAATAATGTAGAGTTCTCTTCCACAAATATGTTTTAATTCTTAAAGATAACTAATGTCTGGAAACCGATATCAAAACGAGTTCCTTAAACAAATCCTTCGCCAATGGATGTTAAGTTTTCGGTATATTATCAAAGAAAAACATTTTCGAAGGCATCTATCGTTTGATACGACATATTGATACGTTATGGTTGGTGAATTTACGAAAAGGATAAAGTTTCAAAATGCAATCAATCTGTTGTCAAATCAATCAAATATTAAATTAAAACATTAGGTTAGAACTATTAAACGTATTTTTTCACATTTTCAAATATTATAAATTTGGACTTGAGTTCAACAAATAATTAAGTAATGCCGCTTCATCATTCGCCCTTAAAGCTCCTAGGAGATGTGAGGCCATTGCAATTTGGGCGTTTTCTGTAAAAAAATAAATGGTATTCCGCGATAGTTGTATTATCCCTGAGTCTGGGCATATTCTGATAAGCGATGTTGCTATCGGGATTTGAAGGTTGTCTGGCTCATCATGATCTCTATCAACAATTGGTGAGGCAGGTCTTATCTCGGAGACGTGTTTCTTTACTGATTCCTGCAAGGTATTCCCACGCTGACGAGGATTTTAAAGAAAACGTTAATGTTATCATTTCCCCATAGCTTACTATCACTGTGGGGGTGTCGGGACGCACCCAAGGGATACATTCCCCAGCTGTTTTTCCGTCAGTTCCCACATTCAAAGCTTATTATATCCTTATACGTAAGTGCGTTTGATGTCGCCAACTAAGAAATTGTTCCCGAGATCGGGAAAGTTGAAAATGTTTTCATGTTTTCTTTAGCTAAACAAAAGACACATGTTTGTCTTATACTCGTATAGACCATTTTACAAATATGTTGTGAAAATCAAACCAGATATTCGGTCTAAAACCATTATAAAGACGAGCATCACATCAATTATTGGTCATCGTTAACTTTTAAGGAAGCGGAGGAAGAGACCATGATATTAAAAGCGTGTATCATATAGTAAGATATTGCATCGTAGTCTAACATTAAATGTTTAATGATACATTACGGTATACATGGCAGACTAATGAACGTTTGGGTAATATATTTTGTCAAGTTTCTTCTTACTATTCCCGTTTTATGGACATTTACAAAATCAAAACGTCTCATTCGATAATAGTTGAATCGGAAACAAAACGGCACTGACTTGATCATTGGTTTGGAATTTAATGATAGTTTACTATTTCCTTTTCTGCGTCATTTGTCTGCAGAAGTCATGAGATATGCCGTTAACTCAAAAACTTGTTACACTGCGACAAGGAATCGAGTACGACAATAGAGACCAACATTATCTTACTACGTCTATATTGATACATTTGCTGCTTCACTGTGCATTTCAGACTTGACCATCGCTGGGAACAGACATCAATAATGTTAAGTCAGCAATGAATTTACCTATATGATACATTCCGATAATGATTTACCACACGCATCAACTTTTATTTATCTAGTTGTTCAAGATAATTGATTTATTGAGAAGCAATTACGGCGATGAAGCGACAAAAGCGGCTGTGTGTTGACAGATCTTGTCGTCTCCTGGTGCATCAAACAGTGTAAAGTGGTCCTTTATAAAATACAACACACACTCAAACTGTTTTATTTGACGAAAGCAGAAAGCTTTAGACTGTGGTGAAGGGCATGGAATAACAATTACTGCCACTTTCGCAGACGGACATTGTCGTGTACATGGGTGGATTCAGGAATGAATAAACGAAATCTATAATTATCCTCAACATTGAATGCACACCTGAATGCCAGAGCGCCATTAGGTCGTTACTTTCCACACAGAACTGTTCCAACATTAACAGTTACTGTGTGCCCTGTTTTGTTTCGTCAGACGATGATGAATGGAAGAAGCAATGAGTGCTAAACCGTGTTCTTGCGTTGTGATATTGACGGACCCCTATTGTTATTAAGCCAATTAATGTCAATTTCATCAGTAAAAATATGATATTGGTAAAATTAGAAATGTCACTTAAAAGCTTTTATCGGGGAATAAATGTTGAATCCAAATACAATAGAATATGTAGTTTGTTTATTTTTTGTACGAGTGTACAGTGGCAAAAAGTCGAAATCAGTTTCTCCAGCTACATAAAAACTAACATCATATTTGATTCATGAGTTTATTCTGTTCAATGTTCCTGAGGCAGAGACAAGAAGTTTTTCAAAGAATTTCCGATGTTTGAAGAGACTGGAAAGTACAAAGTACAAACTTTTTAAGCTAGTTTTTTTAACAATTAAGGAACTATAGATTTTAAACTTGCTGAACATAGTTTTATTACAATTATTTGTTTAAGACCATCTATCTTTAGTTCAACGTAATATTTAACAGATATCAAATCATTAAAAGAACTTTAATCTTTGAAACTCCCTAATGTGTAGTCTCGATTTCGACTGTGTAATAAATCAATACACATGCTATAAACATGACCTGTTAAGCTTTCAGTCCACTGGGAATAAAAACACTGACTTATAGCCCTTGGCCTCCAATTCTTTCCCAATGTGCCGTCACAGTGCGAGTGAGATTTTAAAAGAAAACTTATCAAACTCCCCTGTGATGTGAAGTAATGACTCTCAGTGAGGTACGCCATAGATTCCCAGCTTATTGATTACACGGAGAGTGAAGCTAGCACTTCAATCACTTTTCCGCTGGCACAATGCCGTTTGTTACGCATAGAAAATGTTCACCGTGAAAGAGTAATTCTCTCAATGTTGTTTTATTGTGAACGATTTCTGTTATCGTCAGTAAGCTTAAGATATAGATTTAAATGATTTGATGGAATTAATCTCATTATGGAGACATTTTCATCAGCATTAACTACCTTAGTGTGTCATTTTTAGATTTAATTTTTCGACATACAAATTTAAAAAAGTGCTACACAGAATACATAAGATCATATATGAGTCAATGATGTAACCAGCAGTTTGGAAATTGAAGCTGTTGAATTCTCTGTTAATCGTGTTAACACATCACTGTTAGTCGATGCATTGTAACCTTTTCGTATAGAAGACATCAGTACAAGATGAAATCTAGACTTCAGTAAAGCATTTGGATATCATCGATGGGGATAGGTTTATTAATATACCATGTATGCTTGTGTTGGTAATTAGACTGCATTTCCATGAATAAATAGCATGTAACAACACCCACAGATGATTGTATGAACATTTCAAACGAAGCAGATACCACATTCAAACATTCCAGCTTTAAAACAAATACCATCCGTAAAGGTTATCATTGAGAACATCTTCTTTCATCGTGGAATGAAACGAAAAAACAACTGTTTCTTATTTTTCGCGTCTAGACTAATACACTATTGTGAAATAGTTCGATTTTATCTTCAAGGATGATATGTCTATTCTACGAATGGTTATTTCTTCAGTAAGAGCTAGCAATATAGAACGGCACAGGTGGCAGAACAATTGAAGCTGCCTTATCAGTGCAGACCGAACTATCTCAAGGACATGGTCTGATGGAAAAGATAATACATTAAAAAGTACCAATATTCATTACTTCTTATTTTCCTACCGCAGGAGGCAGGTGTGGGATTTATATAGCTAGGCGTGAAACCAAATGACTTCTCATCTGAGTTTAAGAGGTAAAAACCAGCATCTGCAACACGCTATCTACACCAAATGCAAACAAGTTGTTGTTTCATTTGCAAATATATCAAAATATTACTGCTTCTGCTTACAGCGACTTATTAACACGCGTTGTAGATCACATTATATCTTTTGAATTGTTTTGTTAGAGTTCTGAAAGTTGATGTTTGAAAGGAAATAAAATAATAAGAATGTTATAATAAAAACTCCAACATTCGTCATCAATTCTAGTATCCTAATCCTTCTTGTTTTCAGCAATTGAGTTTGGCTATATTGGAACAACCCTCGTGCCTTTACCGAGATTTATCCCAACACAACGAAATTTTACATTCAGAATAGGACAGCTGGCGAGATTGGAGTGTGCAGTGGACAATCTCAGTACAAAGAAGGTATGTTTGGTGTTTGTAATCTTCGTCAAGAAAGTCAAAAGGTAAAATGCAAGACGTTATATTATTCATATATTTAATTTTTTCAGACGTACATTATAGATCGCTTTCATGGCGCCGTATTCACAATTACTCACACAAGTTACAGTAAAGCCGACACCATTCTTGAATTAATAAGTCGTATTTTCTACGCTCTATGGTAATTACTTTCCTGTCAGATCACATCTGCAAACGATTTGACAGTCAAATCGGGATATTTCATTGTTACCTGAAAGATCATGTGAGTCTTTCAACCGACTTTCTACAGAACCGCAGCTAGGTTAATAATCCACACGTTCTGCACCTACCAACTTGTAAACATTTAAAATTTGACAGAACTGAAAGGTAGTTGAAACCACCGAATTTGAAGTAATTGAACTTCACACAGAATATGTCTCTTTAATATCTCGGTCCAACAACACGGGAGTCAACAGCCATAAAAGCTCATGATAAACTTTACTGCACCAAGACTATCACATCTTCAGGTATCTGTTTTGAGGAACCTGAGATCTCGTGGTTGTCCCCTGTCAAGTGATGTTTGATGTTAGCGAGTGAGTCAATGCGAGGCCCCATTCCGACGCAATCCGTGTCAAAACCCATTGTAAACGGCATGTGTTATTGCCTGTCGGCTACTCTTATTGCAAAAACATCACCTGATATTTATTGGTGTAGATAGTCACTAAACTGATAATTTGGATCATCTTTAATATCTATCTTTGTGTATGTCTTTGATGATAAGTTCATTTCGGGGTCTGGTTTTTTAACATAATGAATTAACATATTCCTTGAAATATATGCCTTTACACGAGTTTAAGTCCTTGTGCAGTCAGTTGCATACGTACGGTTCTTATGGTACGAGTCAATATGTCCACTTATCATTAAGTTAAGGACCATAGCAGTAATACTTCCATGGTTGATAAAGAGTGAAAACAATGCTTGTAATCTCACATAACCTATAAATGATGTCATAAAAACACCTCTCTTCCACGTCTTTTGCATAATGTACAGAGGTCTTCTTAAGTTAACATTTAGTTAAAGTCAATTAGTTTATTTGGAAACAATGTATTTAAAAGTATAATAAACTGCAGCGGAACTGCTCAGCTCTTTGTTGAATAATATATAAGAACATTGTGTAAAACACTGTTATATTTACCGCGAGGCCGATAAAACAGTATATTGAGATTTATGGTAGTTATTTTGATCGGCTGGGAGCAAGCAGTAAGCCAAAACAGTGTCTGTTTATTGGTTTAGGGAACCTGCATAGCGCAATGCATCTACCACTCTCCAGGCATTATAATACAATCTCTACTCGGGCAACCTGGGTGTATTTGAGGAACTTGTTGAACTAACATTACGGTCTCCATCAGATGAGCGAGATAATTTCATTTTACGATTTTTTTTCGGACAAAATACCGTTACTTTCTGATATTTACACAGCCCATTCATTCCTTAATTGAACTGCATAATTCATCTGAACCTGTAACGTTTGAAGTGCCGTACAAAATCCACAGAAGAAAATACTAAAACTGCTAACGTTTGTCACGTTCATACATACGTGACATTTACGTTTGTTATACTATTCTCAAATTTATTTGAGTTTCAGTTCCAGTTTCAGCCTCAGTACTAATTAATTGAAGTAGCACATGAAATAGTATTCCATAGAAAGTGATAAACTTCGTTAACCGTTTTTAGAACATTATTAATTATAGTTTCCCTTCAGTGACAATGTTATGATTTTGTTATAAGCCTGTATTACTCTCCGGCGTTGAGTCGTTTATATTTGATAGTCTAAAGGTAGGTTGGGGCTTTCAAAAGCATTTCACGACTGCTTGTATTATTCAGGGAGAAAGCCCGCAGCTCCATTGTGGTTATGCATTGCGATGAAACTTGCGAGCATCGGCTGAAAATAGCGAACTATTGGAGTTACTGCTATGAAATCCAGGGTAACATTGTACCCAACCTTACTGCGTGTAGAAACGTTATCTTCTGCAGACAAATTTGCCGAGCCCCTTGTGGCATTCGAACCACGATACATGATCCTAAACGGAACGCACTAAGAGTTACGACATCTTCTAAACGTCTGTGTGTTAGAGCGAATTCTAGACAGAGATCTAGCTTGCTCTTATTATCCATATCCGTATAGTTTTCCCGTTGAAGTCAGTGCTTGTCTTTTCTCGCGGTATATATCTATATATACTATAACCTTTGATTTGAAAGAAAAATGGTCTTCTACCGCTATCAAAATAGAATATCTTGTGACAGGTTATCATGTTATAAAAGTAGCGACAGGAAGCTTTTCACGGTGAGAACAAGCCATTAATTATGACTTCCGTCATACTGAGGGAGGTTGGAGAAGACAAATCAACACGAAACATAATGAAATATAATCATTTTACCTTGCGTCGGAGTTATTTACTCAAAATGTTTAATAATCATCAAAATGAAATCTCTGTTGCCATTCTTATCGTTTCATTTTTATTCGGTTGTGTAACAACGCAAAATTACACTGTCTTGGTATTCCTATTTGTATAAATGATTTGGAAAGAAATCAACATCCTAAGGTGCTAAGAAATTAGTCAATATCTATGTGAGAGATTTGAAAGGTACGGTGAAACAAGTCTTAATCAATTATCGCTACCCTAGTCCCGGGTGAGATTCGAACACGCACTGTCGCCTGCACATCCAACCACAGGGACCATGAAAGTGTTGTTAAGTGCTGACAGTCTAAGTACCGGATATATTAGTTATTTCTGTAACCACGTTGTTTTAGCTCCTGTTATAGTGCTCAGTAATTGGTGTTATTCTAATCATCCCTTGTGTATATTTTTGTACATATGAAATAATTGCATTACATTATATTTCTTTGGGTGATAAAAACTCATCGTTCAATAGAGCAGCCCTATTACTATGTGTATCCTGGAGGGACGCCAGCGCACTCTATATATAAACTGTTAGTTCTTCAACAACAATCAATAATAATGTCTTCCTATGTTTTTCACATCCGCCTCATTGCCCCGGATGTTGTATAAAGACATCGATGTTGTTATAACACTGGCACAATTCAGATACTTGCATTATTAAAGTCTTGCTTCTGGGAATATGACGTTGATTTGTGGTTTACATACCTTATTTACCTGATATACCTGACCGACCTTTATTCTTCTACGGTAAATGTTAGTTGATAACGTGTTTGACACACAAAGAAACAAGTAAGACGATGTTAAAAATATTGAAACTCTTGTCATTGTAGATGCTATTATATTTTAGTGCTCTTTTATATATGTGGAATCCAATGAGCCATTATAGTTATAGTAAAATCCCCATTCCGCTGCTAAGGAGAGCTTTAAGGAAATGTTACAGTGCCTTTAAACAATCAATTTTAATGTTCATATGAAATATGCTTCACGTGTCAATTCAGTAGTGTACAGGGAATTAACTTCGAGTGAATTTTAAAGCAAAGAGCTACGACTGGTAACTGACAAGGTTGATGAAGTGTTTGTTGAAAATTCTATTTCAATTTCAGGTGATATGGAGAAAGGGCTCGGAGTCAAATCCTCTGACAATTGGTAAACGAACATTCGTTGACGACAAGCGCATCTTTATTGAGCACACGCCACTCAAGCAGAACTGGAATCTGTTGATCAAGAAGGTTCGGATGGACGATGAGGGGATGTACGAGTGTCAAGTGAGCTCTCAAGCTCGCAATCTACGTCACCACGTCTATCTGACGGTTGAAGGTAGGCCCCATGATTACCCTGTCAACATGTGGAAGCTGGGATCCATGTTAAAGCTTACAGCAGTTAACTTTATATCAACCCGCCAAAAGCGAGCTTCATTGTGGCATCACTTCCCTCGTGAAATCAAATATTCAAGTACATTGCAAAACGTGGATTTGATGTTACTTATTCACACATATGGGCATGATAGTCTCTCAAGTATTGGAACTTTCAAATGTTCTTTTGTTTTACAGTCAGACTCTTCTCTCCTTACAACACCTTTGCTAGTGAAATATAATTTGAATAGGAAATAATACTCAAGCCGGGATGTCTTATTATTGTTTTACTAATTGTATTGAAATTAGATAGAAACTTATATCTAATATCTCGTACTTGTAATAAGTTTTAAACATCACGACAGTAACAATATATACCATCAGAAACAGAAACAGAAATATCATATTCCTAGCACGAATGTTGTCAAATATAATATGACATCAAAGGGACTGTGTTTTTATCTAATAATTCACATGTTATTATTTCATATCTTATGATATAACGACTACTTATACTAGTAGATATCAATTAATATCGACACCGCGTATGATGGACACATCTAAAACCCTAACATAGTTACTGCGGCCTGGCCGGAGAGTTATAAGACTGTCTTTCTCACTGATTCACCTGTCTGATGCAGCTGATACGAATTGAACGGGCTGCAAGTTTTCAAGTGGTTTTTTTCCAGATATCTCTTTGGTTGTTAAAAATTCAAAACTAGCGTTTCAGTTCATTTGTCGGATAGATCCGTCATGTTTAATGGTGAATAGAGTCTGATGGATTGCAATAGTAACACATATTGAGTTTCATGTGATGAGTCTTTCGTAGATACGTGGATAATTGGATTGTAGATTCTTAATGTTCCTTCTTATTCTATCAAAGGTTGATGCATGTCAGTTGCAAATGTCATGGTATTGTGACACAGACTTGGCCAACTGGAATAAACGAAGCTTGTGAAAGTAAATCCGCATTCCGATATCACCTGTTTTTCAAACTCGCCGAGTGTATAAAACGTGTGAAAGAAATCGAAATGTACCTAATGACTTTGAGTATGTCTTTTATAATAGATGTTGATATTGTCTGTTTCAGTTCCAAACACTCCTGTAAAATATAACTCAGGTACGCATATGTACGCATGTATCGATGGAAATCATTTCATCACGCTTGCCAGGCATGCTTTCACGTTTAACAAATGATTCTTCCTCTGTGCTTTTATCCTGCTTTAGACTGACATTGTTTTTATTATAATGAACATTTTGATCATGTTTTGGTGGAGAGGGGGGGAGAGGGGGGGGGGGGTTGAAAATGTTCGAATATATTGCCTTAACTGGGATACGACCTTCATCAAGTTCTTCTACATTAGCCCGCATAGTCACAATTTCTGAAGTACATTTACTTCATGTAGACATTAGACATTGGACCAAGTGGAGAAGAAACCACCGAACGCGCTCGCATCCTAGTAAAGGCAATATTTTGAAAAATATCTTCTGAAAGATGGTTGTATTAATGTGAATATGAATGAAAATCAGAAAATGTTAAGTAGTATCAGTGCGATGTATAAATCACGCCAAAATCATTAAGTATCACATGTTTGTGGATTTGTGAATAAATCTTTTCATAATGCTACAAAAAGTTAAACTTTGTCACGAATTGCTTTCAGATGATCAACAGAAATCCCTAAATGATAGCGGTACGTATAGTAAATATCGATTCATCTCTGTCTTTATCAAGATTAGGACATTAACTTCCTTGCATGTCTGTTTTCATGACTTATAAATGTACAACTTGCCATTTCTTTTGCATCTCAACTCTGCTTCATTTAACTGTGTGAAATGGTGACAACTATCTCTCACATCAATACTAACATATATTCTTGCCTGGAGCGCCGGCTAACAGAATTCTATGTTTATGGAATGATCACAAAGAAATTTGGACTCGCTGAAGTAATTACAATAAATGTTTATACACATTACCAAGTCTCATACGTTATCGCTCAAATCACCATTTTCAGGAATGGCACTAATTTCCTACAGCGAAGAACATAGCATAATATAACAGAAGGATCGATATACTAGATATCGGCGTTATCATTATTTTCAGATTATTACTGTGGAAGTTTGCAAATCTGTTTGTTTCCCTAAGAATATATCTGTAATTACGCTATTATCCTAATTCGGTAAACGAAAGCCCTTGATATCATCTACAAGTCCTTGATATCATCAAGTCAATAACAACAAATTTCTTTCTGTTACATTATTTTGATCTAAATACTGCAACATGTACCAATATCAATAGACCTTGACATCCATAACTCATTGCTGACTTTGACCTCTTCGTGACGACATGCAGATATCAAGATAGTGGGCGAGAAATACGTTGAGAAGGGCCGCAAGATCAACCTGACGTGTAACGCTACTGGCGAGGATCAAGCGCCCGATGACCTCGACTGGTTCAAGAATGGAGACAAGTTATCCACCGATAACGGGGAGAGAATATTCATACATAAAAGACTCTCTTTAACATCACGAACAATAGTTAGTAGTCTTGAAATTCACAACGCGGACATGGACGATGCGGGTGTATATATATGTCGAACATCGGGCTTACAGATAACAAGTTTGAGAGTTAATGTTTTAAATGGTAGGTACTCTATTTTTTCATTCCTTCCCCTCAGATTGCACTTACATTGTCTTACCTAGTAAGCTTTATCACGAAGAGAGCACTTTTCGGGTCCTGAATATAGAATCTTAATTGGTTGTATTCCGATTTAAATGTTGGTATGTTCCCGTAACAGTCGAGAGGACTGGGGTTATATATAAAGGCCAATCGGAGATGTTTGACAAGATACATTGTAACAGTTGGATAAGACAAAAGACACTTTCCTTGTTGAAAATTTTCATCGCTGTGAGATTTTGAAAGAAAATTTGGTATGTCCTACTAAACAGGGGTTATTTGCGAAGCGATGAGTTTATAAACCTCTAAGGGAATGTCTTAGGTCTTTAACTCAATTCTTCCGCTTTTACGTTAAGCTAACATTATTTTAGATATTGTACATGCAAATTTATTTTGTCTCACGAATGTTATACCATGGTAACGTACGTAATTAAGGTAAGTGGCATTAGCTGAGCTACGCACATTACTAATGGAAGGAGATACACTCTCGTGGCTAGTGAATGAACAAGACCGCAATCTATTTCGATGCAAATGTGATTTGATTATGTAGCTAATCAGTGATGCTACTGCACATCTACTTTTATGCCTTAAAGATCGTTCTCACTTGCAACACATCGTATTCTCAAAGGGCAATTCGGAGATTAGTTGCTGAAAGTTCAACTCATTACAATATTCACAGGAACACGCGGCATAGCAATAAACTGCTCAATGGTCATCCATTAGAATTGAGCAATGTACTGTTTTATTAAAAGTTTGTTATATAATTACAACAATATATTACAAGCATAATGGTTGTCTTATTTTCTTATTGTTCTCATTTCAGCACACACTAACAACGTTAAACGACGTAAGTATTATTGTATACTTAATGTGATCCTGGTAGACACGTTATAACTGTTCTTACCTAAGTCTCACTTACGGTTATTGTTTAGTTATATGGCGGTCCATAAGATGACGGAATGTCTCTCTTGTAAGCAATAGATTTCATTGTAACTTTTAATACCATTTAGACGCTGACAAATTCCTACACTGCTCTTTAGTAGCGCGTTCGGATCAAGAGGTCCTTTGTTCTATTCCCGCCACAGGCTCGGCAACTTTGTTTGCAGTAGATAACTTTTCTACACGCAGTTTTTGGTGCAATGCTACACTGAATTTCAGCGTAGCACCACCCATAGTTCGCTTCTTCCAGTCGATGCTAGGTGGTTTCGCCGCAACGCATAGCAACATTGGTGTTGCGCTATTTCTCCCTGCATTCATCTTAGCAGCCGTGATATAAGTGAAATACTATTGAAAGCGGCGTTTAACCCCAAATCACCTCACCTCAGTGCCCTTTGAAATAAACTTACGTCTTAGTTTATTTGTTTTGCCTTGTGAACTTAGTATTAATGCATTGTTATATTTCAGATAAATCAGACAAATATAACCTCATGGGATCACTTGCGGATACTTCAATGGGAAATGTGAATATAGAACTCATGGCTGCAGCTTTATTAACTATTAACTGTGCAATGATAACGTGAATAAGTTCCAAGTTCCAACTGCTAGTTGTGGAGACATGAAACTGAGAGACCTAAATGTCACTATTGAGACGAGAGAACTAACAGTGATCAGAGTATAGCACAAGCTTCAGAAAATGCTAAGGACAAAATCGTGAAGCGGGATCAGAATGATTAAAACCTGATGATACTCAATTGGTGGAACTAATTTGTACATTTTCTAAGATAGATAATTTTGTGGATCATATGGAAAATCATTCACATCTTAGACCATGCCAGTAGTCACTTAATGTGATCATTGCAACCTGTCTCAGCTTCCAGTCACAGTCATTATAAGAACACTTTGTAAAAGTGCCTTCCGCTCCTCATCATTACTATATGTCTGAGATAGCAAGAGTCTGTGCCATGTTCTTGTTCGTCGTGTTGTTCTGTACATAATGGCAATCCTTGTGAGTTAACTCGCCCAAACATCAAAGGAATTCTAATCGATCGGTAAACTGTGGGAAACTAAGTTAGACCTAGAATCACAGCAGCAGAAAGAGCCATCTTACGGTAAGGCACGAAGTAGACTATGGGTTGGACATTGTGACGTCGTCGGTCTTCCGGTTTTAAGAAACGCTTATGAAAGCGCCGTTGTGACCACAATAAAAGTTAGCTTGGGACTAACACTGGTGAACAGGATAGATAAGAACGTGACTATATCTGCAAATTCATCGGCATCTCAGAAGACCCAATATTTTTTTCATTTTCAGTTATATCTGACAACGTTTCTATATTGCTATCTCCGGGATCAGAAGGTCTGTAAAGTCAATCCAATCTGAGAGAGTGTTCACCTGACACAATCAGCAAGGGAGACTGGCGCTTGTCATGTATCTGAGGAAGTCAAGCACCCATTGAATTTATGTTCGGGATTTTAAAACAAAAGTATCAGTGTTTTACTCCAAAACTGAAGTGTTAATGGAATATCGATGTTGAAGTGATTGAGGGATATTGTAAATAGTCGAAATAAGTTAAAACTGTTACATGTTGTTTATAGTTGGTTAAATTATCGGTGTAAAAGACAAATGAAATTAAGTGAACCATTTATTGTTGACGAACACCTTTTCAGAACCTGAGATAAACACATATGTAAAGTATATGCTTCTCTAGTAGATTCGATTCTAAATAGGCCTGTAACCCCGGTATCAAGAAAGATCTAAGTTATTAGGTACAACTTGACCCTGAAAATTATTAACCTTGACTGTTTAAATTTATTTATCGAAAGCATAGGTTTTATCTTCCAGGCAAGTTGTTCGGCAATTGAAAGGTATAGACATGCATACTTTCTATGAGTAGAAGAGCTACGATTGGAAGAATGGATTTCAATATGATTTAAACATTATTAAAAGAAATAGATAAAAATTTGACTTTGATAATTGAAATGCTATAGGGCAAACTGACCGAGGTTCGGACAGTGTATCGATTCAAATGTTTTGAAACTCTGCATTATCAAAGATAATTTGAATAATGTAAATACGAGCAAACCAAATTATCAAAAAGTAATATTTATTTTGGATTTCTATCTTAAAATGCAGAATTGTTCGCAAATTATCCGAAAATAACGGTTTTTATTGCCAATATGAAATCGCCCGAGGTTCGGACAGTTCTGACCTAACTTCGGACGGTTGCATATGATCTTCTCGCATGCACCCCTAGCTTAAAATGTTTATCAAAATGGTCTCAGACATTCCAAAACACGCATTGAGTAGTTAATGTACAATAATATCAAGGTTTTTCGGAAACATGAATTAAATTGTCATCTGTACAGAGCATGCTTTCGATGTTAAATTCTCCCAAAACTGCCGCATGCGTCGTTACAAAATTATGACGTCACAATCAGTTTCGTAGGCATTTGACGCAAAAACGCCGTACTCGCTAAACCGTAGCTTTTAAAAAATTATCACTTTGTGGAATATGTTAGTCGTATGTTATTGCATGTTTCCAGAACTTTTGTTGGTTGAATTACAGCACTACAAGTCTGTATAAGTGAAATATAAAATGTGTCCGAACCATGATCAAAACTGTCCGAAGCAAGGTCATTTTGACATATTATCAATATTTCAACAATTACAGAAAAATCCCCTTTATATATACCAATTTTCAGCACAATTTAACTGTTTGGTTCTTTTGCTTTGTTTATGGATACAGTTTAAAATGTTTTGGCTCTTCCTATATTTCCTAACCTGATAGTGAACATTTGCGTTGAAACAAATATTTTGCCAATTCCTTACATGGATCTATTATTTGTACATTATAACAAAAAGTCGATTAAATATATTACCTTCGATCAATTGTCTATTTAATGAAATGAACAAATTTACATTGAAGAAATTCATATTTCAAAACAAATATATTGCCGAAATTGCACGTAGTATTGCGTCAGCTACGAGTCAAAAGTGTCCGAAGTTCGGGCGACCTCGGGTGGTATCCGAACCTCGGTCAGTTTGCCCTAATAATTTAATCTAAATTTTAAGATATATTTTATTTTTAAGCAGCACAAGATTGTTTATTTCATTAGTCTTACCCGGCGGGATGTGAAGCGATTGGCCTCTTATCATTAAAGTCTATCAGTCAATAAAATACACAAAGACCTCAACTCTTCATTGTTTTAATTTCTCAAAAACGATTTGAAATTCGTATATGCATATGTATGTATGATTAATATTGCTATTACGTACGTCGTGAACATACAAAAATCGTAGTGTTTAATGTAAGGTGTCTGAGAAGATTATGTTAGCCGCTTAACGTAATAAAATGTTACTGTTCATGTAAGTACAATCTACTAAAACACCCCATATCTGCCCTGAACACTTACATTCGTTTTTTGGGTAGATAGTCAATGAGTATTCCATGCTTTGGAGAAAGAAGGTTTATGGCCCTTTTGGAATTTTGAACTTCATTTATTATAATAAACTTATATCAAATGCTCGGGTGTGATATTTCATTTGCGAGAAGAGTTTGATTTCGAACAGAAAAAGCGTTGGACAATCACATAACACAGTATCCAACTTAACATAACCCAGGTATGATGTAGTTCGGGGTATGTAGCGCATTGTGCCCAAATTTGTTTCCTGTGCAAAAATCCAAATCTGAAAGACTAAAACTATCTTGGAATTAAGATTTTCTCGGTGATGGCTTTATGTCTTTAGTTTTACAACTGAAATTTCCGAAAAAAATATTAATTTTTACGAAAAACGGTACAGTTCTATCTTTGATTCAACCATTAAGATGTTAACGGATCACAGCTTTTCTGAAATTTCAATTTCAGTTTCAGCCTACTTAAATGTATTAACCTAGTCCCATTTATGTAAATATTCCTTCTCAAAATCATGTCCAGTATCACTTGCTTGATAACGGTGTTAGTTACCACACCGGTCGCAATCCTGCAATAAAAAAGTTGTATATCCATATCCATTTTTCTTTATCCATAATTATATACAGAATGGAGATGAAATTGGTCCAAGTTAAATGTTAGATATCACCCAGTTTTTAAAGGAATCTCAAAAAAAATGCCCAGTTGTAAATGACTTCAGATACCTCTGTTGCTTGGAGAATGATTTTCGTCATGTGATATTTCGTACTTGATACGCTTGAAGGTAGTTCTTAGGCTCCTATTCCTCTTATAAAACCTCATCAGATATATCGGATAGATCATCTTTTTATCTAAACCGTTATCGTTCAATTAACGTTTATACGATTTTTTATTATTATGTATTTTTATGTTTGACAAGAGCAATTCCGGTTAAGGTCAGAAAGTTAAATTGATACTTTGAAATGTTTGAAAGACTTCGTTGATGAATTTTCACTCTTTTCCGTACGAATACACCTTGAAATGTCCCCTGAATTATTACTTCTTTCTCATAGCGAAAGCATGCTCCGATTATCGATTTCATCACATGAAAGAAAAGCTAGCACTTTAATTTCTAGTGTGATAAAATCCTCGTATTTGTTGTGAGATGAATGCATGGATTTAACGGTAAAATGAATTACTACAATACAGTGTCATTTTCCTAATCATGTTCTGTTGTGTGAAACGTCTGAAATGTTATTCTTTTGGTCTTTGATTTTACGCACAATTGCATCAGCCTATTAATTATTGTAATATGATTATTCAACAACGCTTCAGGAGTTTCTCCTGGATTGTTTATGACAAATGACGTGAACACATGAGCTTATTAATTCAGATATCAGAATATAAAATACTTGTCTAATGGCTCAATCAAAAGTCGAATGATGTTAAACTTCTAAACATTAGTTTTATTGTACTCGAAAAATAGCAACAAATATCTGAAATTGAGATTTCATCATTTTTGGTTAGTGTGAGTCTATTTTGTTTTATTAATTACCTTTCTTTAGAATTGTTATTATCATTGGATCACAGAAGACAGCACTGTTAGAGATGCAGCCAAGCCTTCGTTCTTTTAACTTTGTAAATGCTTTGTCAAGAGAGTTATTACTTTAATCAATAGTTTGTTTTCCCACGATGGTGTCAGACCATACGATAAATCTTTTGCAGACAACAATATCTACAGCTGCATCCCGAATGTCTTCTCACCTACATGCGTATTTCAGTGCAAATATAATTAAATTTTGGATAACTCTGATACATTTAGAAGATAAATATTTGCATTTGTAAATTTTCTGGGATTCATTGTTATTCAACATCAGCAAATTTACTTTAAAACCAACTTGGCCAAATTGCGGCTTTCATTGTCATTCAACATAGAGAATTGTTTCAAATCAACCAATCAGAATCGAGAATAAACCGGAGACATGTTACAATTAATAGTTCAGGATATAATCTATATTCATACAACACAGTTACCTTCAAGGTCTTTGGCAGCTGTAAAGAAGTCAACATTTCCAACATTAGAACTCAAGGCAGTAACGTCCAGCTGTTTTCTTAAGTTTTGTTTCATACTCGCTTTACCTGTTATTTTCATTACGTCGATATCTGCATTTTTGTTTAGAAACTTAAATTGTTTGCATTCGACCCCTGTTTTTCTGCACATTTAATGTTGCCAAGGATTAATCAAGTTGGACCGTTAACTTGACGGCCGAAAGACTCTTTCAGAATGAACATTTTACACATGAATACTTATGAGGATGTGTGTGTCTTAATATAGAACTACGACCAATTCAAACTTCAAGATGTCACGTATGCTTTAACATATAGTTACATAAGTTTAACTGACTGAATTCCTTTTCATTTTAATAAGTTACCAATCATAATCTGTGATATGACTCAAGTAGGACGAATTCGTTTCACTTTTAAAGTAAAGAATAATACTAGAT
The DNA here is from genome assembly GCA_921293015.1 of Phorcus lineatus. Lineage (NCBI taxonomy): Eukaryota > Metazoa > Mollusca > Gastropoda > Trochida > Trochidae > Phorcus > Phorcus lineatus. Next base: position 74,430,629 of record OV121081.1, on the reverse strand, counting down.
GTTACAATATATTTCCAATGACTTCAACGCTGTAATTTCTTGTAATTATTCAATACTGTGTTCTTTGTGTAAATATAGTTATTGTACGTAAGAAAAGCAAGATTTCTCACGATGTTTTGGTATTGCTGCTAACTCTTGCAGTTAGTGTTCACACTGATAACGCATCTATTAACAGCATCGATCACATAACAGCTAATACTCCATGGCAACATAATATCAGTTTTTAAAACTTATCACGTTTGTATACATAACTACCGCATTACATAATTTGATACAAACATTCAAAAATGGAAAAATACATAATCATGAAATAATTGTCATACACCCTTAATGCAATTTTTCTCAAGGATAATTTAATTGACTTGAAAGCTTGTTAGAATCACTCACACGAACAATGAAATACAAATGTAACTTGGTAAACTTTTCACTAAATCATAATTCTTTAGTTTAAAACGAACACTTACTAAAGTAAACTCAACCAATAGGGTTGCTTCCTGCTACCCCAACATTTGAGAAAGTCCCAATCGCGGAACGCAAACAAAATTATAAACAAACAGAATTATAAATCTAACCAAACCATTTAGACAGACCTTCATCTTCAAACATAAATGGCTTTGACCATGCTACTCCCCTCAACCACTTACATGTACAAAACAATTCCTAATAAAATGGTGAAAGCCTTTCAAAATCATATTTTTACTTTACTTTTTAATCAACAATTCCCTTCCTGAAATCGTTTATTACAGAAAATAAAACAGCATGTCATATTCCAAATCTTTATCATTGTATGTATGATTCATTCAAGTTCGATTTCCATGATTGCTAAAATACAATAAATTGCGATAGGAGATTGTTCAGTCATATTTAGGTCTCATTTTCGTGTTCGTGTCTGTGATTTACAGAAAATAGGAGAAAGTTTACATATTATTTTGGATGGTTGGGTATTATATATCTCCTTTACGAGTGAATCACAGATGATTAGATATAGTTATTGCAAATCCTATATACGGTACATCAATCAAAGTGTAAATTTGACAGTTTTAGTACAATTTTCAAAACTCAGAAGGCTGTAATCTTGTTCAGTTGCACTGACTTTTAGCAACACTCTTCAAAGTTATTGATCTCTAAAGGATTACCAAATATTGCCTAAAAGGAGTTCTAAGCAACAGTTGAATTGAAAGCAAATGCCTACCATGTAAAACAATCCTTATAATTACAAAATCAGTTACTTTTTCACTTTCTAAAATCTTTAAAACAAATCTGCTATCGGTTGGTGAATATTTTGCGAGATATCCTCTTGTTGCATGTGATAATACAAGTTTGAATAAAAAATAAGAACTCAATAAAACTAAAACGGAAGGTTTTATTTGGTTTTACACACGCTGATGCAGTCAGACCTCGTCTTAACCTTATTCTTTATTTGGAAAAACAATCAATAGCAAAACGTGCAAATGGTTACCGTTTGCAAACTATATTTAGCAAACATACTTGTTATATATAACAGCGTACAGGTTAATATACTGTGAGAAAGGGACGAACAACAATATTGGTGCTTATACATTAAGAGGTAATTTAAACTGATACTGTCATTGATATAATCATATTCGATATTGATTAAAACGTTAAAATAATTAATAGGATTGTTAGCACTAACATAAATGCTTTCTAGTTTCCAGACAATAAAATGTTGAATTTTTTTAAAAATCATTGCTCTCGTTTTTGGTGAATACGTGAATAAAACGGGCAACAGGTGAGATTGCTACAAAAGAAAATTAACTTACTGCTCATAATCAATAATGGCATTTAAAAATAGAGAGGACAACTCACGAACCACCAAATACCACACCTCTTAGAACTGACACAAACTAGGAAATACGAGGGGGTATCAAAAACGTTTCAATTATCACAAAGAATTTACTGGTGAATACGGACCAAATGGTCACTGTAGCATAATTGATCTTTGTCTAGTTCCTTGGTCTTTTTCGCGACAGCCAGTTTTACGTCTGTTGACCGAATAGCACAGTCCCCCCTATTATGGAGAAAATTGAGGCGCGCAGTGTAATTAAGTTTTTACATTTGAAGGGCTATACTGCGCGTCAAATTCATGATGAGATAAATATGTTTATCACAATGACAGCCCATCCTATGACACTATTGTGAGATGGAAAAGGGATTTCCAAACAGGCCACATGTCCCTCACAGATGAGCCAAGAAGTGGACGCCCCTCACTTACTGAAGATATGGATGTCATCAAAAAGGTTGAGACGCTGGTTCAAGAAGATCGCTGCGTAACTCTACAAATGATAATGCACGAAACAGATCTGAATTATGGCAGTGCATGGAACATACTCCATAACAAGTTGCATATGTCCAAAGTGTCAGCACGCTGCGTTCCTCGCTAACTGACTCCATTGCAAAAACAGAATCGAAGGGACATGTCACGGCAGGCATTGGAGCTTCTGGAACAAGACGAAGAGGATTTCTTCAAAAGTCTTATTACCATGGATGAATGCTGCATCTATTAATATGATCCTGAGACAAAAGAGATGAGCAAAGAGTGGAAGCATGCTACGTCACCACCTCCCAAAAAGGCCAAGGTACAAAAGTCTGCAGGAAAGGTCATGGTGTCTGTTTTTTGGGATTGTCGTGGAGTCATCTTGACGGATTATCTAGCTAAGGGTCAGACCACTACTGGAGCTTATTACTGCAACCTGCTGAGCAAGTTACGAGATGCCATTAAACAGAAGCGCCGCGGTATGATCACCAAAGGTGAACGCCTGTTAGCTGAAATGATGTGACTTTGAAATCTTACCGCATCCCCCCTATTCACCCGATCTTGCACCAAGTGACCTCTTCTTGTTTCCCCGTTATGAAACATCCACTTCGTGGACGTCGTATTGAGGACACCAATGACATCATTCGAAAGGTGGAGGCTTGGTTTTCCATTAAATCAGAGGTCTTCTATTCAGACGCAAGGTCAAGAAGCGGTGGGAAAAATGTGTATCTCTGGATGGTGACTATGTAGCGAAGTCTTAAAAAGATGAGAACAAAATATAGTTTGTACTTTTGATACGTGTCTCATAATTGAAACTTTTTGATATCCCCTCGTATATACCAGCTTGACAAAGTTCCAGAAATTCCACTGGTTATATGATTAGGGACAGGGAAGGGGTAAATGGGACAAGTCCAGAACAGCAAAAACGTTCGTCTATTAGTAAAAGACTAACCGTGCGAAATAAATATATTCAATTGCTCAATGGACATAACTTCAATTTAACACACGGTAAATATTACATAACAAGTTTATTTAGTAAAAGGCCGAAGGCACATGGTACATTCATTTGATTAATTCATAACCTGGTGCACATACTGAGCTGAAGCATTTCTTATATGTTTAAGTACATGCTATAGAAAATTACAAACGTCTTTTATAATAAGGTCATTATCAGTTTTTAAAATGTTGTTGAAATTTACAATGCGATTAAGATCCTTCAAGTTTTTCTGTAAATATCTTAATCTTAATTCAGAAAAACGTCTGCACATCAAAAGAACATGAAACTCATCTTCAACAACCTCTATGCCATTCGATTTACAAAATAAATATAAAGGTCGAAAGGCTCAACAATAAATGAGGAACTCTTACAAGTTTCAAAATAACGTACTTGCAGCAAATCACAAATTTGTATATTAACCTGTGATGTAGTTTCTAAACGCGTATTCATACATTCGTGCGATGACATGATAAGACAGCCTGAACAGAGCTTATATACTTAGTACTACATGTTGATGTGTGAATTTCAGTTTTGATTGTTACATTTGGTTTATGTGACACAATGGACTTAAAGTAACTTAAAATATTCTAAAATGACTAACACCATTAGAATAAGGATCTGGTGTTCTTATGGAACCTACTGCCTTTCATTTTCTGAAGCTCGAAACTTGTTATGCCAAATGGTGTGTTAACGTGTTGAGGGGACTGGTTGATTTATAACACTTTATAACTTTTTATTTGAAACTCCCACAGCTATTATTATTTCCTAAGAGTAATCAAATGCATGTGGTCATTAGTGTCTGGCAAGAGTTTATTTTTCAGTACACGTGAACATCAAAGCTGAAAGAAGTTATCAATGTATTTTCCGGATAAAACCTTTACATGGACAGTTATAGATGAAAACCAACATAAAAGGCGAGCTACTTCTTAACTTTACTTTCTTAAACGAATGAAAATATGTTTCATGTAAAACAAATCGACGCCACTCATACAAAAATAACATTGCATAGCTTTAAATGGAAATTTTAAAAGAAGTTAATGATTCCTAAACTTGAGTTCAACAAGACAAAATAACAACTGCATCTTGCAGCATTCCTAAAGTCATTGAAATGAGAAAATCATTTACTGATAATGATTGGTAGATTTCAAAGTATAGACTGGTCATTCGAATTCCTTTAAAATCTTATCAGATTGCACGTAACCTTGTTTTACGGTTAAGAAACAAATATGAGAGTTTATTTTGCAAAGTGTTAAATCTTTTGAAACCGTTTGTGTACGCTTCACTGAAAAGTTTCAAATTATGCACAATCAAGAAGTAATTCTAATCCATTAAAAGTCAGAAAAACCCATTTATATTTATACTTGAATGCATTCACATCAGACATATCAATGTTTTCAACCAAATGTTTTAGTCAGTATTCAGCCTCAAGAAAGCCTCAGTTAACCGCACAGATTACATAAAGTTGTATTTGAACACAGAGGTTAAGACTAAAAACGACACTAAACTTACACTCAGTAGTTTTGTTGATCCAAATCCCTGCTCAATAGATAAAACGACCCGTGTACTAACTCAGTTATTTGTTATTCGAGCACCAATCGCTTAAAGTAGACGATGTAAAGAGTCATCAGTTAAGAAACAATGTTGTATATTTGCAGTAACGTCTTTCTTGTTGTAATGTTTACAGAAGTTTTGCTAATGACTCCATATTCATGAAGGAGAATATTCTTCATGCATTACTATGTTGATCCTTCATTCCCTTTATAAAACTTTCATAAGTTTGCTGGAAGTTAGTTTTTGTGAAATTTGCTATGCATTGTTTCTAACATAATTTAATAATTTAGATTGTTTTTAGCACATAGGTAATTTTGTTTGAACAATTGGAGTATTGGACTCTCATAGATAGTCATATGAATGTTGGCATTTATCGATAAGTAAAGTCGATTTTTTTAATCTATAAATGGTTATCAGTTCAATAGATCTAGAGTGACAATACAAAGGAAAAAAGTTCAAATTTATGTTCCAAAACCGGAACTGATGTGCGGCTTTAAGTCAAAACTTAATTTTTGAAAATTATCTAAATCGATGGAAATTAAAATCTGAGTTGATAGCGTTTTGAAAGTGATCTTCAATTTTCAATGAAAACTAATATTTCTCTTATGGTTGACATGTTTAGGTGGGTGTACAACATTTTGTATATAATCATAATTGACGTTTTGACACGTATGCAATGCAAAGAATAAGATGAATATCAAACAGTGACTCTTCGACTACTTCCGTGGTGCACGCAAATGATCAATGTCAAATTGAAATGTAGTTTTAAAAGGGTGTTTTACTGTTACAGTGTAAAGAACGTTGTTACATGTTATTTGGACACATACTGAAACACAAGTTTGTGTCAGGGCACTGGATTTCAAAGAGTTACGGACAACAGAATGTTTACGTAAGAATTGAAAAAGCAAGGCCATTAACAGTGTGTTTTCGTTGCAGAATTGATATAAATTTAACTTGAGCATATGGAAAACAATAACAATTAAAACGAACCAAACACTTGCTTTCCTCTATATATGACTTATCCTCTTGAAGGCTTTTCAACATCTCTGAATGGAAAGAGTTTCTAACGTAATTTGTTGCAATTGACGGAACATATATTGTGGGTTTGATGAATCTGAAATTCAACTTAGGATGAATTCACATTTAATTGGTGTCAATGGACTGCCCTGATAGGAAGTTATTAATATTGATCAAACAGCTCTTAATTGGATAACTCTAATCTGTAGGCAACTGTACATGTATTCAATGCTTTTACGAGTTACAAGTTATGAAAAAGGCTAATCGATCCCATTTCTCATTGTAACATATTGATCGTGGAGTTCGTTTTCATTGCTTTGCAGTATTACTGTTTCAATTAAATGTGTACGTGTAAGTATTTTGATATTGAACATTTGTTTGAGGCGAAATGTAAAATATATAATTATATTTTATCATGAAAAGACTATTGTTTTAAATAAATGAAACATTTAATCTAATGTACTGTGCCATATGTTCAAATTACTCCATAGAAATTGAACTATCATAATAAAAATACAGGAACTGTTGACGAAGTTTGGTCAATATAACCTCACGATGCTTAAAAGCAAACTTCAGTAAAAGTAAAATTAACTAAGTCAGTGAAATAAATGATTGTTAGATAAAAGGGACTGGAAAGGTTTTACAATGTTACCTGTTTCTGTAATCCATTTTGGAAGTGAAAACAGACGTTGAGAACAGATTACGTATTAACTCTTTCATATCAATACTTTTCAACTTATGTATTAGGAAATTGAAAGAGATATACGTTCTTTTCAATTCACCAGATTCAAATTCAGATTGTGTGTTTGGTGACAACTATGCAGGTTTTAGAATCACTTGATAATAAGAAAATTGAAATTGTCTTGCACAGATTTTAAGACGTGTGATATATGTGACATGACAGTTACTATTTCTTCGAATTGACAAGAAGATCATCTAAGTTTTCGAATATGGTTTAAATACTCTGTCTTTCAAAGACTCTATCAGTGAATAAAGTACTCAAATAGATAGACATTTTAGTTGGTTTGTCTCACCTATAATGCAAACATAACTATATAACTTCAAACAATGTAATCTTAACAAATTACACCTAGGGTCAAAATTTGCAATTTCTGGATATAAGGAGAGCTCATAAAAGTTTGTCATACGTTTTTATCACGGAACGAGTAGCATGCTTTCCTGTTCCCGAGCGAGAGTGAGGCTTATAGAAATGTGTACAACTTTTGAAAAGGTATACGGGACAATTTGGAGTGTAACTATTTCCTTATTAGTGTTCGTCGATATGCATAATATGTAGTGTACTGTCTTAATGAATACAGTACAACCACTAAATGTAAACAATTTGAGACAACAAATATACGGGACAATTTTGAGTGAAACTATTTCCTTATTATTGTTCGTCAATATGCATAATTTGTAGTGTACTGTCTTAACTCATTAACGCCGAGAGCCGCGTATATGCGTCAAAATAATGAGATCCTCACAGCGAGAGCCGCATATAGGCGTCCGTTAATTAGCAGTTCTCACAGCGAGAGACGCTTATGTGCGTCACAGCGAGAGCCGCATATGTACGTCCGTCCTATAGTATTACAATAAACCCAAATGCAATCATCTAAGTATTAATCCACAGAGATTAGCGTATCTTAATTGAGAAGATTCCCTTAGTTTTCATGACAGGAATCGTTTATAGTGTTGTGATAGAAGTTACCAGTATTTACTAGAAAATATAACACGTTTGGTAGATGAACACATTACGTTTATAAAAAGGATTTTACTTAGCTTATACCGAGGCAAAACTTTGTTTTATTTATTTGAAGTTGATAATAGATAGTTTTACACATGATGTTATGATTGTAGTCTTGTGAAGATTGATTTATCACTTTTCTAACACTCTGAGATATAGTTTATCTGTAAAACGCATTGAAATCAAATATCTAAGAGAGGGATCGTTATTATTGACTTTTATTCGTGAATAATTTGTGGCTATGAAAATAAGAAGCAGATAAACAGAATAATCAGGTACATGTTTTTCATCATTAGACATTATGCTTCATTGAGCTACGCACATGTCTGCTATGAAATAATGCACACCTGTAATTCGAGCATTTCTTTTGCATTTATTATTTATCAAAGCGCCAGGCCATTCAAGTGACTTAACTGCAAGATCTTGCGTATTCGATTCAATAAATAAGTCCAAATAAAGTGAATCTCTTTTGATAAATACACAGTACAAGAAGAAGTACCTACGGTGTTGATAATCCTTTGAATATTCGTTTAATGCGTTTATATCAACGCTATATTTGGGAAACTTTGATATCTTGAAATAACAATCCTGTAGAATATAACCTGCATACACGCTGCAATTCTTTGTCATGTAACAATAGTAGAAAAAAAGTTATATCATTGGACCGAAAAGTTTCATACAGCTTCTCCCACTTTCGTAATGAATGCATAATTCTCACTTGTAATTCATGCACCTCGCATGCAATCATTATTAGAGTTATATATAACGATTATTAAGATTGCTAATATGCTACATCTATTCGTTTGAGCTCAAACAAAAAACGGTAACTTTCGTTTTATTTACAATATTTGATACCGCACATTGAAAGACATTTTGATTATATAAATATGTTCGTTTCTCTTACATGCGTTCGATCTCTGAAATCATGGTACCGTTTACATGGGTAAATTATAATTTACAGCTGGAATACCAAACGTTGTATTTGTTACACATAGTATCTAGACATATCCTAATTCTATTTTCAAATGAAAATGCGTGTCAAATCATTATGAAAGAAAATATAGTTGGTACTTGCAAAAGAGTAAATGATATGCCGTCATCAAATCACTCGAATGTTGAATTAAAAAAGACATTTTCTAACATGAAGATTGACGCAAGGTGATATAGTATTTTGTTACTAATAAAGACCCACGCATATACTTTTAATTGGAGACGGACAAACACCTTGATTAACAACATAAAGAAAAACATTGAAGAATAATCGCATGTGATGAATCTGTAAGTTATCCGAATTCAATCCCTCTATTTCCTGTTAGATCTTCATGAAACAATAAAACAATCTAGACTTTATGGTTCATGGCTAGACAGTTTCCGTTCATACCGGCCTCCTAAAGTTCACGCTAAATGAGCGGTGCTTTGAGTCAATCAGTCTCGCTAGTGCGAACAGCTTCAGCAGCAAGAGGCCCAGGTGTTCTTGAGCCGTGAACCATGTCCAGGCGTTAATGAGTTAATGAATACAGTACAACCACTAAATGTAAACAATTTATTTTGTTAAGGCATACTCTTCAGTATTTTGTTTTTTCCCAACAACTTGATTCATAATATTATGGGAATGTTGTGGTTTGGGTTCTTCTGTTGTCCTAAGAGCTATGCCAGCCAGTGCCTACTTGCCCCTGGTCGGGTCACCCAAGATGGACATGTCGACGGATAGAAGCCAGACAGAATTGCTTCAACCAAAAACACTTTAAGGTATATAATCATGAAATGGTATTCATATTAAACATTTCAATCTTGTCTGTAAACTGAAATATGATGATTCTGGTTTTACCACAATTTCATTGAAATGAAATCATCTTCTTTCTGCACTATGTTACGCATTGCAGCAACATTAAGAACTCGTTTTGAGATTGATACTGAGATTTAAAAAGCTATATTCATGTTGATTTTATCTTACTAAAACGAATCTGTGGCCATGAACTAAGGTCTAACCAAATGACATGCTGCAAAAATATATTTAAATGATAGTGGCTTGAGCCAAACTGTCATAACAAAGATCCGTACTTACCTTACTTTGTGACATTTCCTGTTCTTTCGTTGGTATCAAAGAGGGATGAGTCACACTTGCGTTACTTCTTATACAATAGCTATAAGAGCAGCCATCTTTATGACCATGTACCGCTGTCTTGGACAGCAATGGCGTGCATGCAACTTTCTAAAGTCAATAAACGGTGATTGTGTAGTCACATTTGCCCTTCGTGGATGGGTGACTGTGTCAATTTAGGGAGGAATATTTCTTTGCTATCAAGCGATCAGTAAAACCATTCAGTTCAATGAGATTCCCTAGCTATTGAAATGTACATGTCTGGTATGACTTCAAGACTCAGTAGACGTTCATAGCAAAAGTTATATGTATATAATGTCTCCGCTCATACCCATGGTCCTTATGTGGATATTGTTGTGTATTCTATAGAACGTTTTATGAACCACCTTCTCTGGCTACGCTTTTGGACAATAGCATCTCGTTGTAATAGGTTACGGTTCGCAATGAGACAGACGAAGGAGATGAAGCAGCATTTACATTCATTAGTGTTTTGGTAAGTACTTCTTTATCAGAAAAAGCTTAATTGCTTTCGATGCTAATTGACACTGGAAATCCTTAAAATCATCTTAAAGCTTAAAGCTATGAGCTGTTTAATCAATTAAAAGGTAATGGGAACTGTTTGAAAACTATGATTATTTCTTTTTTTCTTATCAAACTCATTAGTTCTTCTAGCAATGGTTAGTCATTCTGTATTTCCCTTTCTAATGAACATTTCAGATGAACATTTCAAAACGTATTCACGTAAGCCATAAAATGTTATTAACAGTTGCAATATCCTTAGAGAAAATGTCAATTAAAGTTGTACTTGACTCTACATCACTGTGCCATCAACGAGCACGAATGATAAACGCCACTTTTGTGACTCATTTCTGATGTTAGAATACATAAACCTCAACCCTTTCCATTAAATCTCAGATTTCGATGATATTTGAATGTTAACAGAAATAAAATACTCAACATTATCCAGCATGGCACAAGAGCAGAATGAATAGTTTCAATACCAGATCTAGATTCCAAATCACGTTGCGCTATGAGTTAATGTTGTACAATTGTCCGGTAAGCCTTCTCGGTTCACACATTAACAGACTTTAGTAAATAATTATGTTCAATACGATTGCGCAATCAAATCAGGAGATTGGCCACTCACATGACTGTGCTGTGCATGGAATAGATGAGACTGTGTTAATGTTTCAAATGTCATAACCTAATCAATGATCGTATCGATTTGCGTAACGGATATCTCAACGTAAACCCACATTAGTTGTAACACGATGCATCAAACCAAGAAGTTTGAACTTAACATTAACCCGAATAACGTCATTCAATGATAAACCACCAATTTTTATAACAGAAATGAATGTGCCTGGTGAACGCAAATTGAATGTTATAAATTCCAATTGCCACTGAATGAATATCAGATGTTGAAATTATATAATGTTTTAAGTTTACTGAAAACACCAACTAATTATCAAGCGCAAAATAGGTGCATTTTGAAACTGTAAATAAATGTTGTCATAGCAATAATACCAACAACAGTAATAATATTTCTTGTACGGCTGATATATACAAGAAAAAACATGCTCAAAGCGCACACTTAAATTATTTTCCTCACGGAATAGCACTTCGATGCATCTTAGTAAGCGCTTCAGCTACCCATTTGTACGGCTAGGTAGACTGGGGCAATGTGAATGAAGTGTCATGGCTTTTCGAACCAGGGCCATTGGCGTGATAGGCCAGCACCATAAGTACTACATCACTGTGCACGCATTGGAGGGCGAAACAAAACAAATAAACCTAATAAAATCCCCAATATTATTTTTGGACTTATCTGAGTTAAAGTGATTTATAGAACGTGGGGTACAACAGTTTTAGTCTGTTCATGTAATTGTAGATACAGAACTACAATGCGCAGCTGTGAAGCTCTTGACGTATCATCAACAAATAGCGTATTTCAGAGTGTGCGTCCAAACACATAACCTGAAGAGAAATCAATAAGTATTCGGAGTGACAAAGACTTCATTGCCTAGTCTAAGATTGATAGTCACATTTCGATGACCTTATGCAGATCTGTCAGTCGTGTAAATGTAAATGGTTAGAATTCGGTCAGCATTGGTCATCTTACAAGGAGATTTAAGAGGGGAAAGCAAATGACTGTTTTTGATTTGATAATAAAATATCCTCTGTTTACAGAAAAGCAATATTGGATCAATTTATTCAAATGCGCCAACAAAACGAAACCATTTATAAAACGTTGGTTGAAGTTGACGGATTAGAGCAATAGGAGAAGGTGTATGTTTCAATAAAAGATAAAAGAGCATGCTTCTAAAGGGAGAACCATCTAATCACTATTGAATCACTTTGGCCTTTGCTTCTTCCATGCATTGTGTTCTGTACACCATGTATATAAACCTTTTCCAACTTATAAACTTATCACATGTCTCCGCGCATCAGATGTTTTAATTGTATAAACTAACTATCCATTATGTATATAGACTCCTATACATGTAGATCATGTCCAGGGTTTTGTTTATATTCTAAGTGATGTTAGTAATTTCATCGAAACGTGGCACTCTTGCAATAAAGAAGTTGAAAACCCATAAATCCTACTCATTTAGATTATATCTCATCGTCATTTAACTGATACAGACAAGACAAATCAAGTAGTAATGAATTCATGACTCAAATGAAGGTCATATGTGCAACACATTTTCTTCTTGAGGGGTGATATATCTGGATATATTTAACGGGAGAGTAATTGTCCCAATACAACTAAATATACGACATGTACTTGATATCAATTATAAGATATATATCTAAGGTACCGCTTTAGAGTCTACATTGTTTTACATGCCATATACTTTAATGTGTTGATGCATGTGTCTAACCATAAATACAGCTGCGTGCCAAATGTTTGTTCATATACCTGAATATACTATTGCAAATATCATATAATTTGAGATGCCTTTGAGGTATCGTAGCGTTGCGAAAAACAAACGTATAATATTGAATTTTCAATACACATATGCAGATCCATTCTTCTTTAAGGCAAAGGTTTATTGTACCCCACAATTACTCGTAACAGTTTTGGCAGGTCATTGAAGTGACCAGGGGTAAAAATTCCAATAAAACACTAATTTTATTCTTCTCCATTAATTCCTTTATACGTTATCAACATTTTAAAAAATTAGTCATGCTTGTTCCTTAGCACAAAGTCAATGTGATTATGTTGGTTTCAATCTCAGAGTCGATATGGAACATTTTATTCGACATTTGACGAAATCAAAATTTCGAAAATGTGACCCCCTTCTGTCTATATCATCATGCCAAAATTCGAATTTTTGAACGAGTGACCAAACAATGCCAACATGAGTTCAAGAATGGCTATTTCACACATGGACAGTAGGTGATCCATTGTCAGTCTTTCTGAAGTTATTCTATTGACGTTGAAACGAAACCCAAATTACATGATATTTGCACTACGATTCAATGGTAAGTGAACAAACATTCGGTATGCAGCTGTATACCCAGAATTCTAATGATTATAAATACATTTGTCATTTGAAAGAAAACATCTTACAGTCCAATAGTAATTCAAATACTGATAAGATAATGAGGGTATTTAAAGTTTATTTCACATGAAATTTGCCTGTTTCGACTACCAAACAGATTGTTGAAGGGAAAGTTGTTTAGTAATCTGAATTGTAGCCACGTGTCAAAAGAAGTACTGTGCCTGCAATTTGCAAAAAGACATGGAGTGACGTTCATCTTGCCAAACCGAGGTTACCTGAAAAGGGGACTAAGTTAAGTTTCAGAGATGGTTAGAGACTGCTTATGAAACACATGGGTTATTCTAAGGGATCTACAACCGGGTGTTACTTCAGTAGATCTTACCTTAACGTTCCGAAGTTAACAAATACGGTCATATGAGAAGGTTTTATTGGTAAGCATGATGTATTCAGATGATAATTTCTTCAAAGATATTGCACTTGGTTTAGCTGGGATCAATATCACGGAGTTTAATTTAAAATGTGGATGTTCTTCTAATTATTTTGGATATCAAAAACTTCTACATTTCTTTTACTAATGTATAACAGATAATTTGATACAGTTTTAATATTGATGCTATATTAAATCCTCAAGGATTTTATTGGACAGAGTAGATGATACATCAGTTATACATAGGTATCACCCATTGCAGCCACTCGATCTCTTATCACTTTTAGATACCGATGAATGGAAAAACAACAAGCTATTTATTATGTTATTTTGGCATTTAAAAGGGACAAAAGCACTGATTGAACGGATGATATTGATTTACCAGATTTCTTCTCTATGAAAGTTTTTTTTGCAAGGTATTCCGAAAGAACACCATCTTTTACTTGGTTAAAATTAAGTTTTATATTATCTTAGTGTGAGTGTTTAGCAAGGAGAAACAACCTCTTACTTGAATCCTATTCACTGTGAAATATTTAAATAAAGATGTCAAAAGGTGTGATGACAATTCAATTGATGTGTTGATACTTGACCGCTACAAGGAGCTTTAATCGTTCAGTCAAGTTTAATGTTTTGAAAGTCTACAATTCTACAGGTTCATTTTGATCACAAAAAACTTTTCCAATAAATTATAATGAATGATTTTATTTCTTATAACAAACCATGATATCTCTTCAAATTAAATGTACCCTTGTAGCTAAAAATTTACTTCAGCGACATGAGCAGGAGTTGAGAGGGCTAATAATACAGTTTCACTACCTTAAAAAGTAACTGTGTGTAACAAACATATCGAGTAATGTAGAAATAAGACGATTATCTATGAACGCGTTTAAATATCTAGAGCTTGTGTCGTGACGTGTTGATGTGTGCATTTGTATGATATTATACTTTTTCAATACAGACAATGCCCGCTCCCTGATATTGAAGTAGGTATTGGTTATAGTTTGATTGGCCAATTTTATACCTACATTGGTTTTAAACAATAATAACTTGATGGAAATTATAATTTTCGTTCTGCAAATAGTATAAATCATTTATATTAACAAAACCACTGAAATGTCATGCATAAGTGATGATACATGAAGTAACATTGTATTCACTGTCCGCTTCTACCTCTTAACGCTCAAGCACTGACAATCACACTTCACTGTAACAATGCCCGTGTCAGGGTCCAGTAGTATCGTAAAAAAGTGAGCGATGATCAATAGAAGAAATCGAATTGAAATAAGTTATTCCCTATACATGAGCAGTTTTACCACAACTATCCCAACTGTTGTAACATATGAGAATTCAAGAATTAATTGTATTTCAAGAATGTGATTGATGCCACTTCTCACATCAAAAGAACCACCAATACTTAATTGGTTTTGTTTCGTCACTGAAACCAGAAAGTAATTTAGCCTTTGGGGGGGAACAAATTGATGTCTTTGGATCGAGACACAAACTCTTTTAGTCACTCTAGGGAACCAACTCAATGACTGGTGAGGAGTTTACAGGTCAAAGTGAACGGGGCATTTTAAATTGATGTTCGGGATGTGAAAGCTATCCGGAAAAGCATATACAGTGTTATCAACAAATCAGCTGCTTAGCAATAATAGATGCAATAAGGGATAGAATAATGTACAAATTATTTATTGATAAACCAATCTGGTCATTGGTCTAGACAAAAAGAGTTCAACGATTATAACCATGATGTAATGGAAACATCACCTTTGATGTGAAGCAATTAACAGGCACAAAATTCAAGAAAACTTACGGAGACATCCTACATAAATAATTGATCCTTTACGTTGATTTTGAAATGACAAAGTTGAAAATGGTCCTCTGGACCAATTTCGAACCATTTGTCTCCTGATATTAAGATCACGATAGAATGATAATGCTTAAAGATTTCAAAATAACTGATTTTACCTTCTTGGTTTGTTTGCTCGCTTTGCTCGTAACATTATTATTATTATTTTTATTATTTTTAACATTATATATGTGATAGTGTATTTTGCTAAGTATTTGATCTTTTACGCACATAAGAAGTAATACGAGTGAAGATTCTGAATTATTTGTGAAAGCTTCTACAATTCAGAAACTTTATTATCTATATAACACATATATAATTATACCGAATATAGCCACATCACATGTCTATACCTTCTGTCCACCACATGTTCTCATCAGTAATAAGCCTAATGTAATCATCAAGCAAACTTTACAAGCCACCCTCGATAAACGTTTTACATACAATGGTACTCATCTCATTTTCATTTGAAGTTAATTCGGATGATAAATAAAAAATAAATGAATACAGCTAATTATGTTTACGTTATTTTATATTTAAAACAAATGGCCTTGGCATTGACTTACATTTTTCGCCTTGACTGTTTGAAATCCTTAAAAATATATTTTACCAGATAGTTGCAAGTCTACGGAAATTTTCAAATCCTTTTTGAAAAAAAAGTTTTTCTTGTCTTAAAGTGGCCCGCACATTTAAACGTTTAGACCATGACGTCACACGACTTGCTACTCATTGTAAGACCACACCATTAATATTACTGTTTACGCGCATACCTTATCTGGTGAATGATTTGCTAAGTGATTTGCTAAGTGAAAAAAATATCAACATTTTCAGTTATCTAGCCATGGTTGGAATATTTATGTCGGTAACATATATTGTCGAAATAATTTCCCACAATTCAGTGCTTGATATTTGGCTGATTGGAGCCAAATCCATGGATATTTTATATGAAATATATTAAAATTTCATCGTTGTAAATGTTTATATACAGCTGTGTATATAGAGCTATTCTATATTGAAGATTTTGTGGTACGGTAGCGAAGGCCAGGTGTTCTTTTCTTGACCTGATGACCAAGCTATGTCATCATTTCTCTTCGAGGCAGAAAAAAAACTTTTATGATTGTATAGATCACATTATGGGAACGCATTTTGTTGCGCGTTTCACTATATGTACATGAAATAAAACCTCACCTTCTTTACAAATACGATGAATGATACACTTCATGTTTGATGTGAAACAATACTGTATATTCATATGTAAATATTTTGTTAAATCTATGTTCTGCTGTATAATGATGTAATGTGATGTTTATATGTAATCTTCGGTTACCACTTGAGGAATTAAGACTCTCTCTCACTGGCCAGGATAAATGCAATTTGAAAGAAAATCTGTAATGAGACGGTAAAGATTACATTTGATTGTCTTCAGTCACATTTTCATTATGTGGCCAATTCTCCTCTTTCACCATTCGTGTTCTGCAAAAGTATTTACAATTATCTTTTACGATGTCATGTTTCTGTCACCCATATGACTACTACACGCCATTACAAGTATTTGCGATAAAACCCAATGTTGTTCTGTTTTGCAAAACACAAAACCATGTTGTGTGTTTTAGTCTGATCTACTTGATGTAATTTATCAAATATTGAAAATCAAATCCTAAGAATATTTCACCAAACTTTACTTGAAATGTTGAAAAGTGTAAACCATTACTTTTGATATACCTATTGGTTTTAGTAGAGGATTGAAAGTTTCTCACTCACATGTAGCATCGACTGACATCAAAGAGGCGGCCAGCTTGTCCACTGTTTCCGCCGAAAAACCTAAGAAATGAATAACAAAAATCACTAATTTTAATTTGGACAAAACACGCCTTATAAAAAAACCCTCTTAAAATGCTGGACTGCAAATTCAAAGAAAGATGAAGTATTGTCTCATTATAGATCTGAACAATAACAATTGCCCATAAAATTCGAAAATTAAAATGATCGTAAAGGAAAACATGAAATATTTTTTGAATGATTAAAACCACTATTAAATTAGAAATAAATAACACTTTACACTAATTTACTCTTTTATAACATAAATTAGTTATGCTTGCTTGATGTGAGTTTGCATGATATGATTAACTTTAGTTTGACTATAGTAAATGCACTTTCTAAGTTACGATTATCAATTTCTTTTAGCAGTATGTAACGATACATGCACAGTCGGCGCAGCCAACATGTCAAAGATGCGATGCATCTGATCTTCATTGATTAAGTTAACGACGTGTGAAGGATAACCATTAATGTCAGCAAAACAGTATTTTTTAATTAGATGTTGTCCACCATTAGCAAGCGTGAACGTCGATACAGACGTTCTTTAAATGTTTCCTTGGTGCTTATCGGCATTTTTACGGGAAATATCAATAGAGCGACAAATCATATTGTATATAGTTTCAACCCTTTTAGTGTGGTATACTGCAACTTTCATTACATGAATTTGATTAATCAGAACAATAAATAATTATTGAATCAACGTGTAATTGGTGGCAAGGGACTGCCATTAAAACGACCTATTATAGTCGATACCAACTGGCACTAATCAATAAACGCCAATCTTTGAGAAACTGAATAAGAAGTCAACGTCGTTACGCGTTACAAATTACATAACAAAAGCAAATTGGTTCCATTTCTCATTGTACAATATTGACTGTGGAATTCATTTACGATCTGATTGAAACTGGAACCGTTTTGTTTTGAATGGCCCGCAAGCGTTACGCTTATACCATTACTGCTGCGATACAATGTGTTGTTGTTTGAATATTGGAATTCAGTTAATGTACAATATTCAATTCTGTGTGTGTGAATTTTTTTACCAATATCCTAGCTTAAGAAAAATGTAAAAAAAGCAACGAGTAAAAAGAAAATTTACTATTATTATGAAATGTATTCTTATATATATATATATATATATATATATATATATATATATATATATATATATATATATATATATATATATATATATATATAATTTAAACTCATAAAACATGACGATACAGTCTATCAATAAACCTGTTCATACTTTACCTGATATTTTACAAATTTAATAATTAAGACATTTTCAATAATACCATATATCCATAAATGTCATATGTTAAATAGAGAAGTTGACATTCTGTCTCAATCTATACGAATTATTCGAATCGCGTGACCTTCCAATTATATCAGATACCATAGGAAGGAGTTTCGTATAATTCGTATCTAAGGAGACCGAGTACGGTATTTCATTTAGTGCACATGTTTTACCATGCTTATATTTCACCTTTAAGGGAAACAGTTCGTGAAACCGAAACCGGCTTAAAAAAACGAGTAGGTAATATTTCATGTGAAATGCCCGACGCTTATTTGCTAAGTTTAGTTTAAGTCTACGTCGTACAATGTAGTTCCTGGTTCATTTCATAAGTAAGGACTAATAGGTTATGAAAATATGTAAACATTCACACTCTGGGTTGAATTTGCAACTCACGCTTCGGTCGTTGCATGAACTTAATACATTACACATACTAATTGGTAATATACTAACTTATCTTTCTATCTCTATCAGAGAGAAAAACAGAAGTGGATATTATGAGCATATACTTAAATGATACGTGTGGTTTCGGTTTCTAATCATGGATAAGGCCTTTGTAAATTAATATAAATGAAAGTCATATACATGAATTCTTATTGAATGATGGATACTAAAGTGTAGTGAAATAATCGAATAACTGCTCTGACGAATCCTATGATACCTCATTAATAAACAAAGATAGGTTAGGCACGGAGATACATGTAGATTCATCAACATAATTATCATCAACTCCATTCTTTCCTTTGATAACAACAGAAACCACAAGATTGGCAAAACGCCTTGAAGTAATCAGCCATAATAACCATATGCGGATGAATTCAAGAAACAGTATATTGTTGATAGTTTGACAGTTTCAAATCGATATTTGAAAGAATGATATTTGGCAGAAGTATTTAACTATTTGTTATACTATTGTTGCCTTATATTCTTTAATTATTATCTCACAGTTCATTACCATTTTGAAATAAATAAAGTCGGAGTCTGAGTTTCATGTAATTCCAGTCAGCAGTACAGCCTGTACTGATATTTCTGATTAATCGCCATGGATCTTGCAAGGAAATTTCGCATTCTCAACTTTGTCACATAAAAATGCTATTTACATAAAGGTTAAAACAATTAAAACACTGAGCTTTTATTCGACAGAGCGTTGTCTGTTGCTCTTGTTCATGCAGTATTGCGTATATGTATAGCAATAACACTGGAGGGCAAAACTTCATATGAAACATCATGCATACAAGTAGTAAAGAATTTTAAAAGATTTGTTGTCTGTGTAAAGATGAATTATAACTTAAGGCATGATCTTATTCACTTATTTATCCAATTGCTATGTCTTGATGTTGGTCCACCCTAATTAAGATACAGAACTTGCATGTACAGCAAGTATGCTGTTTGACGTCTGATAACAAGACATTGATATCGCTTCATAGAGAATTTGGCGTAATCAATAACCGAAAAGAAATTGATAGGTTATCCGAAAAAGAACAGATTTGAATAAGTGAGATTTTAGATAGGAATACAATGATATGGTTATTAATTCTATCAAAAGAGACAGTCCGATGAACCGAACACCCCCAGAAACAGAATCTCCAGAAAATATGTCTTTGATGTTGTACATTTATACTTGAGGATTTAGCCAGGTCGTTTATAAAAATCAGTAGAGGCTCAGATGATAAAGTAAATCAACATCATCTTTACTGATTTACATAAAAGTACTAGTACTTCCAGAGGGATATTGAAGATTTTGTTCCGCATTTTACGAAAACGTCACCATGTCTATGCTGTCCAAATAATTACGTTACTTTGTATGAATTACGCAGAAGGGTAAAAGTTTAGATTTTTTTTACGTAGTTTGATAACTTCAACATCTGATATTACACTAAATTGTTAACCTGTTTAGAGAGAGAGCTGAAGGCAATTTCCTAAAACCCATCAACTCACGTGTCAGGGGCTCCCAAATAGTTTGGAAAAACGTCTGCCACAATCATCTTCACGTTCTCTGATGTTTATTATTCATATTGTTTTGCATGTTGTTGATCAATAATGCTATACATATATATACTTTGTAAGTTCACACTACTTTTTGACGATTTTCTCCCACTTTCAATATTATTGTTCTGAATTATACTTGAAAATGGTGTTAAGCTATCATGCACACACAACAATCTAATTTCGTGTAATTCCAAAACATGCAAATGATGCCCAAACTATGTTACTTCAATTGAGTAAAGCATTGATTCATAAAGATGCGATTGAAATACCATTCATTTGACGCTTTTTCTTGTTTCAATCACCATCAAAAATGTAGGCATCACATTATATTCATGAGAGTATGGTTTTGTTATCCTGTGAACACTTTGCAAATATTAAGTTTTGCATTTTAAAGCAATTGTGTAAGCTCAAACGGTACACTTGAGAAATCAACCTCGACATCGGATCCATATCGTAGCTGGAAAACCATTTTAACTATGCTCGGATAAATTCAAATCAAACGTTACAATATTTTCTACAGAAAGTTCTAACCAGTATCACGCCTCAGGATATCCTCGTTTAACTGAAAACTACTGTTGGAGAAAACTGTATAAGATTCCTCTCGTGTATTTTTCACTAAATTAAAGTAAATGTTACTGTGTCTTATGTGTTACATCATATACTTATGCAAACGAAGATTAATGTTTATTTCATTAGTATTTTCACACGTTTTACATTTCGGTTGAATGGTATTCATATTATTTTAGTCATTATATATTTATATATAAAACTTTCAGAAGTTTAAGAATTACACAGTATTCCCTAATTAAAAGTTTGAAGCACATCAATGATATTCTCGATCTTTGTAGCTCTCTGATGTATCAATACGCTAACACATGACGTATTGTATCAAAATAAATCAAAATGTGACTCCTTCCAGCTAGTTCATAGAATCAGGAGAGCTACAGCAACTTCTGAAGATCAATTATGTCATCCGCAGTGATAAAAACACATATTTGTGATGCAAGATTTTATTAAGCAAATTGTTTGAAATTGACAAAAAGGAAATCTTTATGATCGTTCAACACCGTAACAATCTCAGCCTACGTATATGTTCTACCAGTGTTTAAAAGAGCGGACGTTTCGTGCACGTGTATGCGTAGTTTTCTGGAGAGGTACATATCAGTTTCATGATTAACACAACTTTAAGAGCGACAGGATACAGTACAAATATTGTTAGTTTAAAAATCAATTCCAAGACATAAGTATTAAGTGCTGAATCTAAAAATAATAGATATGATGTTCCAGTGTTGTGAATCACACTAAAATAGCAATTCAAGTTTATCAAAAGCTTTTTTAAATCTGCATATTTATGTTTATTCACCAGCATTTTAAAAAACATTAATCAGGTTAGATACATGCATGTATGCCACACTTTCAAGAACATTCAGATGTAAATATCCCATGAGTTACTGTTAATTTCACGTTTGGTCAGTTTTATAATGAGAGGGTACGTACACTAGTGACGTTTGAGAAAGTAAAATAAGAACATGTATGAGAATAGCGGATAAACTCAGAGCACCTAGTTTGCGCTGAGGTTAATACTTCAAAGATAGGACTGAAAAGGCGTGCAGTGAAGGCAGCTATTAAAATATCGAGACATAATCAGACGCTTTCTGGCAAATAGCTCGATAACGGCCCAACTGAGTTTCAATCAGTTATGAAATAGCAAACAAGCAATGAACATAGTTATATGTTTGCATTCGTATGAGTATCCAATGTCCAAAGTCATTTAAAGATAAACCGAGTTGAAAAAAACATATCGGGAATAAGAATTGTACCGTTTTTGTAAGAAACAGGCAATATCGATAAACATAAACAAAGTCTATTCATTACTTTACTTTAATGATAAAAAACGATTTAATATAAACCACTTACAAGCCTGAGCATCTTTTCAGTCATTACAATTTCGTTTTTTGGTAACAATCTACATATCTCTATATGATTCATAATAAATGCTTTGCCTACCTGCCAAAGGGAGCATCTCTTTATCCTCATACCCGTTCCATAGCAATATTGATAAACAATACTTATGAAATGTTTGATGTCAAGTTTATTAAAGAAAAGAGTGATTGCAAAATATTTTGAGATAAACTCATTTCATTTATTTTAGTCAAAACATCTTTGAATTGTATATCATCACTCTAAAACAAATGTAACTTCTAATTAAAAGTAATCGAGACCAATGGTTGTTATTATCAATCAACTTAGATGTAATCTGAAAAAAGGTAATGTCAAACTAGAAAAAAGATGCTTCTTCTCAAAGTGAAACATATATCATAGCATCATTTTGAAATTATCTCTATTCTCAAGGATCAACTTCATATTAGTCAATGGTAACAATAAGACATATACAATATTTAAATGTCAATAGTTTTACATCAAAGTATTAATCGTCTCCGTAGCAGCAATTTTTTTTAGAATAGTTGACATCATGGGAATATTGCTTTACTGTTAATGCGTTTCATTTCACTTCAACTGAGTAAAGGAAGAACTATATTAATTACTTCATTTTCAGAGATGCAACTACTAATTATTTCATTTTGTGAGTGGCAACTATTTTGTAACATCATATGAATAGTAAATGATTTATATAAACTCTTCTTGTTGCTGCATGAATGTATACTTTACATCATTGTCTGGTTTCGATGCTCATGAATCTTTGAAAATAAATTTCAGAAATGAATAATTTGACCTGATTGTCTACAACTACCTCTTGTTTGATCGTATTTTACAATACGGATGTTAAGATGATTTAGATGTAGCAATCATAGTTTATAGTTCAATCTAATATTGACTCACCTTTTAATCATTTCATGCATAATGAAACAATTCTGATTTTTATTACATACCCATGTAATCTTACGATAGTAATACGTAATGAAATACAATGAATTCCGTATTGCACTCCTCAATCCCTATTGCACTCCGTATTGCTCTCTCACGGAACTACTTTCTCAGCGAGAGAGGTGTCATGTCAGCTATTTTTAGAACTTTGCCGAAAGTCAACGAATGTTTCAAGTTATGAATGTTTATGTTGTATTCGAATGAAATGTTGATATTCATATACGTGATATGCACGTGTCATTAAGGAAAATTTAAACATGTAAACAAATATCTTGCGTCTGGTTTTTTCAAATATTCATCACAGTTTTGTGTGCACTCTATTGCCATGTGACGTCATAACTTTTCCGTGTTCGGCTTTATTTGAAGTAAATCATACGAAGAAAGGGTATGTAATAAATAGAGAACGTCATTCTAGTGCATTCTTAGATGTAAAAAAAGAGCAAATAAACAACTCGTTCTCCTTGTGACATCTACTCGTTCAATACAAACGAAAAAAGAATGACGTTCTATATATTCATTGGTGGTTATGTGTATTCATTAAAAGTTATCATTGAAGACAAAATATCCAACAAACAAAGCAGATAGACATAGAATATTTTGCTCTGGTGTAATAGCATTAGTCTTATACTTTATCTCATGGCAGGGTAAACCCTACCTAGCTGTCATACCATGTCGCTCCATAACATAGAATCATTATTAAACACAAACAAAAGCTTCCACCACATCCCGTGTGCATTTCATGCTACATGGAGAACAAATGCGACAAAAACTGTAGAATCCATCAGTTCATGAATTAGATTTTCCCCTTTACTGGCCAATGTAATATTCATGCTTATTCTTCAAAGCTCTAGAAATCGAATGAACTTCATGGACAGATGACACAGATGATCTAATGAAGAAAATTTCAGATCCTAGAAAGAGGTCGTTGTGTGTCTATGTGCTCCCTTTGGCTACTACTTAATTGCTGCACTATAAGCTAAAAGAAAATAGAATGTGACTGATTCAACCAGTCAATTCAAAGAACCAGGAATACTTATTAACTTTGTTTTTTCACTAAACACGAAAAGTTATTCATCCTTTGGGTGAGACCACACGGACGACTGATGGAGACACTAAGTCCTTTAGTTACTCATGGGAATCAACTCAGGAAGTTCATTCCGAGAAAATATAATGCAGACATGTTTAAAGCGAGATAATGTTTATCAAATGTATATAGTATAAAGCACTCCTAATAAGACGTCATTGATATATTCTGTTACAAATATTGTCTTGGCTTACCTGCTTACAAATACAAGTTGATAGATCAATTCCACGGTTTTACTTACTCGTTCCTGACAACAATAGCATGAAATGAAGACTTATACTGATCACTTTTGTGTTTAGATTATATTTCTTCAATAAGGGAGCTGGTGTTTTTACTCCGAAATATGAAAGGGGAATGTTTTCTTTCCTATTGCTACGAACAGATTCTTCAATCAAAATGTCAAATTCAAAATGTAATGAAGTAAACAAATCGAGATTAGGAGCAAGAACCTTACATTGTATTCTCTTGTGATTTACTTGCTCATTGCAACATTTCATTACGCTATCCAAAGAATTTCATTCCAGAAGTTAATGAAGCAGCACCTGTCATGTTCGTCTTTACAACAGTATTCACTGGAGCATGTGTTGTCATTGCAGATATTTCACTGATAAAAAGGATTTAATTCCATGTGGTAACATGGTAAACATTGCAGAATGACTAACGTGTATACCTGTGAATGTCTTATTAGCTATTTTCATTAAAACATGACACAAATCATCAAAGGTATTTGTACATTTTTTGCACATATTCGAGTCAATAATTCAGCGTACATTCTGATATATATAGAGAATACTAAACGACGTTCAGTTTAATAACATATTTATGAAACGAGTGGATGGTATTCGTATTTAACGAGCGAAAGCGAGTTAAATACCAATACTATCCACGAGTTTCATAAATATGTTATTAAACTGGACGGAGTTTAGTATTTTATTTATTACACTCATTAAATAATTAATATAAAATGAAAATCATGTTTACTCTCAATTCTCGTAGTTGTGCGTAGGAATACAATTTTACAATCGACGCATAACGTCATTTGACCGAATTAGAGAAATAGGTCAAGAGTAAGTCCGTTCATAACAGCTTTAATTTTGAACAATACAAATGGAAGGCACTCATTAGTGTTTTGGTCACTAAGAACACAAATTGGCGTGTTAACAAAACATAACATCAGTCAGACAGTCACTGAATTACGTTACTGAGTTGTGTGAATGAATGTCACGTGATCGTGACGTCATTGGAATGTGAGTTTTGAAGCGCGATTCATTTAGTTTGAGTTAGTATCTGTGGGAGGAACACTGTCCTTTGCGTTGCCGATGAAGTTAACATTGATGACACAGTTGCTAACGGAACCACCGAAGATTGAGTTGATTGATCGAAATTCGGAAGCACTGACGCTGACATTTCTAGAATCGACCGAAATCGGCAAGGATGACCTTGCCCGATCTACTGACGAAAGCGGAGGTCATGTTTACATTTGAAGAAGATGGACGTTGGTTAATAATTGTGCTGATATCTCTGAGCTGTTTCTTGGACAACTGAGAGTAATTATTTATGCTTTGCATATTTTTCTGACCACTAATTTGCATGATTTAATTGGGAGGAATGTTACTCTCCGACAAAGTTTAATACAATAAAACAATAATTTCGGACTGAGTGGTTTGTGAGACGCTTACAATCAAGCTTGGTTAACGGGTATTTTCTAGCTAAATAAAATACAAAAAAGATTAAATCTGATGGTTTTGTTTGATTAAATTTATTTTTAAACAGCTAAACAAGTTTTTAAAAAGAATTGTACTTTTATCTCGTGTTTTATCAAAGTTTAGAGAATAATATTTTTGACAGTCGCCATTTTCATTTACATCATCACGTGACAACTTGTCATGTGACTACAGGAAAATAGTTCCGGATGCGATTGCTTTCACGTGCAATGTTTCACAACAGTGTTGAATAACATGTCATTGTTTCACAACTGTAGTATCTCCAACGAGAGTGTAATAAATAGAAATATTTATTTCAGTGTAGAATTGTGCGGGTACATTAAAGGTGTCTTTATTTTGTCAATAATGTCATGGCAGAAAGTTACCCTAAGATTGATTTCCTTGATTCTGGAAACAATTCTACAAATTGATTACATCTCAATCAAGCTACGTAACCCAAGATTTGTTTTTTCCAATACTGTTCACCTATCATCCCTTCGTCATTTTATCAAGAAAAGTGCTACTCAAGTTAATTACCCTTGAATCTTAGTAGGAAATAAATAATCAATAACAAGTCTCGATAGGTTGAAACTGAGCAGTTTCTTTAGCACATTATAAAAGGTATCCTCGAGAACAAAAATTTTAAGGCGCATTTGTCACCAGAGGGGCTGACAAAAGCCAGAATTTGAAAACAAAAGTGTCATGAAATATGTTTTCGAGAATAAACAAAGTAGTTTTAATAAGTACCCATGGTAATTCAATAGATAGAATCAAAGTTCGCATTACGGAAGGCGTCTTCAAATTCTGTAATGCGCCGTTGCTTGCACTACATTCTCTAATCTACAGCAATTCTCGGAAAATCAGATATACATCAGTTGTTTTCTTAATTCAAACATCGAATATCACCCCAAAACTAAAATTCTGAAAGCATCGCTAGTGTTATTACGTATTTGATGTCACAATGATTATGACGTCATTTCCATAATGATGTTGTTGTCCAAATTAACTGGAGTGAATTGGAAGTAGTTGTATTTGAATTTCCATTGAGGGAATAGGTTGAAAACCGCAAAATTCACCACTATATCTGTTGGTTTCCACCAAGTTTCAATAAGCTTGGTCTTATGTATTTTTTTAATTCTGGTCCGGAAAAGAACAGTATTGTATTCCCTCAAGTTAAAACAGACGATCTTATGGTATGTTTTCTTAAACTTATACATATTTAGTATGAAATGAATTTGTGTTTCTTTTCATGTTACTTAGATTTAATTTTTTTATTAGGAACATTTAGTTCAGTTCAAATGGATCATATTAAATCATAAAACCAGCTTACACGAGATGCAATAACTGCATTTGAATGTGTTAAAAGAATTGTGTATACTAAAAGTGTAAAAAATAAAAAATAAAAATCACAAACTGTTGTGACGAATTTTGTGACACTTACTTTATTTTCGCCTTTTGTGATATATGCCCAAACATACATGACAGTCAGAGTCAGACCAAAACAAACCAATCATTAATCATGAGACTATCATGAGACAAGAACCACACACGATTTCTGCATTTCCTGTCGGCAGTCTGCTGTCTGCTGTCTCTTCAAAGTAAGCTATGTCTATGCAACAAATAACATATAATTTTATATGAAATACACTACCGGGCAGAAGAAACGCCTACCAGATATCTTTTAAGATTCCGTAAACACTTTAAGCAAGATAACAACAACATTAAAGCATAATGAAGTAACATCATTTATCTGTAACATTCCTGACTTTCAAATGATGAGAGGTCGTTTCAGCGCAATGGTGAGAACTTGAATTAGACAAGGTAGACTGTCCAGTTGTCGATCAGTGTTTAATCCAAGAAATATCATGTTAAACAACTTTACAGCAATATGATTGTTCAATATTTGGTGTGTCCACCACAGGCAGCAATACAGGCACGCACTCGTCGACGCATTGACATGGTGAGATACCTGATGCTTACAGGAGGGATGCGTCTTATTTTTTCTTGGAGGGTTTGAATAAGTTCACTTCTGTTCAAGTTATCCCAAATGTGCTCGATGGGATTAAGGTCAGGAGACTGTGCTGGCCATGGTATGGAATTGACATTTTGACCTTGCAAGAAGCTGGTCGTCTGACGGGCAGAGTAGATCGGTGCATTGTCCTGTTGCAACAGCGTCCTTGAAATTCTTTTGGAAGAATGGAATGACAATGGGCTGTAAAATTTGTTGAATGTATCAATGAGCATTCAAATTACCAAGATCTGTCTTCCTGCCTCCGCAGATGCCTCCCCAAACCATCACCCAACCACCTCCAAATGCTCTCACCTCTTGGACAGTTTCGGGCATGACACGTTCCCTTAAACGACGCACAACACGTATCCTCTTCAGGATTTGAACAATTTTAACTTGCTTTCGTCTGTGAACAACACACGAGCCCAGTTCCTATTCTGCCATCACATCACAGTGCGTGACCACGCTGGTCGGTTACGTCGGTGGCGCAGGGTCAAGGTTACGCCGCGGAATGGTCTGTACGTCCGAAGACCATATCGTTTTAGGCGTCTTGACAATGTGCGTCTGCTGACAGCGTGATGGAGTGATGCTGCTGCAGTTTCAGTCACTGTAAGAAACCGATTTCGAAGATGGATCAACCGGATGTAGCGGTCTTCATTGGCCGTAGTCACGGGTGGACGTCCACTTCTTGGCCTGTCTGATGTCCCACCTGTGTCACGGAGTCGTCTCACTAGTCTCGTAATCGTAGATTTGTGACAACGGAAGGCTCTCGCAAATTCTTCTTTAGTCGCACCTGGCTGTATCATCCCAACAGCTCTTTCTCTCTCCACCTCCGTTAATCTTGGCATTATTCTTGTTAGATTTAGAATCAGAATGACCGAATATGACAGTACATTGTCTTCTTGTACCCAAATACTGCACGTGCAAGTGCTTTTCATCTTCAGCACGTTCTTTTCCTTAAAATCAATTTTCTTGAAAACCACTGAATTGAATATAACATTCAGGAATGTTACAGGAAAGCGAAAATTCAACATGAATTATTTTTTTAGAAAATATGCAAATTTTTATCTTAAGGAAACTGATAGGCGTTTCTTCTGCCCGGTAGTGTAAACATATTATATAAGATAGAGATTAGAGTAGTTTTCTTGTTTCTCTAGTGTCTATGAGGCCACATTTTTTTATTTTCTCTTTATACTATATGAATTATTGAATATATGGCATATTTCCTTTCTCACAATTTTATCTTACCTTCATAAGACAACTCGATCTTGTATTGAAAGTATAAACTTATTCAAAATACATCTAAAATCAACCTCCTACTTTGTTCACAGTAAAATAACAATCAATTAACGTTCTTTAAATTGACAAATCAACTCAGGCTATTATCCAAATGTTGTAAAATAATGACATGTTAATAAGAAAAACCGCTAGTCACTTTTCAACATCTAGACGCTAGTCATTTTACAACATCCATAATCGCATAATATCAATTCACAAGCTTGTTATATTATCACACCATAGACCTCGTTATCTATGTGATATATTTTGCAACTAAGGTTAAGAACATATAACTTCAGACAGTTTAAATTACTTTAATATAGCAACTAATAGTGTGATATACTAATACTTTTTATACAGGTTTTTTTTCAAATCTTTTTATTCATTTCAATTCGGCGGGTGTACATCTGATGGCATACAAAGACATTTCATATCAAACACTAGTTTGGAAAATAATAAAGCAGTCATTAAATATAGATAAAGGTAACTATTGTAAAACATTATTTAAGGCTCTCCATTTATTGTTGAAAGATGGTAATGCATTATTTTTACATGCAATAATTGTTTCAACATTAAAAACATCCTTGACAACACTTATAAAACACTCAATAGATAGTTTGTTTCTCTTAATACTTGATATGTATATATATTTTTAGCAATTAGGATGATATGAGATACCAGAACTGAACTGTTACAGAATAAAATATCTTAGTCAGAGATGACAATATTCAGGTGTGTAATATGCTGATTCATAAATTTTTTAACTTTTCTCCAGAATTCATATACTAATTTGAATTAATGAAAACATGCAGCAGACTCTCAGGTTCTGATTCGCAAAAAGTGCAAATATTTGTATCAATTATGTTCATTTGCATCAGTTCTTTTCAAGTGTAAATTGCTCTATTGATAAATCTATACTGAAAATCTAAAAGTTTTACATCTTTAGTACAATATCTGTATTTTTGAAAACAACATTCCATTGAATATTTAAGTAAAGTTATAGAGTTTATCGAATTCTGAAACTGATATTATTATATCTGTAAGGAGGGATAAGAATATCTATAAATGTGAACATTTAAAGTCCATATATTTCATCATAGTTGTAATGAATCGTTGAATTTGATAACTACACTTCTGTGAAGGGGGGCACGTCGATTTCTTGATAGTTTTAATGGCGCCTATTACATCATTACTCTTTATGCACATACTGGGACTTGGTAGATAAAGATATATTTAAAGAGATTCAACCTCTTTTATTCTCACAGGAAATCAAAATCAGATTTTTACAGCTACAGAACAAACGCTTTTTTCACTGTGTATGAATTCCTATGTAAAATTGTCATTCTTAAAAGTTGTCAATTAGTTTCCAATCCTGAGAAAACTACTTAACAGTCATTTGATCATTTTATGAAGAGATCGTTTTACATTACATTTATAAGGGACAACTATGTTGTATGCAAGGAAACAAATTGGCATTCCTCAGAAGAGATAAGGTGTGAAAACTGCGAATTTCTTATATCTGAAATAAAACATCATTTAAACGCATTTGCATCAAATCTAGCTGAATATAGAAACTGTTGTTTAACATTCCGTATTCAGATACCCATTTATACGGCTCGGTGGACTGGGTGCACATTGGATGAAGTGCCTTGCCCAAGGACACAACACATATTGCATAAAAAATCGAAATGGCAATGATATAAATCACTGCCAGATATGATCTCGCACTTCTATGGGTATTATATTTAATTACCTTTTAAGCATATTTGTTTCTTCATCTTCTTAAATCGTTAATTTTGGATGAATAATTATGGAATAGGTCGAACTTAAGTGTCGACCATATTACACAATACTTGCAAAGCAATGAAACAAACTTGTGTTAGCAGCTCTAATGTTGAAATTACTGTTCTGTTGATGCCATATACATCTATTTTAATGTACTTCCATACATTGTCAATCATCTGTAAGCGTCATTACAAAGATTAGACACATGCTTAACTTATCATTCAATCCTCCAAATAACAAGCAATGTTTGAAAAAACATTATTCTGGCTAAACGTACCAAAGCTGTAAGCACCTCTTTATTCAGGCTACACTTCAATACGAAGGAACATGCATATCTTAGCATTGATTCTAAACATATTCAGTGACAATCATATCCGTCAAGTTCGTTCCATCATTTGTATAACCTTGGTGAACATGATGTGCGCGAGTTCATTTTCTGGTGCTTGAAAGTAATAAATGAACACGAGAATAGCTTTGAAATGCAGAGTACAAGTAACGTGCTGTTGATCTCATCAATGCACAGAGCATGTAAAAATCCTAATATAACATGCCTGTCTGTAATTTACTTGATGGTGTGCGTATTGAATTGTCACACAATAAAAGGAATAGAAACGATTTGCTTTGATTAGGCCTATGCAATTGAATATCCATATAAATCGAAGAACAGGACAGTACGCCTTTCGTCTTTTTTTCATTCTTAAATTATTGTCCAATGAGAATTAAATATTTACATGTGATGATATATTATTACCTGCCCGGGTGTCCCAGAGTGTACAAAGATAATACTGAATGTCAGTATCTTGATATAATGATTGATTGTTTTCATCCTGATTTGTGACATCTGACCTTATACGAGTTTTAACCAAAATAGTTAATCTCTTATTATCAAGTTGCTTACCTATTGTCATTTATTTGTGTGTTATCCGTATATGAAATAAAACAGGAATGAATGTATTTTTACAGGGAAGCATGTGCACGAGCAGAGATTT
Source organism: Phorcus lineatus (assembly GCA_921293015.1). Classification (NCBI taxonomy): domain Eukaryota; kingdom Metazoa; phylum Mollusca; class Gastropoda; order Trochida; family Trochidae; genus Phorcus; species Phorcus lineatus. The sequence continues at coordinate 74,398,322 of OV121081.1, read as the reverse complement.
GAATTATGCATTCTCTGTAAAACATAATGTATGAAGGAAAGCTAATACCTGTATGTTATACATTGAGGTGTTGTGTTTTGGTGTTTAAGGGCGGTGTTTAACTTATATCAAGGCTACTTCTAATATTGCAGAAAGAAAGCCCGTAACTCTATCATGGCTATGTATTGCGGTTAAACCTGGAGGCTTCGTAAATTCAGCGTGGCAATGCATTTAAACATTACTGCTTGTACAACATTCTTCTAACACAGACAAAGTTGCCGAGCCCCTAGCGGGATTTGAACCCCTAACCTCTTGATCCGAAGCTGGCCACGTTGAACACTGCGTTATCTCGCCAAAAGTCATTGAAAATTCAATTAGACCTATCACCACTTAACCTCTGGTATGCATGTAGGACTCAGATCTATGGCGGGTTTCCTTATCTGTGGCTTGTTTGATTGTTAGGCTGTTTCATGACGTCATGCTAAGTGACGTCATTGTGCGATGACGTCATAATAGCTAACCTTTCCTGTCGTAAGGCCAAATTGTGTCGCAAGCGTAATAAATAGGTAAGTCACAGAGAGATATTGCAAACGGATAACGACCAAATGATAAGAGTCCATATCCCAATTACGAAAATACATTAAACAATACCTTAGATGTAAATAAGACATTTGCGACTTCATGCCACATCAATAGTGTTTATTTTGTAGGATCTTTTTAGCCCTCGGTGAGTCTATCTTCTTTAGCCCTAAGATATTGAAAGACTATCTTTTGTAACCCTTGGATTCCTGTCGATGGATTTTAGGGTAAGTTTGTCTAGCGTAAGGTTTGGTTAATCATTGCAGAAACATACCAAAAAAAGTACAAATGTCAGGCATTTGAAAATCTGCCATAGATTTGGAAATCCGCCACAGATTTCAGGCCTGCCATGGATTCGAGTCTTACATGCATATTGTGTAGTGTCATTTGAGCTTTTGTAACATTGAACATTTACTGTTGTTATTTTACTAGGAACTGAAGAAACAAAAAGAGAAAAAGCTTTATAAAAGCCAACTTTGAAATACAATCTTCAAAGAAAGGAACGCAAAAGTCACTTTTCAAATAATTCATTGCTTAACGCTGAACCTCGATAAGAAATATATCATATAATTTATGAGGTAAGAAGGTTTGACTACCATTTCCAGGATCATTTTCTTGGCATCCTTTCTTCAAGTGTTTGATAATTCGATGAACTCTCCTTTTGAGTTTCTTCCCCACTCTCCATCCAACATTATGGCCATACGTTGATATGTCAAGACGTGATGTGACGTTGACGTCAATGTCAAAAAAGATTTTTCCATAAGAGTTGGAGACCTCGTGACCCTGAATAACGCCCACAGGGGCGATGTCATAACCAAATTTTTTCATCTTCTTCTTCAAAAGCAGGAGGGTTAGAAAACTGAAATCTTGTGTCCAAACTCCTTAGCTGATGGGAATTCCAAATTAAGAAAGTGGCGACGTCCGAAGGAGGTCTAGACGCCTAGAAATCTGAAACCCTGTGTACAGACTCCTCAGCTGATTGGAATTTCAATTTATCGATTTGGTGATAACAACCTACATTGTATGGACTTAAAATCTCAAAATGTGGTCACACTATCGGGGAAATACGCAAACACTAGTTGGGTTTGGTGCCTGAGACCTTATTTTCAAGTTCCTCGTGAAATGTTACCACTTTTCAATTTCTTAATATCCCATAACCGTTGCACATAGTTATTCAAAATTTGATTACAGTCTACATTGGGGGACTACTATTAGACCAGTCTATTACTGGGATATTGACGTTATAGATTCAGAGATTCTACAATCGGGGATCGTGACCTTGACCTTATCTGTAGGGTCGCTACAGTTCTTTAACAACTTTATTATGACCCGTGTCTTTCAAAGTTCTTGGTTATGTTGCGGCCTGATTTAAGACAATACAGAAATTAGTCGATTTAGCCACTTGACTGCTACATCTGATGAAGGAAAGGCACCAGTTCTTTACGGTGACGTTGACCTCAGTCTTATGGTCACTTTGGCACTTAAACAACTTTTCAAACTTTCTATTTCATCTCATCCCAATCTCTCCATATACATGTCATATGTATTTCTTGTTTTTCCTTGCATCTTAATATGATTATTTTAATTACATTTTTGTAATTGCTTGTAAATCTACTTGATCAAAATAAATACATGATTTAATTGTTTCCCTTTGGTCCAGTTAGTTTCGATCATTTGCAAATAGCGGAACTTGATATTTTATTTATGAACAATTTGATTATTCAGTATCATTATTCAGTGTTTTTGGTTTTGAACCAAACATTCTATGAAACTATTTTTATAGTGTTTTCTTGCTTCATTCATTTTACCAATAAACATTTGATATCGCTATTTCAATAGCCATTAATTATTAATGAAAGTTGAAAGTGTCCCTGTCTGATTGTTAACGCATACATACTGAACATAACGATTGCGACATGCACATAAGAGTGCATAATCGATTTTCGACTTTCATTTGCAAGTAAATCAATTCACCTTTGTGATAATTTGTATTGTTTCAGGTATCAGAGTATATTATATCTGGTTGATGTAATTGGATATCTTCGACATAATCGCATGAAAGTTTATTTCAAATTAAACTAGTTGAGAATAATGTATTTCCATGTAACAATAAGAACATTCGAACAAAGCTTTACATTTTTGAAACCGTCGGGAATGTGTATTTAAGATATTTAGAGAGAGGAGAAAGCTTTAGATTTTCAATTTACATTTTTTATACGCAGAACTATCCTACACAATGGCATAATTATAAAAAACGTAACTACTTGGACTAAACGATATTCTAACAAAAGAGACATTTGTTAAATATTTGAATGGCCATTGTTCTAAAATTAAGGTTAGCGTTATCCTAATGTCAAAAAGCACATTCTAATAATATTTATCTTTCATATCATAAGTAAGCTGTATTGATAGTAATTTACATTTTTGGGCAATTAATTCTGTATTTCTTATCCGTTATTGTTTCATGTCTAATGTTATAAAAAAACAAAAAAACGATCACTTTTGAAAAGTTATGAATCAGAATAGAAAATAGGAAAATGATTAAATTTACTTGTAATTGATGGCCAGGGACTGTTTATTGTATAGACCTAGTTTTGAAAAGCAATTAACACCAATCAATCAAAATCATTCTATTGGTGAGGACAAGGCAGGAAGCCAATTATGCAATGACTGGCATGTTATGTTACAAAATTCAATTGATCAGTGGTAAATGAGCTCATAAAATCTCGGAGATTCGAGTCCATTTCATTAATTAGTTGTGAAGATAATGGCAGGAGCTTCGGCTGGGGGAAATTAAAAAGGTCAACAATGTGTAGTAGTTTATGATCCCATACAAATGCATGGAGACATAGCTTTTGCATTCCCTGTGAATAAAACAATTAAAAACATATTCAGAATTTGAAAAAAAACATGTGTTGTTTTGAAAATAATAATTTTTCCTGGTAAAACATAAGCCTTAAAGTATGTTTGCCATCAAATAAAAGATTCAATCCCTGCATTATCTTATGTGTAAAATGATATTTATACATATAGCGGTAATTACATGTGTGTATATGTTAATATTCGTGAACTATCAAGCAATTTAGTATTCATTTACTTAGTCATTATCTTTGTGTTTAGTTAGTTACAACCAAATATATATATATATATATATATGTAACATAACGACTGGTAAATGCAATATTTCATTAAATAAGATTAAAGTTGTTTGAGAGTAGACATTTCAAATTCTAAAGAAGCAACGATATAGATATACCCCTGACAATGAAATAGCATATCAGATTCATACTTGATAAGTAAATATTTTCAAAAAATCTGTTATTCTATGTATTCTATGTCATAAAGTTCTACTCATAAAGTTATTATTAATGACTTATTGGAACACATTTGAACAAAAGCTATATCGTTTTAAAAAACGGATGAAACCTCTATTACATTTAGATAAAAGTATGTGTTAGTAAGTAAGGCACTAAATCACCTGATATTTACACTTTTGAATCTTAAAATACAGTTTCCAGTTTTGGTACAAAAAGTAAGTTTAAGAAATACATGTATTTTTATTATATAATAAGCAATGAAATACTGGGATTTATCAGTGAAATAAACCTTGTATGTGGTCACAGTAGCGATATAATATATCATCACTGGTGACAGTAGCGATATAATATATCGTCACTGCTGGTTAACCTTTCAGGGCCTCTTTGTGCCGGGACTACTTTTAGGGTTAAGAAATGTTTATAGACATCATAAACACTAAAAATCAACAAAATTAGAAATGATTTATATAATAAATAGAACATTTTATTAAGTTTGTCAAATACAATGTTTATCTCATGTCGTGGTTGGGTTGAAGTTGATATTTTCACTCGTGGCTGCGCCACTCGTGAAAATATCAGCTCCAACCCCACCACTCGATGAGATAAACATCGTATTTGACAAACTTAATCAAATATCCTCTATGTATTTTGCGGTATGTACCTGTTGATACTACATTGTTTTGTCATTATTCCTCCGTCAGAGGTACCTTTCAATATGATAGCTTAAGAGTTAAACGCACTAGTGCACACCAATATTTCGCAATCACAACGAACGCACAGATACTGCATATCTCTCGATATTACTCACTATCTTCACTCAAGTAATCTACCTCGTAAGTTATTTAACAAATATTTACGTTTTCAGGAAGTAAAGTTGATTTTTGTAAGGCCGGAAGTATTTAATGTCACGTTACATTAAATCCGCATGAACTACGATATCGGAAATATTAAGATATTGCTCATATCCAGAAAAGCGGACACGGCAGCCGCTATGGTCAATCTAATAACAATGCTAATATTGTGTTATTAAATCGGTTAATTTACAACATTGCTTTCATAAAACATATTTCATGATTTGTTCTCAGTTCAGAGTTTAGGTAAATTCAATAGCTGTACACAGTACTAGTTCAACCGTTTCCAAGTGTCAATAATTTATCCGTTTTGTGCACAGCTAACCATAGATTGTTATATGTCCAAGCCGACAGCGGCTCTCTTAACGTTTTCATTGTTGATTGCTTGTAAATTGTTAAGAATGTTTAGTATTTCATTGCATCGATAGAAAGTTTAAGTGAATGCATAAGTCCTAGTAAACCTTAAAATAGCCAATTTAAACCGTCAAAGCGTGCACTGGTGCCTTTAAGTTCCATTCAAACAGTTAACGTTGGTGAAGCAGCAACTATCACATTTGCCTTTTAAATCGTATTTGCTACAGCGTGCAATTACATTACAGATGCTTCGATGATAGAAAAACATTCTATTTCTTTTTTTTGATATTGTAACCAGTGGAGAGAGACTAATTGATATAGCTATGAATACTTAATCAACTGTTTTTCACCACCAAATAACAGAAGTGAGTGAGTGACATGGGGTTTAACATGTTTTTAACACTATTTCAGTTATTAAAAATAGAGCCATGGGCTCTGTAGCTCATCAGACTTTTGATAGAAATAGGTGTTTGGGTTTAGACTTGGACCATATATAATACACACATATTATGTATTAAAGCAGCCTTTATTATGAAGAAAAGAGAAAGTGAAACAAAACAATATGTCAACATTTCTTTTTGGTAAAAAAACAGAGATATCAAAATAAAAAAAATGCTTGAACTAGGGCACATTGGGACATTGCAAATTGTTATGTTGAGGAAAGAAAACAACAATGTATTTCTTAAAAGTTACTCACAATCAAATAAAAAAGGCCCATTGCCCATTTGGGGTCAAGGGGTCACCGAACCTACAATTCAGAATCCCCATTGTCCAAGGAGTCTACACACAACTATTAAGCTATCAAGACCTTTTGAAACTGGAGAAGAAGATGAAAGTAGGATTTTAAGGTTTTGACCCCTGTGACCCCATTTGGGGTCAAGTGGTCACCAAACTTACAATTTACAATCCCGAGTGTCCAAGGAGTCTTCACACAATTTTTCAGCTCTCTAGACCTTTTCGAACTAGGGAAAAAGATGAAATCAGGTTTTATAGGTTTTGACCCCTGTGACCCCATTTGGGGTCATGGGGTCACCAAACCTACAATTTAGAATCCCCGTTGGCCAAGGAGTCTACACACACCTTTTCAGCTCTCTAGATCTTTTGGAACTAGGGAAAAAGATGAAATTAGGTTTTTTTAGGTTTTGACCCCTGTGACCCCATTTGGGGTCATGGGGTCACCAAACCTACAATTTAGAATCCCCGTAGGCCAAGGAGTCTACACACAACTATTCAGCTCTCTGGACCTTTTGGAACTGGAGAAGAAGATGAAAATAGGTTTTTCAGGTTTTGACCCCTGTGACCCCATTTGGGGTCATGGGGTCACCAAACCTACAATTTAGAATCCCCGTTGGCCAAGGAGTCTACACACAACTTTTCAGCTCTCTGGACCTTTTGGAACTGGAGAAGAAGATGAAAATAGTTTTTTCATGTTTTGACCCCTCTGACCTCATTTGGGGTCATGGTGTCACAAGATCTACAATTTAGAATCCCCATTGGCCAAGAAGTCTACACACACCTTTTCAGCTCTCTGGACCTTTTGGAACTGGAGAAGAAGATTAAAATAGATTTTTAAGTTTTTGACCCTTGTGACCCCATTTGGGGTCACAAGGGTGATTTTCCGTTCATATTTAGAAACTAAAAAACATTCCATTTCAACGTTTCTCACTGGGAAACTACCAAATTATAGTCATTCGCGCCATCATCTATTTTGAATAGCAAATCCGTTGGGAACGAAACACTGATGTTAAATGTCAAACACGTTTTATTCACATAGATATTATTCCTTTGTATAAATGATATTATTTGGTTAAATGGAAGCCAATTCAAATTTGGATACGGTTGTTAAAACATTGTAGTGAATTTCGTATTAAGAACCTCTAACTGTTATGTGTAACTGAAATGACTATACTTAACATTGCAAAACTCAATTTCTGTTTTCTCGGATACTTGTAGAGCGAACTTAATAATTTGTTATCTCAATTGACCAGTTATTATTCAACTAAAGTTTTGCAAAAAGTAAGTGTGTTAATTGAAATCATTTGCTCTGTTGAATTGGTGTGCCACTTAGCTTTAATCCTTTTCAGGAGAAAGAAATCATGTCAATGGACGTTACTGTATCTACTGAATGGCAATATTTAAAACAAATTATATCTTATAAATGATAACCAGTGGAAAAGACGATTTATATTGGGAGTGATAAAAACAATGATGCAACCAAAAAGAACGAATGTTCTACATGATGGAAATTATGCTGCACTAGTTTAGCATTCATTCCAGTTAAGTTAAAACCTTTATAGTTTCAGATAGGCAACACCATTACTCAATCTTATTTGGTGCATTGTAAGTCACTTACAACAAAACTGGCACATCGAGGCCTGATAGTAATCTTATCATTGCATGACTTCCACATATTGGAAGCAAAGTTTAAAATGATTTATGGTATATAAAGGCTCATGAATCTTTTAAAATGTCATATATATCAACTGCCATGATGGTTTTAAAGTACTTATAGTGAACATGTTATTGCAATGTTAATGTTACACTGATTTGGCTCTTACAAGTACAGTTCTGTAGCACAGGATATTGGAGTTATTGCAGAGTCGTCATTTTTAATCTGCGAGTGTACAGTTAACGATACGCAAGTATTTAATTCGTTAAGTGCATTCAACAAATGTCATA